>OY743155.1:19561053-20810860 GCA_963555695.1 Dasypolia templi | reverse complement strand
TCACTACCGGCGTTGATGGAGGATTTAAAGCTTATCAACAAGGAGTTAGCTGAACTGAAATCCATGAGAGGGGAATTCTCTGAAGTCACTAACTCCATTGCTGGAATGAAGGAGTCTCTTGAATATGTACACAGCTCAGTAAAAGAATTAGCAATTAAAGTTTCGGGATTGGAACAGGAAATTGATAGTTTAAAGAAGACCAAAGACGACATCACCACCTTGCAGGAGCGCTGTAAGAGTCTTGAACTTCAGTGTCGTGACAATGAGCAGAGGTCCAGGATGAATAACATCGAGATCAAGGGTGTACCGGAATCGGACTCTGAGAACTTGTTTGACGTCATTGCTAAAATTGGGGTTATAATCAATTGTCCTATGCCCAAGGAACGGATAAATTACATAGCAAGGATTCCCATGCGAAATGATAGCCATAACAAAACAAATATTTGCTCGGTACACAATTGTTACTTAAAAAATGACTTTGTTGCTGCAGCTAGTAAACATAAGATCTTGAGCGCCATCTTTGGGACTTTAGGGTGACCATAAAATTTACGTCAATGACCACCTGACGCTGGATAACAAAGCCTTACTAAACAAAACCAAGATTTTGGCAAAGGATAAAGGATACGAGTATGTTTGGGTAACCGGCTGCAAAATCTTTATTCGTAAAAATCACCCGTCACCGAAGCACCGCATCCGGACTGAGCAAGACTTGATAAAGTTTTTTTAGGTAATATGGTAAGTCGATCTGCTGACACACTATTGTTGATTGACGAGTCGTTATGTATAAGATTGAGAAACGCTTATAATAGTTTTTTGCACGCATTCCATTCTCGCCGGCCTTTTGTTCTCTTATCGCTCGGTGTCGCCGATTCATTAAGCCTTGATTTTTGCTATTTTAAACTTTACGTATGTACTAATGAGAACGGGATCTGCTTGCACTTGAATAATGTTTTTTATGTTTACTACACTTACAAAGCCAACTATTTCTTGATCAGGAACATAGGTTGTTACGCATGTTTGGACAAACCTGGGTGCTTACTCTTGAGTTCGACGCTAGCGCCAAATTGTTTTGAAATTGAGTGTCAATTTGAGGAACTAACTGGAATCGGGATCGGGCCTTGGACGCTACTCTTGAGTTTATTTTGACAGCTGTGTATTGCGTTGGGATTGTTTGTTGATCGTGATTTTTCCAATAACAAAAGTGTAACCTTTTAGAAATTGTTTTGCGTTTTGAGTGGTCTTCAGTGAATAATAAGTGCATAATATGGCACGATTAGCAGTAATATACAGTGTTTTACGTAATTCCCATAAAAAACTATTGAAACTAAGACGAGATGAGCGGTGGATAGAGCGGTATACGGACAAAACGTTTTCTATGAATGAAGACGAATTTAAAGACTTTTTTAGATAAAAAATTCGTTTTTAGTTAAAACATTTTACCTTTTTTGTTTGATACTGTATTTCGTGCTTTTTGTGACATTGTATTTCTACAGTTTATGTTTATAAATAATTATTCCTAATTGTTATAACAATATTACAAAAGGGATTAATTATAGACCCTTACTATCTACATATTTCTTGAAAAATGGAGAACTAAATACATAGTTTTTTTACTTAAATGTACTTTTATTTACTTACTAATAAAACTATGACAAAAATTAACAATAAAATATCAAATCTTATAAAACAACAAAAAAGTATTTGAATTGCGACGCAAACATTTCAAGACTTACCGAAAACATTAGCAATAAATAAAGCTTTGACATTCATCGCTTATGCATTTTAAATAATAGGTGGCAAAAAAATTGCAAATTTGTTAAGGATTTGGCACATTTCTAATTGCATCCGAAATTGCATTAGCAATAGTCATCAAAGCACTTGCGATACTGCCAAGTGCCAATGTGTTCAAACAATTGAGCAAATGCTTGCGCTGTAGTCAATTCCGCTTCAACCCGCCGCGCTTCGTACTCGCAAACCATTCCAGTCGTGGTGGTATGGTACTCTGAAGTGGCGTGGGAGGCGCAGGTACTGAAATATCAAAAAATCATAATGTAAAATCGGCATTTCACCAAACCCTAGTTTTAAACTTCTGAGTTGTAACAAAAAACAAGTCAATAAATAATGCTGAAGTTATATTTAGCTGTAGCCCAAAATTGATGATGTGGTCCAAAACACTTCAATGTTACACACTTATGTTGGGTTGTATGACTGATGGCTTATTAAAATGTTTAAACATTCCTAAACAAAACGAACAAAGACTTACTTGTGGATGATGCCGGTATTGCATCATTGTGTGACGTGCCAGGAATAGGGGATATTTCTATTTCATGCATTTATGAGTCTTCTTGTACCTGTGCAAAGTATGATTCCTCTACCACAACTGGTGACCCAGTAGGTCTAATCTGAAACATTGAAATGATTATGTTAGATCAATAAAATATATTGTAAGTATAAAATAAATATCGCAGGTACCTAACTAAAATGAAAAAATTAAAATAAATTACTGATTGAGGAAATGGGTTTACTGTAACTCTTGAATCTCAAGTCGCAAACTCTTGTCCACCCAACACCGCCACCAATCTATCTATTGTGTAATTTTAATGAAATTGCTGTAGGTATATAATGATTATTACCTTAGTCCAGCGTCGTCCCCACTTTTATTTGCTCCTCCAAGAGAATTTATAGTTGTTGTCAAATTTGCCCATTTCCTCTTCGTTTCTAATTTGCCTGGGTTTTGCTCCGAGAATTCCACCAAACCTTCTAATTGAGCGTAACTAGGACAATTTGTCATTGTAGGTTACTGAAATTGAAAAACTTTGATTATGTACAACTATAATTATAAAATATAGGCCAAGAAAATAACTAGAATAACAAAACAAAAATATTTCAGTAATACAAAATATAATTACGTAAAACATTACATTAATCAAGAAAGTATGATTGTACTTACCATTTTTAAAGAACTATTAGTTAATTAACGAACAATTATTATTTCTTATTACAAACAAACCAAACGCGAACAATATCTCTAATGTTTAGTCAAACTTGCATTTCGAGTTCACTTCTAAAACCACTTAACTTTATTTTTGAAATTGGAGAACTCCTACGCCGACTTTTTTTTTTGTTGAAGTGTAGGCAACGATCCTACCGCATGCAGACAATGTCATGGTTAATTGTATGATTTTAATCATTTTCTTACGCCCAAATGAATGTAATACGTTACAATTTGTCAATTAAAGAATTATTTTTACAATTATTTATTTATTAGCCTTGTTATTCAAAGGATAAAGGATTTTAAAGCCCTATCACCGGTTTATCGTAATGAGTTGAACAACACTATTGCGGCCCGTAGCGTAGCCAACTTCACATGTAACAAAACGATCTCAGGGCAATCCCAATTTCAATCCAATGTCGACAAATTGTTTTCAAGAGTACCGAATCACATAACATAACATCACGCCTTGTTTCCCCGAAGGGTTGGGCAGAGGTGTACCTATAGTACACCCACATTTCGCCAGTTATGTTTAAGTCCCATGTAATAGGGGGCGAGCCTATTGCCATCTACCGGGCACCAATCCAGACTTCGGGCTGTTACTGAGAAATTCGAGATAGAAAAACCCAATCACACGTTGCCCGACCTGGGAATCGAACCCAGGACCTCATGCTCAGCAGTAGCGATTGCAACCACTAGAATTCAAACATTGGAATCGTATTGGTCTTAGATTGGAATTAAAATTAGTTTCAAGAGTAAGCCCCCAGTTTTATTTTATACAATTACCGCCTTATTTTGCCTACACCAATCACACTTGTTATTTACGCTGACTTTATTTTACTACAGTTTTTCTTTGGGACACAATATAGCTGTGCCTTATATTTTTACGATTATTATTCTAGTGATACATTGGACTTATAATGGCACCTATTAGCTTGTTTTACCAAAACGTTCGAGGACTACGGACAAAAACCTTTGTTTTCTATAGAAATGTTTGCATGAATTCGTTTGATGTCGTTTGTCTTACAGAGACGTGGCTTATAGATGGTATTTCTGATAGTGAATTATTTGACGACTGATATTTTGTATGGAGACGTGATCGAGATTACTCTCGCACTAACCAAACTATGGGAGGAGGGGCATTTTTTCTAAGCCATTTCTGAAGTCGTTCAACTTTGTTCGAAGACCTCTAACATTTTGGTAATATATATAGTTTTTTTTTTTTTCCTTTGTACTATCTGCCATCGGCTTCAGCCATAATCAGATTTTTTCCGTGTTTGTGTTTTGTTAGTGCCATTCCATCAAATGGCACCATAAAGAGGCTAGAGACTTATTCTCTCGTGTCTAGGGCAAGTATGTGCCATCGTTTTAGGCGTTTTACGTTTTCTTTATCGTCTTTGTATTTGGAGCTAATGTTGCTGATCTCCTTCTTTACTGTTGGGACCTCCAGGTGTTCATGTATCTCTGTGTTTCTTACGAACCAGTGGGCGCTTGAGACTGTTCGCAGAGCCAGGTTTTGGAATCTCTGAAGAATCTCAATGTTGGAGTTACAAGCAGAGCCCCAAAGTTCTATTCCATAAGTCCAGATTCGCTTTATGATCGCTTTATACACTAGCAGTTTGTTGCTGAGTGATAGCTTTGATTGGCGTCCAAGTAACCAATTAAGCGAGTATAATTGCAAGTTAGCTTCTTTACGCTTGGTTTTGATATGTTTTGCCCATGTCAGTCTTCTGTCGAGGTGCAAGCCAAGATACTTTACGCTATCACTGTTTGGTAAGACCTTGTCCTCCATGCAGACGCTCGGGCAACCGCCTTTTCGAAGTGTGAAGGTGACATGTACCGATTTGGTCACGCTTGGTTTGATTCGCCACTTCTGTAGCCAGGTGTCTACTTTGTTTAGCTGCTCCTGCAGTTTCAGTGGAGCTATATTTGGGTCTTTGTCACTTGCTAGGCAGGCGGTGTCATCTGCATAAGTAGCTGTAACGACATTTTCCGTTTCTGGCAAGTCCGCCGTATATATTGAATATAGTACTGGTCCAAGGACCGATCCTTGAGGCACTGAGGCTTTGATGTCATAGAGCCTTGAATAGTCTTCATCGTACTTCACTTGGAATTGTCTTTGATCCAAGTATGACTTAAGGATCATCAAGAATGTGTTTGGTAATTTGGTCTTTAGTTTATAGAGGAGACCTTTGTGCCAGACTCTGTCAAAGGCTTGTTGAATGTCCAAGAATAATGCTGAGCAGTACTCTTTTTTCTCCAAAGACTGTCTTATTTTATGGACAATTCGATGCACTTGTTCTACCGTTGAGTGTTTTTCCCGGAATCCAAACTGATGATCAGGAATGGTTTTTTTCTCATTAAGTACAGGCTAAGTCTTTTGAGTAAGATCTTTTCAAACACTTTAGATAATATAGGTAAGAGACTTATTGGCCTGTATGAGCTGGGATCTGTTGGTGGTTTCCCTGGCTTTGCAATCATGCTGATTTGTGAGACTTTCCACAGCTTTGGGTAGTAGTGCATTCTTAGAATTGCATTAAACAGCATAGTTATGAAGACTACTATTTTCTTAGGTAGTTGTTTAAGTACTTCTCCAGTTATTAAGTCGAAACCGGGTGCTTTTTTGTTTTCTAGGAACTGAATGGTGCGTTTAAGTTCTTTTGGAGTGACCAGAGCAAGCGGTGGAGATAGCTGCTGGCCGCTGTTGATCATTACGTCTATTTCATTTTCAGAGTTCTTCACGGTTGATTTGTTAGGTGTAAATATCTCGCTAAGGTGTTTTGCAAATAGCTCCGCCTTTTCGACTCCACTCCTGGCCCACGGCTCTGCAGGTTTTTGTCTTATTGGTGGGACATGACTTTGTGGTCCTTTAAAGTTTTTCGTGATTTTCCATGTTTTTGTGAGTTGAGAGGCCCGACAGTTTGTCTTGGAAAGATGAGTTTTCGTTGTCGCATATTAGCTCTCTCAATTCTCTAGAAATTCTTCCGTATTCTATTCTGTCTTCATTTGATCTTGTTGAGTGGAGTTGCCTACTTTGTTTTCTCTTTTCTTGTAGTTTGTTACGTATTTCCATTGGTACGTTGTTTTTATCTGACTGATGGTTTAGTGTAGGTGTGGAACGCCATGCTGCCACTTGTATGATTTTAGTTATATAGAAAGTTGCCTCATCTATGTCTTCATTTGTTTTGAGTTTGACTTTTAACTCAACTCCAGGTACCTACTCAGCGAATGCCGTCCAGTCTGTTTTGTAGTTGTAGAGCGTTTGTTTTTGTTCTCTTTGCGTTGGAGTAACACTGAATGTGGCTATAACAGGAGTGTGATCCGATACAGAGTCCAGTGATGACTTGACATCGAGATATATTATCGAGATAGAGGGACAGCCCCTTTACAACGAAAAAGTCTACAAGGTCGGGCACTTTGTTGTTGGTATCGGTTGGCCAGTAGGTTGGTTCCCCTGTTGCTAGGGTGGTCAGTTTGTTTTGGTCAACACTTTTCTTTAGTTCACGACCTTTCGTGGTCGTTAGTCGAGATCCCCAATGGGTGTGTTTACAATTCCAGTCCCCGCCACTAATAAATCTATTTCCAAGTGTTTGGAAGTAGTTGTTGAAGTTGTCTTGTTTTGGGTTGTGTTTAGGTGGGCAGTAGATCGCGCTAACATTAATGGGGCCCATATATCCATATACGGTTATGGTAGTGGCTTGAATCCATTCTTTTTGATACTCGCTATGGAGGTGGTGTTTAATATTTTTCGTTATTATAACTGCAGATCCTCCGTGTGAGGTGCTGTCAGGGTGATTTTTATTATATACAGAATAGTTGTCTATAGTAAACTTTTTGCTATCATTAAGATCGGTTTCTGATATCAAGGCTATGTCCACTTTATTTGTTTTTAACAATGTTTCTAATTCTTGTTTGTTTGGCGCTAGTCCATTCATGTTCCAGGTGGCAATCTGTAACGAGGTCATTGTGGCGTTCTACTGATGAGCGTCATGATGAGATTCATTATTGAGCTTAGCTGAGTTATGAGTTGATCAATTCTTTCAGTCGGTCTTATTATAAGCGCTTCTAGGTTTAGCCTGTGTTCTTGGGATTCGTGGTCCTCGTTTTCTATTTTATTTCTATACTGTGTTCTCTATGATCTATTGTCACTGGGGGGTCTTGGATATGTTCTTTCTGCCGGGTTATTACCAGCTGTAGGATATTGTCTTTGCAGCTCCGTATAGTATTTTTCTTGTACGCTTCTAGGGTCTTTTAATTGGTCTACTAGAACATTGCCTGTTTTAGATTGAAGTGCAGCGCCTGCGTTATTGTTTGTCCAGCCTTTGACCGCTTCACTGTATAACTCTAGGCTCTCTTTTGCGTTTAGATTTTTTTCGTTTAGCATGTGTAGTGTGCGGTATTCTATCAGCTTCGGTCTTGTTGTGTTGCGGAGGGTACATACTAGTAGTGGCCACCAGCTGGTTGTCCGCTGTGTTGTGTGACTTTGTTTGGGACATTTGGATTTGTTCGTGGTTTTGTGGTGATTTGAGGTTTGTTACCAGTTTTACTTCTTGCTAGCACCTCTTTGTACACTTGGCAACCTTTGTAGCTTGCGGGGTGACTACCTGTGCAAAGGGTACAGACTGCCGGGGTATTGACGTCTACTGTGCATGAAGTAGTTTTGTGTGCACCAGCGCACTTGACGCACCTGTATGGCCGCATGCAATTGTTTCCACTGTGCCCATATTGTTGGCATCTCTTACATTGTACTACAGTTGATTTTTTTTTTGGTACTTTGATAACTACTTTTTGGTTGTAGATAAATTGTATGTCTTTTACTAGCTTATTGTTTTCATGTGGTGTTATGTTCACAAAGAATGTATTTAGAGGTTCTTTTGTCCCTGGCTTTCGCGCAGTTACAATTTCGCCTTGCACACTGTTACCTGTGTTCTCAATAGCTTCAACAATAGCAGCTCTTGGTGTACTAAAGTGAAGATGTTTTATCACGACCCTCATACATTTTTGATCCTTGCGGGTGAAAGTATGACCAATAAGTCCTTTGCTTCTGATGTGTTCAATTATGGTTTTGTGCTTTTCAACTGTGGTGGAGGATATGATAAGTTGGTTTTTGGACACCACTTTGAAGGTGTAGTCGTTTTTTTGTAATTCTTCTTCTATGAACTCAGTTAATTTTTTAAGATTGTCCACTCCATAGAGTATGATTGGCGCAGGTTTGGTAGCCTTTTTGGGTGGGGTTGCATCTTCTACTTCTATGTCTAGCATTGAGAAGCTATTACTAGTTTCTACCTCTGGAACGTTTTTTTCAGGTTCAGTCACTCCTCTTTTTATGTTGCTTAGCTGGTTCCTTTGCTGTGTTCTTTTGGCTTTGTTCAATTTGGACATTGATTTCTCATCAGGAGAGCGGATCCTTTTTTGGGTTGGTATTCGTTGCCATAGTGCTTTTGGGTTGTATATTCCAGTTTCGGCTGTTTGTATAGCATTGTTGTCTGCAGGTATTGTGTGTTCTTCTAACATTTTTTTGTTTCAGTTCGCTGGCATCACATGTTGATGCCGATCGCTGGCGATTGAATAGACCCGGGTGAAATAGTTGTTCAGTCAAAGTTTTATTTTTCGATAGATTTTTTATTTCCTTGGTTAGCACTACGTTGCCCCCCCCCCCCCCTAGAGTACGTGGGGCAGCCCGAGCTCTTAGCAGGGAGGGATTCTCCGGCTTCACCGGTACCCTCCTGGGGTCGATTATTTTTTTGTCTTGCTTCCATGGTGATTTTGTATTTTTTTCTGTCGGGGTTTTCTTCCCCTAGCCAGTTTGTTCGGTTTAATGCCGTCATTGGTGTGTGCAGTACCAGAGGTCCCGGCACGGCAGCCGAAGCGTCAACGTTGCCAACCACTTGCGTGAGTGAGAAATATGCCGCCACTACCGTACCCGGACCACTGGACCCCAAGTACACCGCGGACGACAAACGGGCGCCGAAGACTCGCCCACGCCCTTCATACTTAGCTACTGCGATCCCGAGATAGATGGAGTGTGAGAGTCTCATTATGGACCGCAGCATTGCCCAGAGGTGACGACCCACAAAGGTAGAAGAATGTGGGCCCATTACTAGTCCGCGGCGGCAGACTAGTGATGGCGTGGATGTGTATGAAGAACTTGTCGGTGAGCGCCCGATAGCCTAGCTCTGCACACCTAGGCGTACGCTACAAGCAGCTTAGAATTTTTTAGGTGCGAGTTCCCTGGCCAGAAACCCACCCCGCTAAGACCTACACCGACCCCCCCCCCCTATAGTATAAATAATAATAATATATAAAGTTACACAAGACTGTCCTTCAAAACGCGCAACCTTTATAACTTCCCAATGCCTTAGCTGGGAAGAAAAAGTGATGCATCAAACTTCCTAACAGCTCATCTGTTCGTTCTTCACTTTATTATAACAAAGCAAAGAAACATGAAATATATAATTAAATTATTTGTCAGCACACGCTAATATACCAACAAAACATTGAAAACTAATACCCAGCAAAAAGCCTCCACTCCAGGCATAAAGGGCGTGCCCGCTTACATTCTTTTTACATTCGTTTGAGATCACCGTACATCCGCGACTATGTGTGCCTGCGCCTGTTCTCGCTCGTTGCATGGAGCCAGCCTTCTTTACCTATCATTTATGTGTCTTTAACCACAATTTATTCTAGTGAGGTCGCGGTCCGAACCTCCTTTACTATATACGGCAAGGTTACAAAGTTTGTCGTGGCGTCCCGTGTCACTTGGACGTGTAGAAGCTTGGGCCGCCAAGACAGGTGTCTGGTGAGACCCTCGTGTCGGTCACGGCTGTTCTACAACCGACAAACTTCTTAATGCAAGCGGCGAAATAGAGAACTAACATGAAATGTACTATGTTTGACAACTTCAAATTCAAAAATATTTTACTCCAATTAAAAGTATACACCTTATGAAACAAGAAGGCAGAATGCTTAGGAAATGTGTAGATTATACAGAAAATGCTTAGGAAAATATTATGCATATACTTTTATGAACAAAAGAAGACCACATTGACCACTGTTAACTTAGGATTCCCCAATTTCCCCAAAACAAACTATTCAACTATAAATAAAATAATTGGATAGACTCAATTAAATTAATTCTAAAAGTTACTTTCTCTTTTAAAAATATAAAGCGCCTAATAGTTGCCCAATTTCCAAAGCTTCGGCCAAACGCTCTAAATATGCTCAAAACAATTTATCAGGCGCGCGGAGGCCAGTTCAAAAGTATCGGTTACATTAGCATTTTAAACAAAAAGCCAGTATTTAAGCGAAAACAAGGGGATGAATGTTTTGCATTATACTTTGCAAAAAACAACGAATTTAATTTCCCGGGGAGTGAAGTGATTAGCAACTCTCAAATGGAACAATGTAGGAGAATGGAAAAAGCAGAACTTCCTTTTTTACGGGTTAAAAGGCTGTGGATTGAAGTTTCAGTTCATAAGGTACAATTATATTCTGTGGTTCTAAAATTTAATTTGTAAGAAGAGTAAGAAAGGAATAAGCAATAATCTAATGTTTTGTTTAAAATTAAATCGGTTTTTGCTTTATTTGGTACCAAAATTATATACTTATCGAAACACAACACGTAAACTTTGTACTAAAAAAATAATCTCCTAGAATCATCAGAAAGTGAAAACTCAAAGGTGTAAAAGTTGATAAGCAAACAGGGGTTGCCAACATTCGGAACTTAAACCAAACCCTCAACTTGTGAAAGTGTGAAGGTCAACTTAGTTATGTTCCACACGAGAGTGCTTCTATCAGATGAAACATGACACTAATGGCTTTTAAAGGAAGTTAAAGTAACTTTCACGATGCTTTAAATTACCTGATACTCTAAGACAGCAGCATTGTTGGGAAGTCTGTTATTACAACATCATAGTCGGCTTGCCTTGTGAGTTAGCGTTTAAAGTAACACATCCCTATTTTTGCTATACGTAAAATACTAGGCGTTAATCATAACGCTTACCTGTATTACATACGAGTACATAGCCAAGGCTTTGCACATACTACCAGATATGCTCAACTATCTGCATTCACTCCAGAATTATCCATATAGTCCGAATTTATACAAAATACCCCAAAAAAAGGAGTAGAGTATCAGGTAATTTAACGCCGCGTCGTATTCAGAAGGTGTTTCAGCCGTCAATAGCTTTTGATTAAGAACCTATTGCTACCAAGATCAATATAGTATTAATATGGTAAATAAAATCATATTGATAAAGTAGGTGTTATTCATTATGAAATCTACATATTTAAACTACACACTTCAATATAGCACATAACCACATCTCTAAATGGGGATGATGACACTTATTTTTTTATTTTAAAAAAAAATGTTTATTTCCAAATAGTCCAAATTGTACGACAAAAAGTGTAAAATCTTAAAAAACTGCCAAGTTATAAACGTTTTAAAGTAAGTGTTAGACTAGGACAACTATAGTAGAAGTGACGTCACGACTATGTAACTTCATACTATCGCCGTACATTGCCCGTACCGCGCGACAAGGACAGGAATAATCCCCTCCAAAAACTTTTAAAGCGAGTATCTTCTTCATTTTTACATCGATTTAACAGATTTTTTCGATTATCTCATTTTTGCTATGCCTTCTTTGTAATTACATTATTTTTACGAACAGTTTTAATAGTAGTCATCATCCCAATTACGTAAGAACAAAATCATTTGCTGCTACATTTTCTCAAGGCGCCAGAAAACAGAAAGGTACAAAAAAATCCACTCATAACACAAAAATAATAACCGTGAAGCTCAAACGACTGTGAAGGTCAACACTGGCGCGACTCGTGGCCCAATTCCTGCTCAAACGACCTATATCTATGACATAAGTACTGACAAAAACGATGCTTTTAAAATCAATCGCATTTGACGGACGAGTAAGCGTGGGTTGCATGCCTTATTATAATTTGTTTCGATTAATTTAAATAAGATATAATCCAGAGACTTGTCCTTAAAGTATTCTCTCAAATAGTAGTCCCTAAAGCCCAATGTCCTGCAAGTCCCACTAGATATTTATGACCACGACGTGAACACGGGAAGTGGAAAACTTACAAAGTGCTCAGGTGTGTTTCTAGTCTAACAGCCACACTCAGAAAGGTTCATTAAATTAGTCCTAATTAGAACTTAACTAATGAGCATTGGTGGAGAGCAGTGGTGGCCCAGTGGTAACGGTCCCGACTTATGAGTTGTAGGTCGTGAGTTCGAACCCAAGCAGGCGCTTTACTTTGTGTAAATAATTTAATCACCACTGCTCTCAAAACGGTGAAGGAAAACATCGTGAGGAAACCGGCATGTCCTAGAACCAAAAATTCGAAGACATGTGACATCTACCAACCCGCACTGAGCCCGCGTGGTGGATTACGGCTCACTACCTCTCATAGAGAGGAGGCCTGTGTCCCAGCAGTGGGAACGTTATAGGCTGATTATGCTATTATGCTAATGAGCATTAAATCCGTTAATAAACGGTACATCCCAGAGACATAATTTAAGGGTTCATTAGCTAATGACAGTTTTAAGTATCCATAGGGCGAAGCATCATAAAATCATCATATCGATAAAGCCTTGGTGTAGCCACAATTGAAAACTGTTAATACTAAACAACAAAAAGTTAATCATTTCTTTTACTGTAAGTTTTTACTAAAATGCAAAGCGAAACAGCTATTTTCATTTTAATAAGATAAAGTGATTGATACATTTTTTCAATGGCATCACTGTGAACTATCAATGTCAAATCAGGGAATAATTTGATGTTTTTGTGATTCATTCACGGGGAGAGATTTTTGTTGTGTTATAATTTCATCGTTTTTAATTTAAATAATGGAATTCTTTCAGAGAAAATGTGATAACAATTAAACGACATACCTTGTGTTAAATTCCATTAATATTTCTGTTTCAATTTAGCGAAGTAGCGTATTGTTATTATCAACATTATTTCCGATAATTTTTCTTTTTGTTGATTTCCTGAGGTCGGATTCCAGCAACGGTAATATTACATTTTTTACAGATTCAGGTGTAAATCTATGTCGTGCATGAAATTCTTGAATTGAGTATTTGCTAAAGGGATCAGAAGCACCTCGTAAATACCGCCTCGGTCCTACTTCTCTAAATCTTCTGGCATAGTCCACAAATTCAATAAAGTCTACCAAATCAAAAATTATTGCTGTTATTATTGCGAAAGCGAAATCATTTGTAAAATATAAACCCAAAGGTAAATGTCAAAATCAATCGTTAAAGAGTTAAGTAAAGGTTTTGCTGTACTTAACTTTAATTGTCATTAAGGGTCGCTAATGAACCGTTAAGTGACTCTGAGGGTAAATCTTTTTTAATTTTCACCAAGGATCCGTTTAAGTAACCATTAGGCGACTCTGAGTGTGGCAGTATGATATGTTACAAACTTTCGGCGAGATTTATCTTACAACGGGATTACTCTGGAGGTTTAAAATAGCTGGTGACTAGGTTTGTTATTCACTCAGTATTCACGGGAAACTGGCTAAGGTGCAGTTTTTTTAAAGCGTATAGCATTTTATGTTTAGAGAACATGGCTTTAAAAAAAAGAAATGCAATTGTTTTGTCTGGGAATTTGATATAGGAAACCGTTTTACACGTCATACTATAAATTTAAAAAATAAGCTAGATGGAGTCGGAATTTCTTATCTGACTATCCCTGAGTAGAAATGGTGAAACAAACCTAAAACAAAGACAGTCTTTTTTAAAGTCGAGGTATGTTCTGGGTCAGATCATGTGAGGACCATGTAGATTAGTGTCTGAAATGGTCTTTTGAGGAAAGAACCTGACAGGTTTGAGAAGACCAGTCCAGTCAGTGCAAGCATTTTTCAGTAATCGTGTAGCTCAACTCAGAACTAAAGGAGCTCCACGACTTGACGAACAATACCAAAGTAAGGACATTTGGGTAGGCCGCATGAAGTACTCGAACTGAATGAAAAAGTAAATGCTTACATAGTGCGTAGCAATATATAAAGTAAAATGTATAATATTTCATAGTTTTAATCATAAAAAAATATGAAACAAATAAATAGGAGAGTAGACGAACAATCAGCCGAATGTAAACTTTAGGAATAATAAATAATCATTCTGGGTGGTACCCGCGCTGGGGGCCAGTGCACGCCCCGCGCGCGTTGTCGGTGACAGCGGTGACGGTAGCACACTACTACACGCACACATAGCTGTGCGTGTAGTAGTGTGCTACCAACGCAATAGAAGCCAAATTCGGTTGAACGATCTGAAAAAAAGGTAATTATCCAAAATCCCATTATTTTCGAATTTTATCGATATTAGTATGGATGTTAATTAATTAACATACCTAATGTTAATTAATGAATATAATTATATACTATATTAATAAAAATTTGCAGATAGGTAAATCATAGGTACATAATAGCTTTCCTAAATACTTTTATAACAACTAAAGGCCTACGCAGACCGGGACGGCATGGCAGGGGATTTAAATTTTTACTAATGGACATTCAAACGTATCGATATAGAAGTACGACATAAATTGCTATGCTTTAAATTGATGCCGTGGCATCGAAAGGGATTTCATTGCACGACATTGAAAGACGCGCCACGGGCTCCCGCGGCGGTATGCCGTCGTGGCGTACAGCGGTAGGCAACGGCATGCCAAGGACTCCGGCGCTCGTTTTGACATACCGCGGAGTGAGGCGGCGGGGGTAGAGAAGCGGGCAATGCACATCATTTGCAGCACAGTGTTTCGCCTCGTATTTCCACTCGGTGTAAAACGAAAAGCGGCCGGCGCTGGACCCGGTAGCTGCGAGACCTGCGCGCGGCGCTCCTGCGTCTCAAGCCTAAACGCTCGGTAGGTCCTGACGGCATACCACCTTACATTGTCAAAGATTGTCGTATGGTTTTTGAGGAGCCCTTGTTGCACATTTTCAGCTTGTATTTGCAGGAGGGTCACTAACCGGACGAGTGGAAGATCACCCGGGTTATCCCAGTCCCGAAAGGGAGTGGCGGCACGGACGTGAGTGCTTACCGACCGGTGGCGGTGCTGTCGGCGTTCGCTAAGGTATTTGAAACTGTGTTGCATCAAAGTATCTATACACAAGTGAGCTCGCAACTGTCAGACGCTCAACACGGCTTTCGGCCGGGTCGCAGTACGGGGGGTAACTTGTTGTCATTTGTTAACTACCTGTCGCCCGTCATTGATGCGGGAGGGCAGGTGGATGTGGCGTATTTTGACTTCCGAAAAGGTTTTGACACCGTGGATAACGACGTACTTTTGTGCAAACTCTCTGCTATGGGATTCACACCGCACTTGCTTAAGTTCTTTGCTAGTTATCTTGGAGAGCGCCGACAGTACGTTGAGTTTGCGGGACATGAATCCAGACCTTATTACACGTTCTCCGGGGTAAGTCAAGGGAGTAATATTGGATCTTTGGAATTCGTTTTAATAATTAATGGTCTGCCAGCAGTCGTGAAAGAGGCGGAGTGTCTACTGTTTGCAGATGACTTTAAATTATTCTTTAACGTTGAGGAAACTGCCGACTGCAATCGGCTCCAGTCTGACATTGGAAATGTCGTCCAATGGAGCAAATCCAACAAGCTGCATTTTAATATTACAAAGTGTCGTGTGATGAGCTACAGCCGCTCACGTGCTCCATTACAGCATCAGTACGAAATGGACGGCGTAGTTATGCCGCGCGTCTCACATGTACGAGACCTGGGAGTACAGATGGTGTCTCAGCTGTCGTTCCGCAAGCACATAGTGGAGATTTGCGGCATGGCTTTCAGAAATCTCGGTTTTATCTTGAGACAATGTAAGGATTTTACCGATACTGCAGCTATTAAAGTTTTATATAATGCACTTGTGAGGAGTCATTTAGAAACAAGTGCAATAATTTGGAATCCGCATGAAAGGAAATACAGCCTCATGTTGGAAAAAATTCAAAACAAATTTACTAGATTTCTTTACCGCAGACAGTACGGGGTTTATCCCCTAATGTACCCGAGTCTGTTCGTCCTGGGCATGGTCGGATATACCAGGCTGGCAGTCAGAAGGGACGTCGCGCTGGTCAAGTACGTGGCTCGCGTACTGCTAGGGTTACGGCACCACCCGGAGGTGCTGGCGGCGCTGCGGCTGCGCGCGCCGGACGGGTGCCTAGGTGCGCGCCGCCGCCCTGCTCTCTTAGACATGCCAGCGGCTAGGACTAACCTACTCAAGTTTACCCCTATGTCACGAGCCGCACGTATTATTAATGTGGTTACGGTGTCGGAGGACATATTCGGACACAACCTGCCGAAATTCATTAACATGGCACAAATCATGATTGAGGGAGGTCTGATGCTTTAAACATAGTAACTAATTTGTTATAATTGTTAGCTTAGCACTTTATAATTATGATTGCGGTCATTATATTTTATTCTTTATAAATTTGTGTATCTACTTAGGGCTCATTTCGCCAGTGGAAAAGAGCGTGATCGGCACAGATCTTACACGTAGTATAGTTTTTGTTATGATCGATGATCGCATTCGGTTTCATTGGGTGAAATTCGCCCTAAGACATTGTGACTTATAACATCGCCTTGGATACGTCTGTAAAGGTGTTATAAATACTGTGCTCATCGGCATTCCAGGAGTACGCCAGCCTGTGTATATTGCGGAACAACTTCCTTCCAACACAAAAAAGCTCTTCTACTTGGCACGACAGTTTGCCAAAGACCACGCATTTAAGTTTTGCTGGATATCAAACGGCAATATATTGTAATTTCTGTTGTACTCCAATGGCTATCATAAATTATATTAACAGCGAACTAGACTCGCTAAATGTAGGTAGCTCTTTAACCTGCAGTCCAGAGGACTGTGTTAAGTTTCTAAACAATACCGACATCAACTTAAATATTATACACTTGACACAATCAATACTTAGTATAAACAAAAATTTTGATCAACTGCAAGTCCTGCTTCACATTACAAAAAGCTCATTTGATGTCATAATCTTGACCGAATGTTGGCTCAGTAAGGTTAGTAATTTACCGGTGCTGCAGGGTTTTCAAACTTATTTCACAGAAACAAATTCCAACCAGAACGATGGAATAGTCATATACACAAAGATGGGCCTGCAAGTCTCCGCCTGGGAACCTAGGTTTTTGGGTGGCAACTGTCTCGTCTGCCAAATAGACAAAAAAAATCCATAGTTGTTGTCTATCGCTCTCCATCATATAACTCTAAGGACAGTTTTGACAAGTTCTTAGAAAGTCTAAATCGCATTTACAGCAAACTTTCCTCATTGCAGAACATCGCCCTCATTGGCGACTTAAATATAGATATAAAACAGAATAGTAGTAATGACCGAAGCGTTGACTATATGATACTTAACACATCTCACGGGCTCGACCCATTTGTTTCCCACTAGGCTTGAAAATTGTATTGATCATGCTTTCGTGAAAACTAAGCTACCCATCACCACATTGGTTCTGGATTCCCATATCACGGATCATAAACCCCTCCTGCTTAGTATTGAAAGAAAAGAAAGAAAGAAAAAACGTTTATTTAGCACAGACTAAAAGGCACACAAAACAGGTAAAAATTATGAGAAAAACAATCAAAATAAAGATAAAAATAAAAATAAGGTGTACAGTGCGAAGTATGAAGCTAGCAGGGTAGTGTGCCTCACGGCTGCGCCAAAAAGGCCCAGCTCAGCAAAAAAATGCCAGACAACTAGTGCCTGACGCTGGTTTTCAACTGGACCGTATTGCTAACACCAATCCCAAACGTGAAACTGGTCGCACTTCTAATTCCTTGAACTACGCCGCAATTAAGCTAGAACTAGAAAACATGGACTTCACAGTCATTTATGATACTGACGACCCTAACACCTCTATGAACCCTTTTATAACAATGTTAACGTCAGTCATTGTCAAACATACGACGCAATTTATAATCCCGAGGAAAAAGAGGACTATTAAACCCTGGATTACCCCTGGACTTTTGAAGTGTATTTTAAATCGTGACAAGCTGCACGCGGGATGTAATAAAGAACCTAATAACATTGTACTCAAAACTACGTATACGCGCTATCGTAACTTTTGTAATGCCCTACTACGTAAGATAAAGATTGCTACGAAATAAATGAAATTAAAAAAGCAAAAAATAATCCTAAAGCTCTTTGGAAAACAATTAAAGAAATTACAAACACAAGTAAAGTTAAAACTTGTTGTTGAGCTATTAAAAGTATCTGATAACCCGAAATACTCCATAAATGAAGTGTGCAAATTCTTCACTAATGTAGGGAAAAATATGGCCGCTAACATCATATCTCAGTGCCAAATCTCCTACAATCAGCCTAGCACTGAAGTTTCAATAATCAGTGACAACGCCTCGCTCTCCACTGTCAATTCCCTAGCGTTACTAGAGGTTGATGAAACTGAAGTGGAATCCCTAATTCTGCAATGACGCAATGACTGTGCATTGGGCTGGGATGGTATATTGCCCTTATTATTAAAAATGTGCCGTCAGACACTAACACAGCCTTTAACGCACATCTTCAATCTTTGTCTACAAAAGGGTGTGTTTCCTGATGCACTTAAAAGAGCTATCCATCCATCCAATCCATAAGGCGGGGAACAGAGATTGTGTCAACAACTACAGACCCATCTCGGTTCTGACAGCTCTCTCCAAGATACTTGAAAGGATTCTTAGCCGCCGTCCGTTCTTGGAAAGTACCAGATCATAGCCAATAACAAATACGGTTTTCGTGCTGGAGTCTCAACCGACGATGCAGTCCTGGACTTGACGCAATTGGTTGCTGGGAACCTGGGCAATAAAACTAAATGTCTTGGTATATTCCTAGATCTTTCGAAGGCATTCGACACAGTCTCTGTTCTCTTACTTTTCTCTAAATTGGATCAGATTGGTATACGAGGCATCGCTCTTCAAATCTTTAAGGATTATCTCACCAATCGAACCCAAATCACTAAAATAGGTAACCTCCTTAGTGATGAGGAACTGATATCTCACGGAGTGCCACAGGGAAGCATCTTGGGTCCCATTTTATTTCTTATTTACGTAAATGATTTATGCAGAATGACCCTACCTGATACTAAAATCTTTGCATATGCTGATGATACCGTTATTATAGTTTATGGGACAACGTGGTATAGCGTTAAAAATAGCGCAGAATCAGCACTTACCAAAGTAATAACATGGCTTAACCTAAATCTGCTAACGCTTAACTTTGACAAGACGTCCTGTATGCCTTTCTCTATTCGCCAGAATACCGCTCCAGACTTTACATTCTCGATAATAGCCCACACCTGCTCACGGCTATCATCTCCGTGTCAATGTCGAATACTAACAAGAACCGAGAATGTAAAATATCTTGGTGTACAAATTGACGCGGGGTTACGGTGGGATAAACAGATTAATGCCTTGACCTCCAGGACTATGAGACTGATACACATTTTTAAGTCTCTTCGAGAGTCGGCTAACCCTGACACTCTGAAAATGGTATTCTATGCTCTGTGTCAATCCGTAATTGGGTATTGTATAACGGTATGGGGTGGCGCAACTAAAACCAGTTTGATAAAAGTTGAAAGGGCACAGAGAGCTATATTAAAAGTAATGCTACGTAAGCCGTACCGCTATCCTACAACACAACTGTACTCGGAATGTAAGGTGCTTACTGTCCGTCAGCTCTTTGTGCTCCGATCGGTACTTAAAAGACACGCTTGCGTCCCTCCTTCTGATCCAAACAAACGTACCAACATTCCCCCAGGCACTCAGCATAAAACGTCGTTCGCCAGACACCAATAGCCTCACAAAGGCCTCAACATCCGCGACCTCAATAAATACCAAGTAAAGTCTAAGGTGACAGAATGGCTACTTCAACAAGACTATTTACAAACCGAGTCCCTACTTACATATATTGCTTAATAATAATAATACCAACTATTTATCGCTGCACACTCATAATTACACTCTCCATACACATGGGTGTGCAGTTACATACATTCACACACTCTCCTACACTCTTGAGTTGCACTCCCCTCTCCTCGTTTTTTACCGTTATTATATGTCTAGGAAAAATACATACTAAATACAAGCAAGATACATACAAAAGTGAGACAATATTAATACACATCCACTGCAACCGACACACTTCACAAGTTCCTGTTTATTTTAGATACCTTATAGCTGATCACTGTTTCTTAAGATACAGGTCGCCCTAGTTTAAGAGGCAGGGCTCATCCTTTTTTTTGTACATACCTTGTGGTTACAAAGTAATGATGTAATACCTGTCTTTACTCCTATGCCAACCAGTTATAACATGGCTTTTACCAATTTTTATTTTAAACTACATATGTATTTTTCGTCTGTAACTTCATCGAAATAAAATAAAATTTATTATTATTGTTATTAAATGTAATTTAAATAAATAAATAAATAAAATAAATAAATTTGCGCTACAACTGAAGGCTAAAAGTGTATCGGGCAGCAGGAGCTGCCGAACTTTACACAAGCGCAAAACCCGATCGCCGTCCTACCGTCCTCGCCGCCGAGGCCCGCTGCGACGCCCAAATCCACGCCCCTCCCGACCCTTGCTCGAGCCAGCCCGCGTCACTGCGTTTGCAGCTTTAAATTCGTCCCTAAATCACTCAAATCCTGATCCAGCTAGTCCCTTGCAGCCCTCTTCCAGCGACGCCCTAAGCCGAGGTTCGTACCCCACAGGGGGTGCCCATAGCGTGTAGTCGCTTAGTTTTTAGTTAGTATTTAAGTTAAAGTCCTGGCTGGAGGCCTTAATTTATTAGGGAAACCACAGGCAAGTGCGTTTAAGCAGACGACAACCTCATAGGTTGACCTGAGAGATACCATTCCCAAAAAAAAAATTGCTGCCGAGGCGTGCTTAGTCGTGCCGCGGCACGCCGCCGCCGTGGCAAGGCGCTGGAATACCGCGGAATCTAAGCGGCTAATGTGCGCTGACTGACGGCAAAATCCTTTGCCATGCCGTCCCGGTCTGCGTAGGCCATTACACCCATTCAAATCATAAATACAACAACCAATCATGAACTTATTCCTTCAAATCAGCGTGCATTTACCATGTACCGGACAACTTACTGACAACAAACATCCTTTTTTTCTGCGTAGGTATCGTGAATTCGTAATTCATACGCTTTAATAAAGTATCGTTTTGTGATTATTACACTACTAAAGAAATAATAATTCCAAACTACAGAGTAAAATTAATCGATTACAAGTTTCAAAAAGTGTAAATCGACTAAATCATCACGCGCCGTCACGGCCGTCATGCATCTTCACACGTCCTCGTGTGTGTTTACTTCATTACCTGTGGACAAATGAACAACGAGTTGTATACACACTTCAAAACTTGGTCATTCTGACCAAACCACAATGAACATAGAATTTATGAAAACTAGACGCCAACGGTCAGCTTAATCATCACTGAGACGGAACACACAACTTAAACAAAATGGATACTAAAACAGTGCCACACAGGCTGCGCGTGCCACACAGGCTGCGCGTGCCACACAGGCTGCGCGTGCCACACAGGCTGCGCGTGCCACACAGGCTGCGCGTGCCAGACAGGCTGCGCGTGCCACACAGGCTCCGGGTGCCACACAGGCTAATTAATAAACTACTCACCAGCAATTTCACCGTCATCGGAACATTCTGACTATGCTGTTATTTGGCGTTTCCAGCCCAGCATTCAACTCCAAAGGAACGTAGCACTCAGGTATGGGCCGTATACGGTCATGTGCATACTTATACGTTCGCTTAGAGTTTAACGCTTTTAGCAAATATCTGTCACCATCAAGCAGCTCAGCCACTTGATAAGGCCCTTTATATTTTGGCTCTTACTTTGTTTTATTGCGTTCATTATTTTCTAGCAGTACATAATCACCTAACTTGAAATTATTGACTTTAGCTTTATTTTTATCAAACCTAGCCTTTTCAATAGAATTGTCTAAAGTACGAAGCTAAGCCTATAAATTGTCGAAGTTGAGTAACCGTTTGGGGAGGTTCAAGTTCCGTCAAAGCTTTAATTTTTCGCGGATTTGGTCGTATTTCGCCAGCGGCTACGTGATACCCTAAGAACTCTACTTCAGTTTTGAGAAAAGCACATTTTTTTAAGTTGAAAGCGAAACCGGCGTCAGTTAATGCTTTCAAAACCTGACGCAAGCGACCAATACATTCATCTACACTACGAGAGGGGACAATGACGTCATCTATATAGACAACAGCAAACGACTGTCAAAACTCCAAGAGCTTTGTTTAACGCTCGCTGATATAGCGAAGGGGCATTTCGAAGACCAAATGGCATTGCCAAATATTCAAACTGCCCATCCGGCGTCACAAAAGCAGTACGCTCCACTGACTTTTCCTCTACAGGTATTTGATGATATCCACTAACCATATCAGGAGAAGTAAAATAGTTTGCTCCTACCAAACGTTGTATTTGATCAGATATTATAGGCAATGGGTAACGATCAGGGACTGTGTTGCTATTAAGCTCACGGTAGTCCACGCAAAGACGGTCAGTTCCATCTTTCTTTTTGACCAGCAAGATTGGGCTAGCAAAAGGCGAACAGCTTTCACGAATGACACCGGCATTTATAAGTTCATTGATCTTAGAGCGCACTACTTGTCTTTCATCACAACCAAGCCGATATGGTCGGCGTTGTACAGTGCGGTTGGGATCAACTAATCTAATCTCTAATTTTCCTGTACTAACTCTACCCGATGGAGTGCCTTCTACGAAGTAATTACCGTAATGTTCAAGTAAAGATGTTAATTGTTCTCTATGTTCATTGGGAATATCACTATCAATATCACCGAAGTTATTTACTTTAGAGCCTACATCACAAGCAGAGACAATTTCAGTCTTATTCAATAAAAAAGATGTTTCAGAAATTTCAATTGAGAATCCCAATGAAAGTATATCCCGCCCAATCACAATTGCAGTAGAAATAAAATAGTCAGGGACGACATGCAATAATAACTGCAACGAGTATCCCTGTATCGTAACCGTCGATAGTATTTGAAAATTGCACTGTAATCTAGATTTGGCTATTCCTAACAATGTAACCGTATTCTGCTGTCGTTTACCAGGGAACCCACTAGCTAAACTTTCTCGGATCAGCGAGCACTCAGCACCGGAGTCAAAACAAAATGAAAACGACTCACCAGATTCGGTAGAAAGTAGATCTGTAGCTGGCTTAATGGTGCAGATATCCACTTGCTTCTCAACTCGGCTGTTGCTCGAGTCAGTCTCCCTCTTTGGACAGCGTGTGGCTATGTGGCCCGGCACACCACAGAATAAACAGGTCACTGACGTCGATGCTTTCTTTGAAACGCTGTCTTTGGCTGATTGCGATCCATTACTTCCTCAAAACTTAGACTGCGAATTAGCAAAATTATCGCGAGAACTGTTAGTCAAGCAATATGGCCCAGTTTGCCACAGTTGTAGCAACGCCTTGGTTGGTCTAATTTTGGTTTCTTGGCATCACCAGGTGCGTTTAATTTATCTTGCATTGGAGGTCCTTTTTTGGGGTACGTAAAAGCCATTAATTCCTGTTGTAATCTAACTCGAGGATCAATTTCCGTAGTGAAAGCCAATCGCTGTAGTCGTGGTTCAGTTTTTGCTGCATGCGCCATAGTTACAGCTATTGCTATCTTTTCAGTAGAATAGTTGGTCCATTGAGTCAGCAGCGTGCTCAGAAATCGATTTGCGTAAGCAGACAAACATTCTCCTTCCTTAAGACTCTCATTAAGTAGCCTACACAGCATAGCAGCAGGAGTTTCCACCGAATCGTATCGAGAGAGAAATAGGTCTTTCAACTGAGGCCAAGTTATTCCAGTAAATGTATTCTGAGCTAGCCAAGAGGCCGCCGATCCCTTAAGGGCTTTACTCATCGTAATAATTAGTCTACTGCCAGATAAACGTTTTTCTTGCATGCATAAAGACGGTATTGCACCAAGCTCGGGCATCACTATCTCGAGACTCGGGATTAAATTCAGGTAGGGTCAGGTTATTTTCTTCTGAACTAGGTTCTTTAATCGCGCGAATCAACTCCATCATTTGGCGTTGCTGCATTTCAAATAACAACTTCCAACGGTTATTTTCACTTGATAACAAATCAACACTCTGACCTGTAGGCTGTTTCTGCGCCTTTCCGTCGTATCCTACTTCTGATGACGGAAGATCGAGCGGCTGGGACACCACGTGTCGCTGCGGATCCGTCATCTGTTGGTCTTCCATCGCGGGCGTGTACAATATTCGCAAAGTAACGCACTTAATTTACTTTAAAATACAGCAACAAAACTCAATCATACAAAATAAGGATTATGATGATAATCACTGATAAAATTAAATCACAATAATTATTCAACTTGATTTTTAGAGCCAATGGATTTGTGCGTGTGCACCGCGTGACGATCTCATCAAAAGTGATCGTCACCGCCGCCATGACACTCACAACCCCATTCGGTGTTACCCACTCTACATTTAAAACACCACTAAAGAAATAATAATTCCAAACTACAGAGTAAAATTAATGGATTACAAGTTTAAAAAGTGTCACAATAAATCGACTAAATCATCACGCGCCGTCATATTTTATACTTGTAATTTATAGTTAGTTTTTATGATGTATAGTTATAATTTTGTAAAACAAAATGGGAAAAACAAAAACAATTTTTTGAATTCATCGCTGGCTCTACGAAAGGATGCTTTGACAACATTATTATTTACCTACATAATATTATATTTTATTAATTCCGTGGCAGCATCCATTTTTTCTAAGCCATTTCTGAAGTCGTTCAGCTTTGTTCGAAGACCTCTAACATTTTGGTTATATATATAGTATGAATAATAATAATATATTAAGTTACACAAGACTGTCCTTTTTACTTTAGTTACGAAGAAAAAGGGGTGCAGCAAACTTCCTAACCGCTACTCTGTCTGTTCTTCACTTTATTATAACAAAGCAAGGAAACATGAAATATTTAAATAAATTATTTGTCAGCTAGCACACGCTAATATACCAACAAAACATTGAAAACTAATACCCAGCAAAAAGCCTCCAGGCATAAAGGGCGTGCCCGCTTACATTCTTTTTACATTCGTTTGAGATCACCGTACATCCGCGACTATGTGTGCCTGCGCCTGTTCTCGCTCGTTGCATGGAGCCAGCCTTCTTTACCTATCATGTATGTGTCTTTAACCACAATTTATTCTAGTGAGGTCGCGGTCCGAACCTCCTTGACTATATACGGCAAGGTTACAAAGTTTGTCGTGGCGTCCCGTGTCACTTGGACGTGTAGAACCTTGGGCCGCCAAGACAGGTGTCTGGTGAGACCCTCGTGTCGGTCACGGCTGTTCTACAACCGACATACTTCTTAATGCAAGCGGCGAAATAGAGAAGTAACATGAAATGTACTATGTTTGACAACTTCAAATTCAAAAATATTTTACTCCACGTAAAAGTATATACCTTATGAAACAAGAAGGCAGAATGCTTAGGAAATGTGTAGATTATACAAAAAATGCTTAGGTAAACATTATGCATATACTTTTATGAACAAAAGAAGACCACATTGACCACTGTTAACTTAGGATTCCCCAATTTTCCCAAAACAAACTATTCAACTATAAATAAAATAATTGGATAGACTCAATTAAATTAATTCTAAAAGTTACTTTCTCTTTTAAAAATATAAAGCGCCTAATAGTTGCCCAATTTCCAAGCTTCGGCCAAACGCTCTAAATATGCTCAAAACAATTTATCAGGCGCGCGGAGGCCAGTTCAAAAGTATCGGTTATATTAGCATTTTAAACAAAAAGCCAGTATTAAAGCGAAAACAAGGGGATGAAAAATTATATACCATATGAAGATATGTTACAAACTTTCGGCGAGATTTATCATACAACGGGATTACTCTGGAGCACAGTGTACCGCGTAGAACATGCTAGGTGGACAATATTATTTTATGATATTTAACGATGCTTTTATATATAAGTAGTCATGTTGAGGCATTATTAATAGTTTTTGGTATGATTTTGTAATAAAAAACAAAAAAAATATGTAAAAACAGAAAAATATATTTTAAAATAATAAACAAACAACAAAAATGCATTAAATAAATAAATACCTACTGTACAAACTAACTTAACCTAAACCTAATCATCAGAATCATCATCAAAATCTTCTGGTGAATCGTCATCATTTTGTGGTAATGTGCGACAATATGATGACGTTTCCGGTCTTGATGCTACCAGGTCGGGCTTACGATTAACTTTAATACTTCTGCACATATTTTTTCCGGCTTTTTTCGGGGAATCTCACGAAGGCCATTGATCAAAGGGTCAGATGTTATTATTAACATGGACAGCAAGTCTCTATTCGTGGCAACACGTGAGCACTTGCGGGTGTTGTACTCCCTAAATCTGCGGCAATCTTTGTTACGTGCTTCTTGAGCCTCTTCGGAAAGTTGCCCAATTGGAAGCAATGCCGCTTTGATGACCTCAGTACTGTGTACTAATATTCTATCTCGAATCTATATAGTATGCTAAGGCTTCGCCACTACTTAACTGCCTAGGATTAACGGAACTGGTATTTTCTTTTGACTTAATAATATTATCTGGCCTTTCACTAATGTCTCTAATCACATGGGCAACTTTTCTTTGCCCTGCTGAACGCATAGCAATTTCGGCAGCAGTCACTAATTCACTGGCACTTCGAGATTCTACGAGATCCACGACTCGACGTTTCTTCGTCTTAAACGACGATTACTCGAAATCTTTGCGAGGTCTTCCTGCAGATGTCACAACCTCACTCGATGTTGAAGGTTGTGGGGCTAAAGAACTCACAGTAAACTCTATGTCTCCTTCATCCAGCCAAGTCTTATTTCTAATTAAAAAACGGTCCTTCGATTTTCCCGAAGCCAACCATTTGGCTTCAATCTTAGTAGAAAAGTTGGATATTTTTAACTTTATTTCTCTTTGGCTGCTTTCAGTAATGTCACCAAAGTGAAATTTTGCAGAAAGATAGTCATAAATACGCGATCTTTTATCATTCTTCGTGTGTTTCAACCACTCTTCAAAAAATGCTACCCTTGAAATAGAGTAAACGTGTTCTGAAAAAAAATATAAAAAAATATGTTGTACTGAAGTGTGCTGAACAATATGTATATTTTTACAAACTACACAGTTATACCTACAATATATCTAAAAACTAGCCCGAATAGAGGCGAATCAATGTATTTCCTGAACGTTCAAAGTTTTGTTTATGAAAAAAATTACGCAAAAATTTATGCATTAAGTTAAAAAAATGCTTAAAATTCATTTTAATAGATTCTGATAAAAACAATATATTAAATTATAGTACATACCCTCAGTTTTAATATCCATCACAAAAAACTTTCACAATATCACTATAAACCACTATGAGATGTGCACAAAAGTGTCGCTAAATTGCAACTGATTGACCGGAACGCTTGCATAAACTCATTACCTGACTTCTGAACTCTATGACTCATCAGTTAAGCATTTGAAAAACAACTTTTTCTCGGAATTTGGAGTTTGGGGGTGTTGTTTGTGTTATGCAATTAAGATTTCCTGGAAATGAAAACTTGAATTTTGTCCACCTAGCATGTTCTAGGCGAAATACTGTGTGGAGGTTTAAAATAGCTGGTGTTCTAGGTTTGTTATTCACTCAGTATTCACGGGAAACTGCCCAAGGTGCAGTTTTTTTAAAGCGTATAGCATTTTATGTTTAGAGAACATGGCATTTAAAAATAGAAATGCAATTGTTTATTCTGGGAATTTGATATAGGAAACCGTTTTACACGTCATACTATAAATTAAAAAAATAAGCTAGATGTAGTCGGAATTTCTTATCTGACTATCCCTGAGTGGAAATGGTAAAACAAACCTAAAAAAAAGACAGTCTTTTTTAAAGTCGAGGTATGTTCTGGGTCAGATCATGTGAGGACCATGTAGATTAGTGTCTGAAATTGTCTTTTGAGGAAAGAACCTCACAGATTTGAGAAGACCTGTCCAGTCAGTGCAAGCATTTTTCAGTAATCGTGTAGCTCAACTCAGAACTAAAGGAGCTCCACGACTTGACGAACAATACGAAAGTAAGGACATTTGGGTAGGCCGCATGAAGTACTCGAACTGAATGAAAAAATAAATGCATTCAACTGTGGAAAAAGACTCAGTCTTGGAAAAGGAGGATCTTATCAGCGGCGTGTCCATTTAGCAGGTAAATAAGTTAGATCATAGAAATTTTAAAACAATAATTATATGACATCTCTAACAACACACTGCATCCACATGGTAGACCTATGACTTCATTTCTTTTGTAACAAAAGATGCATGTGTTACTTGATTATAGAACTTTCAATGGTCATCAATAAATACTTATGTTACAAACAGGCATGTGACTATGATTTGGATTTTTCAGGATTGTCTCATTCAGTAGCCCCACAAATCGCATCAAACTACATGGAAAAAACAGACTTATAACTGTCACCCAACCATTTACTGTCATAGAAGTCAACCGGGATGAGGAATTTATCAGCGCTATGATTGGTTGAAGAAGTTGGTTACATTTTAAAAGCATGTGTACTGCCGGAAATTATTTTGAGACGAGTTCTGAAAAATGTCTAGACATCAAGAAATTAAAAGGCATGAAAAATATAACTCTTACTCATTTACCAATAGACTAAATTATTTCTCGGGTCTCAGAGGTTTGGATTCAGTATAGTATAGTCTAACAAAAGGGTTTAATTGATTAATTTGTTGTAGCGAAAACTGCGGCTTCCAGCACTTGATTTTACTGAAGGAGATGCGGACAGAAAGGATATAATATACGATGAAAGTAAACAGTGTCAAGGAGAAGAGTGATACGGCAAAAACACAAAAAGCAGCGCATAGGAGAGAACATATTTGTATTGTATTAAATTAAAATTTATGTATCTTTTGTATGTAGCGATGTATAGTTTTATTGTGTTATATGTTAGTTCATAAGATTTTTGTTAGTTGATATTTTTCACTGTATGTACCAGCCTAACAATTGTATGAAAATATTTATTGAAGTTCTAAATTGTACACCTAAGTAATTCTGGAAACTGTGTTAGGTTAGCAGTCTACTTTTGTGTTATTGTGTAAGATACTTACGTGTGTCGACGGGTGACGACAATTATATTCTTATCTACCTACATAATTCAGAATAATAATTAGAATTTTAAAATATTTGAAAAAGTTGGTCTCAATGTAATTTCCAGTCTATTATGTTCTACAATTTATGGATTCTGTGAAAATTATGTCACTATTTTGCCAATGTCAAGTAATAATATATGTACGTATGTATAATACAAAAAAAGTAATGGCTATTTATAAAATTGCTGACACTAGTTTTTTGACAAACCCTCGCTTTGATGCGCGGAATGTATTTCTTGTTTATTTTCCATCTTATACCTATACATTTTTTGTTGTCGCATCAGGGGTGGCCGAGATGCGAAACATCGGGTCTTCAGGATCCGTCACATTTTAGTGTGGGCACTCGAAAGAAAAGATAAGGTAAATAATTTATTAGCCAAATCGTGTTTTAAAATGAACAAAATTAAATATGTATGATCGTTAAAACAATTGTTTGAAATCTGATGTGTCGAAGAAATGTGTTTAACTAATTTAATGTATGCCGGAGGTAGTGTGAGAGTGATATGAGTGAGGGTGTGTGTGTGAGTGGTATAAAGTGTTTGTTATAAATATGTATTGAAATTACTCTAACGAAGGCTTCGGTTTCTGTGTAGGTTTGAGCTAACAGCCATTGTTTAATCATTTTTTAACTTGGTTGGTTCTTAAATTTAAGATATCACAAATTTTTGCAAATTTATTGTAAACGAAACTGAGCATAAATTCTTGCATATATTGTGCAAAGGCGGTTTTTACTACAATAAGTGGACATTTGTAAATTCGTTGTTTAAGTAGTTCTTGATATTCTTTGGATTGGATTGTTATTTTGTGTTGTTTTAGTAAACTCATTTAAGGATGTATAACTGTCAGATATTCAGGACTGATGCTTCTTTATACAGGTGATCTGTAGGATAACGAAAGTGTTTTCTATACATAACCTTAAGCACTGATCTTTGGGCTCTTTCCAATTGTATCATCGAGGTAATACCGACTCCGCCCCATACTGGTATACAGTAGCAGAGAACTGACTCACATAATGCCACATACACCAGGTGTAAGATCTTTTTGCTAGCCGAGTTACGGAACAGTTTCATGACGTGAATCAGCTTTCTGATTCGTTTAGCTACCAAGTCGATATGAGGTCTGAATGAAAGACGTTGATCTAACAGAACCCCTTAGTATTTGAAGGGTGGATTTGAAGCTGTAAAGGAAGTTTAGGTGCTGATGAGAGAGTTTTATGGAAACAGATGTAGTTCGTTTTTGTAATATTAAGTGACAGAAGGTTAAGGTCGAGCCAGTTTTTGATACTAGTTAAGCCAGTTTGTGCTTCTTCATGGACTGTTTCCCAAGATTTGTTATGAAAAATAATAGCCGTGTCATCTGCATAGCAGATGACCTCTGCATTTTGTGTAATGGCTTGATGAATATCATTAATATAAATGATAAATAGTGTCGGGCCCAAGACACTACCTTGAGGCACTCCAAATTCTACGCTGCTATGACTACTGATGGTGTCCCCAATTTTCACACATTGCCTTCTGTTAGAAAGGTAGGTCTCAAACCATTTGAGTGGCAGTCCTCTTATACCAATCGTCTCGAGCTTTTTTTGAAGAATAGGAATCTAAACAAGAAGTTACAAGATTAGCTAAGAGACTTACTGCATCTTCTGTGGATTTTCCCTGTCTGAAGCCAAATTGCTTGTTAGATATTATATCGTTGTAATATAGGTATGAGGTGAGCCGTAAATTGACAATTTTTTCAAGAATTCTGGAGAATATTGCCAACAGTGAAATGGGTCTATAGTTAGTTGGGTTATAATTCGAATTAAAATAACTTTAATACACTGGCAAACGAAATAAACACGTGCAAAGGAAACAGACACGTGCGTTGGTACTGAACGTTTGCCAAGACTTTCCAAGCTCGACCGTATTCTGTTGACTGTCGCTGACTCGGTCGGTGAGTCGCTCTATCCGCCCCAGTCCTCACTGCATCCCCTCCACCGGCGATCGTGTCCAAGCGGTAGGGCTCTACTATTTACCGTTCATGTGTGTGTATAGAATAAAGTGAAGACTGCTAAATGCTTCGTGGAACAAAACTTTGTAAGAGACGAGTTAACAAGCAAAGAGAATATCTAAAAATATAAGTTAATACGTTAGTTTCCGCGTATAACAAAGTTCTCTCTCAATTATTTCTAAGTTAGGCAAAAAAATTGAAAATGTGCTAATTTGCAACTGTGCTGCCATCTAAGGAAAAAGTGTGTACGCGGCAAGACTGAAAGGCGTATAGGATTCATGTTATTTTATGTTGACATTTCGAAACTATACGATACTTACTGATGGTATGTGATCCCAGTGTCCTTCTTAAGTGATGTATTATGATTACACAACTTGCATTTTACTTCGGATTATGCCCAAAATTTAATAGAACATTCGGCACTTGCACGTGACAGACAGCTTGCAGTGTGACTGGCTCGGGTACGCCGACTTTGGCGTAGTATTTGTTTCCGCATTTAACAAGTACGCCTACGGTATCAAGTCGAACGCAGCGAGACCAATCATTTATCTAAGCCTAATGCAATATAATTTCTGTACAATGATTTCATTGATTGCTCTGTGGAGATACTCGTAACATTGCAGTTTTTTGCAACAAAACTTAAACTTAAACTGAGCAGCAGTTTAAGTTTTTTTTTCTTTCCATTTCCATAGATAATTTAAATATCATCATGAAAGAATATTATAATGTTCACAGTCACAAGAACATACACACACACAGAGTCTAAATACCTATTCAACCCTAATTCTACTATTTACTTTGACTTGCTAAACTACTAACTTTTTCTATAGTAGTATAGTTCTTTTATAAAGTTGTCTCCAGTTATCTGAAAATATTAATACCATGGTTAAAAAAACACTAAGTACTTTTACGAGTTTAAGCTATAATCATGTCCTAGTACCGGATGAAGAACGTGAGCACCCCGTGCAATGCTACCAAACCATGTGTTATACAGGCACCCGTATTGAGTAGCATAAAGGATAGACTATCTAAAATCTCCACGCATCAGTATAATAAACTAGTAGTGTGATTATACATAAATAATAATATCCAACTAATCAAGTATCTTGACTTGACTCGCGAGGTTGAAAGATTATACGAGACTAAATAAGTAAAAGCTAACATCTAAAACAAATCCCCACTTTTACTCGCTCCCTGTGTTTTATCTCTGATATGATTTATGTGTACATGAAATTAAACAAATTAGTTTACGACCATACTAACATCGAATACACCTATCTCTGCACTCTCTATCTGATCACTTTCGTCAGACAAACGATGTCTCCAACAATGCATTTCAACACTTGCCAAAGTCCAAATCTCTTACTTGTCGTTATCCAGAAGTAAATGCCGTAGTCTAGGTTGGTGTGCAGAATAGTCAGCCCAAAGGTAAACCCAAGTCGTTAAGAATACACAAAATTGCAAAAATAGCATTAAATCCCACGATAACAACGGTGTTCAACGGAATGAATGATACCGATAACACATGAAACAATTTATATATTTATAGATGCGGTCTGTTTACATTGTTAGTAATTTTCATATTTAATTTTATATGTTTTTAAAATTTGATTGTATATTAATATAGAATTAATATTAATATATGTGTTAATGTTCTATAAATAAGGTGTCATGAGAGTGCTGTGTTCAGTGTTTTCCAAAGTAAATAATGGCCTTCATTCTGCCAAAAGTTATTCAAAGTGCTGGTAGGGATATGGTCTTGAAGTTCAAAGAAGTTCAAAGACTTGAATTATCTTGCACTCATTTTAGTTTCATCTTTCTGAATGACCGAATCCTTTGACAGTTCAACTGTGCCTGTAAATGGTTTAATTGAAAAAACAACGGTTAAGTAAACGGTTTAAGTTTGTTGTGTTTGAAATAACGGATTTACAGGCCTACAATTAAAAAATAATCATTTAAGAATAAAATAAAACCATTTGGATAGTGTGTGTGTGTGTGTGTGTGTGTGTGTGTATGTGTGTGTGTGTGTGTGTGTGTGTGTGTGTGTGTTGCATAGTGTTGTGTTGTGTAGGTATATGTGTGTATAAGAGGATGTGTCGGACAAGAAACTGTTTGGGTGAAATCTACATATCGAGAAGTTTTTCAACCTCTTAGAGCTAAGGGTCATAATCCATTTACTGACCTTTACAGTCAAAAATATTGAACGTGTAGATGTTACATTGTTTGTTCACAAAATTGTATGATCGGATTCTGGAATGACGTTGTGCAAGTTTTGATTTGTGCCTCTCTATGGGACAAACGGCCATGGTCCTACGTTTTGTCAAGCGATTGAGATACAACCGTAAAGAAGCATGTCTACACAACGTACAGTTCAGCACAAAGAGCGGCCTCACGCAAAAGACCTGATATTCTTTGAACAATTGAGCCGTACTATAACGATAGTGTTTAAAGGTGATCTTGTGAACGGCTCTCTGCGCCCTATCCTAGAACCAAAATAAACAAAACCATTCGAAGACATGTGGCATCCACCAACCTGCACTGAGCCCGCGTGGTAGATTACGGCCCACCACTCCGTCTCATAGAGTGAAGGCCTGTGTCCAAGCAGTGAGAACATTATTAGGTGATTATGCTTAGGTACCTATATGCTAATTTGTGCTTCTTTGGCTCGACTAGGCAAGTTTAGAATATTGGTGTAAGTTATCCCTGTAGATTCGACCTATCAGTCAGGTCAGTCTGTTTGCTACATATTATCACATCACGCTTATTGCAATACTGCAATTGATACGTATTCTTCTATAATTTACCGCAAAAAAAGGAGACCTAAAAGGTTAACATATTGCAGACAGTTTCAGATCTAACCTTTAGCTCCATAATGGTATAGCATGATGATAAAATTTTTTTATCATCACGCTATACCTTTATGGAGCTAAGCAGTCTATCACGACATACACAGGATGGATTTTTGAGATGGGGCAGGTACCTAAACTGTTGGCGCCAAAAGAAAACGGTCTTAGCAGTTCTTAACTTTTTTTTACATATTGATCTGCATTAACAGATTTTGAAAAAAGAAAAAAAATGTGGCCACTATCACAACAAAAAAAAAAGTTCAGCTCAACAGTCAATTATGTCATAATACAGGGTGGCATCCACAAACTGTCAACATGGATTCAGTACAGTAAGCGATGAAAAGTGCATAGGCACGTTAATGCGTTAGAAGTGAAAACACAAATTAAAACATTTTTATTTGTTTTAATATTTTACATAAAGATAACCGCTACGATTATTTATTAATAACTTCTTCAGCCAAATAGGATGTGCAATACTATGTCAAGGAACTTAGAAGCAATTTGTTTTATTTAAACATGTGAGATGTAAAAAAAAAATGATAAGTAGATTTTTTTCAGCATAAACAATTAAGCTTCGATCATTTTTAAAATATGTGATTTTATTAGGTGGTTTTGTATGGCAGTTTCTTTACATTAAGTATTTCACATTTTATTTGGCTTTAGTGAATATAATATAGGTAACATATTGAGGATAGCTTAAGTTTTCATTTTCATTTTCGTTCTGTGAAAAGATGATTGAAACTAAACCTCATTTTTATAATTAAGTATACAGGATAAACTATTCCGGGCCTTAAACGTTCTTGTTTATTACGTTATTGTTTGCAGGGCTTCGGAGATGCAACCTTTTGAGCGCGGAGTACACGGCGAACAGTTTTTAATGATGCTTTAAATTAATTCAGCAAAATGTCCGGTTGGTATGAAACCATTTGTTGCATACTCATTCAGCTTGTGTGGGCTTATTTAAATAAGCATCCACTTCATAAATAAGCGCTCCAACTATCTAGAATTCCTTCTTCCTCACATCTCTTAACCTACAGTCTCACAGTATTTGTCTAGAACAAAGAATGTGAAACTATTAGACATCTATATAAAATTTATATTTATAAAATTTTACTCGTCATTCACTAATTTAAACAAATAACAATTTAAATTTAGTTAAATACGAAATATTTAAATGATAACACTCACACTTAGTCCGGTTTCAATATATATTTGTGTTATCATATCATTTACATCCTCTTTTACGCAGCGCAACAATTTTTGCCAATGTTTTAATATTTGCACAACACCGCTAATTAACAGATTTAAACATTCGTCACTAACCAACAACGTTCAATTAGGTGAATAGTCGTAACGAATTGCATGTACCTCACAGAAATCTATTATTTATGGAAACAAGATGAACGAGACAAGCATCGAATGATTATCGAACCACTTCAAATAATTTCATTAAAAGAAACAAAAATTGATCATACATACATACATACATACATACATACATAAACTCACTCATAATAACATATCAAAAACTTGACATAGATATTATTTGAAAATAACATCACGCAGGCGCAGATGAGAATCGAACTCAGGGCTCGCCATAATCGCTGCGCTGCTTCCCAAGCACGGTAACGACTAAGCTAGCATGCCATATGTTAGTTGAAATTATGAACTTCTATCAATTACAGACCAAGTGAGTGTTTGTGCGTGTCTATAGTATATAAACAACTTATAGAAGAAGGTCGTAAGTGAAACCGAAGCATCAATCTATTGCTTTGTGAGATTGCTTATGGACTTTTGAGCGCTACTGTACATGATTCTGAACCTTTTGGAAACATTTTAACGCAGGGGCGTTGAAATTTCTCGTCTGTATTTTTTTTTTTGCAGCTTAACGAACGTCTCATGCTGCACGACAATCAGTTCGGGTTTCGGCCAGGAATTTCTACAGAAAGTGCAGTTCCGTGTCTCAAGTAGGCCGTCAGGTACTACACAAAACGATGAGCACCTGTTTTCGCTTGCTTCCTCGATCTGTCTAGGGCTTAAGATCTGGTTTCCTACGATATATTATGGAAGAAACTTGAAGTTATAAGCTTGTGTGTCTCGAGCTTATAAGCATCTTCAAGCATTGGTATGGAACCAGGCCAGCACTGTTCGGTGGGCAGGTGCGCCGTCGAAGATTTATAAATTTATTGTACAGTAAACGCTCAAAAGTGCATAGGCACGTTAAGAGTCATATTGCTGTGAACTCGCGGTACGACTGTATGTGTTCTAACGCCACACACCACAAAGATCGCAGTTTTGCACTGCACACACTCGTGTATCGTCGCGTACTCGCATCGCAATGCACGAAACAAAAATATATTAACGTCACTTTTGTTGGACACCCATCATGCGCGTGATCTGGCCAGTTTATGGCATTGCTAAAATTTGCGTAATTTTAACATGTGCTGGTAGCGGTTTGGCCATAAATTATATTTTATTTTGAATTTTATGAAACAATTTGTTGGGTATTTATGTTTATTTATGCTTGTTTCATGCTTATTATTTATTTTTTATAAGAAGTTAAATATTACATAGTGTACTATTTACCTATTTATGTGATTTTTTATTTAACTCTTCGGTGTTGGAAGGTGGAATTAAAAAAATCGTGCTGCATATGATAATAAAAATATTTATTCGTTTTATATATTTATAAAATTAACAAACTTTTATGACAATTGTGACGTCACATTCAATTCATAATAACATAACAAGGAAAGAATATTCTAATAACACAAATATAATTGTTGATACCCACTTATTATAGGTATTCAGCAGAGTTTATTGAAAACTAATATAATGATTAAGACTTTATGCTTTTAATGTAACGTCACAATGAATTATAATATTGGGGTTATAGCTTAAGTGTTAATTTTCTTGACGAAAAGAAGTTTGAAACTAAACCTCAATGTGGATTGACGATGAATGAGTTGCCTGTTAAATGCCTGCTCTATCCAGACGATCAAGTGCTACTTACATCGTCAGCAGAACAGTTGCAAGACATGGTGAATGTGATGGATGAAGCATATAAGAGGAAAGGAATGAATATAAATGTAAATAAGACGAAAGTCATGGTGTTTGAAAGAGAAGAGGATGTATCGGTTTGTGATGTGAAAATAAATGGTGAGAGTGTGAAACAAGTAAGTGAGTTCGTATATTTGGGGAGTCTGTTTACAAGGGATGGAAAGATTGATGGAGATGTCGAAAGGAGAGTGAATGCGGGAAATAAAGTGAATGTTGCTACACATGCAATTGTGACCAACCAGTTGATGTCCAAGAAGGCACGACTGGCTGTTCACAATAGCGTGCTGGTGCCTACGCTTATGTATGGAAGTGAATGTTGGGTGTGGCAAAAGAAGCATGAAAGCAGAATAAATGCTGTGGAAATGCGTTCCTTGCGGAGCATGTGTAGTGTGACTTTGAATGATAGGCTGAGGAATGATGTGATAAGGCAACGGTGTGGTTTAAGAGAAGATGTAGTGACAAAAATTTAAAAGAGTATGCTTAGATGGATTGGTCATGTTGAGCGGATGAATGAAAGGAGACTAACAAAAGGTATTTACAAGGCAGATGTGAGTGGAAACGCCGGGAGGGGGCGCCCTAGGAAGACATATACTGACCTTATTGGTGATGTTCTTCAGAAAAGTCAGGTGTAGTAGTACGAAGTACTCTCAACCGGCGCTCGTGTATGACCAGATGTATGAACGTAAACGAGGCAAAAGGAGTATGTAAGGAACGTAGCAGGTGGCTTTCTGTGGTTTCTGCCTACCCCCATGGGAAGAAGGCGTGAATTTATGTGTACATTCAATTATTTTTTTTATCTTTTTTTTTGGCATTGGCGTGGCTAGTTGTCGTATGGCAATTAATTTAATGATTCGGTAATTACTTAAAATTGCCAGCTAAAGCACTAGGAAGTGGTGAAGGGCGGGCGTTTTGGGGGACTGTCTTATGTAATTTTGACGTTCGAAAAGTGCTGATTCTCAGTCTAATTTGGATAAATAACGTTCGATTTTTGATTTAATAATTAAAACAAAACATCTAGGTATTAATCTTCTTCAGGATCCGACACATTTTTAGTGTGGGCACTGTAGTGGGTACTCGAACGAAAAGATAATTCGAATTAAAAATAACTTTAATACACTGGCTAACGAAATAAACACAAGCAACGGAAACCGACACGTGCGTTGGTACCGAGCGTTTGCCAAGACTGTCCAAACTCGACCGTATTCTGTTGACTGTCGCAACACTCGGGTCTCTCCGCCAGTCCTCACTGAATCTCCTCTACCGACGATCGTGTCCAAGCGGTAGGGCTCGCTTGCGTTTCCGATCACATGATCATTCGTTTCTGAATCAAATTGTTAGATGGCGCTGTCCGCTGTACTGTGGTGCCATCCATCCACGACAAATATAATACTCACATTTAGTCCGGTTTTATCAGATATTGGTGTTCTATTAATACCACTTTTATGCAGCGCAATAATAGTCGCCCTCGCCTCAATATTAATATTTGCCTGATTTTGAGAATAAATACAATACTGCTATCTATTAAACCACACGTCACTAACCAACAACTACAATCAATCGACAACGTTCATTCCGATCAAGTTAAACATTCGTAAAACTCATGTCTACCTCACAGAAATCTCAATTCCTTGTTTAGTTTTCTATGCTCAACCTTTTTTACTTTACGATATGTGGACAAAGCGAACAAGATAAAGAATATTATATTTCTGTCCCATTACTTTCAATCAAGCAAAAACTTACAAAAAGCTTATAGATTTATGCGTGAGATATGAACTCACATTCGCGCATCTATCTCTTGCCGGCTCTTCTCCTTAGGAAACGACCAATTGGAACCGTGCAGCTAGAATCTGACGTTTCATAAATGCCCATGTAGGTGTATGAGAAATTGGGCACGCCACAATAGCGGCGGTAAGTCCCCTCTTTGAGGAGTGGTTGGAGAGGCGCCACGGCGTCCTCACCTTCCGCCTGACACAGGTCCTCACCGGACACGGTTGTTTCGGGAGCTTCCTGTTTCGCATAAGGCGGGAGGAAACGCCCGGGTGTCACCATTGTGTGGATCGCCCGGAGGACACGGTGGAGCATACGGTGGAGGTATGCCCAGCTTGGGCGGAGCACCGCAGTGTCCTCGCGGAGGCGATTGGCGGCGGCGATCTCTCGCGTCTGGCCCTGGTCCAGGCCATGGTACGGAGCGAGAGGGAATGGAAAGCCGTCACCTCCTTCTGCGAAGCAGTAATGCTCGCAAAGGAGGAGGCGGAGCGCGTGAGGGAGAGAGCCTTGCGCCGGCCCTCACGCCCCTAGTCGCCGCAGGAGACGCCCTGGGCGTCGGGAATCGCAAGCAGATTCCCGGCCACCGTAGGCGAAGCTTGCGGACGGCGAGCCATGGGTAGGTCAACGGCGCGTTGTGTTCCACGCGCGCCTCAAAGAGATGTCAGCACAAAATGACGGGGTCCGATAGGGCCAACGCCTCAGGGTCGCGAGTTATTCCACAGAGAAAACCGTGGCCCTGGCACAGGCAACTGAAGGAACACGGGTGGGTTTTAGTCAGTAAAAGTCTGACACGCCCTCCAGCTCCACCCAGAGCGAGAGAAGTCATTTGATGATTTCCCACCCAAAAAAAAAAAATAAGGTGTATGTGAAATAAAATATTTTGATTTTGATTTTATCTGCACGCGCTTCACCGCTAGGCTATCTTGACTCATGTTAATAAGTTGAAATTATGAACGACAATCACTTGTTGACGACAATGATTATGCGTGTGTCTCTTGGAAACAGAAAGTCGTAAGTCAAACTAAACGTCAAGCTATTGCTTTGTGAGAATGCCTATGGACTTTTGGTCGCCACTGTATCTAACTAACTAACATAATATGTGTCATTGTTATCTAGTCAAATAAATAATTTTAATTTATCATTGATAAAATTGTTTCATCAAGTTAGCACGGCTTCACAGCTGGACGCAGCGTAGAAACAAACCTCGTCCAGTTTGTGTCAGAAGTGACCTCTAGCTCTTGACAACAGACAAGAAGTAGCGTACGTCGTAGTGCGTTTGACAAATTTGACCATTCTCTGTTGCTGTCCAAGTTAGATCATAATTGTGTGCATGGCTCACATAGAAACTTGTTATCATATTATTTGTTTCATAGATCGCAAATTCTTGTTGATAATGGTACGAATCTTATACATACTATGCCGATTCAGGAGTTCCTCAGGGTTCTCACCTTGCACCGGTTCATTTTTGCTCTTTATTAACGACATTACTGTCCAAATCGATCACTGTAAATATCCAATGTTTGCCGACGAACTTAAAATCTATACAATTATATCTTCCAATAAATATGCTACACACTAAAGCATCCAACACAAATATAGGAATAAGCTCACTTCTCAATAGGCTCAGCCGGGAGATGACATAATCGCCACCCTGTATTTGATGGACCAGAATATTTAAAGTTTAAAGGGAAGAGAAAGCGATGTTTTCTTCTATTTGGTACAACAAATTTCGTAATCAGTCGCAGCATCGCTTCCTCTAAAATGCTGCTAGTTTGATGCTGAGTTTGCTGAGTGACGACCGCTTTATTGCAACCAATTCGTTGCGCGACCGTGGACTTAATGCTGTTCAGCTACAGCAAGCGTTACGTGACGTTCGAGGTGTCGCAATCAGTAGGTGGACAGTGAGACGAAGACTAAAGGAACGAAATTTAACATCACACAAACCAGCAACTGGCCCAAAATTGACTGTAGCTCATCGCCGATCTCGCTTGGAGTTTGCTCGAGAACACATTAATTGGACGTTAGAAGACTGGAGGTCAGTTTTGTTTTCTGACGAGTCAAGAGTCTTTTTAGCAATGACGGGAGAAACCGAGTGTATAGACGTCCTGGTGAAAGATTTGCCCAATGTTGCATTCGAGAAACTGTGAGTTTTGGTGGTGGTTCTTGTATGGTGTGGGGAGGAATTTCTCTAGACGGAAAAACGGAACTTGTCTTCGTCGACCCCGCCAACGATGGCAGTGGTAGACGTGGATTAACAGCTGACCGATACATAACTGACATTCTTGAAGACCACGTAATGCCGTATGCTGGTTTTGTCGGAGAAAATTTCTTGTTTATGCATGACAATGCGAGACCTCATACCGCGCAGATCGTTACGGAATACTTGTCTGCGATCGGGATCCAACAAATGGTATGGCCAGCACGAAGTCCCGATTTGAACCCGATCGAACACCTATGGGACGAGCTAAAACGGAGAGTCCGAGCCAGGGTTCCCGCTGTTTCATCCATTCCCGAGCTTAAAGTCGCTGTGCTTGAAGTGTGGGAGAACATACCACAATATGTCATTGTAACTCTGATCAGATCGATGACTAATAGGCTACAAGAATGCATCAGGGCACGGGGGGGGTAATACCAGTTATTAAGAATATTTTTTTTGCAATAATTTTGTTTTTTATTGTTTTTATGGACTGTTTTAGCCCTACTAAATTTTCTATCAAAATTACCATTTTTCTTGCAGAGCCAATAATTTATCATTCAATAAGGTTATTATTCAATAATTTACCCTCATTGTTAAGGTTATTAACTTAACTTTTAGGCGATATATAGTTCGAATTGATACGTTCCATATTCCCAAAAATATTTACCATTTTACGTGAAAAAAGGTAGTGGCTCGATTTATTTGCTCCCAAGTGTAGATCTGTTTGCCTCTCGAATTAATAAAAAATGTTTTAAATTTGTATCTTGGAAACGAGATCCGGATGCCTACGACATAGATGCGTTTACCCTAAGATGGGGCGATTTTCTTTCGCCTTCCCTCCCTTTTCAATTATATTGAAATGCATTAGGAAAATAATTAATGACGAAGCAACCGGCGTATTAGTAGCACCCTATTGGCCAAGTCAACCATGGTTCCCACTGTATAGGTCCTTGATCAATATAGATCAAGGACCTATACAGTGAGATAATCCGTAGAGATTTAAGAACCCGACCCTCCCAAAAATGAATATCCCCAAGAAATTTAAAAATGACAAATTAGATAACTCTAAAACGAATGATTATGGCGCCATCTACTGACAAGTGGTGACACTACGAAGTGTAGCCAGTCACCGATTCTTACATTTGTTTTTTTTTTTTTTTTTTAAAGATCTAAAATTTGTGTAATGATGCAGTATAACAGAAAACGGACTACATGGTTTATTAAATATCTACGGATGCAGCAACTCGTATAATTATGGTTGAAGTTCACTTTAGGTAAGTTCAATTAACCATAAATAATAAATCTCTTCAGTAACGTTAACTTCTTCCCCGAATATAATGTAATTTTATCAATATCTGTACGTACATGGATACCACTATCTAATAGATCTCTACCTATAATAACTGGTTCTGTAATTGAGTTGACAGGCACAACATGAAACAAAAAAGGACACTGACGTGTTGAACTTCACCACGGCTCAGTATTCTGCGATTCATATTTAACGTTTTCTTTACCTATCTATACCTGTAAGGTAAACTAAATCACAGTGCATAGTGCCCGGGATCTTTTTGAAAAAGCTAAAAGCCACAAACGAACTAGCACATTATCTATTAAAAAGAAAAGGAACGAGCTCACCGGATGATGTGGTTGTCCATACACGTAACAGGTGAGACGGTTCGTATCACGACTCTCCGGTGCTGGTGCTCGATTCGAATTCTTCACTTCGGTCAAAGGTTCGTACTGCCACTTGCTTCAATCAACTTATTTATTCCAACAGCTTGTTAATTAATTTAACAGCTTGTTTATTAATTTAAATTGATATAATAGCTCTAGGCGCCTACTAGCTACAAAGATCACGCCGACAAGCACATAACTGCTATCTATTGTTATTTGATATTTTGTATACAAAAGCTGTTGGTGTACCCTAATAAATAAATAAAATAAATTTGAAGTGCGGAGTGAGACCGGTTGGCCTACGCTGTCCTGTTCAATTTGATTATGAATGCTTTGTTTGTAAATGAATGCTTAGCAGTCATAATGTCGGTTGACGGTATCTGTGTCAATAACAGTAAAGCGGACGATACGGTGCAATTTTATCCCAACCTACTTCAGAAGGTGCCAAAAAGTTATGTTATTTAATATCAGTCCTTCATCGGTGACTTCTATCTTTAACACAAAGTATTTTGCATATTGTTAAATGTTTAGGATAGTTTATGCACTAATTATAAGTGTTATGTTACATTGGTAAAAGGCACGATGGGGTTGACATATCCGTTTATACAAAAACCCCAAAACGAACGAGGAAAAAAAAAGGATGGATAACAGTGGTTTTATTTTGAAAGTTGTACATTGCATTTTTCGGGGCGTATCAGTTATCGACGTCACGAGTTACATATGTCCTCAAGAATTTATTTTACTTATTCGAAGAAGTACTTTGCTACCTGATTACGCGATATTTTAGTTTGTTTTGGATGCTAGTACAAGAACAACTGCACGTGGCGCACCGCGTACGGGGCACTCGGAGCAGGAGAAGTGCTTTTTCTGAAAACCTACTGTAGGAACTGACTCTTTTGTCACCATGCATTCTAGGCAAAGTTCCTGTTGTATTTTTATTTTTTATTTGGAACGCGCAAAGGCTAGGCTGATGATGATTATTCCATAACAACGTTAGAGTATATAGTTGTAGCAAGCTTGGCTGTTTAGCGTAGGGACTCATATACCTACTCCTGTAGTGTTCACCATCTCACCGTGAAAACTAAGGTGAAGTGAGCGTGGTGTGAGCTGTCAGTGCCACTTATGCTTGCAATTGACCAAGACGGGATGACACTGACAGCGCACTCCGCGCAAGTCTTCAAGGTGAGATTTTTACATAATCGACATGCTGCTCTTAAACCAATTTTATTTTAAGTCAGCTCAGGTTTTTTATTCAACCATCATATCAGTGGTCACTTTCTTCCTGTTGTTTTCACACAACCCATATATATCTTTTTCGGTCTGCCTCTTTTCATCACATCCATTCACACTTACTAAAGTTTCTTGTCACTTTCCATTCTATTGTATAACGTGTTTATACCACCACAATCGTCTACTTAGCTTTGTCACCGTTGCTATTGCCAAAGAGGCTTAATTAAAAACTCGATTTGATATCTATCGATCGAAATGATCGATCGTTGTGAGATCGCTGTGATAACACATCTATGTTTAACAAGATTTATTCAGCAAATTTGTTGTATTACTAGATGACCCCGCGAAACGTTGTTTTGCTTATTTTTGTATAGTTTATGTTTTATTCTCAGACCTACGGAATATACAAAAAAAACATAAGAATCGGTCGAGCCGTTTCGAATGAGTTTTTTTACAAACAGTGTGACACGAAAATTTTATACATTAGATTAATAAAATATAAATGAATAATAATACCACTGAAAAATAATGATCAATTCAATAGGAGAATAAAATTAACATGTGAGTTGCACCGAAAACTTAAAATGATATGACGACGTATAACAGTCACTGCTACGATCAAGACACAAATAAAAAATAAAAAATGTGCGAAAACTGTATAGAGAGTGAGAGAAAGGATGCCGGCTTCGTTCTCATACCTACTCCAGTGTTGAAGATTAATTTAAGTTTAATCGAACAGAATAACATAAAAATCGCATTTAAAAAACAGGGGTTGATCCTAGAAGGGTGAAAATTTGAAGATGTATGCATTTTTCAATACTAAATAAATTAAAAATGTTCTTAAAAAAATAAAATATAACATTTAGGGGTTAATATTTATAATTTAAATATTTAACTTTGACATTTAGACATTTACCGATTCTCAGACTTACCCGATATGCACGTTGCAGAGGAGTTTGGTAACAAACATTGCGACACGAGAATTTTATATATTAAAGTAGATCATAATCATCATCATAGGCATCGTAGTTCTACCCACTGATGAGTTAAGGCCTCCTTCCTTTGGTTAGGTATATAATTAGAATAATTCTCAGCAGCGCAGTCTCGAATTTGTGCCAATTCAATGGCATATGCTCGCACCCTATTACATTGGACTTCACAAAAGGAAAAATGTGTGTGCACCGACTAAACACGATTCCCTAACCCTTTGAGCCGCTTCAAGAGAACAGGCGAGATGTTTAATTGAAATCAGAATCATGCATTACATACTCGTATATATTAAATTTCATTTAGGCGCTACCCTGAGCAAAACCTTGCGATAGTGATATGATATGATGAAATGATGATAGATATTCAGAGGCTATTAATATTAACACATTAATTAAAAGTAATAAACCATATCTAAAATCAGATTGTAAACGATCGATATCCTATCATCACGTATTGCACGTTCATTGCACGTTGCAGGTCAATGATAAAGGGGCTTTCGCAGGGAGCAGAGGGGTTCCTCTTATTCCCGCTCTTTCCGGCTTGGACGGTGTCAAAAGCCTTTCTTAGATCCAGAAATACCGTCAGGCATATATTCCCTGCCACGAGTCTGGTATTTGTTAGTTTTTCTACAATCTTAGACAGGGCTGGTATGACCGAAATCAGTCTGTAGTTATTGACATAATCTCTGTTCCCTCCCTTGTGTACCGGTGTAATAATGGATTTTGTTAAATTGGTCTGGGAATATGTCATTTTTGGAACAAAGGTTAGACAGGTGGGAAATGATAAGAACAACATCTTTGTAAACATATTTAAAAAACCAATGCAAAGGATGTTTCTTTTTAACCGACAGAAAATTTCAACGCCCCCTTCATTGTTTTTTTTTTCAGAATCAGAATCATGTACTGGTTGTGCGTCGATGTCCCTTCCACCCTGTATATTTTAAAACACAAGTAGAGATACTGTGCCATCCTGAGTCACTGGACAAATTCAAGCTCATCAAAATTCTTTCCATTGGGTCCGTGTCCAATGGCATATAAGGAATTAGTTTGCGCCCGGGAAATGTTAGGTCGAACAGAGGGCTATTTGGTCCATGGTCCAGGGTTGAATTTGCTCAGCTAATTCTTTTCCAATTTTCACAAAGTAATCGTTTACACCGTTAACTGATTCGGTTGGAGACGGTCTGATACTTAGCAAAGCTGCACTTTGGCTGTTTACTTTATTTGAGTATGTGATTGATTTTATGTTTTTCCTTTAGAGAGTAACATTGAGGTTGTAACTGATTTAGCGATCAATTCTCTTTCATATTTTCTTTTTACGTACGTACCATCATCTCGAAACAGATTAATCGTGTCTGCAATACTAGACTACAATTAGTGTGCTCAGGCGTTAACATGGCACATCTAGTTGAAATATTTAACGGCGCGTCAAACAAATTTTGAACATCAAACGATGAGGGCATTTTTTTAAGTTTTGCGCTTGTTTTTAATTTTTGGTATTTTTAAACACTAACTGAACTTTTAAAGTTGACTTGAGGGTTAACCGCATAGCTTATAAACCAAGTTACGTGGTTGTAATCGAAAATAGTTACATCGAGAAGTACAATGTTATTTTAATATTTGCGTTCGAAAATATCGATACTGTGCATGCGTAAATAGTCATCCCGACATCGTGCGACATCGGCACGTACTTGGCCGGTTTTAGTTGATAAGCGGGGTAAATTTTGATATGAAGCCATTTTAGCCAGCTTTGGTGGGAGGAAAGCCAGTCTAAAAGAGAGTTTACAAATTTCCGAAAACCACACAAAACGCCCTTATTGAGAACCATCCTAAACTACGTACATTCTCATCTATAAGGCATAGACTCACGTGCCCGTATTGTGTACCACGTCTATGCACGGACTATTTCCCCGAGAGTTGTCAGTTTCCTGTGGCGGCAACGGAAGCGGACGACAGGTTCTTTGATAGTAATGTCTCGTGTGTCCTCAGTCTAACAATGTTTAGTGTAGTACCTACATAGGTGGTTATACACGATTGTTTATCTTGTGTTAACTAATAACAAGAAGGCAGAATGCGTAGGAAATGTGTAAGTAAATTATGAAAATGCTTAGGAAAATATTATGCCTGCCTTTACTTTTGTGAGCAAAAGAAGACAACATTGACCACTGTTAACTTCGGATTCCCCGATTTTCCTAAAACAAACCACTCTATAAATAAAATAATTGGATTAACTCAATTAATTGAATTCTAAAAGTTACTTCATGTCTAGTTTTTTAAAAGCGCCTAATTTCTGCGCAATTTCCAAAGCGTCAGTCAAACGGAATCTGCTCTAAAAATTCACACAGGCGCGCGGAGGCCGGATCAAAGGTATCGCTTACATTAGCATTCTAAACAAGAAGCCAGTAATTAAGTAGAGAAAACAAGGGGATAATGAATACTTTGCATTTGTAAACAGACAATGTATTTTCTTTCCCGGGGTAGGGAGTAATTAGCAACTCATAACAAATGGAACTAATGTATGAGAAAGAAAAAACAGAACTTCCTTTTTTGAATCGGTTAAAAGGCTACGGATTGAAGTTTCAGTTCATTAGGTGTAATTATGCAATCCTTTGGAACGATCAAAGACAATGAAATATTTGAGCGTTGTTATTGACGTAAACTTTAGCTTCAAGGCACACATTCAATTGCTGAGTAAAAGGATTCGTAAGCTTACCTACATCTTTAAATCATTGAGACATTTATAATAAATCCCTATAATCCTAAAGCAAATTTATTACGCGCTTTGTCAGTCACTAATTACATATCGTCTTGGGGCGGTGCTCCGAAAACTACGATATAGCCATTTGAAGTTTCACAAAAAACCGTACTGTGACTCTGTACCTTTAAGCCTTTCCGTTGCTCAACCACACTTCTTTATGAATACTGAGGTGCTGACTGTACGCCAACTGTTTGTCTTAAGTATTGTATCAAAACAACATGCTATCTTGGAGTTCAATCCAACGTTGTTAAGAAGGTGGAAGGGTTTACCTGTATGTAAGAGGTTATATCACTCAAAAATGGCTTTTATTCGTAGATTTAGACGTATGTTAACTTCCAAAGCCACAGAGATACCGAATTCTTCATAGAGAATATAGACATATAGAACTCGGTATCTCTGTGGCTTTGGAAGTTAACATATGATGAGACTGAAAATTTACTGACCGTCTTAAAATAGTGATTTATATGGAGACAATCTATTGTCTCCATATAAGAATCTACTAGCAATTTAATTCCCTACACACCCTCTAACACACAAAAACTCACCCTTCTTCACGATGCTCACCTAAAGGACAGCTACCCTTTATTTTTTTTTAAAGTAACTACTTTAAATTTTAATTTAACTAAATTACTTAATTAAGTTCATATTTTGTAGAAGCTGTTGCTTTTTGTTCGTAAGTTCAAACTTGCATCCCCAGAGCTTGAGGCTCTGCGTGCTGAAACACAGGCTATAAACCTAGTTCGGCAACAGAAGCTTACAATGAGTCACAATTGTAACTGATTTACTTTTAAGCATAAGTATTTTTATTTTGGTCTAATAAATGTATATTATTATTATTACTTAATAACGTTTAAAAGTGATTTTAATATCCAATTTACAGAATAAATAATTTCATTTATTTTTGCTAAGAGCTATGTTTTCTAACCATAAATTGCTATACGCTTAAAACAAAACTCCACCTAGGCAGTTTCACGTGAATACTGAGTGAAAAACAAACTTACCTAGAACCACCAGCTATTTCAAATCTGCAGAGTAATCCCGTTGTAGGATTAATCTCGCGGCAAGTTTGTAGCTTAGCTTGAGCTAGAAACACACCTGAGCACTTTGTAAGTTTTCCACTTCCCGTGTGTTCACGTGGTGGTCATAAACTCGGAGTGGGACTTGCAGGACTATGGGCCCAAGGGACTACTATTTTAAAGAATACTTTTAGGACAAGTTTCTGATATTATACTAACATAACATCACGCCTTGTTTTCCCGAAGGGTTGGGCAGAGGTGTGCCTATAGTACACCCACATTTCGCCAGTTATGTTTAAGTCCCATGAAATAAGGGGCGAGCCTATTGCCATCTACCGGGCACAAATCCAGACTTCGGGCTGCTACTGAGAAATTCCAGATAGGTAAACCCAATAACACGTTGCCCGACCTGGGAATCGAACCCAGGACCTCATGGTCAGCAGTAGCGATTGCGACCACTAGACCAACGATTATACTAATCGTAACTTAATATAATATATTAATGTATTATAAATGCGAAAGTGTATTTTTTTGTTTGTTTACTTGTTACGTTTTCACGCCAAAACGGTTAAATGGATTCAGATGACATTTGGCACACAGATAGACAATTACCTGAGTAAAGGACGCAGGCTACTTATCATCCTGGATCGCTGTCGAAGTCGCGGGCAGCAGCTGCTTGAATTCTAACAAAAAATGCGAAAGTAAGTTTGTTTGTTACGCTTTCACGCAAAAACGGCTGAACGGATTTGGATGAAGTTTGGCACACAGACAGACCATGACTTAGGTAAGAATATAGGCTATTTTCGTCTTGGGTCTCAGACAAATTCACAAGCAAAAACATAGTCAAATATTTTAAATATTATAAAAGTGAAAGTTTGGATGTTTAGATGTTTATAACTCAATCACGCAAAAACAGCAGAACAGATTTGTTCGAAATTTTTCACACAGATTGAACATGAGCTAGATAAAGGCATGAGTTACTTTTCATCCTGGATCGCAGACGAAGTCGCGAGCAACACCTACTTAGTTTTAATTCCTGGTTTCCTCTAAGGCAATATTTATATTTAATATAACATAACATCACGCCTCTATTAGGTAGAGGTGTACCTCTATAGTAGACTATTTAATCACGTTAAATTCTAACAGGCACTCATAATCCCAACAATTAAGGTTATTGATGCATTCAACCCTCGCTTACCGGTCCGTCAAATGCTATTGATTCTATAAGCAACGTTAATGTCAGTATGTCATAAATATAGGTCGTTTGTGCAGGAATTGGGTCACGACTCGCACCAGTGTTGACCTGCACAGTCATTTTAAGTTTACGGTTATTATATTTGTGTTATGAGTGGGTTTTTGTGTACCTTTCAGTTTTATTATGGCGCCTTGAGAAAATGTAGCCGCAAATGTTTTTGTTATTACGTAATTTAGAGATGAAACTTTCTTTCAAGATTATATTTTGCACTGTAGGTCTGATGAATGGTGTTAATTTTAAATGAATGCTTTGGTAACAAGTTGAAGAATCAAAGTGGGACTTTGTTCAGTTTTGTTGGTCGTAACTTGTGTTATCTCCAGAGCGAATTGAATGAGAATCACACAAATGCAAGAAGTAGTTTTAATTAGTAGATTTCATATTAATAATACACATTTAATCAGTACGGCTGAAACATCTTTTAAACACGGTTCGGCGTTCTATTACATACTCGAAGACAGCAGCATTGTTGCTAAGCCTGTTATTACAATATAGCCGCCTTACCATTGTTGGTTATCGTTTTCAGTAACACATCCTCATTTTTGCGATAGATAGCCAGAGCTTTGCACTTACTACCAGAGACGCTCAATTCTCTGCATTTACCCCAGAATTATCCATACATTGCGAATTCCTACAAAATAACGTAAAAAAATACGTCAACCAGCGGTAATGAGAAATACGAGAACATCCGGAAAATTTTTGAGTGCCTCTGGTTTTATGAGAAAAATGTGGTAGTAAAACAGTTCCTTTTCGAATTAATAATATAAGCCTGCAACTTTTTGCCGAGAAGGAAATAAAGTCTCGCATGACCACAGTTGCTTAAGTATTGCTGGCGTTTTCGGAACAGCCCAGGGTTGCAGAGTTTGTCTATATTGAAAGTTAAACATTGACCACCAGCATGTATAAAAAAGGTGTTGTCATATTTAAGGGTGTGGTACAGACCATCATACTGAACAACTTCCTCTATGGGACCAACATCGTTATCGCGAAAGAATTATTGACTCTCCATACAAAACTTTAATACCTAAAGTTTTTAGTCTGTAATTGTGCACTATTCAGCTCCTGTCTCCAACTTCGTCTGCTATCTAGAATGAAAAGTAGCATATTTCCTTACCCAGGCCATGGTCTATCTGTGTGCCAAATTTCATCCAAATCCGTGTAGCCATATTGGTGTGAAAGCGTAACACACAAACAAACTTACTTTTGCATTAATAATAATATTATAGTTAGTTAGGATTGAAACAATCACTGCCACGCATTCTCACTAAAATGTTCATTGCGAAGTTTTCAATCGGTGGTGGAAAACAAACATGAATTGTGTTAATTATTTTATTATATCCAAATAACTCATTAACTGATTTAATAAAGAAGAGACTTAATTAACTTAAAAAAGGGCTTCACAAAAACCTTGTTTACTCGAAACTGTTCTCATCAAGATACAAGTTGATTAGCGTTTTAGAAATAAACTTGGCGAACCAGAATATTTTTTTCTTCGATCTTTTTTTCATAATCATCTTCTGAGATAAAAACGTAGAAGTGTATTCTTCTTAATTAAATATTTTGGCTTCTTCCAAATTATAACTTAATGAACCTGTGACAGACGCAAAAAACAGTGGTGTTATAAAGGGTCTGTAGGTTTCCATTTAAAGTCGGAAACTCGGAACCCTAGAAAAGGAAATAGAGTGGCGATTATTACAAGTTTTTATCAGTCTGTTAAAACACTAAAATAAATATTTTACAAAAAAAAAGTATTTTTCAAATAAATTAAATAGCGTAAAAAGTGGCACAAAATAAACCACCCTTGATGATAAGGCACTATAGACACGCAGGGGGCGATGGTATCTTTAACGCAAACTTTATGGAATGGTTACCAAATAATCACAAATTAAGTTTAATGTTGTTAACAATCAAAGATAAAAAAATTGCTAAAATGTTAATTGTTATTAATTATTTTCATCGTGTTCGTTTAAAATACATAATTGTGTGGTTTTAATTAATGCGATAACCAAATCGCCACCATGTTTTATTCCTATTGATTCATAATTGTAATATGTGCATGGCCATAAGAACTGAAGAAAATCAAGCATACTATTTATGATTTTGTGGCTAGAAAAGTTATGAATACTGAGATAACGGCTTATAGAGATATAATTATGGATGAAGAAGACAATATGATGGCAACTAGCTTCATTTCGGTTCAGCTTTGACGTTCTCACTAACTGAACGACTCTATGAGAGGGAGTGGGCTGTAATCCACCAGGCGGGCCCAGTGCGGTTTGGTGGATGTCACGTCTTTGAATTTTTGGTTCTAAGACATGCCAGTTTCCTCACGATGTTTTCCTTCACCGTTTTGAGAGCAGTGGTTATGAAATTTACACATAGTAAAGCGCCTGTTTGGGTTCGAACCTACGACCTACCACTTGTAAGTCGCGACCTTCACCACTGGGCCACCACTGCCGGTGCAAAAATATTCACTGGCTCTCTTTAATACCTTTCTGTTCGTAAAAGATTTTTTGTAACCAGATCAGTACTTCCAAAGATTACCTCTTACAAAAAACAAACAGTTTTACCTGTGCACAACATTAATGTAGATTGAGATCAAATCGGGTGACTTGAGTTGGGCTAGATTTTGTTTACTTTAAAAGCAGTCAAAACCAAAATATTTCATTTCACATAAAAGGGCACTTATGAAACGTCAAAAGCTAGGTGCATTGTTTCAAAACGTAATTTCCTATGGAGAAGAGCCGGCAAGAAACTCCGCGGTTTCTCGTTTAAAAATAATTGGCTCGTACAATGTTTTCAAATTATAGTGTTAACAGGTATGGGAGGACATTGTAGGCCTGTCAACAAGTACCAGATGCTTCGTACTGCGTATTCCTGTGCGAGTCACAATAAGTACCTTTACTTTCTTTCTTTCTGTCTAAACAAAATTTAAAATGTTCCAATAACGTTCTCGTAAACTGTTAAGTGCATCATGACATAATGTTATACATATCTTTTTATGTTATATAATTTTTAGTGGTTTAGATTTTGTCAACTTGTGAAAGAATCAAATAGAGCTTCATCACGATTTACGCCCAGCTGAATGGAAGGTAAATTGACATAATTGTCGCGCCGGTGACGCGGCTGGGGCGGCATGGCTCAGTAGCCACCCTTCCGAGCCACTGCGTCTGCCGCACTTAGCCACTGCGAGGGCTATTTGTGTGTTTATAGGTTACCGGTGGGCAGCTCTATTACACTATTTAATTATTTGCTGGCGGCAATTGCTGGTATAATGATTTTAGTTTCAAAACTTCTAACATCATTGTCAATAGGTCATTTTGTGGACAGCTTTGCAGTTTGAAAATGTTGGATGTGATGTGTTGAAGACGAGTTAACCTGTCTCCTTTCGGTGAGATTGAGTGGACTGTAATTTATCACGCGGGCCCAGTGCGGCTTACTTGATGTCACATGTCAATTTTTGATTCAAGAACAAGCCGGTTTCCTAATTATGTTTATCTTCACCGTTTAGAGAGCAGTGGTGATGAAATAATTTACACAAATTGCCTGCCAGGGTTCGAACCTACAACCAGCAACTCGTAACCCTATTCATTACTACTAGGGCACCACTGCTCTTCCAGGTGAACATAGGCTATATATTATGTTAAAATATACAAAAAGAAGTACTTAATAATACTAATACACACGAATACTGGTCCACACTAGCTCAGGACAGAGAAGAGTGGAAAAGAGAAATGTTGTCCCACTGCTGGCCTTTGCCCAGCAGTGGGACAACATAGGCTAAAAATAAATAATAATACAAATGAAATACTATCTTGTATTCATGAAAATCTAGTATTTTTTGTTAGGTTACTACTCAGAACTTGTGCGCAACATGTCGTGAACAGAATACCGTTTTCACATATAATTGCACTCGTGCGAAGTAAGGACGAGTGAAACGAGTGAAGTGAGACGAAGAGAAACTCAAACATTACACAGCAAAGTGAAAAATAACTCCGGTGTCTGTAGTTTTTTTATTTTCGTTTTTTGCCACCGACTTCTGAAATTAAAGTTATTTTACATAGTGTTTTGTTTTGGAAGACGGTTGTTTTTAATTTTGTAATAAAGTTCATTTTTTTCTCTTTTTAGTTGTGGTACATACCCCACACAAATTCATATACTTTCACTTCCTAAGTAAATATAAGTCACGGGAAGTTATTATAACATCATCAACATACACTAATTGAAAAAATAAGAATAAACATACAAAAACAAACCTACTTGACATTGAGAAGAAGCAGACGTAATTACAACAAGTGCAAAAAAAATGTTTGGGCGAACGGTAGTAGGCACCATACACTAGCACTTTGTTTTGATTAAGTAATTAAGTGTTTTGAGAACACGGCTAAAGAAAAGCAGTATTTTTACAAGAGTTTAGTTTCACAGTTGTTTTTCGACCGGTCGGTATCGACATTGTTCGACATAATCATCCGATACATACCAAAACTCAAACCGTCTTATTATTAATTAAGCTATTAGCTTTTAAAACCTATTTTAGCTGTCGAACTGTTTTGTCCCTTTCTGTCATGCTAAAACAAAGTATGACAGAAAGGGACAAAACAGTTTCATTGTTATAGTACTTACACCCAAATTTTGCCAGTTATGTTTATAAGCCCCATGTATTATGAGGAGAGCTATTTTCACAAATGCAGACTACGGTCTACTACTGACAAATTCCAGACGCAAAAACCAAAAAACACTTTGCCCGACCCGGGAATCAAACAAAGGACCTCATAAAAAAGAAGCGTTTGTGACCACTAAACCAACGAGACAGGGCAGCGGTAATTAAATTTAGAATGGAATAGTTAAGTTCAAAATTGTTCTACGTATCATCCAATACATTCCAAAATTCAAAGTGTTGATTTCGTATTACATATTCATGGGTCACAGGCAAATCCGCAGGTCGAAGCGTATCAGGGCAATAAATCACAAGCGGTAGGCTTAGTAGGAGTTCTCAACTTTATTTAGACAAGTACTTGCCTGAAGAAGGACCCTTTCTCTTAATACATACGTACTTATGCGTCCTAATGCCCGGTTCCTATATTCGAAAAACGATTCGTTTTGCTTACGGATGGTAGAATTGTCTACGATTCGTAACCCAAAAGTGTTCCTATTAAAATTAAAAACGTTACGTAAGCGATTTTACCGTTGGTTTGCTACCTACGGAAGAGAAGGATTACCAATTAAGATCCATTACCGTGAAGTATAGAAACGATGGTCTGTGGTGTTCGTATAAAACATTCAAACTTCAGTCAAACGGTAAAATTTACTGTTCGTTTGCTTACCGGCCGCTTTGTGACGGTTTTCGAAAGTTTTGTGGTATTTTTTAAGTGTAAAGTTTAAATTATTATAAAATGTTGAGTTCAGAAAGTGAAGTGAGTGATGTAAAAATGTTACATTTACTATCGGATTCCAGCAACTCTGATTCAGAGGAAAATAATCTTGGTAAAAATTAATTTAACCATATAAAACTATAAACGGTAAACTCGAGGTTTACAATTATTTTTGTATATTTTTATTTTTATGAATAAAGTATTCTATTATTTATTTCCGGAATCAAATTAAACCAAACGACGCTCTGGAATTGGTTCGGCGTTGGAGCTGGCGCAACTTGGTGTAAAATTGTTGCATTTTGTTCACACTTGCAACAATAGCAAAATGCAAGTTAAAAAGGACTACATTTAAACAAGGATTTAAATATCGTTTATTGCTTGAAAGCAGGTCGTAGTTACTGAACTACATATTACATATTTTTGTATTAACGAAACGCAAAGAGGAGCATTGAGGACCATCGGTTATAAAGTAACCGACCAATGTTGGTAGCTGGTAGGCTAGATACAAACTTTGTGGAACACCAAGTTACGCTTCGTTATTGGTAACTTGGAAACAGGTGGTAGCTGTTACACGAGGGCGGCACTGAAAATTTCGGGAATCAAGGAAGTGACACAACATTACTATTTAGTATTCTCCGCGATATTTGACACATTTTTCCATACTATGGAACCAATCATTGAAGCAACCATTCCATTCGGAAGTTGGGGTCTCCAAAATGGCCGTTTTGAAGGCGTCCACAGCTTCTTCAGGTGATGAAAATCTCTGTCCACGCAATTTATTCTTTATTTTAGGAAAGTATAGAAATCATTAGGGCTTAGGTCGGGGCTGTACGGCGGATGGTCTAATAATTCTATGTTTTCTTGCTCTAAAAACACTTTTGTTCTGTGTGCGGTGTGAGAACTCGCATTGTCGTGATGGAGGATGATGCGGCGGTTGCAGTTCTCTTTACGGAGTTCAGAAGCGACCTGTGGCAAACAAATGCTAGCATACCATTCTGCATTAACCGTTCTTTGTCCCTCAAGAGGAATAGTCGTAACATGGCCGGTTTTGGAGACAAACGTAAGCCACCATTATTTTTGCAACACTCCGTGAACGAACAATTTTTGCTTTAACTCATTTTCGAACACCCAAACTCGTGACTGGTTTTTTGTTTCGGGTTCGTACGCGTATATCCAGGATTCGTCACCTGATACGATGTTGTATACAGCATTTGAGGATCCTGCGTGGAATCTTTCGAGAGTTCTGATGCACCCAGTAACGCGAGCCGCTTTTTGCTCTTCACAGAGCGAATGCGGTATCCATCAGGAAAACAACTTTTTTACACCTAATTGTTCATGCAAGATTATTTGTAATGACTCATGCCAATGTCTAAAGTTGCCTGAATTTCGCGGTATGTCACATGTCGATCTTCCTCAATCAGCTTACGCATTAACGTTTTCTTGGGTGACTGCAGTTTTTGGACGACCTTGACGGGGATCATCACTGAGCTTGACACGTCCACGTTGAAATTCAGCAAACCAGCGATAAATTGCGGTTTTGGATGGGGCTTCATCACCAAATGAATAAATCATCCGGTCAACACACTGCTTTTGTGTTAAACCAATTCGAAAGTCATAATAAATCATCGCTCTTGAATTTTCTCGAGTCAATTCCATTTTCTCAACGACTAAACAAGTTTGACAAAACCTTGTGACAAGACCGAGAATCTTTTTTTAAATAAATAAATGATATTCGATTTTTAAAACCAAAGGAGTTTTCAATTAAAAAGATTTTAGTATGACAGGAACAGTGGAAATATTCCATTCCCGATACTTTTACTGCAGCCCTCGTACTATGAGGATCAGTTGAATACAGGAACCGGTCATTAGCAGATGGCTCAAGTGTCCTTAAAGACGTACTCTTCTATGAACGGTATATGATTGCAGATTTAATGTATTGTTATTTAAATAACTAGTTTGAATGGAGCTGGCAACTTTTTTCTGAAGGTCACAATTGATTGAATGCTACGTGGTAAATTTTTTTATGCATTTTTTTCAGTATTAAGGATTAATCATAACTTAAATCTTTTATTTTGTTCATGAAAACATCATCTCTAGTTAGTATTAAACTTCCCAGATCCACAATTCCTAAAATTATTACATCCGCAGCTCACAAAATTTAAGATGGTCGTGTTTAATAACACTACGCATCGAGATATGACGTAGTACGCATCCGGCTACGGCGTAGCACATACTGTTCTACGTCGAAGTACGTATCAGGCTATGGCGTGGTACGCACTATGCTACGACGTAGTACGCACTATGCTACGACGTAGTACGCACTATGCTACGACGTAGTACGCACTTTGCTACGATCCCGTAGTCTTGGTAGCATAATACTTTCCGGACGTTTTAGTAAGCTTTCTCTATAAACTCATCAATTTATTGCTTGGAAAACTTTATAAACGTTAAATGGTCACCATGTTCATAAATGCTAACCCTACACATTGTGCAGTATAAAATCGTGGAGTTGTCTAGTTCTTATTTGTAATCACTTCATTTTCCAAGATCGGAACACAAAACAGTGTTGACCTCAAATACGCTCTATCTACCAACTACCCGTAGGAATGTGGGTAGTTGGTAGATAGAGAAATGTAACTAGACTTGATATTTTAATACACACTTTTCAAGTGCTTCTAGGTAATAAAATTATGATCAAACAGCTGTGACTGGTCTCAATTTCGCTAGCGTAACGTTAAAGTTTTTCGGTCTCAGAACAAAGAACGGTATTGTTATTGAACTATTTGTTCACTGAATAATTCTGCAGTACGAAGTCGTTGACCTCTAAATATTCAGTGGTTTTATCAAATAAAATTAAACTAAATTATAATGTATTTAATTCGTACAACTGTGATCCATATAGTGTTAATATTACAATTAAAGTGTTAGTATTACTAGTATAAAAATAGGTAGGTAGGTAAAATAATTTACACTCCATGCAGAAGACGACGACAATTAAACATTTATAAAACATGTTACCTACCCGAGCAACCTCCGCATAAAATGCCTAATATTTGGAGTATAGCTCTCCGTCACAGCTCTCAGGATAAAGTTGCAACTACCCCGCACTCTGCTAAGCAGCGACGCTGTTTTTTGCGAATTATAGCGTGAAAACCATCTGTGTGGGTCTCAACAAACATTTCTGAGGCGGTTTTGAAAGGCAGTCGCAACAACATCCTGAAAGCATTATTATATTGCACGCGCAGGGCATACAGCGATCTCTTGGTGTAGTTGACCCATAGATTGCTCGTGTAAAAGCTCTGACAGTAGGCCTTGAAGAGAGTAATTTTTACTTAGTCAGAACACCGAGCAAATATTGTAAGAAATCTAATAAAACATTGATGAGGTCTCAAGGAAGAAGCTATTTAAATTAAATCAAATTAATATTTATGCTAGTAATAAATTGATTACTGACGTTGCAATATATTTCACAATATTATCAAACATGCACAGAAACATTTAGTGCATTAAATTAGCCTTGGCATTTTCATTGACGTCACGCTTTATAATGATATTTGTTTTTAATCATGCTTATTAATCCCGCCCTCGTTGGTCTAGTGGTCGCAAGAAATACTGCTGAGCATGAGGTCCGATTCCCAGGTCGGGCAAAGTGTTATTGGGAATTTCTCAGAAGCAGTCCGGAGTCTGGATTTGTGCCCGGTTGATGGCAATTGGCTTGCCCAGTATTACATGGGACTTTAGCATAACTGGCGAAATGTGGGTGTACTCTAGGTACACCTCTGCCCTACCCTTCTGGGATTACAGGAGTGTTGTTATGTTTTTGTTTTATGTGAATTATAAAGTTTATACCTTCGTATAACAGATGTATGTGTTACTAATTCACTTGTTATGTATGTGTAAACGTATAGTGAGGAAGGCAAGGGTACCGTATTACTTCTGTAACTGGTATTCAGCTGCATTTGGTAAGATTAGAAGCCGACCCCAACGCAGATGGGCTAAAGGGTAGGCAGATGATAAAAGATTAGACTGCTGCATAATGCATTGCTTTACGAGCGTCACAAAAACACCAAGATTGCAAGATAAGACGACAATTTCCGCAAAAAAATAAAACAGATCATCCGATGAAGGTGTTTAGTTCAAAATCTTTGCAGTTACTCAATATTAAATGCTGCCTCGTTGGTCAGTGGTCGCAAGAGCTACTGCTGAGCATGAGGTCCTGGGTTCGATTCCCAGGTCGGGCAAAATATTATAAAAAAAAAAAAAAAAATTGCCAGAATGTAGGTTTACATGGATTTGTATGATCTTAAAACTATGATGGTCCTTTACATTATACCTAGTGTTTCTAATAGTTTCTATCTAGAATTTGTGCCCGGTTGATGGCAATAGGCTCGCCCCCTATTACATGGGACTTAAACAGCAATAGCGAAATGTGGGTGTACTATAGGTACACCACTGCCTATCCCTTCTGGGATTACAGGCGTGATGTTATATTATGTGTGTCAATATTAAATTAAGTAACTGAATTCGGTTTAAGGAAGCGATAAAAATAAAACCGCATACTAAAAATACCATTAATTTCGTAAACAGCAGTCCACATATGGATTCATATTGTAAGTTATACGATTTCCGTTAGTATAGTGCCGATAATTTATAATACACTTTAATACAATTTATAATAGTGTGGGATTTAATCATTTCGTGTGATGATGATTTGAATAATTAATATGTATTTTTACATTTGTAGAGATCGGTGACGCGGGCGAGTTTAGTTTAAATACTTCCCATGTTTTGGTTCGTTGGTTTTATTATTATGAATCGAGGTGTTTTTACTTCCTAAGATCTGTAATTTATGTGTAAATATTTATAGAAAAAATCGTGTTTTTAACTTTTGTATTGTACTATTTTTGTGTAGTTTTGTGCATGTCTTATATAATAAAACATATTCACACTTTCAGTCTTCGATTGTATACCTCACGTTCAGGACGTAGATCAAGAAGGGGACAGGTAGAATACCCTTACCTTCCACCAGCTTACCCTTACCTTCCACCAGCTTACCCTTACCTTCCACCAGCTTACCCTTACCTTCCACCAGCTAACCCTTAACTTCCACCAGCTTACAAATTGCAGGCATTGACGGCAATCTTTGCTACTGCTATTTTGCCGCTCGAATGACAGGTCATTGCTGAGTTGTTAGCACTTGAAATGTATATAAAAATCAAGATGGCGTCGTTAATTCCGATTTTGGCCACGCGCCACAATACCCTTGTAGTAGCTCTATATCTTGAAATGACTTTTATATTTTATCTTAATTAATGTTAGCGTATAGTAAAAGAAATCATTCTTAATGTTGTCTTGTTTTTATCTGATTTAGCGTCCTTCACAGCAACTCTTTTGTTATTTTATAAAACTTACACAACCATCTTTAAGTAAGTAACAGCTGTTACTTTAAAAATAAACAATTTTATATCAATTTTATATCTTCTTGAAGTATTTCTAAAGGAGCGTGTAGAGGAACTTCGTAACAAGTTCCAGATCCTTGTTACACTGTCATTGTTGGATCGTTTCAGGAAACATCTCATTATACAAATTTCCGCTCAAGGAAGGTAGCTTATACCCCTCAAGGGAGTGCCTTGTTATTTAAGACTGAAACTTATGCATACCTTTAAATATTTGCTCCCAATTTTCGATAAGCAGTTTCATTTTAAGTGGTTTGGTAAGTATTTGCATGAAATGAATTTATTCATGAACTTGAATTTTAATTAGTATTAGTGGTCATAGTTTCCCATGAAGCGTTTTAAACGACAAAATGTTATAACAGTAACTTTTTTTCCTTTTTTTTATATTTTTCTGTTAACTATTAACCCGACTCCGCCTTGACGTCGACTTACGGAACACTCTGGACTTTTTCTACTACAATTTCGTGCTTAACCAAATTGAAGCAGAAAAAGTCCGGCGCAATCTGGGCAGTCATCTAAGTTAACCACCTCGCTGATCGAATTTTTACCATAGCATTAGTAATTTTCATGTTCGTTCATACCGGTACAGAGAAAAATGTATTTTCTACACGACACACGTAATTCTTAGATACACGTGAGAGAAACTTTCGCTTGAACCTTTCCAAGTTGAAAAAAAATACGTTTAATACCACACAATTATTATTCTCTGCTAACCTCAAAATGGACAGAAATGTGTTAATAAATATTATGCAATAACTGCTCATCTATATTACCGATCAAGCCAATAAACTAGACGCAGCATAAATTGAATCAATATTATTATGATCAAGGTTATGATGCTGCATAACCGTTCAATTACATTCACTGATGCTCGTCTAAACAGTAAAGACAACTGTCCCAACGCCGGCGATTAACGAGAAGCGAGAAGAGCTAGCAACTACAAACAAGTTGGCGAGCAACGAGCAGCGACTGAGCGACGGCCACGGGCGATTACTTACTGGTATGCGTATGTACCAAGCGTGAGTCTCTCGGCTAGTATTCTGCCAGCCAAGCGAGTAATCAACAGCATACAGTGGTGTGAGCAGCCAGCTATCAACTATTATTATTATTAATATGTATCTCCTTTACTTACACGGGACCTTCTAAACTTTTAAACCGACTTCCAAAACAAGGAGGTTCATTTCGTCAGGATGTTTTATTTTTGTAGGTTTTTTTTCGCGATACCTTCGGCAATTGTGGATCGCTTTCGTTTTTTTTATGGACAGAGTATGCTTGAACGCGTTCAGTTACATTGGTGAAATCGGCACTAAAAATAAAAACTTTCTTGTAAAAAAGATTTTTCTTGAATGACAAAATCGTTTATCGTCGCTTCTTCGCTGGCGCGCGGCGTGGTGACAGGTGCCTCAATTTTAAATGCAAAATAACACTATTAACATAACTACGTAGTTACATAAAATTAGGGTGCTTATAACCGGTCAGGCCCGATTCAAGTGGCGCAAGGATTTAGTTAATTAGACCTTCAAAACGACAACAGGTTAGTTTGAAATGGAATCAGTTTTTTTTTTGTTAAATAATAAGACAGATTGGGTATTTCATGAATCGTGTTGATTGAATCACGATTTCTATAACTTACGATGCATACAAAACTAGATAGTAATCTGATATTGAATGAGAAAGATCTGGATTAGTCAGGTTTATCATTCCTTATAAAAGCAGCGATTCATAAAATAAAAATGCCTCACGTAATGCCTCATTTAAATATTTATAACACAATTATTCTTAAATCGCCAACTTGTCGCGGATCTATGTGCTATGAATTAGGTCCGGATACATAAATAACTTGGTACAACTATTTCCTTTATAAGCCTTCAATTGAAACCGACAAGTAATATTATTGATATCAAAGTCAGCGGAAAGGATATGCTCCTATATTGGTCTAGTCTAGATAGAAATATTACAATTTTTAAATATGATTCATTTGTCAGTATTGTACCTCGATTATATCTATTACATCTCATAATATCTAATTAGCAATAGGCTCGCCCCCTATTACATGGGACTTAAACATTACTGGCGAAATGTGGGTGTACTATAGGTATACCTCTGCCCAACCCTTCGGGGAAACAAGGTGTGTTGTTATGTTATGTTAAAATCTAATTAGTGTTTTTTTTATTATTGGGTCGCAGAAGCGTTTCGGAAACTTCGTCAAGTCTTCTCGTCGCCTATCCCGCAATGTTTGAAGAACAAAGAATTCAAACATTGCACCCTGCCCGTTATGAATTTGGGTCCGAAACGTGGACACTCACAATCGGTCTGCTCCACAAATTAAAGGTGGCTTAAATAAGTTAAACACAGTTGGGTTAAAGCCCATATAAGACTAATCTAGTATTTAACGTAGTATGTGTGTGCGTTTGGTGGTGCGACTGGGTGAGTCATTCATTACCTAAACTATCCTAGGCTCATAGAGTTATTCGAGTTATAACTAATCAGATTGAGACCTAATGCTAGGTAGTTTGTTGCGCTATCCTTTTTATATATATGGGTTCACCCAAGAAACTTATTCACCCCTCGTATTTTACAAAACGAATCCAGTAGACACTATCTTCCTTAATGAAAGCTTTGTATCGTAAAGTTCAGCGTTCTTCTTTCACACACGTCAACGGCACCCCTGGCACCTGTAAACCCTTTACCACAGAGAACATTTTACTAGCCCCAGGTTGACTATCTCTGCTACTAAAGTAAAGTTTTAAAAGGGTCCTCATAGTACCTTAGTACTTTAGGACTTCAGTACCTTGGTACTTTGAGGAACCGTAAGTACAGGCTCATGTAAGTGGATAGGTATGTTAAGAGTCGTATTGCTGTGAACTCGTGGTACGACTCTATGTGTTTAAACGTCACACACCACAAAGATCGCAGTTTTGTACGGCACAAAGTCACGTACTCGCATCGCCACGTACTCGTATCGCCACGTACTCGCATCGCACCACACGAAACCAAAATATATTTCCGTCGCTTTTGTTAGACACGCATCATGCGCGTGACCTGGCCAGTTTATGGCATTGCTAAAATTCAAGTTAATCTAATATGAGCTGGTAGCAGAAGCCGCGGCTTAGGTTCTGATCTCATAAGATGCAGCGCAGTTTTATTGCCAAACTGTTTATTTTGTTTTGAAATAAAAATAATATTAAAAAATTCTGCTTTTTATTTTTGTTGTTATTGCATAAAGGTTTTAGAATAAAAAAATGCGTTACAAGTGATAACAAAAATGAAAACATATTTTTTTGTAATAATATTTTACATAAAGATAACCGCTACGATTATTTTTAATAACTTCTTCAGCCAAATAGGATGTGCAATACTATGTCAAAGAACTTAGAAGCAATTTGTTATATTTTAACATGTGAGATGTTAAAAAAAAATATGTGTAAATTTATTTCACCATAAATATTCTCAGTTTCGATCATGAATTTCCAAAGTAAGTGATTTTAATAAGTGGATAAGTAGGGCAGTTTATTTACATAAAGTATTTCACATTTTATTAGGCTTTAGTGAATATAGGTTACATATTGAGGAAAGCTTAAGTATTAATTCCTTAACCGCAATTTTTTATAATTTAAACAGATATAAACTATTCCGGAACTTAAACGTTCTTGTTTATTACGTTATTGTTTGCTAGACTTCGGTGATCAACAGCAACCTTTTTCAGCGTGGAGTACACGGCGAACAGTTTTTAATGACGCTTTTAATTAATTCAGCAAAATATCCAGTTGGTATGAAACCATTTGTTTATATTAATTCACAATGTTATTTAAATAAACCTTCCACTTCATAAATAAGCGCTCCGACTACACTCACAGTATTTCTCTAGAACAAAGAATGTAATACTATAGGACATCTTTAGGCAAAATACTATATTTTAAAATAATTAATAGTATTCTAAATAATATTATATTTACTCATCACTCATAATTTAAAAAACATAAAGTTTAAATTTAGTAAAATATTAAATATTTAAACGAAAACACTCACACTTAGTCCGGTTGCAGTATATTTTTGTGTTATCACATCTTTAACATCCACTTTTAAACTGCATTTTGGAAATTATAACCACAACACCGCTTATTAACAAATTTAAACATTCCTCATTTTTCAACAACGTTCAATTACGTGAATAGTCGTAACGAATTGCATCTACCTAACAGACGTCGAAATATTTTACTCAGTTTTCTGTGGTCTACCGACAAACTTTTATTATTTATGTAAACATTATGAACGAGACAAGTATCGAATGATAATCGAACCACTTCAAGTAATTTCATAAAACAAAAAAAAATTGTTCATTTTAGGTATTATTAATAACATATCAAAAACACAGGCGCAGGTGAGATCCGAACTCGGGGCTCGCCATTATCGCTCTTACCTAAATACGGTAACGACTAAGCTAGCATGCCACATGTTAAGTTAGTTGAAATTATGAACTACTATCAATTACAGACAAGGGGGTGTGTGTGCGTGTCTATAGTAGTCAACTCAACTCAACTCAAAGCATTTATTTCAAATAAACCAATTACAGGCACTTTTGAATTGTCAAGGTCGGTCGGTCAGAAAAATGAAGCTAGTTGCCCATTCCAAAGCGTAGTAGGTACCTATGGAGAAGAACGGGCAAGAAACTCCACGGACACTCTTTTAAATCAAATTATGTTTACAATAGATTGGTTACATCATTCATGTTGAAATTATGCATGTGAGAACGATGCAGAACGTTAAAAGCGTCCGTTATTTAAATATGAAAACAATTCGAAAATAAAATTTAATTAAAATACGCCGTGGCAGCTAAGAGATGACCAGTCTCAACTGACGGCGCCCGTTCACGAACATGACGCATGGATTAGCACCATTCAACTCAACCATTTTGAAGGGAGCTAAATGATCCAACACACGCGCCACCATCAGCGAAACATTAAAGTGAGCATGACATACTCTCAGCCGCCAAGACACATTCAAGTCAATGAAAGACGTACCCTGTAAATGGTAGCTTTAAAGCATGTACATAGTACTCACATATGGCATATAGCAATTATACAGTACTAAAAAAAATTGAGTTTATACAATGCAAAGATTCTTGTTTTTAATCTTCAGCAGCTCCAACAGTATTTTTAAATGCTAATCAATTAGGTATTTTATTGTAACATCTTAAACAGTACCCCATGAAAGATGAGTCTACTTTAGCCAGCCTGAAACCTGGTTGAACTAATTGGTCCCTATTTCTAGTGATATAATTGTGGCTTTCACCTCTTTTACTAAAAAGATGTAGATTTTTCCTTACGTACATGATGTTTTCATAGATATATTGACAAGGTACCGTCATGATGTTAATATCTTTGAACAATTCCCTTAGAGAGTCGCGCCTGCGGAGGCCATATACGGCTCTGATGGCTCTTTTCTGCAGAATGAAAATGGACTCGATGTCTGCAGCCCGTCCCCATAGTAAAATACCGTACGACATAATACTATGAAAGTAACTAAAATAGACTAGTCTCGCGGTATCTACATCAGTAAATTGACGGATTTTTCTCACAGCATATGCTGCTGAACTTAGCCGTCCTGCAAGGGATGTTAAATGAGGACCCCATTGAAGCTTTGGATCGAGCGTGATCCCCAGGAAAACAGTTTTATCGACGAATTCTAGTTTCTCTTGATTCAATACTATCTCACAATTAGTACTTTTGACATTTGGTAAAGAAAATCTTATGCACTTAGTTTTTTTCCCATTTAATACCAAATTATGAGCAGTGAACCAATTTTGGATCTGCAGTAAGGCGTTATTCACGTCGTCAAGATTTAATGCACGCCTATTAATTTTAAAAATCAACGAAGTATCGTCAGCAAATAACACCATATGTGGTTGGGTTTTAAACAAATGAGGTAGATGATTAATATAAACTAAAAAGAGGAAAGGACCCAATATCGAGCCTTGTGGTACACCCATTTTTACTTTTAGACCGAGTGAATTGACACCGTTTATTTGGACTTAATGTTGTCTATCATTCAAATAAGATTTTACTAAACTGAGCGCAAGTTTTCCAAGTCCGTAATGTTCAAGTTTTAAGAGCAAGGTTTCGTGGTCGACGCAATCAAATGCCTTGGAGAGGTCACAAAAGATTCCTATGGCGTCTTGAGCCTCTTCCCACGCTGTAAATATGTGTTTTAATAAGGTGACACCGGCGTCAGTCGTACAACGTCCCTTTGTGAAACCATACTGTTGACCGTGTAAGATATTATTGGTGTCGAAATGATTTAACATTTGATTCAGCATTACCTTTTCAAACACCTTGCTGAAAACCAGCAACACGGATACGGGTCTATAATTATTGGTATCTTTACTGTCCCCGGATTTGAAAAGTGGTATTACCTTACTGTATTTCATTAGATCCGGGAATACTCCTTGATCCACACACAAATTAAATATTAAAGCCAAGCATGGCGCTATAGTCTCAATAATGGAGGTACAAACTTTAACAGACATTCCCCATAGATCTTCTGTTAGTTTGATCTTGATTTGCTTGAAAGCTTTCACTACTATTATGGGGTTTATATGCTTGAATTTAAATTCAATCTGGCAAGATGAAGTATTTGCTTTTAATAAGTCAATAGAACGCAGGGGCGAGGAGTTTAAGGTTTCAGTCGTTTTAAGTGGGATACTGGTAAAGAAATTAACAAATTCTTGAGCAACTTCTTTGTTAGTGCTTACGAGACCACTTGAAGTCTGAAGTGTGAAATCATTATTGTGTCTTTTATTCCTGTTGGTTTCGTCATTGATAATTTTCCAAACCGTCTTTATTTTATTATCGGCTGTGTGTGTGTGTAGTGAAACCGAACCGTCAATCTATTGCTTTGAGATTGCTTATGGACTTATGAGCGCTATTGTATGTACTGATTTCATTGTACCTATGAATTAAATTAGTCTGACAAACAAAGCTTAACACAACTTAGAGCCCTACACCACGCGCGCGACGTCGCCTAGTCGCGTTGCTAACTATATGTTTACAGCTTTACAGGGTGGCACGGACGGCTTCCCTCTATCTGGCTGAATCTTTATGCTCCGAAATTTATTTGGCATAACACACTTGGCCTAATTTTATTAACTTTAATTTTATAATTTAAAAATGATTTTACACAATTATTGTTTACGGGCAGAATTTTATTTGGCTTAAAGTCAAAGTTAAAGCATTTATTTCAAATAGGCACATACCAGGCACTTTTGAACGTCAAAATTTACATTAAAAATAGAATTGATTCTAGGCTTTCTATAAAGGCATAGTTACAAGATATAAATGTTCTAAGGCCTTACAAGCGAAGCCTTACAACACCTATCTATTATTTAAATATCTAAATACAATTAAATCCATAATACTTTATCAAAGCATTGATATAATAACACGCTAATGGCACATTAATAATGTATTCTAATTTTATGATATCAATCTAGAAAACCTCAGGCGATCATAAAGCCCTGGAGGCCTAGGTCGCAAGTGACACATTTGTGAAAACGTAACAGTCTCATTTCTCTACCAAGGTTAGTTTCAATATAGACTGAAATATACATCACAGAATTGATAAGTACAGAAGGTCTGTTCCATACAATGAGCGAATTATTATTATACTGCACACGAAGAACGTTGTAGGTCCTCTGCGTATGTCTAACCGATAGGGTGAACGTGTAGAATAATTGGCAAAATGCCTAGAATAGAGGGAGTTTCACTTCTCTGGTACAGCGTGCAAACGGGCCAGTATATTATATCGGACCTATACCACCCACCGCCGCCCATCGCCCACCGCTCACCTTCGTTGTGTTTTGTACTCTTGTGCAAAATTTCATTTAGGCTATGCGTTGGCTGGCAGTGAGTGAATAAATTAATCTTTTTCTTCTAAACGCAACCACAAAATTCAGCAACGCGAATACCGTTAAGTTCTCATGTGCAGTTGACAGGGCATGCGGCGCAAGATGGGAGGTGAGCATTGTTCGTGGAGAGACGCCGCATGCACACCGGAGGTCTGTGTCGTCTATGTACCCCCACTTGTAGAGGTTGTCCTTGCTGCGGCCTACTTAGGTACGAAGTGTTTTTAAGGTTTTATAAGTAGGCCATTAACAAGCAGGTAACTTGTACCGGGAGGGAGGCTCTCTTATGGTTCAATAAAGAAATCAGGAAGTTGAAGCAGTTCTTGCCTAAGATCACAACTTCCTATAAATTAATGAAACCAGAATTTTACTGATTTGAGGTCTCCGTATGTAAGCTTCTATGTATGCGCCTGTTTCACCTCGTTATATGGAGCTGACCTTCTGTAGTATTGTGTTCACAAACGTGACGGCCTGCCCAGACGCGGTATGGCTCAGCAAAACTTGTACCTAATTTATCAATCAAGTCAATGTCAATGTTAAAAGTGTAATAATATGTCTGACTAGTTATGTATGGTTTGATATTCGTATAATATCATTGGCTAAGTATATTGTTACGTTGTTATAACTATATAAGTTCAAGTGGTCAATGCCACCTTAATATAATGGTGCAACCTTAAATTCTACAAGCTTTTCTGCGTTCCTAGTAATGAATGTGGCAGCTTTATTTGTACTTTCAGATCAGACGGGCAATTCCCGCAGTTATAAGAACGTTCGCATTCTTGTCTCAGTCCCAATTCGTCAAAAAGTCTCTAATTTATATATAGATTTTGTGTATGTACGAATTTGCGTATATGAATGTTTCTACATTTTTGAGAAGATTTTGATTGATTGTCACTGAATGGGCCTTCTGGCAATTAGGTTGCAATTTTTTTTAAATACTAGGAATACTATTAGTAAGCACATCTGATTTGGTTCGGCTGCCGCCACCTTCTATTATAACGAGCCGATATCTTTACCATGGCGTACGACTGCCGATCGACTGCTATATTTCACGAGTCTCTTCATAACTTAAACAAACTTAACTTAAGTGGCAGTGGACAGGGCACACTGCTGGCAGAACAGATGGCCGACGGGGCTGAATGTTTCTGGAGTGGCGACTGCGTGCCGGAAGACGAAGACGTACCGATGGCTTTATGAAGGCCTCAGGAATCCGCTGGATACGAAAAGCACGGAACCTGTAGAAGTTGCGATGCTTAAGAGAGGCTCATGTCCAGCAGTGGACGTCTTTCTGCTGAAATGATAATGAAGAGGATCATCGGAACGAAACCTTCACAAAGTCTCTTGATAGGTCAAGAGGAATTTGTCGAAATTTTGATGGGAAAACTTACTTTTATCTTAACATACTAACAAGAGAGACAAAAAATCTTATTAAAGCACACATAAGTTACCCGAGCATCACTCCCTCAATATTATTGTAGGCAGGTCCATGACAACATGTATCATATCTATCATAGGTTACCGTGGTTTATTCCAGGCAGACTAAGATTAATGGTCCCGGAGCCGGTACGCAGGTCGGTATGTTATGGTTTAGGCTCGTGTTAGACAGACAACAGATTCTGGGAACGTGTGTGGACGGATACCTTGATGTGACGTTCATTAAGTTGGGTGTGCATTTCACGCTGATTGGTAGAGGTTTGGAAGCGTTACTGGATATTAGATTGAATTTTGTCCTTAATAAATATAACAATGACCGATGATTTGCTTATGTAATCCATTGACGCTTTCAACGATCACTTACTCATTGAAAATTGATAGCAAATACCGAAGCCCAAATTTTCCGCTGAGGGTAGCGGCGAGTCCAATAATATCAATTTCAGATGTAATCGTAATCAAATTGCTAGCAATATGATTACGCCCGAAATTAATATTATTCTCCTGTTGCAAAGCCTTACAATTTTGTTGGTATCCTGTTCTGCATTACCCGTGCTACTTACATAGCTATATGGGCTTCTTGTAAAATGATCGTAACTATAAATGCGAAAGTTGGTATGTGCGTTGTGTTCTGAATAGACTATCTTACTGATCTTGAGAAGAGAGAGAGTAGATTTGGAACTTCAGAAAAGTCTCTTTGCGCCGCTGCACGCTGCCTGCCTGTGTTTCAATAGAGATATGCAAAGATTTTACACTACACACACTTCATCAATTTTGTGGATACCTATGTTTAAATCCTATTTATTAGAAAGCGATCTTGTGCCAGTAACCAGGTTCAAATCCAAACACCAAGCCGTTACTGAGTAAAAAAAACTAAGCGTTCCGTACTGCAAGACAAAAAATGACGAAAAATACAAGTTTCTTGTATGGAGACCCACTGTCATTATACATTTTATTAATTGCGACATACATAGAAATACACACTCTGTGATAATTTCAATTGTCTACCTACGGTTCATGAGGAGGCTTAGAATAGGGACCCGTTGGCACCCTTTTAAACAAAAAAACACACGATCAGCGGTTGCGTTTTCGAATACATTTCATTTCATTAAACCCTTCAAGGTCGGAACTAATACCAAAACAATTAAGATGTCTTTCTCCGTCCTTGCAACCTTCAAATACCACACAATTTTTCACCACACTACCGTGCGTTATTTATTTTTCTTCTAATTGAATTGATTTATCTTAATGATTGTAGAAAAACAACTTCAGGAAGTTTGCCTCGTGAAAATTCGTTACATTGTGACCTTCAAATAGTAGAAACATTATAATTGATTGTTGCTACTGGCCATTGATGCTGTGGTTAATTATTTTCAGTCTTGGTATAGACTGCTATTGTTCTAAAGACATTAGTTAAATTATGAGTTTGGTCTTACAGAGCTTAAAAACGGGCCATTTAAAGTTGAATCGTGTTTCTGGCGCAATAGTTCAAGGTTTCCACCCAGTTCGAATATAATTTTGTGGACCTACGGTCAACCAAATAACAGTATCTAACACTTATTTGAACTACAAAAACCACCCTTCAACCACCTACCCTAACAAATAAAAAAGTGCTGTCAATTTCACCAAGGACCTGCATCTAGACACGCGGTGGTGTCAAGCCAAGTTCAAGCCAAGAAAAGGAACAGTTGATGCAACAGCCGTGTGTTTCATGTACACAACCATTTGGAACCACTTTTGATTGTATTTTCTTAGACATTTTAAAACTGCATGACTTCAGTATTTGTACGCCTTAATATGGCATGACGTATCGTATTTTCGTTCGTATTTTCAAACGAATCAATAAAATGTCTTAAGACTTCTTCTCAGCCGGTCGATGGCAATTTAAATTGAGTCGGCCCAGAATTTCGCTAAGAGTTTGGCACTTTCAGTTGCGTCCATTTTATGACTTATGACTAAGTGCTCGTGTACTTGAGCACTCATATTCGTACACTGTCAAAGGCCAGCGGCTTGTGAGTCGTTGCCCGGAATGTGACCATTTTATAAATCTTGTTTATTTAAACACTTGGAACTAGGTAATTATTGTGTTTTTTTTAAATAATGTTTTATTTTATCTTAGCGTTTGCTGCACCGGTTAACATCACCACGTCAACGCCGGCTGTCGCTGAAAACCAGCACTGAACCTCTGTCTCACCTAAGGTCGTAGCATTATGCTGAGCGATGGCCGGAGCGGTTCCTGGCTGAGAACAAGCAGAACATCAGGCCATACACTTATATGCCTTTTGGTGATGGGCCCAGAATCTGTATAGGTAAGTGCTGAATGTATTATTTTTCGTTGACCTTTGTAAAATGGTTGTATTCTGTTTATATTCTTATATAAGTATAGATCGCTCACACCATGCAGTGAATCACTCTACCTAGCCTTTTCCCAACTATCTTAGGGTCGGCTTCCAATCTAACCACATGCAGCTGAATCCATTCCTACAGTCAGAGTCAAAAATCGAAAGAGAGAGACGGGCTTCTTCACCTTAAGTAAAATTATGTTTAATGTGTTTTGCCACTTATGACCGACTGTAAAATAAAACAACCGACTTCCAGAAAAACGCTACAAAGTGAAAAAATACGTTTATTTCAGAAGTCGGTGTCCTTGGTTTTGTATTTTTGTTTTTTTGCCACGGCCTTATTTTTCTCTTTGTAGAGTTTTTTTTTTAGAGAAAGCTTGACTAAATTTGTATGGGAACACTCGATAAGCATTATAGCTTTTGAAAGAAAAGAAGAATTTTTCAAATAAGTTGATTTCTGAGGTTGACTTGAAGTCAGTTAAAAATTAAAGAGCATTAAGCTAAGATTGGGGTGCCTACTTAGGTACGAGTACCTTTAAACCTGCTGAACAGTATGTTATTCTCATCCAAAAGCAATCAGTTGGTACCGGCGTGATTTAGTAGTGAGTGCATACAAACTAAAAAAAAATAACACGATAAGAAGCCGTTCTGAATGGTTCTCTGACATTGGAGTAAGATGACTAACTTACTAAAGGATAACTTTTAATTGTGTAATGTTTCCAGTTTTATTTAATTTTTTATTTCATTACGATGACGACAAAAAAAGAGGATGCGTACAAAAGAAGATACGCCCATGTTTTTAAAATACGTTAAACCTTACACGAAAACCTTGGTGACGCTGGTTACTCGTACGAGTATAAATACAGAGTCTGTGAAATTACTTGTTAAGTAAATTGTCACCCTACTTCAGTTTGTCTTTTTCGAGTTATTTCATACTGCTGCTTTGTAGTGTCCATAAATCGAAAACTCAAGAAGACACATTGCTAGCCTATGTTTGAATTCGCAACCTAATACTTAAACTCCGAAGGCACCACGTCTTCTACGTCGTTCACTTCAAATAATTTACAATCATTGTCTTGTCCAGGTATGAGATTCGCAAGAATGCAAATGGCGGCCTCTCTGATAACTCTACTGAAGAAGTATCGCGTGGAGCTGGCTCCAGGCATGGAGAAACAAGTGAAGTTCGAGCCCGGAGCCATGGTGACGCAGGCTGCTGGGGGAATCAGACTGAAGTTTATTGAAAGAGAGGGTTGGCAGCAAAGGCTGTTGAAGTCACCTTGAATTTGTTGTAAAGGACAATGTCAGGTTTCGGCCTACACAACTTTTAAAACTAAATTCACACCGACACAAAGATTTTACTTCCAATCATTAAAATATAAAATTCCAACTTATTAAACAACAAATATTTCTTTTCGAGAATTTTTCGAAAAGAAACTCATTTTAATAAATAATTATTTTAATATTCATGTTCTTGAATAGCAGATTTTTATTTTTTTAAATAAAAAAGTCAAATAGTTGCCTGTCCTGCCACTTTAATCGATATTCTAAATAATTCAAGCGATTTACTCCTTACTTTTTATTTACCACCTCACATTTATTGTATATTTCTTATTATTTTTTTACTTACTAATACTTTTATCGTGTTTAATAAACATTACATATTGTTTTTTTTTAAAGAATATTAAAACAAAATTCAAGAAATCGAATTTCCGGATCTGTGTTCGATAACTTAATCGCCATGCAATGGCAACCCTATTAGGTTATGACTTCTGCAGTTCTGTCAATATCGCGCGCGCTTAAACTGACAGTGGGTTGACAACGACAAGATGTCAAACATCTTTGTTGTTGGTTTTTTTTCGTGGGTAGTGGTGAAGGCTTAGTACGTGCTTTTGTCTGTGTTACGAATTTTTTCGATTTAAGTTTATTTTACAAGTGTGAACTTCAGTCGAGACTGTTCTTTGTGTTTGTATTTTAGTGTAAGGTTTGTATTAACACTTAGTTTATTTTTTAAGATTTAACCCGGCATCCACTATGGATGTCGAAAAACCTCCTGACCCTTTTGATTTCACTCCGGTGTCAACCGTTACTCTCCCCGACGACAATGTACAACCAGATGCTATGGACTCCGAATCTGCAAGCAGGAAATGATCTATCAAATACCCCGCGGCTACTATAATCAACCCTCCTAAGCATGCGAAAAATAAAATTGGAAGACAAATTTATACAAATAGAGACTACCCCCTGTTTATTGTACATGCATCCTTGAAAGAAGTTCAGACCCCTGGTACCGTTCTGCACCCCGTCAAATTTGGTATGTTCTTGACACAAAATAATATCAGCAACATACTCCTGGGCAGTGTCAAACGCTTAGGAAGAAACCGGGTTTCAGTTGAATTCAAGTCTCACCAGGATGCTAACAGTTTTTTAATAAGTCCCACTTTAGTAAAAAATAATTTTGTTGCCTCAATCCCCCGATTTAACATCACTCGCCTGGGTCTTGTCAGAGATGTCCCCACTGAGTGGACTGAGGACGAAGTCATAGAGAACATCAAGGTTCCCACTGGATGCGGCCCTCAGGTCTTTCCTCCAGTTTCAAGATCATATGCTGAAGTGTCAAGATTATCTCAAAATACTTAATCAGAACCCAGTCCATCTCATTCGCCCAGTTCCCTTTCACAAAATCCAAAATCTTACCGTAAATCGGTTTTGCTTATACCAAAATCCCCCACTTTCACCTAGCTATGATAAGCAGGCTCATCAAGCCATCACTAAGAACTACTCCTTCACTCCTTCCTAAAACGGTGGTGTCCCTAAGGAAGGTACAACTATTCCTGAGAACTCAGAAAATATTCTGAATATTATAACGAGTATGCTAATGACTGTATTAGCAAATCCGAAGCAATCCCTACCTGACCACGTTGCCGATAAACTGACATACATTGTTAATTACATTCACAATGCTCCACTACCTGACATTCCTTCAATGGAACGTGAGGAGTATTACTCCCAGGAAATCTGACCTACTCTTCCTAATTAACAAATACAGACCATTGATCTGCGGCATCGCTGAGACATGGCTATGTTCTGAAAGTAATTTCAGGATTCCATGTTTCACTGATGTTCGCCATGACAGATGAGATGGATATGTGTGTGCTTTGTTCATTAATAACAAAGTACCATTCTCCCCGATTCCTCTACCCTTTGTTGGTGACAACATCAATGTTGTTGCTGTTAAGGGTGAGGATATAAATATATTTAGTTTTTATATTGCACACCCACCAATTGAAGATCTTATCTCGATAAAAAGTTTGTTGAGTAATGTACAAGGTCCATTGCTAATTATGGGTGATTTTAATGGCCATCATTATAGATGGGGGTCTGAAACCTGTGACAACTTTGGTATTGGCCTAGTGGATATATTTTTTTTTTTTTTTTAAAAACGTTGCCCCACACTAGGAATTACTCCTGTATCGTGGGTGCGTTCACAAACATGAAAACTCACATACACAAGACACCCAGACCCGGAACAACTATTTGTAGGTCATACAAATATTTGTTCCGTGCGGGAATCGAACCCGCGACACGCAGCGCAGCAGCCGATCGCTCAACCACTGCGCCAACCGTGCCTATTAGATGAACTGAACCTATGTGTAATTAATGATGGCAGTTCCACACGTAGGTCTGCGCCAGGGCAGATCAGCAGTTGTGTTGACTTAACGTTCTGTTCATCTAGTATAGCCAGCCTTTTTAATTGGAGTCGCTTGAATATGACTTATGGGAGTGATCACTATCCCATCATGGTTGAAATCCCTTCCAAGACTATTCCTGACAAAACTTCCCCTCCTTTGTTAAAATACCAGCTGAACTCAGTGGGTTGGGACCTTTACTCAAAAATCTTAGACTTGCGTGTCTCATCCCTCCCATCCATTAATCCTGAGTCTGCTCAGGAATGCTTTTCCTCATTTTCCAACACAATCTCCTCCACAGCAGATGATTGCTTTCTACCAAAAAAACCGCCAACAGGCAAAATTCCATCCCCGCCGTGGTGGGATAGGGACTGCTCTGCCGTGATCAAGGCCAGGAATGAGGCAGAAATGAATTTCAACTCTGACATGAACCTGGAAAACATCATTGCTTTTCAACATATCTTGGCTACGTCCAAGAAATTACTCAAAAATAAGAAGAGAGAAGGTTGGCGGAAATATTGTGGCTCACTGAATCCTTCCACTCTAGCGGCAGCTGTGTGGCGTAGTTGAAGTCTTTTAGAAGTAGTTCGAAACCTCCCTCCGGGAGCTCACTATCTGCGGAACTGGGTAACCAGTTTTTTTTCTAAGCTCGCTCCAGCCTATATTCCCGGTACGGATGAGTGTGTTGCTTCGAACTCTCAGCTGATTTCAAATGATCCTCTAGATGGTCCATTTACTCTTAATGAACTTAAATCGGTCCTCACCCATGTTAAGGATTCTGCTCCTGGAGTGGATGGATTTCCTTACTCCTTCATTACTAAAGCTGGTGATAAGACCCACCAATATTATCTGGACTTAGTCAATTATTGTTTTATTTCGAGTTATATTCCCCCTGATTGGAAGGTTCAAATCGTAATCCTCATATTAAAACCCGGTAAATATTCTAGTGATCATTGTTCTTACAGACCGATTGCTCTATTGTCCATTCTTATAAAACTTTTAGAACATTTGATTAAAAACCGCCTAGAATGGTTAGTAGAAAACAGAAAACTGCTCTCAACGACTCAATTCGGCTTTAGGAAAGATCTGGGTACAGCTGATAGTGTGGGTACCCTTACATCAGAGATCCGGCTGGCCCTTAGTAGAAGTGAGTCTGTGGTAGCCGTTTTTTTAGACATTTCAGCTGCCTATGATTCTGTCCTCCTCCCACTTCTCAGGCAGAAAATGCAAAAGCTGCGAATCCCGGCTAGGATTAGTCAAATCATTTGCAGTATTTTTTCAGATCGTAGTGTTCAACTCAGGATTCCCGGGGAAAGCCCTGAACCGAGGTCGGTTTAGAGAGGTCTCCCTCAGGGATCCGTGCTTAATCCTCCCTTATATAATATTTATACCTCTGATCTTCCTTCTTGCTTGAATTTTAACTGTAAAGTACTTCAGTATGCTGACGACATTGCATTATTGGTCTGTGGCAGTTCATTCCATTAATATCTCGTTGTCCTCTTTAAACCAATGGCTCTTGGATCACGGGTTATCTTTAAGTGCTCCAAAAAGTACCGCAGTTGTCTTTACTCGTAGGCGCCTTATCCCCCAGGTTAACATTAATATTGACGGTCAAGCTATCCCAGTTGAGGAGAAGGCCAGGTTTCTGGGGGTTACCCTGGATTACAAATTGTCGGGAGTCGAACACATTAATAACACAGTCAAAAAATGTGAGCGCTCGGTTTCGGTCCTCAAGGCTTTGGCAGGTATATGGTGGGGAGCTCACTCATACACCTTAAAGTTAGTTTACAATGCGCTGGTCAGAAGCGTGTTGGATTATTGCAGCTACCTAATTGAGCCATGCAACAAGGAAGCCTTGCGCAGATTACATTCTGTTCAGTCCAAATGTCTGAGGATCATAAAAGGTGCCATGAAATCCTCCCCCATAAATGCTCTCCAGGTTGAATGTGCAGAACCTCCTCTTAACCTTCGAAGACAATACCTAGCAGATCGTTTCTTGTCAAAAGTTTTAAGTGTGTTTAGAACAAACCTACCTCTCTCTTACCGCGTCTTCCTACTGGAATAATAAATCTATTCCATTGATGAATAGGTACAGAGAGCTTATACAACTCTCCTCACCTGTTTGTCAATACCCCTCTCTTCCAGTTTTTTCTTCCTCCTATGAGGTGGTCCATTTCAGGCCAAAGGTGGTTTTGGGACTTGGTAGCTCCAAAAATTCCCAGGACGTAAAAGGCGACTTTGATCAGGCCATTAAGAGATACTGGGTAGGTTGGAGTTTATTTAATAAGGCCGCATCCAAATTATCGTCAACAGGATGCACAGGTGTTTCAACATATTTCCAGAACTCTAAAATTGCCCTTCTATTCCAATGTCCACCAGAGACTTCAGTATTTACAGGCGAATGCATTGGTATTCTAGAGGCCATCAATTTAATTTTAACCCACAATATTAAAAACTCGGTAATTTTTACAGATTCTCGCAGTAGCATTAAAGCTTTAAGTCAATGTCAACTAAAATCTAAAATTCACAGTAAAATCAATTCGACTACACTTGCACTATACACTTGCTCGAACAATGGTTTAAGCATTGAAATAGCTTGGGTTCCCAGTCACTCGGGTATAGGTGGCATCGAGAGTGCCGACTCACTGGCTAAATTTGCTTCATCTAATCCGGTGGATCGAAAGCACTACATTATACAAAGTTACGACTTACGAACTGACACCAAACACAAGCTGTACAACTCGTGGTCAGCAATGTGGCAGGTAAGTTCGAAACTCAAGGGGGCGTACTACGCTAGTATTCAACCTAACGTACAGCGGAAACCTTGGTTTTTTAAATGTCCCAAATTATCCAAAATAACTGTTACATCCTTGTGTAGACTAAGACTTGGTCACTGCTGCAGTCCAGTATTCCTGAAGAAGATCCGTGTTCGTGACAGCTCCTTGTGCGAATGCGGTCTTGATGATGGTACTTTGGAACACATATTTTTTCTTGTCCTTTAAATTCCCCATCCTTTGACTTGTATCATAAGCTCTCCAAAATGAAAATCCCTCTTCCTACTAACTTCCATTCTCTGTTGACTAACTTTTCTCCTAAACTTATCCAAATCTTATCAAATTTTTTAAATGTAAATGGAATCAAAATGTAGTTGTTTGTGTAGTGATAATAACTTTGTAAATACATTAGTAGAGTTGTGGTGGTATTTAAGTATATATTCTATGTTTACTAACAAAAATTGTCTTGTCCTTTCAGCTACTAACATAATTTTACTAGAACTACCACGAAGTACAAAGTTCGACGGCTCACCTTGTTGCTCTGCCGTCACTACATGACGCTGGCAGTATAGTCGACATCGGCTCAGTTGCCAGACAAGAAAAAAAAAAAAAAAAATCTTTGTTGTTGTCGGTGTTTTTCTGTGCACGTATCGCTCGAGCCGAAGCCCCCGGCGGCCGCGGCGGCGGGGGCGAGGCGTCGCCGGCGAGGCCAGGCTCTCCGGGCCTACGCTACCTGCCACCGTCTCCAGCTCACTGGATGCCTCTGATGCATAAGCATCATCGTCATAACCATTACGCTCCCCCTTGTGAGTACCGATGCTCGATCGCGAAAGTGATAACCGCGACTTGTTCCCAACTAGAACTATTTATTAGAATTCGAGGTGTAATCGCGTGCGATTACCGCTTCTCCTACACGGATAGGGGGCTGGGGCGTGCCTCCTGCATGAGCTACCTGACGTTGCTGCGCCGCTTGTGCGACGTCTGGCCGTAACGCATCCAGTCGTGTCCGCTTACGACGCTCGGTGAGCAATACTGCCGGTGGCACGCCCGTAGTTGCATGTTCACAATTGCGGTAATTAAATAGGAATATGTTAAATGCTTGTAGCACATTTACGCCACTGAGAACTGCTCTCTTAATGGCTTTTTTAACAATCTTCACCACATTTTCAGCGGCGCCATTACCCTGTGGACTATAAGGCGCCGTTGTCACATGTGCAATACAATTTTGATTGCAATAATTTTTAAATTCAGTGGATTGAAATGGTGGTCCGTTATCCGTAACGAGTTGCGAAGGTAATCCAAACCTACTAAAAACTGTGATAAAAGCTGTGATTGTTGACTGTGCATCCGTGCGACCCATTGGAAGTGCCTCAATCCACTTCGAATGCGCGTCGACTATAATGAGGTATTTTCTTCCTGAATACTCCGCAAAATCTGCATGTAAGCGTTACCATGGAAACAAAGGAAATTCCCAAGCATGACACGGCTCACACGAACGACACTTTACTTCAAGATCATTATCTAAGCTAGGCCAGTAAACATAATTGCGTGATAAGCTTTAATTTTTCTAACTCCTAAATGACCTTGATGAATTTCTTCTAGGGTTTTAGTTTGTAGTGGTTTTGGTATAATGATACGATATTTATAAATTAAACAACCGAAATCCATTGTAATATCGCTCCTTCGTGCAAAATATGGCTTTTCGTCTTCGCAACTAGGTAACGATGGCCATCCAAATTTTACGAAACCCGATATTCGCGATAATATTGTATCCTTATTGGTTTCTTTACCTACGTCATGGAAATTAACCGGCATACATTGATGTACTAAGTTAACACAACTCATCGATTCGGTGGGACGGCGCTCCTGTGCTATTGGTAAACGTGACAACGCGTCAGCTGGTCCATTTTGCTTTGAGGTTATATATTTTATTGTAAAATCATATGCGGCTAATCGGGCAGCCCAACGTTGTAAGCGACTGGCGGCAGTTTGGGTTATACCCACTTTCGCTCCGAAGATGTAGCTTAAAGGCTGATGATCTGTACGTAATTCAAATATTCTACCATACAGGTATTGATGGTGTCGAGTGACGCCATAAAATATTGCGAGAGCCTCCTTGTCAATCTGACTGTAATTGCGTTCCACGTCATTGAGAGTGCGCGACATACAGCTGTCCGTTCGCTCACTGCAGTCTGGGAAACGATGCGCCAATACTGCGCCCCACCCGTACGCGCTGTTGTCCACCGATAGCACTAAGGGCCGCCACTCCTCATAATGTGCGAGTACCCTCTCACCTGATAGGACTCGCTTCGCTTCCTTAAAAGCCTCAACGCATTCATTACTCCAATTCCAACTGATACCCTTTTTTAAGAGTTCATGTAACGGATTCAATAAAATACTTAAGTTGGTAATAAATTTGCCATAGTAATTAAGTAATCCTAGAAAGCTTCTTAACTGTGTGATATCGACAGAAGCTGTTGCCTTTACAATAGCTTCCACCTTGTGGGGATCCGAGCGCAGACCACTTTGGTCTTAAATAAACCCGAGATATTTAACGCTCGCTTGTAGAAAACAGCATTTGCTTATTTTAACGGTCAAACCCATATCTCTTAATCTAACTAGTACTTGTCTTAAATTAACCAAATGTTCAGCTCTCGAAGCCCCCGTCACACAAATATCGTCAAGAAACACCACCGTGCCACGCACGTCGCGCAATGTCTCCTCCATTAATTTTTGAATTTTCTCCGTAATTCAAGATAATCCGAATGGCGTACGGCGATAAACATATGTACCGATGTGTGTAGTATAGCTGTACACAGTTGTGAATCATCCGTCAAAATCGTCTGTTAATATGCATGGGTTAAATCAATTTTGGTAAATTCCCTTCCTTCACTTAGAGTGGCAAACAACTCTTCGATGCGTGGGAGTAGGTATTATTCACGTTTAAGTTTAGGATTGATGGTAATTTTATAATCGCCACATATTCGTATATCGCCGTTCGTCTTTATAACCGGCACGATGGGTGTGCCGTAGTCAGAGTGCTCGACCCGGTAGATGGTGCCCTCGGCCTCCAGCCTCTCGAGCTCACGCTCCACACGCGCGCGGAGTGCCAGCGGCACGGGGCGCACCCGTACGTACACGGTTTCTTTATTTGTCAATGGTTTTGTCAACACCCTGGTGATCGTGCTCATGCATCATGAAATACACGAAGTAGGCTAAGTCGATGGTCTTTAGGAATAAAACATAAGAGAGGTGACTGTTCTCCTACTGATACATATCATGCAGTACGTACTTGTAATAAAGAAGATCATTCTTTTTAACACATTGGTTGGGATCTAACTTGCCATCGTGTAACTGCTAGATGAGGGTAAAAGTTTCCTCATCTGCGGCTTGTGCTATTCAAGCTCAACTCCGAGGCTTCTCAATCTGAAGTAACTGGGTTCCGACTGATATAATCGGCGTGTGACATGGAAGTACCTTTGCGGTATTCAAGAGAAAAGTCAAAATCTTGCAAGTACATCCTCCATCTGGCCACTCTCGGCATCAAATCTTTCTTTTTCTTTGTTAACTTTAGGGCATTACAGTCAGTGATAACCGTGAAAGGCACACCGACCAGATAATGTCTGAAATTTTGAAGAGCTTTGACCACCGTCAAAGTCTCCAACTTGTATTAGTGATAGTTTGGTTCTGAACCCTGAGTAAATTTACTGAAAAAGCTACTACACGCTTTTGACCCGGTTTGTATACTTGGAGTAATATTGCCCCATAAACCGATCGAGTTAGACATCTTGATGGACCTCAATGGGCAACGTAAGATCTTAAATAGCTAGAACTGGTTTACTAGTCAGGTACTCAATTATGTATTTCCTAGCAGCTTCCTGTTGCTAACCCCATTAAAACAAAACAATACACCTTTCCTTTTAAGATGTGCAATACAAGCTATCTGTGATTTCGCAAAACAGAAAATATCCGGCTAATCTCAAAAACTAACGCACCTGTTTTACATTCTTTGGTACAGGGGCCTCAACTAGAGCTTTTACTTTAAGGGGGCTTGGTTGTACTAGACCTTGACTGATTGAGCAACCCAAATATTTGACTTTGGTAAATAGAAATGAACATTAATCGCTGCTTAAATTCAAAGGGGCCATAAATCGAAATGTCATTTTTTACAGGAGAGCCCGTCAAAATTTTTTAGGGCGATTTTTTGTTTATATTTCTAACAACCTAATTTTGTATATTTATGTGTTATATATCATCGAATGTATATTTTAAGCCTCTATTTGCCTATTTATTGATATCTACTATAAGTTTTACCCAGTTAAGTAAAACATCGCATAAGTCCCTTTTGCTTATAAAAAAATACCGTAACGTTCATGAGTTTTATAAATAAAAATTCACAAATCAAACTGAAAATAAGTGTTATTAGGTCTCTTCGTATAATGTTTAGTTTAATTTGCAAAAAATAAGAAATTAGAACTAAATGGTAGCAATACCTTGCAATAAAATTAAAAAAATCTATCATAAAAAGATACAAATCAAATAGAAAACATAGGTAATAATGAAACAAAAAAATAACATAAAAAATTGAAATGTGCTTTTAGAGCTAATATCAAGTTATCCAGTATTTTGAGTGGATTAACCTAACCTCACCATGTCATGTAAAAACCAAAACTAAAAATTAAATCAACTTCTATAGAAATAAATGTACCTAAGTTTACAAAACTCAAATTGTTTATAAATCTCTAGCCCACCATGTTAACAAATTATTAAAATGCTTATTTTCGTATCTAAATTAAATCTTCTCCTATGATAAATCACAAATTAAAAGGCGACGTAAATTGTAAATCAACAGGATGTTCAACACTAGGAGGTTCTGTGTCAACGCTTGATAGTGACCGAATTTAAAGGCTGTCGGTTGGCTGTAGGATTTCAACGTCGGCAGCCTGGGTACCACCGCTGTCAGGCCGATCTACGACGCTGAGTTGCTGAATTTCGAAGTCTTGATTATCTTCATCCGAGTCAGAATCAGGTTTCACGTCAACTTTGAAATCAGTGTGATTTCATTTAGCTTTCGATAGTCTACGCACATACGGTCTTTGCCTTACTTTTATTTTTAACAAGAAATATAGGGCTAGAAAACTCAGATTCGGACTCTTTTATGATGCCTTTATCCGATAAATCTTTTACAATCTCACGAACGCGCACCGTTTCGGCTTGCGAAAGTCGGTGGGGCCTGTAGTCAACAGGGGTATCGCTTTTAAGTTTGATGGTCATTTTTCCTGTTTCAACGGTCGAGCTGGCTGTTCCCAATGTAAAGTGTTCAGAGAACTCATCAACGATAGCCTGCAATTTGTTCAAGTCATCACCGACAAGACTTGTATTTATTGAAATGATCGAACTTCACTTTCGAAATCCTAGCAGATTTTTCAATATTACGAGTAGTTTATTGTCGGTCTCGAGTTCGAACGTAGGTAATGTCGTCGCGGTACAGTACGTCTGTCCCTATTATCACTGGGGTTATTCATATATTCCGCTTGATGGTGTTTGATTCGATATGACATCTCTGATGGTATTCAAAAAGATGTTCGTCATTTCATTTGGGTCATCATTATGAAACCTTTCTTCCCAGTTAGTCTGTGTGAAGTCTCTAATAGCAGCATCGTAGTTGGTTTTTGTATGAGAGGGGTTTTCTTGGGTCTAGTTTTCATTTTTTTAGGGTTGAATTACATACTATAGGCAAAAGTTTTAATTTTGTTTTGACGAAGCAGTGATCAAGACCATTTGATTCTCTAGTCGGAAGGGTATGCGTGGTAAGAAGGCCGTTGGATGCAAGCAGATTTAAGTATTCTGTATGTTTAGGGTTAAGTTGTTCAAATATAATATTAATATTTAAATCGCCCATTAAAACGATGTTTTAAAATGGCCAATGCTGGACAAGATTTTATCTAACGACTTTAGAAAGGGATCTAGTTTTTTGAAGGCTGGAGATCTGTACAATGATACAACAGCTAAGTCGTTGCTGATTGTTGTCACAAGGCAATTTACTTCTCTACAATAATCAATAATTACCATTTCAGGTATGATTGAATTTTCTGTGAGCATAATAAGATCGTAATTGATGTCTAGTCTCTTGAGGAGAATAGCAAGGCCTTCGTAGTTACGGTTTAGTCTTCTGATATTTTGATTTAAAACTGAAAACCCTCCCTTTTTCTTAAAAATACTTTGCCGAGAGAAGTCCAGCAGAACCTATAGCTATTCTCTTTTGCGAATTTTCTAGCAAGGTAGAATAGTTGCTGAGCTTTTGGTGTTAGGCACTCGGACAGCAATACCGGCTTAGGGGGGGCCTCTAATTTTATATGTAACGTGATCAACTTATTTTCTTTATTGGACTTATTAAAGTTCCTTGGACTTTTAATGAAATTGCTTTTAATATTCACGTTGGTGAAACCTACTATTATTGGTGAAACGCCTCCCTTCCTATTTAGCCGGAATAAGTCTTTAATTTCGTTCTGTTGGATGGATACACCGATAACCTTGCCCGTTTCTGTGACGATTTTGTGTAGGTCTTCCTTTGACTCTCCAAGTGGTTTCGGAATATTTCTTATTTCTATTTTTGACAGGCATGACATCCTTTCTAAGTTTTCAATTCTATCCTCAAGCTGAATATTAATTAATCAACCACAAATGGTGTTATTTGCTGACGATACTTCCTTAATTTCAAGGTAGATAGACGTGCTTCAAATTTTGACGATGTAAATAACGCCCTACTACTGGTCCAAAATTGGTTCACTACTAATAATTTAGTAGTAAATGGAAATAAAACTAAGTGCATAAGATTTTCATTACCAAACGTCAAGAGTAGTGATTGTGAGATAGTATTCAATCAAGTATTGAATTCGTCGATAAAACGGTTTTCTTGGGGATCACGCTCGACTCAAGGCTACAATGGGATCCTCATTTAACATCTCTTGCAGATGGCGTCAGAAAAATCCGTCAATTTACTGTTGTAGATATCGCGAGGCTGGTCTGTTTTAGTTACTTTCATAGTACCATGTTTTACGGTATTTTACTTTGGGGATGGGCTGCAGACATCGAGTCTATTTTTATTCTGCAGAAAAGGGCTATCAGAGCCCATATATAATCTCCGCAGGCGCGATTCTCTAAGGGAATTGCTTAAGGATATTAACATCATGACGGTACCTTGTCAATACATCGATGAAAACATCATGTACGTAAGAAAAAAAAAATCTTTACAGTAAAAGAGGTGAAAGACATAATTATAGTACTAGAAATCGGGACCTATTAGTTCAACCAGGTTTTAGACTGGCTAAACTAGACTCATCTTTCATGGGGTACTGTATAAAATGTTATAATAAAATACCTCCCCACATACTTCAACTGAATGAGACGAAATTCAAATCCTTTGTCAAACGCACACTATGCAGGCAGGCATATTATAGGTTAGGGGATTACATAACTGATAAAAATGCCTGGCTTAATGCTGGTCCTGCTCCACATCACAACTAACTAATTTACATTTGAAATACTGTTGAAGCTGCTGAAGATTGTAAGAATATATTTGCATTATATAAACTCAATCTCCTTTTGATTACATAGATGATGCATTGCACAGATGTGAGTACTTTGTAGACTAACATGTTTTTGGAAATTAGAGCTTCCACGGTTTTCGACACGACAGTTACTTTCCAGTGTTAACTCCTGGCATGAAGTTTTTTTCAAATTTCAGATAGGCATGAATACTGTGATCAGTTGGTTAAATAACAATTTACTTACATTAAATGTAGAAAAAACGACCTTCATCACGTTTTCCATTCAAACTAATGACAAACCAGTAGTGCTATTCTGTAACCATCTCACCGTGACAGCTTAGGTGAAGTGAGCGTGGAGTGAGCTGTCAGTGCCACTGATGCTAGGGATTGACCTAGACGGTATGACACTTACAGCTCACTCCACGCAGGTCTTCACGGTGAGATTTTTACAGAATGGACATGCAGATCCCTCTTTGAGTATTGTCTCCCAATCGTGCCCAAATGCAAATGACACAGTTTGTCAGTGTCCCAACCTTAAAAATACTGAATCTACAAAATACTGAGGAGTAATTACTGACAGAAATCTTAAAGAAGAATGCCCATTTTTCACCTGACTATGTATATGAATGACATAAATCTTAAAATTCCGCTTATTGCATTGTATATTAATTACTCTTAACACAGTGTTAAAACCAATGCAAGTTTTTTCATTATTAATATTTCTTTATGCTTATTCTACGACAAGAGCAAACATATTACCATGTTTTGAACGCATCTCAACTACTCTTTTTACGACGTTCCATTTAACCTACTGCTACTTGACTTTATTTAACTCTGTTTCTGAGTTTCATACATTATTATACCATTTATTTAATCAGTAAGTATTTCTTTATTAGTCTTTGTACAATACAGATTAATTAAAACTAACATAATAATTAAAAAAATTAATCACGCAATAGGTAATTGAGTTCGCAAGATTGAAACGGATTTTTTGACATTTGACAGTTAATGCTCGACACTCAATTTAAAGTGACAATCATCGAGAGTCTAAGCAGTGACGTAAGGGCAGTTGGTTTCAAGGAATTCACAAAGTAGAAAAGACGTTTTAGACCATATCATAGGTAAGTATTCCTCTTTTGGACGAAACTTCGAGCATTAAATAATTGTTTCTAGCACATTTATTTATTTATATTTGGTAACGGCAAATCCTAATCTAAACAGTAACATTCATATTTTTCGTACTTCTTATCGTTTAAATCGTAAAAATGACTATATGACATTATTTTCTAAACTTACAGGTAGTCTTTCTACCATACCTTATAACTATACATACACTTTCATTTTCAGGTTTATAAATTTATAGGAAGTGGGCATTGTACTTTCATGATCATTTCAATCTTCTATCAGCGAGAGTGCGTAGACTTATAGTAATATTTAAAGCCATAGGAAACACTGCAACAAAATCTGTGATAAAATTGGTTTACTATGCTCTCTGCCAGTCTCAGCTTGAATACTGCATCACCACTTGGGGAGAAACATGTAAAACTCATCTCTTAAAAGTTGAGAGAGCATAAAGAGCACTCCTAAAGGTTAGTTTGTTTCTACCTTTTTATCACCCAACTACTGAGCTCTACTCAAAATGGGAGGTACAGTAAGCGATCTAAATTGCATAGGCACGTTAAGAGTCGTATTGCTGTGAACTCACGGTACGATTGTATGTGTTTCAACGACACTCACCACAAAGATCGCAGTTTTGCACGGCACACACTGTCGTATCGCGTACTCGCGTCGCTCTGCACGAAATAAAAATATATTTCCGTCGCTTTTGTTAGACACGCATCATGCGCCTGACCTGGCCGGTTTATGACATTGCTAAAATTTTAGTTAATCTAATATGAGCTGGTAGCAATTAGGCGCCAAGCGTTGGACTGAGAAGTAGCCGGCTTAGGTTCTGATCTCATAAGAGGCAGCGCAGTTTTATTGCCAATTTTTTATTTTGGTTTGAAATAATATATTTAAAAAAAATGCTGTTTTATATTTTTGTTGTTATTGCAATAAAGGGTTAAAGATATAAAAAAATGCGTTAGAAGTGAAAACAAAAATTAAAACATTTTTATTTGTTATAATATTTTACATAAAGATAACCGCTACGATTGTTTATAATAACTTCTTCAGCCAAATAGGATGTGCAATACTATGTCAAGAAACTTAGAAGCAATTTGTTTTATTTAAACATGTGAGATGTTCAAAAAAAATAATGTAGATTTATTTCAGCATAAACAATGGGGAAGGTCGGTCAAAGCTTATTGTAGATGGCGCGACCATAGCTAGGTCCCTACAGCCTAATACAATTTTGACATTTCGTTCATTCATTCCGTTTCGTGTTCATTCATGAGTTAGCTTTAATTCTAATAATTCGTTATTTTCATTGATTTCAATATTTTATAAAATTCGATTTGGAATATGTTCGAATTGAAAACCTATTATAGTTTAATTCCTAGTCATCACTTTCTTTAAAATGTTTCCGACATAACCTCGAACTATGTCATAATTGAAAGAATTCTCTTCCAATAGCTTTAAGCCACAATCTGCTAAGCTTAGGGTATTTCGGAAACAGGTAGACTCAAATGTTAGAGCATTTAGGAACATAACAATGAATAATTTTATCAAAAATTAATAAAAACCGACTCACGCCTTGCATTATTAGCTTGTTTTGGGAACTAGCTACGACAGCGCCATTTTGACAGTTGCCTTCCCCATTAAGCTTCGATCATGAATTTTTAAAATAAGTGATTTTATTAAGTGGTTTTGTATTTTATTTGGCTTTAGTGAATATAGGTAACATATTGAGAATAGCTAAGTTTTGATTTTCATTTTCGTTCTGTGAAAAGATGATTGAAACTAAACCTCAATTTGTATAATTAAGTATACAGGATAAACTATTCCGGAACTTAAACGTTCTTGTTTATTACGTTATTGTTTGCAGGGCTTCGGTGATGCAACCTTTTTAGCGCGGAGTACACGGCGAACAGTTTTTAATTATGTTTTTAATTAATTCAGCAAAATGTCCGGTTGGTATGAAACCATTTGTTGCATATTCATTCAGCTTGTGTGGGCTTATTTAAATAACAATCCACTTCATAAATAAGCGCTCCAACTATCTAGAATTCCTTCTTCCTCACATCTCTTAACCCACAGACTCACAGTATTTGTCTAGAACAAAGAATGTGATGCTATTAGACATCTATTAGCAAAATTTATATTTATAACATTTTACTCGTCATTCACTAATTCAAACAAATAACAATTTAAATTTAGTTAAATAAGCAATATTTAAATGATAACACTCACGCTTAGTCCGGTTTCAATATATACACTTGGGAGCAAATAAATCGAGCCACTTCCTTTTTCACGCATTATGGTTATTATTTTTGGTATTATGGAACGCATCGATTCGAAACATATATCGCCTAAAAGGGTATTTAATAACCTTTACAATGAGGGTAGTTAGTTGTCAAAATTTCATTTTAATTAAAGTTTAAAGGGTAGAATAAAATTATCGCATTTAATTTGCTTATGACATTTTTATTGTACTCTGTTAAGAAAAGATTAAATTTGAGGTTTTTGTTAATCATACCCATATTACTTGTTATTGTTGTCTTTATCTGTGTCTGTGTAATCAAAATAACCTGATAAAATGGATACTACACCGACGGAAGCTGCCCAAGTTGTAGCTTTACTTGAGGTTGGACACGGACAACGTGAAGTGGCACGCAGACTTCATTTGAGTCGTTCAAAGGTACAGCGGGTATACCGCAGGTATCTGGAGACTGGTGCTTTTGTTTGGCGACCTGGAACTGGCCGACCATGGGCAACAACAGAACGTGACGACCGCTTTATTGCAACCAATTCGTTGCGCGACCGTGGACTTAATGCTGTTCAGCTACAGCAAGCGTTACGTGACGTTCGAGGTGTCGCAATCAGTAGGTGGACAGTGAGACGAAGACTAAAGGAACGAAATTTAACATCACACAAATCAGCAACTGGCCCAAAATTGACTGTAGCTCATCGCCGATCTCGCTTGGAGTTTGCTCGAGAACACATTAATTGGACGTTAGAAGACTGGAGGTCAGTTTTGTTTTCTGACAAGTCAAGAATCTGTCTTTTTAGCAATGACGGGAGAAACCGAGTGTATAGACGTCCTGGTGAAAGATTTGCCCAATGTTGCATTCGAGAAACTGTGAGTTTTGGTGGTGGTTCTTGTATGGTATGGGGAGGAATTTCTCTAGACGGAAAAACGGAACTTGTCTTCGTCGACCCCGCCAACGATGGCAGTGGTAGACGTGGATTAACAGCTGACCGATACATAACTGACATTCTTGAAGACCACGTAATGCCGTATGCTGGTTTTGTCGGAGAAAATTTCTTGTTTATGCATGACAATGCGAGACCTCATACCGCGCAGATCGTTACGGAATACTTGTCTGCGATCGGGATTCAACAAATGGTATGGCCAGCACGAAGTCCCGATTTGAACCCGATCGAACACCTATGGGACGAGCTAAAACGGAGAGTCCGAGCCAGGGTTCCCGCTGTTTCATCCATTCCCGAGCTTAAAGTCGCTGTGCTTGAAGAGTGGGAGAACATACCACAATATGTCATCGTAACTCTGATCAGATCGATGACTAATAGGCTACAAGAATGCATCAGGGCACGGGGGGGTAATACCAGTTATTAAGAATATTTTTTTTGCAATAATTTTGTTTTTTATTGTTTTTATGGACTGTTTTAGCCCTACTAAATTTTCTATCAAAATTACCATTTTTCTTGCAGAGCCAATAATTTATCATTCAATAAGGTTATTATTCAATAATTTTCCATTGTTAAGGTTATTAACTTAACTTTTAGGCGATATATAGTTCGAATTGATACGTTACATATTCCCAAAAATATTTACCATTTTACGTGAAAAAAGGTAGTGGCTCGATTTATTTGCTCCCAAGTGTATTTGTGTTATCACATCATTTACATCCTCTTTTACGCAGCGCAACAATATTTGCCAATGCTTTAATATTTGCACAACACCGCTAATTAACAGATTTAAACTTTCGTCACTAACCAACAACGTTCAATTAGGTGAATAGTCGTAACGAATTGCATCTCATCAGAAATCGAAATAATTTACTCAGTTTTCTATGGCCTACCTACTAAAATTTATTATTTATGGAAACAAGATGAACGAGATAAGTATCGAATGATTATCGAACCACTTCAAGTAATTTAATTAAAACAAACAAAAATTGATCATTTTAGGTATTATTAATAACATATCAAAAACTTGAAATAACATCACGCAAGCGCAGATGAGATTCGAACTCAAGGCTCGCCATAATCGCTGCGCTGCTTCCCAAGCACGGTAACGACTAAGCTAGCATGCCAAATGTTAGTTGAAATTATGAACTACTATCAATTACAGACCAAGTGAGTGCGTGTGCGTGTCTATAGTATAGAAACAACTTATAGAAGAAGGTCTTAAGTGAAACAATATTATATCCGCGGGAGAAAAAGGTAACCGACATAGCTCGAAGAAATGCCAAACTGAAGTGGCAGTGGGCAGGACACTTTAATGGTTTCGAAAAGTTAATAATAATTTGGAAAATAATACATCACTACCATTTATAAAATTAAGGAGCTATTTTATCATAACATAACAAAACATCACGCTTGTTATCCCAGAAGGGTTAGGCAGAGGTGTAAACCCACATTTCGCCTGTTATGTTCAGTCCCATGTAATAGGGGGCGAGCCTATTGCCATCAACCGGGCGCAAATCCAGACTCCGGGGTGCTACTGAGAAGCTCTAGATAGAAAAACCCAATAACACTTTGCCCGACTGATTTTGATTTGATTTTGATTGAGGCAAACAATTTAAAGGAGGAGGCAATTTTATCATTAGGTGTAATATGTAGTGTTTTGTTTGTTTGTAAATAAAACGTTTACCGAGTTACAAAGCAGCAACTATTAATAGGTGGTACATAAGTGGACATTATCTTGACATTTAGCTAAGTCATTGTTTGCATTCAAGGGGGTTCCCACGTCACATAGGCACGACAGTAATCAGACTGAGAAAAGTCGGCGAGATTAGAATGTATGACATAACATTACAGCCAGGAGCACTACTATGTACCATCAACTCAGCCGAAAGACAAATGCCTCCCCCAAGCATGCCACTTCGACCAGTTCTGTGCTTCCCTGACTTTGACCAGCGGCTTCTTGCGGCTGTCACAAGGTCATCGGTCCATCTTGTGGGAGGCCTTCCAACGCTACGTCTTCCGGTACGCGGTCGCCACTGAATCTTTCGGCCCTGTTGGCCATCTGTTCTGAGAGAAAAGTGCCCTGCCCACTGCCACTTCAGTTTGGCATTTCTTCGAGCTATGTCGGTTACCTTTTTCTCCCGCGGATATAATATGTCTAAGCAATTGTGTAGTGGAATAACGATTGAAACTTTGGTAGATAGGTACTATCCACCTATTTCATAATGGAATGGGTTCCAAAATACTATGTTGCAACAACGTAATAATACAATCGATATGGTAGTAGAAAAACACTCTCAAAAGATGCTCAGTATATTCACATGTTAGTGCTCGCGATTATGATCTGTTGAACCCTTTTATTAGGGACAAATGTCGACCGACTTCACACAACATGTCTGGCGACATGAGTTTTTCCTTCCTCAAAGGCTAGTCCAGATGGTATCCTGCATTTTGTTTCATCATATTTTTAATCCTTAGGTAACGTCTGTAATTTAAAGGCGTGGAGGCCACTGAGAGCACTGCGGTTTCGTCACAACCAGCTAGCACGCCGGCCGCATGCGCTCACGCATTGGTGGGGATGGCTACTAGTGTCGATCGAACGTCGGCTCCCGCTGCATTGTACCAGCGGCATTGTTACAGAAAAATAATGGCGGTATGAGTACAAATAATCTCAACACGGAATGGACTGTGGTGCAGAGGAAATCGTCTAAACGGTATAAACTGATTGGTCAGAAAGGATGTGCGGCCACTTCCCCGAATGGTAAATTCAAAGCAGCGGATGTTAAAGTGCCTTTGTTTATCTCTAATGTAAGTACTGAAACGAGTGAACAGGACATAATTAGCTACATAAAAGAGAAAACCAGTGAGAGTGTTACCTTAAAAATGATTAATATGAAAGTAACGAAGAAATACAATGCTTATGAACTGTTGTTTCTAAAAACAAACTGGACCTGTTTTTGAACGACCAATTGTGGCCAGATGGCATAACTTTTAGGCGTTTCGTACGTTTTACGTACCGAAAACAGACGAAAGTTTAGGTTTAAGTTTTATTATTAGTATAGACTTTTTATTATGTATAGTACGCAAAACAAATATTGCAAGTTTACCAGTTTTAACTGTAAATCATTGAAACGCTCAATAGATAGTGTTAGGGATGTTTGCGAGATGTCAGACATTGTAGCCCTCCAAGAGACGTGGCTTATCCCCCATGATATTCCTTTCTTAGGTACTATAAGTGACAATTTTGAGTATACGGGTAAGTCAGCTTTTGACACATCCGCAGGTCTGCTAGTAGGAAGACCTTATGGGGGAGTGGCCATCCTCTGGAGAAGATGAAGTCATTTTTGAAGATGTATCAATAGTAACATGCACAAGCTCTCGTTTAGCTGCTATCAGAGCTATAATAGGTGATCGTTCTATTATAGTGATATCGGTGTGTATGCCCAACTGATTCGACCGATAACTTTCCTATTTTTACAGATGTTCTAGGTGAGATTGGTGCCATAGTGGCAAGCTTAGATATTGAGAGTGTTTTTGTACTAGGAGATTTTAATGCGCATCCCTACGAATTGTTTATTAGGCAATTAAATAATTTCTTTGATGACCATTCTTGGGTTTGTGCCGATGTATAAAAATTGGGTTCCGGGACAGATAATTACACTTTTGTAAGCGAAGCTCACGGATGTAGAAGGTGGCTAGAGCACTGTGTTGTGTTTTTTTTCTGCTTGGCAGACATTTATTAAAGTGGGTATAGAGGAAGACGTATATATGTCGGATCACTTACCGATATACATTGAGTGTGACTTGAATATAGTGAGGCCTAAAATAGAAACGCATAATGCGCCGCGCTCTAGGGTTATATGGGGGGAAAGGGACGGATCTCCGGTCAAACGTTATCATGATTTGTGTACCAATAGGTTGCGTAACATTGATTTTCCCAAAGAGTTTGCGGAGTGTAGTTATGGGTCTTGCAGCTCGGTAGCACACAAAGGTATATTAGATAATCTGTTCATGGATATTACAGGTATTTTATGTAATGCTGCGGAGTTAACCATTACTGCGGGAGAGTGCAGGCCAAGGAGAGGCAGTGTTGTGTGGATGGAACAGTAATGTACGCGACGCTCACCGGGAGGCCAGGCACAAGTTCAAATTATGGGTAGCACATAAGAGGCAGACGAAATGACCGAGTCGCGTAAAGTATTTAAGGGGCGCCTGAAATGGTGTCAAAAGAACAAAGACCAAATCAAAATGGACATCATAGCAAAGCAAAGAACCACAAATAATTTTGGTGAATTTTGGAAATCCACTAGTAAGTTGGATGCTGGGCCTGGGCTACCGGTGAGAGTAGGAGGGATCAGTGACCCAGTGGGGATTGCAAATATGTTTATGGAACATTTTAAGGTGCAGTCGCCGCTGGGCCCCTCTGTTGCAGTGGGTGATGCTGAGTCCGACCGTAAGACGGGGCAACCACTGATACATTTTCCGGCAAAACAAATAAAAGCCACAATTCAAAACATGAGCAGAGGTAAGTCCCCCGGCCACGACGGACTCAGCATTGAACATTTCAAATTTGCGGGTGTGAACCTGCCGAGTTTTCTTTCCTGGTTCTATGCAATGTGCATTAGTCATTCGTTCTTGCCAGCCGAACTAATGCGAACTATAGTTGTACCTATTGTTAAAAACAGGACAGGGGACATCTCGGACAGAGGAAACTACCGTCCGATTTCCCTGGCAACCACCTTGGCTAAAATACTGGACAGTATGCTTACGCGCAAGGCATCTAGCGATCTTTTGCCATAGCAGACCCATAGACCCCCCGCATACAAACCTTGACAATACGCCTTGAATAGGGTGATTTTGACTTGGTCGGTACAACGGGAGAATCTACGGGCCAACATATTACCTCGGACCGCTAGTACCCTACGTTCCCTGTTGATGTCTACATTATCCTTAAAGTAATCGGTAAGTATGTGCCCCAAGTACTTAAATTGGTTCATTTTAGTTATGCTCATGCCATTTAGGGTGAAATTAGGTGTATGATCAGGGCTCTTACCGGCGGCCCTAAAGACCATGTACTCACACTTCTTGACATTGTAGACAAGTCTTTGCGCTTCAGCGTATCTTTCTCACACCTTCAGCATATCTCTGATAGATCCATCAGTCGGGCCCAGCAGTACCATGTCGTCCGCGTAGCTGATGTTGTTAATATTAACACCACCAACTCGGCAGCCGACACCCATACCGCTGAGCTCCTCTAGGAGATCATTGACATATAGGTTGAAGAGTCCGGGAGACGTCAACCCCCCCTGCCTCACACCACACTCCAACCCATATGGCTCAGAGAAAGCTCCAGACCACTTGACACTATTTGTCTGATTCGCATACCAATACCGCAGGATTTTCAGAACTTCCTCCGGTACATTCCTGTCCCCCAGCTTTCTCCAAAGCACATCATATGACATCAGGTCGAAGGCTCTGGAAAGATCCAGGAAACAGGCGTACACCGGCGTTTTGCGTTCTGTGTAATACTGGACAGTATTCTTTAGACTCAGCATGGCACTTTCGGTCGACAGTTCAGGTTGAAACCCAAACTGTGCGTCGTGCAAACTTAAATATTTTTTCAAGTATGAGTTAAGTAATGTTTTTAGGATGCTGTTGAGACTGCCCAGGTTCTGTAGTGCATCAGAGATGTTCTCGCAGAACCGAACTGACGGATTTCACGCAGTCATGCGGAAAAAAGTTGCATCACTGATGTTTCGAACACGGGTCAGTAACAATAGCATCCTGAAAACAGTGGCGGAGAGTCCTTACTCCCCCATTCTGAGGCATTTTGTGAGGATGATGGTCAATCAGGGTTTATCACCGTGAAGTGATCGTTCTCTGCGCAACCGGCTTCGGACTCAAAAATTGTGACTGTGTTTTTTGTTTTATGTTATCTTATTTTCTAACACTAGTTTTTAAAGAGTTTACTAACAAAATGGACCACATTATTGTCTGAAATTAATAAATAACAATAAAGGAGACCTGAACTACTGAGTTTGGTTTCGCCAATTAATTTTCTTCTAACAAGGGATATGTCAACTTCGTTTAGTTATTTTGAAGTGAAACTATTCAGAGAGAAATTTCAAGAACGTTTAGTACCATTTCGTTCCATTGCTTCAGTTTGACCAGAGCTTAAAGCATACCTAACACGACAGACACAAGAGTATCGCTGTCCGATAAATATGTTGGGTTTTTTTAAAGCAGACTTAACAAAACAGACCCTCCCGTCCGCTTGACAACACGTGTCTTTTCTGTGCTCTGATACTTAAATCTATTACCAGTGTCAAAAGTTTAAATCATATCCTAAAACCTATGCCGTTGTGTAGCTAAGTGTACAAACCTCATAGTGCGCAAAGTTAATTTTAATTCCACCCAGTTATCTCCAAATAAACACAGTTTTCCTTTTGTAACAATCAGTGCAGTTAAAAAATTATTCACCGGCCGAGCGCACGAATCATGGTGCTTTCGAACAACAGAGTGAGCGGCGAGGTGACAAGGTCAGCGTCCGGCCTTCGGCTCACTTTTTAGTTCCTTGTGCACGTTCGGCTGGGCTCGGCGGCTACTTGGGCCCACGGATACACCGTTCACACGAAGTTTTATCAATTCCGATCTAACTATTCATGCGCACCGTAACTAACTAAGACAGTACAGCTCTCCAAATATCTATAATAATAGTATAGTAATTCCCGCTTGATGATGCCGTTAAATCGCACACCGCCGGCGCTGCAGCTACAAGCATCTAAGACAGCGGCGTCACCAGTGACGACCACTTTGCCCGCCAGTTTCGAGCACGCGCTATCCACTCCACTTACGAGTAGCTCATCTGAACTCACTTTAAATACAAGGCCGGTCTCACCTATTGATGACAACTCATGAGCGCTAGGAAAATCTCTCTCTCTAAAAATATGTGATCTCGAAAACAAGCTCGACAAAATGGAGCAGAGCTCGAGGTCCGCCTTGGACTAAAGAGGAATCAAAGTTCTCTCTGTTAAATACCGTCATTGATACTGGTAGCATACTGAACCTTGCAAAACAACCAAGGGATGTGAAGAACATATTCCGTATAAAAACAAAAGACCCTGCCAATAAACCAATTATTGTCGATTTTACCACCGTAATCCATAAGGAAGAATTCCTAGTAAAGTTCAGGAACCACAACAAAAATTGCTTTAAACTTACAACGGAACACCTCAAAATTACTGGCTCTGCAAAACAAATTAACATATCTGAAAACTTATCGGCTAAGAATAAAATGCTGTAAAAATAAATAATCTGGCTAGAGACGCTGCAACAAACGAGTTTCAGTTTTGTTAGGTTCTGTGGGAATTTCACTCCCAAGTTCAATACGAGGCGTATTTCGACCGTATCAAAAAAGGCGCGTGACTAGTTGTTTATCATTGTGTAACTTCATTATCTTATTATGTCGTAATCTTAGTGTTATTGTATTGTTTGAAAATCTACTAATGTAAGTTGAAGTATTTTCACCAATAACTCACCCGTGTAAATCACTCCTCACCTTTCACTCTCACACACATCTTCCCACATTCTTACACACACTCGCACTTCCTACAAACTCTGTATACTCCCCCAAAAAAACGACTTATCAAGCTTAAGCAACTGCTTTTGCGCTGGTTTCCTTCTACTCTTAACTCAATAAACCTGGGGTGGCCGTACTTCGACCACGAGTATGCTTACTCCATCCTAAAACTTTGTTACCCTTTTGTTATTATAATTGAAAACGGATGATCTTACTGTGAACACTAGTGAAGTTGAGCACATTGACGTTTCAAATTGTTATACTTGTTCCCGGAAACAAGTGATACGTTTTTGGATTGTTCTCTCCATGATCTTAAAATACTATACACTAATATTCGTATCCTTAACAGCAATTTTGATAATCTGGTGGTTTTATGAGTAGACTAACGTACTTGCCTGACATTACAACTAAACTGAACTGACTGACTGAACTAAAGGACTTAGGAAAAGTAGGGAAAGACTTTTCGAGTTGTATGGCCTTAAGCCTTATATTAACACGGAAACTTTTAATAGGTATGTTGCTTCTTCCTCAAACTTGAACACTTGTAAGGCAGCTAAAGCCTTATACATTAGCACAAGGTAAAATCCGCAGACAATAAAATAATGGCGGTTTGGAAAATTATCAATAATGAAACGAACAGGATCAAAAAGCAAAATTCAGATTACACACTGGAGACGTCATGTGGTCTCATTTGCGATAGCAAACAAGTTGCTCAGGAATTGTGAATTTCTTTACCAGTGTACCACTAAAATCCAACGAAATCTTAAATTCTTCGCCCTCGCTTGCTTTTTATTTAATAATGGCGAATGTTTTAGCCTGCCCGATTGAATTTAACTTTAAGCATATTAACCCCTTTAAGAGTAATAAAATCTTTTAAGCGTATCAAGATCAAATTGACCGAAGATCTTTGGGGAATGTCTATTAAAGTCTGTACCTCCATAATTGAGACTTTAGCACCTTACTTAGCCTTAATATTTCATTTGTGTGTGGATCAAGGAGTCTTCCCGGATCTAATGAAATACAGTAAGGTAATACCAATTTTGAAATCCGGGGACAGTAAAGGCACTAATAATTATAGACCTCTGTCCATGTTGCCGGTTTTCAGCAAGGTTTTTGAAAAGGTAATGCTTAATCAAATGCTCAATCATATCAACACTAATAAAATACTTCACGAGCAACAGTATGGTTTCACCAAAGGGCGTTGTACGACCGACACCGGTGTTACCTTATTAAAACATATTTTTAAGGCGTGGGAAGAGGCTCAAGACGCCATAGGAATCTTTTGTGACCTTTCTAAGGCATTTGATTGCGTCGATCACGAAACCCTGCTTTTGAAACTTGAGCATTACGGACTTGGAAAACTTGCGCTCAGTTTAGTAAAATCTTATTTAAATGATAGACACCAGCTAGTTCAAATAAATGGTGTCAATTCACTTGGTTTAAAAGTAAAAATGGGTGTTCTACAAGGCTCGATATTGGGTCCTTTCCTCTTTATAGTATATATTAATAACCTACTCCATTTATTAATAAATCAACCACAAATGGTGTTATTTGCTGACGATACTTCCTTTATTTTAAAGGTAGATAGACGTGCTTCAAATTTTGACGACGTAAATAACGCCCTACTACTTTTCCCAAATCTGTTCACTGCTAATAATTTAGTACTAAATTGTAATAAAGCTAAGTGCATAAGATGTTCTTTACCAAACGTCAAGAGTAGTGATTGTGAGATTGTATTGAATCAAGAGAAACTAGAATTCGTCGATAAAACGGTTTTCTTGGGGATCACGCTCGACTCAAGGCTACAATGGTGTCCTCATTTAACATCTCTTGCAGGACGGCTAAGTTCAGCAGCTTACGCTGTCAGAAAAATCCGTCCATTTACTGATGTAGATACCGCGAGGCTGGTATTTATTAGTTGAGTTTGAGTTTGAGTTTATTATTATTCTGACTGAGTGCTGGTTGATCAAATGCCCCACTACTCCCTTACTAACCGGCTACAATTCACACACTTCATCGTATGAAACTCAGAATGAGGGTGTGGTTGTCTATGTGAGGGATTGCTTTGATACCACTGTCGGAGCACCTATATTTAATGAGGCAAACGTTCTCCTTCATATTGAGCTTTGACTAATTTCCTTGGCAGCTTAGACATTTTGCTTGGTACTTTAATACAATTTAAAACTGTAGCCATTATTGGTGACATGAACCTGAACATTACACCAGGGAGCACCGACCCAAATGCTGATGAATACCTTCATCTTACAGCTTCGCATGCAATGCTGCCAGCCTACACTCTCCCAACTAGACACTCGAACTGCCTAGACCATGTGATACTCCGCACTCAAAGCTCAGCTACTACACTCATCATTAATTCTCTCATCACTGACCACTCTCCTGTTATTATTTTGTGCAACCTCAATATAAAAGCTAAAACTCCCCACTCCACCAGATGAAACATTTATTTTCCTCGGGTTGCAAACAATTTTAAGGGTCCGAAAAACAAAGCACGTAATAGCAATTCGAGGCCAGTACAAAATTCTTTCGGAGTATTGCTACCTCTGTTTGACAAAAGAAGGGAGCGAGGGACGCGTCTGTGTGAGTAGATAGATAGCTATAATTAGCTGTAATTTCTTTACAATGTCGATATGTCAACATTTAAGAATATTTCGAGATCTAAGCCTTGTAGAGAAAATCTAGCAGATAAGTATACTTTCCCTAAATACTTTTGTAAACCAATGTTGAATGTACCTGTTGGTGCCCGCTGTTGGTGTAGGTTAATTATATAAGGTACTACTTATGGTACCTAAACATCGTCATCGCGCGCGGTCTTAGGGGGAACCGGCCGACGTCGTACGTCGAGTAAATTGAAATTTTAGGGATACTGTCTTTGTTAATTTTAAGCCTGTGTAAGTGAATTTATTCCCTTGGTCTCCTCTTTAAAAAAAACTCCTTAAAAAAGGCTCCTTCTGTCTTATTTATGTAGTTATTACTTTTACTAAACTTAAAAATTGTTACAAAATGTATAAATAATGAATACAAGTCACATAATAAAAGTGTTATGCACAATACAATAAAAACATGCCAACAATAATACCTATTTACCGATATGAGTACATAAATAATACCGTTCTGAGCTATGAATAATAAATAAATAAATGTTGAATAAACACTTATGTTATTATGTTCTTACTTAAAACATTGCTATTACCATTGTTATTATTGATTCATCTATTTAAAATAAAACGAAACATAATAAAGTCGGACAAACGTTACAGTACCAATAAAGAGGAGCAGTGTCTTTGAGATATTTTTTTCGCGCACTGGATCTTCAACGCACTGCTTAGCGCCGAGAGTTGAAAATCCAACAGTGTGCAGCACTCTGTTAGAATTCTCAATGTTGGGTTCAACACCGAGAGTTAAAAATGCAGTGCGCCATAAAATCTCGCCGCGAGATATTTAAGTCCGTGCGAACATAGTCTAAAGAAACGGAACAAACAAAGCTCCATAGGTTGGTAGATAGGTAGGTAAATAATAATATTTACAAAATATACTTAGGTACCTACTAGTGTGAAACAAGAAACGTTACGGCGATAAAGGTTATACATCAGAATAACACATAGACTATAATTTAGAAAGATTTTATGTGATTTGTCCATAACATAATGATAAGTAGTAAGTAAGTCGGAAAAAAGCCAGCCCTCTGAGAGCTATCTTATCGTGCGCTGCCTAAGCCGTATCATGTTATAATGACAAGTAGTAAGTAAGTCGGAAAAAAAGCCAGCCCTCTGACAGCTATCTTATCGTGCGCTGCCTAAGCCGTATCGTGTTAGTGTAGACGTAGTATACGAAGATAATGAATCGTGGGATTGTTTGACATAAACAATTCTAAATAAAAGTCCGCGACAGCATACATCTACATTTTATGTGGAAGCTATTATAGCCAAAATAGTGAGCCATAAATGAATTGCTTGTTTTTACAATACACATCTTATAGTATTTAGTTAATTCTCAAAAAATATTACCGTTATTGCTTTTGTTTATTTCCTACAAAGCCCCTTACATTATTGCTGTTCATTTACATCTCAAATTTTGTTCACGTATACCAAACGTATTCATTATCATTCAACGTAAGGGACATGCTATCTTTAAAACTATAGGATGTATTGATTTTTTGCTATTTTAGCTTAAAATAGTAAAGAAATCTAAGAAACTTTGTCCTAGACACTTTTTACATAAAACGTATGGTTAAAAAAATTATAGTCAGTTTGGTTAACAAAAAAACTTATTTTCGCTCTCCTGAAAACCTTAGTTTTGTCCCTTACGTTATTTTATTTTTCCAGTATCGATGTGTGAACGATGTAGAAAGACGTGCACATTAAAGGCGTACGTAATGAAAAACATAAAAAACAAAAAATACAAAAAATCTGAAGAAAAAAAAACCGTGGCAGCCAAGAGATGACCAGTCCCCACAGACGGCGCCCGTTCTCGAACATGACGTATGAATCAGCACCATTCAGCTCAACCATCTTGAAGGCGAGACATTTGAGTTCGCGTAACATACTCTCAGCCGCCAGGGCACATTCAAATCAATGACAGACGTGCCCAGTATAGGGTAGCTTTATAGTAGGTAGAGGTACATAGTGCTCACACGTGTGCTTTGCAATTATACAATATTAAAATATTGAATTTATACAGTGCAAAGAAATGTTTACAATCTTCAGCAGCTCCAACAATATTTCAGAATGCTAATCAATTGTTTATACGCCCTTGTGGAGCAGAACCAGCGTTGAGCCAAGCATTTTTGTCAGAGATGTAATCCTCCAACTTATAATATGCTTGGCTGCATAGTGTGCGTTTGATACAAGTTTTAAACTTCGTTCATTCAGTTGGAGTATGTGGGGAGGTATTTTATTATAACATTTTAAACAGTACCCCAAGAAGGATGAATCTACTTTAGCCAGCCTGAAACCCGGTTGAACCAATTGGTCCCTATTTCTAGTCCCATAGAGTTGTGTCTTTCACCTCTTTTACTGAAAAGATTTAAGTTTTTCCTTACGTACATGACGTTTTCATATATATATTGACAAGGTACGGTCATGATGATAATATCTTTAAACAGTTCCCTTAAAGAATCGCGCCTGCGGAGGCCATCTATTGCTCTGATGGCTCTTTTTTGCAGAATAAAAATAGACTCGTTGTCTGCAGCGCGGCCCCATAATAAGATACCGTAAGACATGATACTATGAAAGTAACTGAAGTAGACTAGCCTCGCAGTATCTACATTAGTAAACTGACGGATTTTTCTTACAGCATATGCTGCTGAGCTTAGCCGTCCTGAAAGAGATGTTAAATGGGGACCCCATTGCAGCCTTGAGTCGAGCGTGATCCCCAAGAAAACCATTTTATCCACGAAAAGGTTTCGTGATTAACGCAGTCAAATGCCTTGGAGATGTCACAGAAAATTTCTATGGCATCTTGGGCCTCCTCCCACGCTGTAAATATGTGTTTTTAGCAAAGTGACACCAGCGTCAGTCGTGCAACGACCTTTGGTGAAACCTTAATGCTGGTCGTGTTAGATTTTGTTGATGTAAAAATGATTAAGCATTTGATTGAGTATTACCTTTTCGAACACCTTGCTGAATACCGGCAACACGGATAATGATCTATAATTGTTGGTGCCTTAGCTATCCCCAGATTTAAAAAGTGGTATAACCTTACTGTATGTCATTAAATCCGGGAAGACTCGTTGATCTACACACAAATTAAATATTAAAGCATGGTGCTATAGTCTCGATTATGCATGTACAAACTTTGATGGATATTCCCCAAAGATGTTCGGTCAACTTGATTTTTATTTGCCGAAAAGCTTTTATAACTATCATAGGGTTTATTTGTTTAAATTGAAATTCAACCGGGCAGCCTGGAACGTTCGCTCTTAATAAATCAATTGAGACTTTGGGTGAGAAATTTAAAACTTCCGTAGTTTTAGATGGTATATTAGTAAAATAATTTACAAATTCTTGAGCTACTTCTAAGTTAGAGCATATGGCACCACGTGAAGTCTCCAATGTATATTCAATGTTTGGTTTTTTTTTTCTACTAGTTTTGTTATTTATAACTTTCCAAACTGTGTTTATTTTATTTTCTGCTGATTTGATCTTGTTGCTAATATACAGGGCTTTAGCTATTTTGCAGGTATTTCAAAAAAAAATTGGAATATGTAGCAACATACTTATTGAAAGTATCAGTGTTTATGTAAGGCTTAAGGCCATACAGCTCGAACAGTCTTTCCCTACTAATCCTAATACGTCTAGTTGTCCAGTCACTAAATATAAAATTAGGGCAAATATTTTTTGTTTTCTTTTCAAAAGTTTTATTGAATTCAGTGTGCACTAATGAAAAGAAAGCCTCATAAAATTTATTTGCATCGTCCATATTATGGCCATTATGGCCAAGAACATTTAACTTATTATTTAGGGTACTATTAAATCTATTTAATTTGCCAGTAGTTATTGGTCTAAATTGTATTTGCAATTTTTGTAAAGGTGTTTTAAACCTAAAAGTTACCGTTTGTCCACTATGATCAGACGGCAGATAATTTACGATGGCTTTCACTAAAAATCAAATTCGCAGAAGACATTATCAATACAAGTAGCAGATTGGAGTTACTCTAGTCGGTTCTGTAAAAACACTAAATAAATTGAAAGATTTAAAAAGGCTTAGTAATCTACTGCTATTTGAATTATTTACCAAAATATTAATATTAAATCACCACAAATAATTGCGGCTTTGTTGCTGGATGCAAGTTTCGCTAGGCCATCTCCCATTATTGACTTAAATAAAGAAAAGGTCTGATAATTAGGGGGTCTGTACACGCACACTACAACATGCTTATCTAGGTCAACACAGGACAGTTCGATGCAATGTTCAACAGATAAACCAACTATGTCATTGTGTTGCTCTCTAATCTTGATTAAAAAATTTTTAAAATCTAATTTTAAACAATTTTTAATCAATACTAGAGACCCTCCACGCAGCATAGATTTACGGGTAAAACAAGTGCCCACACTATAGTTCTCATAATTAATTAGCATTTGGTAATCCCTAAACCAATGTTCAGTAAAACAAACAATGGTGCCGATTCTCTTGTACACCGAACTAAACTAACTAAACTATCACAAAAAATCCTTACTTTTTACTATGAAAATCTTGAAGCTATTCTGCGAAAAATAATCTCTAAATTTAAAAATAATTTTGACACAACTATAATCGAATATGACAATCGCGAGTCCACGTATTTTTTTTTTCTTTTGGTTTCGCAACGTCTTTGTTAGAGCCGGAGACAGCCTGGGGCAGCCTCGACGTGTTTTATAGGGAAGTTTTGACTTTTTGCGTGGAAAATAAAAAATAAAAAAAATCTAAATGTAGAGATTTGGTGGTTTCAGGGTTGCAAGCATAAGCATAATCAGCCTATAACGTTCCCACTGCTGGGACACAGGCCTCCTCTCTACGAGAGGTAGTGAGCCGTAATCCACCACGCGGGCTCAGTGCGGGTTGGTAGATGTCACATGTCTTCGAATTTTTGGTTCTAGGACATGCCGGTTTCCTCACGATGTTTTCCTTCACCGTTTTGAGAGCAGTGGTGATGAAATTATTTACACAAAGTAAAGCGCCTGCTTGGGTTCGAAGTCACGACCTACAACTCGTAAGTCGGGACCGTTACCACTGGGCCACCACTGCTCGGGTTGCAAAGGGGGTCGAAATTTTCATTATTTTTGTGATAGGACACACCGTTTTCGAGATATGAGCAAAAAAAGAAAAAGAAAGTTAAAGTACCGTTTTTGCACGTCTGAAGTCGAGGTGTTGGTGTGAATTTTAGTCCACGCCACCTAATTTTATTCCACACCTTTTTAATCGCGATTAAAAATAGTCAGATTCATGTTCAGATTTAGTTAGACAATCAAATTTTTTGTTGAAAAACGTAAAATTCAGAATAGCAAAATTGCCATTTTCACTAAATTAATAACTCAGTGCAATCTTAATGCTGTCAAACTAAAATATAGTTAAGTTGTGTCACTATAGTCAATTTCAGAATGGAAAATCGTCATTTGACAGAATTAAACCAAATTTTAGTGATTTTAAGTCTAGTTTATAGGCATTTGTGACAAGAGAATCGGCACCATTGTCAAACTTTGTTTTTTCTAAAAACATTTCAATTTCTAATAATTTGGAAGAAATACCTTGAATATTTTGATAAAATAACTTCAAGGCATTCTGCTGACTTTCTTTTCGATAATTACGTATTTTTTAGCAAGAAGATACCTTGTTGTTGTTGGGTATTAGAATATTCTTCCTGGTACCTTCTGTTGTCTTACAAACTAGTTTAAATGATTATCCGGAATTAAGCCCAAGACTTCAATGTCATCACCAGACGGTGAGCTCGTAGTGAGTGAGGGACATGGAACCTCCTTCGTACAATTTGTAGAACTACCTCATTTTTTGTATTATTACTAACTATTGTGGTGTTAATAACACAAGACTTCGACATACAACTTATGTCTGAGTTTATATAAAAAGCTAGCGTGTGTCTAAAATTATCAAACCTGTATATCAGTGCGCGATTTACTGTTTGGCATTCTGAAAACAGATGCTTGTGCAAAGTCCGGCTTATTTAGGATCTTACTACGCGTTACATTAAATGTTTTATCAGCCAAGCCTGTTTGCGTCGAATGGCGAATGGGATCAATACATTTCGGCTGTTTGTTCCTCAACCGAGGCATATCCACTTCTGGCATGCTTCGAGAAACTTCTTTCCTTCTTCAGATGAGAGATCGATGTATACTTTTTTTTTTCACTTCCAGACACAAACACCAGTGTAGGCCTGGCTCTTGTACTAGGGTTTCCTGTATTACAAGAGCCAATACGAAATTATATTTATCCTTACAACGCTGGCATTCTAAGTAATCCGTTTCTGTCAGTTCATTACAAACAGCACATACACTCATGATTATTCGATGCACACGCACTGCAGCGACGATGACAAGGACGAAAAATAACAACTGTCTCTTATCGCAGAGGGGTGCTTTTAGCACGCGCACCGATTTTTTTTCCACAATATGTAAATTCTATAACACTGGAATATGTGGCTTTTTTGTTTACACAACGGTACTTATTAGCGTTACCGAAACGATATGTCTTTAGTTAATGTAGATAATAAAGGGCGTCACGTCTCCTTCCTACCGTGAATAGGTGCGATCATTAGTTACTTGTTTTCGTCTATATGTTTAGAGGCCACCGGGCGGGCGGAGTGGCATGTATTAAGTCATCATTTTGTTTTGAAGAGGTAAAGTATGAGATTATCTCAGCCAACACTATTTTCAACAAGGTTCTTAGGGGGAATTCCTTTGCCATGCATGCAACCCATCAAACTGTTGGAACTAGAATCTTACTGTCACAGGAAAAAAAACTCGTTCTGATATTTTGTCAGTTTATTTTATTTATTTATATGTATTTAAACAGGTTGGCAGTGGGGACATCGACACGCAAAAAGAAGAAATTTTTCGTCAGTAATACATAGCATTTTTCATTAGTGTAAAATGTATGGAAACGCAATTCTTTATTTGTTCTGAATCATAAACTGAATCCAAGGTTTTGGGCCGATGTCCCTGCCAACCTGTATATACCTTATTGTACACAAGGTTATATATTACAAAAATAACACTACAAAATATACAATAGGCTTCCTTATCACTTACTGCGATCTCTTCCAGCCAAGCTTGGAATGGTTTTGTGGACATAAAATGAGATTGTCTTTGGTGCAAATAAAAAGTTTCAGTAAACCCAAGATATCATAACCTACTTTGATTTGATTGAATTTACAAAAGGTTTATTCCATGTTCCCTATTGATAAACAACATACATTTATTTAATATCGTTAGCCAAAAGTTTACTGAAATATTAATGTTGGCAAATTAAATCCGTCAGCGTCTAGCGCCGTCAGTACTAATGAAAGGTGAGTCATCACCTGCCTGGCCTTCCCATATATATATTTGCTGCGGTCGGCTTCCAGTCCAACCCATTACCATATTTTATAAACATAATTAATTACTTTAGCCTTAACCAAAATACAAAATTTTGGTGTCCAGCGGGTGCATTAAAAAAAAGTTTCGAAAAAGGGAAGGTTTGCTAATTGTATACGAGAGATCTTAAAAGTTAACAGATGTAGAAACCGCGCGTTTGGTCTATTTAAGCTACTTCTACAACATTATGTCGTATGGCATTTTCCTGTGGAGTCGGGCTGCTGACATTGAATACATTTTTATTTTAACAAAAGAGACCTGTCAGAGCCATGTACAATCTACCTCGTCGCGAATCTCTCAGGGAACTATTTAAAAAGATTAATATTATTACTTCCATTACTTTCACCGAAGTGAAATAAATAAAAAAAATTGTTAGAAAAAATGCATACAAAGTCGTGATAGTATTCATTAGAATTAACATTATGAATCCTACTTACTAATCCTATTTACAAGGAAAACCAGGAAGACCTTTATTCAATCAAGCGGTTTTATTCACGGTTTGCTTACTTCTTATACTATTAGGTTACTACTATGAGGTAAATAATATTCATAACTATAACATAATCTAAAATAATATTATAAAGAGGAAAGATTTGATTGTCTTTTTGTATTGAATAGGCTCCGAAACTACTGGACCGATTTGAAAAATTGTTTTACCATTAGAAGCCGACATTATCCCTGATGAACATAGGCTACTTTTTATATTTTAATTTATAGAAAATACGAATTCCACACGAACGAATTCGCGGGCGAAGTGCTAGTAATATTGTTAAAGTGTATGTTTCATGTTTGGATGTTTGTTACTAAATCGCGCAAAAAAGACTGAACGGGTTCGGATTCATTAATATTTCAAGGTGATTTGATCAATATGTTATTGCCAGTGAGTTTATAATAATAATACTATTAATCATTTATTTCAGATCTTACGATTACATCCATATTTGTTAGTAAAATGGTAGTACAACTCTGTTTTCCTGTTTAAATAAAGTGATTGGACATATTTTCAAAACGAATAGCGTCATATAGCCACCTTCGTTTTATCTTGAGATAAAGCTTATATCGCGAATGAAACTGATGACTATAGTACCAATTTTGTGCTGTTATACAATTCATTCTTGTCGGCTCATTTGTGAGGTGCACATAACCGTGACTGGAATTTCAAGGTAGCGGGTTTTGGAGCACCGACACTGACTAGACAGATTTCGCCTGTTTGCTTGATCACTTGATAAACATGTTTTATAAAGAAAAACATCCGTCTCTCAGACAACATTTGTCAGAACCGCGGTTATCATAATGATCGCCTTGCTCGTTGTCGCGTTCTTGTTAACAATCATATTTTATTTATTATATTATCTATCGACAAAGAAATTCAGTTACTGGGAAAAGAAGAATGTGCCTTACATTAAACCACTGCCCTTATTGGGCAACTACGGAAGACTTATCTTGCAACAAGAGTATTCTGGTCAGTTAGTACAAAAACTATGTCAAAAGTTCATCGGTCAACCTTACTTCGGAGCTTTCTTTGGCACGGAGCCTGTTCTCGTGGTGCAGAGCCCCGAGATCATCAAAGACGTGTTGATTAAAGATTTCTCCTACATCAACGGCAGGGAAGTAACCAAATACACCCAAAGGGAAGTTGTTACACAAAACCTGTTCTTCAGTGGCGGCGATAGGTGGAAAGTAATGCGTCAAAATCTGACTCCACTCTTTTCTTCAGCAAAGATGAAGAACATGTTCCATTTGATAGAAAAGTGTGATTTCGTTTTCGAAGATATGCTCGACTATGAAATTGGCATTTCTGATGTCGTCGATGTGAGGCACATGATTGCAAGGTACACCATGGACTGCATATGCTCCTGCGCTTTCGGTGTTGAGTCCAATACCATGTCAACAGAAGATGATAATCCCTTTACGGTAATTGCAAATAACCTATTCGAAGCTTCACCCTTTCGTGGTTTCAAACTCATATGCAGGTCCGTATGGCCTGCCATTTTCTACAATTTGGGACTCCGAGTTTTCCCTTCTAAAATAGATAAATTCTTCACAAATCTCCTGAAAAATGTGTTTAAAAGCCGAGACTACAAGCCGTCACCGAGGAACGATTTCGTAGATCTGATCCTGACTTTTAAGAATGAGAATTACATAACTGGGGACAGTTTAAGTAACGCAAAGACTGGCGCTGATAAGAAGATACATTTGGAAGTGAACGATGACTGGTTGGCGGCGCAATGCATCGTGTTTTTTGCCGCGGGTTTCGATACATCAGCTACCACTATGAGCTTAACATTGTTTGAGATGGCTAAGCACCAGGAGGTGCAGCAACGAGCGGCCCAGGAGGTGGACGAGTTTTTGAGACGACACGGGAATGAATTGAAGTATGAGTGCGTGAATGAGCTGCCTTACTTGGAGGCTTGTATGTACGAGACTCTTCGCAAATACCCGGTTATTGGGAATCTTACCCGTGAGGTCATGGACGACTACGTCCTCCCTACGGGCCTGAAACTAGATGTCGGCGTCCGAGTCCATATTCCAGTCTACCACATGCACAACGATCCTGAATACTTCCCGGAGCCGCAGAAGTACAAGCCAGAACGGTTCCTGCCTGAAAATAAAGACGAAGTTAAACCTTACACGTTTTTCCCGTTTGGATCTGGACCCAGGCTATGTATAGGTAAATATTATTATTTTAATGCTATGAAAATTGGTCATCATCTGTCCAGCCTCATCACGTCTGTATACAAAATGACTATTTGGAAGTCTGTTGTGCCATTTTGTTTTCTGTCAGCCATTGGTGTGTCGGAAATTGTGTAGTAAGTTTCTTACCAGGTCTGTGTGTTTTTCAAAGGTCAATGTCACAGAACAGCAGCCTTTTATGGCATTGACCTTTGAAAAAGTGCCGATTAAGTTCTTTTAAATTAATTTTGTTTTTTAATTCAGGAATGCGGTTCGCGAAGATGCAAGCGCTGCCTGGTCTCATTACGTTTCTGAAGAAGTACAGAGTTGAACTGGCTGATGGCATGCCGGAGACTGTGACCTTTGATCCTAGGACCATTTTGATACAACCTAAGGGCCAGGGTATCATGCTTAAGATAACTGAACGCGAAGGCTGGGAGGGGAGAAGATTAGTTCGAGGTGGAAACATAAAAAAATAAACTTTAATTGAGAAAGCACATAAGTCCTCACTGTGGTTCATCGCCCACACAACTTGACATGATATGAGAAAAAATTACGTCATATTGTGTAACTCAAACATAGGGCTGTCTCATGAGTTTTATACATTAGTTAGTTTGAGTAGTACACCCACATTTCGCCAGTTATGCTTAAGTCCCATGTAATAGGGGGCGAGCCTATTACCATAAACCGGGCACAAATCTAGATTTCGGGCTGTCAAAACTGATATCTCTCTTTTGTCTGTACTATGTATTTTGTGCTATTCAGTTTATATATAAGTATGTAAATACATTTGATGCTGTGCACTTGTTTACTGTTTTCATTTACAAATCTCTATATCGTACTGAATTTTTTGTAAGAAAACCCATTCTGAGTAAAGCTTTGCCTTTGTACATAAGCTGTCTTTATAATAACATAAGTGATATCGTTTTATAAATTACGTGTACAATTTGAAAGAATAAGAATAGGCATTTTGCTTGTGACCTCATTTTCGTCATCAGCAACCAAACACAAGTGAACTATTACAGAAAAGTGAAAACTGTAACAGTTGCGGCGGTTAAAATACCAATGATTCGTAATGGGTGTCATTTTCATGGTTCTGACAAGCATGAAAACCACCATTCTTCATTTTTAATAGTGCACTTGTCTTCATGAACGCTTCATATTCTGATGTTAACTCATGTATATTTGTACTTTTGATTGTGATTTCTAACAATAATAAATAAGTCTGTACATTTCATTTCTTAAATTCGCGAAAGGACTTGATAACTGTGCTCTGTGTGTGTGTGTACGTGCTTGAATTAAAATGACGAGTTTGCAATGTGTTAATAACAAACTAATAAAATCTTATAATACACACACACACACACACATACACAGCACAGTTATAAAGTCCTTTCGCGAAACTACTATCAAGAGATAGATACGCGAAACTACTATAGGAGGAGCAGTTTCTTATCTCAACGTAAAAATGGCCAGATAGTTAGTTAAATTGCTCACATGCAGTCACAAACCTCAATCCAAAACAACAGCAAAGAACTGAACGGAACTGAATGACAGATATTAATTACCTGTCAATAAATAATAGCCGTATGAACAAAACAAATTGATGACGAAAATTATTCCTATAATTAAATCGTTAACTATTATGATTTTATGCAACAATAATGCATTCCTAGGTGTAACATATAAATGATTAATTGTATTTAATGTTGTCACTACTCCTAAATAATTCATTCTCATTTCGATATTTGTGTTATTCTTTAACTTCTAAAAATAAAGCCGGCCGCTCCACCGGCCTGCAGCCCGGTCAGTGATTGAGAGGGTTGGAGGTAAAGACGAGACAGTAGAACACATTCACGCACACCATAAGTCTATGATGAAATGAATTCACTGAATTTTCAGTGATGTATTTTTAGCTCATTATATATATTAAAACTGTGATGTACAGAACCCAGAAATAAAGAATGGTGTATGTTTAAGCAGCTTTAGAAACTCAAAGACAGATCGAAACTCAACGAAGTACGAAAGTAAAGAAATCAAAAGAGAGAGCCAAAAGAGCGAGCCAAAAAAGCCTGTTAAAAACTTGCAGCTGCCTTGTATAGTCCCTGGCCGACCTTCTAGAAGTTACTTTTTAGTTTTTCAAACATAAATGCAAAATCTTCGTATTTGGATAACGGCCATAAAGAATAAATATGGCTTATGTTGAGAGCTTGGCTTTACGATAGTGTTTTCAATAGCTTTAAAATAAATAGCTGGCCTCTTAGCCCTATAGCATAGAAAAAGAAAAAAATACAGATGTAAGATAAAATGTCAAAACATCACATGAAATAAGATAATTGGATGTGGAAAATAGACAGAGGTAACTAAAGGTTTGCCTTTCAGCAGTACAACAATTATCAGTTATAAATGTAAGTTAAATGAGTGTCATACAATTTTCATAAAGATTTTGGTACCTACTGAATCATAGAAAGATTTGCTGTACAAAACGGCTCCTTAGGTGTTAAATAGATAAATAGATTATAAGATGTGATTGTTGTGTACCAAAATACCACATTTAAAGACCCTTTTAAAGAATTACAGACCCATTTCGCTCCTAAGCCACTTATAAAAGTAATAATAATAATAATAATGTGTAAAAAAATAGCTGGCAACACCAACGTCAACACGTCTCGAAATTTGTTAAAATTATTTTCAATTACTTATATTCATTTTAGACACAGTTTTTATATTTTCATTGTACCCCTACAAGCCTGAAGTCCAAAAAACAATATAAAAAATATAATGAACCAGAATAAAACAGAATTTCACGCCATAAACTGCCGAATCGGAGGTGACATCTGTCATGTCACCTCGGAACATTTAAATAATTAATAAGTATGAAAATGAACAAATGTTGACGAGATCAGCCGCACGTCAAGCACGCCCACCACCTCCGGACTCTTCGCCCAGCTCCGCCTCGCCGCCGCCGGTATCCAGCCCCACCGTGAGTGCTGTGACGACACCGGCCGCGGTAGTTGCGTCGAGCTCGAGCGACGAGTATTTTTCCCCGCCGACGTCACCAACACCTGTTCGTCGGCAGGGGAGAGGCCGGCCACCGAGGAGCTTGGGACTTAGGGGCCATCCGGCCCCGAGCCGGGTCCCCGCTGCCGGTGGTTGTGTGCAGCGCATGAGATGGACTCAGTCTATGAACGAGAACGTCATGCGCGCATATTATGGGTCTACAGAGGGGGGAACTCACCTCACTGCGTACCGTGATAGGATGCTGTCTCTTTTTCAGGAACTAGAACCAACCGTCAGCGTCTCGGCCCAACGACTGTCGGATCAGGTGCGGGTCATCCAACGCAATCATAGGTTGGACGCTGCCGCACTTGATAGGCTGCGCTCAGAGATACTGAGCAACCTTATCGTCTCGACTCCGGCACAAACCGCGGTACAAGCGTCAACGATTGATCTACCGCGGTCCAATCATGGTGTTGAAGAGGAAGATGATAGGGTTACCACAGTAAGTAGCCAATACAACGACCGATTGAGGAGCGCACTGGAGGATGCGTTTCGCGAATATAGATCCACTCCGACCGAACTTAGACCACGATTACCACGCCTACCTATGCGCAAAAAAAAATAGGGCGCTGGTGTGTGCCCTGGACTCGCAACTTAAGAATGTGTTCGAGAGCAGCGAGGATCTCGTTGATACACACTCGATCCTGTATTGCGCGGCTGTTGCGGCATGTCGTTTAGCTAACGTCAAGTTTCCAAACTGTGACGGAGCTGCTCGACCAAAACCATCCGTACCAGCCTGGCAATACAGGATCGAGCGTCGTATCGATGAGGCCAGGGTACTCATAGGCAAACTATACTGTTTCAGGGAGGGCAATACAAGACCACGAGTGATGCGCTTTGTGAGGCGGGCATTTTCGGGGACTGAAGTAAGCCCTCGAGAATACATGTCCCGTGTCACAGAGCGCATCGACTTCCTGAAACAGAAAGTTTGTGCATGGGCGAGCCGTATTCGGCGGTATAAGCGGCGGGTTGATCGATACACGCAGAATCGCATGTTCCAGAGCGATGAAAGGTGGGTATATAGAGCTTGGGAGCGACCTGAACAAAATTTGACAGACGTGTGCCGCCCAGATGATGCCGCCACAAGTGCATTCTGGCGCAGCATCTGGACAGTACCCGTCTGTCACATTGAGGCTGACTGGATGCAGGATGTCGAGCGAGTGTGTGAAACTATACCAGAAATGGAAAAAGTCCTAATTACGCCATCAGACGTTGCCAGAGCAGTCCGTCCCTTACCGAACTGGAAATCGCCAGGGCCGGATGGATTGCACAACTTTTGGTTGAAATGGCTAATTAGTTCGCACACTAGCCTGGCATCTCAGTTCCAGTCAGCCTTAGAGTCTGGGTCGCTACCGCAGTTTCTATTAACAGGCGTTACCCACCTGCTCCATAAGTCAGGTAGTCCCACGGAACCCAAGAATTATAGACCGATCACGTGTTTGTCGACGATCTATAAACTTCTTACATCCATTTTGAGAGTAAAAATTAATACACACATTGACAGTAACTCTATTATGTCTGCCTCTCAAAATGGATGTAGGAACGGGTCCCGGGGTACTAAGGAGCTACTCCTCATCGACATGGCCATTAGCCAACAGGTTCGTCGCTCCCGCAAGGATCTGTCGACATGCTGGATAGATTATACGAAGGCCTACGACTCGGTGCCACATACATGGCTTGTGAGGGTGCTGGAGTTGTACAAGATAGATGCAACTCTACGCACCTTCCTTAGTTCCTGTATGGGGCAATGGAGGACAGTCCTTCGCTATCCGGGGTGTCAACAGATCCAGGGGAATGACGAGCCTGTCTGGATTAAACGGGGAATATTTCAGGGCGACAGTTTGAGTCCACTTTGGTTCTGCTTGGCTCTGAATCCTCTAAGCACACTGCTGGAGGATTCAGGTCTAGGCAATCGGTTGAAGAGAGGTGGTGAGGTCATATCTCACCTTCTGTTCATGGATGACTTGAAAATCTTTGCCCCCAACAAATTGCAACTGATGGAGCTACTGAAGGTAACTGAAACATTCAGTAGCGCCATCAGGATGGAATTTGGTGTGGACAAATGTGCAATCATGCATGTTAAGCGAGGTGAGATTATGGAATCCGAAGGTATTCAACTTTCGGATTCCATACACCTCAGATCCCTCTCTTCATCCGAAAGCTACAAGTATTTGGGTATGTCGGAAGCGTTAGGCATCAACGTTATTAACATGAAGCAATCGTTGAAGGAGCGCTTCTTTGGCCGCCTGAAGAAGGTATTAATTAGTCTTCTTTCGGGCGGAAACAAGGTGCGCGCCTTCAACGGTTGGGTCATGCCGATTTTGCTGTACTCTTTCGGCGTACTCAAATGGACCCAAACCGAACTCGACGCCCTGGATAGGCGGGTCCGTACACTTCTGACCGCAAATCGGATGCATCACCCACGATCATCGGTGATGAGATTGTACATCCCGCGAAAGTGCGGGGGTCGAGGCTTTTTAAATGCGAAGACCCTCCACAATCGCGAGGTGTGCAGTCTCAGGGAATATTTTTTAAAAACCGAAATGGGTATGCACCGTGATGTGGTCGCAGTGGACAAGGGGCTCACCCCGCTCTCCATGGCTAAAGAGAACTGGCACAAACCTGTAGTACTTACTTCCGATGACCGCAAGGCGGTATGGCAAAGCAAGGAGCTTCACGGGCGCTTCTATCGGGCTCTTCATGAGCCTGATGTAGATTTCCTAGCGTCCGTATCCTGGCTACGTTTTGGTGACCTTTTCGGGGAAACTGAAGGTTTCGTCTGCGCAATTATGGACGAAGTTATCTTGACGAATAACTACCGGAGACATATTATGAAGGACGGGACGGTTGACGTGTGTCGGGCAAGCCACCGTCCAGGTGAGTCCATCAGACATATTATCTCTGGTTGTTCTCGTCTGGCTAACGGCGAGTACTTGCACAGGCATAACCAAGTAGCCAGGATTATTCACCAGCAACTTGCTTTGAAATATAAACTTGTGGATTCTGAGGTACCGTATTACAAGTATGTGCCCGACCCAGTTCTCGAAAATGACCTTGTCACGTTGTATTGGGATCGGTCTATCATTACTGACAGGACTATTATCGCTAATAAGCCTGACATAGTAGTGATAGATCGATTAGCGCGCCGCACAATGATTATCGATGTTACCATTCCACATGACGGGAACCTCGTGAAAGCTGAGAAAGAGAAACAAATTAAATATCTCGACTTAGCACACGAGGTTGTTGACATGTGGAATGTGAGCTCGGCTGTCATTGTGCCGATTGTCGTATCGGCCAATGGCCTGATGGCAAAAAGCCTCGACCAACATCTCTCGAGGCTTTCGTTAGGCGGTTGGATCAAGGGCCTGATTCAGAAGGCAGTACTCCTTGATACGGCCCGCATTGTGAGGAGGTTCCTGTCTCTGGAGCCCTAACCACCAGTAGCTTGGACCCTGCTCCCGCTACCGGCGGACCACTATTTTTTATATTTTTAAATGTTTTTTTTTAAGTTGTTTTATAAAAATATTTAAAAATATAGCAAAATAAGGATAAAAATAAATAAAAGGCATAATAATGTAATACTAAATGGCAATGGTAATAATATATTGCAATTAAATGAAAGAAAGTTTAAAACTCATGTTAAAAATACACTTTATAATCAAGCATATTACACATTAGAAGATTATATCCTAGATAAGAATGCTTGGAAACATGCTGGACCTGCTCCATAGGACAATCTAGAGGCTAGACAAAATCATACTATTTGCTTATTATATTGTATATTTGGTTATTTTTACTTTACTCACACACTGACTTATTAATAGTTAATATTTTAGGAAAATCATATATTTTTACAATTGTTTGTAAATATGTGAGCACAATGTACCTATCACGTGATTAATTTATATGCCTTTGCTTTATTTTTAATTTTTTTGTACCAGTTGTGGTATAGTATTTTTATTCTTGGTGCATCGTCTTAACATATAGAAATATAATTAACTTATACAAAATATTGTAAAACATTTTAAAAGAGTAACGGTGGAGTTTCTTGCCACTTCTTCTCCATAAGAAACGACCTTCTGGAAGTGGCGCCTAGAATCAGTTCTATTTTTAATGTAAATTTTGACGTTCGTAAGTGCCTTTTTATGGGCCTATTTGAAATAAATGCTTTGACTTTGACTTTGACAACACCGTGTCAATAAAACGTCTGAATTTCCAATTTTAACTAATACTCGTAATATTAGTGAAAATAATTTTGACCAAGTCTTACAATAGTTTTTCAATCGAAACGAAACCTGAAAATTTAAAATTACTTTAAAACCAAAAAAGAGACCATAACACATCAAAATGTAACTTTAATCAAAAACTACAGAATCGGAGCACGCCCACCACCTCCGGACTCATCGCTCAGCTCCACCTCGCCGCCGCCGGTACCCAGCACTACTGTGAGCGCTGTGACGACACCAGCCGCGGTAGTTGCGTCGAGCTCGAGCGACGAGTATTTCTCCCCGCCCACGACGCCACCACCTGCTTGTCGACGAGGAGGACGCCAGCCGCCGGACGGCTCAGGACCTCGAGGCCCACCGGCCTCTGATAGGGTCCCAGCTCCCGGCGGAAGTGTGCAGCGCATGAGATGGACAAGATCCATCAACGAAAACGTCTGCGCTCATACTATGGGGCTACAGAGGGGGGGGAAACAATCTGACCGCGTACCGTGTTCGGATGATCTCTCTTTTTCAGGTGCTTGAGCCAGCTGTCAACGTTTCGGCACAACGACTGTCGGATCAGGTGCGGGTCATCCAACGTAATCATATGTTGGATGACACTGTGCTTGATCACCTGCGAAGTGAAATGCAGAGCAGCCATGTCGTCGCCCCCCCGTCGCAGACTGTTGTGGTACTACCACAGTCCAACACAAATCAAGCTGACGAGAGAAGTGATGATAGGGCTACAAACGTAAGTACCCAGTGCAATGAGGAATTGAGGAGTGCTTCGGAGTGTGCGATTCGGGAATATCGGTTCATGTCGCCCGAACTTAGACCACGCTTACCTCGTTTGCCCATGCATAACAAAAATAGGGCGCTGGTGGCGGTCCTGGATTCGCATTTATCAAACTATTTTGATGACTGCGAAGACCTCACCGATACTCATTCGATTCTGTACTGCGCGACTGTAGCGGCATGTCGTGTAGCTCACGTCAAATTTCCCAATGACTCTAGAGCTACGCGACCGAAACCAACCGTACCAGCTTGGCAGTGCAGAATTGAGCACCCTATTAGTGGGGCCAGAGCGCTAATCGGCAAACTAATCTGCTTCAGTGACGGCAATACTCGTCCAAGAGTGATGCGCTTTGTGAGGCGGGCGTTCTTAGGGACAGATATTAGATCTCAGAACTATCTGTCCTGCGTCACAGAGCGCATCGACTTCCTGAAGCAGAAAGTGTATGCATGGGCTAACCGTATTCGTAGGTATAAGCGGCGAGTAGAGCGATACACTCAGAATCGCACCTTCCAGAGCGATGAAAGGTGGGTTTATAGGGGTTGGGAGCGACCGAACCAAGGTGTGGCTGACACGTGCCTGCCAGATGCCATGTGTTCTTTCTGGCGCAGTATCTGGTCGGTGCCTGTCAGTCACACCGAAGGTGACTGGACTCGGGAAGTCGAGCGAGCCTGCAATCCAATACCAGAAATGGGGGCTTTTACTATCTGCCTCCAAGATGTAGCTCGTGCAGTCCGTCCGTTGCCTACCTGGAAGTCTCCAGGGCCGGACGGACATCAGAACTTTTGGATCAAATGGTTCACAAGATCGCACGCTCGCTTAGCGGCTAAGTACCAGACGGATTTGGACTTTGGTTCGCTACGCCAGTTCCTAACAACAGGAGTTACCCACCTGCTCCATAAATCAGGTAGCACCGGGGAACCCAAAAATTATAGGCCGATCACGTGTTTACCGACGGTCTATAAAGTGCTTACATCCATTTTGAGAGCTAAAATTAACAAACATATAGACACCAACTCCATCATGTCTGCCTCTCAAAATGGATGTAGGAACGGGTCCCGCGGTACTAAGGAGCTACTCCTCATTGATATGGCCATTAGCCAACAGGTTTGTTGTTCCCGAAAGGTTCTGTCGACATGTTGGATAGATTACAAGAAGGCCTATGACTCGGTGCCACATACGTGGCTCATGAGGGTGCTGGAGTTGTATAAAGTAGATGAAACTCTGCGCACGTTCTTGATGTCATGTATGGGGCGATGGAGGACGATCCTTCGCTATCCAGGATGTCGAAGTATCCTGAAGAAAAGCGAGCCGATAAGGATCGAGCGAGGCATATTTCAGGGCGATATAGTTTGAGCCCGCTTTGGTTCTGCTTAGCCTTGAATCCTCTAAGCACACTGCTGGAGGATTCAGGTCTAGGCTATCGGCTGAGGAGAGGTGGTCAGGTTATATCTCACCTTCTGTACATGGATGATCTGAAACTCTTTGCCCCCAACAATTTGCAACTAATGGAGAAAGAAAGAAAGAAAAGAAAAATATTTTATTTGGGACACGCACAGGGAATACAAATAGTAAAAAAATAAAAAAATAACAAACAATGTATAAACTAACAGGATAACAACAAAAAACAGTAAAAAGACCTATGCGAGGCCAAAAAGGCTCCTATCTCAGCATAATGCTGCGATTCTGACAGAGCCCGTTATGATGCCACGGACACATATACGGACATCAATAAATCCTAATATGGGATTTAAAAAAATATAAAAAATGATAAGTAAATTAATAAATAAGTTATTATATACGGCAACAAAAATAAATATATATCGTATTATTTTGTTTACAATTTAGGAGCTACTGAAAGTAACTGAAACTTTCAGTAGCGCCATCAGGATGGAATTTGGTGTGGACAAATGTGCGGTCATGCATGTAAAGCGAGGGGAGATTGTGGAATCCGTGGGAACACAACTCTCGGATTCCATAAACGTCAGAGCCCTCTCCGCATCCGAAACCCATAAGTAGTTGGGTATGTCGGAAGCGTTGGGCATCAATGGTACTGACATGAAGCAATCGTTGATGGAGCGCTTCTTTGGCCGCCTGAAGAAAGTGTTAAATAGTCTTCTGTCAGGCGGAAACAAGGTGCGCGCCTTTAACGGTTGGGTCATGCCAGTTTTGATATACTCTTTCGATATACTCAAATGGACTCAGACCGAACTCGACGCCCTGGATAGGAGGGTCCGTATACTGCTGACTGCAAACCGAATGCATCACCCACGGTCATCGGATGAGACTGTATATCCCGCGAAAGTGTAGTGGTCGAGGCTTTTTAAACGCTAAGACCCTACACACCCTACCCTACCCTAAGCGCGAGATATGCAGTCTCAGGGAATATTTCCTAGAAGCCGACGTGGGGATGCATCTTGATGTAGTCTCGGTGGACAAGGGCCTCACCCCGCTCTACTTGGCTAAAGAGAACTGGCGCAAACCTGTAGTGCTTGACACTAATGATCGCGTGGAAGTATGGCAGAGCGCTTCACGGACGCTTTTTCCATGCCCTACATGGACCCGATACAGATCTTCTAGCGTCCGTAGCCTGGCTGCGTTTCGGTGACCTCTTTGGAGAAACCGAAGGTTTTGTCTGTGCAATTATGGACGAAGTTATGATGACGAACAATTACCGGAGATTTATACACAACCTCGTAGCCAGGATTATCCATCAGCAACTTGCTCTGAAATACAGCCTTGTGGAATCGGAAGTGCCGTACTACAGGTACGTGCCCGACCCAGTTCTCGAAAATGGAAATATCACATTGTACTGGGATCGATCCATCATCACTGACAGGACTATTGTTGCCAATAAGCTTAATATAGTTGTGGTGGATCGAGTAGAGCGGCGCACAATTATTGTTGACATAACGGTCCCGCATGACCGTAACCTCGTGAAAGCCGAGAACGATAAAGAAATCAAGTATCTTGATTTGGCTCGCGAGGTTGTCGACATGTGGGATGTGGACTCAGCAATCATTATGCCGATAGTCGTGACAGCCAATGGCTTAATAGCCAAGAGCCTCGAAAAACACCTGAGGAGGCTCTCGTTGGGCAGTTGGATCAAGGGCTTAATTCAGAAAGCGGTACTTCTGGACACGGCTCGCATTGTCAGGAGGTTCCTCTCTCTGGAGCCCTGACCGCCGGTAGCTTGGACCCTGTTCCCGATACCGGTGGGATACAATTTTTTATCTGTTTAAATGTTTTTAAATTTTTTATCAGATTTTTTTTAAAATATTAAAAATGTAATTTATAAGTTTGTGAAATGTATTAGAGGAGATAATAAAAATAATCTTTATTTCTCCATAAATGCATTTACATAATTTAAATCTAAAACTTACTTAAGATAGTGTTCCAGAGTGAAAAACCCTGACTTCTTAACTAGGTTTATGTACCTGTATCTTAGAAGCCAGTGTCCTTTCAAAGTGATGTGCATAAAGTAAAAAGGACACAAATAATATACAAAAATCCATTTGGGCAAGTCCAAGAGAAACAAAAAAAAAAAGAAAAATAACTGAATACAAGAAAAAAACATTGAAAGAAAGTGTTGTGTTTGTCTATAGTGTGTTACAGGAGCTATGTGTGTGTGGGTGTTTGAGGGAGTGTGTATGTTTGTGATAGTGTATGTGACTGTAATTGAAGTATGAGTAAGTGTGCGAGCGTATGCAAGAGTATAATAATTATCATAATTTATCTTTTATGTATAACTTTATGTACCTATATATTTATATTTCTAAAATTTCCCAACAGAAGATCGTCGGTATTGCGATAAGTTAGTTTTAGAAGACATTCCTTTAACTTAGATTTGAACTGATATTTAGTATCGGGATAAATTTTTTGAACTATATTAAGCTGGTTATAGAGTTTCGATCTGGAAACAAAATAGTGTTTCTTGGCAAACGAAGTTCTATGCGAATCATGAAGAAAAAACGTGTGTTTTATTCTGCCTGTTGGCTCTGAGGACGGACGAGAAGGTGCTGACGGAGCATTGACTGAAGGACATACAGCTGCCTGACAGTCAATACTTTGGATTCCGCATAGAGCTGTACTGTGGAATATCTTAGCGGCCGAGAGAGCAGAACCTTCAGAACAGCTCTTTGTGCTCGTTCTAGTCGGATGAAATGGTTTTCAGAAGCACCACCCCAGACTGGAATACAATAAGCTAAGATCGATTGGCACAAAAAAAATAAACCACCCTCAATGTGTCCCTATCTGCAGACTTATTTTTCAAAAACGTAGATCAGCTTGCGAGTTCTACCAGAAAGTGTGTCAAGATGTTTTTGCCAAATTAAGATGTTGGTCGATATGTACGCCTAGGTACTTCACACTAGTGGACTTGGAGATTTCCAGGCAGTCACACTCACAAATGGTGGAAGGCGTACATATAGGGCTTAAAGAGTAAGGCAAGGTGATGGGCATAAATTTGACCTGATAGCAAATGGCATGTAAACCGTTTTACTGACGTTTAGAGTGAGTAGGTTGTTACTGAACCATTCCAACACACGTGTAAGTGCCTTGTCGGCACTCCGATAGCACTGGGCCCAGTCTACTCCATCTATAAGCAAGGAAGTATCATCGGCGTAAGCAATGACTTTACAGTTTTGAATGGGCAGTTTACAGAGTTCATTAATATAGTTATGGAATAGATTGGGACCCAGTATGCTACCTTGAGGCACACCGTAAGCAATGGGAAGCTGTTTACTCACATATTGCCCGATTTTAACTACCTGAGTGCGATTCCTCAGGTAGTCTAAAGATATCCAGCACCAAGCGTCGGATTCCAATGCCCTCCATCCTATTTAGCAAGGCGGCATAAACTGTATCAAAGGCCTTAGGTAAATCAAGAAAGATACCAAGACACTTTCGCTTATTGTCAACAGACCTAACTGCGTAGTCAGACAGAGCCATTATAGCATCTTCAGTACTAATGCCCTTCCGGAAACCAAATTGGTTGGGGGCTAAGATATTGTATGTATCAAGGAAACTGACGAGACTCTTATTTAAAATTCGTTCCAAGATCTTTGACATGGCAGAGAGAACCGAGATAAGTCTGTAGTTGTTAACGTCGTCTCTGCGACCGGCCTTATGAACAGGGCGAACTACGGCTCTTTTATAGACCGCAGGGAAGACACCAGATGAAATGGCGAGATTACAGACATGTGTAATGATTGGGACCAATACACTTCTCGTGGACTTGATGATGTTAATGGGGATTCCATCCCAACCGGTAGCAGAGTCTGACTTTAGGCTAATAATGATGCATTCGACGTCCATTTCTGTAGCCTCTAGAAGAACCATAGAGCCACTAGAATTCGTTGCCGATACTGAAGGTGTAGTAGACACAGGTTTTATTTTAGTAGCAAGGTCTTAACCAATGCCAGCAAAGTAGGTGTTGACCTTATTAAGACAGGACACTGGGGAGTCAGAAAGATGTAACAGCTCAACAGGGGGAGAACGAAGGACAGATACATTTTTTACCACATTCCAAGTTGCTTTAATATAATTTTTTGCCTTAGAGAAATTTTCCTTTTCACATGCGCGTTTAAGCTTCTTTATATTTTATGTATCTTCTGGCAATTTAACTCATAATGATAAGAAACCAAAATATTCAAGGTTGCTCTTCCAAATTACTAGAAAAAGAATTGTTTTTGGAAAATCCCAAGTTTGATGTCATTTTTGTTTAACAGAACATTGGTTAAAAGATTATCAAGTACGGTCAATTAACTATGAAAATTCTTGTGTAGTTAGCCATTTCAGCCGAAAACATATGATACATGGCGGGTCATTAATTTTAGTTAAAAACACAATGAAATCTAAAGAACGAAAAGACATCATCGGTCTGTCTGTTGAACACATCACTGAATTGTCCTGTGTTGAGCTTGATAAGCATGTCATAGTATGCGTATACAGACCTCCAGGTTACCAGAATCTATGTGTGTTTGATACAGTAATGGAAGATGTGCTAAAGAAACTTAGTGCTAGTAGTAAGTCAATTATCAAATGTGGTGATTTCAATATTAATTTATTAGCAAATAACTTGAATACTGTCAGATTATTAAGTCTTTTTGGGTCATTTGATTCATCAAATGTTTTTATTGAACCAACCCGAGTGACAGCTTCTTCTGCCACTTGCATAGATAATATTTTTTGTAACTGCGATTACTTACACACACACTTAAATAAGCTGCCCTCAGATCACAGTGGACAAACAGTAACATTTTGCTCATACATGCTTTTACAAAAAAATCAAATAAGGTTTAGGCCAATTACATGTAAAAATTTAGAGAAATTAAATAACTCTTTGGCCAGTAAATTATTTGTTCAAAGTTTCTTTATAATTTATGTGACCCCAAATGAGTTCTATGCCGAGTTCTTTTCACTATTAAACATACAATTTAATGAAATTTTTCCACTTAAAACCAAAAGGATCTACACAAAGTTCTTATTTAGTGATTGGGCGACTCCAGGTATTCGTAAAAGCAGGGGAAAACTTTTTGAACTTTATGGTCTAAAGCAACATATGAGTAATATAAGCTTTCATCAGTATGTTGCAAAATATTCTATTTTTTTTTAAATGTGTGCAAAGTTGCTAAAGTTCTTTATATTAGCAATAAAATAAAATCAGCCGATGATAAAATAAAAACTACCTGGCAAATAATAAATAACGAAACAGGTAGGAAAAAACAGCGTAATACTCAATTTAATTTAGAAACTGCACATGGCCCTATCAACTCAGATCTAGAAGTAGATCAGTCATTTGAAAACTTTTTTGCTAATATTCCCCTAAATACTACTGAAGCTTTAAATTCCTCACCCGAGTTCTCTGCTGCCTTACTTAGAAATAATGTAAATGCATGCCCTTTGAAGTTTAGGTTTCAGCATACAAACCCCCAGGCTGTTATAAAAGCTTTTAAAGATTTTAAAATTAAATCAACAGAAGATCTCTGGGGAATGTCTGTAAAAGTCTGTAGAACTTTCATCGAAACCATTGCGCCCTATTTAGCTGTCATATTTAACACCAGTGTAGACCAAGGTGTATTTCCGGATCTCATGAAACATAGTAAAGTAGTTACTTTGTTCAAATCCGGTGATAGTAAAGAACTCAACAATTATAAGCCTGTATCAATTCCACCAGTTCTCAGTAAGGTGTTTGAAAAGTTGATGCTCAATCAAATGTTACGTCACTTTAATAAAAACTCCATCTTTCATGAACAACAGTACGGTTTCACCAAAGGGTGTTGTCCCACTGACGCTGGTGTTTATCTAATAAAGAACATTTTTAACGCCTGGGAAGAAGCAAAAGATGCCATTGGAATCTTTTGCGACCTCTCTAAAGCATTTGATTGCGTAAACCATGAGACCCTTCTTCTGAAACTGGAGCGCTATGGGGTTAAGAATACAGCTCTTGATCTACTTACATCATACCTGAAAGATAGAAAGGTTAAAGTTCAAGTAAACGGCATAAACTCATTAGGGTATGAAATGGAAATGGGCGTTCCTCAAGGTTCGATATTGGGTCCATTCCTCTTCTTAGTTTACATTAATGATTTATCCCAAGTACTTCAAAATCAATCGAAGATGGTGTTATTTGCAGATGACACATCATTAATCCTTAAAATAGAGCGACGGTCACAAAATCTGGACGACGTGAATAGCTCGATTCTTCAAGTCCAAGATTGGTTTACGGTAAATAATTTGGTTCTAAATGAAAAAAAAAACAAATGTATTAGATTTAAATTACCTAATGTTAGAAGTAGCGAATGTGACATCATATTGAATGGAGAAAAACTGGAATTTATTAATTAGACGGTTTTCCTAGGAATCACGCTGGACGAGAAATTACAATGGGGACCACATATAACATCTCTTGCGGGGCGGCTAAGCTCGGCCGCTTACGCTGTTAGAAAGATAAGACAGTTAACAGATCTAGATTTTTGGACGCGTTTGGTCTATTTTAGCTACTTCCACAGCATTATGTCGTATGGTATTTTACTGTAGGGTCGGGCTGCTGACATTGAATCCATTTTTATTTTGCAAAAGAGAGTTGTCAGAGCCATATACAATCTTCCTCGTCGCGAATCTCTCAGGGAACTATTTAAAGGGATTAATATTATGACAGTACCTTGCCAATTCATTTATGAAAATATTATGTATCTAAGAAAAAATCTACATCTTTTTAATAAAATAAGTGATAGACATAATTTGAATACTAGAAATAAAGATAAAATAGATCAACAATTTTTCAGATTAGCTAAAGTACATACATCATTTATGGGTTACTGTGTTAAATGTTATAACAAAATACCTTGTGATATATTGCAATTAAATGAAAGAAAATTTAAAATTCGTATAAAAGCACACTTTGCAGACAAGCTTATTACAAATTAGAGGATTATATACAAGATAATAGTGCTTGGACACATGATGGTCCAGCTCCATAGGACAATCCCGTCTAGACAAAATCACACTGGTTGCTAATTTATTTTTTTATTTTATTTTTTTTACTTACTCACACACTGACTTATTCCTAGTTAATATTTTAGGAAAATCATATATTTTTACAATGTTTGTAAATATGTGAGCACAATGTATCTATCGCGTGATTAATTTATCTGCCTTTGCTTTATTTTTAATTCTTCTTACCAATTGTGGTATAGTATGTTTATTCTTGGTGCATCGTCTTTACATATAAAAATATAATTAATGTATACAAAATATTGTAAAACATTTTTTAAAGAGTAACGGCTCCACCGTTACTCTTTAAAAAAATGTTTTCTTGCCCCTTCTTCTCCATACGAAACTACCTTTTGGAAGGGGCGCCTAGAATCAGTTTTATTTTTTATGTAATTTTTGACGTTCAAAAGTGAAGGGCACTTATGGGCCTATTTGAAATAAATGCTTTACTTTGACTTTGACTGACCTTTATAGTTAAATTTATTGAACGTGTAGATCAGGGGGGGTAAAGTTGCCTTTACATACACAGCAACTTTTTTAGGTGCGCCATCTAGTAATCTGGTTCTGTAAATTTAAGGCAAATAATTCACATAGCACTCAATAGAGGTCTCTACAAAACGCCTTATACTTGTTGTTTAAAATTGCTATTTTGATTTCTTATTTATTTTCAATAAGTTTCATTGTAATTGTTAAGTTAAATGTAAGACTTAAATTTAAATTACGTGCAGATACATCTTTTTGGGTTTTTCGATTCATTCAATCGATTGCTAAAAATATCCAAATGTCAAAATTCGAAACTGTTAAAAGAAAGCAAAAATGGCCGATACGTTTTGTAATTTGCAAACGTGATTAAATATTCGTATTGAATATTCTTAAGCAACTTTGTTTCATTAAAAACTAAATTAACCTTTACAAACTATCTAAAAGAATACATGTGCACATTTTCCATGCTTGTACATTGATTATATTTAATGTGGAGCAGTTTTTATTTACAAACTACTGTAAAATTAATTTCAAGCAACCAAACATGGTTTTACATGAATCAATCTACAACCACGGAAAATATATGCAAAAGCAATGAAATGAAAATAGTATAGAATACAAGTAATATATGTATATAAAAGGATAATAGTATGGTTAGTTATGGAACATGAAATCCAGGTTGCGCTACTTGTGACAGGTTGGCATAAAAATCCCTTGAGATGGCACTCTATACCAGTATGATATGATGCTCTGTGGTGTAGATCTTACATTGTTTGTTCACAAAATTGTATGAACGGATTCTGGAATGACGTTGTGCAAGTTTTTATCTCTGCCTCTCTATGGGACAAACGTCCGTGGTCCTACGTTTTGTCAAGCGATTGAAATCTGAAAAGAAGCATGTCTACACAACGTACGGTTAAGCACAAAGAGCTGCCTCACGCTAGAGACCAGACATTCTTTGAACAATTGAGCCGTACTACAATAGTGTTTCTGACCTTGAGAACAGCTCTCTGCGCCCTCTCCAGCTGTATCATGCTTGACTTTGGAGCACTACCCCAGACTGTATGCCATATGTTAATATTGACTGGCAAAGTGAGAAATTAACCATACGTAAGGTATCTGCGTCAGCACTGTACCGCAAGCTTTTAAACACGATACCTAATTAGTTTTCTAACTTTGCTAGACAAGACAACGCCCGAATCTGAGCATTCCAGAAGAATATTCATTAAGTGAGAATATCTTATACTTTAACATTCGAAAGTTACAACATGGAGGTATCATTGGTCCCAAACTAGGCATAACCTGTATCTTGGGCACCATTAAATATGTACAAGTTTTGTTAATTTGATTTAGATTTTAGGTAGATAGGTACGTAGAATATTTGAGTATTTTTTAAGTAAAAGATGAAATTGGCTACAATTAAGCTTGTTAGCCTCATCGAGACTACGAAACTAAGTGTACAAAAGTAAACTAATTAATGAAAAATTAAATCCATTCTGTTTTGGCAATGAAGACAGGGCGCAGGCACGGGCTTCTTCAATTGTGCTTCAAATAATATTTTACAATAAAATGTAAAATGATAACTATTATGTCAGTGCGCACGATCCTGCCGTCTTATTAAAAAGGAACAATCTCGAAACACTCGCGGGGGGACGTCTCCTTTTCCCTAGCTCGCCCGCAGTGACGTGTTCTCGACCAACAGATGTTGCACCCAAGCGTCTATCGATCGTTGAGTTCATGAAAGCTACAGATAGAAAGCGCTGCATGACGCAAAATACCGTCCACCTTGGAAGATCCGTTGGCTTCGTTTGTGGATACCGGAGCAGGCAAATTTTTGAGAAAGCACGCTTGATTGTGCTCGTTGATGTTCGGATTTCGACTCTCGAGACACCATAATTCCCTGGGAACAAATTAACAATCCCACCCATTCTCCACTTGAGTGGTGGCAGATTATCTTCCTTGATCACAACAAGATTGTCTTTAGCGATGTCGTCTTTATTGTATGCCCACTTCGTTCTGCGTTTCAACTCTGACACTTATTCCTTTGACCACCACTCCCAAAAATGTTATCGCAGCTGTTCCAGCTGATGGTAGCGACATACAAGCGTAGATGTCGTCGTGAAGTCCTCACTGGCAGGCGCAGTCAACGACCGGCCGATTAGGAAAGAGCTGGTATGAGTGGAAGGTAATCATGTGGATCTGCGGACATAGGTGACATAGGACGGGAGTGCAGGACTCATAAGTTTACTTAGCATTACCTACGAGCCCTAGGACACGTCTCAAGTGATACTTACACGACTTTACTCCTGCTTCCCATAAACCACCAAAGTGAGGCACATAAGGCGGAATGAAACTAAATTTAATATTATTACTACAAGCAAAATCTATAATTTCATTAGATTTTTCAAATATAGCTGAGAGCTCTCTTTCAGCTCCAACAAAATTCCTACCGTTTTCGGAAAAACTTGACACGGCTTACCGCGTCGTGATATAAATCGTTAGAATGCCAATAGATAATCCTGAGTAGACAAAGAACTAACCAATTCTAAGTGCACTGCTCTGGTAGCAAAACAAACGTGTAAATAATTATATCATTTAATTAGTTGTGAACCTCTGCCTTTGCGATTAAATATAGGTATTGGCCCGGCATAATCAACACCACATCGCATGAATCGAAATCCAGCTTCTAAACGTTCGGCAGGGAGATCACCCATGTGTTGAGTTAACGTATTTCCTTTCATGCGAATGCAGGAGACACATTTGTGAACCACTAGCCTTGCTAAATTACGTGCTCCCAGCACCCACCATCTATCACAAATGGCAGCCACGAGAAGCTGAGGTCCAGCATGAAGTAAACGTTTGTGTTCGTATGAACACAATATCCAAGTAAACCAATGTTTACGACACAACAACACTGGGTGTTTCTTATCGTTATCAAATTTGGAATAACTAAATCTGCCACCAACACGAATTACATTACGGATTTAGATACGGATTAGCTAGAACCTAATGTTTTATTACTAGACTTAATGTTGAAATGCTTTTCTTTAAGGTTATGATATACCTTACTGAATGATTGTGATTGAACTAAACGTGTCCATACAACTAATGAACTATTAATCTCGTTAACGGTCAATGAACCGGTTTTGCGACCTTGACCGACACGCGATGCACATAAATTAAAAATGTACCGTAAGACATATGCGACTATTCTTTGCAAACGATCAAAACAAGAAAACCTTTCAAAATCAATTATACTACTAGTTTCTGCACTTAACAAATTTGTAGTTATAGAACATTTTAATTCCAGCATCTTGATCTTATTATACTCGATTTCATTGGTGTATGTTGTCAACCAACTAGAAGTCGGTTCCCGAAGAAAGGTCGGTCCACACCACCACAAACTAGTGTTATCTCCCTTTCATGAAACAAAGAGAACACCTCTTGATATTGTATCAGCGGGATTCTCCTTACCTTTAACATGCAACCAAGTAGTGTTGCTTGTTAATTCGTTGATTTGAGCAACCCTATTCTGAACAAATGTTTTTAAGTTTTTAACAAATGTGGTCATGTCCGAAGCTAACCTTGAACTATAGTGGTGTCAGTCCAGAAATAGACCTTTTCGAATTTCAACCTAAGAGATTTTTTTTTATAAAGTTTGGCCCCGACTAAAGCTCCACATAGTTCAAGTAGTGGAAAACTTAACGCTTTAATTGGTGCGACCTTACTCTTAGCACATAATAATCGACTAGTAACCTGCGACTCATCAATATGAGTGTGTTAACGTATGTACGCACAGTCACCGTATGCAGACTGAGAAGCATCGGTAAAAATATGTAACTCCTTATTTACAGCATTATCAGACATGACGCGGCACTAATATTTCGGACAAATATTGCAAGGTCATCAAATAAAATTATACCTATTCGCTCGCTCGAGTGACGTCTTCTGGCATATTTAAAAGATTAAACTTCGTATAATTTCCGTATAAGCTGCTGTTCTGTATTGTGCGAGTGTGTGTGCGTCTGTCTGTGTCTGTTTCTATGTGGGAGTGTGTGTTCGGGCGTTTGTGGTGCAGTGCGCGTTGTCAGTCATTGCATAGATTAACGACCCACTGGGATTATTGGCACCAGCCATTACCACGGCTAGGGTTTTATCACAAAAGTTGTGGCTTGCTAAAATAAGTTGGGATGATGAAGTCCCAGATCAAATTGCAGGTTTCTCTTTATTCTGATAGCCCGTTGCAAACTGTCACTTAAATACAAACTGCGCATCTATACCGCAGTCATCCGTCCCAACATGACCTATGCTTGCGTTGTATTTGCGCACGCTAACCCACGTCATCTCCATGAGATGCAGACCCTCCAGAACCGTTTCCTCAGAAAGGTCACGGGTGCGCCCTACTATGTCCGTAAAATAGATATCCACGTCAACCTTAAATTTCCAACCATAAACCAGTTCATGAAACGCTTATCTAAGCGTTTCTTTGACTGTGGCATAAAACACCCAAATCCTCTAATTTCAGCGGCCGCCCGCTATACTCCATCCCGCATTAGCTTTATTCGCCAACCAAGGCATACCTTAACCGTCCTTAACTTAATAAAATAATATAATGTTTACTTTAGCTACAAAAATCTGTAGACAGTCAGAAAGGTACATAATTATACTATGTTACACTATGTATAAAACTAACTTTATGACTAAATAAAACTACTTTAAACTTAAACTATACATGCTAAGCCGTGTAGTCGCATAGTAGATAAGTTATGTGTCCTGGCTGGAGTCATAACCAGCCGGCATCCTCCTCGGTTGACATTCGAGACGCAATTAAAAAACTAAATTATAAAGGGGAGGTGTACACGCACCTCGTTCACGCCAAAACCATGTATCCATACGACTAAGTTATGCATGCAAACAAATATTTATATGAACACTCGCAGAGGTTTATTGTACCTTTCATTTATTTTAGCAGATCAGTAGTTTTATATGTCATTAAAATGTTTATTTTTTTTCTGTTTAAAAAACAGCTGAAGGTATGGTCGTAGAGTTTTGGTGAAATAGTCAAAAATTATAGGGAGGACTTCCCCGACCCGACTTATGAAAGTTTAACGATTGAATTTGTAAAACACCTGTGCCACATCGGGCTGTGCTGGGGTGGCTGCTGCAGGAGGAGATAACCTCAAACGCCTTTGTCAAATAAACTTATTGGGAGCTATATGTTGGAGCCGTTTGGGGTTGAAACATATGGGTCGTGGGGTCCAAGTGCTCATCGAATATTTCGGGACATCGCCAAGCGGTTGGTCGATTCTGCACATGACCAGAGGGTTGGCCTGTTTTTAGGCCAAAGATCAGATCAGCATTGCCATCCAATGTGGTAACGCTGCGGGCCTTTTGGGCACTTTTTACAATGAGCTCTTCCGTTTTTTTCCCTGATATCCTTGTACGTTATATATATTTAACTCTCTATTTAGTCGTAATGAATGGAATGGTATGTGTTTTTCCGCTTGGCTTTTGGGCATTCCTCTTTCAATCGTGCAGTAGGTCTTCTTAGCTCTAAGCCGTTTAGTAGTAGTAGTCCTTCGAAGATTTCTGGGCATATCTGGAAGAAAAAGAAAATGTCACCTTGAGCGGTATTAAAACCTCAAACGATCGTTTATTGTTCGAGTTGGAATTTTAAAACCATTCACATACAATTGTTTAAAAGTTTTTACGTTCATCTTCTGGTAGACAAGTAATAATGACAATAAATTAGAACTGAAATTCAAGACTAACCGTTAAAACAAACATTAAAAGAGCTGTTATGTCTTTTCGTGAAAAAGTCCGTTGTCCTTTCGTGAGAAGATACTAAAATCGTTCCATATGGTTTTGTAATTTTTTTTAAAAGTTGTTTTTACAACTTTGAAATGCTCTTACTTTGGATTCCCCCACTACTGGAACAGCTGTCGCTCAGATCTCTTATCACTATGATTTTCAGCCGGTATAAAGTGACATACTCAAACTAACCCCACCTCTCGATATATAAGTGGCGCTGCAAATTGGCAATTTAATAAATTTGTTTACATCATAATCAGATAGATGCTTTAGGAACTGACTATCAGACAGATAAGTATCTTAAGAACCACGCGATGATCAACGGGTTTCGCAATCAGAGCAATGTCGTGATATCAATGACTCGAATCAATATAGAGTTTTTTTTCCATTTATTATCGACATTCAATATCGACTCCAGCATTTCGAGTTGTCGTGACTTTCAAAACATCTAGATAAACGATACATTGCCAAATTTTACCACTTCGGCAGGTAGTATACAATTTTCCACATACATAGGAAACACGAATAAACGAACTTGGGACTGAAGAAAGGTGACGTCATGGTGCTGATGGGACCGAACCACATCGATTTCTGCATTCCCCACTACGCAGCGCTGTATCTTGGAATTATGATAGCATCCATCGATGTTACTTTGGGAGCACATAAGTTTATTTTAAACTGAGTTAATTAGAGCATTACAGTATTTTTTATATGGTTTGAACAGCCAGCCCAAGAGAAAAAACCAGACATGATGACCGTATTGAAGCGGCGTAGAGAGGTTGCCAAGACTTAGATATATATATATAATATGACTCTTTATTATGTACACCTTATAAATTACCGACATGGATGTAGAAATTTTACATTGGGTGACACAATGGGCGGTCTTATCGCTTAAAGCGATCTTTTACAGACCTTTGGATGGATTAAAGAGAGAAGGAGAGACAATACTGCAAGTAGCCAGTGTTGTACCATAATTGCTGATCTGTTAACGACCCAACAAAATGGCGGATTTACCTAAAAGTAATGAACGTGATAATGAAAATGAAACTGATAACGTTGATATTAATGATACCTATTTAAGTACTCGCGTATCTTACGTACGCATCATGAAATATTAAAAAACAGGTATTACTATGATATCATACTTGGTACGTATGCATCTTAAGCCGGACGAATGCTAAGTCACTGTAGATGATTTGAAAAATCACCAGCTTATCCATTAGCAAAAAATATACACAGACATAATTGATGTGTAATTTGCTATTTTTACTTTGTTTTTTTCTTTTAATGTTTTTTTTTGTATATACGTACCTTTTTATCTAAACAATGACATGTATATATTTACTGTATAAAGTATAATATTGTTTTAATTTTTGTGAATGTGAGGACTATGTGGGTCATTGCATTTTTTTTTCTTCTTTTAATGATGATGGTCTGGCTGTTTGAGTACTTTACGCGGCCTCCCCAAATGTCCTTTCTTTTGTATTGTTCGTCGGATCGTTGAGCTCCTTAGTTCTGAGTTGAGCTGCACGATGATTGACAAATGCGTGCACTGACTGGACAGGTCCACTCAAATCCGTGTGGTTCTTTCCTCAAAAGGCCATTTCAGACACCAGTCTACATAGTCCTCATATGATATGACCAAGATTATTTTCATATTTTATTTACACTTTGACATTGATGCACTTTATATATGCAATCACATTTACTTTGTAAAGGATTACACTATTTTAATTATTGTGAATCAGAAGACATTGTGGATTTGTTGTTTTTTTTATACATTTTTTTTTTAATTATTAGTTTTAATCATGGTCTGGCAGTTTGAGTAATTTATGCGGCCTACCCAAATGTCCTTTCTTTGGTAATGTTCGTCGAATCGTTTAGCTCCTTTAGTTCTGTGTTGAGCTGCATGACAACTGACAAATGCGTGCACTGACTGGACAGGTCCACTCATTCTGTGTGGTTCTTTCCTCGAAAGACCATTTCAGATATCAATCCACACGGTCTTCACATGACCTGACCAAGATTATGTCTGGACTTTAAAAGAGACTGTGACCTCTGAGTTTGTTTCGGCGTTTCTTCTCAGAGTAGTCAGATAGGAAATGCCGATCTCACCTAGTTTTAAAAATATGATTGACGTGTAAAAGTGTTTGTACAAACCTACATATTATACATATTTCGGAACTTTTCCTCTGTTACCACTTTACCAGTCCGATCAGCTGAACAAGTAACTTATTTCTTATGTACGGTGTAATTATTTTTTATGGTGGTATTATCGTTGACTATTACTATTATCTAGCACAAGAACTTGATAAAGGTAACGGCACTGTTGGGATCTTCTTGGACCTTTCTTGGACCAAAAGCTTTTGAAACGGTTTATATTCCTATTCTGTTGCACAAGCTTGAAGCCATAGGTATCAGAGGCACCCAGCTTAGACTATTTAAGAGCTATCTAGAAGACCGTACCCAATGTGTAAGGATTGGTAATGTGCTCAGCGATGTTAAAAAAACACGTCCTTCGGAGTTCCCCCAGGAAGTATTTTAGGGCCTTTTTTGATATACATTAACGATCTTTGTAATCTAAATTACGGCCAATTTTTTTCTTATGCTGACGACACTGCCATTCTATTTTCGGCTGACTGAGAAAAAAATGTCAACAAGCTTGCGCAACTCGGTTTCAATGTTGTTAAAAAATGGCTTCAACATAATTCACTAACACTAAATGCAAACAAGACAAATTACATGAATTTTTCGTTGCGCAAGCAAACATCAACTAGCACCACGACATTATATGCTCATTATTGCACAAATCCCACGGATAACCAATGTGTTTGTCCCAACATTAAAATGACAAATAAAACAAAATGCCTTGGTGTTATAATAGAAGAAACACTCTCGTTCAAACAACATATATTAGCTTCAAATAATAGAATTCGCAAGTTACTAATTGTTTTTAAAAGACTACGCTATATTGCTTTCACAAAAATTGTTAGACAAGTTTACTTTGGTTTATGTCAATCGATTATAACGTACTGTATTACCACATGGGCATGGACAGCGGGTAAAACAGTGTTAATAACCATCGAGAGACCTCAGAGGGCGGTTCTAAATTGTCTACATTTCGCCCTTTCCTTTTTCCTACTAACCTTCTAAACAAATCTTGTGAAGTATTAACAGTTCGGCAACTATTTATAATGGGCATTGTACTAAAACAACACACAGCTCTACCTTACAGCACGGAATATACAAACAAAAGACGTAAAGATATAGTCTGTCGACAAAATACAACAAAAGATGCTTCTATTTCCAAATTTTACCTGTACCTCGTCCTCTCCTCTATATTAGACGAAACTCAAAAGCAAACATTTATTCCCTGAACTACACAAATTGTATGAGAATTCTCAAGGAGGCTCTCCAAAGTATGTCATATTATTTTGAAGGTACAGAGAATTTATTAACTGTGTTAAAGTAAATACATATACTCACCTACGAGTACAACAAGCATTTGTTAAATTTAGAAACTGTGATTTACGCTACTCTACATTTAATTTATTTGTCTAGTATCAACTTTTTGATTGTTTATAAATTTTATCTGACTATTTTAGCACTTTTCGCCTGAAAAACAGGATAACCTAGTTCAGGCACGTAAGTCTTAGGAATATAATTTACATTTAATCAAAACTGTTATTATTTTTATGCCTTTTAATTTTTGAATTAAAATATTAATGTCTCCTTTATTACATCTAAAAACTTATAAATTACATTTTTAAATATTTTCCAAAAATCTGAAAAGAAAAACCTTTAAAAATATAAAAAATGGTATCCCACCGGTATCGGGAACAGGGTCCAATTTACCGGCGGTAAGGGCTCCAGAGAAAGGAACCTCCTGACAATGCGAGGCGTGTCCAGAAGTACCGCTTTCTGAATCAAACCCTTAATCCAGCTGCCCAACGAGAGCCTCCTCAGGTGTTTCTCGAGGCTCTTAGCTATTAAGCCATTGGCTGTCACGACTATCGGCACAATGATTGCTGAGGATTAATAATTATGTCGTTTATTCATTATTATGCTTATTTTGCTACATTTTTAAATATTTTATAAAACAACTTAAAAATCATTTAAAAATATAAATAATAGTGGTCCGCCGGTAGCGGGAGCAGGGCTACCGGTGGTTAGGACTCGGAAAAGCATTTCAACATTAAGTCTAGTAATAAAACATTAGGTTCTAGCTAATCCGTATCTAAATCCGTATCTAAAAATATGCTAAAGTATATTTTTAGATAAGGATAATGTAATTCGTGTTGGTGGCAGATTTAGTTATTCCAAATTTGATAACGATAAGAAACACCCAGTGTTGTTGTGTCGTAAACATCGGTTTACTTGGATATGGTGTTCATACGAACACAAACGTTTACTTCATGCTGGACCTCAGCTTCTCGTGGCTGCCATTTGTGATAGATGGTGGGTGCTGTGAGCACGTAATTTAGCAAGGCTAGTGGTTCACAAATGTGTCTCCTGCATTCGCATGAAAGGAAATACGTTAACTCCACACATGGGTGATCTCCCTGCCGAACGTTTAGAAGCTGGATTTCGATTCATGCGATGTGGTGTTGATTATGCCGGGCCAATATCTATATTGAATCGCAAAGGCAGAGGTTCACAACTAATTAAACGATATAATTGTTTACACGTTTAATTAGCTACCAGGGCAGTGCACTTAGAATTGGTTAGTTCTTTGTCTACTCAGGATTATCTATTGGCATTCAAACGATTTATATCACGACGCGGTAAGCGCGTGTCAAGTTTTTCCGAAAACGGTAGGAATTTTGTTGGAGCTGAAAGAGGGCTTCCAGCTATATTTGAAAAATCTAATGAAATTAGTGAAATAGATTTTGCTTGTAGTAATAATATTAAATTTAGTTTCATTCCGCGTTATGTGCCTTACTTTGGTGCTTTATGGGAAGCAGGAGTGAAGTCGTGTAAGTATCACTTGAGACGTTTCCTAGGGCTCGTAGGTAATGCTAAGTTAACTTATGAAGAGTTAAGTACGGTACTGACATAGGTTGAAGCCGTCCTGAACTCCCGTCCTATGTCACCTATGTCCGCAGATCCACATGATTACCTTCCACTCATATAATTGATAAGGGTGTATTTATACGTCTCAGGCTTATAAAAACAAGATAAAAACTGACTACACGACCGTGTAAACAATAATCTATAAGCGACACTATTATGTAATGTTTACAGCCAGCTTTTCATTCGTAGATCTTTGTCAGTCGTTAGGTGTAAAGTCTGGCAACATACATTCGATTCGATAAGAGTGAGGTCGACAAAAAAAGAGAATTCTAAACATACATCACAATACAATCGTAGCGTAAACAAAACTGTACAGTGTTTTGAATAAAGTCATTTTCGAGAAGTCTGGGAACGATTCCCATGCCGAAAATGTAATTTTAAGATTTCTTGTCTGTTTGTTTGTATGCATTTTTAAGTAATACGAGTAAGTAATAATTTATTTACCAAAAGACTTAGCCTAGGTAACATAAATGTTCTTTCAATAAAGGATGGGTACTTATGGCTATTATAGATTTGTAAGACCCCTGCCCTTCAAACTAGGAAAATCCTGTATCTTGAAGGACAGTGTACTTTAGTGGGGTTGACACGTTTTACAAAATATCTATAATTGTGTAATAATTCTGATGTTAACATACATATTTATTGAATGAGCTTAAAAGTTAATAGTGACGAGTTTTTGTACATGTCTGTTGCTGTGGAGTTAAGCCGGTCCGTTGGAGTTTGTGTGTGTGTGGGTGTCTTAGACTTATAAAAACATCTGTCAAGGAAATTAAAAGTTAGGAATTTTTGTCGTTAATACGTAGAATAAATGAGTTCTAGAATAAATGAATATTGGCTAGTAGCTAATTTGGTCCTGTAACGCTCGACTGTAGCACACCTATGTCGAGTATGGAGTACTTGTCTTGGTATGACGGAGGCATGTTTGCGATGAGTGGATCGGAAAACAAAGATTTGTCTGACGGTGAGCAACTTGCAGTCCTGATAGAATTGTTCAGTCGGGTGTCTAAACGGTTTGCGTAACATTACCTTCAGAACAGCTATTTGAGCCTTCTCGAGCGGTAGGTATTATTACATGGGGATAGCTTAAATGTAAGAAAAATGGACATAATTGAGTGGGTAATTGTAAATTTATTTTCTGTGTCTTGCCTTATTCTCAATATTTGTCTGATGAGCAAAATAGGCACATTTGTAATTTAAATATGTTCATTTATAATAGGACTTGCCGTTATAGTGACACTATTTTATATTTTGATTGTAATCAATTTATTACTGATTACAAACTGACAAATTATACAATGTATTTGCCACCTAGATGTAGGAGACAAATTGCTAAACTTTTAGCATACAATGTACAAAGTGACAAGGGTACATGTAGTGTACCGTCGATTACAGTTAGTAGTGGTACTAATACTACTTTTGAAACGCCTTGTAGTTTAAACTATTAGGTGCGACAACGGGTGTGCCGCATATGTTGAATGTTGTACATCAAAATATGCAGGGTATGTCCGGCAAAGAGTTCCTTCTTTTGAATGTTTCTCTTAGCATGTCTTTCGTCTCTCGCACGAGCACTGGCTGATATCCTTTTCTGGTTCCACGAAAAGACACTTGGTACTGCTTCTTTCTTTAAAAGTTTGTGTACACAGGGCAAACTTTAAAACAAGATGAACAATGATAAATATTTAAAGATATAAAGTAATGTTAACAATTAATGTATATAGACACTAGCTTAAATAGAAGAACTATCGTTTATAACACGCACCTGTACTCACACTTTGTTTGGTAATCATTATCATGACAATAATCTCGACATAACCTCGTCGTCCTAGTAGGCTCAAAGTTTTTAATCCTTACGGCAGCTATCCACTTAATTCTTTTAATATGATTTATTGGAAATTTGTGTTGGCATACGTTTTAACACCCAATTACACAACACTTTGTAATTTCTATGTTATTTGTGATCAACTTCTCTAAGATGCTATACAATTTGACAGCTAGTTTGGAACAACCGTATACAGCGCCACTTTGACAGTTGCCTTCCCCATTATTTTATTTATAGAGTGGTTTGTTTTGGGAAAATCGGGGAATCCTACGTTAACAGTGGTCAATGTGGTCTTCTTTTGTTCACAAAAGTAAAGGCAGGCATAGTATTTTCAAACGCATTTTCATAATACATACACATTTCCTACGCATTCTACGTTCTTGTTATTAGTTGACACAAGATGAACGATCGTGTATACCCACCTATGTAGGTACTACACTAAACATTGTTAGGAGTGGGACACACGAGACATTACTATCAAAGAACCTGTCGTCCGCTTCCGGTGCCGCTACAGGAAACTGGCAACTCTCGGGGAAATAGTCCGTGCAACGACGTGGTAGACAATACGGGTACGTGTGTCTATGCCTTATAGATGAGAATGTACGTCCTTTAGGATGGTTCTCAATAAGGGCGTTTTGTGATTTATGTGTGGACAGTGAGATGTGGTTTTCGGAAATTTGTAAACTCGCTTTTAGACTGGCTTTCCTCCCGCCAAAGCTGTGTAAGAGATCGAACCGAAAGTGCACAAATAAAATGGCTTCATGTCAAAATGTACCCCGCTTATGAACTAAAACCGGCCAAGTACTTGTCGATGTCGCCCAAAACACGGTAATGGGTTCCGTTGTCGGGATGAATATTTACGCATGCACAGTATCGATATTTTCGAACGCAAAAAATAAAAATAACATTGTACTTCTCGATGTAACTATTTTCGATTACAACCACGTAACTTGGTTTAGTTTTTCTACAATCTTAGACAGGGCTGGTATGACCGAAATAGGTCTGTAGTTATTGACATCACCTCTGTTCCCTCCCTTGTGTACCGGTGTAATAATGGATTTTGTTAAATTGGTCTGGAAAAATGTCATTGTTGTAACAAAGGTGTTAGCCAGGTGGGCAATGATAGGAACAACATCTTTGCAAATACAGGGTGGAAGGGACATCGACGCACAACCATGGACTCAGTACATGATTCTGAATCCCCTGCATCGATTTTTTTTTCCGTTTACGGCGCGTCAAACAAATTTTTGAACATCAAACGATGAGGACATTTTTTTAAGTTTTGCGCTTGGTTTAAATTTTTGGTATTTTTAAACGCTAATTTGTGTTATCTCCCTTTCATGAAACAAAGAGAACACCTCTTGATAATGTATCAGCGGGATTCTCGTTACCTGCAACCAAGTAGTGTTGCTTGTTAATTCGTTGATTTGAACAACCCTATTCTGAACAAATGTTTTTAAGTTTTTAACAAATGTTGTCATGTCCGAAGCTAACCTTGAACTATAGTGGTGTCAGTCCAGAAATAGACCTTTTCGAATTTCAACCTAAGAGATTTTTTTATTTTTTCTTAATGTTTGAAATGTTTTGCGGGAGGGCGTGTCAGACTTTTACTGACTAAAACCCACCCGTGTTCCTTCAGTTGCCTGTGCCAGGGCCACGGTTTTCTCTGTGGAATAACCCGCGACCCTGAGGCGTTGGCCCTATCGGACCCCGTCACTTTGTGCTGACATCTCTTTGAGGCGCGCGTGGAACACAACGCGCCGTCGACCCGGGCCTGGTCCTTACCGGACTGCGAGCTACCCATTGCTCGCCATCCGCAAGCCCGCGCCTACGGTGGCCGGGAATCTGCAGGCGACTCCCGACGCCCAGGGCGTCTCCTGCGGCTGCTAGTGGGGGCGTGAGGGCGCAATGCTCTCTCCCTCACCCGCTCCGCCTCCTCCTTCGCGAGCATTACTGCTTCGCAGAAGGAGGTGACGGCTTTCCATTCCCTCTCGCTCCGTACCATGGCCTGGACCAGGGCCGGACGCGAGAGATCGCCGCCGCCAATCGCCTCCGCGAGGACACTGCGGTGCTCCGCCCAAGCTGGGCATACCTCCACCGTATGATCCACCGTGTCCTCCGGGCGATCCACACAATGGTGACACCCGGGCGTTTCCTCCCGCCTTATGCGAAACAGGAACCTCCCGAAACAACCGTGTCCGGTGAGGACCTGTGTCAGGCGGAAGGTGAGGACGCCGTGGCGCCTCTCCAACCACTCCTCAAAGAGGGGACTTACCGCCGCTATTGTGGCGTGCCCATGATATACCTTACTGAATGATTGTGATTGAACTAAACGTGTCCATACAACTAATGAACTATTAATCTCGTTAACGGTCAATGAACCGGTTTTGCGACCTTGACAACACGCGATGCACATAAATTAAAATGTACCGTAAGACATATGCGACTATTCTTTGCAAACGATTAAAACAAGAAAACCTTTCAAAATCAATTATACTACCAGTTTCTGCACTAAACAAATTTGTAGTTATAGAACAATTTAATTCCAGCATCTTGATCTTATTATACTCAATTTCATTGGTGTATGTTGTCAACCAACTAGAAGTCGGTTCACGAAGAAAGGTCGGTCCACACCACCATAAACTAGTGTTATCTCCCTTTCATGAAACAAAGAGAACACCTCTTGATAATGTATCAGCGGGATTCTCCTTACCTGCAACCAAGTAGTGTTGCTTGTTAATTCGTTGATTTGAACAACCCTATTCTGAACAAATGTTTTTAAGTTTTTAACAAATGTGGTCATGTCCGAAGCTAACCTTGAACTATAGTGGTGTCAGTCCAGAAATAGACCTTTTCGAATTTCAACCTACGAGATTTTTTTATTTTATAAAGTTTGGCCCTGACTAAAGCTCCACATAGTTCAAGTAGTGGAAAACTTAACGCTTTAATTGGTGCGACCTTACTCTTAGCACATAATAATCGACTAGTAACCTGCGACTCATCAATATGAGTGGGTTAACGTATGTACGCACAGTCACCGTATGCAGACTGAGAAGCATCGGTAAAAATATGTAACTCCTTATTTACAGCATTATCAGACATGACGCGGCACTAATATTTCGGACAAATATTGCAAGGTATCAATAAAATTATACCTATTCGCTCGCTCGCGTCACGTCTTCTGGCATATTTAAAAGCTTAAACTTCGTATAATTTCCGTATAAGCTGCTGTTCTGTATTGTGCGAGTGTGTGTGCGTCTGTGTCTGTTTCTGTGTGGGAGCGTGTGTTCGGGCGTTTGTGGTGCAGTGCGCGTTGTCAGTCATTGCACAGATTAACGACCCACTGGGATTATTGGCACCAGCCATTACCACGGCTAGGGTTTTATTACAAAAGTTGGGGCTCGCTAAAATAAGTTGGGATGATGAAGTCCCAGATCAAATTGCAGGTGTCTCTTTATTCTGACAGCCCGTTGCAAACTGTCACTTAAATACAAACTGCGCATCTATACCGCAGTCATCCGTCCCATCATGACCTATGCTTGCGTTGTATTTGCGCACGCTAACCCACGTCATCTCCATGAGATGCAGACCCTCCAGAACCGTTTCCTCAGAAAGGGCACGGGTGCCCCCTACTATGTCCGTAATATAGATATCCACGTCAACCTTAAATTTCCAACCAAAAACCAGTTCTTGAAACGCTTATCTAATCGTTTCTTTGACTGTGGCATAAAACACCCAAATCCTCTGATTTCAGCGGCGGCCCGCTATACTCCCTCCCGCATTAGCTTTATTTGCCGACCAAGGCATACCTTAACCGTCCTTAACTTAATAAAATAATATAATGTTTACTTTAGCTACAAAAATCTGTAGACAGTCAGAAAGGTACATAATTATACTATGTTACACTATGTATAAAACTAACTTTATGACTAAATAAAACTACTTTAAACTTAAACTATACACGCTAAGCCGTGTAGTCGCATAGTAGATAAGTTATGTGTCCTGGCTGGAGCCATAACCAGCCGGCAACCTCCTCGGTTGACATTCGAGACGCAATTAAAAAACTAAATTATAAAGGGGAGGTGTACACGCACCTCGTTCACGCCAAAACCATGTGATGAACATCATTATCTCTTCACTGGTGACCCCGAGTATGAACGTCAGCGCAGCCTTCGTGCAACTACTTCAGCGTGACGTCATCATCATCACTCCCGCAAGTCACACAGCCAGCCAGCAACCACGGCTTGAACAGTTGTCCTGACCATCAGCATGCAGCGCAAGCGCATACCTGGTCATCACCTTCAGCCTCATCAGCAACCTTGGCACAGCACACTGCACATTCGGCCGGTCCTCAAGCAATGTGCTTAATCCCTCTCCTGGTCGACATCAGCAGTCAGCCACCCCGACTCACTGGGGAATCTTCGCAGACAGTTCCGACTTACCGCGAACTATGCGACACCCGGTTCCAACCCACTGGAACCCAACTGGCATTGGCAAGCATCGCAAGATACAAGACTTAGTCCACTATCGACCTCCGGTCTTCGGAGGGGAGTGATGTGGCAGCATCTACACCGCCACATGCGAACAAACGCATCAATCCTGCATCGCGCAAGCAGAGTTTACCGCGCAGATAGCATACATACAACTTCCCGATAACAATCATCGGGCAGTTGCCCACCAGATACGACATCCATCTGGTCGGAGGATCCTCCCTTTTCCAAGAGTATGAGGGAACTTGACACCCTGTTCCTCATATTACTTCATATCCATACGACTAAGTTATGCATGCAAACAAACATTTATATGAAAACTCGCAGAGGTTTATTGTACGAATTTATTTATTGTTTATTTTATTATTTATTACATTCTTGTTCAAGGTCACCTTTCATTTATTTTAGCAGATCAGTAGTTTTATATTCAATCATACCTGAAATGGTAAATTACACAACTCACAGTACTAAGTCCCACCTTAATCAAAATGACGGTATCGTATTATACCTAAAAGATAGCATACAAGCGAATGTCTATGAACCAGATTATTGTAGAGAAGTACATTGCCTTGTGACAACAATCAGCAACGACTTAGCTGTTGTATCATTGTACAGACCTCCAGCCTTCAAAAACCTAGATCCCTTTCTAAAGTCGTTAGACAAAATCTTGTCCAGTATTGGCCATTATAAAAACATCGTTTTAATGGGCGATTTAAATATTAATATTAAATTTGAACAACTTAACCCTAAACATACAGAATACTTAAATATGCTTGCATCCCACGGACTTCTTACCACGCATACCCTACCGACTAGAGAATCAAATTGTCTTGATCACTGCTTCGTCAAAACAAAATTAAAACCTTTGACTATAGTATGTAATTCAACCTTAACTGACCACTTAAGTGTTATGGTATCACTACCCCTAAAAATTAAAAATAGACCCAAGAAAAACCCCTCTCACACAAAAACCGACTACGATGCTGCTATTAGAGACTTAACACAGATTAACTGGGAAGAAAGGTTTAATAATGATGCCCCAAATGAAATGACGAACATCTTCTTGAATACCATCAGAGATGTCATATCGAATCAAACACACACCGTCAAGCAGCCTAGGCGACAAATAATCATTAAGCCATGGATTACACCAGGTCTGTGTAGATGTATGAGGAATCGTGACCAACTTCACCAAAAACTAAGAAAGGACCCAGAAAACTTAACCTATATAACTATAACTTACACTATAACTTACAAGCGCTACCGAAATACATGTAATAATCTACGAAAAATCCTTAAAAACCGATATTTTAAATCAGAATTCGCTAAGTCTAGTCATAATATTAAAAAAAACAATGGGGATTGGTAAAGGAAATGTGTAATTTAAACACCTACCCAAAACTACCATCAGAGCTTCTTTCCACTACTTCAGCAACTCAAGACGAGTTAGATAGCATAAATAGGTACTTTGTAAATGTCGGTAGTAATTTAGCAAACTCCATCTTGTCCAGGGCCCTCACAAATGAGATGGATTTGAGGAATCGGTCTTATCCAAAACCGAATAGCGGAACCCTAAACTCTTTTATGCTTCGCCCAACAGACCAAGTTGAAATTAAAGATATAATTGCTAACTTAAAATCTAAGAATTCTTCGGGATGGGACGGTATCTCCACGTTTTTCATAAAGAGAGCAGTAGATTCCCTTATTGCACCACTAGCACACATATGTAATGCTTGCTTTTCAAAAGGAGTATTTCCAGATGCGCTTAAAAAATCCGTCACTGATCCTATATATAAAGCAGGAGACAAATCTTTGGTGTCGAATTATAGACCAATCTCTCTACTACCAAGGATTTCAAAAATTCTTGAAAAACTAATAAATAAGAGATTAAAACACTACCTGGAAACACATAAACTTCTCTCTGGTAATCAGTTTGGGTTCAGAGAAAAAATATCAACCGCCGATGCTCTTCACAAACTAACTTCGTATGTGGTCGAAAACATGGATAAGGGACAGAAGACTCTAGGTATATTCCTAGACCTAGCAAAGGCTTTCGACACCGTCTCTGTGCCCATCCTCCTGAACAAACTCCAGACCTTGGGAATACGAGGGATACCTCTCCAACTTTTCAAAGATTACTTGACAAACCGAAAACAGGTTCTAAAAATTTATAACTGTGTAAGCCATGAGGAAAACGTTACCTTTGGAGTACCTCAAGGCAGTGTAATGGGTCCTACGTTGTTTTTAATCTATGTTAATGACCTCTGCAATTTGCTTTTACAAAATGGTCAAATAATAACATTTGCAGATGACACAGTATTATTGTTCAGCTCCAACACGGAAAGATGTAACCGAATCAGCAAATAAAGGCTTTGCTTTAGTAACCTCATGGCTGGACAATCATTTGTTGACTCTTAATCTTGACAAAACAAAATTTATTACATTCACAATTAACGGCAGAACTCAACCTATTCCTAATTCTATAATTATACAAACTCACTATTGCAATAATCCAAGTACCTGTGGATGTAACCCAATCAACAGAACTAATTCTATTAGATATCTCGGTGTGATAGTAGACCAAAACTTAAACTGGAAAGAACACGTCATGAAAGTAAGTAATCGCGCAAGACAGTTAATTTATATTTTTAAAACTATTAGAAATGCATGTGACATTAAGCTACTTATAAAAATCTATTTAGCACTATGTCAGTCTATACTAATATACGGTTTGAATGTATGGGGAGGAACTTCAAAAACCTCCATGTTGCTCGTCGAAAGAGCCCAACGCATGGTACTTAAAGTTATTTCTCGCAAAAAGTACACGTATCCGACACACCTACTGTACTCGGAATTGGGAGTCCTCTCGGTACGAAAACTATTTATAAAACTCGAGATCATGGCACAACATAAAGTAAAACCGCACTTTGCAAAAAGGCGACGATTAGATATAGTTTATAACGTACCTAGATATAGTACATCTTTTGCACACAAATTTCACAATTATCTCGGTCCTAGCCTTTACAACAAAGTTAGTAAAAATCTGAAATTGAAACATCTTGATGGGCAAACATGTAACAAGACTATAGATAAATATTTGAAAACACTGGACTACAACAGCACCGAAAATCTACTCACAAAGTTGGAATAAACAGTGTACATAAATAATAAAGCACACATGACTGCAAGCATACAGATACACATACACATATACATTCACCTATACCCAAACACAAAACAACACAGATAATAATTCCAATTATGTAACTTAATTAATATAACTGCACTATGATTTGTTACCTATACATCAATATGTAATCAAATTACATAACTGGGCTTGTAACTGGAACCTTGTGGAATTCTGATGATCTAAAGTTGAGGAAGACTATCCGCTCGTGATACAGTTTTAAACTAGTACGAGGGGATAGGGCGAATCAATCCAAAGACAACCAAACCATTTTTTCTTTTTTTTCTTTTACAATCTACCATTCCAAACCAGCCCAAATTGTATTGTAAAAATATCTTTAAACGATTTTGTCTGTCCTGGGCTTATTATTAAGTTTTTATTAAGATACTCTGTACGGTTGTCTCATATTCATGAATAAATAAATTATTATTATTATATATGTCATAAAAATTATTAATTTTTTCTGTTTAAAAAACAGCTGAAGGTATGGTCGTAGAGTTTTGGTGAAATGGTCAAAAATTATAGGGAGGACTTCCCCGACCCGACTTATGAAACTTTAACTAATGAATTTGAAAAACACCTGTGCCACAGCGGGCTGTGCTGGGGCGGCTGCTGCAGGAGGAGAAAACCTCAAACGCCTTTGTCAAATAAACTTATTGGGAGCTATATGTTGGAGCCGTTTGGGGTTGAAACATATGGGTCGTGGGGTCCAAGTGCTCATCGAATATTTCGGGACATCGCCAAGCGGTTGGTCGATTCTGCACATGACCAGAGGGTTGGCCTGTTTTTAGGCCAAAGATCAGATCAGCATTGCCATCCAATGTGGTAACGCTTACCGCCTTTTGGGCACTTTTTACAATGAGCTCTTCCGTTTTTTTCCCTGATATACTTGTACGTTATATATATTTAACTCTCTATTTAGTCGTAGTGAATGGAATGTTATGTGTTTTTCCGCTTGGCTTTTGGGCATTCCTCTTTCAATCGCAGTTTTAGTGTGCAGTAGGTCTTCTTAGCTCTAAGCCGTTTAGTAGTAGTAGTCCTTCGAAGATTTCTGGGCATATCTGTATGAAAAAAGAAAATGTCACCTTGAGCGGTATTAAAACCTCAAACGATCGTTTATTGTTTGAGTTGGAATTTTAAAACCATTCACATACAATTGTTTAAAAGTTTTTACGTTCATCTTCTGGTAGACAAGTAATAATGACAATAAATTAGTACTGAAATTCAGGACTAACCGTTAAAACAAACATTAAAAGAGATTTTATGTCCTTTCGTGAAAAAGTCCGTTGTCCTTTCGTGAGAAGATACTAAAATCGTTCCATATGGTTTTGTAACTTTTTTTAAAAAGTTGTTTTTACAACTTTGAAATGCTCTTACTTTGGATTCCCCCACTACTGGAACAGCTGTCGCTCAGATCTCATACACACTAAGGGCACACTATTATCACTATGATTTTCAGCCGGTATAAAGTGACATACTCAAATTAACCCCACCTCCCGATATATAAGTGGCGCTGCAAATTGGCAATTTAATAAATTTGTTTACATCATAATCAGATAGATACTTTAGGAACTGACTATCAGACAGATAAGTATCTTAAGAACCACGCGATAATCAACGAGTTTCGCAATCAGAGCAATGTCGTGATATCAATGACTCGAATCAATATAGAGTTTTTTTTCCATTTATTATCGACTCCAGCATTTCGAGTTGTCGTGACTTTCAAAACATCTAGATAAACGATACATTGCCAAATTTTACCACTTCGGCAGGTAGTATACAATTTTCCACATACATAGGAAACACGAATAAACGAACTTGGGACTGAAGAAAGGTGACGTCATGGTGCTGATGGGACCGAACCACATCGATTTCTGCATTCCCCACTACGCAGCGCTGTATCTTGGAATTATGATAGCATCCATCGATGTTACTTTGGGAGCACATAAGTTTATTTTAAACTGAGTTAATTAGAGCATTACAGTCTTTTTTATATGGTTTGAACAGCCAGCCCAAGAGAAAAAACCAGACATGATGACCGTGTTGAACCGGCGTAGAGAGGTTGCAAAGACTTAGATAGATATATAGAATATGACTCTTTATTATGTACACCTTATAAATTACCGACATGGATGTAGAAATTTTACATTGGGTGACACAATGGGCGGTCTTATCGCTTAAAGCGATCTTTTACAGACCTTTGGATGGATTAAAGAGAGAAGGAGAGACAGTACTGCAAGTAGCCTGTGTTGTACCATAATCGCTGATCTGTTAACGACCCAACAAAATGGCGGATTTACCTTAGGTAAACACTTTTGAATTTACTTTTAGAAGTAATGAACGTGTTAATGAAAATGAAACTGATAACGTTGATATTAATGATGCCTATTTAAGTACTCGCGTATCTTACGTACGCATAATGACATATTAAAAAACAGGTATTACTGTGATATCATACTTGGTACGTATGCATCTTAAGCCGGACGAATGCTAAGTCACTGTAGATGATTTGAAAAATCACCAGATTATCTATTAGCAAAAAATATATCAAAGATAATAAATTCATAATATTGGAACCAAACTTAACATTATGAGCAACAAGCGACCAAACACAGGACACCGCCGGCTATTGCTCCACCACGACAACTGCACTCCATTCCTGGGTCACCCTCCTTACAGCCCTGACCAAGCACCGTGTGACTTCTTTTTATTAACTTCTTTTGACTATTCCAGAGGGTGCTGGTTTATAAAACCTTAATATAATATTAGTATTTTACATATAGAGAATCTGACCTTCACAAGTCAGTTACAGAGTAACACGATCCCCCTTAATATAAAACTAAAATATGCTGAAAAAATCTAAATGTTTTGACAAAGTTTCAAAATTTTGATTTTATGTCATGTAAGTTTTACTCGTATAAAAAATTAAAAATTTAAAGTTCTCTTTTTATTGTTTTCATGATTTTGTTAGACGTAATGTTCTTTTAATTTTGTGAGAAAAACATTGTTCTATTTATTTATTTATTTCTTTCTTTCTTCCCTTTTTTCAGACTTGTATCAGTTCCGACTGCTTAGCACCCCAATTGTGTTACACACTTTATTTCTTAATCCGAAGGAGTTTTGAAAGAAATTCATAATCCATAAATAATACTTAAAATATTTGACAAATTCGTTTGCTCAACAAGTTTTATTATGCTCAACAACGTGAATATCGCAACGAATTACTTTGAACTGTCAAAATGAACGACACTGCAGTTGTTAGATAAACACTAGTGAGTTGAGTCGATCGTTCATTATTGGGAATTCTATACCATTGTAGGTTCAAGTCTGAGCCAAAACTATCGGATCTAAGACCCTTAGTTGAAAGTTGGCAAACTTTTCCGATACGGGTGAATCAACAACTGCGAAATCAACAACTTTGTTTTGTATCCACTGCACGTTTACTGCATGTAACTAGTACTAATCACCATCATTAACTGCGTTTGGGATTTAGTTTTCGAACATGTAAACAAACACATACATACTCACAAATTAGAGTGAGCCAAAGGTTCACCTCTGCTTAAACTGTTCGGTATTACAGGCTTCATGTTGTGTTGTTTGAAAATTCGGTCATCACTAAACTCGCGACGCGTGAGGTCAACCTCCAAACATAAATGATTTTATTTCTGTAAGTAGGTTTTTACAAACACTTTTACACGTCAATCATATTTTAAAAGTAGATGAGATCGGCGTTTCCTATCTGACTACTCTGAGAAGAAACTACGAAACAAACTCAGAGGTCACAGTCTCTTTTAAAGTCCAGACCTAATCTTGGTCAGGTCATGTGAAGACCATGTAGATTGGTGTCTGAAATGGTCTTTTGAGGAAAGAACCACACAGAATGAGTGGACCTGTCCAGTCAGTGCACGCATTTGTCAGTAATCATGCAGCTCAACACAGAACTTAAGGAGCTCAACGATTCGACGAACAATACAAAAGAAAGGACATTTGGGTAGGCCGCGTAAAGTACTCAAACAGCCAGACCATGATTAAAACAACTGAAAGAACAAAAAAAGAAAAATACAATGACTCACATAGTCCTCACATTCTCAAAAATTAAAACAATTTTATACTTTAAACAGTAAATATAAAGATGCCATTGTCTATCTAAAAAATCAAAAATAAAAGTTAAACAGCAAATTAAACATCAACAATATCTGTGTAAACTTATTGGAGCAGCTCAATCGCACGCCTTCTTGTCCTCAATGTAGCCTTTGACAGTATAACAGCCTTTGACAGGCATTCTGGCATAATTTCCGCTTTACAAAAGATTTGAATTTATTAAGGCTTAGTTCTTGAATGTGGCTAGGAAGTTTATTATAAAAACGAATACTTTGACATTTAAACGAGCTACCTATTTTCTTGAGTCTGGTAGTGGGAACAACAAATTTGTGTTTGTTCCTAGTATTTATGTTATGCATATCACTGTATTTTTTAAACAGATTAATATTTTTATGTGCATACAAAAGATTTTCTTAAATATACTGAGAAGGCACAGTCATTATATTAATCTCTTTAAATTTTTCTCTGAGGGAGTGTCTGGGACTTAGTTTATAAATTGAACGAATTGCCCTTTTTTGTAAAACAAAAATTGTCTGAATATCGGCGGCATTTCCCCACAAAAGAATACCGTACGACATCACACTATGAAAATAACTAAAGTATACTAAACGCTCTGTCTCTAAATCAGTTAAATTACGAATTTTTCTAACGGCGTATGCTACAGAGCTTGGTTTTTTTGACAATTTATCTATATGGGGGCCCCATTGAAGCTTGGCATCCAAAGTTAAGCCTAAGAATACTGTGGTGTTTTCGGGTTTCAACTCTTCACCCTTTATAAGAACACTTGTTTCTACTTGTCTAACATGAGGTATCGTAAACTTAATGCATTTAGTTTTTTTCTGGTTTAGAAGTAGGTTATTAACATTAAACCAGTTAACTACTTTAGCAAGGGCGCTATTTACATTGTCAGTAACCAGCTGCTGACGTGTGAGTTTAAATAGAAGTGAAGTGTGGTCTGCAAACAACACTATATCATGATTATCCTTTATGAGGTAAGGCAAGTCTTTAATATAAATAAGAAACAAAAATGGGCCAAGAATTGAACCCTGGGGTACCCTCATTCTTACTACAGATCCAGGTGATCTTTTTCCATTAACATCAACTGTCTGAATCCTTTCACTTAAGTAAGAAGTAAGAAGATCCAGAGAGGCATTCCGGATGCCGTAGTGGTGCAGTTTCATGATCAATGTTTCATGAAGAACACAATCGAATGCCTTGGACAAATCGCAAAAGATTCCCAAAGTATCGCATTTGTCCTCCCATGCCTTGTAAACATGACCTAAAAGTTCAACTAATCATTAGTTATTATTACGGCATCAGTAGTTGAACGACCCCTTGTAAAACCGAACTGTTTGTTATGCAGTTATTTCTGTTTATTAAAAAACCTTTGTATTTGATCTAAAACAAGTTTTTCAAAAAATTTACTAAAGGTAGGCAGCACTGAAATAGGTCTATAATTAGTAGGGTCTGATGTGCTACCAGATTTATACAATGGTATTATTTTACTGTATTTCATAAGATCAGGAAACTCACCACGGTCAATACAATTATTAAAAATAACAGCTAAAGTAGGTGCTACAATATTTATAATAGACTTAGCAACATCCACAGAGTTACCTCATAGATCTACGGTTTTTTTACATTTAATGTGTGAAAGGTTTTAATTATATCTCTACAAGTGACATATTGGAAATTAAATTCAGAATCACAAACTGGAACGTTTTCTTTAAGTAAAGACTCTGCATATGTTTAAGTAACCCGGGGAGGCATCAACCCCTGTCATTTATAATTATGGGTAGCAATGAAGATCAATGACTCACGCACTTACAGTGGCTTATGGCAAATCCCTCAAAGAAGGGACGACGGCGAACTTTTGAAATTGAAGTAAATATAGAGAGAGAAGGAAGGTAGGTAGATGTCAATTCTTTCCTCGAATACTTTGGCAAACCGTAGTGTTCTATTTAAATAGCTTTCACAAGTGGTGGCACTTAAGGGGGAAGCGCCAAGTAGCCCGTGAAGTTCAATTTTTCTTACGTTTTTTGCAATTGTCAGGTCAGTCTCAAAGGTAGAGACAAAACGTTTATTGTGAACTAAGTGTACAATGTTCGTGTTATGTTAGCACTTATGTGACTTAGCAGCCCTTTTACAATTTGTAGGTAAGTGTCAGGTTGTACCGTCAATACAACCCTCTAAGTTCATGTAATCCAATTGAATGACTTTATTGTGAAATAGTCACTCAATGGGATTATATGGAATTTCGCGGGCTACCCCAATCGCTGCCAGCGAAGCGATTGCGTAACACACTAACTGTACTCTAGCAACGCTTGTGCGAGTGCGTCATCGCTCAGGTTAGTAGTGCAGACTTAGGCGCCATTCTATGTCACTGTCCTCCAGTAGCTCGGCGAGTTCGCCTTCGCTACGAACAGTGGTATAGAATGCTCAAAAATGAACGATCTACTAGTTAATTGAATTTATGACTGAACAACAGCGGGTTTGTTTATAATTATTCAACATCAACAGAATCTCTGTTTAATTTTATTTGCATGCCCATAAGACGGTAAAATATGGAGGACTTTACTTTAAGAAAACATCTATGTACAAATTACCCATGTTTGCAAAAATAAATGATTTGACTTGATTTGATATAATAACGAGATGCTTAAAAATGTTATGTCGTGCTATTTACTGGACAGCCTGTATATTAGATATAATAAGAACATATTTCTCAGAAGAATTGCTCAGTAGCAGCCCGGAATCTGGATTTGTGCCCGGTTGATGGCAATAGGCTCGCTCCCTACATGGGACTTAGGCATAACTGGTGAAATGTCACCCACATTACACCTCTGCCTAACCCTTCTGGGATTATAGGCGCGAATGTACCTCGACTATAAGTGATGATGTGGTCTCCTAATATTGGAAGCGCACACTTGTATTTATCCCTGTTCTATATATACTTGCATGTAATTGTGTAGCCCCTGTTTGAGATCTAATAAATAAATAAATCAATAAAACCTTTCCATATTAGGGTTTATTTTTTTATTGTCTTTTATTGTCATGTAAACACGTTACCATTAAGGGGCCGACGTTACAAGCTCGTAATAATACTTCGAGTCGAGTACAAAATTCTTTCGGAATATTGCTATCTCTGTTTGACAAAAGAAGGAGAACGAGGGACGCCGCGCAGCCGTGTGTGTGTTTGTGTGAGTAGATAGATAGCAATTATTAGCTGTACTGTATTTACTGTACCTACCATTCATTCATAACGACTCGGAAGATTTATTTCTATATTCATTCATTTGAATGTTTAATTATTTTGTATTTTTTTTTTTTTTTTTTTTGTTGCTTTGTGAATTGGACATAAAAAGATTTGATCTGACATTAATATATTGTTTATCTGTTATCATTATCATTTCATTAACTTTTATCGTGTCATCTCATCAGTCACCTAATTTTAACGTTACAGTATTGTCAAAATTGAATTGTGTTGTGTTTTATATCTTATATGGGTCAAGGACCTGAAATAAATGTTTTTTTATATTTTTATATTAGTAATTAGTTATGTTCATGATTTGCTTTATTTTTGTTGACTACTTTGGGGAATCGTTTGTAAATCTAAAGACTAATAATGTGTTTTTTTGACATTTCTTTACAATGCCGGTATCTCAACATAGAAGAATATTTGAGATCTAGGCCTTGTAGAGAAAATCTCTAAGTCATTCATACCTTCCCTAAATACTTTTGTAAACCAATGTTGAACGTACCTATATGTTGTCGGTGTTCTTGAATAAATTACGTATGGTACCTATACATCGTAATCGCGCGCGGTCTTTGACGGGAACCGGCCGACGATGTGTAAATATAAGTTAAAGGGTTTTTTATTATTATTGTCTAATATCATTTTAAGCCGGTGTAAGATTATTTATTCCCTTGGTCTTAACTTTAAAATACTAACGCTTCTTCTGTCTCTCTGATGTTTACCTTTACCGTTTTGAGAGCAGTGGTGATGGAATAATTTACACAAAGTAAAGCGACTGTCTGGGTTCGAACCTACAACTCGTACGTCGCGGCCATTACCACTGGGCCACCACTGCTCTCTAAGCAATAAGGAATACAAGTCAAATAATAAAGTGTTATGCAAAATAAAAGACAAATATTCTAGGTACATCTAATAAATAAGCGTACACACAAATAATAGTATTCTGTGCTAAGAATAATAACAATAAAAAAACAAGGATTTTGGTACCTACTAGTGTGAAACTCAGACCACGAACTAAGTACGTAAACACCGCAGACACCGCGGCTGTGGCGTTTTACGGCTAATCCGCTGAACTGTGTTTGACCCCTGGGTAAGAATATAGTCTACTTTTCATCAACACTCCACATGGGCGAAGCCGCGGGCGGAAGCTCGTAAGAAATAACTTTAGAAAAGTCCGTATTGTAATGTTACGTATCAACATTTAAACAAACATGCAGTAAGCATTATGTGTAAATTACTGAAACAATTTACTTGTCTTATTTTTGTAATACTTATTTTCTTAAATTGCAAAGTATTTCCCGCACATAAATGAATGCTGACATCGTGATTGAATTACACAAATAAAATGCTTTCAGTTGATGTATCAATGAACGTAATACTTCGACTCCTTGAAAAGATGTGTATCTTTCAATAAACCAAAAGTATTTTTTTCCTGTAAAACTTGCCTTTAAGATAGCCGACTTATTGCTTGGGGGTGTCTTTGCAAAACACTTAGTAACTAAGAACGTAGTAGGTAGGTTACTTATAATATACAACGTGTAACGGAAAGGGGGTATCAACCCGAAATGCACCAACTCTGACAATGGTAACAGACGACATGGTACCATTTTTAACCTTCTAAGTTTAAGTTATAATTAAAAACAATGAATTAAAATCCAGGTCTGCATTTAATAAATTTAAATTTTGCACAACACTAGCGAAGTATCAGCTGACTAGGGTCCATAACCTTTGATCCACCTACCTATCGAAATAGTTTACCGCTTTTACTCCTAGTAAAATATGATAAATGGGTTCCGTATTTATTTTTAGTGATTGAAAAGTCGCGTCAGGTTTGAATAAAATCGAGGTTGTCACAGTTTTGATGAAATGATTTAAATTAGAAAAACATAATTTGAACTTTTAACTTATTAACTAAAGCACAAAAATCACAAAAAAAAGACTGGCTTTAAAAATCAATAAACTTCACAAAATAATTTGAAATCGTGCACTAAGGGTTCCATTAATTAAAGTAATTTACCACAAAGTAATTAACAATTACATTAAAAGAGCTTAAAAAAAAGACCGCGAAAAAAATTGCGCGATTACATGATTTATTAATTAAACAGATTATTCCATAAAACCTGAGAAGAGAAAAAAACGTAGTGAACAAAATAAATAGTTTTTTATTTGTAGTTACTCAGTTTTAAATTCGGAGTTAATTAACGAATTATCATTTCAATATCGAGTCGCATCCACACAATAGATAACGCCTACTAGGATTTCATGAGTATGAAAGAGTTTTTATCATTAATGGCTTTAAAAATAATTTGCAGACCCCTGAAAGGGGCGTGGTCTGTCCACTCTAACCGTTCTTGTAATCTAGCTCTAAGTGTGCGATTATGCATCTCATGTGCGTGTAATAATAGTCACAATGGGTTCTCCTTAACTTAAAAATTTAAAGTATTTTTATGGGTTGGCAAAAGTCTCAGGTTTGATTCCTACCACTTTGCAAGTTATGCGTAGTATTTCGGTGGGCACGTTAAGTCGTAGTTTTCAGTAGTTATTGATTTACATTGTGGTCTTAGGCTTTGTGTGATCTCTTCTACTGTCTAAACCACAAAGTAAATCGATCACAATACAGGAGTTTAAAAAAAACGTTGAAAACGAAAATCGCGCGATGATCATAATTTATTAATTAAACAGATTATTCCATAAAACCCGAGAAGAGAAAAAACGTAGTGAACAAAATAAAAAGTTTTTTATTTGTAGTTAGTTAAATTCGGAGATAATTAATGAATTACCTATTCAATATCGAGACGCATAAACACAATCGATTACGAATACTAGGATTTCATGAGTATGAAAGTTTTTATCATTTATGGCTTTCACAAAATAATTTGCAGACCCCTGAAAGGGGCGTGGTCTGTTCACTCTAACCGTGCATTTTGTATTCTTGTCATCTAGCTCTAAGTGTGCGTGTATGCATCTCTTGTGCGTGTAATAATAGTCACAATGGGTTCTGCATAACTTAAAAATTTAAAGTTTATTTTTGGGTTGGCGAAAGTCTCAGGTTTGATTCCTAGCTCGTACCACTTTGCAAGTTATGCGTAGTTTTTCGGTGGGCACGTTAAGACGTAGTTTTCAGTAGTTATTGATTTACGTTGTGGTCTCAGGTATGTTTGTTTGTTTGGCATCTCGCAAGTCAACCTATGAGGTTGTCGTATGTTTAAGCGGACTTGCTGTGGTCTTAGGCTTTGTATGATCTCTTTTACTGTCTAAACCACAAAGTAAATCGATTACATTATAAAAGTTTAAAAAAGAAATCTTGATAAAAAATAGCGCGATGATCATTACTTATTAATTAAACAGATTAATGAATCCATAAAACTGAGAACAGTAGAAACAAAACATTTTGTGAACTAAATAAATCGTTTTCTTTATTTGTAGTTTTAAAATTCCGACTCGCACTTTTAATTTTCATGACAATTACCATTTCGTCAAATTCAATATAGAGTTACCTACATCATAATTTCTCCGATACATCATTTTTGACACGATCGATTACAAAGGGCTACCAGGGTTTCATGAGTATGAAAGAGTTCGGACGGGTAAGTTAATATCAATTTGAAAATGGATCCCTAATTATTGACCCACCCACTGCTATTATTATGAAACGAACCCGCGCAAATAAAGAATTGGAGCGATGTAAAGAGTTATCCTGCTCGCACATCCGAAAGCTTTAATTAGAGCAAGCATAGCGGCTATTATTTTCGGGTTTACGCTCTAGTGAAAGCATTGTTGTGTCAACAGCCGCTTTGGTGTGAAGTTCGTTTTTTTGTGATAGTGATATTTCGTGATGTCTTTAAGTAATCCAGAATATTACGAAATGATGCTTTGCGTCGGTGCAACCCACGGAAACTTGAGTGCAGCTCGGGAGTTGTATCGTCAGCGGTTCATAGAAGGTCGACCAGCTGCCGAGGCTAGACAATTGCCTTCACTGCGTTGCTTCAGACGCATGGTTAGCCGTTTGCATTCAACCGGTTCTTTCCACGCGCCAACTCCAACGGGCCGCACGACGTCCCAAGATCCGGATTTTGAAGAAGCCGTACTGGAGCACTTCGAAAACAACCCATGGAGCAGCACGCGTCGCGCAGCCCTGGCGCTGGGAGCCGCGAATCATATGCAAGTGTGGCGAGTTTTTCACGTAGACGACCAGCACCCATACCACTTTCGCCGCACACAGGAGCTGATTCCTGCTGATTATTTACCACGCGTGTCGTTTTGCGAATGGTACCGAAGTCAGGTCGATACCTGACTTCGGTACCATTCGCAAAACTACACAAAGTGCTGTGAACAAAGTGCTGTGGACAGATGAAGCATCCCTCACCGAAAATTATTGGTCGCATACAAATCCGCATGTGTCCTCCGTGTCATCTTTCCAGCATCAATGGCGGATAAACGTTTGGGCTGGTATCATAGGTGATGTTCTTGTAGGACCACATTATTTGCCGGCAAATCTGAATGGTGCAAATTATTTGGATTTCCTTAGAAACGATCTGGACGAGGAGTTAACAGTGATGTCAGTGACCAGCTACGTTGACCTCGTCATGGAGAACAACATGATATTTCAACAAGACGGCGCTCCAGCCCATTTCGCGCTTGATGTGCGAAGCCACCTAAATGCGTGCTTCCCCCATTGGATAGGTCGAGGAGGCCGCGTTGCCTGGCCTGCGCGCTCGCCAGACCTCACTCCGTTGGACTTTTTTTTATGGGGATATATAAAAAACTATGTTTATGCCGTAGAGTGCTCATCAAGAGAGCAAATGGTGGGTCGCATAAACGACGCATTTGAGTCAGTGACGCCGGAGATGCTGCGCAATGTCCGAGCGTCTACCAACAGGCGAGCTGGCTTGTGTATCCAGCAACAAGGAAGACATTTCGAACCCTTTCTTTGAAACGTAAGTTTGCTTATTAATTTCGTTTAAAAGTTCCGCGATTTTATTTTATTATCTATGGATTCGTAAAACAACCGAATCAAATAGTTAATATTTCACCATATTTTTAACAATAAATAACTGTCAAAGCAAAATAACTCTTAATGCCAATTCGTTTAGTGTCAATATTGTTTGTTACAGGGACGGCATAAGACACCGCCGGGTAGCAATTGATCTCGCCGACGACGGCTTTGTTGAAGCCGTGCCAGCGCAATATGTACCAGGCGCTCAGAAATAGTCAGGATACGCGAGTGAGGAGAAATAATAGTGAAATGGACGGTGCTAGTGTGAGTGTGTAGGGGTGTGTAAGTAAGACGATAAAAGAACAATGACCTCAAATAGTGATGTGCCACATTTGTTACATGCTAAAATTATTACAGGTTGTGGCGGCATCTACACCGCCACATGCGAACTAACGCATCAATCCTGCATCGCGCAAGCAGAGTTTACCGCGCAGATAGCATATATACAACTTCCCGACAACAATCATCGGGCAGTTGCCCACCAGATACGACATCCATCTGGTCGGAGGATCCTCCCTTTTCTGAGAGTATGAGTGAACTTTTCACCCTGTTCCTCATACTTCTAAACAGGTGACCCCGAGTATGAACGTCAGCGCAGCCTTCGTGCAACTACTTCAGCGTGACGTCATCATCATCACTCCCGCAAGCTTTAGAGCGGCGAGTCACACAGCCAGCCAGCAACCACGGCTTCAACGGGTATTCTGGCCATCAGCATGCAGCGCGAGCGCATACCTGGTCATCACCCTCAGCCTCATCAGCAACCTTGGCACAGCACACTGCACATTCGGCCGGTCCACAAGAAGAGCCTTAATCACTCTCCTGGTCGAACAGCAGCAGCCAGCCACAACCCGGCGCTGTACCACATCCGACCCACTGGAGCACAAGCAGCGCCACCCCGACTCACTGGCACTGGCATCTTCGCAGACAGTTCCGACTCACCGCGAACTACGCGACACCTGGTTCCGACCCACTGGAACCTCAGCTGGCACGGGCAAAAAGCATCGCAAGATACAAGACTTAGCCCACTATCGACCTCCGGTCTCCGGAGGGGAGTGAGGTGGCGGCATCTACACCGCCACATGCGAACTAACGCATCAATCCTGCATCGCGCAAGCAGAGTTTACCGCGCAGATAGCATATATACAACTTCTCGACAACAATCATCGGGCAGTTGCCCACCAGATACGACATCCATCTGGTCGGAGGATCCTCCCTTTTCTGAGAGTATGAGTGAACTTTACACCCTGTTCCTCATATACTTCTAAAAGGTGATTAAAAACTAGATTTTTCTTAATTTTGAAAAGTGCTTTTTTTTATTGAAAATTCGCACAGAGGATCTACATAAGGTACACTATTTTTCCATTTCGTGTTGATAACACCTTTCCGTTACACGTTGTATATTATTGGATAATACTAACTATTAAAATACATCCCAACGTTTGGAGTCCATATCGGCAACCAAACCAATACGTAAATAAAATATCGTGAATAAGTCTTACGGACCTATAATAAGTCCGCAAGGAAAGCTAAAGTTCGTAAGAATGGTTAGGTTACTTGATACCGAATAATAAGGCAAATCTTTATCCAAGTTCACGGCATTTATAAGTCAATAGTGTCAGAAATATTACAATAGAAAGCAAATAAATACGCACGCACAGGACAATAAAGTAATCGTCTAACACTGACAATAAACACGGAACACCCCCGGCGCGGCGGGCCCAACGTTGCGGTAATGTGTGTGCTTGTCCGAGCGATACACACCTACTACCGCGAGCAGTATGACCACGCACACATTGACATTTGCTTGACGCGATAGCACTACTAGCTATTGGAAATTTATGGACTATTCGTAAGTTGATAATATCAGCTGTTTCTAATACAACAACATTACCGATATTTTTCTTTATAGTACAAAAACAAAAATAAGAAAAAATGTCAGTTACGACGCGAAAAACAATTAGCTAAAACTTCATTTTCGGTAAGTATTTTGGAAAAAAAAAAGATGCAGGAACCTAGATAAATACTGTCTAAATCCGAATATAAGCATAATATGATAGAAATATGCTTAAATTACAAATGGTTTAGGTATTACGTGTGTATGGACAATTCGTGCGTCGCCCTGCTCTTAATGTACCTAATTTATTGTAAATGAAATTTAGATGTTAACAACATTTTGATTAGTGCATTATTTTAGTAGGGATAATAATTATGATATAATGTATTTATGCGTTATGATTTGTATTTATTACATGTCTTGGGGAACAAAAATCCACAGGGAGGTGACACACCTCGCAGCGCAAAGAGTTCTGAAGGAGTGGACCAACACACTTCGTCTTCAATAATCAGATTTAGATAGGCTGAGATAGGCGAGTTCAGAAAGGGAACTTGTTTTTATAGATGTGGTACCTCATAGAGGGGGGGGGTGATACTTGGTTTAGGAATGGGACCAGCTTTCCTAATATCCTAATGGAGCACTAGTAAGGCGCTGCGACACAAAAAAATATAAACGTGTTAGCGAAAACAATGAAACATAAACACAATTCGAACTAGAAAACCGGCACAAACGTCGAAGAGGGATTATGATATTGACAACTGTACTTGTACATTACAATAATTACTTCGCCTTACTGATTACGCTGGTATTTCTATAGAAGAGAACGACAATTGACTAAAATTAAAACACACGTTAGCAAAAACAGTTTATCTGCGATTTCAAAAGTTTAACGAGAGGCATGTCGAAGGACACGTCATTATAATATACGCATTAGATAGATAGATAGATTCATTTATTTGCCTGAAATATGGTATCTTACGGATTTTATAACACGTACATAATAGTTCTTCATATTCCGCCTACTAAATTCGGCATGCAAATTTTGTGACAATAGTAATAGTTCTAATTTAATCAATTTAAACAAAATAATTAGATTCCCATGTCAAAAAAAGTACTAAATCAAGATTTGTCTACATATCAAATTACAAATATCATAAATTACAAATTACAAATTGTATATAAGTCAACTTTCAAATGTCAACAAAGGAAATAAAATTACAAATGTCTTAAATAAAATTATCAAATTTAATTTTCATGTCATGCAACTTTTCCGTTTGTCTTATAACTCATAAATTCCTTAATAGTATAAAAACAATTTTCAATCCATGCTCTGAGATGTTTATGAAATAAGCTGGTTCGCAGTTCTCTAATAACCTTCGGTATATTATTAAATATCTTTATTGCCATTCGACTAGTGTTTTTATGGCAGAACGCTGTTCTACATCTTGGCATTGCCAATTTTGTTGGATCCCTTGAGATTTTTCCTACCTTATAAACATTGACGCTATCGGCTTTACTGAATAGGTGAGGATGTTTTTTTACAAATACTCCAGTTTCCATTACATATAAGCATGCTAATGTTAACAATTTATTATTTTAAAAAATAGGTCTGCAAGATTCTAATGGGTCTACACCAAACACAGCTCGTAAACACTTTTTTTGCACAATAAATGCCTTATTGCTGTCAGTGGAATTACCCCATATGATCAAGCCGTATCTTAGCACTGATGCGACATATCCATGATAAGCCAATAGAGCGGCATTACGTCCAATAGTTTTTCTGAGATTTCTTAGTGCAAATGCAAAGCTGTTTAGCCGATTACATACATTTTCAATATGTTTTTTCCAATTACAATTTTTATCAATTACTATGCCTAAAAATTTCGTATGGTCAACTTCTTCAATGTCATTATCACCTCTAATAATTTTCATTGATTCTCTTGTCATTTTGTAATTAGAGAAATTAATATATTTTGTTTTGGAAAAATTCACGCATAAATTATTTTGTTCAAGCCATTCTATTATGGCTTCCACGGCAGCATTTATTTTATCCTAGAATTGTTCATTTTTATTATCTTTATTTATTATCAATGAGATGTCGTCTGCAAACAACACGCACTTATTATCCGTCACTGTTGGCAAATCATTTATGTATAGAAGAAAAAGCAAAGGCCCCAAAATACTACCTTGAGGCACGCCATATGTATTGGTCCTGAATCGAGATGTATGCTTTATCACTTCTCTGTCTTTATTAACGCCTAAGATTTCAACCCGTTGTTGTCGATTAGATAGGTAATCTTTTATCCAATTTAACGCTTTTCCTCTTATTCCGTATCTCTCACATTTTTACAACAGTATATCATGTTTAACAAAGCCAAATGCTTTGCTCATGTCGAAAAATATTGCTGTGACCGGTATTTTCTTATCTATATTCTCGGTAATCGATTTTATTAGTTGATAACAAGCTAGTGCTGTTGACTTTCCTCTTTGAAAACCATTTTGTTCCGTACTTATTATATTGTACTTGGATATAAATGATACAATTCGATTATACATTGCTTTTTCAAATATTTTTGAAAATATAGGTATTAAGGTCACTGGACGATAATTGTTTAACTCGTGTTTATTATTATTTTTATATAATGTTTTTACAACTGAGAACTTTAATTTATTCGGGTACTTTTCTTCACAGAAACTTAAATTCAGAAGATGAGCGATAATAGGAGACAATATATCGGCACATGATTTTATTATGTGGGTAGAAATATCATCATATCCCACTGCATTGGTATTATTTAGAAATGCAATTATTTTTTTGATTTCATTGGGCGTGCAAGGTTCGAGATATAAACTGTTACTTCCATTGCTAATGTTCTTTGTGACCTTGTTTTTATTATTGGTTATGTCTATATTTGTAGTATCAATGAAGTGATTATTAAAAGCTTCCGCTATTTCTTCAGGTTTTCCTATCATATTATAAACTAATTTATTTTCCTTAGATTTACTTTCATGATATTTTGATTTTAGATATCTTTTAGAGAGGCAAGATTGTTTTATACCTTTAGTTAACCATCTTAAAGTAGGTTTTTGACGATTTACTTTTATTCTTTGCAAAGGGAAATTTAATTTATATAATAGGCAAAAAGCCTCATGGAAGTTGTTAAAAGCCGTATTAGGACCTATTTCATCATAAACATCTTGCCATTTTAGGCTCAAGAGACATTCTCTAAATTTTCTAATGTACTCGTCGTTATAATTACTCTTGACAATAAAAAAAACATTGTAATTTATTCATTAAAAAAACATATTCACAAATTTCAAATAAAACTGCGCACACTGGTTAAACTTTTATGAGTATCAGAATTTAGGTTAGTATAAAAGCATGGCTTCGGAATAATACTTACAAGCCACTTGTAACCACGGGACCCAAACTTAACTAATATATTATAAAAATATAATAATAAATAGGATTGTTTTTCAAATATTACCGTCTTATTTTAACAAGAATGGAATATCGCGTACCTTAATCCTTCAATACATCCCTTTTATAAGTCAGCCTATATTTATACTGATTACATGGTTTTGTTAGGTAAAAGCATAGATAAAGTTAAGTATCAGCATCGAAAAAGATTATATTTGATAACCGCACATGAGCGATGTAAAGTGCGGCGTCATAGGACACGCCCGAACTGTGTCACCACACTTATTGTACGTTTCGGGACATTCCCAAAAATAAGAGAGCTCTCATTTAAACATTTTGGAATTAGACTGCGTCAATTACAATTGATAAGTAAGTATATATTCAGTGCTGTAGGGTAGAGCTGTGTGTTGTTTTAGAACAGTGCCCATTATAAATAGTTGCCGAACTATACTTCACAAGATTTGTATAGTAGGTTAGAAGGAAAATTAAAGGGAGAAAAGTAGACACTTTAAGAACCGCCCGCTAACGAACTCGCTCCACCCCATGTGGTAATACAGTAAGTTATAATCGGTTGCCATAGAGATTGACACAGTAAACTTGTCTAGATATTTTTGGATCAGCAATATAGCGTAACTCTTTAAAAAAACAATATTAACTTGCGAATTCTATTATGTAAAGCTTCTATATGTTGTTTGAACGGACGTGTTTCAAAACACCAAGGTATTTTGTTGTAATTGTAATTTAAATGTTGGAACAAACGCATTGGTTATACGCGGGATTTGTGCAAATAATGTCGAGGTGCTAGTTGCTGTTTGCTTGCGCATACTAAACTTACTGTAATTTGTCTTGTCTGCATTTAGTGTTAGTGAATTATGTTGAAGGCATTTAATAACAACATTAAATCCGTGTTGTGCAAGCTTGTAGACAATTTTTTCTGAGTCACCTGAAAATAGTAGAGCAGTGTCGTCAGCAATCGAAACCATTTGGCCGTGATTTAGATTTAAATTATAAAGATCGTTTATGTATATCAAAAATAGCGTAGGCCCTAAAATACTTCCTTGGGGAACTCCGAAGGACGTGTTTTTTTTTACATCGCCGAGAGCATTACCAATCCTTACACATTGGGTACGGTCTTCTAGAGAGCTCTTAAACAGTTTCAGCTGGGAGCCTCTGATACCTATGGCTTCTTGTCGTTAGGGTAAATAGCCTGTCTTTCCGTGTCTGTTTAGCAACGCAAGGCATACCCCAACGCGTTCGCAGCCCTGCTGTTTTTTTTATTTTGACAATTTGACGCAAATGGACCAATATTGTATTGACTTCAAATTGTAAAGACCTAACTCGGACTTTAAATGAAAAGCAGTGGACTGTAAAAACTAACTTATATTGAATGGAATTATGGACGGTACAGAAGAATTTAGTGCGCGTGTGTCGTCAGTAGCACCTGTATAGTAAAAGTACTCTGTGAGTAGCACTCGTTGATCAAGTGTCGGGCGGGGCGGGCCATCGCCCCTCTCATGCCTCCGCGTAGCCCAACTCTCAAGTCTGGCACGAAGATAGCCGACGGCGCCCGAAAAGATGTCAACGTTGAAAAGCTGCTGCTAACTCAGCCGTAGATTGAGTATCGTCAGCTTCCACTATCGCCTTTAGTCGTCAAGGTTGACTTTAGTTTTTGGGTGACAACAGGGTTATATATAGCAAGCGTTTAAAGCAATAACGTTTAAGTCGTGCGTTTGTTTGTAGTGTTCACTCCGTACACGTAATTAATGTTGTATGGTGTTTGTAAGGCATTGCTACCACGACGGAACTCGTATTCCATGATTACTCGTATTTTTTTTCTCGTCCATATTGACTTAAAAGATACAAATGTAGTGAAAACAAAACACTAATCAATAAACAAATGACTGAATTAAAATAATAGAATTACTTTTTTTTTACAATTTTCATTTGAGTTTAGAATGTATAGCTAGCCATACATACGTTATTTATACGTTACTTTTCAAATGGCCAGTATTGTAAAACGGAAACTTCATAGGTAAAGGTCTACCATATGTATCGTAATTTTAATAAGCAGGTACCTGTGTTTAATCAACATTATTAACGACATTTCAGAAGATTGACTTGTTTGACAAACGCATGCTTTTGAAACGGGCTAAAACCTGTATTTTATGCTAAGAAGTTATTATTCTTGAATAAATCTTAATGTTTTATCTGACCCTGATGTTTATCTACTGTACTTGTTGTTAATAATAGTAGAGGGCCACCATAAGATACCTACAGCCTTCGTGCAATTACACGTCAGCGGTAACACTTAAACTACGAAAATTATCCGTTTTAATACCGAAGAACTGATTGTTAGTATGTGTAATTTGTTGGAAATAAAACAAGCAAACGACAGCTGACGGTAAGTGGTCACCCCTGCCTGTAGACATCTGCAATAGAAGGCAAAAAAAACGCATTTCAGGATATCACTTGTATTTTGTTCCACTTTGGGGTAGAAGTATCACTTAATTGTTTTCAAGTACATCGACATCTATCAACTTTTTGTACAACAATCACTAACGGGAAATTCCTTAAAACTTCAGATAACATTGTCGACCTCAAGTACGTTGAGCTAGTTATCTTTAGAACTATAAATAAGCAAACATACTTCACACATAATCAGATTTCTCGCTACATCAACATGATCACATTACTATTGCTCGCCACGGTAACTTTGATCTTATACGCGGTCTACCTCACTTCCAAGCGAAAGTTCCAATATTGGGAGGATAAGAAAGTGCCGCATTTACCACCGGTCGCGTTTTTCGGAAATTATGGCGGATATATTTTACAGAAGACGTACTTAGGAGAGCTCACACAGAAATTATGCCAAAAATTTCCGAACGTGCCGTACATAGGCGCCTACTACGGCACAGAACCCACCCTCATCTTACAAGATCCAGAACTCATCAAGCTCGTAATGACGAAGGATTTCTATTTCTTCAACGGCCGTGAAGTCTCCAAATACTCCCAGAGGGAGATGTTCACACAAAGCCTGTTCTTAACCTACGGCGATAGATGGAAGGTGCTACGTCAGAACCTGACTCCACTGTTCTCCTCTGCCAAGATGAAGAACATGTTTCATTTGATCGAGAAGTGTTCTCATGTGTTCGAGAAGATGCTCGATCATGAAGTGCAGAAATGCAACGAGATCGAAGCGAGGATGCTCATGGCGAGGTACACGATGGACTGCTTTGGATCCTGTGCATTCGGCGTTAACACAGACACGATGGTAAAGAAAGAAAACAATCCATTCATACTCGTTGGTGATATGATCTTTGATTCCCATAAATTCAGAGCATTCAAGATTATTCTGCGATCTATCTGGCCGGCCATCTTCTACGCACTGGGATTCAAAGTGATGCCGGAAGAAGTTGATAGTTTCTTCAATAATTTGTTGACAGGAACTTTTAAAGGCCGCAATTATACGCCTACGTCAAGGAACGACTTTGTTGATCTCGTGCTGAAATTTAAGAACAACCATTCGATGACTGGCGACTGTATTAAAAATATGAAATCTGATTCAGGAAAGAAAGTTAATTTAGTTGTAGACGACGATCTGTTGGTGTCGCAGTGCGTGTTGATTTTCTCAGCAGGATACGAGACTTCAGCAACCACTTTGAGTTTCACTTTGTTTGAGTTGGCGAAACATCCTGAAGCTCAAGAACGACTGCTGGAAGAGGTGGATGATTACCTGCGTCGTCATAACAACGTGCTGAAGTACGAGTGCGTCGCAGAGACACCTTACATGGAAGCGTGTATTGATGAAGCACTTCGTCTGTATCCAGTGCTAGGCATACTAACTCGCGAGGTGATGGAAGACTACACGTTCCCATCAGGACTGAAGCTAGAGAAGGGTCTCCGGGTGCACCTGCCTGTGTACCACTTGCAACATAACCCGGAGTTCTTCCCGGAACCTGAAAAGTACCGTCCGGAGCGGTTCCTGGCTGAGAACAAGCAGAACATCAGGCCATACACTTATATGCCTTTTGGTGATGGGCCCAGAATCTGTATAGGTAAGTTCTAAATGTATCAGTTTTCGTTGACCTTTGTAAAATGGTTGCATTCCATTTATATATAAGTATAGATCGCTCACACCATACAGTGAGTCAATCCACCTAGCCTTTTCCCAACTATCTTAGGGTCGGCTTCCAATCTAACCACATGCAGCTGAATCCATACCTACAGTCAGAGTCTAAATTGAAAGAGAGCGACGGGCTTCTTCATCTTATGTAAAGTTGTTTTAAAGAGTTTTGCCACTTTAGACCGACTGTAAAAGAAAACAACCGACTTAAAAAAAACTTCGAAAAATAAAACAACTTTAATTTCAGTGTGCTTAGTGCGAGTTTTTTTTACGCATCGAGTGCGTTAACGTTTACGCAGATTACTATGGCGCTGGGTAAGCGCCACCTAGTGTCATACGCGAGAACAAAATTTTGTGAGTGTCAGTTTTAAAATTAACGCCGTCACCAGTGACGAGCGAGTCCCACTCGATAGTGAGGATCGTTTGGAGCGTAAACGTTTACGTTTGCATGTTATCGTGAGTGTCAGTTACAATTTTGACAGTTTTGACAGCTCGAATACGAAACGCAGTCGCTTGCGAGCGCGTAAAGTTTTCACTTTAGATTTTGTCGTGAGAGCGTTGTGAGAGTGGTGAAATAACAAAGTGATATAATTTAATTTCATATTGTGATAAAAAATAACAATGGCATCTCGTGTGTATTTCGCTTGGAGGATGTTTGAGACCGCAAGAGCACAAGATGAGCGTAATCTAACGTCCATTGGTCGTGCAAGAGCACGTATCTCGAGCAATCCGCTTAGGGCCTCTAAGCGGATTGCTCGAGATATCCGGAGGGTGAATTTAAGAGAAGATATCGGCTTCCTGAGGCAGCTGGCTGGTTCAAAGTCTTCTCAACGGGTATCCTTGGAAGATAAGATAATCATACACCTACTAATTTTGAAACACACTTTTTTCCATTTGCCTCCTACCACTATGTGCATTTTACCACATGCATTTTATATAACATTTGTTATTTTAGGTACTCACAGCCATTTCTTATGCAACTGGGTCTTACCAGCGCCCGGTGGGAGTTGCTAAAAACGTATCACAAAAAATGTGCAGTGTCTACATTGAATAAGTTACCAAGGCTCTGACCCATAAGAACATAGTAGGAAAATATATCCGGTTTCCTAATCAGTCTAAGGTATGGTCTACATGATTTATATACTGTAAATATACAATATCAATATCATTGTTGCTTGAAATGCACCTGTGTTTCAGGTTTTGTGCAATTTATGGAATACCTGGAGTAATTGGGTGTATTGATTGTAGCCATTTTAGAATATTTGGTCCACCAAAAGATGAAGAACATCTGTATTATTGTACAAGAACAAGCACTATCATTCAATAAATGTTCAAATGGTAAATATTATGTAGGTAATTAGATATGATTTATTCTTACCTACCTATAAGATTTTTTCTTAACTGTATTTTTATTTTACAGTTATGTGATGACCAATATAGAATTATAAAAGTAAATTCCAAATTTGGAGGTGCAAATCACAATTCTTTTATATGGGAAAGCAGTGACATCAACCATTAAAAAAAAATGCAGTCATTGCACCAAAATGGGGAGATAGTGTAGTGTAGCTTTTAGGTAAGCTCTTACCTATCAAAAACTGTTTGAACAACATTGCATTAAGCTAAGGCAAAATTAACTAATACATTGATCATCATTTTAGGAGACTCTGGTTATCTACAACAACCATGGCTGATGACTCTGATTTTAGACGCTGCTCCAAACACCTTGCAAGCCAATTACAACCATAAGCATGTGGCAGCCAGAGTTGTCATAGAAAATACATTTGGACGTTTGAAGAATCGATGGCGATGTCTTAACAAAGATAGAGTGCTTCACTACAAGGGACTTAAATGTGCTAGAATTATTCAAGCCTTCTGCGTTTTACATAACATTGGCATTGATCTAAATGTTGTAGAAGAAGAGGACATCACTGGTAATAATTTGATTAATCAATCAATGGCACAAATGAGTATTGAATACTTAATTATATTACTTGATAGGTTTGGAACATGAAGAACCAGAAAACGAAGAGCCCATTCACACAGAAATATATATATAATTGGTGTATCAATAGAATATAATAGATGAAATAGAATATAAAAGATAGAAATACTTGTAAAAAGTGTAATGTTTTATTCTATTTTACTAATATTTATAATGAGGGAATGAATGAGTGATCTCTGTTAGTTATTTACATTATTTCAACTGTACTATTTCAGTCTCTTAAAGAATTATATAATTTCATAGCACATGTGAGTAGGTACCATGTTCCTACTATGAATCTTGCTGATGGTAGTGACACATGTTGCATCCCTCAAATCCCCTGCAATGCTTGGCATTTTTTACTCTTGTTTAATTTCTATAATAATAGATAAGATTTTAGATTTCTAGATATGTTAAGGCATTGTAATAAGTAACTGTTTGTTTTAGAATAAAATTATGAAACTTATATACTATATTATTACATGTGTACTTTCTGATATTTAATTTTTAACTCACACATTGATCCACTGTTGTTAATTATATCATTACGTCAATAGTATGTCTGCTGGTATTACTTTGTTGTACCTATTATATGTTATTTTGGGTGCATCATCCTCACACATAATCAATTGATTAATGTACATAAACAAAATATTGTAAAACTTATATTTGAAAAGAGCAACTATGGAGTTTCTTGTCCGTTCTTTTGGAGCTCATAGTAAACTGAAGCTAACCTACTTGAATATTTATTAGAGGAACTGTATTAAAAGACCAAAAACTTAGGTTGCAATAGTTTTATTAATATAATTGATTATAGAAATTATGGTTCAAGCTGGTTTTTTATTATATTTTTTACATCACTTCAAATTATTAGACAGGTATACTATAACAAGTTGACTTGGTTGTGTGTTGTACACACACAACCAAGTCAACTGTCTTCATAGTGCGTTCTTAAACAATGAATTGCCCTCTTGAACAAAATCTAAACATTTTTGAACCCCATAGAATAAGAAACAAACATAGGAAACACTTAAGTTTTAGCTATCGCGAGATAAGCGCGATTCTATGTCACTGAGTGAATAATAAATCTATTTTATATAAACTAATAATATTACCAGCCGACTGTCCGACGGCTGGACAAAGCCCTCTATTCTAAAAGTAACATAACGTACCTGAGAAATATTGTAAAGATTAATTTTAGTTATTAATCTTTGCAATATTTATCAATCAGCTAGTTGTTCCAAAACATTCACAACTCTACCGCCTATTGCTTGCCAGTTCCTCTGAGCCTGTGCCTCCATTTCCCTTATTCTACTTTGCTCTCTTCTCAATCTGACGTTGTCTCTGTGCTGCTTGGATAAAGTGTTGTGCTGCCTGCTCGGTCTGTGCCTGGCCTCGCTCGTCTACGAGTTGAACCTCGAGTTCACACTGTTTAACAATGCAATCAATTCCTTCCAATTCCGTATTCTCGTTATCCTACCTCGGGCATTAAAGGTAGATAATTTGTTTAGATCTCCATTCCTAAAAAATAACAACATAGTTTTACAAACTTCACAAGTTGGATTACTATTTCACTACACACCAAATTAAATTACACTTACTGCTCCATATAGGTCACCATCATTTCAAATTGGGACGGGCTAGACTTCATTTTCAACAATAATATTAAAAACTTTATCCTTATTACAACAAAAACAAACTTGTTTACAAAACGTCTTCTAACTTGACTTATAAGCCGACTATTTGCATAGGCAGTCGCTTCTATTAAGAACACAAAATACAAATGTCAATTTATTTTGGCCGGTTACTAATGTTCGTTCGTTCGTTCGTTCACCAATCGTCACTTCTCACGGTGAATTAACGCGAAGCGAATCGTTGACTGTAATGAGACTCACACTCGCAAGATAACGGTGGTCGACGCGTTTGAAGTTAACTCGATTTACGCGATCAAGACGTTACTCGAATTTTAGTATGTCACTCGCACTAAGCATACAGAAGACGTTGCCTTTTGTTTTGTATTTTCGGTTTTTGCCATCGACTTATTTTTCACTTTGAAGAGTTTTTTTTTTGAGAAAGCTTGACCAACGGATGGGACCCTTTCAATCAAAAGAAGAATTTTTCAAATCAGTTCATAAAAGAGTTCTGAGGTTGAGTTGAAGTCGGTAAAAAATTATGGAGCACTAAGCCAAGCATGGGGAGCTTACCTAGTACTTTTAACCTACTGCAGAGTATGTTATTCTCATCCAAACGCAATCAGTTAGTACCGGCGTGATTTAGTAGTAAGTACATACAAACTGAAAAAAGTTACAAGATATGAAGCTGTTTTGATTGGTTCTGAACACTGGACCTACTCATATTCAAAATATAACTTTTAATTGTGTAATGTTTGCAGTTTTATTTCAGTTTTTATTTTCTTATGATGACGACAAAAAAAAGTGGATGCGTAATAAAGAAGATACGCCCATGTTTTTAAATACGTAAAACCTTACAAGATAACCTTTGACACGGTGACACTAGTTACTATTACTACAGAGTCTGAAAAATTACTTGATAAGTAAATTGTCACCCTACGTTAATTTGTCTTAATAGTGTTATTTCACACTGCTGCTGCTTTGTGGTGTCTACAAATCGAAAACCCAAGAAGACACATTGCTTGCCAAGTTTTGAATTCGCAACCCAATACTTAAACTCCGAAGGCACCACGTCTTTAATCTATCCTGTTTGTTCAAAATTTCATTAATTAACAATCATTGTCTTGTCCAGGTATGAGATTCGCAAGAATGCAAATGGCGGCCGCTCTGATAACACTACTGAAGAAGTATCGCGTGGAGCTGGCTCCAGGCACGGAGAAACAAATGACGTTCGAGCCCTTTGGCTTAGTGACGCAGCCTGTTGGGGGAATCGGACTGAAGTTTATTGAAAGAGAGGGTTGGGAGCAAAGGCTGTTGAAGTCACCTTGAATTTGTTGTAAATTTTAGTTTTAAGTCGTCATTGTATCATCCCATCTACAAGTATGTCTCTTTTTCGATTTTAAGCAGACTTCTGTAATGAAAGAACTTAAGGATATATTTCCAACTGTACGAAGTACCCATACTGTGTTCAAATTATAAAAAAATCGTCTGGCCGTTGAATGGCGTTTGGTGCCCAAATTCGCTGACGGCGTATTTCAAAATGTCAAGTGTTGTTCGACTTTTGCAGCTGTTACTGTTGCAGTTCGTTACAAATTTTCTGTTGTACAGTCAGGGAAAATAATTGCTAAGGAAATTAAAATGTATCCTACTTCTATTTCTAATGTTGTAACCATTTCATGCAACTGTCAAAGAATAACAGTTGTGATTTTAATAAACGGATAATTTATGTAAACCATGACTTTACATCACTTAAGGCTTAAATAGAACATTAATACATATATTAATATTAATTGTATATTAATAAACAATAAAATTTTAAAAACATATAAAATGAAATATGAAAATTACTTACAATGTATAAATTGTTCCGTATGTTATCGGTATCATTCATTCCGTTGAACACCGTTGTTATAGTGGGATTTAATGCTATTTTCGCGATTTTGTGTATTCTTAACGACTTGGGTTTACCTTTGGGCTGACTATTCTGCACATCAACCTAGACTACGGCATTTACTTCTGGATAACGACATGTAAGTGATTTGGACTTTGGCAACTGTTGAAATGCATTGTTGGAGACATCATTTGTCTGACGAAAGTGATCAGATAGAGAGTGCAGAGATAGGTGTATTCGATGTTAGTATAGTCGTAAACTAATTTGTTTAATTTCATGTACACATAAATCATATCAGAGATAAAACACAGAGAGCGAGCAAAAGTGGGGATTTCTTTTAGATGTTAGCTTTTACTTATTTAGTCTCGTATAATCTTTCAACCTCGCGAGTCAAGAAAGATACTTGATTAGTTGGATATTATTATTTATGTATAATCACACTACTAGTTTATTATACTGATGCGTAGAGATTTTAGATAGTCTATCCTTTAAGCTACTCAATACGGGTGCCTGTATAACACATGGTTTGGTAGCATTGCACGGGGTGCTCACGTTCTTCATCCGGTACTAGGACATGATTATAGTAAGCTATAACTTGTAAAAGTACTTAGTGTTTTTTTAACCATGGTATTAATATTTTCAGATAACTGGAGACAACCTTATGAAATAACTATACTACTATAGAAAAAGTTAGTAGTTTAGCAAGTCAAAGTAATTAATAGAATTAGGGTTAAATAGGTATTTAGACTCTCTGTGTGTGTATATTCTTGTGACTGTGAACATTATAATATTCTTTTTTAAATATTATTTCATGACGATATTTAAATTATCTATGGAAATGGAAAGAAAAAAAAAACTTAAACTGAGCAGTGTTGCAAAAACCTGCAATGTTACGAGTATCTCCACAGAGCAATCAATGAACTCATTGTACAGAAATTATATTGCATTAGGCTTAGATAAATGATTGGTCTCGCTGCGCTCGACTTGATACCGTAGGCGTACTTGGTAAATGCGGAAAAAAATACTACGCCGAAGTCGGCGTTCCCGAGCCAGTCACACTGCAAGCTGTCTGTCACGTGCACGTGCCGAATGTTTTATTAAATTTTGGGCATAATCCGAAGTTAAATGCCAGTTTACGCATTGAAACTGTGTAATAATACTACATCAAATAAGAAGGACACTGGGATCACATACCATCAGTACGTATCGTATAGTTTCGAAATATCAACATAAAATAACATGAATCCTATACGCCATTCAGTGTTGCCGCGTACACACTTTTTCCCAAGATGGCAGCACAGTTGCAAATTAGCACATTTTCAATTTTTATGCCTAACTTAGAAATAATTGAGAGAGAACTTTGTTATACGCGGAAACTAACGTATTAACTTATATTTTTAGACATTCTCTTTACTTGTTAACTCGTCTCTTACAAAGTTTTGTTCCACGAAACATTTAGCAGTCTTCACTTTATTCTATACACACACATGAACGGTAAATAGTAGAGCCCTACCGCTTGGACACGATCGCCAGTGGAGGGGATGCAGTGAGGACTGGGGCGGATAGACCGACTCACCGACCGAGTCGAGCGTCAACAGAATACGGTCGAGCTTGGAAAGTCTTGGCAAACGCTCAGTACCAACGCTCGTGTCTGTTTCCGTTGCACGTGTTTATTTCGTTTGCCAGTGTATTAAAGTTATTTTAATTCGAATTATAACCCAACTAACTATAGACCCATTTCACTGTTAGCAATATTCTCCAAAATTCTTGAAAAAATTGTCGATTTACGGCTCACCTCATACCTGTATTACAACGATATAATATCTAACAAGCAATTTGGCTTCAGACAGGGAAAATCCACAGAAGATGCAGTAAGTCTCTTAGCTATTCTTGTAACTTCTTGTTTAGATTCCTATTCTTCTAAAAAAGCTCGAGACGATTGGTATAAGAGGACTGCCACTCAAATGGTTTGAGACCTACCTTTCTAACAGAAGGCAATGTGTGAAAATGGGGGACACCATCAGTAGTCATAGCAGCGTAGAATTTGGAGTGCCTCAAGGTAGTGTCTTGGGCCCGACACTATTTATCATTTATATTAATGATATTCGTCAAGCCATTACACAAAATGCAGAGGTCATCTGCTATGCAGATGACACGGCTATTATTTTTCATAACAAATCTTGGGAAACAGTCCGTGAAGAAGCACAAACTGGCTTAACTAGTATCAAAAACTGGCTCGACCTTAACCTTCTGTCACTTAATATTACAAAAACGAACTACATCTGTTTCCATAAAACTCTCTCATCAGCACCTAAACTTTATTTACAGCATCAAATCCACCCACCACAGTTGAACTGCAAGTTGAACTTGCAGTTCAACTCCATGCACCTGTGAGGAAATTTAAAAGGTTGAATCTCTCAAATGCTTAGGGGTTCTGTTTTAACGATCATACATATTTAATTTTGTTCATTTTAAAAGACGACTTGGCTAATAAATTATTTACCTTATCTTTTCTTTCGAGTGCCCACACTAAAATGTGACGGATCGTGAAGGCCCGATGTTTCGCATCTCGGCCACCCCTGTGGCGACAGATATAAAAACCAAAAAATATATAGGTATAAGATGGAAAATAAACAAGAAATACATTCCGCGCATCAAAGCGAGGGTTTGTCAAAAAACTAGTGTCATCAATTTTCTAAATAGCTATTTTTTTTTTGTAATATACATACGTACATATATTATTACTTGACATTGGCAAAATAGTGACATAATTTTCACAGAATCCATAAATTGTAGAAAATAATAGACTGGAAATTACATTTATTTATTTATTTAAACTTTTCGAACCCAAAGAGGTACAAAGGCGGACTTAATGCCTTAGGCATTCTCTACCAGTCAACCAAGGGTGGTGAAGAGATTAGATGGCAGGTGCTTTAATTGAAGGGGACGATGATGGAAGAAAAATAACTTAAAAAAAAAAAAATATAACTTGTGAAGTGTGATGTAAAATAGATATTGTGTAACTTATAATACACATATATACATATTAAAAAAGTATATACTTACAATACATATTTACATATATATGTATATAAATACATTATATATATATATATATATATACATTGAGACCAACTTTTTCAAATATTTTAAAATTCTAATTATTATTCTGAATTATGTAGGTAGATAAGAATATAATTGTCGTCACCCGTCGACACACGTAAGTATCTTACACAATAACACAAAAGTAGGTTGCTAACCTAACAGTTTCCAGAATTACGTGTACAATTTAGAACTTCAATAAATATTTTCATACAATTGTTAGGCTGGTACATACAGTGAAAAATATCAACTAACAAAAATCTTATGAACTAACATATAACACAATAAAACTATACATCGCTACATACAAAAGATACATAAATTTTAATTTAATACAATAAAAATATGTTCTCTCCTATGCGCTGCTTTTTGTGTTTTTGCCGCCGTATCAATCTTCTCCTTGACACTGTTTACTTTCATCGTATATTATATTATAGATTTAAAACAAAATCTTGAAGACCTTAACACTAAACATAAAATGGTAAAAAAAGCTGCAAATAAAATAACGTCCGAGGTCACCACCACACCTAGAAAGAAATCCAGAAATACACCGATAAAAATATACCCAAAAAAATCTGACAAAAATCCTTCACACAATGTCTCGTCTCAACGTACTACTGTGACACCGAAGGATCATATTACGGATAAGAACACACCGCTATTAAAGTTACTCAAGAAAAACATAACAAAAAGGAATAAAATAAGCATATTAAGTAGTAACAAAACCAATAAAATACTACCAATAGCAGAAGACTTTTTCTACAACTTCCAAATATGTCATCATCTTATACCAAATTGCGGAACAGAGAAATTAATTGAAAATATTGACACAAAACTAACGAACTACACCCAAGAAGATTTCTGCTTTATTTTGATACGCGAAGAACATTTTCGTAAAACAAATAATTACTACAATGTTGTTGTCCAAATAAGAGAAGCTCTAAGTAAAATACAACATACGAACATAATATTATGTCTTCCTACATATAAGATGAACGCAGTGATATTCAATTGCAGGGTCGAAACCTTTAATAATATGTTGTATTTGGATAATCAAACACATAATTATGCTGAAATTTTTGACTCTAATTTGGATTTGTCCTGTGATTATGTGATGTTTGCTAAGCACACTGGTCGTCTGAACAACAATGGAATGAGGAATATATACCAAAATTTAAAATGTTTGGTGGATGAATATATGCGTGATAGTACGCAGCATATTACGATGACTAATGACGTCCAATATGATGATATCCACGGAACAAACTCCTCAGGAAATTCTGAACTTTTTCGTTTATAGTAACATAAATAATATTCATCAAAATATTGCTGGTGTTAGAGATGGTGGCGAAATAAAACAGACTTGGTTCCAGGCTCAACTTGGAAGGTGCGAGTGGGTGCAGGGCTTCGTAATAAAACAGCTTGCAGACGAATTTCTTAATAAGAATGTTCTAAGCGACGTGGTATTTTTCGACAGAGTAAAAGAAAAAAGTATTGCCAACAACAAAAAACACTTTAGGCCGGACGCACTCGTACCTTGCAACATTGTAATTTATTTTTAAGAAACGTTTTACACATTGCCAACAGATGGCACTAGATACCTTAACGTAACATATAATTAACTTATCTACGTACCTATACGTATCTACACTATGTTACACATAACATAACATCACGCCTTGTTTCCCCGAAGGGTTGGGCAGAGGTGCACCTATAGTACACACTATGTTCTGTGATTTATACCGATATTGAGGCGTGCGTCGTCCACAATCCGCCCCCATAGTGCTGAGCTAAGTTGACTAAAGCAAAATTAACAAATTATTTAGTAGCTAAAAACAGATTTACAATTAAAATAATAGTTGAATAACTAAACAAAAGTACAGCTCAGCGCTAACATTCCGCTGGCAAGAGAAGGGCGACGCGCGTCACCGGACGCCGCACCACACCAGTACGTGTGCGCACATCAACCACTCTGATGCGTCCATCATGGCCGCCATGAGTCGCAATCACCACCCCGTGGCGCCAAGAACCTCGCTCTAAATTTTGTTCAATTAAAAGAACATAGTCTCCATTTCGCAACGCTCTCTGCTCTTTGTTCCACTTAAATCTAGGTAGCAAAGTAGGTAAATACTCCTTTATCCACCGCCCCCAGAAAGCATCAGTTAAACGTTGCGCTATGCGCCATTGCTTACGTAAACAAAGGTCGTCATTATTAAAGATACCGAAAGCGGGACCGTTAGACGATGTTCCTATCAAAAAATGATTGGGTGTTAGGGCTTCAGGAAAGTTAGGGTCACAATATACATAAGTTATAGGACGACTGTTTACTAATGCTTCTACTTCCGCAAACAATCTAGCTAACGTCTCCGCACGTGGAGCGCGTTCCTTAAGTACGACCTTCAATGCTGTCTTCACCGTCCGTATCATTCGTTCCCAGGCACCTCCCATCTCAGGCGCACCAGGAGGAATAAATCTCCACTCTATGCCTCTTACAGTGCCGTCTTCCTGAAGTTTACTTCGATTGAGTTCTAGTAAACTACGTTTTAATTCGTTATCGGCACCTTTTAGGTTTGTTCCGTTATCAGAGTAAATAACGCTAGGCGTTCCGCGACGAGATATCATACGCCTAAGTGCCATAATAGCCGAGTCCGTAGTTAAATTATCGGTTAACTCTAAATGAATTGCGCGTATCGTCAAACAAGTAAAAATTACACCGTATCTTTTTTCTCTCCCTCGGCCTATTGTAACCTCCATAGGGCCGAAGAAGTCAACTCCCGTAAATGTAAAAGGTCTGCGGTGGTGCTGCAAGCGCGCGGCAGGGAGGTCAGCCATGCGCTGCGGCTGGGGCGCTGCGCGACGGTACCGGCAGAATAAACAACGCGAAGCTACGGCGCGTACGGTCGGCCGAATTCTAATGATCCAGTACCTCTGCCGTAATTCATTTACGACCAGTTCGTGCGCTCCATGAAGCGCTTTCCTGTGATAGTATTCTACTAACAGTCGTGTCAACTTGTGATGACCATCAAGTATGGCGGGTCTCATTGTCGATTGTTCCACACCTTGAACTTTGTCAATTCGACCTTGAACTCGTAAAATACCTTCTGAGTCAATATAGGGCGTCTAGAAGACATTAAGGGCTTGTTTTGCTTAAGAAGTTCAATGTCTTGAGCATAGGAGTCTTGTTGACACTTCTTAATTAAAAGCTTTTCCGCTTCGTACAATAGTTCAACACTAAGTTGAATGTCAATACGCCGACATCGTTTTATAAATAATAATACTCGAGCGGTAACTCGAACAAGTCGCGTCCAAGACGAAAATTCGTTTTCGTTAGGTAATGAATGTTGACTAACCTGTGACGTCATAACGTTAATACTCCTGATCTCATATTCCGCGTCATCTGATGACTTGGTAGACCTCAGATCCTTAGGCCATGTATTCTCTGGCTGCCGTAAGAATCCAGGTCCTTGAAACCAAACATTGTCGTACGTTAGTGGTGGTGCTTCTTCTTTAGTAGCTATATCAGCTACATTTAGTTTTGTCGGTACGTACCGCCATTCCGTTATCTTAGTTAGTTCGTCAATTTCACCCAGACGATGAGCAACGAACGGTTTATAGTTCCGAGGATCACTACGAATCCATTGAAGGATCGTGTGTGAATCAGTCCAAAAGAAGCGCTTGTCGGCCTTTAAGCTTGAATGTTCTCGCTGAACAATATCAGCAAGACGTGAACCTATCAACGCGCCTTGTAGTTCCAATCTAGGTATGGATATTGTCGAAGCTGATGTTAACGAGCAGCTCTTGAGGTGGTCGTTGTGCGGTTGATGAATATTAAAGATGCTTCTGTGATACAATTAGAATAACTTTTATTGCGTTTCTGCATAGGTAATTAATTGTTGTTTGCTATTTTATGATATACGAGTACAAGTGATCTCGCGTCGGAGTTCGTAGCGGTGTGTGTGGCCGGCGCGGGCTCGTACTGCGCGCTGCGTGCGCCCCTCTCCCGCGCGCCCCTCTCAGGCCCCGCGGACTGGTTCGCGGCGTGAACATCTTCCCCCCCTTGAAAGCTCCTGCTTTCAAGCTCTTCCGTCGTGGGTAGGAAACAGGTTCTGTTCAGAGCACGTCTGACGGTGCCTCTCGCTGTGTAGAAGTCAGCTACTCTGCAGACTCCATCCTTCCCAGGAAAAAGTTGCTGGACTCGCCCGAGTCTCCACTTCAGGGGTGGCACGTTCTCTTCCTTTAAGATAACTAAATCTCCCACCTTCAAAGCTCTGTCTCTCAAGCGCCATTTTGTCCGCTGCTGCAGTTCAGCTAGGTACTCCTGGTGCCAGCGCTGCCAAAAATGCTGCCTCAGCTGTTCAATCATCTTGAACCGGTCTGGAGCCTTTAACGTGACAGGTGGAGACGGCAGTGATGTTAAGGGCCGCCCCACAAGGAAGTGGCCGGGAGTTAACGGGGAACAGTCGGTAGGATCGGATGATAGAGGAGAAAGGGGACGGGAATTGAGGATGGCTTCAATTTGTGTAAATAATGTGTCCAATTCCTCGTACGTGAGGCTAGCGTTGCCCATTATCCGCTTTAGGTGAAATTTGGCAGACTTAACGCCCGCCTCCCAAATTCCACCAATAGTCGGGGAATATGGAGGATTGAAAAGGAATTTGATGCCTTCAGCATTGGTGTAGTCATAGATAGAATTTACGCTGGCCAATAGCAACCTACCTAACTCATTATTTGCCCCAACGAAATTTGTGCCATTGTCGCAATATATCGTATGAGGTTTACCTCTCCTAGCAATAAAACGACGTAAGCTAAGTATAAATGCGTTAGTGCTAAGGTCACTAACTATTTCTAAATGAATACTTTTAGTAGAAAAACAAACTATAACGTTAAGATAACATTTTGTTATTCGGTTACCCCTTCCTTTCTTACTAGAAATAAGGAAAGGTCCAGCAAAATCAACGCCACATACTTGAAACGGATGACAAGGTGTGACCCTATCTACGGGTAAATTGCCCATCAGCGGCTCCATAGTTTTTCCTCTTAGTCGTGTGCAAACAACGCACCTTCTCACAATGCTGCGAGCCAAAGTTCTGCCTCCTACAGGCCAGAATTGTTCACGAAAGGAACTATGAAGCAGTTGAGGGCCAGCATGCAGCAGACGTAGGTGTTCGCCTTCCATCAAGAGCCGAGTGAAATAGTGCTTACCATCCAGGAGGATGGGGTGCTTTTTATCAAATTTACAAGCAGCATGCTGTAGACGACCACCTACTCTGAGTACTCCATTGCCGTCGAGAAAAGGTGACAACTGTAACAGGTAAGATTTAGGCTTAAGATTTTTATTTTGTTTAAGTAAAGATATTTCTGAAAGGTAAGTTTGACCTTGAGCAAGCTTTATCAGGTAAGTAAATGAATTTTCTATTTCCTCCAGTCTTAAGTGACCTATTATTTTATTTTTATAATTTTTACAATTATTCACGAAACGTAAGACATAAGCTATAATTCTTTTTAATCTATTTATTTTAGAATAATTATTAAACTTAATTAATGGTGACTGTGCAATATTAGTCATAGTTATACAACCGCTGGTAGGCGTTTTAATTTCAGGTAAATTCGAAGAATCTATGGAATTTATATTAAGAGGCCAGTTTGTTTCAATTTGCAACAGGAAATCTGGGCCATTCCACCATACAGTTGAGGCCTGAAGTTGACCTGGATCGACTCCTCGAGAAGCGAGATCAGCGGGATTTAAAGTAGTAGGTACATGTCTCCAGGATTCCCTAGTTGTCAACTCATGAATCTCGTTGACTCTATTGCAAACAAATGCCTTGAGCAATTTTGACTGTGTTCGAATCCAGCCCAGAACGACGGTCGAGTCGGCCCAAAAGATCTTACGATTGATAGTACAGCTAAGAGAATGACACACCTTAGCGACTAGTCGCGCGCCCAGCAACGCTCCGCACAACTCAAGACGCGGGATCGTGGTTGGTTTCAGCGGGGCGACGCGAGTCTTTGCACATAACAAGATAACTTGTACATTATTATGACGATCTACAGATCGTAAATAAACACAAGCCCCGTAAGCCTCTTGGGATGCATCTACGAAACAATGAAGTTCTATTAACACTGGATTAGTACATAAAACATGTCTAGGTACCCTAATGTTAGCTAGTATATGGGCATTGGAAACAAACCTTTCCCAAGTTTTCTTAATATTCTGTGGAACTAACTCATCCCAACTTAGTTTTAAAACCCAAAGCTTTTGTAATAAGATTTTAAGTTTAATAGTACACGCACTTAGCATGCCTAAAGGATCAAAGATTTTACATGTATTAGACAAAATAGAACGTTTCGTGACATCATTAACAGTTTTGTCTAAATTAACTGAGAACTGTAAATGGTCATGCTCAGGAAACCACAACAATCCTAATACACTTGATTGTTTATTTAAGTCCAATGACTGTGACAAGGTACAGTCAGCTTCAAATATTTGTGGACAGTTTGTACGGAATTTATGAATGGGAAAGCAAGCAGATGCTAGTACCTTTTTAACTGAATGATAGATATGGGAAAGTTCCCTTTCCGTATCAGCACCGCTCAAAAAATCATCATAATAAAAATCGTGTTGTATAATTTCAGATATGATTTTATCATCGCATTCTTTTGCTAACTGTAGCAAGCATCGCGTACTCAAGAATGGGGCAGACGCTGTCCCATATGTAACAGTATTTAACTGTAATATTTCTAGTGGCTTGTCTACATTATCACGCCAAACTATTAATTGCAGGTGACGCTGCGAAGGATCTATTCTAATCTGTCGGTACATTTTTGTTATGTCTCCAGACAAAACATATTTGTGTTGACGGAATCTGAATAAAATATTTATTAATTCATCCTGAATTACAGGACCTATGAACTGGATGTCGTTCAGAGATTTTCCGGACCTAGATTTTGCACTACAATCAAAAACTACTCTGACCTTGGTCGTTTCGCTCTTTTCGCGAAAAATAGCATGATGTGGCATAAAATACCCAAATAATGGTTTATCGACCTTACTTAAGTGTCCTAATGTATCGTATTCGTCAATAAACTCACAATATTGCCTTTTAAGTGTAGGATTTTTAATAAACTTCCGTTCGAGACTCTGAAAGCGTTTTAAGGCCATGTTATAGGAATCACCCAGTGATGTTGCTGGTGATTCACAAAATGGCATTTTAACATTAAATCTCCCATCCTCTAAACGTGTAGTATTTTCTATAAAATGCTTTTCGCAAATGTGATCATTTTCAGAGTAAGAAGCACTTGAAGAAGGAAGTTCTTCAAGTTCCCAGAACTTGGTAAGGTTTTTATTTATTTCCTTAGTAAAATTACAATGTAACTTGTTCTTTTGTTCATTATGATCTAAACTACCTATTGGCCCAGCTACTAACCAACCTAGTTTAGAACTTGGAGTATAGGTTTATTTTCACCTAATCTTATTTTCTTTGCAGCAATGATATCAAAGAAAATATCAGCACCAAGCAGCAGATCAACTTGAGAAGAACAATGAAATTCGGGATCAGCAAGCTGAATATTCCCAGGTATGTTTAATGCTAAAGGATTTATATTACTATTAGGTAAGTTACCTATAATTTCAGGTATAACTAAACACTTAATATTCGTGCTGTAAGAACTTATTAATGAATTTAAGGTAAGCTCACAACAATCTGTTATACTAAATTGCATGTTATTAACCCCACTAATACACACAGGTCGTGTATTAATAGAATTTAATCCTAATTTATTTTTGATGTCTTCAGATATGAAGCAGGCTTGACTACCGGCATCCAGGAGAGCCCGGGCAAGGTAAGTCTTATCATTTTTCCTATTACTTAGTTTTACTAAAGCAGTACAGAGAAGAACTTGTTTACTCATAAAGACAGAGCAAGAGGATACAGCACTAGCGATCGATGAGTCACTAGAGGTATTGTTATTCTCAGACTGTGTAACTAAGGCATTATTTGTTTCTGAGTTTTTATGTAATAGTGTATTATGTTTTTGTTTACAGATTTGACAGGTGCCGAGGCGACAGTTCTCAGCATTATGACCCCTACGTAAACAATTTAAACAAAGGTGTAATTTTAAGGCTTCACTCAATCTACTATCCAAACTCATTTCTTGGAATTTAATGCATTCTGTTATCCGATGAACTTCATGACATACCGGACAAACAGGATCTTTAAAAGGTTTGCGGCCAGCTGAAGTAGCGAAGGCCTTTGTTGTTTTTTGGTTATTGGATTTATTATTAGAATCAGGTTTATCGTTTTTAGTAACTTGCATCGTTTCAAGTATGTCTGCTCGGTCACGTAAATATTGAATAAATTCCGATAAAGAAGGTAAATCCGTTAACTTGTTTCTATATTCTTCCCACTTTCTTAAAGTAGTGGAATCTAATTTAATGGTAACCAAATAAATGATTAAAATATCCCAATAATTTGTTGGCAAGCCTAATAAATTAAGGGCTCTTAAGTTTTTACTAACGTGATCAATAATAAAGCGAAGTGCTTTATGAGATTCCCGTGTTAAGCTGTCTATATTAAATAACGCTTTTAAATGGTTATTAATCAGGATCTTTTTGTTATCGTAACGCTCACATAGTAGTTCCCAAGCGATCTTGTAATTCTGAGAGGTAAACTCTATTGACTTGATTACGACAACAGCAGTCCCCTCTAAAGAGGATCGTAAATAATGAAACTTATTGATATCGGTTAAGGACTCATTCGAATGAATAATAGAATCAAAGGTGTCTCTAAACTCCAACCATTTGAGGTAGTTGCCATCAAATGATGGAAGTTTTATTGTTGGTAATTTAATGTTATTTAAATTATTACAACTGTCATGATTCGAACAAATTGTTTTTGCACCTACGCTTCTAAAATCATCACCACTAGAATGAGAATCAATAATTTCTTGGGCTGCTGAGATAAGAGAATAAAATTGAGATTCTACGGTATCTCTTTCATCAATTTGTTCTTCTATCTTTGTTGACAGCATTTCAATTTGCGTTTGAATTGTATCAAACTCTGTTAAAAGAGCTTGTAATCTACCTAAACGTAATCCTAATTCTTTAATTTGTTGTTTAGTAATATCACAAGAACTAATTTGATTTAAAATAGCAATATGATCCTTAAATTTAGTTAAACGCATTTTAAATGTACCTCTCTGCTTTATTAACTCTTTCATATCTACGCGTTTATCTTCTCTCCTCTCAGAGCCCTGCTGTGGTTTAGGATCAGACATTTTAAAGACAAAATAAAGATGTTAGGACAAATAAAGAAGTTAGGCAAATTAACTTGTGCACTCAAACCCGTTAAAAGAGATGTAATGGTCCGTTTAACACGCAGACTTAAAGATGACACATGCTACACCAAGTCTGAGTAGTCACCGGGTACGCCAACCACGCTGAGCTCGGCAGCACACAGCACAGCTCCTGCCCAAACGCGCGCTCCACGCGGCAACCGTTCACTGGAAACGTTTAGTATAATTATGTAAGAAACTTGAAGTTACAAGTAGGTAGGTATTTTTTGCGGATTGCGGTTATTGCGGATGATTGTACCTAAAGCTTTATTAAGTTATGCAAGTAATTTAATGAATTTACCATTTACTTTACAATGGAAGAAATGCAATAAGCTTGCAACGCAATGTACGCAAATGAATAAGAATGAGAAACACCTTTTACGTTATGAGAAAAAAACCACTGACCAAGACTTGTGAAACAAAGAAAAATGCACGTAAGCGCGTGTATAATCCCTAAGCATGTGCACTAGCCGCACGCACGACGAAAACCACACACCATTCACACAATTGATAGGTACCTAGGAAAGGAAATAGATGGATAGAAAGGAATAATAAGCCAAACTCCCCTGTTCCGTCCTTCTAGAGTGGTGTGCATGCCATGCAGCGCGGCACAAGCGAAGCGAATAGCTCACCCAAGCTTACAGAAAATGGCGGCGTCGTGCACTTTGTGTTATCCAAAATTCTTCTTGGAGGTTCGGTCTTACGGTCGCCAGATGTCGAAGCTGATGTTAACGAGCAGCTCTTGAGGTGGTCGTTGTGCGGTTGATGAATATTAAAGATGCTTCTGTGATACAATTAGAATAACTTTTATTGCGTTTCTGCATAGGTAATTAATTGTTGTTTGCTATTTTATGATATACGAGTACAAGTGATCTCGCGTCGGAGTTCGTAGCGGTGTGTGTGGCCGGCGCGGGCTCGTACTGCGCGCTGCGTGCGCCCCTCTCCCGCGCGCCCCTCTCAGGCCCCGCGGACTGGTTCGCGGCGTGAACATCTTCCCCCCCTTGAAAGCTCCTGCTTTCAAGCTCTTCCGTCGTGGGTAGGAAACAGGTTCTGTTCAGAGCACGTCTGACGGTGCCTCTCGCTGTGTAGAAGTCAGCTACTCTGCAGACTCCATCCTTCCCAGGAAAAAGTTGCTGGACTCGCCCGAGTCTCCACTTCAGGGGTGGCACGTTCTCTTCCTTTAAGATAACTAAATCTCCCACCTTCAAAGCTCTGTCTCTCAAGCGCCATTTTGTCCGCTGCTGCAGTTCAGCTAGGTACTCCTGGTGCCAGCGCTGCCAAAAATGCTGCCTCAGCTGTTCAATCATCTTGAACCGGTCTGGAGCCTTTAACGTGACAGGTGGAGACGGCAGTGATGTTAAGGGCCGCCCCACAAGGAAGTGGCCGGGAGTTAACGGGGAACAGTCGGTAGGATCGGATGATAGAGGAGAAAGGGGACGGGAATTGAGGATGGCTTCAATTTGTGTAAATAATGTGTCCAATTCCTCGTACGTGAGGCTAGCGTTGCCCATTATCCGCTTTAGGTGAAATTTGGCAGACTTAACGCCCGCCTCCCAAATTCCACCAATAGTCGGGGAATATGGAGGATTGAAAAGGAATTTGATGCCTTCAGCATTGGTGTAGTCATAGATAGAATTTACGCTGGCCAATAGCAACCTACCTAACTCATTATTTGCCCCAACGAAATTTGTGCCATTGTCGCAATATATCGTATGAGGTTTACCTCTCCTAGCAATAAAACGACGTAAGCTAAGTATAAATGCGTTAGTGCTAAGGTCACTAACTATTTCTAAATGAATACTTTTAGTAGAAAAACAAACTATAACGTTAAGATAACATTTTGTTATTCGGTTACCCCTTCCTTTCTTACTAGAAATAAGGAAAGGTCCAGCAAAATCAACGCCACATACTTGAAACGGATGACAAGGTGTGACCCTATCTACGGGTAAATTGCCCATCAGCGGCTCCATAGTTTTTCCTCTTAGTCGTGTGCAAACAACGCACCTTCTCACAATGCTGCGAGCCAAAGTTCTGCCTCCTACAGGCCAGAATTGTTCACGAAAGGAACTATGAAGCAGTTGAGGGCCAGCATGCAGCAGACGTAGGTGTTCGCCTTCCATCAAGAGCCGAGTGAAATAGTGCTTACCATCCAGGAGGATGGGGTGCTTTTTATCAAATTTACAAGCAGCATGCTGTAGACGACCACCTACTCTGAGTACTCCATTGCCGTCGAGAAAAGGTGACAACTGTAACAGGTAAGATTTAGGCTTAAGATTTTTATTTTGTTTAAGTAAAGATATTTCTGAAAGGTAAGTTTGACCTTGAGCAAGCTTTATCAGGTAAGTAAATGAATTTTCTATTTCCTCCAGTCTTAAGTGACCTATTATTTTATTTTTATAATTTTTACAATTATTCACGAAACGTAAGACATAAGCTATAATTCTTTTTAATCTATTTATTTTAGAATAATTATTAAACTTAATTAATGGTGACTGTGCAATATTAGTCATAGTTATACAACCGCTGGTAGGCGTTTTAATTTCAGGTAAATTCGAAGAATCTATGGAATTTATATTAAGAGGCCAGTTTGTTTCAATTTGCAACAGGAAATCTGGGCCATTCCACCATACAGTTGAGGCCTGAAGTTGACCTGGATCGACTCCTCGAGAAGCGAGATCAGCGGGATTTAAAGTAGTAGGTACATGTCTCCAGGATTCCCTAGTTGTCAACTCATGAATCTCGTTGACTCTATTGCAAACAAATGCCTTGAGCAATTTTGGCTGTGTTCGAATCCAGCCCAGAACGACGGTCGAGTCGGCCCAAAAGATCTTACGATTGATAGTACAGCTAAGAGAATGACACACCTTAGCGACTAGTCGCGCGCCCAGCAACGCTCCGCACAACTCAAGACGCGGGATCGTGGTTGGTTTCAGCGGGGCGACGCGAGTCTTTGCACATAACAAGATAACTTGTACATTATTATGACGATCTACAGATCGTAAATAAACACAAGCCCCGTAAGCCTCTTGGGATGCATCTACGAAACAATGAAGTTCTATTAACACTGGATTAGTACATAAAACATGTCTAGGTACCCTAATGTTAGCTAGTATATGGGCATTGGAAACAAACCTTTCCCAAGTTTTCTTAATATTCTGTGGAACTAACTCATCCCAACTTAGTTTTAAAACCCAAAGCTTTTGTAATAAGATTTTAAGTTTAATAGTACACGCACTTAGCATGCCTAAAGGATCAAAGATTTTACATGTATTAGACAAAATAGAACGTTTCGTGACATCATTAACAGTTTTGTCTAAATTAACTGAGAACTGTAAATGGTCATGCTCAGGAAACCACAACAATCCTAATACACTTGATTGTTTATTTAAGTCCAATGACTGTGACAAGGTACAGTCAGCTTCAAATATTTGTGGACAGTTTGTACGGAATTTATGAATGGGAAAGCAAGCAGATGCTAGTACCTTTTTAACTGAATGATAGATATGGGAAAGTTCCCTTTCCGTATCAGCACCGCTCAAAAAATCATCATAATAAAAATCGTGTTGTATAATTTCAGATATGATTTTATCATCGCATTATTTTGCTAACTGTAGCAAGCATCGCGTACTCAAGAATGGGGCAGACGCTGTCCCATATGTAACAGTATTTAACTGTAATATTTCTAGTGGCTTGTCTACATTATCACGCCAAACTATTAATTGCAGGTGACGCTGCGAAGGATCTATTCTAATCTGTCGGTACATTTTTGTTATGTCTCCAGACAAAACATATTTGTGTTGACGGAATCTGAATAAAATATTTATTAATTCATCCTGAATTACAGGACCTATGAACTGGATGTCGTTCAGAGATTTTCCGGACCTAGATTTTGCACTACAATCAAAAACTACTCTGACCTTGGTCGTTTCGCTATTTTCGCGAAAAATAGCATGATGTGGCATAAAATACCCAAATAATGGTTTATCGACCTTACTTAAGTGTCCTAATGTATCGTATTCGTCAATAAACTCACAATATTGCCTTTTAAGTGTAGGATTTTTAATAAACTTCCGTTCGAGACTCTGAAAGCGTTTTAAGGCCATGTTATAGGAATCACCCAGTGATGTTGCTGGTGATTCACAAAATGGCATTTTAACATTAAATCTCCCATCCTCTAAACGTGTAGTATTTTCTATAAAATGCTTTTCGCAAATGTGATCATTTTCAGAGTAAGAAGCACTTGAAGAAGGAAGTTCTTCAAGTTCCCAGAACTTGGTAAGGTTTTTATTTATTTCCTTAGTAAAATTACAATGTAACTTGTTCTTTTGTTCATTATGATCTAAACTACCTATTGGCCCAGCTACTAACCAACCTAGTTTAGAACTTGGAGTATAGGTTTATTTTCACCTAATCTTATTTTCTTTGCAGCAATGATATCAAAGAAAATATCAGCACCAAGCAGCAGATCAACTTGAGAAGAACAATGAAATTCGGGATCAGCAAGCTGAATATTCCCAGGTATGTTTAATGCTAAAGGATTTATATTACTATTAGGTAAGTTACCTATAATTTCAGGTATAACTAAACACTTAATATTCGTGCTGTAAGAACTTATTAATGAATTTAAGGTAAGCTCACAACAATCTGTTATACTAAATTGCATGTTATTAACCCCACTAATACACACAGGTCGTGTATTAATAGAATTTAATCCTAATTTATTTTTGATGTCTTCAGATATGAAGCAGGCTTGACTACCGGCATCCAGGAGAGCCCGGGCAAGGTAAGTCTTATCATTTTTCCTATTACTTAGTTTTACTAAAGCAGTACAGAGAAGAACTTGTTTACTCATAAAGACAGAGCAAGAGGATACAGCACTAGCGATCGATGAGTCACTAGAGGTATTGTTATTCTCAGACTGTGTAACTAAGGCATTATTTGTTTCTGAGTTTTTATGTAATAGTGTATTATGTTTTTGTTTACAGATTTGACAGGTGCCGAGGCGACAGTTCTCAGCATTATGACCCCTACGTAAACAATTTAAACAAAGGTGTAATTTTAAGGCTTCACTCAATCTACTATCCAAACTCATTTCTTGGAATTTAATGCATTCTGTTATCCGATGAACTTCATGACATACCGGACAAACAGGATCTTTAAAAGGTTTGCGGCCAGCTGAAGTAGCGAAGGCCTTTGTTGTTTTTTGGTTATTGGATTTATTATTAGAATCAGGTTTATCGTTTTTAGTAACTTGCATCGTTTCAAGTATGTCTGCTCGGTCACGTAAATATTGAATAAATTCCGATAAAGAAGGTAAATCCGTTAACTTGTTTCTATATTCTTCCCACTTTCTTAAAGTAGTGGAATCTAATTTAATGGTAACCAAATAAATGATTAAAATATCCCAATAATTTGTTGGCAAGCCTAATAAATTAAGGGCTCTTAAGTTTTTACTAACGTGATCAATAATAAAGCGAAGTGCTTTATGAGATTCCCGTGTTAAGCTGTCTATATTAAATAACGCTTTTAAATGGTTATTAATCAGGATCTTTTTGTTATCGTAACGCTCACATAGTAGTTCCCAAGCGATCTTGTAATTCTGAGAGGTAAACTCTATTGACTTGATTACGACAACAGCAGTCCCCTCTAAAGAGGATCGTAAATAATGAAACTTATTGATATCGGTTAAGGACTCATTCGAATGAATAATAGAATCAAAGGTGTCTCTAAACTCCAACCATTTGAGGTAGTTGCCATCAAATGATGGAAGTTTTATTGTTGGTAATTTAATGTTATTTAAATTATTACAACTGTCATGATTCGAACAAATTGTTTTTGCACCTACGCTTCTAAAATCATCACCACTAGAATGAGAATCAATAATTTCTTGGGCTGCTGAGATAAGAGAATAAAATTGAGATTCTACGGTATCTCTTTCATCAATTTGTTCTTCTATCTTTGTTGACAGCATTTCAATTTGCGTTTGAATTGTATCAAACTCTGTTAAAAGAGCTTGTAATCTACCTAAACGTAATCCTAATTCTTTAATTTGTTGTTTAGTAATATCACAAGAACTAATTTGATTTAAAATAGCAATATGATCCTTAAATTTAGTTAAACGCATTTTAAATGTACCTCTCTGCTTTATTAACTCTTTCATATCTACGCGTTTATCTTCTCTCCTCTCAGAGCCCTGCTGTGGTTTAGGATCAGACATTTTAAAGACAAAATAAAGATGTTAGGACAAATAAAGAAGTTAGGCAAATTAACTTGTGCACTCAAACCCGTTAAAAGAGATGTAATGGTCCGTTTAACACGCAGACTTAAAGATGACACATGCTACACCAAGTCTGAGTAGTCACCGGGTACGCCAACCACGCTGAGCTCGGCAGCACACAGCACAGCTCCTGCCCAAACGCGCGCTCCACGCGGCAACCGTTCACTGGAAACGTTTAGTATAATTATGTAAGAAACTTGAAGTTACAAGTAGGTAGGTATTTTTTGCGGATTGCGGTTATTGCGGATGATTGTACCTAAAGCTTTATTAAGTTATGCAAGTAATTTAATGAATTTACCATTTACTTTACAATGGAAGAAATGCAATAAGCTTGCAACGCAATGTACGCAAATGAATAAGAATGAGAAACACCTTTTACGTTATGAGAAAAAAACCACTGACCAACACTTGTGAAACAAAGAAAAATGCACGTAAGCGCGTGTATAATCCCTAAGCATGTGCACTAGCCGCACGCACGACGAAAACCACACACCATTCACACAATTGATAGGTACCTAGGAAAGGAAATAGATGGATAGAAAGGAATAATAAGCCAAACTCCCCTGTTCCGTCCTTCTAGAGTGGTGTGCATGCCATGCAGCGCGGCACAAGCGAAGCGAATAGCTCACCCAAGCTTACAGAAAATGGCGGCGTCGTGCACTTTGTGTTATCCAAAATTCTTCTTGGAGGTTCGGTCTTACGGTCGCCAGATGTCGAAGCTGATGTTAACGAGCAGCTCTTGAGGTGGTCGTTGTGCGGTTGATGAATATTAAAGATGCTTCTGTGATACAATTAGAATAACTTTTATTGCGTTTCTGCATAGGTAATTAATTGTTGTTTGCTATTTTATGATATACGAGTACAAGTGATCTCGCGTCGGAGTTCGTAGCGGTGTGTGTGGCCCAGTGTGACCAGATTAAATTTTAGAAAAATACCGAAGCACCTCAAAACAATACTGAAATATACCGATTTACAAAGGGCAAATATACCAATAAAAATACCGATTTTCATAACACGTTTTATTCAATCATCATCATCACAATAAATGTTAGAATTTATATAACATCTTGATTTGTTTTTAAACTTGCTGACACATTTTTGTTTCCGAATCTGTTTCTTTGATCTGTTTTTATTAAATTTATCTGTGAAAATATGCGCCCGCATGCAGCACTACATACTGGTAAACATAACAGAGATTTACAAACACTAGATACAAAATCATTTCTTGACAATTCAAAAGTGCCTTTAAATGATTTTATTGAAATAAATTATTTGAGTTGAGTTTCACTTCAACAAACCAACTGTAGTAGACGAGTCGATGCTATACTATTTGTGATTCATACACAGACAAGGAAGTATTTTATGTAAGTATACCCTAATACTTAACTACCCCTTAAACTGAAAATGTAGACTTATTTTTCCTAAATATTTGTTTTATAATTACCGTTTTTTTTTTTTACAACAACAATAGGAATAAATAAGAAGTCCAACTTAACTTAAATCTTCTCATTTATTATATCAATGCGGCGGCGGCCACTTGATATTTTCTATCAGTGACTTACTCTTTGATCTTTGCTTATAAATAAAATGTACGCTAAACGGGGAAACTTCCTGCCACAAACTAATAAGAGAAGACATAGATCGCTTCGGTGTTACAATAACTTCTTATCCAAGTTATACCCAAAAAGACTGAAAAATACTGACTTCCCGCAATATACCCATAAAAATACTGACGTTCGGAAAAATTAGTAGAATATACTGAAAAAGTATTAAAATACTGAATCTGGTCACACTGGTGTGGCCGGCGCGGGCTCGTACTGCGCGCTGCGTGCGCCCCTCTCCCGCGCGCCCCTCTCAGGCCCCGCGGACTGGTTCGCGGCGTGAACAGATATAGGACGGAGTGGGGTCACTCTGCTCTTCGCGGCTGCAAAACACACGAGTACGTTCCCGTCCTGCCGGGTCACGCGCCAATAAATAACCGCGGCGTAAGCTTTAATGGAAGCGTCACAAAATATATGCATCTGTATATCTACAATCGTGTTGGCGTCTTGAGTACTTACAGTAGTTGAGCAGCACTGAGTCCACTTACCTGCATTAAAATACCAACGCGGTATTCGTAACAATTCTAATTGTTTTCATTCGCCAAGCCATTTGTTCCACTTGATCTGTTCGGCAGGCTGAATTTGGCACTTCCAGTCAACACTAGATCTATGTACGTCTTGTAAAATAATTTTACCTTTTATCAAAAATGGTGATATAAATCCGTGAATATCATAAACTGACATAATAATGCTAAGCATTTTTGCCTTTGTCGGTGGTACGGTCAAATTAATCCTAAAACCGAACGAATCATCCGCGTGATGCCATGTTAATCCTAAAGTGCGCTCAGTTGTGTTGTTTACTCCATCTTTGAACTGTATAGCGCTGTGGGCTAACGCATCCGTAGGTATAGAATCTAAAACTCGTTTGCTATTACTCGACCAACCTCTTATCTCGAATCCACCTTTCCTATGAATGGAGGTTATATCGTTGACTAATTTAATTGCGTTACTCTCGTCGCTAGTTGAATGTAAGCAATCGTCCATGTAATGATTTTTTTATTATTACGTCAGCGGCCTCCGGATTAATGCTTTTGTATTTTAGCGCGTTCTTATTCTTTATATGCTGTGCAATAAAAGGTGACATCGTTCCGCCAAAGATAAGGCTTTGCATGACACAATGTTTAATCGTACTACCTGTAGACTCTTGCCATAAAAATCTAAATACATGTTGGTCTTCTGGCCGTATTTTGATTCTTAAAAACATATCGCGTATGTCGGCTACGATTACGAACTGATTTTCGCGAAATCTAAGCATTATTCCGAACAAGGAATTGTACAAATCAGGTCCAGTCAATAAATAATCATTTAAACAAACATTATTAACCTTTGCGGCAGCATCCCACAGTAACCTCAGTTTTCCTGGCTTGTTTACATTCTGCACACCAAAGTGCGGGAGATAACAAACGTGATTAGCGGAGAGTAATTCATCGTTCTGTAGTTCTCGTGCATAACCAATGAGAAATAACTTAGCAATTTCCTGCTTATACCTACCTGCGTAATCACTATCTTTATGAAATTTGCGTAACAACATTTGTTGACGTGATAGGGCATTACTGTACGAGTCGGGCATATCGAAATTGTCTTTTTTTAAAGGAAGACCTACTTCCCACTGAGTACTTACTTGACTTGCAGTTTTATCAACAATATCAATAGCTCTGACATGATCTTTATTCTCACGAGATAAGGTCGATATTCCAACGGAGTCAAGATTAAATGAATTTTTGATATGATCATTAAGTTCACATAATACACGCGTGTTATCACTATCAGAAGAGCGAGCGAGATGGAAGACATTAAGTTCACTTACCGAAGAGTGAATACGACCTTTGTGGTGGCCATGGATGGTCCATCCCAGCTTGCAGCGTGACCCAAACAGCGAGTTCCTTCCCCCGTCAACAATCTCGAGCAGAGCTATAATAAAATAATTATCCTGACCTAACAATATACGCGGCACTACACTGTGCGCATCAATTAATGGTTTTATATGTGCTAAGTGGGTACATTCAACTTTGTTTACGAGTTACATATTTTGAGCACTTAATTTTAACTTATCACATTTCGTATTGTTATTTCTTATCGTATTGTTGCCACGCAATTGTTGACCTTCACAGGGAAGTAGCTTATTTCGTGCTGATAGTAATTATGTAACGACTGTAACTTTTTCAGTTGCGTCGTTATATTGTAAACAATGGTGTCAGCTCGGCCAAATCTTAGTTCCAGTGCATTTAGTACTGCTAACGGCGGTGTGTTGCCGATCAGCAGGTCAGTTACAGCTTCTTTAGCCTCACCTCGTAGTGCTCGACGAAGTCTGCACAAGTTTTCAGAGTCACTGAACCGGCACACACGGGTTGAGTCTTCGTAGGCATTTTTAAAATGTAGCCACTCTATGCAGTCACCAGTAAAATTAGGCAGTTCGCGCGGTGTAGCGAGCCGGCTGAGCAGCCGATCCTCGTGCTGCGTGGTTGTCTGTCTCATCATATCTTTTAAAGTATATGCCAGCTGTTGGATGCTGTCCTGAGGTGGCTGAACAGGAGGACAGTCATGGTCCAGCCACTTCTCCACATCATTATGTTTCTGTTGATCCGACATGGATACAGAACAGTTCGTGCCTTGCTTTTCATCATGAGTTCCCTCGATGTCGGCGTGGTTTTTGTCATCGGCGTCGACAAGGGCAAGGTCCGCTTCTAGTTTCTTATCAATTAATTCCAATTGAATCTTCGCTTTTGCTTCAGCAGCCTGCAGTTCAAGCTATTTACGCCGTGCTATAGAAGAAGCTGTCGATTTGTGAGAACGCACTGTAGATTTCGAAGCGCACGTAGATTGCGGCACAGTAGCACGCGGTGACTGTTTTAATTTTAATATAGCCGGCGTCATCGAATAATTAAGTTCCCGTGGCGTTATGGGACAATCGCTGCCATGGGGACGAGTCCGTTCGTTAATCTTCATAGGTGCACTATCCAATTTAAGACTTTCTAGTTGTTCTTTACGCATACGACGCGTCTGCACTGTCGGCGTTTGTGTCCGCTCCGCCATTTTTTTTCTTTCAATTCACGAGTCGAAGACATCCCAATCACATCCGTGCTCGAAGAACAATTGTTAGAGATGGTGGCGAAATAAAACAGACTTGGTTCCAGGCTCAACTTGGAAGGTGCGAGTGGGTGCAGGGCTTCGTAATAAAACAGCTTGCAGACGAATTTCTTAATAAGAATGTTCTAAGCGACGTGGTATTTTTCGACAGAGTAAAAGAAAAAAGTATTGCCAACAACAAAAAACACTTTAGGCCGGACGCACTCGTACCTTGCAACATTGTAATTTATTTTTAAGAAACGTTTTACACATTGCCAACAGATGGCACTAGATACCTTAACTTAACATATAATTAACTTATCTACGTACCTATACGTATCTACACTATGTTACACATAACATAACATCACGCCTTGTTTCCCCGAAGGGTTGGGCAGAGGTGCACCTATAGTACACACTATGTTCTGTGATTTATACCGATATTGAGGCGTGCGTCGTCCACAGCTGGGCTTTTAAATAAGTCAGACCTACTAACTGTTCATCTCCAAGAGTTGTCCAGTAATCACAGCGACATTGACGTAGTCTGTATAACGGAACACTTTATGATGCTTGGTCATGAAAAACTTTTGAATATACCAAACTACAAGTTAGCCGCCTGTTATGCGAGAAGAGCAAAGAAACGTGGAGGTGCGTGCATTCTGATAAAAAACGATCTGGAACATAAAGAACTATTGAACATTTCACGCTATTCAATAACAAATGCAATCGAATGCTGCGGGATAGAACTGGTTAATCAGCAGCTAATTATTATATGTATTTATAGGCCACCAAATTCAAACAATCTGAATTTATTTTATGAAAATTTTGACATTATATTAAAAATATTATGTTGTAAGTCAAATAAGAAAATAATTGTATGCGGGGACTTCAACATAGACACGTTAAAAAGAAATAATATGTCTCTTGACTTGAATACTTTCTCTTGGGCTACAATCTCAAACTGGAGTTATGTCAACCAACCCGGTTATGTAGTAACAGTTGTTTAGACAACTTTGCATGTAGTTCTCGATTAAAATGTAAATGTGAGGTGATTGACTTGGCGCTGTCTGATCACACTGCACAGATATTAGAAGTCAAGGTGAATAGAACTTGTCGAATAGGATCTTGGCGCATTAAAAAAAGAGATATATCAGTGGATAACTTGGTAAGATTCAAACACTATCTTCAATGTCTATCATTTTGCGACATATACAATACCGAAGATGCCAACGATGCGTATGACTATTTTCTCGAAAACTTTCGTTTATTATACGACCTCTGCTTTCCTTACAAGCTAGTAACTATTAAGTCAAATAAAAATATTAAATGGGTTTCGCGAGGTATACGTGTATGCAGTAGAAAACAGCGTCATTTATTATGGAAATATAGGTATAGTCCATCGAGTAACAATAAGAATAACTTAAAAAATTACTCGCAAAGATTTCGGAAAGTTATTAAGTTGACCCAAAAAGCACAAAACAATTATTACATTAACACCTCTAGTAACAAATCAAAGGCATCTTGGCAGATTATTAATAATAAAAGTCGTTCTGCTGAACCTATAACTCAGATCAGTGTGCGTTATAAAATTATTAGCGACCCAAGAAAAATTGCTAACACTTTCAATAACTACTTCATTGACCAAATAAAACATAACACAAAAAACTCACCTGAGACTACTAAGTTGGTTAGCAATCCTCACTCAATGTTTATGCTTCCAGTATTGCCCCAAGATGTGAAGAGAGCTATACATTCTCTAAAAAATAAAAATAGTGTCGGGTATGATGGTATAGCTACTAAAGTTGAAAAATATGTTTCTGATTCTATTGTTGCGCATCTGAGTCATATCATAAATTTATGTATCTGCTCAGGTGTATTTCCGAATGGCTTAAAAACAGTTGTCATCAAGCCGCTTTTAAAAAAAAAGAACAATAGCGACGACTTAGCCAACTACAGGCCAATAGCCTTAATTCCTGTTTTCTCCAAAGTCATAGAAAAGATAATTTATGAATCGATTAATAAGTTTCTAAATAAATACAATGTTTTATGTGATGAACAGAAGGGTTTTAGGAAAAACAAGGATATTAACACAGCTATTTTCTAGTTACCAGACCATAAAATACATACATGCGCAATTTTTACTGATATGACCAAAGCCTTTGATTGTGTCCATTATGAAACCTTGCTCAATAAGCTCAATGCTTATGGTATCAGAGGTAACATCCTTGACCTGATAAAATCGTACCTTAGTGACCGGAAACAATACACGGAAATAACAAAAATTTGCGTGAAGACTAAACGTTAAAATAAATATTTATCTGAATACAGAGTCATCAGATACGGTGTGCCACAGGGCAGTGTATTAGGCCCACCACTATTCTTGCTCTATATAAATGACTTGCCACGTTACGTTCAGCAGCCAATGGTCTTATTTGCTGATGATAGCACCGCATTAATAAAATGCACTGACGCAAAAAAGTATGAATATGACATAAATAATACACTTAGGGACATAGTAAATTGGCTTGACATAAATAATTTAATAATAAATTTATCAAAGACGACAATAATGCATTTCTATCAGCGCTCACCAGTACAACAAATGGCTATAGAATATGACGGACGGGAAATTGACAAAGTAACAGTAGCAAAATTTTTAGGAATATTGATAGACAGTCAGTTAACATGGAAACCTCAAGCCGAAGAGGTGTGTAAAAAGCTAAGCACTTCTGCATACGTGCTATTCAACTTGAGTAAAAAAGTGAGTGCAACTACAATATTGGTAGCTTACCATGGTTTGGTAGCATCAATTCTGCGATTTGGAATTGTATTCTGGGGTAATTGTAGTTTGAGGAACAAGTGTTTAAGGCCCAAAAACGCTGTATAAGGGCAATGTGTGGCCTGAAAATGACAGACAGTTGTGTACCTATGTTTAAATCCCTAAAAGTGCTAACATTTCCTTCATTGTACATTTTGGAAATTTCAATTTTTGTAAGGAAAAATAAATATTTCTTTTTAACTGTGTCAGAAAATAGAATTAGAGAAGGACCTGTCAGAAGCCAATATAGGAACCTAATAAAAAATTGTAGCTACAATACAGCTTTGCTTAAGAAAAGTGTTTTCGGAATGGGGCCTACCATATATAATAAAATACCAGATTGTATAAAAAATTATCCAATACATAAATTTAAAAAGGAACTGACAGCCCTATTACTTGATAAGTGTTATTATTCAATTAAAGATTTTTTAAATGACACTTTAGATTTAAAATTTGACAGTATGTGTTTGTTGACATTATAATGCCTGGTTTTAATTATATAATTTTAATTATTATTTTTCGGTACAATTTTAATTTGACTACGGAGTTAATTATTTTGTTAAATATATTTTCAATATTTGCATGCCTAATTTAAGGTAGATTGTACAGGGATCACAAAGTTTGTAAACACCTTATTTATGTACCTACTTTCTTAGCAAATAAACATATTATTATTATTATAAACTTTCTCGGATCAGCGAGCACGCAGCACCGGAGTCAAAACAAAATGAAAACGACTCACCAGATTCGGTAGTAAGTAGATAGAATGTAGCTGGCTTAATGGTGCAGATATCCACTTGCTTCTCAACTCGGCTGTTGCTCGAGTCAGTCTCCCTCTTTGGACAGCGTGTGGCTATGTGGCCCGGCACAACACAGAAGAAACAGGTCACTGACGTCGATGCTTTCTTTGAAACGCTGTCTTTGGCTGATTGCGATCCATTACTTCCTGAAAACTTAGACTGAGAATTAGCAAAATTATCGCGAGAACTGTTAGTCAAGCATGCATTTGCCATATGGCCCAGTTTGCCACAGTTGTAGCAACGCCTTGGTAGGTCTTATTTTGGTTTCTTGGCATCACCAGGTGCGTTTAATTTATCTTGCATTGGAGGTCCTTTTTTGCGGTACGTAAATCCAATAATTCCTGTTGTAATCTAACTCGAGTATCAATTTCCGTAGTGAAAGCCAATCGCTGTAGTCGTGGTTCAGTATTTGCTGCATGCGCCATAGTTACAGCTATTGCTATCTTTTCAGTAGAAAGTTGGTCCATTGAGTCAGCAGCGTGCTCAGAAATCGATTTGCGTAAGCAGACAAACATTCTCCTTCCTTAGGACTCTCATTAAGTAGCCTACACAGCATAACAGCAGGAGATTCCACCGAATCGTATCGAGAGAGAAATAGGTCTTTCAACTGAGGCCAAGTTATTCCAGTAAATGTATTCTGAGCTAGCCAAGAGGCCGCCGATCCCTTGATTAAGGGCTTTACTCATCGTAATAATTAGTCTACTGCCAGATAAACGTTTTTCTTGCATGCATAAATCGACGGTATTGCACCAAGCTCGGGCATCACTATCTCGAGACTCGCGATTAAATTCAGGTAGGGTCAGGTTATTTTCTTCTGAATTAGGTTCTTTAATCGCGCGAATCAACTCCATCATTTGGCGTTGCTGCATTTCAAATAACAACTTCCAACGGTTATTTTCACTAGATAACAAATCAACACTCTGACCTGTAGGCTGTTCCTGCGCCTTTCCGTCGTATCCTACTTCTGATGACGGAAGATCGAGTGGCTGGGACACCACGTGTCGCTGCGGATCCGTCATCTGTTCTGGTCTTCCATCGCGGGCGTGTACGTGCAGGTGTTTAACAAACAATATTCGCAAAGTAACGCACTTAATTTACTTTAAAATACAGCAACAAAACTCAATCATACAAAATAAGGATTATGATGATAATCACTGATTAAATTAAATCACAATAATTATTCAACTTGATTTTTAGAGCCAATGGATTTGTGCGTGTGCACCGCGTGACGATCACATCAAAAGTGATCGTCACCGCCGCCATGACACTCACAACCCCATTCGGTGTTACCCGCTCTAAATTTAAAACACCACTAAAGAAATAATAATTCCAAACTACAGAGTAAAATTAATGGATTACAAGTTTAAAAAGTGTCACAATAAATCGACTAAATCATCACGCACCGTCATATATTATACTTGTAATTTAAAGTTAGTTTTCATGATGTATAGTTATAATTTTGTAAAACAAAATGGGAAAAACAAAAACAATTTTTTTATTTCATCGCTGGCTCCTGCATAATATTATATTTTATTTATTCCGTGACAGCGTACAAATCTGCATCCATTTTTTCTAAGCCATTTCTGAAGTCGTTCAGCTTTGTTCGAAGACCTCTAACATTTTGGTAATATATATAGTATAAATAATAATAATATATTAAGTTACACAAGACTGTCCTTCAAAACGCGCAACGCGCCTTTATCACTTCCCAATGCCTTAGCTGGGAAGAAAAAGTGGCGCAGCAAACTTCCTAACCGCTACTCTGTCTGTTCTTCACTTTATTATAACAAAGCAAGGAAACATGAAATATTTAATTAAATTATTTGTCAGCTAGCACACGTAATATACCAACAAAACATTGAAAACTAATACCCAGCAAAAAGCCTCCAGGCATAAAGGGCGTGCCCGCTTACATTCTTTTTACATTCTTTTGAGATCACCGTACATCCGCGACTATGTGTGCCTGCGCCTGTTCTCGCTCGTTGCATGGAGCCAGCCTTCTTTACCTATCATTTATGTGTCTTTAACCACAATTTATTCTAGTGAGGTCGCGGTCCGAACCTCCTTGACTATATACGGCAAGGTTACAAAGTTTGTCGTGGCGTCCCGTGTCACTTGGACGTGTAGAAGCTTGGGCCGCCAAGACAGGTGTCTGGTGAGACCCTCGTGTCGGTCACGGCTGTTCTGCAACCGACATATTTATTTATTTATATATACTTTATTGTACACCACAAAATTACATAACAAAAAAAAAATATCATACTAAAAACATACAATGGGCGGCCTTATCGCTTTCTGCGATCTCTTCCAGGCAATCTTAGAATGGTGCAAGAAATAAATATACATTAAACTAAAACAGATACACAGATATATACATATTAACATATCCTAAGGAATAGATACATAAATACATACATATATGCGAAATATAAGAAACTTAAATAAATGATAATTACAGTTTACGAAAGCAAGATCACAACGACAAGTAATGATCCTTCACAAGTCTTTTAAACGCAAATAACGACTGCGCGCGTTTTATTTCGACAGGCAGTGCATTCCACAGACGAACGGCCTGGACAGTAAAAGATTTGTCGAGGAAAATTGTGGAGTGCTTAGGCATTTTAAGCTTTAAGTTATCCGATGATCTTAAAAATTTCGTATGGGAGTCGCAAAGAAACTGGAAACGTTTCTTGAGATAGTTGGGAGTGGAAGGGGAAAAGAGCACATTATACACCAGGGAAAGAATGTGAGCATTACGGCGAAGGCGAATTGGTAACCACTTGAGCTTCACACGAACTTCAGAAACATGGTCATATTTGCGCAAGCCAAATATAAATCTTAAACAAAAATTTTGAAGCCGCTCAAGTTTATCGAGTTGGTCTTGGGTAAGGTCAAGATAGCTGGCATCAGCATAGTCAAGGATGGGTTATAGAAGCGATTGTGCAAGCGCAATCTTGGTAGCAGTCGGCAGAAAATTACGCAATCTCTTCAAAGATGCAGCGGATGCAAATAGCTTGCGGCTAACTTCCAGTAGCTGGGCAGTCCAAGAGAAGTTCTTATCAATGAATATCCCTAAGTTTTTAACTTTCTCACTGAGGGGAACAACTGAGTTGTCAAATGAAACTTGAGGAAGAGTCGTCCAGTCGATCCTTGAGACCGTCCTTGAACTGCCCACTACCACAACCTGCGTCTTTATGGGGTTAACCATAAGCCCGTATCTCTTAGCCCAGTCGCATATTCGGGCTAGATCATGATTAATCGTTACGAAAGCCTCGGATAGATTTCCGAGAGGAGCTCGCGAGTAAATTTGTAGATCATCAGCATAAAGATGGTAGGAAGAAATTAGTTCGTCGGTGATGGAATTAATAAAAACTGCGAAATGCAAAGGGGATAGAACACCACCCTGAGGTACACCGGCAGAAGTATTACACCAGGAAGACAAGGTCTCTCCAATGCAAATACGTTGCCGCCGACCGAACAGGTAACTACGAAACCAGTCAATTACCGATGGAGATATGTTAAGAGAGCAAAGAATGCCAAGCAAAACATCAAAATCAACAGTATTAAAAGCGTTACTGAAATCTAGCAAAGCTAAGACCGTTAGATTACCGTCTTCCATGGCTGACCTTATATCATCCGTAATGTTTAGAAGCGCTGTGGTGGTGCTATGACCAGGACGGAAGCCAGACTGGAAGGGGTTGAGAAGATTATTTTTAGAGAGGAAAGTGCTTATTTGATTGTGAATTAACCGTTCAAGGACTTTGGATAGGAATGGTAAGACGGATATTGGACGGTATTCAAAAAAATGCAAGCGGCGAAATAGAGAAGTAACATGAAATGTACTATGTTTGACAACTTCAAATTCAAAAATATTTTACTCCACGTAAAAGTATATACCTTATGAAACAAGAAGGCAGAATGTTTAGGAAATGTGTAGATTATACAGAAAATGCTTAGGAAAATATTATGCATATACTTTTATGAACAAAAGAAGACCACATTGACCACTGTTAACTTAGGATTCCCCAATTTTCCCAAAACAAACTATTCAACTATAAATAAAATAATTGGATAGACTCAATTAAATTAATTCTAAAAGTTACTTTCTCTTTTAAAAATATAAAGCGCCTAATAGTTGCCCAATTTCCAAAGCTTCGGCCAAACGCTCTAAATATGCTCAAAACAATTTATCGGGCGCGCGGAGGCCAGTTCAAAAGTGTCGGTTACATTAGCATTTTAAACAAAAAGCCAGTATTAAAGCGAAAACAAGGGGATGAAAAATTATATACCTTATGAAGATATGTTACAAACTTTCGGCGAGATTTATCAACGGGATTACTCTGGAGGTTTAAAATAGCTGGTGATCTAGGTTTGTTATTCACTCAGTATTCACGGGAAACTGCCTAAGGTGCAGTTTTTTTAAAGCGTATAGCATTTTATGTTTAGAGAACACGGCTTTTAAAAAAAGAAATGCAATTGTTTATTCTGGCAATTTGATATAGGAAACCGTTTTACACGTCATACTATAAATTAAAAAAATAAGCTAGATGGAGTCGGAATTTCTTATTTGACTATCCCTGAGTGGAAATGGTGAAACAAACCTAAAACAAAGACAGTCTTTTTTAAAGTCGAGGTATGTTCTGGGTCAGATCATGTGAGGACCATGTAGGTTAGTGTCTGAAATGGTCTTTTGAGGAAAGAACCTCACAGATTTGAGAAGACCTGTCCAGTCAGTGCAAGCATTTTTCAGTAATCGTGTAGCTCAACTCAGAACTAATGGAGCTCCACGACTTGACGAACAATACGAAAGTAAGGACATTTGGGTAGGCCGCATGAAGTACTCGAACTGAATGAAAAAATAAATGCTTACATAGTGCGTAGCAATATATAAAGTAAAATGTTATGAGTGTGACTAATGCATTCAACTGTGGAAAAAGACTCAGTCTTGGAAAAGGAAGATCTTATCAGCGGCGTGTCCATTTAGCAGGTAAATAAGTTAGATCATAGAAATTTTAAAACAATAATTATGTGACATCTCTAACAACACACTGCATCCACATGGTAGACTTATGACTTCATTTCTTGTGTAACAAAAGATGCATGTGTTACTTGATTATAGAACTTTCAATGGTCATCAATAAATACTTATGTTACAAACAGGCATGTGACTATGATTTGGATTTTTCAGGATTGTCTCATTCAGTAGGGCACAAATCGCATCAAACTACATGGAAAAAACAGACTTATAACTGTCACCCAACCATTTACTGTCATATAAGTCAACCGGGATGAGGAATTTATCAGCGCTATGATTGGTTGAAGAAGTTGGTTACATTTTAAAAGCATGTGTACTGACGGAAATTATTTTGAGACGAGTTCTGAAAAACGTCTAGACATCAAGAAATTAAAAGGCATGAAAAATATAACTCTTACTCATTTACAAATAGACTAAATTATTTCTCGGGCCTCAGAGGTTTGGATTCAGTATAGTATAGTCTAACAAAAGGGTTTAATTGATTAATTTGTTGTACCGAAAACTGCGGCTTCCAGCAGTTGATTTTACTGAAGGAGATGCGGACAGAAAGGATATTCAATGTTAAATTATTGATTTCTTCGTGAGCTGAGCTTAGTTGTTGTTTAAGTTTCTCAATTTCATTTTTAAGTTCAAGCATGTCTGCATCGCTTTCGTCGTCGGATATGTTAGGTAAAAGTGCCATCTAGCGGCGAATTCTTGGCATTATTATGAACACTCTCATTGACTAAATCGTCTGACGATACAGCTCGTGATTTCGTTCGAAACGTGATATTCTCGAAGAATTCCATTTTTATTTTTTATTACAAGAAACAATTGAAAAAAGTCCTTTTTGTGGTCGGCCGAGATTTGAACTCGCACCCTAAGCGCGTGTACTTCGTCGCGTAAAAAGCAGCTTGCTTATCTGCCCGGCCAAACAGTCTTATTAATGTCTTATCGAAATAGATGTTCTGGTTCTGGATTCTGTCTTTTTGAAATTACTTCGACGGTTATTTTTCTTGTTGTGTTCAAAACAGTTGTAATCTTCCAAAACGTTTTTATACAATTTCTTTAAGAATAAGCTAGGGCACAATGTTAATATTACTCACACTTTATCTCGAGTCCAGAATTTCCCTAAGGAAACGTAACGTTTAGTTATTATTTAACTTTGTTTTCAACCAGATCACACTGTTATTGTTTTACTTATAACTTTCTAATACACTTGCAATATTGTTTGTTATCACTGTCCCTTGGTTATTGGAGTACACTTTCACTATTACACAACTTATTAGCGCTTAAAAACGATTAGGATTATTTTAAAATATTTAAAACTACGGAGCTGAATTTGGTTGGATAGATACGGCTACGTCTTTTTTACTTATCATTATTTAGCTAGTGGGTTCCCTGGTAAACGACAGCAGAATACGGTTACATTGTTAGGAATAGCCAAATCTAGATTACAGTGCAATTTTCAAATACTATCGACGGTTACGATACAGGGATACTCATTGCAGCTATTATTGCATGGCGTCCCTGACAATTTTATTTCTACTGCAATTGTGATTGGGCGGGATATACTTTCATTGGGATTCTCAATTGAAATTTCTGTTTTTTTTTTTATTGAATAAGATTAAAATAGTCTCTGCTTGTGATGTAGGCTCTAAAGTAAATAACTTCGGTGATATTCCCAATGAACATAGAGAACAATTAACATCTTTACTTGAACATTACGGTAATTACTTCGTAGAAGGCACTCCATCGGGTAGAGTTAGTAGAGGAAAATTAGAGATTAGATTAGTTGATCCCAACCGCACTGTACAACGCCGACCATATCGGCTTGGTTGTGATGAAAGACAAGTAGTGCGCTCTAAGATCAAGGAACTTATAAATGCCGGTGTCATTCGTGAAAGCTGTTCGCCTTTTGCTAGCCCAATCTTGCTGGTCAAAAAGAAAGATGGAACTGACCGCCTTTGCCCACGCACTACCGTGAGCTTAATAGCAACACAGTCCGTGATCGTTACCCATTGCCTATAATATCTGATCAAATACAACGTTTGGTAGGAGCAAACTATTTTACTTCTCCTGATATGGTTAGTGGATATCATCAAATACCTGTAGAGGAAAAGTCAGTGGAGCGTACTGCTTTTGTGACGCCGGATGGGCAGTTTGAATATTTGGCAATGCCATTTGGTCTTCGAAATGCCCCTTCGGTACATCAGCGAGCGTTAAACAAAGCTCTTGGAGTTTTGACAGAGTCGTTTGCTGTTGTCTATATAGATGACGTCATTGTCCCCTCTCGTAGTGTAGATGAAGGTATTGGACGCTTGCGTCAGGTTTTGAAAGCATTAACTGACGCCGGTTTCGCTTTCAACTTAAAAAAATGTGCTTTTCTCAAAACTGACGTAGAGTTCTTAGGGTATCACGTAGCCGCTGGCGAAATATGACCAAATCCGCGAAAAATTAAAGCTTTGACGGAACTTGAACCTCCCCAAACGGTTACTCAACTTCGACAATTTATAGGCTTAGCTTCGTACTTTAGACAATTTGTACCATGTTTCTCTCAAAAGACCGCCCCTCTTTATAGATTAACTCCGGGAAAAGGCAAAATACAGTGGACACCAGCTTTTGAAACAATTAGAAAAGAAATTATTAATGCACTTACCAGCAAACCCGTTCTAACTATTTTTGACCCCAACCAGCCGATAGAGTTACATACCAATGCCAGTGCTGAAGGTTATTGTTAGAAACTGAATTTACAATAGTAGTACCCTCAACCATTTTCCAAACTTAATTTTGTTGTTTTTCCCTTTTTATTGTTGAATATTACTATCTCAATTAAGACACATCTGTGAATAATTAAATTATTATCACACAATTGAGATTTTACACTTTCTTAAAAATAAACCCCGGTTCAACTGTTATATTATTATTTGGGGATAGCTTATCTGTAAGGAAAAAGTACATAACTGAATGTATCCATTTGATGTTACATCTCAATGAGACAAATAATTGTAAATTTATTTTCTGTGTCTTGCCTTATTCTCAGTATTTGTTTGATGAGCAAAATATGCACATTTATAATTTAAATATGTTAATTTATTGGACTTGCCATTATAGTGACACTATTTTATATTTTGATTGTAATCAATTTATTACTGATTACAAACTGACAAATTATACAATGTATTTGCCACCTAGATGTAGGAGACAAATTGCTAATCTATTAGCAAACAATTTACACAGTGACAAGGGTACATGTACTGTACCATCAATTACAGTTAGTAGTGGTACTAATACTACTTTTGATACGCCTTGTAGTTTAAACTATTAGGTGCGACAACGGGTGAGCCGCATATGTTGAATGTTGTACATCAAAATATGCAGGGTTTGTCCGGCAAAGAGCTAGAGTTAAGTTTATTTATGGAGAACTATGATGTTCAGGTGTTATGTATGACTGAACACTGGTTGAAAGAACATGAAGTAGTGTTTATCAATGATGATAATTTTACTGTACAAAGCGCATTTGTAAGGAAAAGTGCCATTCGCGGTGGCTCTTTGGTTCTTGTCTCAAACAAATTGAAATGTGAACAACGTTTAGATTAGTTAATCTTTCGATTGAGCGCACTATTGAGTTGTCTTGTGTTGAACTCGAGCGATACGTTATAATTTGCGTTTATCGACCCCCTTCTGGTGATTTTATTCGTTTTGAATCGGTAATGGAGGATTCTCTCAATAGGATAAAAACAAGTAATAAGAGTATAATTTTATGTGGAGATTTTAATATTAATATTTTAGATGTTACTCTTAAGTATTAGACTTCTCAATCTGTTTAGGTCTTATAATTTAATTAACTTGTTTTTTGAACCAACTAGGATCACGGCATCTTCATCAACTTGTCTTGATAATATATTTAGTAATTGTGATGCCAAAAAGAAATTAGTGTTAAGTGACTTAACATCCGACCACTGTGGTTTATTTGCTAGGTTCCCGATGTCATTACCTAAAAAGCCGCATAAACTTGAATGCAGGCCATATATAGCTAGTCGTTGTAACAAGTTTAAAAATAATATAGCTCATAGAATTACACCATCGATAGTAGAACACGAAAATCCTAATGAAATGTACGGAGCCCTTTTTGATGTTGTGCAAAAGGAATACCAATCTATTTTCAAGACAAAAACCATTAACATTAATGCCACCTCCATTGGCTTCAACCAATGGGCTACTCCAGGTATTTATAAAAGTAGAGCGAGACTATACGAGTTATATGGTTTGAAAAAATACAAGTTTGATACTCCTTTCCTAGAGTGTGTAAAAATTTTTTCAAAATTATTTAAAAAGATTCAATTAAAAACTCCAATAATAAAGTAAAAACCATTTGGAAAATTATTAACAATGAAACGGGTAAGTCGGTTAAACAAGAAAATCAACTTGAAATTATGGTCGATAACAAATTAGTTAGTAAGGCAGCTGACGTAGCTGAGGCATTTAATGAGTTTTTTGCCAACATACAAACTACGATTTGCTTCTTAAATTCGTCCCCGTCTAAAGCTGACAATCTTTTAAATAGTAGTGTGCCAAAATGTACACGCATATTTAGCTTCGAACATGTAACGCCTAGTGATGTAATTAACGTCTTTAACACACTTAAATCTAAAAACACTGGTGATTACTGGGGCATCTCAATTAAACTTTTAAGTAATATAATAGAAATCGTAGCCCCCTATCTAGCTGTTACTTTTAATAAATGTTTTGATATAGGAACTTTGCCTGACCTCATGAAGAGTAGTAAAGTCATACCATTATTTGAATCTCGTAATAAAAAAAAAATTGGCAATTTCAGGCCTATTTCTATCTTACCAGCATTTAGCAAAATATTTGAAAAGTTAATACTTAAGCAGTTGCTAAGACATTTTAATTTAAATAGCCTCCTTCATAATGAACAATATGGCTTTACAAAAGGACGTTCAACTACAGATGCGTGTGTTGCTCTGCTGAAACACATATTTAATGCATGGGAGAAATCGCAAAATGCTATTGGAGTTTTCTGTGATCTCTCTAAAGCCTTTGATTGCGTGCACCATGACACGCTTTTGCGTAAACTAAGTCATTACGGTGTCCAAAACGAAGCTCTCAACGTAATAAATTCTTATTTGCACAATAGGTTCCAATGTGTAGATGTCGATGGTGTGAAATCATCCGGGCTTCCAGTTCAGTTAAGTGTTCCTCAAGGCTTAATACTGGGTCCATTCTTGTTTTTAGTGTATATCAATGACTTACCATTCTTTTTAAATGATATCTGTGACGTTCTACTGTTTGCAGATGATACCTCTCTTATTTTTAAAGTAGACAGGAATAGACAATATTTTGACGACGTAAACAGTGCACTCTCAATGGTTACGGATTGGTTTACGTCAAATAACCTAGTTCTCAATGCTAAGAAAACTAAATGTGTAAAGTTCGTCTTACCGAATGTTAGAAATCTAGGACCCAACATCGTCTTAGATAAAGAGCTGCTTGAAACAGTAGACTCGGCAGTTTTTCTGGGCATAACAGTAGATGCCAAACTTCAGTGGGGCCCACATATATCAAGCCTAGCGGGGAGGCTCAGTTCAGCCGCCTACGCCGTCAGGAAAGTAAGACAATACACTGACGTTGATACAGCACGGATAGTCTATTTTAGTTATTTCCACAGCGTTATGTCCTACGGTATTCTGCTGTGGGGCAAAGCTGCTGATATTCAAAATATATTCGTCCTTCAAAAACGAGCTGTCCGAGCAATTTATCAGCTAGGAGCCAGAGTTTCTCTTAGAGATTTTTTTAAAGATATTGGTATTCTTACGGTAGCATCACAATTCATCTTCGCCAACATCTTATACATTAGGCAAAAGTAAAAACAGTGATTTTCACAATGTTAATACTAGAAATAAGAACAAACTACGTGCTCCCTTTCACCGGCTTCATAAGGTTCATAACTCATTTGTTGGGCTTGGTCTAGTGGTCGCAAGAGCTACTGCAGGACCTCATGTCCTGGGTTCGATTCCCAGGTCGGGCAAAGTGTTATTGGGTTTTTCTATTTAGAATTTCTCAGTAGCAGCCCGGAGTCTGGATTTGTGCCCGGTTGATGGCAATAGGCTCGCCCCCTAATACATGGGACTTAAGCATAACTGGCGAAATGTGGGTGTACTTTAGGTACACCTCTGCCTAACCCTTCTGGGATTACAGGCGTGATGTTATGATGTTATGTTATGCCCTCTTCTTTACTAGATTTACCTTTTAATGCGTTTAAGGCTCAAGTAAAATCCAACCTTTGTTCAAAGGCATATTATTCCATTAACGACTACTTATTATTCAATTATTCAATTAACGACTACTTAAACGATAAGAATAGTTGGTCGCTGTAATTAACTCAAGACAATGTTTATGTTCTTTCTCCAGAATCAGCTTACCTACTGAAAGGGTATACGAGTTTGTATATTTATTTTAATTTTATTTGACTGTACTATAAGTCAATTATTTTAAATTATCTTCATTTATTATTGACATGATCTACTCATTACCATGGTTTTTTTAACGAGTTGTATTGCAATAAGTGGTTAGCTAGCGACCTCGACAATTGATCATAAATTATTCTTGCCTGAGCAACCGGCAGCGAGTTCGTCATGCTCCCGTAGATGTCACTGCTTGCGGTAGCGTCGGGGATCGGGTTGCCTCCTTCCCTCAAATATGGCGAAGGGGGCAATGGCTGATCTTTGCGTTATGCTCGTGAACGGGTGCTGCTTGTGGTGACTGGTCGTCTTGCTGTCTATGGTTTTGTTATTGTTAAAGTAATTGTTCTGTTAATTTATTTTACTTCGATGGTCCTTGTTTATCATTTGTGTGTACTTAAAAATAATCCAATAATGCATATGTAAGGTGTCACGCCCCTTATGCCTGGAGGCTTTTATTTGTGTAGTTGTTTTTTTTCATTGATTTTCATTGGCTTATGTTTTGGGTATATTGGCGTGGCTAGCTTACATATGGCAGATAATTTAATATGATTTTTGTGTTTCGGTTTTTCTTCTTTGATTACCTTATAATTGTATAGTACAATGGTTTTTCTAACTAAACAGACAGCTGTGCTGCTGGGGAGTTTGTTGCGCCACTTCTTCTTCCCAGCTAAAGCACTAGGAAGTGGTGAAGGGCGGGCGTTTTGGGGTCGTGGACGTCAAAATTACATAAGACAGTCGTCTTATGTAATTTTGACGTTCGAAAAGTGCAGACTCTCAGCCTAGTTTGAATAAATGACTTTTGATTTTGATTATGGCGCCATACTAATGCAAAAGTTTGATGCTAAATTAAATGTTATCGAATATTATAGTCGCCGAACCTCCAGCGCTGAGTCAAGATATCATTCATATGAACTAGAGACGCTCGCAGTAGTGAATAGCATAAAACATTTTCGCCATTACTTGCAAGGACGTAAGTTCGTAGTAGTCACTGATTGCAATGCAGTCAAGGCATCTAAATCTAAAGTAGACCTTACCCCTCGTGTCCACAGATGGTGGAGTTTTCTTCAATCTTTTGAATTTGACATTGAGTATCGCCAGGGTAAAAATATGGAGCATGTAGACTTTTTATCACGAAACCCTCTACCTGAGAACCCAACGTTAGCTCGTAAAAAAATTGAGCAGAAAAAAGTGTATTTGACAGAAATATCAGATAATTGGTTACAAGCAGAACAACAAAAAGATGAGGAGACTAATTCGATTATTGTAAAACTCCGGTCTAGTGAACTTACTGATGAGTCGGTTAAAACTTATGAAATGAGAAGAGGTGTGTTGCATCGTCAGATAGAGCGTAATAAAAGAAGTGTGTGGTTACCGGTTGTGCCGAGGGCTTTTCAATGGGCTATTATTAATCATGTTCATGAGAGTGAAATGCACTTAGGGTGGGAGAAAACCCTAGAAAAGACCTTTTGTCATTACTGGTTTCCTAATATGAATAAATACGTTAGAAAGTTTGTAGATAACTGTATCACATGTAAGGTGTCTAAGTCACATTTGGGCAAGGTTAAAGCCAAGCTCCATCCTATTCCAAAAGTTACGATCTCATGGCATACCATTCATATGGACGCCACGGGAAAACTAAGCGGTAAACGAGATACCAAAGAGTATGTGTTTTTTTCCATAGATGCTTTTACAAAATACGTTCTATTGCATCATACTATGAACATTGACGCTAACAGTGCTATAAAAGCTTTGCAATCGAGTGTGTCCCTCTTTGGTGCACCTACGCGTGTAATAGCGGACCAGGGTAGGTGTTTTGCGGGGAAAGAGTTTAGGGATTTTTGTACAACCCACAACATTAGTTTACATGTTAATAGCAACAGGTTCCAGTCGTGCTAACGGGCAACTAGAGCGAGTTATGTCCACTTTAAAGAACATGCTAACCGCAGTCGAAACAGGGAACCTTAAGTCATGGCAAGCCGCGTTGCCTGAAGTCCAACTAGCCATCAATTGCACCGTCAACCGTACAACTAAGCCAAGTCCTCTAGAACTTCTAATAGGGAAGGTTGCTAGACCTCTTCAGTTAATGACCCTTGATACAGACGAGGTAGAAGTTGAACTAGACGAGATCAGAGAGCAAGCAGCTCAGGCAATAGCAGCAAGTGCTTCTATTGAAAAGGCTAGGTTTGATAAAAATAAAGCTAAAGTCAATAATTTCAAGTTAGGTGATTATGTACTGCTAGAAAATCATGAACGCAATAAAACAAAGTTAGAGCCAAAATATAAATGGCCTTATCAAGTGCCTGAGCTGCTTGATGGTGACAGATATTTGCTAAAAGCGTTAAACTCTAAGCGAACGTATAAGTATGCACATGACCGTATACGGCCCATACCTGAGTGCTACGTTCCTTTGGAGTTGAATGCTGGGCTGGAAACGCCAAATAACAGCATAGTCAGAATGTTCCGATGACGGCGAAATTGCTGGTGAGTATTTTAGGTTTATTAATTAGCCTGTGTGGCACCCGGAGCCTGTGTGGCACGCGCAGCCTGTGTGGCACGCGCAGCCTGTGTGGCACGCGCAGCCTGTGTCGCACGCGCAGCCTGTGTGGCACGCGCAGCCTGTGTGGCACTGTTTTAGAATCCATTCTGTTTAAGTTGTGTGTTCCGTCTCAGTGATGATTAAGCTGACCGTTGGCGACTAGTTTTCATAAATTCTATGTTCATTATGGTTTGGTCAGAATGACCAAGTTTTGAAGTGTGTATACAACTCGTTGTTCATTTGTCCACAGGTAATGAAGTAAACACACACGAGGACGTGTGAAGATGCAGGACGGCCGTGACGGCGCGTGATGATTTAGTCGATTTATTGTGACACTTTTTGAAACTTATAATCGATTAATTTTACTCTGTAGTTTGGAATTATTATTTCTTTAGTGGTGTTTTAAATTTAGAGCGGGTAACACCGAATGGGGTTGTGAGTGTCATGGCGGCGGTGACGATCACTTTTGATGTTTCGTCACGCGGTGCACACGCACAAATCCATTGGCTCTAAAAATCAAGTTGAATAATTATTGTGATTTAATTTAATCAATGATTATCATCATAAACCTTATTTTTTATGATTGAGTTTTGTTGCTGTATTTTAAAGCAAATTAAGTGCGTTACTTTGCGAATATTGTTTGTTAAACACCTGCACGTACATGCCCGCGATGGAAGACCAACAGATGATGGATCCGCAGCGACACGTGGTGTCCCAGCCGCTCGATCTTCCGTCATATATAAAAAACCGAAATTCATAAACACTTTTTTTCATTGAACTACTTGGCATTAGCATAGAAAGTTATAATTATAAATACTTACAAGTATTCATGAAAAACAACAAATCATAAAATATTTCCTACACTACGTTATTTTTGTCGTCATACATCACAGCGACTACTATTTTTGCAGTAAATACATTGCTTCTTAACCACTACCTAAGTATGTCGCTAAGTGACTGGACAACAATGTAATAAAACAAAACGATACTTTATTAAAGCGTATGAATTACGAATTCACGATACCTACGCAGAAAAAAAGGATGTTTGTTGTCAGTAAGTTGTCCGGTACATGGTAAATGCACGCTGATTTGAAGGAATAAGTTCATGATTGGTTGTTGCCACGGCGTGCCGCGGTACGACTAAGCACGCCTCGGCACCATTTTTTTTTTTTGGGCATCTCGCAGATCAACCTATGAGGTTGTCGTCTGCTTAAACGGACTTGCCTGTGGTTGCCTTAATGAATTAAGGCCTCCAGCCAGGACTTAAACTTAAATACTAACTAAAAACTAAGCGACTACACGCTAAGGGCACCACCTGTGGGGTACGAACCTCGACTTAGGGCGTCGCTGGAAGAGGGCTGCAAGGGACTAGCTGGATCAGGATTTGAGTGATTTAGGGACGAATTTAAAGATACAAACGCAGCGACGCGGGCTGGCTCGAGCAAGGGTCGGGAGGGGCGTGGATTTGGGCGTCGCAGCGGGCCTCGGCGGCGAGGACGGTAGGACGGCGATCGGGTTTTGCGCTAGTGTAAAGTACGGCAGCTCCTGCTGCCCGATACACTTTTAGCCTTCAGTTGTAGCGCAAATGATGTGCATTGCCCGCTTCTCTACCCCCGCCGCCTCACTCCGCGGTATGTCAAAACGAGCGCCGGAGTCCTTGGCATGCCGTTGTCTACCGCTGTACGCCACGGCGGCATCCCACCGCGGGAGCCCGGGGCGCGTCTTTCAATGTCGTGCAATGAAATCCCTTTCGATGCCACGGCATCATTTTAAAGCATAGCAATTTATGTCGTATTTCTATATCGATACGTTTGAATGTCCATTAGTAAAAATTTAAATCCCCTGCCATGCCGTCCCGGTCTGCGTGGGCCTTTAGTTGTTATAAAAGTATTTAGGAAAGCTAATATGTACCTATGATTTACCTATCTGCTAAATTTTATTAATATAGTATATAGTTATATTAGTTGATTAACATACCTAATTCATAATAATATCGACAAAATTCGAAAATAATGGGATATTGGATACTTACCTTTTTCTTTCAGACCGTTCAACCGACTTTGGCTTCTATTGCGTTGGTAGCACACTACTACACGCACAACTATGTGTGCGTGAACTGTCACCGACAACGCGCGCGGGGCGTGCACTGGCCCACAGCGCGGGGGCCACCCAGAATGATTATTTATTATTCCTAAGGTTTACATTCGGCTGATTGTTTGTCTACTCTCCTATTTATTTGTTTCGTATTTTTGTTTTAACATTTATGCACGTTCGTGAAATAGTAAAACAACTTCTTATAATTCACTCAATAAGTACAAACAAATGAAGCAAATACGAAAACGCTAATTTAGTAAATAAATGGTTAGCAAATATTGTAATGCCATGAACAGGCAAATACCTACGACGTCTTTTTGATTACTTACTAATAGGGATGGCGATCTGGGATCGATTAATCGAAGGGTCGATTTTTCAGGCCCAAAAGATCGTTCTTTTAAATCGATATGCAGAATTGGAACGATCCAGTGAATCCATATTTTACCCTTGAAAATCGCCAATAGATTTTTTTTTATTGATCTAGTACGAGTATAAACCATAAAGTTATTTACAATTAGTTGTAAAGCGTCGTTTGTTCCGTTTCTTTAGACCATGTTCACACTGACGAAAATATCTCGCGCACTCCATTTTCAACTCTTTGTGTTGAACCGAGCATTGAGAATCCAACAGAGTGCTACCCAGCGCGTCGACTAAACACTGTTGGTTTTTAACTCTCGGTACTAAGCAGTGCGTTGAAGATACAGTGCACGAAACAATCCCTTTTCTATATTTTTACGTTGTAACTGTAATTATCTCAAGGACACTGAGGACTTAGACAAAGTAACATTCGTAACATTCGATTAGCGATGACGCTAGTAGAAAAACCAAAAAATGTATGGGCTTGACATGAGCTATCGAAACATCACGTGATCATAGGTCATTTTATATTTCATTGATTACTTATTGTCATTATACATATAATCAAAGGTCATATCTTATTGAACCGATAGTGGATAAAATAAATTGACAATCGTTTTGTGATTACAACAGTATCACAGTAGTTATGCTTGTTGCTCGCTTTAAAATAAGTAAATGTCATAAATAACTCTTGAAGGTTTATTTTTTCAAGTTTTTTTACGCAAAACATGACTTTGAGATTGAGGGTATAGGGAGTGCACCTGTGTCTGCGCATACACTTGTACACTTTACTATATTGTGACCGAAATCGGTAAGGACCAGGAAGACATTATTATTATTATATTATCGCTGGATGTAACCAGGTTTCATACAATGCCCCTGATATGATGGTAATATCTAAGATGGCGAATTGTATTGATGCCTCAAAAATCAGTTTTGTCTAAATTGAGTAGATAGTACCTATATAATAATGGCTGATAGTATAAATTATATTCATATTAATTAAATTGGCTGTAGCACATACATACTCGTAACCATTCTGCATTGGGCTCTGAACTAAAACATTTCGTATTGTGTCGCATTTACTTTGCTTGCAAGGATTGTAATGTTATTTTTATTGTATAATATAAATTCTTGCCACTAGAATATGGTTGATTATCGTCTTGTGCACGGTACTAAATATAAAAAGTCAAATCATTTAAATCAGAGTATTTAGTGTGGATCTTTGACACTCTTACTACCATAATTGTATTATTTGTTTAGTTAGTCGATAATGAATGGTCTCCTTTATCAAGTTCCGATTAATATTTTTTTAAATAGATAAATCAATAACAACAATCATATTTATGAAGTAAGAACATAACAAAATAAATGTTTGTACAAAATCCTTGTTTTTTTTTTATTTTTATTATTCTTAGCACAGAATACTATTATTTGTGTGTACGCTTATTTATTAGATGTACCTAGAATATTTGTCTTTTATTTTGCATAACACTTTATTATTTGACTTATATTCCTTATTGCTTAGAGAGCAGTGGTGGCCCAGTGGTAACGGCCGCGACTTACGAGTTGTAGGTTCGAACCCAGACAGGCGCTTTACTTTGTGTAAATTATTCCATCACCACTGCTCTCAAAACGGTAAAGGTAAACATCAGAGAGATAGAAGAAGCCTTAGTATTTTAAAGTGAAGACCAAGGGAATAAATAATCTTACACCGGCTTAAAATGATATTAGACAATAATAATAAATATCCCTATAACTTATATTTACACATCGTCGGCCGGTTCCCGTCAAAGACCGCGCGCGATTACGATGTATAGGTATCATAAGTAATTTATTCAAGAACACCGACAACATACGTTCAACATTGGTTGACAAAAGTATTTAGGGAAGGTTTGTATGACTTAGAGATTTTCTCTACAAGGCCTAAATCTCCAAATATTCTTCTATGTTGAGATACCGGCATTGTAAAGAAATGTCAAAAAAACACATTATTAGTCTGTAGATTTACAAACGATTCCCCAAAGTAGTCAACAAAAATAAAGCAAATCATGAACATAACTAATTACTAATAAAACATTTATTTCAGGTCCTTGACCCATATAAGATATAAAAAACAACACAATTCAATTTTGACAATACTGTAACGTTAAAATTAGGTGACTGATGAGATGACACGATAAAAGTTAATGAAATGATAATGATAACAGATAAACAATATATTAATGTCAGATCAAATCTTTTTATGTCCAATTCACAAAGCAAAAATAAAAAAAGAAATAAAAATACAAAATAATTAAACAGTCAAATGAATGAATATAGAAATAAATCTTCCGAGTCGTTATGAATGAATGGTATGTACAGTAAATACAGTACAGCTAATAATTGCTATCTATCTACTCACACAAACACACACACGGCTGCGCGGCGTCCCTCGTTCTCCTTCTTTTGTCAAACAGAGATAGCAATATTCCGAAAGAATTTTGTACTCGACTCGAAGTATTATTAAGAGCTTGTAACGTCGGCCCCTTAATGGTAACGTGTTTACATGACAATAAAAGACAATAAAAAAATAAACCCTAATATGGAAAGGTTTTATTGATTTATTAGATCTCAAACAGGGGCTACACAATTACATGCAAGTATATATAGAACAGGGATAAATACAAGTGTGCGCTTCCAATATTAGGAGACCACATCATTTACTTATAGTCGAGGTACATTCGCGCCTATAATCCCAGAAGGGTTAGGCAGAGGTGTAATGTGGGTGACATTTCACCAGTTATGCCTAAGTCCCATGTAGGGGGCGAGCCTATTGCCATCAACCGGGCACAAATCCAGATTCCGGGCTGCTACTGAGCAATTCTTCTGAGAAATATGTTCTTATTATATCTAATATACAGCCTGTCCAGTAAATAGCACGACATACTGCAGGCGGTAATAGCCTGGATCAATACCTACCAAAACAACACAATCTATGTTCAGCAAAATCTTACTGATTTACAGTTTTACAAAAATTTCCGAAATATCGAAAAATCTCTACCTTGAAACAGTTTTTTTAGGCATCTCGTTATTATATCAAATCAAGTCAAATCATTTATTTTTGCAAACATGGGTAATTTGTGCATAGATGTTTTCTTAAAGTAAAGTCCTCCATATTCTAACGTCTCATGGGCATGCAAATAGAATTAAACAGAGATTCTATTGATGTTGAATAATTATAAACAAACCCGCTGTTGGTCAATCATAAATTCACGTAACTAGTAGATCGTTCATTTTTGAGAATTCTATTCCACTGTTCGTAGCGAAGGCGAACTCGCCGAGCTACTGGAGGACAGTGACATAGAATGACGCCTAAGTCTGCACTACTAACCTGAGCTGAGTGTGTTACGCAATCGCTTCGCAGGCAGCGATTGGGGTAGCCCGTAAAATAATACCATTCTATAAATCTGGTAGCACATCAGACCCTACTAATTATATACCTATTTCAGTGCTGCCTACCTTTAGTAATTTTTATTTAAAACTTATTTTAGATCAAATGCAAAGGTTTTTTAATAAACACAAATAACTGCATAACAAACAGTTCGGTTTTACAAGGGGTCGTTCAACTACTGATACCGTACCGGAGTTGAACTTTTAGGACATGTTTACAAGGCATGGGAGGACAAATGCGATGCTTGGGGAATCTTTTGCGATTTGTCCAAGGCATTCTATTGTGTTCTTCATGAAACATTGATCACGAAACTGCACCACTACGGAATCCGGAATGCCTCTCTGGATCTTCTTACTTCTTACTTAAGTGAAAGGATTCAGACAGTTGATGTTAATGGATAAAGATCACCTGGATCTGTAGTAAGAATGAGGGTACCCCAGGGTTCAATTCTTGGCCCATTTTTGTTTCTTATTTATATTAATGACTTGCCTTACCTCATAAAGGATAATCATGATATAGTGTTGTTTGCAGACGACACTTCACTTTTATTTAAACTCACACGTCATGAGCTGGTTACTGACCATGTAAATAGCGCCCTTGCTAAAGTAGTTAACTGGTTTAATGTTAATAACCTACTTCTTACCAGAAAAAAACTAAATGCATTAAGTTTACGATACCTCATGTTAGACAAGTAGAAACAAGTGCTCTTATAAAGGGTGAAGAGTTGAAACCCGAAAACAACACAGTATTCTTAGGCTTAACTTTGGATGCCAAGCTTCAATGGGGCCCCCATATAGATAAATTGTCAAAAAAACTAAGCTCTGCAGCATACGCCGTTAGAAAAATTCGTAATTTAACTGATTTAGAGACAGCCCGTTTAGTATACTTTAGTTATTTTCATAGTGTGATGTCGTACGGTATTCTTTTGTGCGGAAATGCCGCCGATATTCAGACAATTTTTGTTTTACAAAAAAGGGCAATTCGTTCAATTTATAAACTAAGTCCCAGACACTCCCTCAGAGAAAAATTTAAAGAGATTAATATAATGACTGTGCCTTCTCAGTATATTTATGAAAATCTTTTGTATGCAAAAAAAAATATTAATCTGTTTGAAAAATACAGTGATATCCATAACATAAATACTAGGAACAAACACAGATTTGTTGTTCCCACTACCAGACTCAAGAAAATAGGTAGCTCGTTTAAATGTCAAAGTATTCGTTTTTATAATAAACTTCCTAGCCACATTCAAGAACTAAGCCTTAATAAATTCAAATCTTTTGTAAAGCGCAAAGTTATGCCAGAATGCCTGTCAAAGGCTGTTATACTGTCAAAGGCTATATTGAGGACAAGAAGGCTTGCGATTGAGCTGCTCCAATAAGTTTACACAGATATTGTTGATGTTTAATTTGCTGTTTAACTTTTATTTTTGATTTTTTAGATAAACAATGGCATCTTTATATTTACTGTTTAAAGTATAAAATTGTTTTAATTTTTGAGAATGTGAGGACTATGTGAGTCATTGTATGTTTGTTTTTTTGTTCTTTCAGTTGTTTTAATCATGGTCTGGCTGTTTGAGTACTTTACGCGGCCTACCCAAATGTCCATTCTTTTGTATTGTTCGTCGAATCGTTGAGCTCCTTAAGTTCTGTGTTGAGCTGCATGATTACTGACAAATGCGTGCACTGACTGGACAGGTCCACTCATTCTGTGTGGTTCTTTCCTCAAAATACCATTTCAGACATCAATCCACATGGTCTTCACATGACCTGACCATGATTAGGTCTGGACTTTAAAAGAGACTGTGACCTCTGAGTTTGTTTCGGCGTTTCTTCTCAGAGTAGTCAGAAAGGAAACCCCGATCTCATCTACTTTTAAAATATGATTGACGTGTAAAAGTGTTTGTAAAAACCTACTTACAGCAATAAAATCATTTATCATTTATGTTTGGAGGTTGTCCTCACGCGTCGCGAGTTTAGTGATGACCGAGTTTTCAAACAACACAACATGAAGCCTGTAATACCGAACAGTTTAAGCAGAGGTGCACCTTTAGCTCACTCTAATTTGTGAGTATGTATGTGTTTGTTTACATGTTCGGAAACTAAATCGCAAACGCAGTTAATGATGGTGATTAGTAATAGTTACATGCAGTCAACGTGCAGTGGATACAACAAAGTTGTTGATTTCGCAATTGTTGATTCACCCGTATCGGAAAAGTTTGCCAACTCTTCAACTAAGGCTCGGAAGTCTTGGATCCGATAGTTTTGGCTCAGACTTGAACCTACAATGGTATAGAATTCCCAATAATGAACGATCGACTCAACTCTCTAGTGTTTATCTAACAACTGCAGTGTCGTTCATTTTGACAGTTCAAAGTAATTCGTTGCGATATTCACGTTGTTGAGCATAATAAGACTTGTTGAGCAAACGAATTTGTCAAACATTTTAAGTATTTTTTATGGATTATGAATTTCTTTCAAAACTCCTTCGGATTAAGAAATAAAGTGTGTAACACAATTGGGGTGCTAAGCAGTCGGAACTGATACAAGTCTGAACAAAAGAAAGAAAGAAAGAAAGAATTAAATAAATAGAAAAACATTGAATCACAAAATTAAAAGAACATTACGTCTAACAAAATCATGAAAACATTAAAAAGAGAACTTTTTTTTTTTTTGTTTTATACGAGTAAAACTAACATGACATAAAATCATTTTTTCCGACTGGCTACTAGTTTTAACAAAGCAAACGATATATTTTATGCAATCTAGGTGTTTTGTGAGTACCTACAGATTAAGGCCATCGCTAACGCGCTGCAAGTGGCAGATATCAGGCAAAAAAACAATTTAAACTAACCAGTGACCGAACATTTGAATTAGAAGTTGTGTTTTTTAAACAATGTGAAGCCTTGTAAAGGCGTTCAGTTAATAACTATTTCGTTAATCTATAAATGAATAGTAGATAACCTTTAATATAAATCGATTTAGCTATTTTGACACAGACAAATATGGCTGTCCTAATAAATCAGTTGTACGTAATAGTTTTAGGATGACTATAAATATCATCGTAGAAAAAAATAATCGCAGACAGCTATGCTAAAAACGATAAACTCATCACAACATAACCTAACATCACGCCTGTAATCCCAGAGGGTTTAGGCACAGGGGTACCTATAGTACATCCAAATTTCGCCAGTTTTAAAAACAAAAACCATGAAAAACTCCCGAAAAACTTCGAATCCAGAATACAAACTGGATTGGAATCAAAATTTTGAAACTTTGTCAAAACATTGAGATTTTTTCAGCATATTTTAGTTTAATATTAAGGGGGATCGTGTTACTCTGTAACTGAGTTGTGAAGGTCAGATAGGCATTCTCTATATGTAAAATACTAATATTATATTAAGGTTTTATAAACCAACACCCTCTGGAATAGTCAAAAGAAGTTAATAAAAAGAAGTCACACGGTGCTTGGTAAGGGCTGGGTGACCCAGGAATGGAGTGCAGTTGTCGTGGTGGAGCAGTAGCCGGCGGTGCCCTGTGTTTGGTCGCTTGTTGCTCATAATGTTGTTTGGTTCCAATTTTATGAAATTATTATCTTTGATATATTTTTTGCTAATAGATAAGCTGGTGATTTTTCAGATCATCTACAGTGACTTAGCATTCTTCCGGCTTACGATGCATACGTACCAAGTATGATATCACAGTAATACCTGTTTTTTAATATTTCATGATGCGTACGTAAGATACGCTAGTACTTAAATAGGTATCATTAATATCAACGTAGTATTGTCTCTCCTTCTCTCTTTAATCCATCTAAAGGTCCGTAAAAGATCGCTTTAAGCGATAAGACCGCCCATTGTGCCACCCAATGTAAAATGTCTACATCCATGTCGGTAATTTATAAGGTGTACATGATAAAGAGTCCTATTCTATATATATATCTAAGTCTTGGCAACCTCTCTACGCTGGTTCAACACGGTCATCATGTCTGGTTTTTTCTCTTGGGCTGGCTGTTCAAACCATATGAAAATACTGTAATGCTCTAATTAACTCAGTTTAAAATAAACTTATGTGCTCCCAAAGTAACATCGATGGATGCTATCATAATTCCAAGATACAGCGCTGCGTAGTGGGGAATGTAGAAATCGATGTGGTTCGGTCCCATCAGCACCATGACGTCACCTTTCTTCAGTCCCAAGTTCGTTTATTCGTGTTTCCTATGTATGTGGAAAATTGTATACTACCTGCCGAAGTGGTAAAATTTGGCAATGTATCGTTTATCTAGATGTTTTGAAAGTCACGACAACTCGAAATGCTGGAGTCGATATTGAATATCGATAATAAATGGAAAAAAACTCTATTTTGATTCGAGTCATTGATATCACGACATTGCTCTGATTGCGAAACCCGTTGATCATCGCGTGGTTCTTAAGATACTTATCTGTCTGATAGTCAGTTCCTAAAGTATCTATCTGATTATGATGTAAACAAATTTATTAAATTGCCAATTTGCAGCGCCACTTATATATCGAGAGGTGGGGTTAGTTTGAGTATATCACTTTATACCGGCTGAAAATCATAGTGATTATAGTGTGTAAGAGATCTGAGCGACAGCTGTTCCAGTAGTGGGGGAATCCAAAGTAAGAGCATTTCAAAGTTGTAAAAACAACTTTTTAAAAAAAGTTACAAAACCATATGGAACGATTTTAGTATCTTCTCACGAAAGGACAACGGACTTTTTCACGAAAGGACATAACAGCTCTTTTAATGTTTGTTTTAACGGTTAGTCCTGAATTTTAATTCTAATTTATTTTCATTATTACTTGACTACCAGAAGATGAACGTAAAAACTTTTAAACAATTGTATGTGAATGGTTTTAAAATTCCAACTGAAACAATAAACGATTGTTTGAGGTTTTAATACCGCTCAAGGTGACATTTTCTTTTTTCTTACAGATATGCCCAGAAATCTTCGAAGGACTACTACTACTAAACGGCTTAGAGCTAAGAAGACCTACTGCACGCTAAAACTGCGATTGAAAGAGGAATGCCCAATAGCCAAGCGGAAAAACACATAACATGCCATTCACTACGACTAAATAGAGAGTTAAATATATATAACGTACAAGTATATCAGGGAAAAAAACGGAAGAGCTCATTGTAAAAAGTGCCCAAAAGGCTCGCAGCGTTACCACATTGGATGGCAATGCTGATCTGATCTTTGGCCTAAAACAGGCCAACCCTCTGGTCATGTGCAGAATCGACCAACCGCTTGGCGATGTCCCGAAATATTCGATGAGCCGTTTGGGGTTGAAACATATGGGTCGTGGGGTCCAACCCCACGACCCATATGTTTCAACCCCAAACGGCTCCAACATATAGCTCCCAATAAGTTTATTTGACAAAGGCGTTTGAGGTTTTCTCCTCCTGCAGCAGCCGCCCCAGCACAGCCCGCTGTGGCACAGGTGTTTTTAAAATTCAATCGTTAAACTTTCATAAGTCGGGTCGGGGAAGTCCTCCCTATAATTTTTGACTATTTCACCAAAACTCTACGACCATACCTTCAGCTGTTTTTTAAACAGAAAAAATTAAACATTTTAATGACATATAAAACTACTGATCTGCTAAAATAAATGAAAGGTGACCTTGAACAAGAATGACGTACAATAAACCTCTGCGAGTGTTCATATAAATATTTGTTTGCATGCATAACTTAGTCGTATGGATACATGGTTTTGGGCGTGAACGAGGTGCGTGTACACCTCCCCTTTATAATTTAGTTTTTTAATTGCGTCTCGAATGTCAACTGAGGAGGTTGCCGGCTGGTTATGGCTCCAGCCAGGACACATAACTTATCTACTATGCGACTACACGGCTTAGCATGTATAGTTTAAGTTTAAAGTAGTTTTATTTAGTCATAAAGTTAGTTTTATACATAGTGTAACATAGTATAATTATGTACCTTTCTGACTGTCTACAGATTTTTGTAGCTAAAGTAAACATTATATTATTTTATTAAGTTAAGGACGGTTAAGGTATGCCTTGGTTGGCGAATAAAGCTAATGCGGGATGGAGTATAGCGGGCGGCCGCTGAAATTAGAGGATTTGGGTGTTTTATGCCACAGTCAAAGAAACGCTCAGATAAGTGTTTCATGAACTGGTTTATAGTTTGCATTTTAAGGTGGACGTGGATATCTATATTACGGACATAGTAGGGGGCACCCGTGACCTTTCTGAGGTAACTGTTCTGGAGGGTCTGCATCTCATGGAGATGACGTGGGTTAGCGTGCGCAAATACAACGCAAGCATAGGTCATGATGGGACGGATGACTGCAGTATAGATGCGCAGTTTGCATTTAAGTGACAGTTTGCAACGGGCTGTCAGAATAAAGAGACACCTGCAATTTGATCTGGGACTTCATCATCCCAACTTATTTTAGCAAGCCACAACTTTTGTAATAAAACCCTAGCCGTGGTAATGGCTGGTGCCAATAATCCCGTGGGTCGTTAATCTGTGCAATGACTGACAACTCGCACTGCACCACAAACGCCCGAACACACTCACACACACTCGCACAATACAGAACAGCAGCTTATACGGAAATTATACGAAGTTTAATCTTTTAAATATGCCAGAAGACGTCACGCGAACGTGCGAGTAGGTATAATTTTATTGATACCTTGCAATATTTGTCCGAAATATACATACATACACATCCGAAACATACATATTTTTACCGATGCTTCTCACCACTATAGTTCAAGGTTGGCTTCGGACATGACCACATTTGTTTAAAACCTAAAAACATTTGTTCAGACTAGGGTTGTTCAAATCAACGAATTAACAAGCAACACTACTTGGTTGCATGTTAAAGGTAAGGAGAATCCTCTTGATAATGCTGATACATTATCAAGAGGTGTTCTCTGAAAGGGAGATAACACTAGTTTGTGGTGGTGTGGACCGACCTTTCTTCGTGAACCGACTTCTAGTTGGTTGACCACTAATGAAATCTAGTATAATAAGATCAAGATGCTGGAATTAAAATGTTCTAATAATACAAATTTGTTAAGTGCAGAAACTGGTAGTATAATTGATTTTGAAAGGTTTTCTTGTTTTTAATCGTTTGCAAAGAACAGTCGCATATCTCTTACGGTACATTTTTAATTGACGTGTTTCGCGTGTCGGTCAAGGTCGCAAAACCGGTTCATTGACCGTTAACGAGATTAATAGTTCATTAGTTGTATGGACACGTTTAGTTCAATCACAATCATTCAGTAAGGTATATGATAACCTTAAAGAAAAGCATTTCAACATTAATTCTAGTAATAAAACATTAGGTTTTAGTATATTTTTAGAGAAGGATAATGTAATTCGTGTTGGTGGCAGATTTAGTAATTCCAAATTTGATTACGATAAGAAACACCCAGTGTTGTTGTGTCATAAACATCGGTTTACTTGGATATTGTGTTCATACGAACACAAACGTTTACTTAATGCTGGACCACAGCTTCTCGTGGCTGCCATGTGTGATAGATGGTGGGTGCTGGGAGCACGTAATTTAGCAAGATTAGCGATTCACAGATGTGTAACCTGCATTCGCATGAAAGGAAATACGTTAACTATACACATGGGTGATCTCCTTGCCGAACGTTTAGAAGCTGGATTTCGATTCATGCAATGTGGTGTTGATTATGCCGGGTCAATATCTAAATTGAATCGCAAAGGCAGAGGTTCACAACTAATTAAATGATATAATTGTTTATACGTTTGTTTTGCTACCAGAGCAGTGCACTTAGAATTGGTTAGTTCTTTGTCTACTCAGGATTATCTATTGGCATTCAAACGATTTAAGTCACGACGCGGTAAGCTGTGTCAAGTTTTTTCCGAAAACGGTAGGAATTTTGTTGGAGCTGAAAGAGAGCTCTCAGCTATATTTGAAAAATCTAATGAAATTATAGATTTTGCTTGTAGTAATAATATTAAATTTAGTTTCATTCCGCGTTATGTGCCTTACTTTGGTGCTTTATGGGAAGCAGGAGTGAAGTCGTGTAAGTATCACTTGATTCGTTTCCTAGGGCTCGTAGGTAATGCTAAGTTAACTTATGAAGAGTTAAGTACGGTACTGACATAGGTTGAAGCCTTCCTGAACTCCCGTCCTATGTCACCTATGTCCGCAGATCCACATGATTACCTTCCACACATACCAGCTCATTTGCTAATCGGCCGGTCGTTCACTGCGCCTGCCAGTGAGGACTTCACGACGACATCTACTCCTGCCTCTCGCTACCATCAGCTGGAACAGCTGCGATAACATTTTTGGGAGCGGTGGTCAAATGGATAAGCCTGAGCTGAAACGCAGAACGAAGTGGGCACACAATAAAGACGACATCGCTAAAGACAATCTTGTTGTGATCAAGGAAGATAATCTGCCACCACTCAAGTGGAGAATGGGTGGGATTGTTCAAAAATATCCCGCTTCCGGTATCCACAAACGAAGCCAACGGATCTTCCAAGGTGGTGGTATCTGTAGCTTTCATGAACTCAACGATTGATAGACGCTTGGGAGCGACATCTGTTGGTCGAGAGGACGTCACGCGAGCGAGCGAGGGAAAAGGAGACGGGAGACGTCTCCTTTGCGCGAGTGTTTCGAGACTGTTCCTTTTTAATAAGACGGCAGGATCGTGCGCACCGACATAATTTTTAAAATTGTAGCAAAAAAAAATTAACTTAATAAAACATTTTATTGTAAAATATGATTTGAAGCACAATTGAAGAAGCCCCTGCCTGCGCCCTGTCTTCATTGCCAAAACAGAATGGATTAAATCTTCATTAATTAGTTTATGTTTGTACACTTAGTTTCGTAGTCTCGATGAGGCTAACAAGCTTAACTGTAGCCAATTTCATCTTTTACTTAAAAATTACTCAAATATTCTACGTACCTATATACCTAAAATCTAAATAAAATGAACAAAACTTGTACATATTTAATTGTGCCCAAGAAACAGGTTATGCCTAGTTTGGGACCAACGATACCTCCATATTGTAACTTTCGAATGTTAAAGGATAAGATATCCTCACTTAATGAATATACTTCTAGAATGCTCAGATTCGGACATTGTCTGGCAAAGTTAGAAATCTAATTATCGTGTTTAAAAGCTTGCCGTACAGTGCTGACGCAGTTATCTTACGTATGGTTGTCAATATTAACATATGGCATAACAGTCTGGGGTGGTGCTTCAAAGACAAGTACGATACAGCTGGAGAGGGCGCAGAGAGCCGTTCACAAGATCACCTTTAAACACTATCGTTATAGTACGGCTCAATTGTTCAAAGAATATCAGGTCTTTTGCGTGAGGCCGCTCTTTGTGCTGAACTGTACGTTGTGTAGACATGCTTCTTTACGGTTGTATCTCAATCGCTTGACAAAACGTAGGACCATGGCCGTTTGTCCCATAGAGAGGCACAAATCAAAACTTGCACAACGTCATTCCAGAATCCGATCATACAATTTTGTGAACAAACAATGTAACATCTACACGTTCAATATTTTTGACTGTAAAGGTCAGTAAATGGATTATGACCCTTAGCTCTAAGAGGTTGAAAAACTTCTCGATATGTAGATTTCACCCAAACAGTTTCTCGTCCGACACATCCTCTTATACACACATATACCTACACAACACAACACTATGCAACAGACACACATACACACACACACACACACTATCCAAATGGTTTTATTTTATTCTTAAATGATTATTTTTTAATTGTAGGCCTGTAAATCCGTTATTTCAAACACAACAAACTTAAACCGTTTACTTAACCGTTGTTTTTTCAATTAAACCATTTACAGGCACAGTTGAACTGTCAAAGGATTCGGTCATTCAGAAAGATGAAACTAAAATGAGTGCAAGATAATTCAAGTCTTTGAACTTCTTTGAACTTCAAGACCATATCCCTACCAGCACTTTGAATAACTTTTGGCAGAATGAAGGCTATTATTTACTTTGGACACTGAACACAGCACTCTCATGACACCTTATTTATACGTCGAGATGGCGGTAAACGATTATTTCTGCCGCGCGCGGACTCATCTTGCGCGCACTTTAGTTGCACATTCCAAAGAGTAGGCGTAGGTTATAGTGCAATTTAGGTTATAGGTTCCTTTGGAGAAAAACGGCAGTAAACTCCATGGATACTCTTTTACATAATATTGTAGAGAATAGTAAACCCACTATTCGCCAGTTCTTATAAAGACCCGTGTAAGTACCTCATTTAATATGACGAGTCAATAGTCAGTAACAGAGTGGTTTGTTTACTGATAACCTATTACCTCAATGGTGACTGTTTGATAAATTAGTTAATTATGGTCCCTATTCTTTAAGCGAAAAGGACGAGGTTTGTTTATCCTGATATTAGGTCAGTATGGTCATTTGGCAGCTTTTTATTCCTCGTAAGATATGCAGTTGCAGTCATCCTTTAATTTGTAATTTAAGTACCTAGCAGTAACAGTAGCAGATGGCAGTTCCTGGTAGTAGAGTTATTATTTATCTTAGACAAATTATTTACTAGTTGAGCCTACATCGATTCGCCTCAGAATATTAATGTTATTTTCTTTCTGTTTTTTATTCTCCATATTTTACCTTATAAATATCTAGTTGTTCTGCTATTCGGGACGGAGACAAATCCTACAAATCAAAGATTATAAAAATCGGTCCAGCCGTTCTTGAGTTACAAATGGTGTAACTAACCCAATTTTGTTTCATATGTTTGTCGTAGTTATGTCTTAGGTTCGAATCCAAGCAGACCCTTTACTTTGTGTTAATTATTTCATCACCACTGCTTTCAAAACTTCACCGGACACAAACAAAAATCATGAGTAAACCGGCATATCCTAGAACCAAAATAAACAAAACCATTCGAAGACATGTGGCATCCACCAACCTGCACTGAGCCCGCGTGGTAGATTACGGCCCACCACTCCGTCTCATAGAGTGAAGGCCTGTGTCCAAGCAGTGAGAACATTATTAGGTGATTATGCTTAGGTACCTATATGCTAATCTGTGCTTCTTTGGCTCGACTAGGCAAGTTTAGAATATTGGTGTAAGTTATCCCTGTAGATTCGACCTATCAGTCAGGTCAGTCTGTTTGCTACATATTATCACATCACGCTTATTGCAATACTGCAATTGATACGTATTCTTCTATAATTTACCGCAAAAAAAGGAGACCTAAAAGGTTAACATATTGCAGACAGTTTCAGATCTAACCTTTAGCTCCATAATGGTATAGCATGATGATAATCATTTGTTATCATCACGCTATACCTTTATGGAGCTAAGCAGTCTATCCCGACATACACAGGATGGATTTTTGAGATGGGGCAGGTACCTAAACTGTTGGCGCCAAAAGAAAACGGTCTTAGCAGTTCTTAACTTTTTTTTACATATTGATCTGCATTAACAGATTTTGAAAAAAGAAAAAAAATGTGGCCACTATCACAACAAAAAAAAAAAATCAGCTCAACAGTCAATTATGTCATAATACAGGGTGGCATCCACAAACTGTCAACATGGATTCAGTACAGTAAGCGATGAAAAGTGCATAGGCACGTTAATGCGTTAGAAGTGATAACACAAATTAAAACATTTTTATTTGTTTTAATATTTTACATAAAGATAACCGCTACGATTATTTATTAATAACTTCTTCAGCCAAATAGGATGTGCAATACTATGTCAAGGAACTTAGAAGCAATTTGTTTTATTTAAACATGTGAGATGTTAAAAAAAAATGATAAGTAGATTTATTTCAGCATAAACAATTAAGCTTCGATCAGTTTTAAAATAAGTGATTTTATTAGGTGGTTTTGTATGGCAGTTTCTTTACATTAAGTATTTCACATTTTATTTGGCTTTAGTGAATATAATATAGGTAACATATTGAGGATAGCTTAAGTTTTCATTTTCATTTTCGTTCTGTGAAAAGATGATTGAAACTAAACCTCATTTTTATAATTAAGTATACAGGATAAACTATTCCGGGCCTTAAACGTTCTTGTTTATTACGTTATTGTTTGCAGGGCTTCGGAGATTCAACCTTTTGAGCGCGGAGTACACGGCGAACAGTTTTTAATGATGCTTTAAATTAATTCAGCAAAATGTCCGGTTGGTATGAAACCATTTGTTGCATACTCATTCAGCTTGTGTGGGCTTATTTAAATAAGCATCCACTTCATAAATAAGCGCTCCAACTATCTAGAATTCCTTCTTCCTCACATCTCTTAACCTACAGTCTCACAGTATTTGTCTAGAACAAAGAATGTGAAACTATTAGACATCTATATAAAATTTATATTTATAACATTTTACTCGTCATTCACTAATTTAAACAAATAACAATTTAAATTTAGTTAAATACGAAATATTTAAATGATAACACTCACACTTAGTCCGGTTTCAATATATATTTGTGTTATCATATCATTTACATCCTCTTTTACGCAGCGCAACAATTTTTGCCAATGTTTTAATATTTGCACAACACCGCTAATTAACAGATTTAAACATTCGTCACTAACCAACAACGTTCAATTAGGTGAATAGTCGTAACGAATTGCATGTACCTCACAGAAATCTATTATTTATGGAAACAAGATGAACGAGACAAGCATCGAATGATTATCGAACCACTTCAAATAATTTCATTAAAAGAAACAAAAATTGATCATACATACATACATAAACTCACTCATAATAACATATCAAAAACTTGACATAGATATTATTTGAAAATAACATCACGCAGGCGCAGATGAGAATCGAACTCAGGGCTCGCCATAATCGCTGCGCTGCTTCCCAAGCACGGTAACGACTAAGCTAGCATGCCATATGTTAGTTGAAATTATGAACTTCTATCAATTACAGACCAAGTGAGTGTTTGTGCGTGTCTATAGTATATAAACAACTTATAGAAGAAGGTCGTAAGTGAAACCGAAGCATCAATCTATTGCTTTGTGAGATTGCTTATGGACTTTTGAGCGCTACTGTACATGATTCTGAACCTTTTGGAAACATTTTAACGCAGGGGCGTTGAAATTTCTCGTCTGTATTTTTTTTTGCAGCTTAACGAACGTCTCATGCTGCACGACAATCAGTTCGGGTTTCGGCCAGGAATTTCTACAGAAAGTGCAGTTCCGTGTCTCAAGTAGGCCGTCAGGTACTACACAAAACGATGAGCACCTGTTTTCGCTTGCTTCCTCGATCTGTCTAGGGCTTAAGATCTGGTTTCCTACGATATATTATGGAAGAAACTTGAAGTTATAAGCTTGTGTGTCTCGAGCTTATAAGCATCTTCAAGCATTGGTATGGAACCAGGCCAGCACTGTTCGGTGGGCAGGTGCGCCGTCGAAGATTTATAAATTTATTGTACAGTAAACGGTCAAAAGTGCATAGGCACGTTAAGAGTCATATTGCTGTGAACTCGCGGTACGACTGTATGTGTTCTAACGCCACACACCACAAAGATCGCAGTTTTGCACGGCACACACTCGTGTATCGTCGCGTACTCGCATCGCACTGCACGAAACAAAAATATATTAACGTCACTTTTGTTGGACACCCATCATGCGCGTGATCTGGCCAGTTTATGGCATTGCTAAAATTTGCGTAATTTTAACATGTGCTGGTAGCGGTTTGGCCATAAATTATATTTTATTTTGAATTTTATGAAACAATTTGTTGGGTATTTATGTTTATTTATGCTTGTTTCATGCTTATTATTTATTTTTTATAAGAAGTTAAATATTACATAGTGTACTATTTACCTATTTATGTGATTTTTTATTTAACTCTTCGGTGTTGGAAGGTGGAATTAAAAAAATCGTGCTGCATATGATAATAAAAATATTTATTCGTTTTATATATTTATAAAATTAACAAACTTTTATGACAATTGTGACGTCACATTCAATTCATAATAACATAACAAGGAAAGAATATTCTAATAACACAAATATAATTGTTGATACCCACTTATTATAGGTATTCAGCAGAGTTTATTGAAAACTAATATAATGATTAAGACTTTATGCTTTTAATGTAACGTCACAATGAATTATAATATTGGGGTTATAGCTTAAGTGTTAATTTTCTTGACGAAAAGAAGTTTGAAACTAAACCTCAATTTAGGATCATTAAATAATTACGGATATGTTAGTTTGACTAATTATTTAGTTACACCGTCTAATATACGTCTCATATCTGTCCGTTTAATATACACTGACGTTGATACAGCTCGGTTAGTCTATTTTAGTTATTTCCACAGCGTTATGTCTTACGGTATTCTGCTGTGGGGCAAAGCCGCTGATATTCAAAATATATTCGTCCTTCAAAAACGAGCTCTCCGAGCAATTTATCAGCTAGGAGCCAGAGTTCTTTAAGAGATTTTTTTAAAGATACTGGTATTCTCACGGTGGCATCTCAATTCATCTTCGCCAACATCTTATATATTAGGCAAAATATACACTTATACACTAAAAACACTGATTCTCACAATGTTAACACTAGAAATAAGAACAAACTACGTGCTTCACCGGCTTTATAAGGTCCATAACTTATTCGTTGGGCTAGGTATAACCTTTTATAACAAGTTGCCCTCTTCTTTACTAGATTTACCTTTTAATGCGTTTAAGGTTCAAGTAAAATCCAACCTTTGTTCAAAGGCATATTATTCCATTAACGACTACTTAAACGATAAGAACTGTTGGTCGCTGTGATTAACTCAAGACAATGTTCGTGTTCTTTCTCCAGAATCAGCTTACCTACTGACAGGGTATATGAGTTCATATATTTGTTTTTTTTATTTGACGGTTCCATTTATCCTAACACAGTGCTTGTGTTAGGATAAATGGGGCATACACGAACTGGTTCTCCATCTCGAGGGGTGTTATACAGGGTTGTGTAGCGTCACCGTGGCTGTTCAACCTGTACATGGATAAATGTCTGAAGGATTTGAAAGAGAGTGAATGTGGATTGACGATGAATGAGTTGCCTATTAAATGCCTGCTCTATCCAGACGATCAAGTGCTACTTACATCGTCAGCAGAACAGTTGCAAGACATGGTGACTGTGATGGATGAAGCATATAAGAGGAAAGGAATGAATATAAATGTAAATAAGACGAAAGTCATGGTGTTTGAAAGAGAAGAGGATGTATCGGTTTGTGATGTGAAAATAAATGGTGAGAGTGTGGAACAAGTAAGTGAGTTCGTATATTTGGGGAGTCTGTTTACAAGGGATGGAAAGATTGATGGAGATGTCGAAAGGAGAGTGAATGCGGGAAATAAAGTGAATGGTGCTACACATGCAATTGTGACCAACCAGTTGATGTCCAAGAAGGCACGACTGGCTGTTCACAATAGTGTGCTGGTGCCTACGCTTATGTATTGCCTACGATATGAATGTTGGGTGTGGCAAAAGAAGCATGAAAGCAGAATAAATGCTGTGGAAATGCGTTCCTTGCGGAGCATGTGTAGTGTGACTTTGAATGATAGGCTGAGGAATTATGTGATAAGGCAACGGTGTGGTTTAAGAGAAGATGTAGTGACAAAAATTTAAAAGAGTATGCTTAGATGGATTGGTCATGTTGAGCGGATGAATGAAAGGAGACTAACAAAAGGTATTTACAAGGCAGATGTGAGTGGAAACGCCGGGAGGGGGCGCCCTAGGAAGACATATAGTGACCTTATTGGTGATGTTCTTCAGAAAAGTCAGGTGTAGTAGTACGAAGTACTCTCAACCGGCGCTCGTGTATGACCAGATGTACGAACGTAAACGAGGCAAAAGGAGTATGTAAGGAACGTAGCAGGTGGCTTTCTGTGGTTTCTGCCTACCCCCATGGGAAGAAGGCGTGAATTTATGTGTACATTCAATTATTATTATTTTCTTTTTTTTTTAGCATTGGCGTGGCTAGTTGTCGTATGGCAATTAATTTAATGATTCGGTAATTACTTAAAATTGCCAGCTAAAGCACTAGGAAGTGGTGAAGGGCGGGCGTTTTGGGGGACTGTCTTATGTAATTTTGACGTTCGAAAAGTGCTGATTCTCAGTCTAATTTGAATAAATAACTTTTGATTTTTGATTTAATAATTAAAACAAAACATCTAGGTATGTATGTATGTATCTTCTTCAGGATCCGACACATTTTTAGTGTGGGCACTGTAGTGGGTACTCGAACGAAAAGATAATTCGAATTAAAAATAACTTTAATACACTGGCTAACGAAATAAACACGAGCAACGGAAACCGACACGTGCGTTGGTACCGAGCGTTTGCCAAGACTGTCCAAACTCGACCGTATTCTGTTGACTGTTGCAACACTCGGGTCTCTCCGCCAGTCCTCACTGAATCTCCTCTACCGACGATCGTGTCCAAGCGGTAGGGCTCGCTTGCGTTTCCGATCACAAGATCATTCGTTTCTGAATCAAATTGTTAGATGGCGCTGTCCGCTGTACTGTGGTGCCATCCATCCACGACAAATATAATACTCACATTTAGTCCGGTTTTATCAGATATTTGTGTTCTATTAATACCACTTTTATGCAGCGCAATAATAGTCGCCCTCGCCTCAATATTAATATTTGCCTGATTTTGTGAATAAATACAATACTGCTATCTATTAAACCACACGTCACTAACCAACAATTACAATCAATCGACAACGTTCATTCCGATCAAGTTAAACATTCGTAAAACTCATGTCTACCTCACAGAAATCTCAATTCCTTGTTTAGTTTTCTATGCTCAACCTTTTTTACTTTACGATATGTGGACAAAGCGAACAAGATAAAGAATATTATATTTCTGTCCCATTACTTTATATCAAGCAAAAACTTACAAAAAGCTTATAGATTTATGCGTGAGATATGAACTCACATTCGCGCATCTATCTCTTGCCGGCTCTTCTCCATAGGAAACGACCAATTGGAACCGTGCAGCTAGAATCTGAAATTTCATAAATGCCCATGTAGGTGTATGTGAAATTGGGCACGCCACAATAGCGGCGGTAAGTCCCCTCTTTGAGGAGTGGTTGGAGAGGCGCCACGGCATCCTCACCTTCCGCCTGACACAGGTCCTCACCGGACACGGTTGTTTCGGGAGCTTCCTGTTTCGCATAAGGCGGGAGGAAACGCCCGGGTGTCACCATTGCGTGGATCGCCCGGAGGACACGGTGGAGCATACGGTGGAGGTATGCCCAGCTTGGGCGGAGCACCGCAGTGTCCTTGCGGAGGCGATTGGCGGCGGCGATCTCTCGCGTCCGGCCCTGGTCCAGGCCATGGTACGGAGCGAGAGGGAATGGAAAGCCGTCACCTCCTTCTGCGAAGCAGTAATGCTCGCAAAGGAGGAGGCGGAGCGCGTGAGGGAGAGAGCCTTGCGCCCTCACGCCCCTAGTCGTCGCAGGAGACGCCCTGGGCGTCGGGAATCGCAAGCAGATTCCCAGCCACCGTAGGCGCGGGCTTGCGGACGGCGAGCCATGGGTAGGTCGACGGCGCGTTGTGTTCCACGCGCGCCTCAAAGAGATGTCAGCACAAAATGACGGGGTCCGATAGGGCCGACGCCTCAGGGTCGCGAGTTATTCCACAGAGAAAACCGTGGCCCTGGCACAGGCAACTGAAGGAACACGGGTGGGTTTTAGTCAGTAAAAGTCTGACACGCCCTCCCGCTCCACCCAGAGCGGGAGAAGTCATTTGATGATTTCCCACCCAAAAAAAAAAAAGGTGTATGTGAAATAAAATATTTTGATTTTGATTTTGTCTGCACGCGCTTCACCGCTAGACTCGTGTTAATAAGTTGAAATTATGAACGACAATCACTTGTTGACGACAATGATTATGCGTGTGTCTCTTGGAAATAGAAAGTCGTAAGTCAAACTAAACGTCAAGCTATTGCTTTGTGAGAATGCCTATGGACTTTTGGTCGCCACTGTACCTAACTAACTAACATAATATGTGTCATTGTTATCTAGTCAAATAAATAATTTTAATTTATCATTGATAAAATTGTTTCATCAAGTTAGCACGGCTTCACAGCTGGACGCAGCGTAGAAACAAACCTCGTCCAGTTTGTGTCAGAAGTGACCCCTAGCTCTTGACAACAGACTAGAAGTAGATGCCGTGTACACGGACTTCAGCAGTGCGTTTGACAAATTTGACCATTCTCTGTTGCTGTCCAAGTTAGATCATAATTGTGTGCATGGCTCACATAGAAACTTGTTATCATATTATTTGTTTCATAGATCGCAAATTCTTGTTGATAATGGTACGAATCTTATACATACTATGCCGATTCAGGAGTTCCTCAGGGTTCTCACCTTGCACCGGTTCATTTTTGCTCTTTATTAACGACATTACTGTCCAAATCGATCACTGTAAATATCCAATGTTTGCCGACGAACTTAAAATCTATACAATTATATCTTCCAATAAATATGCTACACACTAAAGCATCCAACACAAATATAGGAATAAGCTCACTTCTCAATAGGCTCAGCCGGGAGATGACATAATCGCCACCCTGTATTTGATGGACCAGAATATATAAAGTTTAAAGGGAAGAGAAAGCGATGTTTTCTTCTATTTGGTACAACAAATTTCGTAATCAGTCGCAGCATCGCTTCCTCTAAAATGCTGCTAGTTTGATGCTGAGTTCCCAAAGCACGAAACTCGCAAAATTTAAACATTAATTTAATTGTATTAGTATGTAGGTATTTCTTGCAACCTCTGTAATCTTATAACTTATGTCTTTTTGTATTCGTTTATATAGTTTGTTACCACTAAATTTTTATACTTTTACCTTAGGATATAACTGTATTTGAGAATGTTGGTTCACCTGTTATTGGCAACTTTATAAGCATATCGGGATAGGCCCTCATCAGCGATATTACACTTGGACTTTGTAAGTAGGCGTGGATTGTCCGACGAAGAAAATAGAGACACTAGTTATAGCACAATCACTTTAATTCACTCACAATTTCTTATTAAATAATCACCATGAAATGACCTGAAGGCAGAGGTCCGACATATTAAATGAAAGTATGAAATATAGCAGTAACCAACTTATTTATTCCAACAGCTTGTTAATTAACTAAATGGATCGATATAATACCAATACACCGCCATATCATATATTAATATAATGGGTGGGATACAGTTCCCACACCTGAATAATATAACTCGAGAGATATGGCAGTGGTGCGAACGAAGAAAGCTTTTCATATTTGCATCTTATATAAGATCATGTGAAAATACTGATGCTGATAAAGCCTCAAGGGTCTCGAACATTGATACAGAGTGGGACTTACACGAATCTTGTTTCCGAGATAGTAAGTGATTTCGGTCAACCAGAAATAGATCTGTTTGCCTCTCGAATTAATAAAAAATGTTTTAAATTTATAACTTGGAAACGAGATCCGGATGCCTACGACATAGATGCGTTAACCCTAAGATGGGGCGATTTTCTTTTTTACGCCTTCCCTCCCTTTTCAATTATATTGAAATGCATTAGAAAAATAATTAATGACGAAGCAATCGGCGTATTAGTAGCACCCTATTGGTCAAGTCAACCATGGTTCCCACTGTATAGGTCCTTGATCAATATAGACCAAGGACCTATACAGTGAGATAATCCGTAGAGATTTAAGAACCCGACCCTCCTAAAAATTAATATCCCCAAGAAATTGACAAATGACAAATTAGATAACTCTAAAACGAATGATTATGGCGCCATCTACTGACAAGTGGTGACACTACGAAGTGTAGCCAGTCACCGATTCTTACATTTGTTTTTTTTTTTTTTTTTAAAGATCTAAAATTTGTGTAATGATGCAGTATAACAGAAAACGGACTACATGGTTTATTAAATATCTACGGATGCAGCAACTCGTATAATTATGGTTGAAGTTCACTTTAGGTAAGTTCAATTAACCATAAATAATAAATCTCTTCAGTAACGTTAACTTCTTCCCCGAATATAATGTAATTTTATCAATATCTGTACGTACATGGATACCACTATCTAATAGATCTCTACCTATAATAACTGGTTCTGTAATTGAGTTTACAGGCACAACATGAAACAAAAAAGGACACTGACGTGTTGAACTTCACCACGGCTCAGTATTCTGCGATTCATATTTAACGTTTTCTTTACCTATACCTGTAAGGTAAACTAAATTACAGCGCATAGTGCCCGGGAACTTTTTGAAAAAGCTAAAAGCCACAAACGAACTAGCACATTATCTATTAAAAAGAAAAGGAACGAGCTCACCGGATGATGTGGTTGTCCATACACGTAACAGGTGAGACGGTTCGTATCACGACTCTCCGGTGCTGGTGCTCGATTCGAATTCTCCACTTCGGTCAAAGGTTCGTACTGCCACTTGCTTCAATCAACTTATTTATTCCAACAGCTTTTTAATTAATTTAACAGCTTGTTAATTAATTTAAATTGATATAATAGCTCTAGGCGCCTACTAGCTACAAAGATCACGCCGACAAGCACATAACTGTTATCTATTGTTATTTGATATTTTGTATACAAAAGCTGTTGGTGTACCCTAATAAATAAATAAAATAAAGTTGAAGTGCGGAGTGAGACCGGTTGGCCTACGCTGTCCTGTTCAATTTGATTATGAATGCTTTGTTTGTAAATGAATGCTTAGCAGTCATAATGTCAGTTGACGGTATCTGTGTCAATAACAGTAAAGCGGACGATACGGTGCAATTTTATCCCAACCTACTTCAGAAGGTGCCAAAAAGTTATGTTATTTAATATCAGTCCTTCATCGGTGACTATCTTTATCACAAAGTATTTTGCATATTGTTAAATGTTTAGTATAGTTTATGCACTAATTATAAGTGTTATGTTACATTGGTAAAAGGCACGATGGGGTTGACATATCCGTTTATACAAAAACCCCAAAACGAACGAGGAAAAAAAAGGATGGATAACAGTGGTTTTATTTTGAAACTTCTACATTGCATTTTTCGGGGCGTATCAGTTATCGACGTCACGAGTTACATGTCCTCAAGAATTTATTAACTTATTCGAAGAAGTACTTTGCTACCTGATCACGCGATATTTTAGTTTGTTTTGGATGCTAGTACAAGAACAACTGCACGTGGCGCACCGCGTACGGGGCACTCGGAGCAGGAGAAGTGCTTTTTCTGAAAACCTACTGTAGGAACTGACTCTTTTGTCACCATGCATTCTAGGCAAAGTTACTGTTGTATTTTTATTTTTTTATTTTGAACGCGCAAAGGCTAGGCTGATGATGATTATTCCATAACAACGTTAGAGTATATAGTAGTAGCAAGCTTGGCTGTTAAGCGTAGGGACTCATATACCTACTCCTGTAGTGTTCACCATCTCACCGTGAAAACTAAGGTGAAGTGAGCGTGGTGTGAGCTGTCAGTGCCACTTATGCTTGCAATTGACCAAGACGGGATGACACTGACAGCGCACTCCGCGCAAGTCTTCAAGGTGAGATTTTTACATAATCGACATGCTGCTCTTAAACCAATTTTATTTTAAGTCAGCGCAGGTTTTTTATTCAACCATCATATCAGTGGTCACTTTCTTCCTGTGAATACATTGTTCACACAACCCATATATATCTTTTTCGGTCTACCTCTTTTCATCACATCCATTCACACTTACTAAAGTTTCTTGTCACTTTCCATTCTATTGTATAACGTGTTTATACCACCACAATCGTCTCCTTAGCTTTGTCACCGTTGCTATTGCCAAAGAGGCTTAATTAAAAACTCGATTTGATATCTATCGATCGAAATGATCGATCGTTGTGAGATCGCTGTGATAACACATCTATGTTTAACAAGATTTATTCAGCAAATTTGTTGTAATACTAGATGACCCCGCGAAACGTTGTTTTGCTTATTTTTGTATAGTTTACGTTTTATTCTCAGACCTACGGAATATACAAAAAAAATCATAAGAATCGGTCGAGCCGTTTCGAATGAGTTTTTTTACAAACAGTGTGACACGAAAATCTTATACATTAGATTAATAAAATATAAATGAATAACAATACCACTGAAAAATAATGATCAATTCAATAGGAGAATAAAATTAACATGTGAGTTGCACCGAAAAATTAAAATGATATGACGACGTATAACAGTCACTGCTACGATCAAGACACAAATAAAAAATAAAAAATGTGCGAAAACTGTATAGAGAGTGAGAGAAAGGATGCCGGCTTCGTTCTCATACCTACTCCAGTGTTGAAGATTAACATAAGTTTAATCGAACAGAATAACATAAAAATCGCATTTAAAAAACAGGGGTTGATCTTAGAAGGGTGAAAATTTGAAGATGTGATATGCATTTTTCAATACTAAATAAATTAAAAATGTTGTTAAAAAAATAAAATATAACATTTTGGGGTTAATATTTATAATTTAAATATTTAACTTTGACATTTAGGGGTATTAAAAATAAATGTTGACCGATTCTCAGACTTACCCGATATGCACGTTGCGGAGGAGTTTGGTAACAAACATTGCGACACGAGAATTTTATATATTAAAGTAGATCATAATCATCATCATAGGCATCGTAGTTCTACCCACTGATGAGTTAAGGCCTCCTTCCTTTGGTTAGGTATATAATTAGAATAGTTCTCAGCAGCGCAGTCTCGAATTTGTGCCAATTCAATGGCATATGCTCGCACCCTATTACATTGGACTTCACAAAAGGAAAAATGTGTGTGCACCGACTAAACACGATTCCCTAACCCTTTGAGCCGCTTCAAGAAAACAGGCGAGATGTTTAATTGAAATCAGAATCATGCATTACATACTCGTATATATTACATTTCATTTAGGCGCTACCCTGAGCAAAACCTTGCGATAGTGATATGATATGATGAAATGATGATAGATATTCAGAGGCTATTAATATTAACACATTCATTAAAAGTAATAAACCATATCTAAAATCAGATTGTAAACGTTCGATATCCTATCATCACGTAATGCACGTTCATTGCACGTTGCAGGTCAATGATAAAGGGGCTTGCGCAGGGAGCAGAGGGGTTCCTCTTATTCCCGCTCTTTCCAGCTTGGACGGTGTCAAAAGCCTTTCTTAGATCCAGAAATACCGTCAGGCATATCTTCCCTGCCACGAGTCTGGTTTTTGTTAGTTTTTCTACAATCTTAGACAGGGCTGGTATGACCTAAATCAGTGTGTAGTTATTGACATAATCTCTGTTCCCTCCCTTGTGTACCGGTGTAATAATGGATTTTGTTAAATTGGTCTGGGAATATGTCATTTTTGGAACAAAGGTTAGACAGGTGGGAAATGATAAGAACAACATCTTTGTAAACATATTTAAAAAACCAATGCAAAGGATGTTTCTTTTTAACCGACAGAAAATTTCAACGCCCCCTTCATTGTTTTTTTTTCAGAATCAGAATCATGTACTGGTTGTGCGTCGATGTCCCTTCCACCCTGTATATTTTAAAACACAAGTAGAGATACTGTGCCATCCTGAGTCACTGGACAAATTCAAGCTCATCAAAATTCTTTCCATTGGGTCCGTGTCCAATGGCATATAAGGAATTAGTTTGCGCCCGGGAAATGTTAGGTCGAACAGAGGGCTATTTGGTCCATGGTCCAGGGTTGAATTTGCTCAGCTAATTATTTTCCAATTTTCACAAAGTAATCGTTTACACCGTTAACTGATTCGGTTGGAGACGGTCTGATACTTAGCAAAGCTGCAGTTTGGCTGTTTACTTTATTTGAGTATGTGATTGATTTTATGTTTTACCTTTAGAGTAACATTGAGGTTGTGACTGATTTAGCGATCAATTCTCTTTAATATTTTCTTTTTAGGTACGTAACATCATCACGAAACAGATTAATCGTGTCTGCAATACTAGACTACAATTAGTGTGCTCAGGCGTTAACATGGCACACCTAGTTGAAATATTTAACGGCGCGTCAAAAAATTTTTATAACATCAAACGATGAGGACATTTTTTTAAGTTTTGCGCTTGTTTTTAATTTTTGGTATTTTTAAACACTAACTGAACTTTTAAAGTTGACTTGAGGGTTAACCGCATAGCTTATAAACCAAGTTACGTGGTTGTAATGGAAAAAAGTTACATCGAGAAGTACAATGTTATTTTAATATTTGCGTTCGAAAATATCGATGCTGTGAATGCGTAAATATTCATCCCGACAACGGAACCCATTACTGTGTTTTGGGCGACATCGACACGTACTTGGCCGGTTTTAGTTCATAAGCGGGGTACATTTTGATATGAAGCAATTTTATTTGTGCACATTCGTTCGCTCCCTTACACGACTTTGGTGGGAGGAAAGCCAGTCTAAAAGCGAGTTTACAAATTTCCGAAAACCACATCTAACTGTCCACCCATAAATCACAAAACGCCCTTATTGAGAACCATCCTAAACGACGTACATTCTCATCTATAAGGCATAGACTCACGTGCCCGTATTGTGTACCACGTCTATGCACGGACTATTTCCCCGAGAGTTGTCAGTTTCCTGTGGCGGCAACGGAAGCGGACGACAGGTTCTTTGATAGTAATGTCTCGTGTGTCCTCAGTCTAACAATGTTTAGTGTAGTACCTACATAGGTGGCTATACACGATTGTTTATATTGTGTCAACTAATAACAAGAAGGCAGAATGCGTAGGAAATGTGTAAGTAAGCTATGAAAATGCTTAGGAAAATATTATGCCTGCCTTTACTTTTGTGAGCAAAAGAAGACAACATTGACCACTGTTAACTTCGGATTCCCCGATTTTCCTAAAACAAACCACTCTATAAATAAAATAATTGGATTAACTCAATTAATTGAATTCTAAAAGTTACTTCATGTCTAGTTTTTTAAAAGCGCCTAATTTCTGCCCAATTTCCAAAGCGTCAGTCAAACGGAATCTGCTCTAAAAATTCACCCAGGCGCGCGGAGGCCGGATCAAAGGTATCGCTTACATTAGCATTCTAAACAAGAAGCCAGTAATTAAGTAGAGAAAACAAGGGGATAATGAATACTTTGCATTTGTAAACAGACAATGTATTTTCTTTCCCGGGGTAGGGAGTAATTAGCAACTCATAACAAATGGAACTAATGTAGGAGAAAGAAAAAACAGAACTTCCTTTTTTGAATCGGTTAAAAGGCTACGGATTGAAGTTTCAGTTCATTAGGTGTAATTATGCAATCCTTTGGAACGATCAAAGACAATGAAATATTTTAGCGTTGTTATTGACGAAAACTTTAGCTTCAAAGCACACATTCAATTGCTGAGTAAATGGATTCGTAAGCTTACCTACATCTTTAAATCATTGAGACATTTATAATAAATCCCTATAATCCTAAAGCAAATCTATTACGCGCTTTGTCAGTCACTAATTACATATCTGCCTCGTTGGTCTAGTGGTCGCAATCGCTACTGCTGAGCATGAGGTCCTGGGTTCGATTCCCAGGTCGGGCAAAGTGATATTGGGTTTTTCTATTTGGAATTTCTCAGTAGCAGCCCGGAGTCTGGATTTTGTGCCCGGTTGATGGCAATAGGCTCGCCCCCTATTACATGGGACTTAAACATAACTGGCGAAATGTGGGTGTACAGGTACACCTCTGCCTAACCCTTCGGGGAAACAAGGCGTGATGTTATGTAATTACATATCGTCTTAGGGCGGTGCTCCGAAAACTACGATAAAGCCATTTGAAGTTTCACAAAAAACCGTACTGTGACTCTGTACCTTTAAGCCTTTCCGTTGCTCAACCACACTTCTTTGTGAATACTGAGGTGCTGACTGTACGCCAACTGTTTGTCTTAAGTATTGTATCAAAACAACATGCTATCTTGGAGTTCAATCCAACCTTGTTAAGAAGGCGGAAGGGTTTACCTGTATGTAAGAGGTTATATCACTCAAAAACGGCTTTTATTCGTAGATTTAGACGTATGTTAACTTCCAAAGCCACAGAGATACCGAATTCTTCATAGATAATATAGACATATAGAACTCGGTATCTCTGTGGCTTTGGAAGTTAACATATGATGAGACTGAAAATTTACTGACCGTCTTAAAATAGTGATTTATATGGAGACAATCTATTGTCTCCATATAAGAATCTACTAGCAATTTAATTCCCTACACACCCTCTAACACACAAAAACTCACCCTTCTTCACGATGCTCACCTAAAGGACAGCTACCCTTTATTTTTTTTTAAAGTAACTACTTTAAATTTTAATTTAACTAAATTACTTAATTAAGTTCATATTTTGTAGAAGCTGTTGCTTTTTGTTCGTAAGCTCAAACTTGCATCCCCATCCCAAGGGCTTGAGGCGCTGTGTGCTGAAACACAGGCTATAAACCCAGTTCGGCAACAGAAACTAATAATGAGTCACAATTGTAACTGATTTACTTTTAAGCATGAGTATTATAGCTAAAACAAATTGTATAACATGTTTTTCTTTTGGTCCAATAAATATATATTATTATTATTACTTTATAACGTTTAAAAGTGATTTTGATATCCAATTTACAGAATAAATAATTTCATTTATTTTTGCTAATAGCTATGTTTTCTAACCATAAATTGCTATACGCTTAAAAAAAACTCCACCTAGACAGTTTCACGTGAATACTGAGTGAAAAACAAAAACTTACCTAGAACCACCAGCTATTTCAAATCTGCAGAGTAATTCCGTTGTAGGATTAATATCGCCGCAAGTTTGTAGCTTAGCTTGGGCTAGAAACACACCTGAGCACTTTGTAAGTTTTCCACTTCCCGTGTGTTCACGTGGTGGTCATAAACACGGAGTGGGACTTGCAGGACTATGGGCCCAAGGGACTACTATTTTAAAGAATACTTTTAGGACAAGTTTCTGGATTCTGCCTAATCCAAACTTATATTATACTAACATAACATCACGCCTTGTTTCCCCGAAGGGTTGGGCAGAGGTGTACCTATAGTACACCCACATTTCGCCAGTTATGTTTAAGTCCCATGTAATAAGGGGCGAGCCTATTGCCATCTACCGGGCACAAATCCAGACTTCGGGCTGCTACTGAGAAATTCCAGATAGGTAAACCCAATAACACGTTGCCCGACCTGGGAATCGAACCCAGGACCTCATGCTCAGCAGTAGCGATTGCGACCACTAGACCAACGATTATACTAATCGTAACTTAATATAATATATTAATGTATTATAAATGCGAAAGTGTATTTTTTTGTTTGTTTACTTGTTACGTTTTCACGACAAAACGGTTAAATGGATTCAGATGACATTTGGCACACAGATAGACAATTACCTGAGTAAGGACGCAGGCTACTTATCATCCTGGATCACTGTCGAAGTCGCGGGCAGCAGCTGCTTGAATTCTAACAAAAAATGCGAAAGTAAGTTTGTTTGTTACGCTTTCACGCAAAACGGCTGAACGGATTTGGATGAAGTTTGGCACACAGACAGACCATGACTTAGGTAAGAACATAGGCTATTTTCGTCTTGGGTCGCAGACAAATTCACAAACAAAAAACATAGTAAAATATTTTAAATATTATAAAAGTGATTGTTTGGATGTTTAGATGTTTATAACTCAATCACGCAAAAACAGCAGAACAGATTTGTTCGAAATTTTTCACACAGATTGAACATGAGCTAGATAAAGGCATGAGTTACTTTTCATCCTGGATCGCAGACGAAGTCGCGAGCAACACCTACTTAGTTTTAATTCCTGGTTTCCTCTAAGGCAATATTTATATTTAACATAACATAACATCACGCCTCTATTAGGTAGAGGTGTACCTCTATAGTAGACTATTTAATCACGTTAAATTCTAACAGGCGCTCATAATCCCAACAATTAAGGTTATTGATGCATTCAACCCTCGCTTACTGGTCCGTCAAATGCTATTGATTCTATAAGCAACGTTAATGTCAGTATGTCATAAATATAGGTCGTTTGTGCAGGAATTGGGTCACGACTCGCACCAGTGTTGACCTGCACAGTCATTTTAAGTTTACGGTTATTATCTTTGTGTTATGAGTGGGATTTTGTGTACCTTTCAGTTTTATTATGGCGCCTTGAGAAAATGTAGCCGCAAATGTTTTTGTTATTACGTAATTTAGAGATGAAACTTTATTTCAAGATTATATTTTGCACTGTGGGTCTGATGAATCGTGTTATTTTTAAATGAATGCTTTGGTAACAAGTTGAAGAATCAAAGTGGGACTTTGTTCAGTTTTGTTGGTCGTAACTTGTGTTATCTCCAGAGCGAATTGAATGAGAATCACACAAATGCAAGAAGTAGTTTTAATTAGTAGATTTCATATTAATAATACACATTTAATCAGTACGGCTGAAACATCTTTTAAACACGGTTCTGCGTTCTATTACATACTCGAAGACAGCAGCATTGTTGCTAAGCCTGTTATTACAATATAGCCGCCTTACCATTGTTGGTTATCGTTTTCAGTAACACATCCTCATTTTTGCGATAGATAGCCAGAGCTTTGCACTTACTACCAGAGACGCTCAATTCTCTGCATTTACCCCAGAATTATCCATACATTGCGAATTCCTACAAAATAACGTAAAAAAATACGTCAACCAGCGGTAATGAGAAATACGAGAACATCCGGAAAATTTTTGAGTGCCTCTGGTTTTATGAGAAAAATGTGGTAGTAAAACAGTTCCTTTTCGAATTAATAATATAAGCCTGCAACTTTTTGCCGAGAAGGAAATAAAGTCTCGCATGACCACAGTTGCTTAAGTATTGCTGGCGTTTTCGGAACAGCCCAGGGTTGCAGAGTTTGTCTATATTGAAAGTTAAACATTGACCACCAGCATGTATAAAAAAGGTGTTGTCATATTTAAGGGTGTGGTACAGACCATCATACTGAACAACTTCCTCTATGGGACCAACATCGTTATCGCGAAAGAATTATCGACTCTCCATACAAAACTTTAATACCTAAAGTTTTTAGTCTGTAATTGTGCACTATTCAGCTCCTGTCTCCAACTTCGTCTGCTATGTAGAATGAAAAGTTGCATATTTCCTTACCCAGGCCATGGTCTATCTGTGTGCCAAATTTCATCCAAATCCGTGTAGCCATATTGGTGTGAAAGCGTAACACACAAACAAACTTACTTTTGCATTAATAATAATATTATAGTTAGTTAGGATTGAAACAATCACTGCCACGCATTCTCACTAAAATATTCATTGCGAAGTTTTCAATCGGTGGTGGAAAACAAAAATGAATTGTGTTAATTATTTTATTATATCCAAATAACTCATTAACTGATTTAATAAAGAAGAGACTTAATTAACTTAAAAAAGGGCTTCACAAAAACCTTGTTTACTCGAAACTGTTCTCATCAAGATACAAGTTGATTAGCGTTTTAGAAATAAACTTGGCGAACCAGAATATTTTTTTCTTCGATCTTTTTTTCATAATCATCTTCTGCGATAAAAACGTAGAAGTGTATTCTTCTTAATTAAATATTTTGGCTTCTTCCAAATTATAACTTAATGAACCTGTGACAGACGCAAAAAACAGTGGTGTTATAAAGGTTCTGTAGGTTTCCATTTAAAGTCGGAAACTCGGAACCCTAGAAAAGGAAATACAGTGGCGATTATTACAAGTTTTTATCAGTCTGTTAAAACACTAAAATAAATATTGTAATAATAAAAATTTAATGGATAATACGGTCCCTAATTGGGAAGCCAAATGTAATATTAAAAATTAAAAGAATAGGTGTGTGTGTGTGTGTGTGTGTGTATGTGATCTCCTAAAAAAAAGTATGTTATTGTAAGAAATTAAATTTCGGGCGCCGTGGAGCGACACACTATTAATAGATAGCCAGATAAATAAAGTTGGAGAGATTGGGCCATTAATCTTAGGATGGGGGCCTGTGGATGTCAATGGTGATTAAAAGTCTCACTACCTTGAACGTTCCCAGTTTATTGTACCTTTAGCCTAATGTATACAATTATATTAATATAAAGTTTACCTGCTATATCATCATTGCATCTTTAAATTCGCAGCTGAAGGCTGTTATGTTCTATAGGAAAAAAAAAGATATAAAAAATATGTAACTTGAAGCTTGACCCCGAGAGCCGGAAGGTGGTACCTCTCAGGTAATCAGCCCCCGTGGAAGGCCAGTAGAAATTTATTGAAGTAAAGGTGGAATAAGCACCCACAATTGTAGGCTGTGGACAAAAAGGAACTCTGAGATGTGATTTCACTCCGAACTCGGACACGCGGGGACGCATCGACCAACGAAAAACTTACCGCTTATTCCAGGTATATAAACTCGCGTCTCCCTCGGTGTACCGTGAAGATATTTGGTATAAGAGACGTAGGGAGGCGACGAGGAAACCTGCGAAAAACCGTAAGATGGTCACAAACGAACCGCCATCGTCGAAGGAAATTTTCTCTCGAAAAGAGCAACTTACCAAAAATCGGATAGAAATATCCACCGGGACCATTCCACGGGTCCTTTGGTTTAGGATTAGGGCATTAAAGCGCCACTATAAACTAGATTAGTTACGATTCCATTCAGGAAAAATCAAGAGACATGTCACATTGACCAACAAAGATCGCAAAAGTGACCTGTCCAATTTTGACGTCCAAAAATGTCATACGAAATGTATCACAGATAAAAAAATAAAATTAAGAAATCGTTCCGAAATCGACTACAATCATCAATACATGTAACGGTGTAAAAAAACTCGTTACAATATTTTACAAAAAAAAAAGTATTTTTCAAACAAATTAAATAGCGTAAAAAGTGTCACAAAATAAACCACCCGTGATGATAAGGCACTATAGACACGCAGGGGGCGATGGTATCTTCAACGCAAACTTTATGGAATGGTTACCAAATAATCACAAATTAAGTTTAATGTTGTTAACAATCAAAGATAAAAATATTGCTAAAATGTTAATTGTTATTAATTATTTTCATCGTGTTCGTTTAAAATACATAATTGTTTGGTTTTAATTAATGCGATAACCAAATCGCCACCATGTTTTATTCCTATTGATTCATAATTGTAATATGTGCATGGCCATAAGAACTGAAGAAAATCAAGCATACTATTTATGATTTTGTGGCTAGAAAAGTTATGAATACTGAGATAACGGCTTATAGAGATATAATTATGGATGAAGAAGACAATATGATGGCAACTAGCTTCATTTCGGTTCAGCTTTGACGTTCTCACTAACTGAACGATAATTCGACTATAATGAGGTATTTTCTTCCTGAATACTCCGCAAAATCTGCATGTAAGCGTTACCATGGAAACAAAGGAAATTCCCAAGCATGACACGGCTCACACGAACGACACTTTACTTCAAGATCATTATCTAAGCTAGGCCAGTAAACATAATTGCGTGATAAGCTTTAATTTTTCTAACTCCTAAATGACCTTGATGAATTTCTTCTATGGTTTTAGTTTGTAGTGGTTTTGGTATAATGATACGATATTTATAAATTAAACAACCGAAATCCATTGTAATATCGCTCCTTCGTGCAAAATATGGCTTTTCGTCTTCGCAACTAGGTACCGATGGCCATCCAAATTTTACGAAACCCGGTATTCGCGATAATATTGTATCCTTATTGGTTTCTTTACCTACGTCATGGAAATTAACCGGCATACATTGATGTACTAAGTTAACACAACTCATCGATTCGGTGGGACGGCGCTCCTGTGCTATTGGTAAACGTGACAACGCGTCAGCTGGTCCATTTTGCTTTGAGGTTATATATTTTATTGTAAAATCATATGCGGCTAATCGGGCAGCCCAACGTTGTAAGCGACTGGCGGCAGTTTGGGTTATACCCACTTTCGCTCCGAAGATGTCTGTCTGTACGTCTGTCCCTATTATCACTGGGGTTATTCATATATTCCGCTTGATGGTGTTTGATTCGATATGACATCTCTGATGGTATTCAAAAAGATGTTCGTCATTTCATTTGGGTCATCATTATGAAACCTTTCTTCCCAGTTAGTCTGTGTGAAGTCTCTAATAGCAGCATCGTAGTTGGTTTTTGTATGAGAGGGGTTTTCTTGGGTCTAGTTTTCATTTTTAGGGGTAGTGATACCATAACACTTAAGTGGTCAGTTAGGGTTGAATTCGATGATTTGTTGATTCGATGCCCGGAATGTTACCATTTTACAAAAATTGTTTGTTGTACTTATTTTGTTGAACACTTATCTAGTTTTTATGTGTATGTATTTTTGTTTTAATCTTAGCGATTGCTGCACCGTGCGACGTCATTCAACGCCGGCTGTCGCTGAAAACCAGCGCTGGGGCTCTGTCTCGGATAGGGTCATAGCATTAAGCTGAGCGATGGCCGTTTTGCGTGGATGTGACGCATATTTTCCCCCAACTTGTTATTTTTGGTGTTTGTGTTCAATCACTGCGTCATGTTTACCGCAAATAAACGTTTTTTCTTTCTTCTTCTTTACATACTATAGTCAAAAGTTTAAATTTTGTTTTGACGAAGCAGTGATCAAGACAATTTGATTCTGTAGTCGGTAGGGTATGCGTGGTAGGGAGGCCGTTGGATGCAAGCAGATTTAAGTATTCTGTATGTTTAGGGTTAACTTGTTCAAATATAATATTATTTATATCGCCCATTAAAACGATGTTTTAAAATGGCCAATACTGGACAAGATTTTATCCAACGACTTTAGAAAGGGATCTAGTTTTTTGAAGGCTGGAGATCTGTACAATGATACAACAGCTAAGTCGTTGCTGATTGTTGTCACAAGGCAATTTACTTCTCTACAATAATCTGGTTCATAGACGTTCGCTTGAATAAAGTTAGCATAAATCATGAATAAGAAAATATAGTATTTATATTTTAGGTATAATACGATATCGTCATTTTGATTAAGGTGGGACTTAGTACTGTGAGTTGTGTAATTACCATTTCAGGTATGATTGAATTTTCTGTGAGCATAATAAGATCGTAATTGATGTCTAGTCTCTTGAGGAGAATAGCAAGGCCTTCGTAGTTACGGTTTAGTCTTCTGATATTTTGATTTAAAACTGAAAACCCTCCCTTTTTTTTAAAAATACTTTGCCGAGAGAAGTCCAGCAGAACCTATAGCTATTCTCTTTTGCGAATTTTCTAGCAAGGTAGAATAGTTGCTGAGCTTTTGGTGTTAGGCACTCGGACAGCAATACCGGCTTAGGGGGGGCCTCTAATTTTATATCTAACGTGATCAACTTATTTTCTTTATTGGACTTATTAAAGTTCCTTGCACTTTTAATGAAATTGCTTTTAATATTCACGTTGGTGAAACCTACTATTATTGGTGAAACGCCTACCTTCCTATTTAGCCGGAATAAGTCTTTAATTTCGTTCTGTTGGATGGATACACCGATAACCTTGCCCGTTTCTGTGACGATTTTGTGTAGGTCTTCCTTTGACTCTCCAAGTGGTTTCGGAATATTTCTTATTTCTATTTTTGACAGGCATGACATCCTTTCTAAGTTTTCAATTCTATCCTCAAGCTGAATATTAATTAATCAACCACAAATGGTGCTATTTGCTGACGATACTTCCTTAATTTTTAAGGTAGATAGACGTGCTTCAAATTTTGACGATGTAAATAACGCCCTACTACTGGTCCAAAATTGGTTCACTGCTAATAATTTAGTAGTAAATGGAAATAAAACTAAGTACATAATACCAAACATCAAGAGTAGTGATTGTGAGATAGTATTGAATCAAGAGAAACTAGAATTCGTCGATAAAACGGTTTTTTTGGGGATCACGCTCGACTCAAGGCTACAATGGGGTCCTCATTTAACATCTCTTGCAGATGGCGTCAGAACAATCCGTCAATTTACTGATGTAGATATCGCGAGGCTGGTCTGTTTTAGTTACTTTCATAGTACCATGTTTTACGGTATTTTACTTTGGGGACGGGCTGCAGACATCGAGTCTATTTTTATTCTGCAGAAAAGGGCTATCAGAGCCATATATAATCTCCGCAGGCGCGATTCTCTAAGGGAATTGTTTAAGGATATTAACATCATGACGGTACCTTGTCAATACATCGATGAAAACAATATGTACGTAACAAAAAAATTAAATCTTTACAGTAAAAGAGGTGAAAGACATAATTATAGTACTAGAAATCGGGACCTATTAGTTCAACCAGGTTTTAGACTGGCTAAAGTAGACTCATCTTTCATGGGGTACTGTCTAAAATGTTATAATAAAATACCTCCCCACATACTTCAACTGAATGAGACGAAATTCAAATCCTTTGTCAAACGCACACTATGCAGGTAGGCATATTATAGGTTAGGGGATTACATAACTTATAAAAATGCCTGGTTTAATGCTGGTCCTGCTCCACACCACAACTAACTAATTTACATTTGAAATACTGTTGAAGCTGCTGAAGATTGTAAGAATATATTTGCATTATATAAACTCAATCTCCTTTTGATTACATAGATGATGCATTGCACAGATGTGAGTACTTTGTAGACTAACATGCTTTTGGAAACTAGAGCTTCCACGGTTTTTGACACGACAGTTACTTTCCAGTGTTAACTCCTGGCATGAAGTTTTTTTCAAAGTTCAGATAGGCATGAACACTGTAATCAGTTGGTTAAATAACAATTTACTTACATTAAATGTAGAAAAAACGACCTTCATCACGTTTTCCATTCAAACTAATGACCAACCAGTAGTGCTATTCTGTAACCATCTCACCGTGACAACTTAGGTGAAGTGAGCATGGAGTGAGCTGTCAGTGCCACTGATGCTAGGGATTGACCTAGACGGTATGACACTTACAGCTCACTCCACGCAGGTCTTCACGGTGAGATTTTTACAGAATCGACATGCAGATCCCTCTTTGAGTATTGTCTCCCAATCGTGCCCAAATGCAAATGACACAGTTTGTCAGTGTCCCAACCTTAAAAATACTGAATCTACAAAATACTGAGGAGTAATTACTGACAGAAATCTTAAAGAAGAATGCCCATTTTTCACCTGACTCTGTATATGAATGACATAAATCTTAAAATTCAGCTTATTGCATTGTATATTAATTACGCTTAACACAGTGTTAAAACCAATGCAGGTTTTTTCATTATTAATATTTCGTTATGCTTATTCTACGACAAGAGCAAACATATTACCATGTTTTGAACGCATCTGAACTACTCTTTTTACGACGTTCCATTGAACCTACTGCTACTTGACTTTATTTAACTGTGTTTCTGAGTTTCATACATTATTATACCATTTATTTAATCAGTAAGTATTTCTTTATTAGTCTTTGTACAATACAGATTAATTAAAACTAACATAATAATTAAATAAATTAATCACGCAATAGGTAATTGAGTTCGCAAGATTGAAACGGGTTTTTGACATTTGACAGTTAATGCTCGACACTCAATTTAAAGTGACAATCATCGAGAGTCTAAGCAGTGACGTAAGGGCAGTTGGTTTCAATGAATTCACAAAGTAGAAAAGACGTTTTAGACCACATCATAGGTAAGTATTCCTCTTTTGGACGAAACTTCGAGCATTAAATAATTGTTTCTAGCACATTTATTTATTTATATTTGGTAACGACAAATCCTAATCTAAACAGTAACATTCATATTTTTCGTACTTCTTATCGTTTAAATCGTAAAAATGACTATATGACATTATTTTCTAAACTTACAGGTAGTCTTTCTACCATACCTTATAACTATACATACACTTTCATTTTCAGGTTTATAAATTTATAGGAAGTGGGCATTGTTCTTTCATGATCATTTCAATCTTCTATCAGCGAGAGTGCGTAGACTTATAGTAATATTTAAAGCCATAGGAAACACTGCAACAAAATCTGTGATAAAATAGGTTTACTATGCTCTCTGCCAGTCTCAGCTTGAATACTGCATCACCACTTGGGGAGGAACATGTAAAACTCATCTCTTAAAAGTTGAGAGAGCATAAAGAGCACTCCTAAAGGTTAGTTTGTTTCTACCTTTTTATCACCCAACTACTGAGCTCTACTCAAAATGGGAGGTACAGTAAGCGATCAAAAGTGCATAGGCACGTTAAGAGTCGTATTGCTGTGAACTCACGGTACGACTGTATGTGTTTCAACGACACACACCACAAAGATCGCAGTTTTGCACGGCACACACTGTCGTATTGCGAACTCGCGTCGCTCTGCACGAAACAAAAATATATTTCCGTCGCTTTTGTTAGACACGCATCATGCGCGTGACCTGGCCGGTTTATGACATTGCTAAAATTTTAGTTAATCTAATATGAGCTGGTAGCAGTAGGCGCCAAGCGTTGGACTGAGAAGTCGCCGGCTTAGGTTCTGATCTCATAAGAGGCAGCGCAGTTTTATTACCAATTTCTTATTTTGGTTTGAAATAATATATTCAAAAAAATTGCTGTTTTATATTTTTGTTGTTATTGCAATAAAGGGTTAAACACATAAAAAAATGCGTTATAAGTGAAAACAAAAATTAAAACATTTTTATTTGTTATAATATTTTACATAAAGATAACCGCTACGATTGTTTATAATAACTTCTTCAGCCAAATAGGATGTGCAATACTATGTCAAGAAACTTAGAAGCAATTTGTTTTATTTAAACATGTAAGATGTTAAAAAAAAAAAAAAATAAGTAGATTTATTTCAGCATAAACAATTAAGCTTCGATCATGAATTTTTAAAATAAGTGATTTTATTAAGTGATTTTGTATGTCAGTTTGTGTTTTATTTGGCATTAGTGAATATAGGTAACATATTGAGGATAGCTTAAGTTTTCATTTTCATTTTCGTTCTGTGAAAAGATGATTGAAACTAAACCTCAATTTGTATAATTAAATATACAGGATAAACTATTCCGGAACTTAAACGTTCTTGTTTATTACGTTATTGTTTGCAGGGCTTCGGTTATGCAACCTTTTTAGCGCGGAGTACACGGCGAACAGTGATGTTTTTAATTAATTCAGCAAAATGTCCGGTTGGTATGAAACCATTTGTTGCATATTCATTCAGCTTGTGTGGGCTTATTTAAATAAGCATCCACTTCATAAATAAGCGCTCCAACTGTCTAGAATTCCTTCTTCCTCACATCTCTTAACCCACAGACTCACAGTATTTGTCTAGAACAAAGAATGTGATGCTATTAGACATCTTTAGCAAAATTTATATTTATAAAATTGTATTCGTCATTCACTATTTCAAACAAATAACAATATAAATTTAGTTAAATAAGAAATATTTAAATGATAACACTCACGCTTAGTCCGGTTTCAATATATATTTGTGTTATCACATCATTTACATCCTCTTTTACGCAGCGCAACAATATTTGCCAATGCTTTAATATTTGCACAACACCGCTAATTAACAGATTTAAACTTTCGTCACTAACCAACAACGTTCAATTAGGTGAATAGTCGTAACGAATTGCATCTCATCAGAAATCGAAATAATTTACTCAGTTTTCTGTGGCCTACCTACTAAAATTTATTATTTATGGAAACAAGATGAACGAGATAAGCCGTCAGGGTATTTATGTTCTGTGGAGATAAGTATCGAATGATTATCTAACCACTTCAAGTAATTTAATTAAAACAAACAAAAATTGATCATTTTAGGTATTATTAATAACATATCAAAAACTTGAAATAACATCACGCAGGCGCAGATGAGATTCGAACTCAAGGCTCGCCATAATCGCTGCGCTGCTACCCACGCACGGTAACGACTAAGCTAGCATGCCATATGTTAGTTGAAATTATGAACTACTATCAATTACAGACCAAGTGAGTGCGTGTGCGTGTCTATAGTATAGAAACAACTTATAGAAGAAGGTCTTAAGTGAAACCGAAGCGTCAATCTATTGCTTTGTGAGATTGCTTTACTGTGAGGCAGCTCTTGGTCCTAAAACGGTTATGAAACAGCATGCCCTAACAACTTTAAAACTAGAAAGAATCAGAAACAAACGTCTCAAACATATAGCCTGTTCTTCATCGTCATTCAAAACTAATTTTGCACATCGGTTTTTCTGCTAACAGGGTTCAAATTTATACAATAAGGTAAATCGAGCCTTAGCGATATATCCATATAATGTAAGTGTTGATTTCAGACTGGTTAAAAAAGGACATGGCCAAAAATTGTATTTTAAATACTAATCTTTCCGAAACAAAATTAAAAAGAGCTATATTGCTCAGCAGTAGTAGACAAAATTTATAAAGGTTTGAAAAAGTTGTTTTTTTACACTACGGCTAAGGAATTTTATGTAGATATTAATCTACATAAAATTCCTTAGCCGTAGTGTAAAAAAACAACTTTTTCAAACCTTTATATATCCGTATATATATCTGTGAGCAGCTTTTTTTATAAGTAAATAAATCTATAGTTTGTAACTATGTATTTATATAGCACAAAAAGTAAAATATCTATAGTAGCATTTTCTGTATAGGGAAAATAACAAAACAAAGAACCATTTTCCATCATTTAATGTTATCAAAACTCAGGCGAGAGGGCTCAATTCTAATGATAAATGATAAATGATTTTATTTCTGTAAGTAGGTTTTTACAAACACTTTTACACGTCAATACTATTTTAAAAGTAGATGAGATCGGCGTTTCCTATCTGACTACTCTGAGAAGAAACGCCAAAACAAACTCAGAGGTCACAGTCTCTTTTAAAGTCCAGACATAATCTTGGTCAGGTCATGTGAAGACCATGTGGATTGATGTCTGAAATGGTCTTTTGAGGAAAGAACCAAACAGAATGAGTGGACCTGTCCAGTCAGTGCACGCATTTGTCAGTAATCATGCAGCTCAACACAACACATATGGAGCTCAACGATTCGACGAACATTACCAAAGAAAGGACATTTGGGTAGGCCGCATAAATTGCTCAAACTGCCAGACCATGATTAAAACTAATTTTAAAAATTAAAAATAGATTGAGATAAAAAAAAAAAACAACAAATCCACACTGCCTTCACATTCACAATAATTAAAATATTATAATACTTTACAAAGTAAATTTTCACGTCATGTCAAAGTGTAAAAATCCGAGAATAAACATGGTCAGATCATATGAGGACTCTGTAGACTGGTGTCTGAAATGGTCTTTTGAGGAAAGAACCACACTGATTTGAGTGGACCTGTCCAGTCAGTGCATGCATTTGTCAATCATGGTGCAGCTCAACTCAGAACTAAGGAGCTCAACGATTCCACGAACAATACAAAAGAAAGGACATTTGGATAGGCCGCGTTAAGTACTCAAACAGCCAGACCGTGATTAAAACAACTGAAAGAACAAAAAAAACAATGACTCACATAGTCCTCACATTCTCAAAAATTAAAACAATGTTATACTTTAAACAGTAAATATAAAGATGTCATTGTTTATCTAAAAAAAAATCAAAAATAAAAGTTTAACAGCAAATTAAACATAGACAATATCTGTGTAAACTTATTGGAGCAGCTCAATCCCAAGCCTTCTTGTCCTCAATATAGCCTTTGACAGTATAATAGGCATTCTGGCATAATTTCCGCTTTATAAATGATTTGAATTTATTAAGGCTTAGTTCTTGAATGTGGCCAGGAAGTTTATTATAAAAACGAATACTTTGACATTTAAACGAGCTACCTATTTTCTTGAGTCTGGTAGTAGGAACAACAAACTTCTGAAATGTTGTGTCGTCTGGCACGGATAACTCATCTTCCACAGCCATAACAATTATTGGTATGGTCAAGTATTGGTCTTTCCCTTGAATTGGTTCCAACGCATCTTGTAATATTGTCATAGCAGGCAACACAGACACAGCTGTTAGGTGATAACTGTAAAGATAAAATAAGAACCTATTAGTCTAAGATTTGACAACGACGTCAGAATACGGGGTAAATAATACTTCTCGTAAGTATTTTAGTAGAAGGTACTTATTTAAACTAGGTCTTACCTCAATAAAGTTAACTATTGCATTAAAAGAACAGTCACATCAAGGGGTAGTGATGATATTAGATACATGCCGCCTGATTCGTTCTCTAATTAAGATACCACAGTTAACACACGCCTGTAAAATGTCCATTCTCCTTAAGTATGTATTACACAGTTTACTATAATATGATTAGTGGAGCACTAGTAAGGCGCTGCGACACTAAAAAATATAAACGTGTTAGCGAAAACAATGAAACATAAACACAATTCGAACTAGAAAACCGGCGCAAACGTCGAAGAGGGATTATGATATTGACAATTGACATTTGTCGGCGGTGTTGCCAGTAATAACGTGAAATTATCCTATCCGTAACTGCACAAATATATGTAAATTCAGTCATAGATGGTTCAATTTATAGACAAGAAAACATAAAAAAGTACATTTAGGAAACGAATAATTTAGGAGTATATTTTAGACCCCCTAAGCGTTTATTTGAAATGCCTTCACACGAATGTTCTACAATTTATTTTTCTTCCGTACGCCTGTGTCGATACTTTAGCTGCGTCGATGCTTAGGCTTCAGGATGTTCGTTGGGTTCAGCTTCACGATGGGAACTCGGCCTTTTGTGGTCTCGATGATCACGCCACGTGCAGACTCAACGAACCGATTTTTTGGAAATTTAGATTTTCTGTCCTGTCACAGTCGCCAATTTTTATGTCTATTACGACATAAAGGATGAATTTTTGGTGATTTGTTTTCTTCAATAATACGATGAAATTTTGGAAATAACTTTAATTTGATTTTACAGTTAACAGAAAATATATCGACCGCTCGTTCGGTTAGCAAGTTGCGAAGTGAAGTATAAAAAAGTTATTCACGCACACAGCCACGAAATTACGCCTGACCGAACTCTCTAGGCAATAGGTTTTCCTGGCACATGCTGCTAACCATAAACGTTCAGAGCGAGCCTAAACAGAGCATGCATAGGACGAGCTTGAGCGTTGCGTAAAACGTCGTAACTCCCCACCAATCACGCTACCCGAACTCAGACAAGCACTGGTGGAGGAATGGGAAGCCATTACTCAGAACCGGCTCCGAAATTTTGGTGTTCAGCATGCCGAATCGCCTGGAAGCTGCAAGAAGATCTCGGGGAGGCAATACGAAGCATTAAAATTATGCATGTAATGAAAAAAAGCAAAAAAATAAACTTACAAAATTTTTAAGTTTCAGAAAATAATGTCTTACTTTAGTTTTATTTTTATTTTGAGAATAAGAATGAAGGTACAGATAAGTTTCAATTTATTCATTTTTTGTATCATTAAATGCCCAATCGTTTCATTATGATAGCATACGCAGTTCGGGAGATATTCGGACTTTTGTAACTGACCCGTTATTTTTGGGACCGAGTGTATATAGTGAACATAATGTAAAGATTTTATATTTTTGAAAGTAAGGTTCACAACTCTGAGTGGTTTCAAGTTTGAATCACATCGACCGAATGCAACGCTTTTGAGTTTTAAATATAAGTTCCCGCTCAGTCGAGTTACCTCAAAAAATATCGGCCGATTTTAAAATGGACTCCACCAGACCGTAGTATGCGGTGAGCAAAGCATTTTCACTAATTAAAGCTATCAGTTTGTACAGAGCATAATTATGCTGAGGTACTTATTTTCTTACTGATGGTCTCTATATGGGCCTACTATTTGTTCCTTTCTACCGCTTTCTATTTGTTCCTTTCCTATCGCGGTACGCGTTTTTATTCCGCCGCGATTTTTTACGTCAGTGCGAACGCAGGCTAAAAGTGTTTCCCTGAAAATAGACCCAAATAAAGATAAATTGAATCATCAAATGATAATGTAAAAAAGGAAATGTCAAATTTAAAATATAAAAAAATTGAATGAGAAATGATTTTATTTCTGTAAGCAGGTTTGTACAAACAATATTAAACGTCAATCATATTTTAAAAACTAGCTGAGATCGGCGTTTCCTGTCTGACTACTCTGAGAAGAAAGGCCGAAACAAACTCAGGGGTCACAGGCTGCGGCGATCTCTCGCGTCCGGCCCTGGTTCATGCCATGGTACGTATTGAGAGGGAAAGGAAAGCCGTCACCTCCTTCTGCGAAGCAGTAATGCTCGCGAAGGAGGAGGCGGAGCGCGTGAGGGAGAGAGCCTTGCGCCCTCACGCCACCCCTAGTCGCCGTAGGAGATGCCCCGGGCGTCAGGAGTCGCCTGAGTCCCGGCCACCGTAGGCGCGGGCTTGCGGATGGCGAGCAATGAGATAGCTCGCCGTCTGGTAAGGACCAGGCCCGGGTCGACGGCGCGTCGTGTTCCACGTGCGCCTCAAAGAGATGTCAGCAAAAAATGACAGGGTCCGATAGGGCCGACGCCTCAGGGTTGCGGGAAATTCGAAAGAGATAATTGTGGCTCTGGCACAGGCAACTGAAGGAACACGATCCCCGGTCGATCCCGATCCACCCATAGCGGAAGAAGAAGAGAAGAAGAATTGATGATTTTCCTCCCAAAAAAAAAGGGGTCACAGTCTCTTTTAAAGTCCAGACATAATCTTGGTCAGATCGTGTGATTGGTGAGTGTCTGAGATGATATTTTGAGGAAAGAACCACACAGATTGAGTGGACCTGTCCATTCCAGACTAACTGATATTTTTGTACTGAAGTGTTTCTTTATAAAACCAAGTCAAGTTAGTTTCACCATTTATAAAAAAAAAATATGATCTGCATTTTGTTGGATTTACCTCCACTCCAAATAGCAGATTAACTATTAAAATATGGGAAAAATTCACGAAAAACAAATGAAGATTATCTTCTGAAAATAATGGCAAATCACGGCACCATTCGACACGGGCTTGCTTTTGAGCATCCGTGAGGTTGTGCGGCACCCAGCTTGAAACTGTCCTCCTCACGTGAAGCCTTCCCGATCCAACCTGCAGTATGTGCTGAATCTCTTGATACGTAACTCGCCTATTGTATTACATTGAATTCTTCACTGCAAGCAGGTTTTCTTTCGTAACTGCAGTCAAAGGGTGACCACTTCTTTCTTCATCCCCCAAAGTTTGTCGACCGCGCTTGAATTCGTTATACCAACGATACACGGTTGCCCTAGAAGGGCCTTCATCCATGAATGCCATTTGAAGTCTATCGTACAATTCGTCCGCTCTCAGGCGACCTCTTGAAATCGTAAAAAATCACAGCGCGAAAATGTTTCCGGCGCAGAATATTTTTTAATGAGACACGATTATTTAAATTAGCTCGCAAACAATGTGGAGGGAAATGTTTAAATTGGAACGAACCTGTTTTACATACAAATAATCATACTTTCAAAATAGACTATAACTGGCCAGTCTCTCATACATAAAAACTTTTTTTCGCAATACTTTCTGAGTGGCCTGGTATACGTTTGTTTAAGTGTTAGATTTAATGGGGAAGGTCGGGCAAAGCTAATTGTAGATGGCGTGAACATAGCTAGGTCCCTACGGCCTTCAATAAATTTGACATTTCGTTCATTCATTCCATTTTGTGTTCATTCATGTGTTTGATTTTATTTCAATTGTTCGTTATTATCGGTCTGGCAAAAAAAATTAAATATGCAAAATGTAAATTTAACAAAACAAAGTTTTTGCTTTATGTCATTATTGTTTTTTTCCATTTCTATTTTGTCACAAAAAATATATTGTGAACGACTTCCACGTGCATAATCAGTATTCTGTGAGGTGGAGCATGGCAGTTACGTTAAATGAATGTACCAGAATCCTGACTTTCTTGGAACTTGGGCGGAGCCAGCGTGATACAGCAAGAAACATTGGTGTATCTTTGTCGACTGTTCAGCGGGTAGTCCAGCGGTACCGAGAGACCGGATCGCACCTTTGGAGACCAGGAAATGGCAGGCCAAGATGCACAACGGCCAGGGATGACAGATACCTGGTGGCTACAATGCTCCGAAATCGTTTTCAAACTGCAGTTGGTTGGCAATTTAAGCGCAGGAGCCGTCTTGCTGAGGCAAACTTGAAACCATTACGGCCCGCAAATGGCCCCAATGGCACCATCAAATTGCAAGACAGAGATACGTGCGCGAGCACCAACACTAGACACTGGACGATTGGTCTAGGGCACAAGCATTATGGTAGGCAGTTGGTGTACAGAAGACCAGGGGAACGCTTCCATCAAGACTGTGTGGAGGAAGAAGTGGCAAACGGCGGAGGCTCAGTACTTGTTTGGGCCGAGGCCCGCACCGAGACCGTGCTAATTCAAAATGGCACTCTGAATGCAGAGAGGTACGTGGCGGAGATCGTGAATGTGCATGTGGGACCTACATGGCGAGGATGGACCGGGATGGCATATTAATGCATGATAATGCGCGTCCCCATACCGCCGGAATTGTAAATGAATAACTTGGAGAGGTCGGTATCGAACTGATGCAATGGCCAGCGCGAAGCCCTGATTTAAACCCCATAGAGCATGTCTATTACGACATGAATTGAATTTTTGGTGATTTGTTTTCTTCAATAATACGATGAAATTTCGGAAATAACTTTAATTTGATTTTACAGTTAACAGAAAATATATCGACCGCTCGTTCGGTTAGCAAGTTGCGAAGTGAAGTATAAAAAAGTTATTCACGCACACCGCCACGAAATTACGCCTGACCGAACTCTCTAGGCAATAGGTTTTCCTGGCACATGCTGCTAACCATAAACGTTCAGAGCGAGCCTAAACATCCTCCCACCCGTTGAAAGGCTTGTCTTTCAACAATAAATCTTCAGCAGTGGGTAGCGGACACAGTTTGATAATGGGCCGACGTAGAATGCCTCTAGTGGTTTTCAAATCAGCCACTCTGGAAACTCCATCCGAGCCAGGGAATAATCTAGTAACCCTTCCAAGGCGCCAACACAATGGAGGTACATGTTCTTCATGGATTAGCACGAGGTCTCCAATATTTAGGGATTTCGCGTTCGTCTTCCACTTCAGTCGTTGTTGTAGCTCGTGTATATATTCACGCTGCCAGCGTGACCAGAAATGCTGATGAATTTGCTGCAGTCGAGTGTATCGTTGCAGGTGACTTTCTTTCAAGTTTTCTAAGCTTGGTTCAGGCAGTGCCATCAGTGGTCTTCCAATAAGGAAGTGCCCTGGGGACAAGGGGAGGTAGTCATCAGGAGACGAGGACAAAGGACACAAGGGGCGACTGTTCAAAACGGCCTCCACTTGTGCGAAAAGTGTAGATATTTCTTCGAAGGTAATATGGGACTCTTTTTTTATGAAAATTTGCAGATTTTACTCCGGCTTCCCAGATGCCGCCAAAGTGAGGAGCGTGAGCAGGCGAGAACACAAATTTTATATTTTCATGAGTTGCAAATTCAGCTAAGTCCCTATTATGTAATTTAAGAAAAGCCCCTATATCCTTAGCAGCAGCCACAAAGTTACCCCCGCTTTCACAAAATATTTCCTTGGGTTTGCCACGACGGGCAATAAATCTGCGTAATGTCATTATAAATGCGTCCTTAGTAAGGTCACAGACCGCTTCCAAATGAACACACTTATAACGCAAGCACACAAATATGCAAAGGTAACATTTGTTCACCCCTGCACCTTTACCTTTACGATTAATTATGTCATAAGGCCCAGCAAAATCTATGCCCACTGTATTGAATGGAAAATCTGCGCTCACACGTTGTGATGGCAAATCACCCATTTTAGGACAAAAAGTTTTGCCTCGGACACGACAACATCGAACACAATTATGAACTGTGCGCCGAGCTAGCCTTCTGCCGTTTAACGGCCATACTGATTCCCTTATCATTGATAACAACAGCTGCGGGCCAGCATGCATGTGCCGTAAATGTTCTCTTTCAAATAAAAGTTTGGTCAAATGGTGGGATGAATCAAGTAGTACTGGATGTTTTTTATCAAAACTATATGGTAAAGCACTTATTCGTCCTCCAACTCTAATTAAATTATTGTTGTCTGAAAACGGTGACAAAGATAGTATTTTAGATTTAGCATTTACAGGTAAGTTTTTAGATAACGCCTTGTATTCAATAGGAAAACATTTTAACTGAGCAACACGACATAGATAATGAAATGAGTCATCTAACTCATTAGCGCTGAGAGATAAAACCTGTTTGTTGTGAACATTACGAATGTTATAACAAAATCTTTTTACCCATGCGATTATTCTTATCATTCAGATACAATTGTTTAAAAGTGTTTACGTTATAGCTAAATATAATCTTTTAGTACCTACAAAAGTAAAAATGACAATAAATAAGTACCTACTAAAATTCTGGACTTATCGCTAAAAACAAATATTAAAACAGCTGTGTGCATATGTGGAGTCCTCGCTGCGATATGGACTACTGGATGGGTAAATAGTACCGAACATAACCATAATACTTTGTGCGAAGGTTGATTTTTACTAACACTAGACAATAAGTTATTTTTTGTATGATACTAACACTATATGGATATTTGTGTCCGAAATAAAGTTATTCTATTCTATTCTATTCTATAACAGAGCATTTATTGCTCTAAAGAAATGTATTCGAGCTATTAAGGGCATTCCATCGGACACAATATCTTGTCGACTGTCGACCGTTGTTGTTAGTGGTTTTAATTTAACTCAGACAACCTTATTTCTGTCTTGGCAAAGTAGACATCTGATAGCTATTTTGATAGCATATAATATTAATGAGGTTATAGATACGAGTAATACAACAAATTGTAGTATTAGTGACGAGTCTGTGTTGCCTAGATACAAACAACATAGTGATTAATTATGATTCATCATGTTGTACGAAGGAGGATCCAATCATAATCCCAACATCTTTGGAGGGCACTACCAGTCAGATAGGGTATACTTTTCCCGCTGGAACCCAAACCGATTTTAGACTCTTCAGTTGTAGTTGTGGAGGTCACTCCGGATAATTATTTAAACTAGTCAGTAAGACAACAGAAGTTACCCCGTCAAATAACCAATTATTATTAGAATAATAATAAGGTATCTTCTGGCAATTTAACATTAGAAAATATAAAAAAATCCAAAGGGATTGCATCATACTTAAAAATTAAATTATTGGAAATAGAATTGATGTCATTCGTTTAACAGAACATTGGTTACAAGATCATCAAGCAAAGTCAATTAATTATGCAAATTATTGTGAAGTAAGCCATTTCATCCGAAAACGTATGATACATGGCGGGTTATTACTATTAGTTAAAAATTCAATTAAATCGAAAAAACTAAAAGTCATCATCGGACTGTCTGTTGAGCTCGCCATTGAATTGTCCTGTGTTGAGCTTGATCAGCATGTCATAGTTTGCGTATACAGACCTCAAAGTTACCAGAATCTGTATTGAAACCTGTATTTGATTCTGTAATGGAAGATGTGTTAAAGAAACTTAGTGTTTGTAGTAAGTCAATAATAATGTGTGGAGACTTTAATATTAATATAATCTGCCTGCATTCGAGTAAAAAACTCGAATGCAGTCAGATTATTAAGTCTATTAATGTCATTTGATATGTCAAATGTTTTAGATTGAACCAACCCGAGTGACAGCTTCTTCTGCTACTTGCATAGATATTATTTTTTGTAATTGTGATTACTGACACAAACAAATAGTAAATAAGTAGCCATCAGATCACAGTGGACAATTTTTTTTTGTCATGTACGCCTTTACAAAAAACTCAAATAAGGTTTAGGGAAATTACATGTAAAAATTTAGAGAAATTTAATGATTCTTTGACTATTAATAATATAAACAGAATTAAATAGTACATGTGACCCAAATGAGTTCTACGACGAAGTTCCACTAAAGTCTAAAAGTATTAATACAAAGTTTTTATTTAGTGATTTAATTACTTCTGGCATTCGTAAAAGTAGAGCAAATCTGTTAGAACTTTATGGCCTAAAGCAACATGTGACTCATACAAGCTTTCATCAGTATGTTGCAAGATATTCAAAAAACTTTTAAAAGTGTGTGCAAAATGTGCTCTTTGTATTAGCAATAAAATAAAATCAACTGATTATAAAATAAAACTACATGGCGAATAATAAATAATGAAACAGGTAGGAAAAAACAGCGTAATATTGAATTTAATTTAGAGACTGCACTTGGCCCCATCAACTCAAATGCAGATATAGCTCAGGACTTTGAAAACATTTTTGTTAATATTCTACTTAATACTACAGAAGCTTTTAAATTTCTCATCCGGGCTTTCTGCTGCCTTACTTAAAAATTATATAAAAGCATGCCTTTTGGAGTTCAGGTTTCAGCATACAAACCCCCAAAGTGTTATAAAAGCTTTTAAAAATCTTAAAATTAAATCAACAGGAGATCTCTGGGGAATATCTATAAAACTCTGTAGATCTCTCATCGAAACCCTTGCGCCCTATTTAGCTTTCATATTTAACACCAGTGTAGACCAAGGAGTCTTTCCGGATCTTATGAAACACAGTAAAATAATCCTATTGTTCAAATCCGGTGATAGTAAAGAAATCAATAATTATAGGCCTGTGGCAATTCTGCCAGTTCTCAGTAGGGTGTTTGAAAAGTTTATGCTCAATCAAATGTTACGTCACTTTTATAAAAACTCCATCTTTCATGAACATCAGTACGGTTTCGCTAAAGGGCGTAGTACCACTGATGCCGGTTTCACCCTAATAAAGAACATTTTAACGCCTGGGAGGAATCACAAGATGCCATTCGAATCTTTTGCGACCTCTCTAAAGCGATCGATTGCGTAAACCATGAGACACTTTTGCTGAAACTAGAGCATAATGGGATTAGGAATGCAACTCTTGATTTGCTTAGTTCATACCTGAAAGATAGAAAGGTTATAGTATAAATAAACGGCATAAACTCATTAGGGACTGAAATGATAATGGGCGTTCCTCAAGGTTCGATATTGGGTCCATTCCTCTTTTTAGTTTACATTAATTACTAACCCCAGTTACTTCAAAATCAACCGAAGATTATTATAAAATGAAATATTTTAAAACTGGTGACCTCGCCGATAGCGGTAACTATAGGCCTATTTCACTAGCTACTGTGATTTCAAAGGTATTTGACAGCATGCTTAATGCACAATTAAATAGTAGGATTATTATTCATGAAAACCAGGTTGGATTCAGAGCTGGTTTATCAACATTCAGTGCGGTGTTGTGTCTTAAGCATGCTGTGTCACACTATGCGCGGTGCGGGACGCCTATTTATGCTTGCTTCCTGGACCTCTCAAAGGCATTTGATCTGGTTTCCTATGATGTGTTGTGGAGTAAATTAGAGCGGGTAAATTTACCCACAGAACTAGTTAACATTTTAAAGTTTTGGTATGAAAACACTGTACGATGGGCTGGGGCGTTTTTTCGTCCTTACGGGTTGGAGTGTGGGGTGAGGCAGGGTGGATTGAGCTCACCAACGCTGTTCAACCTTTATATGAACGAGCTGATTGGCGGGCTCAGCAGTACCAGGATCGGATGTTATATAGGGTTGAGAAAATTGGTAGCTCAATGTGAAGCGTTTGCTAAAATCCATGGCTTGGCATACAACACCAAGAAGTCGGAGGTCATGGTCTTAGAGGTACCACCTGTAATACTTTATGGTACACCTTTGCTGAGAGTCTACAGATTTAAGTATCTTGGTCATATATTGACTCCCAACCTCAAAGACGATGATGACATTGAACGGGAACGGAGGGCATTATCGGTTAGAGCGAACATGCTGGCTCGCAGGTTTGCACGATGCTCTCTTCCCGTTAAAATCATGCTCTTTCGAGCCTACTGTACTGCTTTTTACACGTGCAGCCTGTGGGCTAGTTAAACGCGAAAATCATACAGTGCTCTCCGCGTTCAATACAACAATGCCTTTAGGATACTAGTGGGTCTGCCCCGTTTCTGTAGTGCGTCAGGGATATTTGCGGATGCGCATGTAGATTGCTTTTAAACAACAATGCGTAAAAGGTGTGCTTCTCTGGTGCGCAGGGTGTGGGACAGCTCCAACAGTGTCTTAAGCATGGTTGCAAGTCGATGGGACTGTTTATACGTGGGTCACTGTTGTGCAGTCTCTCATGGGTTGTCGCAACAGTGACCAACCGTTCCCCTTGTTTTTTATTTTTATTTTCCTTGTTTTTGTTTAGTGTCTGTGCTTACTAACATAGTCGTAGGTTTTTACTCTTATAATACTGTTGAGTCTTGATTACTCAAATAAAGAAAATTCTATATTCTATAGGCTTTTCTCTAGCAATCCAAACAGTATATCATCATCATCTGCGTAGCCTTTTGCCCAACTACGTTGGGGTCAGCTTCTAGTCTGACCGGATGCAGGTGAATACCAGTATCTTACATGGAGCGACTGCCTATGTGACCTCCACAACCCAGAGACTGGGTAATACGATACTACTTGGTGAGGAAAGGAACGTGTTTTTAAACCTTATAAACAATGTATTAGATCGATGTACAATATATCCCAAAAAAAACATGCAGAACACGTTTTAAAACATTTAAAATATTGACTTCCTAGTGTATATAAAAACAAAAATCAAAATTATTTAAATTGTTCACAAGGTTCAGACACAAAGACTAGCTGCACATCAAAGCCAGTTGAATAAAGCTTTTGCACAAAAGCTTTTTTTGTATGGGCCCACGTATCTTTAATAATCTTCCTCGATTCTTCAGAACTATGAGCAACATAAATACCTACCTTAAAAAGACTACACAACTAATGCTTAAGTTAAAGTTACTATTATAACATAATTCCTAGATGACAATACATTGAATCAGCCAGTTTATTACAACAAAGCAATGGAGACACAATCATGAATTTACAAACTAGGTACTCATAAACTAAGCTTGTAGCATGACTAATTTGTAATTGACCAAAATATTATACTAACTTAATCTGAATGTATTGAATCACAATTTGATGTATTGTATTTTAACTCTGTTTTGAATTTTGTGCGCCTTAACGGCGGGACAAAGCAAACTTACCTGTAACTAACACAACATCTTATGAACCTATCGCCGTCCCCGGAAAACAAAATGATAACTGCCATTATCTTAGTATTAGTGTTATGTCATTTTTGGGATCAGTGGGTGGAAACACATCTGCTCAATTTTTTGTAATATTTTTACAGTTATTTTACGAAGTTACAAAATTTTACAATAGTATTCAAAGATTTAACACGGGCCTTAAATTACGAGAATAAAGTGTTAATATAATATTATCTAAATGTATTCGTACTTGTTACTATGAAAACCAGTCATAGAATTATGTTCTCGTGAAAAATATTCGACGAGATAATAAAAAATGCGGATATCGTTTTATTCTTGTTCATAACCAACCAATAGCTTCGTATAAAGATGTGTTAGTATAACGACTTTTACGGTTTTGAACAGTAAAGACTTAATGTCATCAATACTTTGGTAAAGGACATGGATTTTTTTTGGCCCAGCACATTTTATTTCTCCGCATAACTCGGTGGGAAAATATCAATTTTAAATATAATAATAAAAATAATAATATCGATGTTAATAATATTAACATCTCCATCATCGTATCGATGGAGCCAGGGTACTCATAGGCAAACTATACTGTTTTAGGGAGGGCAATATAAGACCATGAGTGATGCGCTTTGTGAGGCAGGCATTTTCGGGGACTGAAATAAGCCCTCGAGAATACATGTCCCGTGTCACAGAGCGCATCGACTTCCTGAAGCAGAAAGTTTGTGCATGGGCGAGCCGTATTCGGCGGTACAAGCGGCGGGTTGATCGATACACGCAGAATCGCAACGCGTGTGCCGCCCGGATGATGCCGCCACAAGTGCATTCTGGCGAGCATCTGGTCAGTACCCGTCTATCACACTGAGGCTGACTGGATGCAGGATGTCGAGCGAGTGTGTGAAACTATACCAGAAATGGAAACAGTCCTAATTACGCCATCAGACGTTGCCAGAGGCGTCCGTCCGTTACCGAATTGGAAATCGCCAGGGCCGGATGGATTGCACAACTTTTGGTTGAAATGGCTAATTAGTTCGCATACTAACCTGGCATCTCAGTTCCAGTCAGCCTTAGAGTCTGGGTCGCTACCGCAGTTTCTATCAACAGGCGTTACCCACCTGCTCCATAAGTCAGGTAGTCCCACGGAACCCAAGAATTATAGACCGATCACGTGTTTGTCGACGATCTATAAACTTCTTCTATCGTATATGTAGTAGCATTTATTTTTATTATCCTGCGTCGCTAGGTGAAAGGCAAGATAGATATTCATACAAATGTCCACAGGACACAAGCAAACATAACATTATGCTTGTATTCTCTGATGGGTAAGGCAGACGTTTAGGTATAGAACACCCATTCAGCACATGTAGCTTCCCTGGAACCTCATAAACGGCATCACTATGTAAATTTCTGTTGACTGGTCACAAATTAAGGTGTTTTATTTTTATTATTAAATATTTATTTTTAACATACTTCTTTGACATAATATTCTCTTTATTTGACAATTTTTACCTGCAATTCTAATTTCTCTCTGTCTGTCTTTATTAATGCCCTTTCTTTGTACAGGATGTTAATTCAGATTTGTTACAGTTGTAATAGCATTCATGTCATTTGGTTTAAATAGGTTCTAAATTGTTTTATTTGTTTCTAATAACAGATTATTTTATATTTTGTGAATTTGAGAACGTAGTAGGCCTTGTAGACTGTAGATTTGTAGATCATTGTCTGTTTATTAACATGCCTACAATGGCCTCCCCATACCTTTTGACACTGTAATTTGAAAACATTTTAATAGTCAATTATTGGTAAAAGAGTAAACATGGAGTTTCTTGCCGGCTTTTCTCCATAGGAAACGACCAATTGGAACCGTGCACCTAGCTTCTGATGTTTAATTATGTGCCCATGTAGGTTAATGTGAAATAAAATATTTTGATTTTACTGCTACTAAGAATTACCCAACCTCAATGAAATTTTGCCCGACTTCGGAATTGAACCAGGACCCCGCAGTCAGCAGTCGCGCTCGCGAAATAAAATGGCAATAATGTTAAAACATGAAATTATAAAAGGTATGTGAACCGTCCAGGTTGGTGTATAATTTTATTTGTACTTTTATTACAAAAATATAATAATAAGTACTTATGTGCACAGATTACATCCAGTTTCTACTACAATGTAAACCAAAGCAACATGGATACCTCATCTAGTTTAAAAAAATATGCTTGACGTGTTAAAGTGTTTGTAGAAACCTACCTACAGAGTTTTTATTTATCATTTATCATGAGATAGAGAAGTAATAATGCGCAGTACAAGTACTGCTGAATTAGTAAAATCCGTTAATTTTTCCACTAGTCATGCAATGTGGCTCGTGCAACCCTGAAGGCGCCGGAACGTGTACTTAGCTTCGCTTTGTGTGACAAAGTAGGAGGGATCTTGCAAACAGAAAATGCTGGCAAACACAAAAATTAAATGTAATGGTTTCGAAAAGTTAATAATAATTTGGAAAATAATACATCACTACCATTTATAAAATTAAGGAGCTATTTTATCATAACATAACAAAACATCACGCTTGTTATCCCAGAAGGGTTAGGCAGAGGTGTAAACCCACATTTCGCCTGTTATGTTCAGTCCCATGTAATAGGGGGCGAGCCTATTGCCATCAACCGGGCGCAAATCCAGACTCCGGGGTGCTACTGAGAAGCTCTAGATAGAAAAACCCAATAACACTTTGCCCGACTGATTTTGATTTGATTTTGATTGAGGCAAACAATTTAAAGGAGGAGGCAATTTTATCATTAGGTGTAATATGTAGTGTTTTGTTTGTTTGTAAATAAAACGTTTACCGAGTTACAAAGCAGCAACTATTAATAGGTGGTACATAAGTGGACATTATCTTGACATTTAGCTAAGTCATTGTTTGCATTCAAGGGGGTTCCCACGTCACATAGGCACGACAGTAATCAGACCGAGAAAAGTCGGCGAGATTAGAATGTATGACATAACATTACAGCCAGGAGCACTACTATGTACCATCAACTCAGCCGAAAGACAAATGCCTCCCCCAAGCACTGCCACTTCGACCAGTTCTGTGCTTCCCTGACTTTGACCAGCGGCTTCTTGCGGCTGTCACAAGGTCATCGGTCCATCTTGTGGGAGGCCTTCCAACGCTACGTCTTCCGGTACGCGGTCGCCACTGAATCTTTCGGCCCTGTTGGCCATCTGTTCTGAGAGAAAAGTGCCCTGCCCACTGCCACTTCAGTTTGGCATTTCTTCGAGCTATGTCGGTTACCTTTTTCTCCCGCGGATATAATATGTCTAAGCAATTGTGTAGTGGAATAACGATTGAAACTTTGGTAGATAGGTACTATCCACCTATTTCATAATGGAATGGGTTCCAAAATACTATGTTGCAACAACGTAATAATACAATCGATATGGTAGTAGAAAAACACTCTCAAAAGATGCTCAGTATATTCACATGTTAGTGCTCGCGATTATGATCTGTTGAACCCTTTTCTTAGGGACAAATGTCGACCGACTTCACACAACATGTCTGGCGACATGAGTTTTTCCTTCCTCAAAGGCTAGTCCAGATGGTATCCTGCATTTTGTTTCATCATATTTTTAATCCTTAGGTAACGTCTGTAATTTAAAGGCGTGGAGGCCACTGAGAGCACTGCGGTTTCGTCACAACCAGCTAGCACGCCGGCCGCATGCGCTCACGCATTGGTGGGGATGGCTACTAGTGTCGATCGAACGTCGGCTCCCGCTGCATTGTACCAGCGGCATTGTTACAGAAAAATAATGGCGGTATGAGTACAAATAATCTCAACACGGAATGGACTGTGGTGCAGAGGAAATCGTCTAAACGGTATAAACTGATTGGTCAGAAAGGATGTGCGGCCACTTCACCGAATGGTAAATTCAAAGCAGCGGATGTTAAAGTGCCTTTGTTTATCTCTAATGTAAGTACTGAAACGAGTGAACAGGACATAATTAGCTACATAAAAGAGAAAACCAGTGAGAGTGTTACCTTAAAAATGATTAATATGAAAGTAACGAAGAAATACAATGCTTATGAACTGTTGTTTCTAAAAACAAACTGGACCTGTTTTTGAACGACCAATTGTGGCCAGATGGCATAACTTTTAGGCGTTTCGTACGTTTTACGTACCGAAAACAGACGAAAATTTAGGTTTAAGTTTTATTATTAGTATAGACTTTTTATTATGTATAGTACGCAAAACAAATATTGCAAGTTTACCAGTTTTAACTGTAAATCATTGAAACGCTCAATAGATAGTGTTAGGGATGTTTGCGAGATGTCAGACATTGTAGCCCTCCAAGAGACGTGGCTTATCCCCCATGATATTCCTTTCTTAGGTACTATAAGTGACAATTTTGAGTATACGGGTAAGTCAGCTTTTGACACATCCGCAGGTCTGCTAGTAGGAAGACCTTATGGGGGAGTGGCCATCCTCTAGAGAAGATGAAGTCATTTTTGAAGATGTATCAATAGTAACATGCACAAGCTCTCGTTTAGCTGCTATCAGAGCTATAATAGGTGATCGTTCTATTATAGTGATATCGGTGTGTATGCCCAACTGATTCGACCGATAACTTTCCTATTTTTACAGATGTTCTAGGTGAGATTGGTGCCATAGTGGCAAGCTTAGATATTGAGAGTGTTTTGTACTAGGAGATTTTAATGCGCATCCCTACGAATTGTTTATTAGGCAATTAAATAATTTCTTTGATGACCATTCTTGGGTTTGTGCCGATGTATAAAAATTGGGTTCCGGGACAGATAATTACACTTTTGTAAGCGAAGCTCACGGATGTAGAAGGTGGCTAGACCACTGTGTTGTGTTTTTTTTCTGCTTGGCAGACATTTATTAAAGTGGGTATAGAAAAAAAAACGTTTATTTGCGGTAAGCATGACGCAGTGATTGAACACAAACACCAAAAATAACAAGTTGGGGGAAAATATGCGTCACATCCACGCAAAACGGCCATCGCTCAGCTTAATGCTACGACCCTATCCGAGACAGAGCCCCAGCGCTGGTTTTCAGCGACAGCCGGCGTTGAATGACGTCGCCCGGTGCAGCAATCGCTAAGATTAAAACTAAAATACATACACATAAAAACTAGATAAGTGTTCAACAAAATAAGTACAACAAACAATTTTTGTAAAATGGTAACATTCCGGGCATCGAATGCTCACGCGCCGTTAGCCTTTGATAATCTGTGCGCGCAGCTGTCTTATAAACAGGTTTGACGTTTTGTCACACTGTTATTGTTGTACCTGGTAATAGTTATGTAATAATTAAATGGCGCATTATGTAATGAATGTTATGATGAAATTTTAACAACAAAAAGGTGTATTCGGTGACTGTGTTGGTACGGCTATTGTAAAATAGTGTTTGTGAAATTTGTGCTAGGAAATGCAGATGACAAACTAAGTGACATAACGGAGAACCTAGGTCTAAAGACAAAATGGTAAGTAACATCGTGGATATAAAGAAAAATAAAGAAATTGTTTGAATTGTATGGATAAAGAAAAGTAGAACAAGTTATAAATTATAATAATCTTCAAGGAACTAACTTGACAAGCCGTGGTGTGCCAGTTGAATTAGTAAGGTTTTTCCGTAATTTACAGACAAGGTGGCATTCCTAAGTGCAAGGGTTGGGAGCTGTGGTGTAAAACATATAATAATACAGCCCCACAGACAGGAGAGCGAATGCCAAGCAGCCCACGCACTAGGTGATTCCCATCCAAAGTTTGCAAGCCATGACCCCAGAGGTACAGTGACCCAATACCAAAGTACATGGTTAAAGTTGAAGGGAAATTTGTTCTTGTATGAGTATCTTTTTGAATTGGAATTTAAAGGTTTGTATTGTTTTCAGGCATCGTATTGGTGGTGGGAGATCATTCCAACAGCGTTTGGCTGCAAACTTGAAAGAACCCCTGAATGCTGTAGTTCTGTGCATTGGCACTGACAGTGGGCTTACCATGGAGCGAAGACTATACTTTAGGTGGTTTTGTTTCCAAGTTAGCTTTTCATAGAGATAATGCGGTTTTTGTGTTGTAATGATACCAAACAACAAATTGGCTAAATGAAGCTTCCTCCTGGAAACCATCTTTAATAATTTTAGTTCATTAATGTATGGGGTAACATGACTTCTTCGAGGTACATTAACACAAAAACGAACACAGGCATTTTGAATACGTTGGATTACATGCTCAGTTCTTGTAAGCAGGCATGGGCCGTAGACTGTGTCACAGTAATTTAACTTGGATAGTATGAGGCTGTCAACAAGTTGTTTCCTAACTGGTATACTTAGGTATTTCCGTATTCCATATAAGACCTTTAGCCTATAAAAACAATTTCGAAGAACATTGGTCACATGGGCCTCAAAGCGGAGCTCTGGATCCATAATTAGCCCTAAATTACATGTCTGCTCCACTCTCTCAATTTTCTCTCCCATGATAATCACCTTAGGGTTGGCAGACAGTATTGCACTAACTTGCTTCTTAGAACCCAGCACCATAAATTTAGATTTGAGAGGGTTCAGAACCAAAGAGTTCTCCTCGGACCATACAACCACTCTATGCAAGTCCTCATTTAACCCTTAACTTGGCAAAATGCAAAGTGCATGTTGGTATGGTATTCTGGCAAAGTACAAAACTTAAAATTAACCAGTTATTTACTTTAAAATAGCTTTAGGGCAGCTTAAAAATACCGTAAATAATATTTTTTATATTATTCATTTGTTACTTTATAAAATATTAATAGTGCCCAAAAGGGCACATAAACAATTTCGCTTGAATGAGCTTTTACTGTTATTTGTCCCCTGCAAGGCACTTCGCCGTTTTTGCCTAAAATAATGTAGGCCGGTAAGAATATACAAAATCAACAATAAAACAATATTTTGTATCTGTGAAAATCAGTAATTTATTAAAGAAATTACAGAATAATATTTCAACAAAACTTATAAATCTCAAATAAAAACAACACAACAAACTTACATCTAAAATTATTTATTTGCTTAATTAAGCTATATCTAACACTTAACAGCCTCCATATGAGATCAAAAATATCGAACGCAAAATATAACCATACTTACTAATTCAAAATCTATGAATTACAAAAAAACTTTTCTTACAAATGAACCAAAATATTAGTCCGTGACCAAAACTAGCATAGTTTTAAATATGTACTTAATGTTATAATAATTAATCTGCTCATTATTATATTAGTTTCAGACACAAATAAAAATTATCCTCTTGTTATTCCCTACTGTGAAAACTTACAAAACAATTTCGGTCCTTTTTTATGCACAATCGCATTTCACATTTAGTGCACATAAAAGTAGTTTTTCCCGAATTACATTTTCTGCATCGACCTTTGGTTGTCATTATAGGATAATGGTTGTGTCCATCATAACGTAAGTCTTCAGCAGGCCGTACCTTTATAGGGTTGATTATTATGTTCCTAGATGATGGCCCCGGAATATTATGTAAATCCATTCCTAGTGGAGGTTCTTTTTTTGCTTGTAAGCCTTCAGCGATTTTTAATCTAAATTCTTTTAATCGAAGGTATTTGTCATCAGTCATTAATAAACCATATTCTCGTCTATACAATAACCACGCATTATTTACAGATATATCAAGAAGCTGTGAAAAAATTGCCATGTACCACTTGTGTGTTTTATAATATGTTCTGTTTATAGCAATCAACATCGGAGAGATCGACACCGCCCATGTGTTTATTATATTCACTTATTATTTTGGGACAGGGTATGTCGATAAATCTTTTAGCGTCCTTACTGTATCTATTACATATGCCCATAGGTTCAAGACCCACATATGTACTCGCGATTAACACAGGTTTATTGTCCAACCACTTTACCATGATAAACTTTTGATCATTACAAACTCTATAATCCGCAGAACCACGTGGTTTCTTTTTTATTGATTTATCGGATTCTAAATCACATTTCCGTATTCTATTTTGTCGAAAAGTTCCGATGGATAAAATGCCCATTTCATCGCGTAGGTATGTCATAAGTTCGATACTGGAGAAAAAGTTATCGAAGTATACCACCGATAGAACTGGATTCTGAATTGTGCGACATAATGTTAATATTACTTTGGCTCCTAATCCCATGGATTTCTACTTTCGTACGTACTTTCTCCACCATATAACAGGAAGTCGTACACAAAACCTGATACGCCTGATCTTACAAATAATTGGTATCCCCATTTTTTGGGTTTTGGCTTGACATACTGCCGTAGGTTTCCAGCTTTTTTTCCTTTGTAGGGTATCATCATTTCGTCAATTGACATGCGACTTTCTTCTTCAATCTTATTGCAATTCTTTCTAATGGCTTCTACCAGCGGCCTTATTTTAAAATGTCGGTCAGTACTGTTTTCAATATTTTCATTATTATTAAAGTGTAAATATCTCCTAATTAACTCGTATTTCTTCAGTGACATTATTTGGCCTATTTGTTCAATCCTTGTTTTCGAACTCCAATAATCGGAATAGGCAGGTAATTGTATTATACCCATCAATAATTCTATCGCAAGAAAATCTTGGATATCTTGATTCGACAGTGCAATATTTTTTGTATTTACTTGAAATGCGTACAATGTACTCTGCTCTCGAATTTGTCGTATTATTTTGTCCGTAAAGAACAATTTAAAATAGTCAATTGGTGATCTGATTTTCTCAGGTTGAGTAAAAACATTTTGTCTAGTGTTATGAACTTCGTATAAAAATACATCTTTTTTCCAATCTAAATTTTGTATAATTTTTCTATTTGATCCTTTGTTTTTTTTATTTGACTTTACTTTGTTTTTATTATTATTTATTTTATTTACTTTTACTGATGTGTTACTTTGTCTGCTTTTGGATGTCGTAGGTTTTGGCGAAAGAGCTCGTCTTTTACAAAACGTAGATTTGGCTGAAGAACAAAATTTTCTTTTTGACCTCCTTGGAACAATCGCTGTAATTTCATTATCGCTATCCATTTCAAGATCACTAGCTCCAGGCGGGCATGGACTTGATATTTCTAACGGTGGGTTATTATTGCAGTGTACCATCAATGCAGATTGTGCTTCAAGAACTTCCTGAGATGGGCTATCTTGACACGATATTATTTCATTATTTGAATTTACAGATGACAAGTTGATAGATATGTATGCTGCTGGTGTAGGTACTGAACTGCAAGGTGAAAAACCAGTGGCGTTTGTTTTAGCAACAATGTGACTGGGGTTGATCGTGCATTGTATATTTTTGGGTGACTCGGGTATCTCATCTATACTTGAAGAATCTGTATCACTTACTCTATACGTTTGCTCAATAATATGCTCAGAAATATCAGAATCTGTGTCTGACTCTTTTTGCGGTATTATAGCATCCATAATGCGCTAAAACAAAACGAAAAATTATTAAAAGAAAACGTTATTATGGACGTTTGTCAGGTCAAGAGCATAAAAAATAATCAACGCTAAATAAGCAAGTGACCTATAGGTCACACAAACTTAACTAAACCTATTTGGCAATGTACCCTGCAGGGTACAAAAGCTGTTTTCAATAAAGGTCGCAGCGTACCCTACAGGGCACAGTTAAGTTTACAACGAAATATCTAACAAAATACAGCGAAAGTTGGTCAAGTAAAGCGATACAATCATTAATTGATTATTTGACAATAAAACTGTCATGAAATACACCAAGTAAAACAACTAAATAAAAAAATATAAGTTAATTTACCCTATGGCGCGAGTTCCGTTGTTGACGTTTCAACATTTTGGCGGATAGTGTTTGAAAATAACGTTTTACAAAAACCATGACGTTGACAGATGAATGTTTATGAAATAAGCTCTATCTAAAATTATTGAAACACATTGACATTTAATATATTTTGTTTGTATTCTCTATAAATAGACCCGTACACTATAGGTCACATGCCGAATTTCATATCATAATTACACGTGCCCTCTGGTACACTTGCCAAGTTAAGGGTTAATTTCTGCACAGCCGAAGATGTTTCATGCGCTTTGAAGGATATGTACAATTGAATATCGTCGGCATACATATGAAATTTGCAGTTAACAAATGATTTTATGATATCCGCACTGTATAGAATGTACAGCAAAGGCCCCAGAATCGACCCCTGAGGGACGCCCCTTGACACTTGGAGCGGGTGGGATGACACTGTTGACCCGTCCTCCTTATGCATCTCCACATGTTGAGACCTGTTAGTTAGATAGCTTCTAAACCACTCCACCGCATCATTGTCGAAGCCATAGAAAGTTAACTTTGATAATAGTAGAGTGGTATTAATTGCGTCAAAAGCCCGGGAAAAGTCTAGCAAAGCCATAATTGTTCCCTCCCCCCGGTCACGTGCTTCAAGGATACTACCCACAACATCAGCCAGAGCCGTTGCAGTACCTCTACCCTTCCTGAAACCTGACTGCAGGTCAGGAAGAATGTTGGATGTTTCTAGGTATTGGATAACCTGCGAATATACCACACGTTCCAAGATCTTAGACAGGCAGGGTAGTATACTGATTGGTCTCAAATCCTTCATATTAACCGGGTTATTGTTTTTAGGGATAGGGCGAACAATAGCGCACCGCCAGAGTTCGGGGAACGTACGTGTTGCTATGGATTGGTTAATGATATCTGTAATAGCTTGCAGGGTAGTTGGCAAGGTGAGAGATATCATGTCGAGACTTATACCGTCGACACCCTGTGCATTTGACCCTAGGCTCTTGATTATCTTCAGGACAGATTCAGGATTGGTTTTTGTGAGTGCGAATGTGGCCGGGCCATACCTGTGAGACACAAAGTAGGACAATTGTGAGCTGTTAGGACCAGGATTACCTGGGACGTCCAAAAATGCCGCATTGATATCGTCAGGGTTGTTGAAGTGACTTGGCAGCAATCTTTGCTTATGGTCAGGAAGCACATCTGATTTTAAATTGCGCCACAGCAGCTTCGGGTTCTTAATTTGGTCATTTATGTTTTTGCCGAAGTATGCCGTTTTCTCTCTTACCAGTGCCGCGACTGCCTGGTGCTTCAGATCCAGGTAATATTTCTTATGACCCGGCAATTTAGATTTACGAAATCTGCCCCTAGCTTCATCTCTCAAAGCCGACATCAGTTTGATGTTCTCAGTAATCCATGGAGTAGGGCGGGTTTTAAACGTCTTCCTTTTAAGAGGAGCGTGGAGATCAAACAACTGGATAAAAAAGGAGTTAAATGTTTGCACCATTGAATTTACATCTCCCATGTCTCCAATAATCGACCAGGGTATATTATTTAGATCGATACTAAAATAATCCTCTAATATGTCTGTAAGCGGACGAAAAACGACCAATCTAGGTTTAGCCTTATCCCTCTTAAATATCGTCTCGCATGTGATAAACGAGTGATGGCCAAGTTCACTATTGGGATTCACCACGACATTACGGACTGAAGCATCAGTACAGATAACGTCAATAAGCGAACTACTATCACCTACAAAGTGAGTGGGTGTTTGGACTAATTGACTTAGGTTTAAGTAGCTAAAAAACTCCAAAAGTTGTTTAGTCTTTGGGCTATTGACATCTAGCATATTAACATTAAAGTCACCTAACAATATTACATTATCGTAGGGGGCCAAACCACCAATACTAGCAGTCAAGCCCTCCAGAAAGAGGTCCAAGTCCAACCAGGGTGGACGATATGCAGTGCCAATTAGTAACTTTTTCTTATTTACATTAAGGGTTAACCAAAGCTGTTCAACATTGGGATGATCAGGATGAGCTCTAACCCGCGCAGTAACCCCGTTTTTTATGTAGAATGCTACCCCTCCGCCGCGCCCGCCACGTACAGACATAGGTCGCGGTATGTGCTTAAGCTTGTACCCAGGTACACTAGGCGCTCGGTCCTCCTCACCCTTACGTAACCAAGTTTCGTTGATAGCCATAATATCCACAGCATGGTTGCCCATGGCTATCAAAAATTCATCCTGATTAGTCCCGAGAGAGCCTGCATTCAGTAGGCCAAACTTAATAAATTTACTAGAAGTCATTTGCATTTGTCATCTGTGTATAGTATGTGTCTTGAGTATCTGATGAGTAAATGCATGTAAATAGCTGGGGGCTGAAAGGAACTAAAATGATGGAATGTTAATGTATTGTAGTTGTGATTAGGGTAAATTACAAACATTGAAGATAAATTAATTGTAAATATTAATTGGATAAAATTTGAGTGTGCAGTAATTAGTGTTTTATGTGTGTTGATACATAAAATAAATATATATAAAAATATGAATGGTGACTTACTATGTACATCTGCCGCGTTGTGATTAAGCGCCCGACAGAAACAGTTGCGACGTATATCCTTAATAATAATTAACATGAACTTAACATAAAATACCATAAAGAAAAATAAAACTAAAAAATAATCAGGCAGTTTCATTGACAGATCCAAATATGCGAGAGATGTCTTGATCGGTGCGAATTCTTTGTGTGGGTTCGCCTGGCTTCCTTCTGGCAAGAATGCGGCCGCGCTTGGTCCACACAAATTTCCAGTCGAAGAGACTAGCGGCGTCCCGTGCCTTCCGAAATAACTGCCGGTTTATTTTTGTGAGGCGTTCATTGATGAAGAATCGCTGGGGCTGGCCGGACATGTCAAGATCGGCTGTCGTCGCACCACGGCGCACCCGCGCGCTTGCCAGCAGATCATCGCGTAGATCACGACGCGCCAGGCGCACAACAATGGCGCGCGGGCGAGTCTCTGTCGCACCTTCAGAGCTCGACGCGTTGAGCTGTCTCCCGCCTACGCGTTCCGCGCTGACAATGTCGCGTTCTTCAAGGTTGACCCCTAGCTTTACGCTTATGACCTTGATGATGTGGATCGGGTTATCAACCTTGGTCTCAGGTATATTAGAAATCTCAATATCATTAGCCAAGAGATCCTGATCCCTGTCGTTAAGCTCGCGCCTTAAATCTTCTACGATCTTGTCCATTGCCTCAGTATTAGCCGGAGCTGAGGAAGCGCACCGCTCCAAGGCGTCCACCCTGGCCTCTAGGCCATCAATGCGCGTATTGCAGGTGTTCATGGAGGCTTTGAGCTCCATCATCTCTATCTCCATATCCTTCCGAAAGTCCCGGATCTCCACACGCACCGCCCTCAGTTCCTCCATGATTAATTTCATGTCGGAGCCGGCGATCAGCGATATTTCCCGGGCCGTGACATCAACTAAGGAGGCATTGTGCGGCGGGGTAGTGGCAACACTAGAAGGGCACGCAGTCTGCGTAGGTGCAGTTTTGGAACAAATGTCCGAGGTATTAGGCGTACTGGTTTCCATGCAGGCTTGCTCAACGGTCGTCACAGCTTGACAACTTTCCGCAGGGCCTCGGACTGGAGTCTCAGCCCTGTTATCCCTAACGAGGCCCTTCTTACACTCAGGGCAACGCCAGCTAGCAGATATAATTGCTTTTGTAGTAATGCCTACACACACTCGGTGGTATTGAGTCTGACATATACCACATTTAGCGCCCTCTACTATCGAGATGAAACGACCGCAACCTCCACATTTGACACCTGGCATGATGGTAACAAAACAAGCTCGTAACTTGAGTGATTCTAGGATCTCACGCTAGATGGCGCCAGAGATGATTCACGATACGAGTCGTTACATGGAAAGCCACGGAAAAGATAGATGGCACTACTAGTACCTTAACACTGCAATCACTTGTCTTAAATTAGAGGGTAAGCAGCTAATTACGCCAAGTCACTGTGTTATTGTTTTGTTGATTTACGACACCTATGCGCACCAGTTAATATTCACTCCAATATATGTCACTCTATGTTGCACTGCATTTACGATTAAATTAAATGTTTACACTTATACTTGTGTTTTATATTATTTCTTATTAAAAAAGAGTACAGACGGCTACACCGATACAGACGTCAAACGTCAATACGTATAGAGGAAGACGTATATATGTCGGATCACTTACCGATATACATTGAGTGTGACTTGAATATAGTGAGGCCTTAAATAGTAACGCATAATGCGCCGCGCTCTAGGGTTATATGGGGGGAAAGGGACGGATCTCCGGTCAAACGTTATCATGATTTGTGTACCAATAGGTTGCGTAACATTGATTTTCCCAAAGAGTTTGCGGAGTGTAGTTATGGGTCTTGCAGCTCGGTAGCACACAAAGGTATATTAGATAATCTGTTCATGGATATTACAGGTATTTTATGTAATACTGCGGAGTTAACCATTACTGCGGGAGAGTGCAGGCCAAAGAGAGGCAGTGTTGTGTGGATGGAACAGTAATGTACGCGACGCTCACCGGGAGGCCAGGCACAAGTTCAAATTATGGGTAGCACATAAGAGGCAGACGAAATGACCGAGTCGCGTAAAGTATTTAAGGGGCGCCTGAAATAGTGTCAAAAGAACAAAGACCAAATCAAAATGGACATCATAGCAAAGCAAAGAACCACAAATAATTTTGGTGAATTTTGGAAATCCACTAGTAAGTTGGATGCTGGGCCTGGGCTACCGGTGAGAGTAGGAGGGATCAGTGACCCAGTGGGGATTGCAAATATGTTTATGGAACATTTTAAGGTGCAGTCGCCGCTGGGCCCCTCTGTTGCAGTGGGTGATGCTGAGTCCGACCGTAAGACGGGGCAACCACTGATACATTTTCCGGCAAAACAAATAAAAGCCACAATTCAAAACATGAGCAGAGGTAAGTCCCCCGGCCACGACGGACTCAGCATTGAACATTTCAAATTTGCGGGTGTGAACCTGCCGAGTTTTCTTTCCTGGTTCTATGCAATGTGCATTAGTCATTCGTTCTTGCCAGCCGAACTAATGCGAACTATAGTTGTACCTATTGTTAAAAACAGGACAGGGGACATCTCGGACAGAGGAAACTACCGTCCGATTTCCCTGGCAACCACCTTGGCTAAAATACTGGACAGTATGCTTAACTCATACTTGAAAAAATATTTAAGTTTGCACGACGCACAGTTTGGGTTTCAACCTGAACTGTCGACCGAAAGTGCCATGCTGAGTCTAAAGAATACTGTACAGTATTACACAGAACGCAAAACGCCGGTGTACGCCTGTTTCCTGGATCTTTCCAGAGCCTTCGACCTGATGTCATATGATGTGCTTTGGAGAAAGCTGGGGGACAGGAATGTACCGGAGGAAGTTCTGAAAATCCTGCGGTATTGGTATGCGAATCAGACAAATAGTGTCAAGTGGTCTGGAGCTTTCTCTGAGCCATATGGGTTGGAGTGTGGTGTGAGGCAGGGGGGGTTGACGTCTCCCGGACTCTTCAACCTATATGTCAATGATCTCCTAGAGGAGCTCAGCGGTATGGGTGTCGGCTGCCGAGTTGGTGGTGTTAATATTAACAACATCAGCTACGCGGACGACATGGTACTGCTGGGCCCGACTGATGGATCTATCAGAGATATGCTGAAGGTGTGAGAAAGATACGCTGAAGCGCAAAGACTTGTCTACAATGTCAAGAAGTGTGAGTACATGGTCTTTAGGGCCGCCGGTAAGAGCCCTGATCATACACCTAATTTCACCCTAAATGGCATGAGCATAACTAAAATGAACCAATTTAAGTACTTGGGGCACATACTTACCGATTACTTTAAGGATAATGTAGACATCAACAGGGAACGTAGGGTACTAGCGGTCCGAGGTAATATGTTGGCCCGTAGATTCTCCCGTTGTACCGACCAAGTCAAAATCACCCTATTCAAGGCGTATTGTCAAGGTTTGTATGCGGGGGGTCTATGGGTCTGCTATGGCAAAAGATCGCTAGATGCCTTGCGCGTCCAATATCATAATGTTTTTAGGATGCTGTTGAGACTGCCCAGGTTCTGTAGTGCATCAGAGATGTTCTCGCAAAACCGAACTGACGGATTTCACGCAGTCATGCGCAAAAAAGTTGCATCACTGATGTTTCGAACACGGGTCAGTAACAATAGCATCCTGAAAACAGTGGCGGAGAGTCCTTACTCCCCCATTCTGAGGCATTTTGTGAGGATGATGGTCAATCAGGGTTTATCACCGTGAAGTGATCGTTCTCTGCGCAACCGGCTTCGGACTCAAAAATTGTGACTGTGTTTTTTGTTTTATGTTATCTTATTTTCTAACACTAGTTTTTAAAGAGTTTACTAACAAAATGGACCACATTATTGTCTGAAATTAATAAATAACAATAAAGGAGACCTGAACTACTGAGTTTGGTTTCGCCAATTAATTTTCTTCTAACAAGGGATATGTCAACTTCGTTTAGTTATTTTGAAGTGAAACTATTCAGAGAGAAATTTCAAGAACGTTTAGTACCATTTCGTTCCATTGCTTCAGTTTGACCAGAGCTTAAAGCATACCTAACACGACAGACACAAGAGTATCGCTGTCCGATAAATATGTTGGGTTTTTTTAAAGCAGACTTAACAAAACAGACCCTCCCGTCCGCTTGACAACACGTGTCTTTTCTGTGCTCTGATACTTAAATCTATTACCAGTGTCAAAAGTTTAAATCATATCCTAAAACCTATGCCGTTGTGTAGCTAAGTGTACAAACCTCATAGTGCGCAAAGTTAATTTTAATTCCACCCGGTGATCTCCAAATAAACACAGTTTTCCTTTTGTAACAATCAGTGCAGTTAAAAAATTATTCACCGGCCGAGCGCACGAATCATGGTGCTTTCGAACAACAGAGTGAGCGGCGAGGTGACAAGGTCAGCGTCCGGCCTTCGGCTCACTTTTTAGTTCCTTGTGCACGTTCGGCTGGGCTCGGCGGCTACTTGGGCCCACGGATACACCGTTCACACGAAGTTTTATCAATTCCGATCTAACTATTCATGCGCACCGTAACTAACTAAGACAGTACAGCTCTCCAAATATCTATAATAATAGTATAGTAATTCCCGCTTGATGATGCCGTTAAATCGCACACCGCCGGCGCTGCAGCTACAAGCATCTAAGACAGCGGCGTCACCAGTGACGACCACTTTGCCCGCCAGTTTCGAGCACGCGCTATCCACTCCACTTACGAGTAGCTCATCTGAACTCACTTTAAATACAAGACCGGTCTCACCTATTGATGACAACTCATGAGCGCTAGGAAAATCTCTCTCTCTAAAAATATGTGATCTCGAAAACAAGCTCGACAAAATGGAGCAGAGCTCGAGGTCCGCCTTGGACTAAAGAGGAATCAAAGTTCTCTCTGTTAAATACCGTCATTGATACTGGTAGCATACTGAACCTTGCAAAACAACCAAGGGATGTGAAGAACATATTCCGTATAAAAACAAAAGACCCTGCCAATAAACCAATTATTGTCGATTTTACCACCGTAATCCATAAGGAAGAATTCCTAGTAAAGTTCAGGAACCACAACAAAAATTGCTTTAAACTTACAACGGAACACCTCAAAATTACTGGTTCTGCAAAACAAATTAACATATCTGAAAACTTATCGGCTAAGAATAAAATGCTGTAAAAATAAATAATCTGGCTAGAGACGCTGCAACAAACGAGTTTCAGTTTTGTTAGGTTCTGTGGGAATTTCACTCCCAAGTTCAATACGAGGCGTATTTCGACCGTATCAAAAAGGCGCGTGACTAGTTGTTTATCATTGTGTAACTTCATTATCTTATTATGTCGTAATCTTAGTGTTATTGTATTGTTTGAAAATCTACTAATGTAAGTTGAAGTATTTTCACCAATAACTCACCCGTGTAAATCACTCCTCACCTTTCACTCTCACACACATCTTCCCACATTCTTACACACACTCGCACTTCCTACAAACTCTGTATACTCCCCCAAAAAAACGACTTATCAAGCTTAAGCAACTGCTTTTGCGCTGGTTTCCTTCTACTCTTAACTCAATAAACCTGGGGTGGCCGTACTTCGACCACGAGTATGCTTACTCCATCCTAAAACTTTGTTACCCTTTTGTTATTATAATTGAAAACGGATGATCTTACTGTGAACACTAGTGAAGTTGAGCACATTGACGTTTCAAATTGTTATACTTGTTCCCGGAAACAAGTGATACGTTTTTGGATTGTTCTCTCCATGATCTTAAAATACTATACACTAATATTCGTATCCTTAACAGCAATTTTGATAATCTGGTGGTTTTATGAGTAGACTAACGTACTTGCCTGACATTACAACTAAACTGAACTGACTGACTGAACTGAAGGACTTAGGAAAAGTAGGGAAAGACTTTTTGAGTTGTATGGCCTTAAGCCTTATATTAACACGGAAACTTTTAATAGGTATGTTGCTTCTTCCTCAAACTTGAACACTTGTAAGGCAGCTAAAGCCTTATACATTAGCACAAGGTAAAATCCGCAGACAATAAAATAATGGCGGTTTGGAAAATTATCAATAATGAAACGAACAGGATCAAAAAGCAAAATTCAGATTACACACTGGAGACGTCATGTGGTCTCATTTGCGATAGCAAACAAGTTGCTCAGGAATTGTGAATTTCTTTACCAGTGTACCACTAAAATCCAACGAAATCTTAAATTCTTCGCCCTCGCTTGCTTTTTATTTAATAATGGCGAATGTTTTAGCCTGCCCGATTGAATTTAACTTTAAGCATATTAACCCCTTTAAGAGTAATAAAATCTTTTAAGCGTATCAAGATCAAATTGACCGAAGATCTTTGGGGAATGTCTATTAAAGTCTGTACCTCCATAATTGAGACTTTAGCACCTTACTTAGCCTTAATATTTCATTTGTGTGTGGATCAAGGAGTCTTCCCGGATCTAATGAAATACAGTAAGGTAATACCAATTTTGAAATCCGGGGACAGTAAAGGCACTAATAATTATAGACCTCTGTCCATGTTGCCGGTTTTCAGCAAGGTTTTTGAAAAGGTAATGCTTAATCAAATGCTCAATCATATCAACACTAATAAAATACTTCACGAGCAACAGTATGGTTTCACCAAAGGGCGTTGTACGACCGACGCCGGTGTTACCTTATTAAAACATATTTTTAAGGCGTGGGAAGAGGCTCAAGACGCCATAGGAATCTTTTGTGACCTTTCTAAGGCATTTGATTGCGTCGATCACGAAACCCTGCTTTTGAAACTTGAGCATTACGGACTTGGAAAACTTGCGCTCAGTTTAGTAAAATCTTATTTAAATGATAGACACCAGCTAGTTCAAATAAATGGTGTCAATTCACTTGGTTTAAAAGTAAAAATGGGTGTTCTACAAGGCTCGATATTGGGCCCTTTCCTCTTTATAGTATATATTAATGACCTACTCCATTTATTAATAAATCAACCACAAATGGTGTTATTTGCTGACGATACTTCCTTTATTTTAAAGGTAGATAGACGTGCTTCAAATTTTGACGACGTAAATAACGCCCTACTACTTTTCCCAAATCTGTTCACTGCTAATAATTTAGTACTAAATTGTAATAAAGCTAAGTGCATAAGATGTTCTTTACCAAACGTCAAGAGTAGTGATTGTGAGATTGTATTGAATCAAGAGAAACTAGAATTCGTCGATAAAACGGTTTTCTTGGGGATCACGCTCGACTCAAGGCTACAATGGTGTCCTCATTTAACATCTCTTGCAGGACGGCTAAGTTCAGCAGCTTACGCTGTCAGAAAAATCCGTCCATTTACTGATGTAGATACCGCGAGGCTGGTATTTATTAGTTGAGTTTGAGTTTGAGTTTATTATTATTCTGACTGAGTGCTGGTTGATCAAATGCCCCACTACTCCCTTACTAACCGGCTACAATTCACACACTTCATCGTATGAAACTCAGAATGAGGGTGTGGTTGTCTATGTGAGGGATTGCTTTGATACCACTGTCGGAGCACCTATATTTAATGAGGCAAACGTTCTCCTTCATATTGAGCTTTGACTAATTTCCTTGGCAGCTTAGACATTTTGCTTGGTACTTTAATACAATTTAAAACTGTAGCCATTATTGGTGACATGAACCTGAACATTACACCAGGGAGCACCGACCCAAATGCTGATGAATACCTTCATCTTACAGCTTCGCATGCAATGCTGCCAGCCTACACTCTCCCAACTAGACACTCGAACTGCCTAGACCATGTGATACTCCGCACTCAAAGCTCAGCTACTACACTCATCATTAATTCTCTCATCACTGACCACTCTCCTGTTATTATTTTCTGCAACCTCAATATAAAAGCTAAAACTCCCCACTCCACCAGATGAAACATTTATTTTCCTCGGGTTGCAAACAATTTTAAGGGTCCGAAAAACAAAGCACGTAATAGCAATTCGAGGCCAGTACAAAATTCTTTCGGAATATTGCTACCTCTGTTTGACAAAAGAAGGGAGCGAGGGACGCGTCTGTGTGAGTAGATAGATAGCTATAATTAGCTGTAATTTCTTTACAATGTCGATATGTCAACATTTAAGAATATTTCGAGATCTAAGCCTTGTAGAGAAAATCTAGCAGATAAGTATACTTTCCCTAAATACTTTTGTAAACCAATGTTGAATGTACCTGTTGGTGCCCGCTGTTGGTGTAGGTTAATTATATAAGGTACTACTTATGGTACCTAAACATCGTCATCGCGCGCGGTCTTAGGGGGAACCGGCCGACGTCGTACGTCGAGTAAATTGAAATTTTAGGGATACTGTCTTTGTTAATTTTAAGCCTGTGTAAGTGAATTTATTCCCTTGGTCTCCTCTTTAAAAAAAACTCCTTAAAAAAAGGCTCCTTCTGTCTTATTTATGTAGTTATTACTTTTACTAAACTTAAAAATTGTTACAAAATGTATAAATAATGAATACAAGTCACATAATAAAAGTGTTATGCACAATACAATAAAAACATGCCAACAATAATACCTATTTACCGATATGAGTACATAAATAATACCGTTCTGAGCTATGAATAATAAATAAATAAATTTTGAATAAACACTTATGTTATTATGTTCTTACTTAAAACATTGCTATTACCATTGTTATTATTGATTCATCTATTTAAAATAAAACGAAACATAATAAAGTCGGACAAACGTTACAGTACCAATAAAGAGGAGCAGTGTCTTTGAGATATTTTTTTCGCGCACTGGATCTTCAACGCACTGCTTAGCGCCGAGAGTTGAAAATCCAACAGTGTGCAGCACTCTGTTAGAATTCTCAATGTTGGGTTCAACACCGAGAGTTGAAAATGCAGTGCGCCATAAAATCTCGCCGCGAGATATTTAAGTCCGTGCGAACATAGTCTAAAGAAACGGAACAAACAAAGCTCCATAGGTTGGTAGATAGGTAGGTAAATAATAATATTTACAAAATATACTTAGGTACCTACTAGTGTGAAACAAGAAACGTTACGGCGTTAAAGGTTATACATCAGAATAACACATAGACTATAATTTAGAAAGATTTTATGTGATTTGTCCATAACATAATGATAAGTAGTAAGTAAGTCGGAAAAAAGCCAGCCCTCTGAGAGCTATCTTATCGTGCGCTGCCTAAGCCGTATCATGTTATAATGACAAGTAGTAAGTAAGTCGGAAAAAAAGCCAGCCCTCTGACAGCTATCTTATCGTGCGCTGCCTAAGCCGTATCGTGTTAGTGTAGACGTAGTATACGAAGATAATGAATCGTGGGATTGTTTGACATAAACAATTCTAAATAAAAGTCCGCGACAGCATACATCTACATTTTATGTGGAAGCTATTATAGCCAAAATAGTGAGCCATAAATGAATTGCTTGTTTTTACAATACACATCTTATAGTATTTAGTTAATTCTCAAAAAATATTACCGTTATTGCTTTTGTTTATTTCCTACAAAGCCCCTTACATTATTGCTGTTCATTTACATCTCAAATTTTGTTCACGTATACCAAACGTATTCATTATCATTCAACGTAAGGGACATGCTATCTTTAAAACTATAGGATGTATTGATTTTTTGCTATTTTAGCTTAAAATAGTAAAGAAATCTAAGAAACTTTGTCCTAGACACTTTTTACATAAAACGTATGGTTAAAAAAATTATAGTCAGTTTGGTTAACAAAAAAACTTATTTTCGCTCTCCTGAAAACCTTAGTTTTGTCCCTTACGTTATTTTATTTTTCCAGTATCGATGTGTGAACGATGTAGAAAGACGTGCACATTAAAGGCGTACGTAATGAAAAACATAAAAAACAAAAAATACAAAAAATCTAAAGAAAAAAAAACCGTGGCAGCCAAGAGATGACCAGTCCCCACAGACGGCGCCCGTTCTCGAACATGACGTATGGATCAGCACCATTCAGCTCAACCATCTTGAAGGCGAGACATTTGAGTTCGCGTAACATACTCTCAGCCGCCAGGGCACATTCAAATCAATGACAGACGTGCCCAGTATAGGGTAGCTTTATAGTAGGTAGAGGTACATAGTGCTCACACGTGTGCTTTGCAATTATACAATATTAAAATATTGAATTTATACAGTGCAAAGAAATGTTTACAATCTTCAGCAGCTCCAACAATATTTCAGAATGCTAATCAATTGTTTATACGCCCTTGTGGAGCAGAACCAGCGTTGAGCCAAGCATTTTTGTCAGAGATGTAATCCTCCAACTTATAATATGCTTGGCTGCATAGTGTGCGTTTGATACAAGTTTTAAACTTCGTTCATTCAGTTGGAGTATGTGGGGAGGTATTTTATTATAACATTTTAAACAGTACCCCAATGTATATTCAATGTTTGTTTTTTTTTTTTTCTACTAGTTTTGTTATTTATAACTTTCCAAACTGTGTTTATTTTATTTTCTGCTGATTTGATCTTGTTGCTAATAAACAGGGCTTTAGCTATTTTGCAGGTATTTCAAAAAAAAATTGGAATATGTAGCAACATACTTATTGAAAGTATCAGTGTTTATGTAAGGCTTAAGGCCATACAGCTCGAACAGTCTTTCCCTACTAATCCTAATACGTCTAGTTGTCCAGTCACTAAATATAAAATTAGGGCAAATATTTTTTGTTTTCTTTTCAAAAGTTTTATTGAATTCAGTGTGCACTAATGAAAAGAAAGCCTCATAAAATTTATTTGCATCGTCCATATTATGGCCATTATGGCGAAGAACATTTAACTTATTATTTAGGGTACTATTAAATCTATTTAATTTGCCAGTAGTTATTGGTCTAAATTGTATTTGCAATTTTTGTAAAGGTGTTTTAAACCTAAAAGTTACCGTTTGTCCACTATGATCAGACGGCAGATAATTTACGATGGCTTTCACTAAAAATCAAATTCGCAGAAGACATTATCAATACAAGTAGCAGATTGGAGTTACTCTAGTCGGTTCTGTAAAAACACTAAATAAATTGAAAGATTTAAAAAGGCTTAGTAATCTACTGCTATTTGAATTATTTACCAAAATATTAATATTAAATCACCACAAATAATTGCGGCTTTGTTGCTGGATGCAAGTTTCGCTAGGCCATCTCCCATTATTGACTTAAATAAAGAAAAGGTCTGATAATTAGGGGGTCTGTACACGCACACTACAACATGCTTATCTAGGTCAACACAGGACAGTTCGATGCAATGTTCAACAGATAAACCAACTATGTCATTGTGTTGCTCTCTAATCTTGATTAAAAATTGTTTAAAATCTAATTTTAAACAATTTTTAATCAATACTAGAGACCCTCCACGCAGCATAGATTTACGGGTAAAACAAGTGCCCACACTATAGTTCTCATAATTAATTAGCATTTGGTAATCCCTAAACCAATGTTCAGTAAAACAAACAATGGTGCCGATTCTCTTGTACACCGAACTAAACTAACTAAACTATCACAAAAAATCCTTACTTTTTACTATGAAAATCTTGAAGCTATTCTGCGAAAAATAATCTCTAAATTTAAAAATAATTTTGACACAACTATAATCGAATATGACAATCGCGAGTCCACGTATTTTTTTTTTCTTTTGGTTTCGCAACGTCTTTGTTAGAGCCGGAGACAGCCTGGGGCAGCCTCGACGTGTTTTATAGGGAAGTTTTGACTTTTTGCGTGGAAAATAAAAAATAAAAAAAATCTAAATGTAGAGATTTGGTGGTTTCAGGATTGCAAAGGGGGTCGAAATTTTCATTATTTTTGTGATAGGACACACCGTTTTCGAGATATGAGCAAAAAAAGAAAAAGAAAGTTAAAGTACCGTTTTTGCACGTCTGAAGTCGAGGTGTTGGTGTGAATTTTAGTCCACGCCACCTAATTTTATTCCACACCTTTTTAATCGCGATTAAAAATAGTCAGATTCATGTTCAGATTTAGTTAGACAATCAAATTTTTTGTTGAAAAACGTAAAATTCAGAATAGCAAAATTGCCATTTTCACTAAATTAATAACTCAGTGCAATCTTAATGCTGTCAAACTAAAATATAGTTAAGTTGTGTCACTATAGTCAATTTCAGAATGGAAAATCGTCATTTGACAGAATTAAACCAAATTTTAGTGATTTTTAGTCTAGTTTATAGGCATTTGTGACAAGAGAATCGGCACCATTGTCAAACTTTGTTTTTTCTAAAAACATTTCAATTTCTAATAATTTGGAAGAAATACCTTGAATATTTTGATAAAATAACTTCAAGGCATTCTGCTGACTTTCTTTTCGATAATTACGTATTTTTTAGCAAGAAGATACCTTGTTGTTGTTGGGTATTAGAATATTCTTCCTGGTACCTTCTGTTGTCTTACAAACTAGTTTAAATGATTATCCGGAGTTAAGCCCAAGACTTCAATGTCATCACCAGACGGTGAGCTCGTAGTGAGTGAGGGACATGGAACCTCCTTCGTACAATTTGTAGAACTACCTCATTTTTAGTATTATTACTAACTATTGTGGTGTTAATGACACAAGACTTCGACATACTACTTATGTCTGAGTTTATATAAAAAGCTAGCGTGTGTCTAAAATTATCAAACCTGTATATCAGTGCGCGATTTACTGTTTGGCATTCTGAAAACAGATGCTTGTGCAAAGTCCGGCTTATTTAGGATCTTACTACGCGTTACATTAAATGTTTTATCAGCCAAGCCTGTTTGCGTCGAATGGCGAATGGGATCAATACATTTCGGCTGTTTGTTCCTCAACCGAGGCATATCCACTTCTGGCATGCTTCGAGAAACTTCTTTCCTTCTTCAGATGAGAGATCGATGTATACTTTTTTTTTTCACTTCCAGACACAAACACCAGTGTAGGCCTGGCTCTTGTACTAGGGTTTCCTGTATTACAAGAGCCAATACGAAATTATATTTATCCTTACAACGCTGGCATTCTAAGTAATCCGTTTCTGTCAGTTCATTACAAACAGCACATACACTCATGATTATTCGATGCACACGCACTGCAGCGACGATGACAAGGACGAAAAATAACAACTGTCTCTTATCGCAGAGGGGTGCTTTTAGCACGCGCACCGATTTTTTTTCCACAATATGTAAATTCTATAACACTGGAATATGTGGCTTTTTTGTTTACACAACGGTACTTATTAGCGTTACCGAAACGATATGTCTTTAGTTAATGTAGATAATAAAGGGCGTCACGTCTCCTTCCTACCGTGAATAGGTGCGATCATTAGTTACTTGTTTTCGTCTATATGTTTAGAGGCCACCGGGCGGGCGGAGTGGCATGTATTAAGTCATCATTTTGTTTTGAAGAGGTAAAGTATGAGATTATCTCAGCCAACACTATTTTCAACAAGGTTCTTAGGGGGAATTCCTTTGCCATGCATGCAACCCATCAAACTGTTGGAACTAGAATCTTACTGTCACAGGAAAAAAAACTCGTTCTGATATTTTGTCAGTTTATTTTATTTATTTATATGTATTTAAACAGGTTGGCAGTGGGGACATCGACACGCAAAAAGAAGAAATTTTTCGTCAGTAATACATAGCATTTTTCATTAGTGTAAAATGTATGGAAACGCAATTCTTTATTTGTTCTGAATCATAAACTGAATCCAAGGTTTTGGGCCGATGTCCCTGCCAACCTGTATATACCTTATTGTACACAAGGTTATATATTACAAAAATAACACTACAAAATATACAATAGGCTTCCTTATCACTTACTGCGATCTCTTCCAGCCAAGCTTGGAATGGTTTTGTGGACATAAAATGAGATTGTCTTTGGTGCAAATAAAAAGTTTCAGTAAACCCAAGATATCATAACCTACTTTGATTTGATTGAATTTACAAAAGGTTTATTCCATGTTCCCTATTGATAAACAACATACATTTATTTAATATCGTTAGCCAAAAGTTTACTGAAATATTAATGTTGGCAAATTAAATCCGTCAGCGTCTAGCGCCGTCAGTACTAATGAAAGGTGAGTCATCACCTGCCTGGCCTTCCCATATATATATTTGCTGCGGTCGGCTTCCAGTCCAACCCATTACCATATTTTATAAACATAATTAATTACTTTAGCCTTAACCAAAATACAAAATTTTGGTGTCCAGCGGGTGCATTAAAAAAAAGTTTCGAAAAAGGGAAGGTTTGCTAATTGTATACGAGAGATCTTAAAAGTTAACAGATGTAGAAACCGCGCGTTTGGTCTATTTAAGCTACTTCTACAACATTATGTCGTATGGCATTTTCCTGTGGAGTCGGGCTGCTGACATTGAATACATTTTTATTTTAACAAAAGAGACCTGTCAGAGCCATGTACAATCTACCTCGTCGCGAATCTCTCAGGGAACTATTTAAAAAGATTAATATTATTACTTCCATTACTTTCACCGAAGTGAAATAAATAAAAAAAATTGTTAGAAAAAATGCATACAAAGTCGTGATAGTATTCATTAGAATTAACATTATGAATCCTACTTACTAATCCTATTTACAAGGAAAACCAGGAAGACCTTTATTCAATCAAGCGGTTTTATTCACGGTTTGCTTACTTCTTATACTATTAGGTTAATACTATGAGGTAAATAATATTCATAACTATAACATAATCTAAAATAATATTATAAAGAGGAAAGATTTGATTGTCTTTTTGTATTGAATAGGCTCCGAAACTACTGGACCGATTTGAAAAATTGTTTTACCATTAGAAGCCGACATTATCCCTGATGAACATAGGCTACTTTTTATATTTTAATTTATAGAAAATACGAATTCCACACGAACGAAGTCGCGGGCGAAGTGCTAGTAATATTGTTAAAGTGTATGTTTCATGTTTGGATGTTTGTTACTAAATCGCGCAAAAAAGACTGAACGGGTTCGGATTCATTAATATTTCAAGGTGATTTGATCAATATGTTATTGCCAGTGAGTTTATAATAATAATACTATTAATCATTTATTTCAGATCTTACGATTACATCCATATTTGTTAGTAAAATGGTAGTACAACTCTGTTTTCCTGTTTAAATAAAGTGATTGGACATATTTTCAAAACGAATAGCGTCATATAGCCACCTTCGTTTTATCTTGAGATAAAGCTTATATCGCGAATGAAACTGATGACTATAGTACCAATTTTGTGCTGTTATACAATTCATTCTTGTCGGCTCATTTGTGAGGTGCACATAACCGTGACTGGAATTTCAAGGTAGCGGGTTTTGGAGCACCGACACTGACTAGACAGATTTCGCCTGTTTGCTTGATCACTTGATAAACATGTTTTATAAAGAAAAACATCCGTCTCTCAGACAACATTTGTCAGAACCGCGGTTATCATAATGATCGCCTTGCTCGTTGTCGCGTTCTTGTTAACAATCATATTTTATTTATTATATTATCTATCGACAAAGAAATTCAGTTACTGGGAAAAGAAGAATGTGCCTTACATTAAACCACTGCCCTTATTGGGCAACTACGGAAGACTTATCTTGCAACAAGAGTATTCTGGTCAGTTAGTACAAAAACTATGTCAAAAGTTCATCGGTCAACCTTACTTCGGAGCTTTCTTTGGCACGGAGCCTGTTCTCGTGGTGCAGAGCCCCGAGATCATCAAAGACGTGTTGATTAAAGATTTCTCCTACATCAACGGCAGGGAAGTAACCAAATACACCCAAAGGGAAGTTGTTACACAAAACCTGTTCTTCAGTGGCGGCGATAGGTGGAAAGTAATGCGTCAAAATCTGACTCCACTCTTTTCTTCAGCAAAGATGAAGAACATGTTCCATTTGATAGAAAAGTGTGATTTCGTTTTCGAAGATATGCTCGACTATGAAATTGGCATTTCTGATGTCGTCGATGTGAGGCACATGATTGCAAGGTACACCATGGACTGCATATGCTCCTGCGCTTTCGGTGTTGAGTCCAATACCATGTCAACAGAAGATGATAATCCCTTTACGGTAATTGCAAATAACCTATTCGAAGCTTCACCCTTTCGTGGTTTCAAACTCATATGCAGGTCCGTATGGCCTGCCATTTTCTACAATTTGGGACTCCGAGTTTTCCCTTCTAAAATAGATAAATTCTTCACAAATCTCCTGAAAAATGTGTTTAAAAGCCGAGACTACAAGCCGTCACCGAGGAACGATTTCGTAGATCTGATCCTGACTTTTAAGAATGAGAATTACATAACTGGGGACAGTTTAAGTAACGCAAAGACTGGCGCTGATAAGAAGATACATTTGGAAGTGAACGATGACTGGTTGGCGGCGCAATGCATCGTGTTTTTTGCCGCGGGTTTCGATACATCAGCTACCACTATGAGCTTAACATTGTTTGAGATGGCTAAGCACCAGGAGGTGCAGCAACGAGCGGCCGAGGAGGTGGACGAGTTTTTGAGACGACACGGGAATGAATTGAAGAATGAGTGCGTGAATGAGCTGCCTTACTTGGAGGCTTGTATGTACGAGACTCTTCGCAAATACCCGGTTATTGGGAATCTTACCCGTGAGGTCATGGACGACTACGTCCTCCCTACGGGCCTGAAACTAGATGTCGGCGTCCGAGTCCATATTCCAGTCTACCACATGCACAACGATCCTGAATACTTCCCGGAGCCGCAGAAGTACAAGCCAGAACGGTTCCTGCCTGAAAATAAAGACGAAGTTAAACCTTACACGTTTTTCCCGTTTGGATCTGGACCCAGGCTATGTATAGGTAAATATTATTATTTTAATGCTATGAAAATTGGTCATCATCTGTCCAGCCTCATCACGTCTGTATACAAAATGACTATTTGGAAGTCTGTTGTGCCATTTTGTTTTCTGTCAGCCATTGGTGTGTCGGAAATTGTGTAGTAAGTTTCTTACCAGGTCTGTGTGTTTTTCAAAGGTCAATGTCACAGAAAAGCAGCCTTTTATGGCATTGACCTTTGAAAAAGTGCCGATTAAGTTCTTTTAAATTAATTTTGTTTTTTAATTCAGGAATGCGGTTCGCGAAGATGCAAGCGCTGCCTGGTCTCATTACGTTTCTGAAGAAGTACAGAGTTGAACTGGCTGATGGCATGCCGGAGACTGTGACCTTTGATCCTAGGACCATTTTGATACAACCTAAGGGCCAGGGTATCATGCTTAAGATAACTGAACGCGAAGGCTGGGAGGGGAGAAGATTAGTTCGAGGTGGAAACATAAAAAAATAAACTTTAATTGAGAAAGCACATAAGTCCTCACTGTGGTTCATCGCCCACACAACTTGACATGATATGAGAAAAAATTACGTCATATTGTGTAACTCAAACATAGGGCTGTCTCATGAGTTTTTATACATTAGTTAGTTTGAGTAGTACACCCACATTTCGCCAGTTATGCTTAAGTCCCATGTAATAGGGGGCGAGCCTATTACCATAAACCGGGCACAAATCTAGATTTCGGGCTGTCAAAACTGATATCTCTCTTTTGTCTGTACTATGTATTTTGTGCTATTCAGTTTATATATAAGTATGTAAATACATTTGATGCTGTGCACTTGTTTACTGTTTTCATTTACAAATCTCTATATCGTACTGAATTTTTTGTAAGAAAACCCATTCTGAGTAAAGCTTTGCCTTTGTACATAAGCTGTCTTTATAATAACATAAGTGATATCGTTTTATAAATTACGTGTACAATTTGAAAGAATAAGAATAGGCATTTTGCTTGTGACCTCATTTTCGTCATCAGCAACCAAACACAAGTGAACTATTACAGAAAAGTGAAAACTGTAACAGTTGCGGCGGTTAAAATACCAATGATTCGTAATGGGTGTCATTTTCATGGTTCTGACAAGCATGAAAACCACCATTCTTCATTTTTAATAGTGCACTTGTCTTCATGAACGCTTCATATTCTGATGTTAACTCATGTATATTTGTACTTTTGATTGTGATTTCTAACAATAATAAATAAGTCTGTACATTTCATTTCTTAAATTCGCGAAAGGACTTGATAACTGTGCTCTGTGTGTGTGTGTACGTGCTTGAATTAAAATGACGAGTTTGCAATGTGTTAATAACAAACTAATAAAATCTTATAATACACACACACACACACACATACACAGCACAGTTATAAAGTCCTTTCGCGAAACTACTATCAAGAGATAGATACGCGAAACTACTATAGGAGGAGCAGTTTCTTATCTCAACGTAAAAATGGCCAGATAGTTAGTTAAATTGCTCACATGCAGTCACAAACCTCAATCCAAAACAACAGCAAAGAACTGAACGGAACTGAAAGACAGATATTAATTACCTGTCAATAAATAATAGCCGTATGAACAAAACAAATTGATGAAGAAAATTATTCCTATAATTAAATCGTTAACTATTATGATTTTATGCAACAATAATGCATTCCTAGGTGTAACATATAAATGATTAATTGTATTTAATGTTGTCACTACTCCTAAATAATTCATTCTCATTTCGATATTTGTGTTATTCTTTAACTTCTAAAAATAAAGCCGGCCGCTCCACCGGCCTGCAGCCCGGTCAGTGATTGAGAGGGTTGGAGGTAAAGACGAGACAGTAGAACACATTCACGCACACCATAAGTCTATGATGAAATGAATTCACTGAATTTTCAGTGATGTATTTTTAACTCATTATATATATTAAAACTGTGATGTACAGAACCCAGAAATAAAGAATGGTGTATGTTTAAGCAGCTTTAGAAACTCAAAGACAGATCGAAACTCAACGAAGTACGAAAGTAAAGAAATCAAAAGAGAGAGCCAAAAGAGCGAGCCAAAAAAGCCTGTTAAAAACTTGCAGCTGCCTTGTATAGTCCCTGGCCGACCTTCTAGAAGTTACTTTTTAGTTTTTCAAACATAAATGCAAAATCTTCGTATTTGGATAACGGCCATAAAGAATAAATATGGCTTATGTTGAGAGCTTGGCTTTACGCTAGTGTTTTCAATAGCTTTAAAATAAATAGCTGGCCTCTTAGCCCTATAGCATAGAAAAAGAAAAAAATACAGATGTAAGATAAAATGTCAAAACATTAAAATTTAAGTAAAATAATAAGAGATCACATGAAATAAGATAATTGGATGTGGAAAATAGACAGAGGTAACTAAAGGTTTGCCTTTCAGCAGTACAACAATTATCAGTTATAAATGTAAGTTAAATGAGTGTCATACAATTTTCATAAAGATTTTGGTACCTACTGAATCATAGAAAGATTTGCTGTACAAAACGGCTCCTTAGGTGTTAAATAGATAAATAGATTATAAGATGTGATTGTTGTGTACCAAAATACCACATTTAAAGACCCTTTTAAAGAATTACAGACCCATTTCGCTCCTAAGCCACTTATAAAAGTAATAATAATAATAATAGTGTAATACTAAATGGCAATGGTAATAATATATTGCAATTAAATGAAAGAAAGTTTAAAACTCATGTTAAAAATACACTTTATAATCAAGCATATTACACATTAGAAGATTATATCCTAGATAAGAATGCTTGGAAACATGCTGGACCTGCTCCATAGGACAATCTAGAGGCTAGACAAAATCATACTATTTGCTTATTATATTGTATATTTGGTTATTTTTACTTTACTCACACACTGACTTATTAATAGTTAATATTTTAGGAAAATCATATATTTTTACAATTGTTTGTAAATATGTGAGCACAATGTACCTATCACGTGATTAATTTATATGCCTTTGCTTTATTTTTAATTTTTTTGTACCAGTTGTGGTATAGTATTTTTTTTCTTGGTGCATCGTCTTCACATATAGAAATATAATTAACTTATACAAAATATTGTAAAACATTTTAAAAGAGTAACGGTGGAGTTTCTTGCCACTTCTTCTCCATAAGAAACTACCTTCTGGAAGTGGCGCCTAGAATCAGTTCTATTTTTAATGTAAATTTTGACGTTCGAAAGTGCCTTTTTATGGGCCTATTTGAAATAAATGCTTTGACTTTGACTTTGACAACACCGTGTCAATAAAACGTCTGAATTTCCAATTTTAACTAATACTCGTAATATTAGTGAAAATAATTTTGACCAAGTCTTACAATAGTTTTTCAATCGAAACGAAACCTGAAAATTGAAAATTACTTTAAAACCAAAAATGAGACCATAACACATCAAAATGTAACTTTAATCAAAAACTACAGAATCGGAGCACGCCCACCACCTCCGGACTCATCGCTCAGCTCCACCTCGCCGCCGCCGGTACCCAGCACTACTGTGAGCGCTGTGACGACACCAGCCGCGGTAGTTGCGTCGAGCTCGAGCGACGAGTATTTCTCCCCGCCCACGACGCCACCACCTGCTTGTCGACGAGGAGGACGCCAGCCGCCGGACGGCTCAGGACCTCGAGGCCCACCGGCCTCTGATAGGGTCCCAGCTCCCGGCGGAAGTGTGCAGCGCATGAGATGGACAAGATCCATCAACGAAAACGTCTGCGCTCATACTATGGGGCTACAGAGGGGGGGAAACAATCTGACCGCGTACCGTGTTCGGATGATCTCTCTTTTTCAGGTGCTTGAGCCAGCTGTCAACGTTTCGGCACAACGACTGTCGGATCAGGTGCGGGTCATCCAACGTAATCATATGTTGGATGACACTGTGCTTGATCACCTGCGAAGTGAAATGCAGAGCAGCCATGTCATCGCCCCCCCGTCGCAGACTGTTGTGGTACTACCACAGTCCAACACAAATCAAGCTGACGAGGGAAGTGATGATAGGGCTACAAACGTAAGTACCCAGTGCAATGAGGAATTGAGGAGTGCTTCGGAGTGTGCGATTCGGGAATATCGGTTCATGTCGCCCGAACTTAGACCACGCTTACCTCGTTTGCCCATGCATAACAAAAATAGGGCGCTGGTGGCGGTCCTGGATTCGCATTTATCAAACTATTTTGATGACTGCGAAGACCTCACCGATACTCATTCGATTCTGTACTGCGCGACTGTAGCGGCATGTCGTGTAGCTCACGTCAAATTTCCCAATGACTCTAGAGCTACGCGACCGAAACCAACCGTACCAGCTTGGCAGTGCAGAATTGAGCACCCTATTAGTGGGGCCAGAGCGCTAATCGGCAAACTAATCTGCTTCAGTGACGGCAATACTCATCCAAGAGTGATGCGCTTTGTGAGGCGGGCGTTCTTAGGGACAGATATTAGATCTCAGAACTATCTGTCCTGCGTCACAGAGCGCATCGACTTCCTGAAGCAGAAAGTGTATGCATGGGCTAACCGTATTCGTAGGTATAAGCGGCGAGTAGAGCGATACACTCAGAATCGCACCTTCCAGAGCGATGAAAGGTGGGTTTATAGGGGTTGGGAGCGACCGAACCAAGGTGTGGCTGACACGTGCCTGCCAGATGCCATGTGTTCTTTCTGGCGCAGTATCTGGTCGGTGCCTGTCAGTCACACCGAAGGTGACTGGACTCGGGAAGTCGAGCGAGCCTGCAATCCAATACCAGAAATGGGGGCTATTACTATCTGCCTCCAAGATGTAGCTCGTGCAGTCCGTCCGTTGCCTACCTGGAAGTCTCCAGGGCCGGACGGACATCAGAACTTTTGGATCAAATGGTTCACAAGATCGCACGCTCGCTTAGCGGCTAAGTACCAGATGGATTTGGACTTTGGTTCGCTACCCCAGTTCCTAACAACAGGAGTTACCCACCTGCTCCATAAATCAGGTAGCACCGGGGAACCCAAAAATTATAGGCCGATCACGTGTTTACCGACGGTCTATAAAGTGCTTACATCCATTTTGAGAGCTAAAATTAACAAACATATAGACCCCAACTCCATCATGTCTGCCTCTCAAAATGGATGTAGGAACGGGTCCCGCGGTACTAAGGAGCTACTCCTCATTGATATGGCCATTAGCCAACAGGTTTGTTGTTCCCGAAAGGTTCTGTCGACATGTTGGATAGATTACAAGAAGGCCTATGACTCGGTGCCACATACGTGGTTCATGAGGGTGCTGGAGTTGTATAAAGTAGATGCAACTCTGCGCACGTTCTTGATGTCATGTATGGGGCGATGGAGGACGATCCTTCGCTATCCAGGATGTCGAAGTATCCTGAGGAAAAGCGAGCCGATAAGGATCGAGCGAGGCATATTTCAGGGCGATATAGTTTGAGCCCGCTTTGGTTCTGCTTAGCCTTGAATCCTCTAAGCACACTGCTGGAGGATTCAGGTCTAGGCTATCGGCTGAGGAGAGGTGGTGGGGTGGTGGTGATCTCACCTTCTGTACATGGATGATCTAAAACTCTTTGCCCCCAACAATTTGCAACTAATGGAGAAAGAAAGAAAGAAAAGAAAAATATTTTATTTGGGACACGCACAGGGAATACAAATAGTAAAAAAATAAAAAAATAACAAACAATGTATAAACTAACAGGATAACAACAAAAAACAGTAAAAAGACCTATGCGAGGCCAAAAAGGCTCCTATCTCAGCATAATGCTGCGATTCTGACAGAGCCCGTTATGATGCCACGGACACATATACGGACATCAATAAATCCTAATATGGGATTTAAAAAAATATAAAAAATGATAAGTAAATTAATAAATAAGTTATTATGTACGGCAACAAAAATAAATATATATGTAAAGAAAATCACTAAACTCGTGTTGTTCCTTTTCTTAAGATTAGTTATCTGTAGACTCCTATTAGATGTCAAATGACACCGACTGTCGTTAGTGACAGTTATTTTAAATATGTGGAATTTAGGTTATTTTATTTGAGAAAAACGTGTTTGATTTAAGTTTCCTGTGCATATTACAAAAACCACTAGAGTAAAGGCTTTAAATGTTGTTTTTGTTATTTCAGGTAAGTTATTTATTAGGATAGTGTAATTTATTTTAATCTTTGTATTTAATTGGCTGGAAATAAAAGTTAATTTGTTATTTCAGAAACGCAAATACAGTCTTTATTTCATAAAAGCATAATACCATTATAAAACAACATTTTCTGCAAACATTTCAAGAATTATGGAGAAGTTAAGATTTGATTTTTGTGTGAAAACATCATCAGATGGAAAATCAAACATTATTTGCATAACCTCAATAGGTACGCCTGGTGGTCAAACTTTTGGCATACCGGCCGAATATCAACCAGCAAGTTTACATCAAGTAATAACAAATACATCTTACTATGCAAAGATAAGAAAAACATTGAACAAAAGACATCGGACAAGGAAAATATGGATAACTTTAACTGATGAGATATCAAAGACATATTTAGATGGAGAACAAAATATACAGTTTAATGACTTTTACCTTGAAGAGATTATGGGAGACATAAATGATCAAAAATCTTTAATTAGAAGTTCAAATGAAACACTGGAAAAACTATTAGAGAAACTACTAGAAGAAAAGCAAAGAAAATCAGAAACTCAGAATTTGGGGAAAATTTCAAAAGATTTTGTGATAGAAAAATTCACTGGTAGGAATGCAAATGCTCACCAATGGATTAAGGATTTCAACAAAGAGTGTGAACGTTTCCACATCGATGAAGACAGAAAAAAAATTGAAATTTTAAAACAATTTCTAGAATATTCAAGTGTGAATTGGTACAGTTGTATGTTAATAAAATTTACAGTAGAATCAGAGTGGATTTTATGGGAAAAGAACTTCTGTGAAACATTTGGAAACAAAGGTTGGTCGCCAATCAGATATGCTCTTGGATTTAAATATCAAACGGGAACATTGCTTGAGTATGCATTGAAAAAAGAAAAATTGTTATTAGAGGTTAGGAAGACAATTGATACTGGTACTCTAATAGACCTCATAGCAGCAGGTTTGCCTAATTACATAAGTGATAAAATTGATCGAGAGACATTACATGGAACCGAAGATCTCTATAATGAGATAGGCAAATTAGAACATCTTGCTGGGAGAAACAAATATGAAAAAAAGAACTACACATACACTGACATAAAAATTAAAAAAAAACGAAGACAAGAAACCATGCCAAATTTGTGTCACTGAGAAAAAAGGTAAACGCTTTCATCCTGAGGAAATCTGCTGGTTTAATATGAAAAATCAAAAATCTGTTGTAAAAAGTGTGAATAACTCAGAATTAGAAATTGAACTAAATAAGGAGAATCCAAAAAACTAGAAGTACCACCATTAATAAAAGTAAAGTTATTATTAAATGACACTTTAAAAGTTACTGCAATTTATGATTCAGGTTCAAATGTGTCGTTAATTAATGCAAAAATATTGAAAATACATGAAAAAGAAGAAGACAAACATGATAAACAAACAGCAAACTTGAAAACTATTAATGGTGAGAATAAAACAAAAGGTATGGTAACATTAAAAATAAAAATATATGACATTGAAAGAAAAATGAATATTTTTGTGATAGATAATGAAAATTTTCACTATGATTTTCTCATTGGTTTGGATTGCATAAAAAAATTTAAACTAATCCAAAATGAAGAATTGAATATTACACAATGTAAAAATCCACAAAAAGATAACAAAGTCCAAAATAAAGAGGATAACAAAAATAAAAACTCAGAAACGAGTATTTTAAATTTAAACAATGTCGAAATTCCTGATGTACTAGGTGACAAAAATGAAAATGAAGTTTCCCCATATACTAAGGTACGGAAACAAGAGATGAACTATATAAACAGACGTGAAGTAAATTTCAACGAACATATAAACTTCAGTAAATTTGTAATTTCAGTAAACCACTTAGATTTGTGTAAACAAACTGAAATTGATAAATTAATAGAAAAATACAAACCAGTCTTTGCTAAAGACAAATACGACGTTGGTACAGTACGAGGTTATGAAGCTCACATAGACATGATAGTAGATAAATATTGCTGCAAGCGCCCATACAGATGCACAGCTGATGATAGAAAAGAAATTGAAAATCAAATATCAAAACTATTGAAGAACAACTTAATTGAGGAATCATACAGCCCTTTTGCTGCACCAGTTACCTTGGCATATAAGAAAGAAGATGGGAAAAGAACAAGGCTGTGTATAGATTTCCGGGAATTAAATAAAATTGTTGTCCCACAATCACAACCATTCCCCTTGATCGAAGACTTGATGGTAAAGACTGTAAACTGTGAGTATTATTCCACTTTAGATATAAATTCAGCATTTTGGTCCATTCCATTGAAAATTACAGATAGATATAAGACAGCATTTGTCACGCAAGAAGGCCACTACCAATGGACATGCCTCCCATTTGGTTTAAAGACAGCCCCGGCTATTTTCCAAAGAATATTGAGAAACATAATAAGAAAATATAAACTCACAGATTTTGCAGTGAATTTCATTGACGATATCCTAGTTTTCTCAAAAAGTTTTAACGAACACATAATACATATATCAAAACTGCTTCAGGCAATACAAGCAGAAGGATTTAGACTGAAATTCTCGAAATGCACTTTTGCAAACAATCATGCCAAGTATTTGGGACACATAATAGAAAACAATTCAGTTAGACCTCTCAAGGATTATTTAACAGCTGTCAGAAACTTCCCCGTTCCAGAAACAAGGAAAAATATACGCCAGTTCCTTGGAAAAGTAAACTTTTATCATAAATTTGTACCACACAATGCAATTCTCCTGGATCCATTACACAATTTATTACGGAAAGATGTAAAATTTCTATGGACCAAAGAATGCCAGAGATCATTTGATAATATAAAGGAATTACTATGCTCGAAACCAATTCTAAAAATATTTGACCCAGAAAAACCAATAAAAATTTACACTGATGCTAGTATAAAAGGAGTGGGAGCAGTGTTAAAACAGGAAGATGAAAACGGAGTAAATAAACCAGTAGCTTACTTCTCAAAAAAATTGACAGAAACTCAAAAGAAGAAGAAGGCAATATATTTAGAATGTCTGGCAATTAAGGAAGCTGTAAAATACTGGCAACATTGGCTTATGAGTAAAGAATTTATAGTATATTCAGATCATAAACCATTGGAAAATCTAAACATCAAGTCTAGAACTGATGAGGAACTGGGTGATTTAACATATTATTTATCCCAATACAATTTTAAGATAAAATATAACCCGGGACAGTCAAATCAAGAAGCAGACTGCTTAAGCAGAAATCCAGTCCTAGAACCCCATGACAATACTGAAGATTTTTTAAAAGTTGTAAACTTAATAAAGATGGAAGATATAAAAAAGGACCAAGACACAAATCAAATTTTACAAGATGGACAAACAAAGTATATACTGGAGAATAACGTTTATTACAAAAAAACAAAAAGAAGAAAGAAAATAATATTGTCAGAAGCATTTAGCACAACACTAATTAGAGATGTCCACAATACTTATTGCCACATTGGGAGAACCCAGATGATAAATAAAATAACCCCATTTTATACAGCAAAGAATATCATCACAAACATAAAGAAAATTTGTGATGAGTGTGACATTTGTATAAAAAACAAATCAAGAAGGAAATCAAAATTCGGTCTGATGTCCTATTTAGGCCCAGCAACACGCCCATTTGAAATTATATCAATTGATACAATTGGAGGCTTTGGAGGATCACGGTCTACAAAAAAATACCTACATCTTTTGGTTGACCATTTTACACGATATGCTTATATTTTGACATCAAGACATCAAAACTCCAATGATTTCATCAAATTGATAAAAAATGTGACACAAAGCAATCATATTGATATGGTATTAACAGACCAATACCCTGGCATTAATTCCAAAGAATTTAAAGATTTCCTGAAAAAGGAAAATATAACAATGGTATTCACTGCTGTGGACACACCATTTTCAAATGGACTTAATGAAAGGCTAAATCAAACTTTAGTAAATAGGATAAGGTGCAAAATAAACGAAGGGGACAAGAAAACAGTTTGGACAACCATTGCACACAAATGTGTAGAAAAATATAACGAAACAGAACATACAGTCACTAAATTTACCCCAAAATATCTTTTGGAAGGAGAGAAAATGGATTTTTTGCCACTGGAATTGAAATCAAGATGCACAACGGAAGATCTCAAAAGAGACAGAGAGATAGCATTTGAAAATTCAATAAAATCACACAAATATAATAAAAAAATGTATGATCTACATAGACAAGAATATAAATTCGAAGTGGGTGATAGAGTATATGTCGAAAACGGAAACCGGCTAAATAGGAAGAAAATGGATGAATTGTCCATACAAAATCCTAAGAAACAGTCCAATAAGGATTGGACCATACAAAATCCTAAGAAAGATTTCGAATTCAATCTATGAAGTTGAAACTGGACATAAGAAGGCGGAGTCAAACTACTACCATATTACAAAGTTATCTCCAGTAAAGATCGAACAATAATTTTGATTTGTTCTCTTCGAGGGTGGGAGATGTAAAGAAAATCACTATACTCGTGTTGTTCCTTTTCTTAAGATTAGTTATCTGTAGACTCCTATTAGATGTCAAATGACACCGACTGTCGTTAGTGACAGTTATTTTAAATATGTGGAATTTAGGTTATTTTATTTGAGAAAAACGTGTTTGATTTAAGTTTCCTGTGCATATTACAAAAACCACTAGAGTAAAGGCTTTAAATGTTGTTTTTGTTATTTCAGGTAAGTTATTTATTAGGATAGTGTAATTTATTTTAATCTTTGTATTTAATTGGCTGGAAATAAAAGTTAATTTGTTATTTCAGAAACGCAAATACAGTCTTTATTTCATAAAAGCATAATACCATTATATATATCGTATTATTTTGTTTACAATTTAGGAGCTACTGAAAGTAACTGAAACTTTCAGTAGCGCCATCAGGATGGAATTTGGTGTGGACAAATGTGCGGTCATGCATGTAAAGCGAGGGGAGATTGTGGAATCCGTGGGAACACAACTCTCGGATTCCATAAACGTCAGAGCCCTCTCCGCATCCGAAACCCATAAGTAGTTGGGTATGTCGGAAGCGTTGGGCATCAATGGTACTGACATGAAGCAATCGTTGATGGAGCGCTTCTTTGGCCGCCTGAAGAAAGTGTTAAATAGTCTTCTGTCAGGCGGAAACAAGGTGCGCGCCTTTAACGGTTGGGTCATGCCAGTTTTGATATACTCTTTCGATATACTCAAATGGACTCAGACCGAACTCGACGCCCTGGATAGGAGGGTCCGTATACTGCTGACTGCAAACCGAATGCATCACCCACGGTCATCGGATGAGACTGTATATCCCGCGAAAGTGTAGTGGTCGAGGCTTTTTAAACGCTAAGACCCTACACAAGCGCGAGATATGCAGTCTCAGGGAATATTTCCTAGAAGCCGACGTGGGGATGCATCTTGATGTAGTCTCGGTGGACAAGGGCCTCACCCCGCTCTACTTGGCTAAAGAGAACTGGCGCAAACCTGTAGTGCTTGACACTAATGATCGCGTGGAAGTATGGCAGAGCGCTTCACGGACGCTTTTTCCATGCCCTACATGGACCCGATACAGATCTTCTAGCGTACGTAGCCTGGCTGCGTTTCGGTGACCTCTTTGGAGAAACCGAAGGTTTTGTCTGTGCAATTATGGACGAAGTTATGATGACGAACAATTACCGGAGATTTATACACAACCTCGTAGCCAGGATTATCCATCAGCAACTTGCTCTGAAATACAGCCTTGTGGAATCGGAAGTGCCGTACTACAGGTACGTGCCCGACCCAGTTCTCGAAAATGGAAATATCACATTGTACTGGGATCGATCCATCATCACTGACAGGACTATTGTTGCCAATAAGCTTAATATAGTTGTGGTGGATCGAGTAGAGCGGCGCACAATTATTGTTGACATAACGGTCCCGCATGACCGTAAACTCGTGAAAGCCGAGAACGATAAAGAAATCAAGTATCTTGATTTGGCTCGCGAGGTTGTCGACATGTGGGATGTGGACTCAGCGATCATTATGCCGATAGTCGTGACAGCCAATGGCTTAATAGCCAAGAGCCTCGAAAAACGCCTGAGGAGGCTCTCGTTGGGCAGTTGGATCAAGGGCTTAATTCAGAAAGCGGTACTTCTGGACACGGCTCGCATTGTCAGGAGGTTCCTCTCTCTGGAGCCCTGACCGCCGGTAAAAACGTAGATCAGCTTGCGAGTTCTACCAGAAAGTGTGTCAAGATGTTTTTGCCAAATTAAGATGTTGGTCGATATGTACGCCTAGGTACTTCACACTAGTGGACTTGGAGATTTCCAGGCAGTCACACTCACAAATGGTGGAAGGCGTACATATAGGGCTTAAAGAGTAAGGGAAGGTGATGGGCATAAATTTGACCTGATAGCAAATGGCATGTAAACCGTTTTACTGACGTTTAGAGTGAGTAGGTTGTTACTCAACCATTCCAACACACGTGTAAGTGCCTTCTCGGCACTCCGATAGCACTGGGCCCAGTCTACTCCATCTATAAGCAAGGAAGTATCATCGGCGTAAGCAATGACTTTACAGTTTTGAATGGGCAGTTTACAGAGTTCATTAATATAGTTATGGAATAGATTGGGACCCAGTACGCTACCTTGAGGCACACCGTAAGCAATGGGAAGCTCTTTACTCACATATTGCCCGATTTTAACTACCTGAGTGCGATTCCTCAGGTAGTCTAAAGATATCCAGCACCAAGCGTCGGATTCCAATGCCCTCCATCCTATTTAGCAAGGCGGCATAAACTGTATCAAAGGCCTTAGGTAAATCAAGAAAGATACCAAGACACTTTCGCTTATTGTCAACAGACCTAACTGCGTAGTCAGACAGAGCCATTATAGCATCTTCAGTACTAATGCCCTTCCGGAAACCAAATTGGTTGGGGGCTAAGATATTGTATGTATCAAGGAAACTGACGAGACTCTTATTTAAAATTCGTTCCAAGATCTTTGACATGGCAGAGAGAACCGAGATAAGTCTGTAGTTGTTAACGTCGTCTCTGCGACCGGCCTTATGAACAGGGCGAACTACGGCTCTTTTATAGACCGCAGGGAAGACACCAGATGAAATGGCGAGATTACAGACATGTGTAATGATTGGGACCAATACACTTCTCGTGGACTTGATGATGTTAATGGGGATTCCATCCCAACCGGTAGCAGAGTCTGACTTTAGGCTAATAATGATGCATTCGACGTCCATTTCTGTAGCCTCTAGAAGAACCATAGAGCCACTAGAATTCGTTGCCGATACTGAAGGTGTAGTAGACACAGGTTTTATTTTAGTAGCAAGGTCTTAACCAATGCCAGCAAAGTAGGTGTTGACCTTATTAAGACAGGACACTGGGGAGTCAGAAAGATGTAACAGCTCAACAGGGGGAGAACGAAGGACAGATACATTTTTTACCACATTCCAAGTTGCTTTAATATTATTTTTTGCCTTAGAGAAATTTTCCTTTTCACATGCGCGTTTAAGCTTCTTTATATTTTATGTATCTTCTGGCAATTTAACTCATAATGATAAGAAACCAAAGGGAGTGCAACACACTTTAAAATTACTTAACCAAAATATTCAAGGTTGCTCTTCCAAATTACTAGAAAAAGAATTGTTTTTGGAAAATCCCAAGTTTGATGTCATTTTTGTTTAACAGAACATTGGTTAAAAGATTATCAAGTACGGTCAATTAACTATGAAAATTCTTGTGTAGTTAGCCATTTCAGCCGAAAACATATGATACATGGCGGGTCATTAATTTTAGTTAAAAACACAATGAAATCTAAAGAACGAAAAGACATCATCGGTCTGTCTGTTGAACACATCACTGAATTGTCCTGTGTTGAGCTTGATAAGCATGTTATAGTATGCGTATACAGACCTCCAGGTTACCAGAATCTATGTGTGTTTGATACAGTAATGGAAGATGTGCTAAAGAAACTTAGTGCTAGTAGTAAGTCAATTATCATATGTGGTGATTTCAATATTAATTTATTAGCAAATAACTTGAATACTGTCAGATTATTAAGTCTTTTTGGGTCATTTGATTCATCAAATGTTTTTATTGAACCAACCCGAGTGACAGCTTCTTCTGCCACTTGCATAGATAATATTTTTTGTAACTGCGATTACTTACACAAATAAATTGTAAATAAGCTGCCCTCAGATCACAGTGGACAAACAGTAACATTTTGCTCATACATGCTTTTACAAAAAAATCAAATAAGGTTTAGGCCAATTACATGTAAAAATTTAGAGAAATTAAATAACTCTTTATAATATCTATATATAATATAATTTATGTGACCCCAAATGAGTTCTATGCCGAGTTCTTTTCACTATTAAACATACAATTTAATGAAATTTTTCCACTTAAAACCAAAAGGATCTACACAAAGTTCTTATTTAGTGATTGGGCGACTACAGGTATTCGTAAAAGCAGGGGAAAACTTTTTGAACTTTATGGTCTAAAGCAACATATGAGTAATATAAGCTTTCATCAGTATGTTGCAAAATATTCTATTTTTTTTTTAAATGTGTGCAAAGTTGCTAAAGTTCTTTATATTAGCAATAAAATAAAATCAGCCGATGATAAAATAAAAACTACCTGGCAAATAATAAATAACGAAACAGGTAGGAAAAAACAGCGTAATACTCAATTTAATTTAGAAACTGCACATGGCCCTATCAACTCAGATCTAGAAGTAGATCAGTCATTTGAAAACTTTTTTGCTAATATTCCCCTAAATACTACTGAAGCTTTAAATTCCTCACCCGAGTTCTCTGCTGCCTTACTTAGAAATAATGTAAATGCATGCCCTTTGAAGTTTAGGTTTCAGCATACAAACCCCCAGGCTGTTATAAAAGCTTTTAAAGATTTTAAAATTAAATCAACAGAAGATCTCTGGGGAATGTCTGTAAAAGTCTGTAGAACTTTCATCGAAACCATTGCGCCCTATTTAGCTGTCATATTTAACACCAGTGTAGACCAAGGTGTATTTCCGGATCTCATGAAACATAGTAAAGTAGTTACTTTGTTCAAATCCGGTGATAGTAAAGAACTCAACAATTATAAGCCTGTATCAATTCCACCAGTTCTCAGTAAGGTGTTTGAAAAGTTGATGCTCAATCAAATGTTACGTCACTTTAATAAAAACTCCATCTTTCATGAACAACAGTACGGTTTCACCAAAGGGTGTTGTCCCACTGACGCTGGTGTTTATCTAATAAAGAACATTTTTAACGCCTGGGAAGAAGCAAAAGATGCCATTGGAATCTTTTGCGACCTCTCTAAAGCATTTGATTGCGTAAACCATGAGACCCTTCTTCTGAAACTGGAGCGCTATGTGGTTAAGAATACAGCTCTTGATCTACTTACATCATACCTGAAAGATAGAAAGGTTAAAGTTCAAGTAAACGGCATAAACTCATTAGGGTATGAAATGGAAATGGGCGTTCCTCAAGGTTCGATATTGGGTCCATTCCTCTTCTTAGTTTACATTAATGATTTATCCCAAGTACTTCAAAATCAATCGAAGACGGTGTTATTTGCAGATGACACATCATTAATCCTTAAAATAGAGCGACGGTCACAAAATCTGGACGACGTGAATAGCTCGATTCTTCTAGTCCAAGATTGGTTTACGGTAAATAATTTGGTACTAAATGAAAAAAAAAACAAATGTATTAGATTTAAATTACCTAATGTTAGAAGTAGCGAATGTGACATCATATTGAATGGAGAAAAACTGGAATTTATTAATTAGACGGTTTTCCTAGGAATCACGCTGGACGAGAAATTACAATGGGGACCACATATAACATCTCTTGCGGGGCGGCTAAGCTCGGCCGCTTACGCTGTTAGAAAGATAAGACAGTTAACAGATCTAGATTTTTGGACGCGTTTGGTCTATTTTAGCTACTTCCACAGCATTATGTCGTATGGTATTTTACTGTAGGGTCGGGCTGCTGACATTGAATCCATTTTTATTTTGCAAAAGAGAGTTGTCAGAGCCATATACAATCCTCCTCGTCGCGAATCTCTCAGGGAACTATTTAAAGGGATTAATATTATGACAGTACCTTGCCAATTCATTTATGAAAATATTATGTATCTAAGAAAAAATCTACATCTTTTTAATAAAATAAGTGATAGACATAATTTGAATACTAGAAATAAAGATAAAATAGATCAACAATTTTTCAGATTAGCTAAAGTACATACATCATTTATGGGTTACTGTGTTAAATGTTATAACAAAATACCTTGTGATATATTACAATTAAATGAAAGAAAATTTAAATTTCGTATAAAAGCACACTTTGCAGACAAGCTTATTACAAATTAGAGGATTATATACAAGATAATAGTGCTTGGACACATGATGGTCCAGCTCCATAGGACAATCCCGTCTAGACAAAATCACACTGGTTGCTAATTTATTTTTTTATTTTATTTTTTTACTTACTCACACACTGACTTATTCCTAGTTAATATTTTAGGAAAATCATATATTTTTACAATGTTTGTAAATATGTGAGCACAATGTATCTATCGCGTGATTAATTTATCTGCCTTTGCTTTATTTTTAATTCTTCTTACCAATTGTGGTATAGTATGTTTATTCTTGGTGCATCGTCTTTACATATAAAAATATAATTAATGTATACAAAATATTGTAAAACATTTTTTAAAGAGTAACGGCTCCACCGTTACTCTTTAAAAAAATGTTTTCTTGCCCCTTCTTCTCCATACGAAACTACCTTTTGGAAGGGGCGCCTAGAATCAGTTATATTTTTAATGTAATTTTTGACGTTCAAAAGTGCCCTTTTATGGGCCTATTTGAAATAAATGCTTTACTTTGACTTTGACTGACCTTTATAGTTAAATTTATTGAACGTGTAGATCAGGGGGGGTAAAGTTGCCTTTACATACACAGCAACTTTTTTAGGTGCGCCATCTAGTAATCTGGTTCTGTAAATTTAAGGCAAATAATTCACATAGCACTCAATAGAGGTCTCTACAAAACGCCTTATACTTGTTGTTTAAAATTGCTATTTTGATTTCTTATTTATTTTCAATAAGTTTCATTGTAATTGTTAAGTTAAATGTAAGACTTAAATTTAAATTACGTGCAGATACATCTTTTTGGGTTTTTCGATTCATTCAATCGATTGCTAAAAATATCCAAATGTCAAAATTCGAAACTGTTAAAAGAAAGCAAAAATGGCCGATACGTTTTGTAATTTGCAAACGTGATTAAATATTCGTATTGAATATTCTTAAGCAACTTTGTTTCATTAAAAACTAAATTAACCTTTACAAACTATCTAAAAGAATACATGTGCACATTTTCCATGCTTGTACATTGATTATATTTAATGTGGAGCAGTTTTTATTTACAAACTACTGTAAAATTAATTTCAAGCAACCAAACATGGTTTTACATGAATCAATCTACAACCACGGAAAATATATGCAAAAGCAATGAAATGAAAATAGTATAGAATACAAGTAATATATGTATATAAAAGGATAATAGTATGGTTAGTTATGGAACATGAAATCCAGGTTGCGCTACTTGTGACAGGTTGGCATAAAAATCCCTTGAGATGGCACTCTATACCAGTATGATATGATGCTCTGTGGTGTAGATCTTACATTGTTTGTTCACAAAATTGTATGAACGGATTCTGGAATGACGTTGTGCAAGTTCTTATCTCTGCCTCTCTATGGGACAAACGTCCGTGGTCCTACGTTTTGTCAAGCGATTGAAATCTGAAAAGAAGCATGTCTACACAACGTACGGTTAAGCACAAAGAGCTGCCTCACGCTAGAGACCAGACATTCTTTGAACAATTGAGCCGTACTACAATAGTGTTTCTGACCTTGAGAACAGCTCTCTGCGCCCTCTCCAGCTGTATCATGCTTGACTTTGGAGCACTACCCCAGACTGTATGCCATATGTTAATATTGACTGGCAAAGTGAGAAATTAACCATACGTAAGGTATCTGCGTCAGCACTGTACCGCAAGCTTTTAAACACGATACCTAATTAGTTTTCTAACTTTGCTAGACAAGACAACGCCCGAATCTGAGCATTCCAGAAGAATATTCATTAAGTGAGAATATCTTATACTTTAACATTCGAAAGTTACAACATGGAGGTATCATTGGTCCCAAACTAGGCATAACCTGTATCTTGGGCACCATTAAATATGTACAAGTTTTGTTAATTTGATTTAGATTTTAGGTAGGTACGTAGAATATTTGAGTATTTTTTAAGTAAAAGATGAAATTGGCTACAATTAAGCTTGTTAGCCTCATCGAGACTACGAAACTAAGTGTACAAAAGTAAACTAATTAATGAAAAATTAAATCCATTCTGTTTTGGCAATGAAGACAGGGCGCAGGCACGGGCTTCTTCAATTGTGCTTCAAATAATATTTTACAATAAAATGTAAATGATAACAATTATGTCAGTGCGCACGATCCTGCCGTCTTATTAAAAAGGAACAATCTCGAAACACTCGCGGGGGGACGTCTCCTTTTCCCTAGCTCGCCCGCAGTGACGTGTTCTCGACCAACAGATGTTGCACCCAAGCGTCTATCGATCGTTGAGTTCATGAAAGCTACAGATAGAAAGCGCTGCATGACGCAACATACCGTCCACCTTGGAAGATCCGTTGGCTTCGTTTGTGGATACCGGAGCAGGCAAATTTTTGAGAAAGCACGCTTGATTGTGCTCGTTGATGTTCGGATTTCGACTCTCGAGACACCATAATTCCCTGGGAACAAATTAACAATCCCACCCATTCTCCACTTGAGTGGTGGCAGATTATCTTCCTTGATCACAACAAGATTGTCTTTAGCGATGTCGTCTTTATTGTATGCCCACTTCGTTCTGCGTTTCAACTCTGACACTTATTCCTTTGACCACCACTCCCAAAAATGTTATCGCAGCTGTTCCAGCTGATGGTAGCGACATACAAGCGTAGATGTCGTCGTGAAGTCCTCACTGGCAGGCGCAGTCAACGACCGGCCGATTAGGAAAGAGCTGGTATGAGTGGAAGGTAATCATGTGGATCTGCGGACATAGGTGACATAGGACGGGAGTTCAGGACTCATAAGTTAACTTAGCATTACCTACGAGCCCTAGGACACGTCTCAAGTGATACTTACACGACTTTACTCCTGCTTCCCATAAACCACCAAAGTGAGGCACATAAGGCGGAATGAAACTAATTTTAATATTATTACTACAAGCAAAATCTATAATTTCATTAGATTTTTCAAATATAGCTGAGAGCTCTCTTTCAGCTCCAACAAAATTCCTACCGTTTTCGGAAAAACTTGACACGGCTTACCGCGTCGTGATATAAATCGTTAGAATGCCAATAGATAATCCTGAGTAGACAAAGAACTAACCAATTCTAAGTGCACTGCTCTGGTAGCAAAACAAACGTGTAAACAATTATATCATTTAATTAGTTGTGAACCTCTGCCTTTGCGATTCAATATAGGTATTGGCCCGGCATAATCAACACCACATCGCATGAATCGAAATCCAGCTTCTAAACGTTCGGCAGGGAGATCACCCATGTGTTGAGTTAACGTATTTCCTTTCATGCGAATGCAGGAGACACATTTGTGAACCACTAGCCTTGCTAAATTACGTGCTCCCAGCACCCACCATCTGTCACAAATGGCAGCCACGAGAAGCTGAGGTCCAGCATGAAGTAAACGTTTGTGTTCGTATGAACACAATATCCAAGTAAACCAATGTTTACGACACAACAACACTGGGTGTTTCTTATCGTTATCAAATTTGGAATAACTAAATCTGCCACCAACACGAATTACATTATCCTTATCTAAAAATATACTTTAGCATATTTTTAGATACGGATTTAGATACGGATTAGCTAGAACCTAATGTTTTATTACTAGACTTAATGTTGAAATGCTTTTCTTTAAGGTTATGATATACCTTACTGAATGATTGTGATTGAACTAAACGTGTCCATACAACTAATGAACTATTAATCTCGTTAACGGTCAATGAACCGGTTTTGCGACCTTGACCGACACGCGATGCACATAAATTAAAAATGTACCGTAAGACATATGCGACTATTCTTTGCAAACGATCAAAACAAGAAAACCTTTCAAAATCAATTATACTACCAGTTTCTGCACTTAACAAATTTGTAGTTATAGAACATTTTAATTCCAGCATCTTGATCTTATTATACTCGATTTCATTGGTGTATGTTGTCAACCAACTAGAAGTCGGTTCCCGAAGAAAGGTCGGTCCACACCACCACAAACTAGTGTTATCTCCCTTTCATGAAACAAAGAGAACACCTCTTGATATTGTATCAGCGGGATTCTCCTTACCTTTAACATGCAACCAAGTAGTGTTGCTTGTTAATTCGTTGATTTGAGCAACCCTATTCTGAACAAATGTTTTTAAGTTTTTAACAAATGTGGTCATGTCCGAAGCTAACCTTGAACTATAGTGGTGTCAGTCCAGAAATAGACCTTTTCGAATTTCAACCTAAGAGATTTTTTTTTATAAAGTTAGGCCCCGACTAAAGCTCCACATAGTTCAAGTAGTGGAAAACTTAACGCTTTAATTGGTGCGACCTTACTCTTAGCACATAATAATCGACTAGTAACCTGCGACTCATCAATATGAGTGTGTTAACGTATGTACGCACAGTCACCGTATGCAGACTGAGAAGCATCGGTAAAAATATGTAACTCCTTATTTACAGCATTATCAGACATGACGCGGCACTAATATTTCGGACAAATATTGCAAGGTCATCAAATAAAATTATACCTATTCGCTCGCTCGAGTGACGTCTTCTGGCATATTTAAAAGATTAAACTTCGTATAATTTCCGTATAAGCTGCTGTTCTGTATTGTGCGAGTGTGTGTGCGTCTGTCTGTGTCTGTTTCTATGTGGGAGTGTGTGTTCGGGCGTTTGTGGTGCAGTGCGCGTTGTCAGTCATTGCATAGATTAACGACCCACTGGGATTATTGGCACCAGCCATTACCACGGCTAGGGTTTTATCACAAAAGTTGTGGCTTGCTAAAATAAGTTGGGATGATGAAGTCCCAGATCAAATTGCAGGTTTCTCTTTATTCTGATAGCCCGTTGCAAACTGTCACTTAAATACAAACTGCGCATCTATACCGCAGTCATCCGTCCCATCATGACCTATGCTTGCGTTGTATTTGCGCACGCTAACCCACGTCATCTCCATGAGATGCAGACCCTCCAGAACCGTTTCCTCAGAAAGGTCACGGGTGCCCCCTACTATGTCCGTAAAATAGATATCCACGTCAACCTTAAATTTCCAACCATAAACCAGTTCATGAAACGCTTATCTAAGCGTTTCTTTGACTGTGGCATAAAACACCCAAATCCTCTAATTTCAGCGGCCGCCCGCTATACTCCATCCCGCATTAGCTTTATTCGCCAACCAAGGCATACCTTAACCGTCCTTAACTTAATAAAATAATATAATGTTTACTTTAGCTACAAAAATCTGTAGACAGTCAGAAAGGTACATAATTATACTATGTTACACTATGTATAAAACTAACTTTATGACTAAATAAAACTACTTTAAACTTAAACTATACATGCTAAGCCGTGTAGTCGCATAGTAGATAAGTTATGTGTCCTGGCTGGAGTCATAACCAGCCGGCATCCTCCTCGGTTGACATTCGAGACGCAATTAAAAAACTAAATTATAAAGGGGAGGTGTACACGCACCTCGTTCACGCCAAAACCATGTATCCATACGACTAAGTTATGCATGCAAACAAATATTTATATGAACACTCGCAGAGGTTTATTGTACCTTTCATTTATTTTAACAGATCAGTAGTTTTATATGTCATTAAAATGTTTATTTTTTTCTGTTTAAAAAACAGCTGAAGGTATGGTCGTAGAGTTTTGGTGAAATAGTCAAAAATTATAGGGAGGACTTCCCCGACCCGACTTATGAAAGTTTAACGATTGAATTTGTAAAACACCTGTGCCACATCGGGCTGTGCTGGGGTGGCTGCTGCAGAAGGAGATAACCTCAAACGCCTTTGTCAAATAAACTTATTGGGAGCTATATGTTGGAGCCGTTTGGGGTTGAAACATATGGGTCGTGGGGTCCAAGTGCTCATCGAATATTTCGGGACATCGCCAAGCGGTTGGTCGATTCTGCACATGACCAGAGGGTTGGCTTGTTTTTAGGCCAAAGATCAGATCAGCATTGCCATCCAATGTGGTAACGCTGCGGGCCTTTTGGGCACTTTTTACAATGAGCTCTTCCGTTTTTTTCCCTGATATACTTGTACGTTATATATATTTAACTCTCTATTTAGTCGTAATGAATGGAATGTTATGTGTTTTTCCGCTTGGCTTTTGGGCATTCCTCTTTCAATCGTGCAGTAGGTCTTCTTAGCTCTAAGCCGTTTAGTAGTAGTAGTCCTTCGAAGATTTCTGGGCATATCTGTAAGAAAAAGAAAATGTCACCTTGAGCGGTATTAAAACCTCAAACGATCGTTTATTGTTTGAGTTGGAATTTTAAAACCATTCACATACAATTGTTTAAAAGTTTTTACGTTCATCTTCTGGTAGACAAGTAATAATGACAATAAATTAGAACTGAAATTCAGGACTAACCGTTAAAACAAACATTAAAAGAGCTGTTATGTCTTTTCGTGAAAAAGTCCGTTGTCCTTTCGTGAGAAGATACTAAAATCGTTCCATATGGTTTTGTAATTTTTTTTAAAAGTTGTTTTTACAACTTTGAAATGCTCTTACTTTGGATTCCCCCACTACTGGAACAGCTGTCGCTCAGATCTCTTATCACTATGATTTTCAGCCGGTATAAAGTGACATACTCAAACTAACCCCACCTCTCGATATATAAGTGGCGCTGCAAATTGGCAATTTAATAAATTTGTTTACATCATAATCAGATAGATGCTTTAGGAACTGACTATCAGACAGATAAGTATCTTAAGAACCACGCGATGATCAACGGGTTTCGCAATCAGAGCAATGTCGTGATATCAATGACTCGAATCAATATAGAGTTTTTTTTCCATTTATTATCGACATTCAATATCGACTCCAGCATTTCGAGTTGTCGTGACTTTCAAAACATCTAGATAAACGATACATTGCCAAATTTTACCACTTCGGCAGGTAGTATACAATTTTCCACATACATAGGAAATACGAATAAACGAACTTGGGACTAAAGAAAGGTGACGTCATGGTGCTGATGGGACCGAACCACATCAATTTCTTCATTCCCCACTACGTAGCGCTGTATCTTGGAATTATGATAGCATCCATCGATGTTACTTTGGGAGCACATAAGTTTATTTTAAACTGAGTTAATTAGAGCATTACAGTATTTTTTATATGGTTTGAACAGCCAGCCCAAGAGAAAAAACCAGACATGATGACCGTATTGAAGCGGCGTAGAGAGGTTGCCAAGACTTAGATATATATATATAATATGACTCTTTATTATGTACACCTTATAAATTACCGACATGGATGTAGAAATTTTACATTGGGTGACACAATGGGCGGTCTTATCGCTTAAAGCGATCTTTTACAGACCTTTGGATGGATTAAAGAGAGAAGGAGAGACAATACTGCAAGTAGCCAGTGTTGTACCATAATTGCTGATCTGTTAACGACCCAACAAAATGGCGGATTTACCTAAAAGTAATGAACGTGATAATGAAAATGAAACTGATAACGTTGATATTAATGATACCTATTTAAGTACTCGCGTATCTTACGTACGCATCATGAAATATTAAAAAAACAGGTATTACTATGATATCATACTTGGTACGTATGCATCTTAAGCCGGACGAATGCTAAGTCACTGTAGATGATTTGAAAAATCACCAGCTTATCCATTAGCAAAAAATATACACAGACATAATTGATGTGTAATTTGCTATTTTTACTTTGTTTTTTTCTTTTAATGTTTTTTTTTCTATATACGTACCTTTTTATCTAAACAATGACATGTATATATTTACTGTATAAAGTATAATATTGTTTTAATTTTTGTGAATGTGAGGACTATGTGGGTCATTGCATTTTTTTTTCTTCTTTTAATGATGATGGTCTGGCTGTTTGAGTACTTTACGCGGCCTCCCCAAATGTCCTTTCTTTTGTATTGTTCGTCGGATCGTTGAGCTCCTTAGTTCTGAGTTGAGCTGCACGATGATTGACAAATGCGTGCACTGACTGGACAGGTCCACTCAAATCCGTGTGGTTCTTTCCTCAAAAGACCATTTCAGACACCAGTCTACATAGTCCTCATATGATATGACCAAGATTATTTTCATATTTTATTTACACTTTGACATTGATGCACTTTATATATGCAATCACATTTACTTTGTAAAGGATTACACTATTTTAATTATTGTGAATCAGAAGACATTGTGGATTTGTTGTTTTTTTTATACATTTTTTTTTTAATTATTAGTTTTAATCATGGTCTGGCAGTTTGAGTAATTTATGCGGCCTACCCAAATGTCCTTTCTTTGGTAATGTTCGTCGAATCGTTTAGCTCCTTTAGTTCTGTGTTGAGCTGCATGACAACTGACAAATGCGTGCACTGACTGGACAGGTCCACTCATTCTGTGTGGTTCTTTCCTCGAAAGACCATTTCAGATATCAATCCACACGGTCTTCACATGACCTGACCAAGATTATGTCTGGACTTTAAAAGAGACTGTGACCTCTGAGTTTGTTTCGGCGTTTCTTCTCAGAGTAGTCAGATAGGAAATGCCGATCTCACCTAGTTTTAAAAATATGATTGACGTGTAAAAGTGTTTGTACAAACCTACATATTATACATATTTCGGAACTTTTCCTCTGTTACCACTTTACCAGTCCGATCAGCTGAACAAGTAACTTATTTCTTATGTACGGTGTAATTATTTTTTATGGTGGTATTATCGTTGACTATTACTATTATCTAGCACAAGAACTTGATAAAGGTAACGGCACTGTTGGGATCTTCTTGGACCTTTCTTGGACCAAAAGCTTTTGAAACGGTTTATATTCCTATTCTGTTGCACAAGCTTGAAGCCATAGGTATCAGAGGCACCCAGCTTAGACTATTTAAGAGCTATCTAGAAGACCGTACCCAATGTGTAAGGATTGGTAATGTGCTCAGCGATGTTAAAAAAACACGTCCTTCGGAGTTCCCCCAGGAAGTATTTTAGGGCCTTTTTTGATATACATTAACGATCTTTGTAATCTAAATTACGGCCAATTTTTTTCTTATGCTGACGACACTGCCATTCTATTTTCGGCTGACTGAGAAAAAAATGTCAACAAGCTTGCGCAACTCGGTTTCAATGTTGTTAAAAAATGGCTTCAACATAATTCACTAACACTAAATGCAAACAAGACAAATTACATTAATTTTTCGTTGCGCAAGCAAACATCAACTAGCACCACGACATTATATGCTCATTATTGCACAAATCCCACGGATAACCAATGTGTTTGTCCCAACATTAAAATGACAAATAAAACAAAATGCCTTGGTGTTATAATAGAAGAAACACTCTCGTTCAAACAACATATATTAGCTTCAAATAATAGAATTCGCAAGTTACTAATTGTTTTTAAAAGACTACGCTATATTGCTTTCACAAAAATTGTTAGACAAGTTTACTTTGGTTTATGTCAATCGATTATAACGTACTGTATTACCACATGGGCATGGACAGCGGGTAAAACAGTGTTAATAACCATCGAGAGAGCTCAGAGGGCGGTTCTAAATTGTCTACTTTTCGCCCTTTCCTTTTTCCTACTAACCTTCTAAACAAATCTTGTGAAGTATTAACAGTTCGGCAACTATTTATAATGGGCATTGTACTAAAACAACACACAGCTCTACCTTACAGCACGGAATATACAAACAAAAGACGTAAAGATATAGTCTGTCGACAAAATACAACAAAAGATGCTTCTATTTCCAAATTTTACCTGTACCTCGTCCTCTCCTCTATATTAGACGAAACTCAAAAGCAAACATTTATTCCCTGAACTACACAAATTGTATGAGAATTCTCAAGGAGGCTCTCCAAAGTATGTCATATTATTTTGAAGGTACAGAGAATTTATTAACTGTGTTAAAGTAAATACATATACTCACCTACGAGTACAACAAGCATTTGTTAAATTTAGAAACTGTGATTTACGCTACTCTACATTTAATTTATTTGTCTAGTATCAACTTTTTGATTGTTTATAAATTTTATCTGACTATTTTAGCACTTTTCGCCTGAAAAACAGGATAACCTAGTTCAGGCACGTAAGTCTTAAGCAAAACTGTTATTATTTTTATGCCTTTTAATTTTTGAATTAAAATATTAATGTCTCCTTTATTACATCTAAAAACTTATAAATTACATTTTTAAATATTTTCCAAAAATCTGAAAAGAAAAACCTTTAAAAATATAAAAAATGGTATCCGGTCACCGGTATCGGGAACAGGGTCCAATTTATTTAAGGGTAAGGGCTCCAGAGAAAGGAACCTCCTGACAATGCGAGGCGTGTCCAGAAGTACCGCTTTCTGAATCAAACCCTTAATCCAGCTGCCCAACGAGAGCCTCCTCAGGTGTTTCTCGAGGCTCTTAGCTATTAAGCCATTGGCTGTCACGACTATCGGCACAATGATTGCTGAGGATTAATTATTATGTCGTTTATTCATTATTATGCTTATTTTGCTACATTTTTAAATATTTTATAAAACAACTTAAAAATCATTTAAAAATATAAATAATAGTGGTCCGCCGGTAGCGGGAGCAGGGCTACCGGTGGTTAGGACTCGGAAAAGCATTTCAACATTAAGTCTAGTAATAAAACATTAGGTTCTAGCTAATCCGTGTCTAAATCCGTATCTAAAAATATGCTAAAGTATATTTTTAGATAAGGATAATGTAATTCGTGTTGGTGGCAGATTTAGTTATTCCAAATTTGATAACGATAAGAAACACCCAGTGTTGTTGTGTCGTAAACATCGGTTTACTTGGATATGGTGTTCATACGAACACAAACGTTTACTTCATGCTGGACCTCAGCTTCTCGTGGCTGCCATTTGTGATAGATGGTGGGTGCTGTGAGCACGTAATTTAGCAAGGCTAGTGGTTCACAAATGTGTCTCCTGCATTCGCATGAAAGGAAATACGTTAACTCCACACATGGGTGATCTCCCTGCCGAACGTTTAGAAGCTGGATTTCGATTCATGCGATGTGGTGTTGATTATGCCGGCCAATATCTATATTGAATCGCAAAGGCAGAGGTTCACAACTAATTAAACGATATAATTGTTTACACGTTTAATTAGCTACCAGGGCAGTGCACTTAGAATTGGTTAGTTCTTTGTCTACTCAGGATTATCTATTGGCATTCAAACGATTTATATCACGACGCGGTAAGCGCGTGTCAAGTTTTTCCGAAAACGGTAGGAATTTTGTTGGAGCTGAAAGAGGGCTTCCAGCTATATTTGAAAAATCTAATGAAATTAGTGAAATAGATTTTGCTTGTAGTAATAATATTAAATTTAGTTTCATTCCGCGTTATGTGCCTTACTTTGGTGCTTTATGGGAAGCAGGAGTAAAGTCGTGTAAGTATCACTTGAGACGTTTCCTAGGGCTCGTAGGTAATGCTAAGTTAACTTATGAAGAGTTAAGTACGGTACTGACATAGGTTGAAACCTTCCTGAACTCCCGTCATATGTTACCTATGTCGGCAGATCCACATGATTACCTTCCACTCATATAATTGATAAGGGTGTATTTATACGTCTCAGGCTTATAAAAACAAGATAAAAACTGACTACACGACCGTGTAAACAATAATCTATAAGCGACACTATTATGTAATGTTTACAGCCAGCTTTTCATTCGTAGATCTTTGTCAGTCGTTAGGTGTAAAGTCTGGCAACATACATTCGATTCGATAAGAGTGAGGTCGACAAAAAAAGAGAATTCTAAACATACATCACAATACAATCGTAGCGTAAACAAAACTGTACAGTGTTTTGAATAAAGTCATTTTCGAGAAGTCTGGGAACGATTCCCATGCCGAAAATGTAATTTTAAGATTTCTTGTCTGTTTGTTTGTATGCATTTTTAAGTAATACGAGTAAGTAATAATTTATTTACCAAAAGACTTAGCCTAGGTAACATAAATGTTCTTTCAATAAAGGATGGGTACTTATGGCTATTATAGATTTGTAAGACCCCTGCCCTTCAAACTAGGAAAATCCTGTATCTTGAAGGACAGTGAACTTTAGTGGGGTTGACACGTTTTACAAAATATCTATAATTGTGTAATAATTCTGATGTTAACATACATATTTATTGAATGAGCTTAAAAGTTAATAGTGATGAGTTTTTGTACATGTCTGTTGCTGTGGAGTTAAGCCGGTCCGTTGGAGTTTGTGTGTGTGTGTGGGTGTCTTAGACTTATAAAAACATCTGTCAAGGAAATGAAAAGTTAGGAATTTTTGTCGTTAATACGTAGAATAAATGAGTTCTAGAATAAATGAATATTGGCTAGTAGCTAATTTGGTCCTGTAACGCTCGACTGTAGCACACCTATGTCGAGTATGGAGTACTTGTCTTGGTATGACGGAGGCATGTTTGCGATGAGTGGATCGGAAAACAAAGATTTGTCTGACGGTGAGCAACTTGCAGTCCTGATAGAATTGTTCAGTCGGGTGTCTAAACGGTTTGCGTAACATTACCTTCAGAACAGCTATTTGAGCCTTCTCGAGCGGTAGGTATTATTACATGGGGATAGCTTAAATGTAAGAAAAAAGGACATAATTGAGTGGGTAATTGTAAATTTATTTTCTGTGTCTTGCCTTATTCTCAATATTTGTCTGATGAGCAAAATAGGCACATTTGTAATTTAAATATGTTCATTTATAATATGACTTGCCGTTATAGTGACACTATTTTATATTTTGATTGTAATCAATTTATTACTGATTACAAACTGACAAATTGTACAATGTATTTGCCACCTAGATGTAGGAGACAAATTGCTAAACTTTTAGCATACAATGTACAAAGTGACAAGGGTACATGTAGTGTACCGTCGATTACAGTTAGTAGTGGTACTAATACTACTTTTGAAACGCCTTGTAGTTTAAACTATTAGGTGCGACAACGGGTGTGCCGCATATGTTGAATGTTGTACATCAAAATATGCAGGGTATGTCCGGCAAAGAGTTCCTTCTTTTGAATGTTTCTCTTAGCATGTCTTTCGTCTCTCGCACGAGCACTGGCTGATATCCTTTTCTGGTTCCACGAAAAGACACTTGGTACTGCTTCTTTCTTTAAAAGTTTGTGTACACAGGGCAAACTTTAAAACAAGATGAACAATGATAAATATTTAAAGATATAAAGTAATGTTAACAATTAATGTATATAGACACTAGCTTAAATAGAAGAACTATCGTTTATAACACGCACCTGTACTCACACTTTGTTTGGTAATCATTATCATGACAATAATCTCGACATAACCTCGTCGTCCTAGTAGGCTCAAAGTTTTTAATCCTTACGGCAGCTATCCACTTAATTCTTTTAATATGATTTATTGGAAATTTGTGTTGGCATACGTTTTAACACCCAATTACACAACACTTTGTAATTTCTATGTTATTTGTGATCAACTTCTCTAAGATGCTATACAATTTGACAGCTAGTTTGGAACAACCGTATACAGCGCCACTTTGACAGTTGCCTTCCCCATTATTTTATTTATAGAGTGGTTTGTTTTGGGAAAATCGGGGAATCCTACGTTAACAGTGGTCAATGTGGTCTTCTTTTGTTCACAAAAGTAAAGGCAGGCATAGTATTTTCAAACGCATTTTCATAATACATACACATTTCCTACGCATTCTACGTTCTTGTTATTAGTTGACACAAGATGAACGATCGTGTATACCCACCTATGTAGGTACTACACTAAACATTGTTAGGAGTGGGACACACGAGACATTACTATCAAAGAACCTGTCGTCCGCTTCCGGTGCCGCTACAGGAAACTGGCAACTCTCGGGGAAATAGTCCGTGCAACGACGTGGTAGACAATACGGGTACGTGTGTCTATGCCTTATAGATGAGAATGTACGTCCTTTAGGATGGTTCTCAATAAGGGCGTTTTGTGATTTATGTGTGGACAGTGAGATGTGGTTTTCGGAAATTTGTAAACTCGCTTTTAGACTGGCTTTCCTCCCGCCAAAGCTGTGTAAGAGATCGAACCGAAAGTGCACAAATAAAATGGCTTCATATCAAAATGTACCCCGCTTATGAACTAAAACCGGCCAAGTACGTGTCGATGTCGCCCAAAACACGGTAATGGGTTCCGTTGTCGGGATGAATATTTACGCATGCACAGTATCGATATTTTCGAACGCAAAAAATAAAAATAACATTGTACTTCTCGATGTAACTATTTTCGATTACAACCACGTAACTTGGTTTAGTTTTTCTACAATCTTAGACAGGGCTGGTATGACCGAAATAGGTCTGTAGTTATTGACATCACCTCTGTTCCCTCCCTTGTGTACCGGTGTAATAATGGATTTTGTTAAATTGGTCTGGAAAAATGTCATTGTTGTAACAAAGGTGTTAGCCAGGTGGGCAATGATAGGAACAACATCTTTGCAAATACAGGGTGGAAGGGACATCGACGCACAACCATGGACTCAGTACATGATTCTGAATCCCCTGCATCGATTTTTTTTTCCGTTTACGGCGCGTCAAACAAATTTTTGAACATCAAACGATGAGGACATTTTTTTAAGTTTTGCGCTTGGTTTAAATTTTTGGTATTTTTAAACGCTAATTTGTGTTATCTCCCTTTCATGAAACAAAGAGAACACCTCTTGATAATGTATCAGCGGGATTCTCGTTACCTGCAACCAAGTAGTGTTGCTTGTTAATTCGTTGATTTGAACAACCCTATTCTGAACAAATGTTTTTAAGTTTTTAACAAATGTTGTCATGTCCGAAGCTAACCTTGAACTATAGTGGTGTCAGTCCAGAAATAGACCTTTTCGAATTTCAACCTAAGAGATTTTTTTATTTTTTCTTAATGTTTGAAATGTTTTGCGGGAGGGCGTGTCAGACTTTTACTGACTAAAACCCACCCGTGTTCCTTCAGTTGCCTGTGCCAGGGCCACGGTTTTCTCTGTGGAATAACCCGCGACCCTGAGGCGTTGGCCCTATCGGACCCCGTCACTTTGTGCTGACATCTCTTTGAGGCGCGCGTGGAACACAACGCGCCGTCGACCCGGGCCTGGTCCTTACCGGACTGCGAGCTACCCATTGCTCGCCATCCGCAAGCCCGCGCCTACGGTGGCCGGGAATCTGCAGGCGACTCCCGACGCCCAGGGCGTCTCCTGCGGCTGCTAGTGGGGGCGTGAGGGCGCAATGCTCTCTCCCTCACCCGCTCCGCCTCCTCCTTCGCGAGCATTACTGCTTCGCAGAAGGAGGTGACGGCTTTCCATTCCCTCTCGCTCCGTACCATGGCCTGGACCAGGGCCGGACGCGAGAGATCGCCGCCGCCAATCGCCTCCGCGAGGACACTGCGGTGCTCCGCCCAAGCTGGGCATACCTCCACCGTATGATCCACCGTGTCCTCCGGGCGATCCACACAATGGTGACACCCGGGCGTTTCCTCCCGCCTTATGCGAAACAGGAACCTCCCGAAACAACCGTGTCCGGTGAGGACCTGTGTCAGGCGGAAGGTGAGGACGCCGTGGCGCCTCTCCAACCACTCCTCAAAGAGGGGACTTACCGCCGCTATTGTGGCGTGCCCATGATATACCTTACTGAATGATTGTGATTGAACTAAACGTGTCCATACAACTAATGAACTATTAATCTCGTTAACGGTCAATGAACCGGTTTTGCGACCTTGACAACACGCGATGCACATAAATTAAAAATGTACCGTAAGACATATGCGACTATTCTTTGCAAACGATTAAAACAAGAAAACCTTTCAAAATCAATTATACTACCAGTTTCTGCACTAAACAAATTTGTAGTTATAGAACAATTTAATTCCAGCATCTTGATCTTATTATACTCAATTTCATTGGTGTATGTTGTCAACCAACTAGAAGTCGGTTCACGAAGAAAGGTCGGTCCACACCACCATAAACTAGTGTTATCTCCCTTTCATGAAACAAAGAGAACACCTCTTGATAATGTATCAGCGGGATTCTCCTTACCTGCAACCAAGTAGTGTTGCTTGTTAATTCGTTGATTTGAACAACCCTATTCTGAACAAATGTTTTTAAGTTTTTAACAAATGTGGTCATGTCCGAAGCTAACCTTGAACTATAGTGGTGTCAGTCCAGAAATAGACCTTTTCGAATTTCAACCTACGAGATTTTTTTATTTTATAAAGTTTGGCCCCGACTAAAGCTCCACATAGTTCAAGTAGTGGAAAACTTAACGCTTTAATTGGTGCGACCTTACTCTTAGCACATAATAATCGACTAGTAACCTGCGACTCATCAATATGAGTGGGTTAACGTATGTACGCACATTCACCGTATGCAGACTGAGAAGCATCGGTAAAAATATGTAACTCCTTATTTACAGCATTATCAGACATGACGCGGCACTAATATTTCGGACAAATATTGCAAGGTATCAATAAAATTATACCTATTCGCTCGCTCGCGTCACGTCTTCTGGCATATTTAAAAGCTTAAACTTCGTATAATTTCCGTATAAGCTGCTGTTCTGTATTGTGCGAGTGTGTGTGCGTCTGTCTGTGTCTGTTTCTGTGTGGGAGCGTGTGTTCGGGCGTTTGTGGTGCAGTGCGCGTTGTCAGTCATTGCACAGATTAACGACCCACTGGGATTATTGGCACCAGCCATTACCACGGCTAGGGTTTTATTACAAAAGTTGGGGCTCGCTAAAATAAGTTGGGATGATGAAGTCCCAGATCAAATTGCAGGTGTCTCTTTATTCTGACAGCCCGTTGCAAACTGTCACTTAAATACAAACTGCGCATCTATACCGCAGTCATCCGTCCCATCATGACCTATGCTTGCGTTGTATTTGCGCACGCTAACCCACGTCATCTCCATGAGATGCAGACCCTCCAGAACCGTTTCCTCAGAAAGGGCACGGGTGCCCCCTACTATGTCCGTAATATAGATATCCACGTCAACCTTAAATTTCCAACCAAAAACCAGTTCTTGAAACGCTTATCTAATCGTTTCTTTGACTGTGGCATAAAACACCCAAATCCTCTGATTTCAGCGGCGGCCCGCTATACTCCCTCCCGCATTAGCTTTATTCGCCGACCAAGGCATACCTTAACCGTCCTTAACTTAATAAAATAATATAATGTTTACTTTAGCTACAAAAATCTGTAGACAGTCAGAAAGGTACATAATTATACTATGTTACACTATGTATAAAACTAACTTTATGACTAAATAAAACTACTTTAAACTTAAGCTATACACGCTAAGCCGTGTAGTCGCATAGTAGATAAGTTATGTGTCCTGGCTGGAGCCATAACCAGCCGGCAACCTCCTCGGTTGACATTCGAGACGCAATTAAAAAACTAAATTATAAAGGGGAGGTGTACACGCACCTCGTTCACGCCAAAACCATGTGATGAACATCATTATCTCTTCACTGGTGACCCCGAGTATGAACGTCAGCGCAGCCTTCGTGCAACTACTTCAGCGTGACGTCATCATCATCACTCCCGCAAGTCACACAGCCAGCCAGCAACCACGGCTTGAACAGTTGTCCTGACCATCAGCATGCAGCGCAAGCGCATACCTGGTCATCACCTTCAGCCTCATCAGCAACCTTGGCACAGCACACTGCACATTCGGCCGGTCCTCAAGCAATGTGCTTAATCCCTCTCCTGGTCGACATCAGCAGTCAGCCACCCCGACTCACTGGGGAATCTTCGCAGACAGTTCCGACTTACCGCGAACTATGCGACACCCGGTTCCAACCCACTGGAACCCAACTGGCATTGGCAAGCATCGCAAGATACAAGACTTAGTCCACTATCGACCTCCGGTCTTCGGAGGGGAGTGATGTGGCAGCATCTACACCGCCACATGCGAACAAACGCATCAATCCTGCATCGCGCAAGCAGAGTTTACCGCGCAGATAGCATACATACAACTTCCCGATAACAATCATCGGGCAGTTGCCCACCAGATACGACATCCATCTGGTCGGAGGATCCTCCCTTTTCCAAGAGTATGAGGGAACTTGACACCCTGTTCCTCATATTACTTCATATCCATACGACTAAGTTATGCATGCAAACAAACATTTATATGAAAACTCGCAGAGGTTTATTGTACGAATTTATTTATTGTTTATTTTATTATTTATTACATTCTTGTTCAAGGTCACCTTTCATTTATTTTAGCAGATCAGTAGTTTTATATTCAATCATACCTGAAATGGTAAATTACACAACTCACAGTACTAAGTCCCACCTTAATCAAAATGACGGTATCGTATTATACCTAAAAGATAGCATACAAGCGAATGTCTATGAACCAGATTATTGTAGAGAAGTAAATTGCCTTGTGACAACAATCAGCAACGACTTAGCTGTTGTATCATTGTACAGACCTCCAGCCTTCAAAAACCTAGATCCCTTTCTAAAGTCGTTAGACAAAATCTTGTCCAGTATTGGCCATTATAAAAACATCGTTTTAATGGGCGATTTAAATATTAATATTAAATTTGAACAACTTAACCCTAAACATACAGAATACTTAAATATGCTTGCATCCCACGGACTTCTTACCACGCATACCCTACCGACTAGAGAATCAAATTGTCTTGATCACTGCTTCGTCAAAACAAAATTAAAACCTTTGACTATAGTATGTAATTCAACCTTAACTGACCACTTAAGTGTTATGGTATCACTACCCCTAAAAATTAAAAATAGACCCAAGAAAAACCCCTCTCACACAAAAACCGACTACGATGCTGCTATTAGAGACTTAACACAGATTAACTGGGAAGAAAGGTTTAATAATGATGCCCCAAATGAAATGACGAACATCTTCTTGAATACCATCAGAGATGTCATATCGAATCAAACACACACCGTCAAGCAGCCTAGGCGACAAATAATCATTAAGCCATGGATTACACCAGGTCTGTGTAGATGTATGAGGAATCGTGACCAACTTCACCAAAAACTAAGAAAGGACCCAGAAAACTTAACCTATATAACTATAACTTACACTATAACTTACAAGCGCTACCGAAATACATGTAATAATCTACGAAAAATCCTTAAAAACCGATATTTTAAATCAGAATTCGCTAAGTCTAGTCATAATATTAAAAAAAACAATTGGTAAAGGAAATGTGTAATTTAAACACCTACCCAAAACTACCATCAGAGCGAGTTAGATAGCATAAATAGGTACTTTGTAAATGTCGGTAGTAATTTAGCAAACTCCATCTTGTCCAGGGCCCTCACAAATGAGATGGATTTGAGGAATCGGTCTTATCCAAAACCGAATAGCGGAACCCTAAACTCTTTTATGCTTCGCCCAACAGACCAAGTTGAAATTAAAGATATAATTGCTAACTTAAAATCTAAGAATTCTTCGGGATGGGACGGTATCTCCACGTTTTTCATAAAGAGAGCAGTAGATTCCCTTATTGCACCACTAGCACACATATGTAATGCTTGCTTTTCAAAAGGAGTATTTCCAGATGCGCTTAAAAAATCCGTCACTGATCCTATATATAAAGCAGGAGACAAATCTTTGGTGTCGAATTATAGACCAATCTCTCTACTACCAAGGATTTCAAAAATTCTTGAAAAACTAATAATTAAGAGATTAAAACACTACCTGGAAACACATAAACTTCTCTCTGGTAATCAGTTTGGGTTCAGAGAAAAAATATCAACCGCCGATGCTCTTCACAAACTAACTTCGTATGTGGTCGAAAACATGGATAAGGGACAGAAGACTCTAGGTATATTCCTAGACCTAGCAAAGGCTTTCGACACCGTCTCTGTGCCCATCCTCCTGAACAAACTCCAGACCTTGGGAATACGAGGGATACCTCTCCAACTTTTCAAAGATTACTTGACAAACCGAAAACAGGTTCTAAAAATTTATAACTGTGTAAGCCATGAGGAAAACGTTACCTTTGGAATACCTCAAGGCAGTGTAATGGGTCCTACGTTGTTTTTAATCTATGTTAATGACCTCTGCAATTTGCTTTTACAAAATGGTCAAATAATAACATTTGCAGATGACACAGTATTATTGTTCAGCTCCAACACGGAAAGATGTAACCGAATCAGCAAATAAAGGCTTTGCTTTAGTAACCTCATGGCTGGACAATCATTTGTTGACTCTTAATCTTGACAAAACAAAATTTATTACATTCACAATTAACGGCAGAACTCAACCTATTCCTAATTCTATAATTATTCAAACTCACTATTGCAATAATCCAAGTACCTGTGGATGTAACCCAATCAACAGAACTAATTCTATTAGATATCTCGGTGTGATAGTAGACCAAAACTTAAACTGGAAAGAACACGTCATGAAAGTAAGTAATCGCGCAAGACAGTTAATTTATATTTTTAAAACTATTAGAAATGCATGTGACATTAAGCTACTTATAAAAATCTATTTAGCACTATGTCAGTCTATACTAATATACGGTTTGAATGTATGGGGAGGAACTTCAAAAACCTCCATGTTGCTCGTCGAAAGAGCCCAAGGCATGGTACTTAAAGTTATTTCTCGCAAAAAGTACACGTATCCGACACACCTACTGTACTCGGAATTGGGAGTCCTCTCGGTACGAAAACTATTTATAAAACTCGAGATCATGGCACAACATAAAGTAAAACCGCACTTTGCAAAAAGGCGACGATTAGATATAGTTTATAACGTACCTAGATATAGTACATCTTTTGCACACAAATTTCACAATTATCTCGGTCCTAGCCTTTACAACAAAGTTAGTAAAAATCTGAAATTGAAACATCTTGATGGGCAAACATGTAACAAGACTATAGATAAATATTTGAAAACACTGGACTACAACAGCACCGAAAATCTACTCACAAAGTTGGAATAAACAGGGTACATAAATAATAAAGCACACATGACTGCAAGCATACAGAAACACATACACATATACATTCACCTATACCCAAACACAAAACAACACAGATAATAATTCCAATTATGTAACTTAATTAATATAACTGCACTATGATTTGTTACCTATACATCAATATGTAATCAAATTACATAACTGGGCTTGTAACTGGAACCTTGTGGAATTCTGATGATCTAAAGTTGAGGAAGACTATCCGCTCGTGATACAGTTTTAAACTAGTACGAGGGGATAGGGCGAATCAATCCAAAGACAACCAAACCATTTTTTCTTTTTTTTCTTTTACAATCTACCATTCCAAACCAGCCCAAATTGTATTGTAAAAATATCTTTAAACGATTTTGTCTGTCCTGGGCTTATTATTAAGTTTTTATTAAGATACTCTGTACGGTTGTCTCATATTCATGAATAAATAAATTATTATTATTATATATGTCATAAAAATTATTAATTTTTTCTGTTTAAAAAACAGCTGAAGGTATGGTCGTAGAGTTTTGGTGAAATGGTCAAAAATTATAGGGAGGACTTCCCCGACCCGACTTATGAAACTTTAACTAATGAATTTGAAAAACACCTGTGCCACAGCGGGCTGTGCTGGGGCGGCTGCTGCAGGAGGAGAAAACCTCAAACGCCTTTGTCAAATAAACTTATTGGGAGCTATATGTTGGAGCCGTTTGGGGTTGAAACATATGGGTCGTGGGGTCCAAGTGCTCATCGAATATTTCGGGACATCGCCAAGCGGTTGGTCGATTCTGCACATGACCAGAGGGTTGGCCTGTTTTTAGGCCAAAGATCAGATCAGCATTGCCATCCAATGTGGTAACGCTTACCGCCTTTTGGGCACTTTTTACAATGAGCTCTTCCGTTTTTTTCCCTGATATACTTGTACGTTATATATATTTAACTCTCTATTTAGTCGTAGTGAATGGAATGTTATGTGTTTTTCCGCTTGGCTTTTGGGCATTCCTCTTTCAATCGCAGTTTTAGTGTGCAGTAGGTCTTCTTAGCTCTAAGCCGTTTAGTAGTAGTAGTCCTTCGAAGATTTCTGGGCATATCTGTATGAAAAAAGAAAATGTCACCTTGAGCGGTATTAAAACCTCAAACGATCGTTTATTGTTTGAGTTGGAATTTTAAAACCATTCACATACAATTGTTTAAAAGTTTTTACGTTCATCTTCTGGTAGACAAGTAATAATGACAATAAATTAGTACTGAAATTCAGGACTAACCGTTAAAACAAACATTAAAAGAGCTGTTATGTCCTTTCGTGAAAAAGTCCGTTGTCCTTTCGTGAGAAGATACTAAAATCGTTCCATATGGTTTTGTAACGTTTTTTTAAAAAGTTGTTTTTACAACTTTGAAATGCTCTTACTTTGGATTCCCCCACTACTGGAACAGCTGTCGCTCAGATCTCATACACACTAAGGGCACACTATTATCACTATGATTTTCAGCCGGTATAAAGTGACATACTCAAATTAACCCCACCTCCCGATATATAAGTGGCGCTGCAAATTGGCAATTTAATAAATTTGTTTACATCATAATCAGATAGATACTTTAGGAACTGACTATCAGACAGATAAGTATCTTAAGAACCACGCGATAATCAACGGGTTTCGCAATCAGAGCAATGTCGTGATATCAATGACTCGAATCAATATAGAGTTTTTTTCCATTTATTATCGACATTCAATATCGACTCCAGCATTTCGAGTTGTCGTGACTTTCAAAACATCTAGATAAACGATACATTGCCAAATTTTACCACTTCGGCAGGTAGTATACAATTTTCCACATACATAGGAAACACGAATAAAAGAACTTGGGACTGAAGAAAGGTGACGTCATGGTGCTGATGGGACCGAACCACATCGATTTCTGCATTCCCCACTACGCAGCGCTGTATCTTGGAATTATGATAGCATCCATCGATGTTACTTTGGGAGCACATAAGTTTATTTTAAACTGAGTTAATTAGAGCATTACAGTCTTTTTTATATGGTTTGAACAGCCAGCCCAAGAGAAAAAACCAGACATGATGACCGTGTTGAACCGGCGTAGAGAGGTTGCAAAGACTTAGATAGATATATAGAATATGACTCTTTATTATGTACACCTTATAAATTACCGACATGGATGTAGAAATTTTACATTGGGTGACACAATGGGCGGTCTTATCGCTTAAAGCGATCTTTTACAGACCTTTGGATGGATTAAAGAGAGAAGGAGAGACAGTACTGCAAGTAGCCTGTGTTGTACCATAATCGCTGATCTGTTAACGACCCAACAAAATGGCGGATTTACATTAGGTAAACACTTTTGAATTTACTTTTAGAAGTAATGAACGTGTTAATGAAAATGAAACTGATAACGTTGATATTAATGATGCCTATTTAAGTACTCGCGTATCTTACGTACGCATAATGACATATTAAAAAACAGGTATTACTGTGATATCATACTTGGTACGTATGCATCTTAAGCCGGACGAATGCTAAGTCACTGTAGATGATTTGAAAAATCACCAGATTATCTATTAGCAAAAAATATATCAAAGATAATAATTTCATAATATTGGAACCAAACTTAACATTATGAGCAACAAGCGACCAAACACAGGGCACCGCCGGCTACTGCTCCACCACGACAACTGCACTCCATTCCTGGGTCACCCTCCTTACAGCCCTGACCAAGCACCGTGTGACTTCTTTTTAATAACTTCTTTTGACTATTCCAGAGGGTGCTGGTTTATAAAACCTTAATATAATATTAGTATTTTACATATAGAGAATGCCTATCTGACCTTCACAAGTCAGTTACAGAGTAACACGATCCCCCTTAATATTAAACTAAAATATGCTGAAAAAATCTAAATGTTTTGACAAAGTTTCAAAATTTTGATTTTATGTCATGTAAGTTTTACTCGTATAAAAAATTAAAAATTTAAAGTTCTCTTTTTATTGTTTTCATGATTTTGTTAGACGTAATGTTCTTTTAATTTTGTGAGAAAAACATTGTTCTATTTATTTCTTTCTTTCTTCCCTTTTTTCAGACTTGTATCAGTTCCGACTGCTTAGCACCCCAATTGTGTTACACACTTTATTTCTTAATCCGAAGGAGTTTTGAAAGAAATTCATAATCCATAAATAATACTTAAAATATTTGACAAATTCGTTTGCTCAACAAGTCTTATTATGCTCAACAACGTGAATATCGCAACGAATTACTTTGAACTGTCAAAATGAACGACACTGCAGTTGTTAGATAAACACTAGTGAGTTGAGTCGATCGTTCATTATTGGGAATTCTATACCATTGTAGGTTCAAGTCTGAGCCAAAACTATCGGATCTAAGACCCTTAGTTGAAAGTTGGCAAACTTTTCCGATACGGGTGAATCAACAACTGCGAAATCAACAACTTTGTTTTGTATCCACTGCACGTTGACTGCATGTAACTATTACTAATCACCATCATTAACTGCGTTTGGGATTTAGTTTCCGAACATGTAAACAAACACATACATACTCACAAATTAGAGTGAGCTAAAGGTGCACCTCTGCTTAAACTGTTCGGTATTACAGGATTCATGTTGTGTTGTTTGAAAACTCGGTCATCACTAAACTCGCGTCGCGGCGTGAGTCAACCTCCAAACATAAATGATAAATGTTTTTATTTCTGTAAGTAGGTTTTTGCAAACACTTTTACACGTCAATCATATTTTAAAAGTAGATGAGATCGTCGTTTCCTATCTGACTACTCTGAGAAGAAACTACGAAACAAACTCAGAGGTCACAGTCTCTTTTAAAGTCCAGACCTAATCTTGGTCAGGTCATGTGAAGACCATGTAGATTGGTGTCTGAAATGGTCTTTTGAGGAAAGAACCACACAGAATGAGTGGACCTGTCCAGTCAGTGCACGCATTTATCATGCAGCTCAACACAGAACTTAAGGAGCTCAACGATTCGACGAACAATACAAAAGAAAGGACATTTGGGTAGGCCGCGTAAAGTACTCAAAGAGCCAGACCATGATTAAAACAACTGAAAGAACAAAAAAAGAAAAATACAATGACTCACACAGTCCTCACATTCTCAAAAATTAAAACAATTTTATACTTTAAACAGTTAATATAAAGATGCCATTGTTTATCTAAAAAAACAAAAATAAAAGTTAAACAGCAAATTAAACATCAACAATATCTGTGTAAACTTATTGGAGCAGCTCAATCGCAAGCCTTCTTGTCCTCAATATAGCCTTTGACAGTATAACAGCCTTTGACAGGCATTCTGGCATAATTTCCGCTTTACAAAAGATTTGAATTTATTAAGGCTTAGTTCTTGAATGTGGCTAGGAAGTTTATTATAAAAACGAATACTTTGACATTTAAATGAGCTACCTATTTTCTTGAGTCTGGTAGTGGGAACAACAAATTTGTGTTTGTTCCTAGTATTTATGTTAGGGATATCACTGTATTTTTTAAACAGATTAATATTTTTATGTGCATACAAAAGATTTTCATAAATATACTGAGAAGGCACAGTCATTATATTAATCTCTTTAAATTTTTCTCTGAGGGAGTGTCTGGGACTTAGTTTATAAATTGAACGAATTGCCCTTTTTTGTAAAACAAAAATTGTCTGAATATCGGCGGAATTTCCCTACAAAATAATACCGTACGACATCACACTATGAAAATAACTAAAGTATACTAAACGGGCTGTCTCTAAATCAGTTAAATTACGAATTTTTCTAACGGCGTATGCTGCAGAGCTTAGTTTTTTTGACAATTTATCTATATGGGGGCCCATTGAAGCTTGGCATCCAAAGTTAAGCCTAAGAATACTGTGGTGTTTTCGGATTTCAACTCTTCACCCTTTATAAGAACACTAGTTTCTACTTGTCTAACATGAGGTATCGTAAACTTAATGCATTTAGTTTTTTTCTGGTTTAGAAGTAGGTTATTAACATTAAACCAGTTAACTACTTTAGCAAGGGCGCTATTTACATTGTCAGTAACCAGCTGCTGACGTGTGAGTTTAAATAAAAGTGAAGTGTCGTCTGCAAACAACACTATATCATGATAATCCTTTATGAGGTAAGGCAAGTCATTAATATAAATAAGAAACAAAAATGGGCCAAGGATTGAACCCCCATTCTTACTACAGATCCAGGTGATCTTTTTCCATTAACATCAACTGTCTGAATCCTTTCACTTAAGTAAGAAGTAAGAAGATCCAGAGAGGCATTCCGGATTCCGTAGTGGTGCAGTTTCGTGATCAATGTTTCATGAAGAATACAATCGAATGCCTTGGACAAATCGCAAAAGATTCCCAAAGCATCGCATTTGTCCTCTCATGCCTTGTAAACATGTCCTAAAAGTTCAACTCCGGCATCAGTAGTTGAACGACCCCTTGTAAAACTGAACTGTTTGTTATGCAGTTATTTGTGTTTATTAAAAAACCTTTGCATTTGATCTAAAATAAGTTTTTCAAAAAATTTACTAAAGGTAGGCAGCACTGAAATAGGTCTATAATTAGTAGGGTCTGATATGCTACCAGATTTATACAATGGTATTATTTTACTGTTTTTCATAAGATCAGGAAACTCACCACGGTCAATACAATTATTAAAAATAACAGCTAAAGTAGGTGCTACAATATTTATAATAGACTTAGCAACATCCACAGAGTTACCGCATAGATCTGCGTTTTTTTTTTTACATTTAATGTGTGAAAGGTTTTAATTATATCTCTACAAGAGACATATTGGAAATTAAATTCAGAATCACAAACTGGAACGTTTTCTTTAAGTAAAGACTCTGCATATGTTTAAGTTCCTAACCCGGGGAGACATCAACCCCTGTCATTTATAATTATGGGTAGCAATGAAGATCAATGACTCACGCACTTACAGTGGCTTATGGCAAATCCCTCAAGGAAGGGACGACGGCACACTTTTGAAATTGAAGTAAATATAGAGAGAGAAGGAAGGTAGGTAGATGTCAATTCTTTCCTCGAATACTTTGGCAAAGCGTAGTGTTCTATTTAAATAGCTTTCACAAGTGGTGGCTGACTTAAGGAGGAAGCGCCAAGTAGCCCGTGAAGTTCAAATTTTCTTACGTTTTTTGCAATTGTCAGGTCAGTCTCAAAGGTAGAGACAAAACGTTTATTGTGAACTAAGTGTACAATGTTCGTGTTATGTTAGCACTTATGTGACTTAGCAGCCCTTTTACATTTTGTAGGTAAGTGTCAGGTTGTACCGTCAATACAACCCTCTAAGTTCATGTAATCCAATTGAATGACTTTATAGTGAAATAGTCACTCAATGGGATTATATGGAATTTCGCGGGCTACCCCAATCGCTGCCTGCGAAGCAATTGCGTAACACACTAACTGTACTCGAGCAACGCTCGTGCGAGTGCGTCATCGCTCAGGTTAGTAGTGCAGACTTAGGCGTCATTCTATGTCACTGTCCTCCAGTAGCTCGGCGAGTTCGTCTTCGCTACGAACAGTGGTATAGAATGCTCAAAAATGAACGATCTACTAGTGACGTGAATTTATGATTGAACAACAGCGGGTTTGTTTATAATTCTTCAACATCAATAGAATCTCTGTTTAATTTTATTTGCATGCCCATGAGACGGTAGAATATGGAGGACTTTACTTTAAGAAAACATCTATGTACAAATTACCCATGTTTGCAAAAATAAATGATTTGACTTGATTTGATATAATAACGAGATGCTTAAAAATCGGTAAAAGTTTAGTATCGTTTGGCAGGAGGAAGGGGTGGGGAGGTGGTGGGGGGGAAGGAGGGGGGTGCTCCGTCCCCCCTGGTACCACTCCCGTGAAAAGGTAACGCACCGTTCTTGAGAAAAACTAATTATTGTAACCTAACCTCTAAACACTTAAATGTCGCTTTTCTAACGTCTCCGGCGCTGCGGGAAGTGCAACCCCTTCGCCCTTGCGTAACAAAGGATAGGTACAAAGGATAGGTTACAGCGGGCGGGGGTTGCCCTCCCTTCGCGCCTCCGGATTTTTATAAACACTCTAGGGGTAGGAGCCAAAAGACTACGTGGAGTCGGGGTGCCCCGATTCGGTTTTGGAGCAATGTCGACCTATTTTAACCATGAAGTGGGGGTGCACTAACTTCTCACAACTCTGGGAGGAACGGAATGAACGTAAACAAATGACACTGACACATGACGCAAATAGCGTTTTTTTTTTTTTACGTTCCGTTTCATCAATTTTGCACGACAGTTTACACCACAGACAATACACTAGTACAGATTTGGTTGTCAATCGCCGATTTTAACGTTTCGTTACGCTGTAATCTAATTTGAGGTTAGAAACATTTATTATTAATTTCTCGAAAAATACGCATTACCTTGTAATAAGAGTGGTAGCATTATAATAAGGGAACCCATCCCTACCATCTTCAACCCTTTTTACCCCAAAACTCCTGCCAAACGATACTAGATCCAAGCCTAAAAATCTTTTACAAGGTAGAGATTTTTCGATATTTCGGAAATTTTTGTAAAACTGTAAATCAGTAAGATTTTGCTGAACATAGATTGTGTTGTTTTGGTAGGTATTGACCCAGGCTATTACCCCCTGCAGTATGTCGTGCTATTTACTGGACAGCCTGTATATTAGATATAATAAGAACATATTTCTCAGAAGAATTGCTCAGTAGCAGCCCGGAATCTGGATTTGTGCCCGGTTGATGGCAATAGGCTCGCTCCCTACATGGGACTTAGGCATAACTGGTGAAATGTCACCCACATTACACCTCTGCCTAACCCTTCTGGGATTATAGGCGCGAATGTACCTCGACTATAAGTGATGATGTGGTCTCCTAATATTGGAAGCGCACACTTGTATTTATCCCTGTTCTATATATACTTGCATGTAATTGTGTAGCCCCTGTTTGAGATCTAATAAATAAATAAATCAATAAAACCTTTCCATATTAGGGTTTATTTTTTTATTGTCTTTTATTGTCATGTAAACACGTTACCATTAAGGGGCCGACGTTACAAGCTCGTAATAATACTTCGAGTCGAGTACAAAATTCTTTCGGAATATTGCTATCTCTGTTTGACAAAAGAAGGAGAACGAGGGACGCCGCGCAGCCGTGTGTGTGTTTGTGTGAGTAGATAGATAGCAATTATTAGCTGTACTGTATTTACTGTACCTACCATTCATTCATAACGACTCGGAAGATTTATTTCTATATTCATTCATTTGAATGTTTAATTATTTTGTATTTTTTTTTTTTTTTTTGCTTTGTGAATTGGACATAAAAAGATTTGATCTGACATTAATATATTGTTTATCTGTTATCATTATCATTTCATTAACTTTTATCGTGTCATCTCATCAGTCACCTAATTTTAACGTTACAGTATTGTCAAAATTGAATTGTGTTGTGTTTTATATCTTATATGGGTCAAGGACCTGAAATAAATGTTTTTTTATATTTTTATATTAGTAATTAGTTATGCTCATGATTTGCTTTATTTGTGTTGACTACTTTGGGGAATAGTTTGTAAATCTACAGACTAATAATGTGTTTTTTTGACATTTCTTTACAATGCCGGTATCTCAACATAGAAGAATATTTGAGATCTAGGCCTTGTAGAGAAAATCTCTAAGTCATTCATACCTTCCCTAAATACTTTTGTAAACCAATGTTGAACGTACCTATATGTTGTCGGTGTTCTTGAATAAATTACGTATGGTACCTATACATCGTAATCGCGCGCGGTCTTTGACGGGAACCGGCCGACGATGTGTAAATATAAGTTAAAGGGTTTTTTATTATTATTGTCTAATATCATTTTAAGCCGGTGTAAGATTATTTATTCCCTTGGTCTTAACTTTAAAATACTAACGCTTCTTCTGTCTCTCTGATGTTTACCTTTACCGTTTTGAGAGCAGTGGTGATGGAATAATTTACACAAAGTAAAGCGACTGTCTGGGTTCGAACCTACAACTCGTACGTCGCGGCCATTACCACTGGGCCACCACTGCTCTCTAAGCAATAAGGAATACAAGTCAAATAATAAAGTGTTATGCAAAATAAAAGACAAATATTCTAGGTACATCTAATAAATAAGCGTACACACAAATAATAGTATTCTGTGCTAAGAATAATAACAATAAAAAAACAAGGATTTTGGTACCTACTAGTGTGAAACTCAGACCACGAACTAAGTACGTAAACACCGCAGACACCGCGGCTGTGGCGTTTTACGGCTAATCCGCTGAACTGTGTTTGACCCCTGGGTAAGAATATAGTCTACTTTTCATCAACACTCCACATGGGCGAAGCCGCGGGCGGAAGCTCGTAAGATCGCTCGTAAGAAATAACTTTAGAAAAGTCCGTATTGTAATGTTACGTATCAACATTTAAACAAACATGCAGTAAGCATTATGTGTAAATTACTGAAACAATTTACTTGTCTTATTAAATTAGATTGCAAAGTATTTCCCGCACATAAATGAATGCTGACATCGTGATTGAATTACACAAATAAAATGCTTTCAGTTGATGTATCAATGAACGTAATACTTCGACTCCTTGAAAAGATACACATTCAATAAACCAAAAGTATTTTTTTCCTGTAAAACTTGCCTTTAAGATAGCCGACTTATTGCTTGGGGGTGTCTTTGCAAAACACTTAGTAACTAAGAACGTAGTAGGTAGGTTACTTATAATATACAACGTGTAACGGAAAGGGGGTATCAACCCGAAATGCACCAACTCTGACAATGGTAACAGACGACATGGTACCATTTTTAACCTTCTAAGTTTAAGTTATAATTAAAAACAATGAATTAAAATCCAGGTCTGCATTTAATCAATTTAAATTTTGCACAACACTAGCGAAGTATCAGCTGACTAGGGTCCATAACCTTTGATCCACCTACCTATCGAAATAGTTTACCGCTTTTACTCCTAGTAAAATATGATAAATGGGTTCCGTATTTATTTTTAGTGATTGAAAAGTCGCGTCAGGTTTGAATAAAATCGAGGTTGTCACAGTTTTGATGAAATGATTTAAATTAGAAAAACATAATTTGAACTTTTAACTTATTAACTAAAGCACAAAAATCACAAAAAAAAGACTGGCTTTAAAAATCAATAAACTTCACAAAATAATTTGAAATCGTGCACTAAGGGTTCCATTAATTAAAGTAATTTACCACAAAGTAATTAACAATTACATTAAAAGAGCTTAAAAAAAAGACCGCGAAAAAAATTGCGCGATTACATGATTTATTAATTAAACAGATTATTCCATAAAACCTGAGAAGAGAAAAAACGTAGTGAACAAAATAAATAGTTTTTTATTTGTAGTTACTCAGTTTTAAATTCGGAGTTAATTAACGAATTATCATTTCAATATCGAGTCGCATCCACACAATAGATAACGCCTACTAGGATTTCATGAGTATGAAAGAGTTTTTATCATTAATGGCTTTAAAAATAATTTGCAGACCCCTGAAAGGGGCGTGGTCTGTCCACTCTAACCGTTCTTGTAATCTAGCTCTAAGTGTGCGATTATGCATCTCATGTGCGTGTAATAATAGTCACAATGGGTTCTCCTTAACTTAAAAATTTAAAGTATTTTTATGGGTTGGCAAAAGTCTCAGGTTTGATTCCTACCACTTTGCAAGTTATGCGTAGTATTTCGGTGGGCACGTTAAGTCGTAGTTTTCAGTAGTTATTGATTTACATTGTGGTCTTAGGCTTTGTGTGATCTCTTCTACTGTCTAAACCACAAAGTAAATCGATCACAATACAGGAGTTTAAAAAAAACGTTGAAAACGAAAATCGCGCGATGATCATAATTTATTAATTAAACAGATTATTCCATAAAACCCGAGAAGAGAAAAAACGTAGTGAACAAAATAAAAAGTTTTTTATTTGTAGTTAGTTAAATTCGGAGATAATTAATGAATTACCTATTCAATATCGAGACGCATAAACACAATCGATTACGAATACTAGGATTTCATGAGTATGAAAGTTTTTATCATTTATGGCTTTCACAAAATAATTTGCAGACCCCTGAAAGGGGCGTGGTCTGTTCACTCTAACCGTGCATTTTGTATTCTTGTCATCTAGCTCTAAGTGTGCGTGTATGCATCTCTTGTGCGTGTAATAATAGTCACAATGGGTTCTGCATAACTTAAAAATTTAAAGTTTATTTTTGGGTTGGCGAAAGTCTCAGGTTTGATTCCTAGCTCGTACCACTTTGCAAGTTATGCGTAGTTTTTCGGTGGGCACGTTAAGACGTAGTTTTCAGTAGTTATTGATTTACGTTGTGGTCTCAGGTTTGTTTGTTTGTTTGGCATCTCGCAAGTCAACCTATGAGGTTGTCGTATGTTTAAGCGGACTTGCTGTGGTCTTAGGCTTTGTATGATCTCTTTTACTGTCTAAACCACAAAGTAAATCGATTACATTATAAAAGTTTAAAAAAGAAATCTTGATAAAAAATAGCGCGATGATCATTACTTATTAATTAAACAGATTAATGAATCCATAAAACTGAGAACAGTAGAAACAAAACATTTTGTGAACTAAATAAATCGTTTTCTTTATTTGTAGTTTTAAAATTCCGACTCGCACTTTTAATTTTCATGACAATTACCATTTCGTCAAATTCAATATAGAGTTACCTACATCATAATTTCTCCGATACATCATTTTTGACACGATCGATTACAAAGGGCTACCAGGGTTTCATGAGTATGAAAGAGTTCGGACGGGTAAGTTAATATCAATTTGAAAATGGATCCCTAATTATTGACCCACCCACCGCTATTATTATGAAACGAACCCGCGCAAATAAAGAATTGGAGCGATGTAAAGAGTTATCCTGCTCGCACATCCGAAAGCTTTAATTAGAGCAAGCATAGCGGCTATTATTTTCGGGTTTACGCTCTAGTGAAAGCATTGTTGTGTCAACAGCCGCTTTGGTGTGAAGTTCGTTTTTTTGTGATAGTGATATTTCGTGATGTCTTTAAGTAATCCAGAATATTACGAAATGATGCTTTGCGTCGGTGCAACCCACGGAAACTTGAGTGCAGCTCGGGAGTTGTATCGTCAGCGGTTCATAGAAGGTCGACCAGCTGCCGAGGCTAGACAATTGCCTTCACTGCGTTGCTTCAGACGCATGGTTAGCCGTTTGCATTCAACCGGTTCTTTCCACGCGCCAACTCCAACGGGCCGCACGACGTCCCAAGATCCGGATTTTGAAGAAGCCGTACTGGAGCACTTCGAAAACAACCCATGGAGCAGCACGCGTCGCGCAGCCCTGGCGCTGGGAGCCGCGAATCATATGCAAGTGTGGCGAGTTTTTCACGTAGACGACCAGCACCCATACCACTTTCGCCGCACACAGGAGCTGATTCCTGCTGATTATTTACCACGCGTGTCGTTTTGCGAATGGTACCGAAGTCAGGTCGAAACCTGACTTCGGTACCATTCGCAAAACTACACAAAGTGCTGTGAACAAAGTGCTGTGGACAGATGAAGCATCCCTCACCGAAAATTATTGGTCGCATACAAATCCGCATGTGTCCTCCGTGTCATCTTTCCAGCATCAATGGCGGATAAACGTTTGGGCTGGTATCATAGGTGATGTTCTTGTAGGACCACATTATTTGCCGGCAAATCTGAATGGTGCAAATTATTTGGATTTCCTTAGAAACGATCTGGACGAGGAGTTAACAGTGATGTCAGTGACCAGCTACGTTGACCTCGTCATGGAGAACAACATGATATTTCAACAAGACGGCGCTCCAGCCCATTTCGCGCTTGATGTGCGAAGCCACCTAAATGCGTGCTTCCCCCAGTGGATAGGTCGAGGAGGCCGCGTTGCCTGGCCTGCGCGCTCGCCAGACCTCACTCCGTTGGACTTTTTTTTATGGGGATATATAAAAAACTATGTTTATGCCGTAGAGTGCTCATCAAGAGAGCAAATGGTGGGTCGCATAAACGACGCATTTGAGTCAGTGACGCCGGAGATGCTGCGCAATGTCCGAGCGTCTACCAACAGGCGAGCTGGCTTGTGTATCCAGCAACAAGGAAGACATTTCGAACCCTTTCTTTGAAACGTAAGTTTGCTTATTAATTTCGTTTAAAAGTTCCGCGATTTTATTTTATTATCTATGGATTCGTAAAACAACCGAATCAAATAGTTAATATTTCACCATATTTTTAACAATAAATAACTGTCAAAGCAAAATAACTCTTAATGCCAATTCGTTTAGTGTCAATATTGTTTGTTACAGGGACGGCATAAGACACCGCCGGGTAGCATTTGATCTCGCCGACGACGGCTTTGTTGAAGCCGTGCCAGCGCAATATGTACCAGGCGCTCAGAAATAGTCAGGATACGCGAGTGAGGAGAAATAATAGTGAAATGGACGGTGCTAGTGTGAGTGTGTAGGGGTGTGTAAGTAAGACGATAAAAGAACAATGACCTCAAATAGTGATGTGCCACATTTGTTACATGCTAAAATTATTACAGGTTGTGGCGGCATCTACACCGCCACATGCGAACTAACGCATCAATCCTGCATCGCGCAAGCAGAGTTCACCGCGCAGATAGCATATATACAACTTCCCGACAACAATCATCGGGCAGTTGCCCACCAGATACGACATCCATCTGGTCGGAGGATCCTCCCTTTTCTGAGAGTATGAGTGAACTTTTCACCCTGTTCCTCATACTTCTAAACAGGTGACCCCGAGTATGAACGTCAGCGCAGCCTTCGTGCAACTACTTCAGCGTGACGTCATCATCATCACTCCCGCAAGCTTTAGAGCGGCGAGTCACACAGCCAGCCAGCAACCACGGCTTCAACGGGTATTCTGGCCATCAGCATGCAGCGCGAGCGCATACCTGGTCATCACCCTCAGCCTCATCAGCAACCTTGGCACAGCACACTGCACATTCGGCCGGTCCACAAGAAGAGCCTTAATCACTCTCCTGGTCGAACAGCAGCAGCCAGCCACAACCCGGGCTGTACATCCGACCCACTGGAGCACAAGCAGCGCCACCCCGACTCACTGGGGGCATCTTCGCAGACAGTTCCGACTCACCGCGAACTACGCGACACCTGGTTCCGACCCACTGGAACCTCAGCTGGCACGGGCAAAAAGCATCGCAAGATACAAGACTTAGCCCACTATCGACCTCCGGTCTCCGGAGGGGAGTGAGGTGGCGGCATCTACACCGCCACATGCGAACTAACGCATCAATCCTGCATCGCGCAAGCAGAGTTTACCGCGCAGATAGCATATATACAACTTCTCGACAACAATCATCGGGCAGTTGCCCACCAGATACGACATCCATCCGGTCGGAGGATCCTCCCTTTTCTGAGAGTATGAGTGAACTTTACACCCTGTTCCTCATATACTTCTAAAAGGTGATTAAAAACTAGATTTTTCTTAATTTTGAAAAGTGCTTTTTTTTATTGAAAATTCGCACAGAGGATCTACATAAGGTACACTATTTTTCCATTTCGGGTTGATACCACCTTTCCGTTACACGTTGTATATTATTGGATAATACTAACTATTAAAATACATCCCAACGTTTGGAGTCCATATCGGCAACCAAACCAATACGTAAATAAAATATCGTGAATAAGTCTTACGGACCTATAATAAGTCCGCAAGGAAAGCTAAAGTTCGTAAGAATGGTTAGGTTACTTGATACCGAATAATAAGGCAAATCTTTATCCAAGTTCACGGCATTTATAAGTCAATAGTGTCAGAAATATTACAATACACAATAGAAAGCAAATAAATACGCACGCACAGGACAATAAAGTAATCGTCTAACACTGACAATAAACACGGAACACCCCCGGCGCGGCGGGCCCAACGTTGCGGTAATGTGTGTGCTTGTCCGAGCGATACACACCTACTACCGCGAGCAGTATGACCACGCACACATTGACATTTGCTTGACGCGATAGCACTACTAGCTATTGGAAATTTATGGACTATTCGTAAGTTGATAATATCAGCTGTTTCTAATACAACAACATTACCGATATTTTTCTTTATAGTACAAAAACAAAAATAAGAAAAAATATCATTTACGACGCGAAAAACAATTAGCTAAAACTTCATTTTCGGTAAGTATTTTGGAAAAAAAAAAGATGCAGGAACCTAGATAAATACTGTCTAAATCCGAATATAAGCATAATATGATAGAAATATGCTTAAATTGCAAATGGTTTAGGTATTACGTTTGTATGGACAATTCGTGCGTCGCCCTGCTCTTAATGTACCTAATTTATTGTAAATGAAATTTAGATGTTAACAACATTTTTATTAGTGCATTATTTTAGTAGGGATAATAATTATGATATAATGTATTTATGCGTTATGATTTGTATTTATTACATGTCTTGGGGAACAAAAATCCACAGGGAGGTGACACACCTCGCAGCGCAAAGAGTTCTGAAGGAGTGGACCAACACACTTCGTCTTCAATAATCAGATTTAGATAGGCTGAGATAGGCGAGTTCAGAAAGGGAACTTGTTTTTATAGATGTGGTACCTCATAGAGGGGGGGGGGGGTGATACTTGGTTTAGGAATGGGACCAGCTTTCCTAATATCCTAATGGAGCACTAGTAAGGCGCTGCGACACAAAAAAATATAAACGTGTTAGCGAAAACAATGAAACATAAACACAATTCGAACTAGAAAACCGGCGCAAACGTCGAAGAGGGATTATGATATTGACAACTGTACTTGTACATTACAATAATTACTTCGCCTTACTGATTACGCTGGTATTTCTATAGAAGAGAACGACAATTGACTAAAATTAAAACACACGTTAGCAAAAACAGTTTATCTGCGATTTCAAAAGTTTAACGAGAGGCATGTCGAAGGACACGTCATTATAATATACGCATTAGATAGATAGATAGATTCATTTATTTGCCTGAAATATGGTATCTTACGGATTTTATAACACGTACATAATAGTTCTTCATATTCCGCCTACTAAATTCGGCATGCAAATTTTGTGACAATAGTAATAGTTCTAATTTAATCAATTTAAACAAAATAACTAGATTCCCATGTCAAAAAAAGTACTAAATCAAGATTTGTCTACATATCAAATTACAAATATCATAAATTACAAATTACAAATTGTATATAAGTCAACTTTCAAATGTCAACAAAGGAAATAAAATTACAAATGTCTTAAAAAAATTTATCAAATTTAATTTTCATGTCATGCAACTTTTCCGTTTGTCTTATAACTCATAAATTCCTTAATAGTATAAAAACAATTTTCAATCCATGCTCTGAGATGTTTATGAAATAAGCTGGTTCGCAGTTCTCTAATAACCTTCGGTATATTATTAAATATCTTTATTGCCATTCGACTAGTGTTTTTATGGCAGAACGCTGTTCTACATCTTGGCATTGCCAATTTTGTTGGATCCCTTGAGATTTTTCCTACCTTATAAACATTGACGCTATCGGCTTTACTGAATAGGTGAGGATGTTTTTTTACAAATACTCCAGTTTCCATTACATATAAGCATGCTAATGTTAACAATTTATTATTTTAAAAAATAGGTCTGCAAGATTCTAATGGGTCTACACCAAACACAGCTCGTAAACACTTTTTTTGCACAATAAATGCCTTATTGCTGTCAGTGGAATTACCCCATATGATCAAGCCGTATCTTAGCACTGATGCGACATATCCATGATAAGCCAATAGAGCGGCATTACGTCCAATAGTTTTTCTGAGATTTCTTAGTGCAAATGCAAAGCTGTTTAGCCGATTACATACATTTTCAATATGTTTTTTCCAATTACAATTTTTATCAATTACTATGCCTAAAAATTTCGTATGGTCAACTTCTTCAATGTCATTATCACCTCTAATAATTTTCATTGATTCTCTTGTCATTTTGTAATTAGAGAAATTAATATATTTTGTTTTCACGCATAAATTATTTTGTTCAAGCCATTCTATTATGGCTTCCACGGCAGCATTTATTTTATCCTAGAATTGTTCATTTTTATTATCTTTATTTATTATCAATGAGATGTCGTCTGCAAACAACACGCACTTATTATCCGTCACTGTTGGCAAATCATTTATGTATAGAAGAAAAAGCAAAGGCCCCAAAATACTACCTTGAGGCACGCCATATGTATTGGTCCTGAATCGAGATGTATGCTTTATCACTTCTCTGTCTTTATTAACGCCTAAGATTTCAACCCGTTGTTGTCGATTAGATAGGTAATCTTTTATCCAATTTAACGCTTTTCCTCTTATTCCGTATCTCTCACATTTTTACAACAGTATATCATGTTTAACAAAGCCAAATGCTTTGCTCATGTCGAAAAATATTGCTGTGACCGGTATTTTCTTATCTATATTCTCGGTAATCGATTTTATTAGTTGATAACAAGCTAGTGCTGTTGACTTTCCTCTTTGAAAACCATTTTGTTCCGTACTTATTATATTGTACTTGGATATAAATGATACAATTCGATTATACATTGCTTTTTCAAATATTTTTGAAAATATAGGTATTAAGGTCACTGGACGATAATTGTTTAACTCGTGTTTATTATTATTTTTATATAATGTTTTTACAACTGAGAACTTTAATTTATTCGGGTACTTTTCTTCACAGAAACTTAAATTCAGAAGATGAGCGATAATAGGAGACAATATATCGGCACATGATTTTATTATGTGGGTAGAAATATCATCATATCCCACTGCATTGGTATTATTTAGAAATGCAATTATTTTTTTGATTTCATTGGGCGTGCAAGGTTCGAGATATAAACTGTTACTTCCATTGCTAATGTTCTTTGTGACCTTGTTTTTATTATTGGTTATGTCTATATTTGTAGTATCAATGAAGTGATTATTAAAAGCTTCCGCTATTTCTTCAGGTTTTCCTATCATATTATAAACTAATTTATTTTCCTTAGATTTACTTTCATGATATTTTGATTTTAGATATCTTTTAGAGAGGCAAGATTGTTTTATACCTTTAGTTAACCATCTTAAAGTAGGTTTTTGACGATTTACTTTTATTCTTTGCAAAGGGAAATTTAATTTATATAATAGGCAAAAAGCCTCATGGAAGTTGTTAAAAGCCGTATTAGGACCTATTTCATCATAAACATCTTGCCATTTTAGGCTCAAGAGACATTCTCTAAATTTTCTAATGTACTCGTCGTTATAATTACTCTTGACAATAAAAAAAACATTGTAATTTATTCATTAAAAAAACATATTCACAAATTTCAAATAAAACTGCGCACACTGGTTAAACTTTTATGAGTATCAGAATTTAGGTTAGTATAAAAGCATGGCTTCGGAATAATACTTACAAGCCACTTGTAACCACGGGACCCAAACTTAACTAATATATTATAAAAATATAATAATAAATAGGATTGTTTTTCAAATATCACCGTCTTATTTTAACAAGAATGGAATATCGCGTACCTTAATCCTTCAATACATCCCTTTTATAAGTCAGCCTATATTTATACTGATTACATGGTTTTGTTAGGTAAAAGCATAGATAAAGTTAAGTATCAGCATCGAAAAAGATTATATTTGATAACCGCACATGAGCGATGTAAAGTGCGGCGTCATAGGACACGCCCGAACTGTGTCACCACACTTATTGTACGTTTCGGGACATTCCCAAAAATAAGAGAGCTCTCATTTAAACATTTTGGAATTAGACTGCGTCAATTACAATTGATAAGTAAGTATATATTCAGTGCTGTAGGGTAGAGCTGTGTGTTGTTTTAGAACAGTGCCCATTATAAATAGTTGCCGAACTATACTTCACAAGATTTGTATAGTAGGTTAGAAGGAAAATTAAAGGGAGAAAAGTAGACACTTTAAGAACCGCCCGCTAACGAACTCGCTCCACCCCATGTGGTAATACAGTAAGTTATAATCGGTTGCCATAGAGATTGACACAGTAAACTTGTCTAGATATTTTTGGATCAGCAATATAGCGTAACTCTTTAAAAAAACAATATTAACTTGCGAATTCTATTATGTAAAGCTTCTATATGTTGTTTGAACGGACGTGTTTCAAAACACCAAGGTATTTTGTTGTAATTGTAATTTAAATGTTGGAACAAACGCATTGGTTATACGCGGGATTTGTGCAAATAATGTCGAGGTGCTAGTTGCTGTTTGCTTGCGCATACTAAACTTACTGTAATTTGTCTTGTCTGCATTTAGTGTTAGTGAATTATGTTGAAGGCATTTAATAACAACATTAAATCCGTGTTGTGCAAGCTTGTAGACAATTTTTTCTGAGTCACCTGAAAATAGTAGAGCAGTGTCGTCAGCAATCGAAACCATTTGGCCGTGATTTAGATTTAAATTATAAAGATCGTTTATGTATATCAAAAATAGCGTAGGCCCTAAAATACTTCCTTGGGGAACTCCGAAGGACGTGTTTTTTTTTACATCGCCGAGAGCATTACCAATCCTTACACATTGGGTACGGTCTTCTAGAGAGCTCTTAAACAGTTTCAGCTGGGAGCCTCTGATACCTATGGCTTCTTGTCGTTAGGGTAAATAGCCTGTCTTTCCGTGTCTGTTTAGCAACGCAAGGCATACCCCAACGCGTTTGCAGCCCTGCTGTTTTTTTTTATTTTGACAATTTGACGCAAATGGACCAATATTGTATTGACTTCAAATTGTAAAGACCTAACTCGGACTTTAAATGAAAAGCAGTGTACTGTAAAAACTAACTTATATTGAATGGAATTATGGACGGTACAGAAGAATTTAGTGCGCGTGTGTCGTCAGTAGCACCTGTATAGTAAAAGTACTCTGTGAGTAGCACTCGTTGATCAAGTGTCGGGCGGGGCGGGCCATCGCCCCTCTCATGCCTCCGCGTAGCCCAACTCTCAAGTCTGGCACGAAGATAGCCGACGGCGCCCGAACAGATGTCAACGTTGAAAAGCTGCTGCTAACTCAGCCGTAGATTGAGTATCGTCAGCTTCCACTATCGCCTTTAGTCGTCAAGGTTGACTTTAGTTTTTGGGTGACAACAGGGTTATATATAGCAAGCGTTTAAAGCAATAACGTTTAAGTCGTGCGTTTGTTTGTAGTGTTCACTCCGTACACGTAATTAATGTTGTATGGTGTTTGTAAGGCATTGCTACCACGACGGAACTCGTATTCCATGATTACTCGTATTTTTTTTCTCGTCCATATTGACTTAAAAGATACAAATGTAGTGAAAACAAAACACTAATCAATAAACAAATGACTGAATTAAAATAATAGAATTACTTTTTTTTTACAATTTTCATTTGAGTTTAGAATGTATAGCTAGCCATACATACGTTATTTATACGTTACTTTTCAAATGGCCAGTATTGTAAAACGGAAACTTCATAGGTAAAGGTCTACCATATGTATCGTAATTTTAATAAGCAGGTACCTGTGTTTAATCAACATAATTAACGACATTTCAGAAGATTGACTTGTTTGACAAACGCATGCTTTTGAAACGGGCTAAAACCTGTATTTTATGCTAAGAAGTTATTATTCTTGAATAAATCTTAATGTTTTATCTGACCCTGATGTTTATCTACTGTACTTGTTGTTAATAATAGTAGAGGGCCACCATAAGATACCTACAGCCTTCGTGCAATTACACGTCAGCGGTAACACTTAAACTACGAAAATTATCCGTTTTAATACCGAAGAACTGATTGTTAGTATGTGTAATTTGTTGGAAATAAAACAAGCAAACGACAGCTGACGGTAAGTGGTCACCCCTGCCTGTAGACATCTGCAATAGAAGGCAAAAAAAACGCATTTCAGGATATCACTTGTATTTTGTTCCACTTTGGGGTAGAAGTATCACTTAATTGTTTTCAAGTACATCGACATCTATCAACTTTTTGTACAACAATCACTAACGGGAAATTCCTTAAAACTTCAGATAACATTGTCGACCTCAAGTACGCTGAGCTAATTATCTTTAGAACTATAAATAAGCAAACATACTTCACACATAATCAGATTTCTCGCTACATCAACATGATCACATTACTATTGCTCGCCACGGTAACTTTGATCTTATACGCGGTCTACCTCACTTCCAAGCGAAAGTTCCAATATTGGGAGGATAAGAAAGTGCCGCATTTACCACCGGTCGCGTTTTTCGGAAATTATGGCGGATATATTTTACAGAAGACGTACTTAGGAGAGCTCACACAGAAATTATGCCAAAAATTTCCGAACGTGCCGTACATAGGCGCCTACTACGGCACAGAACCCACCCTCATCTTACAAGATCCAGAACTCATCAAGCTCGTAATGACGAAGGATTTCTATTTCTTCAACGGCCGTGAAGTCTCCAAATACTCCCAGAGGGAGATGTTCACACAAAGCCTGTTCTTAACCTACGGCGATAGATGGAAGGTGCTACGTCAGAACCTGACTCCACTGTTCTCCTCTGCCAAGATGAAGAACATGTTTCATTTGATCGAGAAGTGTTCTCATGTGTTCGAGAAGATGCTCGATCATGAAGTGCAGAAATGCAACGAGATCGAAGCGAGGATGCTCATGGCGAGGTACACGATGGACTGCTTTGGATCCTGTGCATTCGGCGTTAACACAGACACGATGGTAAAGAAAGAAAACAATCCATTCATACTCGTTGGTGATATGATCTTTGATTCCCATAAATTCAGAGCATTCAAGATTATTCTGCGATCTATCTGGCCGGCCATCTTCTACGCACTGGGATTCAAAGTGATGCCGGAAGAAGTTGATAGTTTCTTCAATAATTTGTTGACAGGAACTTTTAAAGGCCGCAATTATACGCCTACGTCAAGGAACGACTTTGTTGATCTCGTGCTGAAATTTAAGAACAACCATTCGATGACTGGCGACTGTATTAAAAATATGAAATCTGATTCAGGAAAGAAAGTTAATTTAGTTGTAGACGACGATCTGTTGGTGTCGCAGTGCGTGTTGATTTTCTCAGCAGGATACGAGACTTCAGCAACCACTTTGAGTTTCACTTTGTTTGAGTTGGCGAAACATCCTGAAGCTCAAGAACGACTGTTGGAAGAGGTGGATGATTACCTGCGTCGTCATAACAACGTGCTGAAGTACGAGTGCGTCGCAGAGACACCTTACATGGAAGCGTGTATTGATGAAGCACTTCGTCTGTATCCAGTGCTAGGCATACTAACTCGCGAGGTGATGGAAGACTACACGTTCCCATCAGGACTGAAGCTAGAGAAGGGTCTCCGGGTGCACCTGCCTGTGTACCACTTGCAACATAACCCGGAGTTCTTCCCGGAACCTGAAAAGTACCGTCCGGAGCGGTTCCTGGCTGAGAACAAGCAGAACATCAGGCCATACACTTATATGCCTTTTGGTGATGGGCCCAGAATCTGTATAGGTAAGTTCTAAATGTATCATTTTTCGTTGACCTTTGTAAAATGGTTGTATTCCATTTATATATAAGTATAGATCGCTCACACCATACAGTGAGTCAATCCACCTAGCCATTCCCAACTATCTTAGGGTCGGCTTCCAATCTAACCACATGCAGCTGAATCCATACCTACAGTCAGAGTTAAAATTGAAAGAGAGAGACGGGCTTCTTCATCTTATGTAAAGTTTTTTTTAAAGAGTTTTACCACTTTAGACCGACTGTAAAAGAAAACAACCGACTTAAAAAAAAACTCTGAAAAATAAAACAACTTTAATTTCAGAAGACGTTGCCTTTTGTTTTGTATTTTTTTTTGTTTTTGCCACCGACTTATTTTTCACTTTGAAGAGTTTTTTTTTGAGAAAGCTTGACCAACGGATGGGACCACTCGATAAGTATACCTTTCAATCAAAAGAAGAATTTTTCAAATCAGTTCATAAAAGAGTTCTGAGGTTGAGTTGAAGTCGGTTAAAAATTATGGAGCACTAAGCCGAGCATGGGGAGCTTACCTAGTACTTTTAACCTACTGCAGAGTATGTTATTCTCATCCAAACGCAATCAGTTAGTACCGGCGTGATTTAGTAGTAAGTACATACAAACTGAAAAAAGTTACAAGATACGAAGCTGTTTTGATTGGTTCTGGACATTGGACCTACTCATATTCAAAATATAACTTTTAATTGTGTAATGTTTGCAGTTTTATTTCAGTTTTTATTTTCTTATGATGACGACAAAAAAAAGTGGATGCGTAATAAAGAAGATACGCCCATGTTTTTAAAAACGTAAAACCTTACACGAAAACCTTTGACACGGTGACACTAGTTACTTTTACTACAGAGTCTGAAAAATTACTTGATAAGTAAATTATCACCCTACGTTAATTTGTCTTAATAGTGTTATTTCACACTGCTGTTGCTTTGTGGTGTCTACAAATCGAAAACCCACAAAGACACATTGCTTTCCAAGTTTTGAATTCGCAACCCAATACTTAAACTCTGAAGGCACCACGTCTTTAATCTATCCTGTTTGTTCAAAATTTCAAATAATTAACTATCATTGTCTTGTCCAGGTATGAGATTCGCAAGAATGCAAATGGCGGCCGCTCTGATAACACTACTGAAGAAGTATCGCGTGGAGCTGGCTCCAGGCACGGAGAAACAAATGACGTTCGAGCCCTTTGGCTTAGTGACGCAGCCTGTTGGGGGAATCAGACTGAAGTTTATTGAAAGAGAGGGTTGGGAGCAAAGGCTATTGAAGTCACCTTGAATTTGTTGTAAATTTTAGTTTTAAGTCGTCATTGTATCATCCCATCTACAAGTATGTCTCTTTTTGGATTTTAAGCAGACTTCTGTAATGAAAGAACTTAAGGATATATTTCCAACTGTACCGTTTGGTGCCCAAATTCGCTGACGGCGTATTTCAAAATGTCAAGTGTTGTTCAACTTTTGCTGCTGTTACTGTTGCAGTTCGTTACAAATTTTCTGTTGTACAGTCAGGGAAAATAATTGCTAAGGAAATTAAAATGTATCCTACTTCTATTTCTAATGTTGTAACCATTTCATGCAACTGTCAAAGAATAACAGTTGTGATTTTAATAAACGGATAATTTATGTAAACCATGACATTACATCACTTAAGGCTTAAATATTACATTAACACATATATTAATTATATAAGACAAACACAAAACTACACAAAAATAGTACAATACAAAAGTTAAAAACACGATTTTTTCTATAAATATTTACACATAAATTACAGATCTTAGGAAGTAAAAACACCTCGATTCATAATAATAAAACCAACGAACCAAAACATGCGAAGTATTTAAACTAAACTCGCCCGCGTCACCGATCTCTACGAATGTAAAAATACATGTTAATTATTCAAATCATCATCACACGAAATGATTAAATCCCACACTATTATAAATTGTATTAAAGTGTATTATAAATTATCGGCACTATACTAACGGAAATCGTATAACTTACAATATGAATCCATATGTGGACTGCTGTTTACGAAATTAATGGTATTTTTAGTATGCGGTTTTATTTTTATCGCTTCCTTAAACCGAATTCAGTTACTTAATTTAATATTGACACACATAACATAATATCACGCCTGTAATTCCAGAAGGGATAGGCAGTGGTGTACCTATAGTACACCCACATTTCGCCATTGCTGTTTAAGTCCCATGTAATAGGGGGCGAGCCTATTGCCATCAACCGGGCATAAATTCTAGATAGAAACTATTAGAAACACTAGGTAGAATGTAAAGGACCATCATAGTTTTAAGATCATACAAATCCATGTAAACCTACATTCTGGCAATTTTTTTTTTTTTTAAATAACATTTTGCCCGACCTGAGAATCGAACCCAGGACCTCATGCTCAGCAGTAGCTTTTGCGACCACTGACCAACGAGGCAGCATTTAATATTGAGTAACTGCAAAGATTTTGAACTAAACACCTTCATCGGATGATCTGTTTTATTTTTTTGCGGAAATTGTCGTCTTATCTTGCAATCTTGGTGTTTTTGTGACGTTCGTAAAGCAATGCATTATGCAGCAGTCTAATCTTTTATCATCTGCCTACCCTTTACGCATCTGCGTTGGGGTCGGCTTCTAGTCTTACCAAATGCAGCTGAATACCAGTTACAGAAGTAACACGGTACCCTTGCCTTCCTCACAATACGTTTACACATACATAACAAGTGAATTAGTAACAAATACATCTGTTATACGAAGGTATAAACTTTATAATTCACATAAAACAAAAACATAACAACACTCCTGTAATCCCAGAAGGGTAGGGCAGAGGTGTACCTAGAGTACACCCACATTTCGCCGGCGAGCCAATTGCCATCAACCGGGCACAAATCCAGACTCCGGACTGCTACTGAGAAATTCCCAATAACACTTTGCCCGAATGGAATCGGACCTCATGCTCAGCAGTAGCTCTTGCGACCACTAGACCAACGAGGGCGGGATTAATAAGCATGATTAAAAACAAATATCATTATAAAGCGTGACGTCAATGAAAATGCCAAGGCTAATTTAATGCACTAAATGTTTCTGTGCATGTTTGATAATATTGTGAAATATATTGCAACGTCAGTAATCAATTTATTACTAGCATAAATATTAATTTGATTTAATTTAAATAGCTTCTTCCTTGAGACCTCATCAATGTTTTATTAGATTTCTTACAATATTTGCTCGGTGTTCTGACTAAGTAAAAATTACTCTCTTCAAGGCCTACTGTCAGAGCTTTTACACGAGCAATCTATGGGTCAACTACACCAAGAGGTCGCTGTATGCCCTGCGCGTGCTTTATAATAATGCTTTCAGGATGTTGTTGCGACTGAACCGTTTCAAAACCGCCTCAGAAATGTTTGTTGAGACCCACACAGATGGTTTTCACGCTATAATTCGCAAAAAAACTGCGTCGCTGCTTAGCAGAGTGCGGGGTAGTTGCAACTATATTCTGAGAGCTGTGACGGAGAGCTATACTCCAAATATTAGGCATTTTATGCGGAGGTTGCTCGGGTAGGTAACATGTTTTATAAATGTTTAATTGTCGTCGTCTTCTGCATGGAGTGTAAATTATTTTAACTACCTACCTATTTTTATACTAGTAATACTAACGCTATAATTTAAGTTATTTTGTAATATTAACACTGTATGGATCACAGTTGTACGAATTAAATACATTATAATTTAGTTTAATTTTATTTGATAAAACCACTGAATATTTAGAGGTCAACGACTTCGTACTGCAGAATTATTCAGTGAACATATAGTTCAATAACAATACCGTTCTTTGTTCTGAGACCGAAAAATGTTAACGTTACGCTAGCGAAATTGAGACCAGTCACAGCTGTTTGATCATAATTTTATTACCTAGAAGCACTTGAAAAGTGTGTATTAAAATATCAAGTCTAGTTACATTTCTCTATCTACCAACTACCCACATTCCTACGGGTAGTTGGTAGATAGAGCGTATTTGAGGTCAACACTGTTTTGTGTTCCGATCTTGGAAAATGAAGTGATTACAAATAAGAACTAGACAACTCCACGATTTTATACTGCACAATGTGTAGGGTTAGCATTTATGAACATGGTGACCATTTAACGTTTATAAGATTTTCCAAGCAATAAATTGATGAGTTTATAGAGAAAGCTTACTAAAACGTCCGGAAAGTATTATGCTACCAAGACTACGGGATCGTAGCAAAGTGCGTACTACGTCGTAGCATAGTGCGTACTACGTCGTAGCATAGTGCGTACTACGTCGTAGCATAGTGCGTACCACGCCATAGCCTGATACGTACTTCGACGTAGAACAGTATGTGCTACGCCGTAGCCGGATGCGTACTACGTCATATTATCTCGATGCGTAGTGTTATTAAACACGACCATCTTAAATTTTGTGAGCTGCGGATGTAATAATTTTAGGAATTGTGGATCTGGGAAGTTTAATACTAACTAGAGATGATGTTTTCATGAACAAAATAAAAGATTTAAGTTATGATTAATCCTTAATACTGAAAAAAATGCATAAAAAAATTTACCACGTAGCATTCAATCAATTGTGACCTTCAGAAAAAAGTTGCCAGCTCCATTCAAACTAGTTATTTAAATAACAATACATTAAATCTGCAATCATATACCGTTCATAGAAGAGTACGTCTTTAAGGACACTTGAGCCATCTGCTAATGACCGGTTCCTGTATTCAACTGATCCTCATAGTACGAGGGCTGCAGTAAAAGTATCGGAAATGGAATATTTCCACTGTTCCTGTCATACTAAAATCTTTTTAATTGAAAACTCCTTTGGTTTTAAAAATCGAATATCATTTATTTATTTAAAAAAAGATTCTCGGTCTTGTCACAAGGTTTTGTCAAACTTGTTTAGTCGTTGAGAAAATGGAATTGACTCGAGAAAATTCAAGAGCGATGATTTATTATGACTTTCGAATTGGTTTAACACAAAAGCAGTGTGTTGACCGGATGATTTATTCATTTGGTGATGAAGCCCCATCCAAAACCGCAATTTATCGCTGGTTTGCTGAATTTCAACGTGGACGTGTCAAGCTCAGTGATGATCCCCGTCAAGGTCGTCCAAAAACTGCAGTCACCCAAGAAAACGTTAATGCGTAAGCTGATTGAGGAAGATCGACATGTGACATACCGCGAAATTCAGGCAACTTTAGACATTGGCATGAGTCATTACAAATAATCTTGCATGAACAGTTAGGTGTAAAAAAGTTGTTTTCCCGATGGATACCGCATTCGCTCTGTGAAGAGCAAAAAGCGGCTCGCGTTACTTGGTGCATCAGAACTCTCGAAAGATTCCACGCAGGATCCTCAAATGCTGTATACAACATCGTATCAGGTGACGAATCCTGGATATACGCGTACGAACCCGAAACAAAAAACCAGTCACGAGTTTGGGTGTTCGAAAATGAGTTAAAGCAAAAATTGTTCGTTCACGGAGTGTTGCAAAAATAATGGTGGCTTACGTTTGTCTCCAAAACCGGCCATGTTACGACTATTCCTCTTGAGGGACAAAGAACGGTTAATGCAGAATGGTATGCTAGCATTTGTTTGCCACAGGTCGCTTCTGAACTCCGTAAAGAGAACTGCAACCGCCGCATCATCCTCCATCACGACAATGCGAGTTCTCACACCGCACACAGAACAAAAGTGTTTTTAGAGCAAGAAAACATAGAATTATTAGACCATCCGCCGTACAGCCCTGACCTAAGCCCTAATGATTTCTATACTTTCCTAAAATAAAGAATAAATTGCGTGGACAGAGATTTTCATCACCTGAAGAAGCTGTGGACGCCTTCAAAACGGCCATTTTGGAGACCCCAACTTCCGAATGGAATGGTTGCTTCAATGATTGGTTCCATAGTATGGAAAAATGTGTCAAATATCGCGGAGAATACTAAATAGTAATGTTGTGTCACTTCCTTGATTCCCGAAATTTTTAGTGCCGCCCTCGTGTAACAGCTACCACCTGTTTCCAAGTTACCAATAACGAAGCGTAACTTGGTGTTCCACAAAGTTTGTATCTAGCCTACCAGCTACGAACATTGGTCGGTTACTTTATAACCGATGGTCCTCAATGCTCCTCTTTGCGTTTCGTTAATACAAAAATATGTAATATGTAGTTCAGTAACTACGACCTGCTTTCAAGCAATAAACGATATTTAAATCCTTGTTTAAATGTAGTCCTTTTTAACTTGCATTTTGCTATTGTTGCAAGTGTGAACAAAATGCAACAATTTTACACCAAGTTGCGCCAGCTCCAACGCCGAACCAATTTACCGTTTATAGTTTTATATGGTTAAATTAATTTTTACCAAGATTATTTTCCTCTGAATCAGAGTTGCTGGAATCCGATAGTAAATGTAACATTTTTACATCACTCACTTCACTTTCTGAACTCAACATTTTATAATAATTTAAACTTTACACTTAAAAAATACCACAAAACTTTCGAAAACCGTCACAAAGCGGCCGGTAAGCAAACGAACAGTAAATTTTACCGTTTGACTGAAGTTTGAATGTTTTATACGAACACCACAGACCATCGTTTCTATACTTCACGGTAATGGATCTTAATTGGTAATCCTTCTCTTCCGTAGGTAGCAAACCAACGGTAAAATCGCTTACGTAACGTTTTTAATTTTAATAGGAACACTTTTGGGTTACGAATCGTAGACAATTCTACCATCCGTAAGCAAAACGAATCGTTTTTCGAATATAGGAACCGGGCATTAGGACGCATAAGTACGTATGTATTAAGAGAAAGGGTCCTTCTTCAGGCAAGTACTTGTCTAAATAAAGTTGAGAACTCCTACTAAGCCTACCGCTTGTGATTTATTGCCCTGATACGCTTCGACCTGCGGATTTGCCTGTGACCCATGAATATGTAATACGAAATCAACACTTTGAATTTTGGAATGTATTGGATGATACGTAGAACAATTTTGAACTTAACTATTCCATTCTAAATTTAATTACCGCTGCCCTGTCTCGTTGGTTTAGTGGTCACGAGCGCTTCTTTTTTATGAGGTCCTGGGTTTGATTCCCGGGTCGGGCAAAGTGTTATTTGGTTTTTGCGTCTGGAATTTGTCAGTAGTAGACCGTAGTCTGCATTTGTGAAAATAGCTCTCCTCATAATACATGGGGCTTATAAACATAACTGGCAAAATTTGGGTGTAAGTACTATAACAATGAAACTGTTTTGTCCCTTTCTGTCATACTTTGTTTTAGCATGACAGAAAGGGACAAAACAGTTCGACAGCTAAAATAGGTTTTAAAAGCTAATAGCTTAATTAATAATAAGACGGTTTGAGTTTTGGTATGTATCGGATGATTATGTCGAACAATGTCGATACCGACCGGTCGAAGAACAACTGTGAAACTAAACTCTTGTAAAAATACTGCTTTTCTTTAGCCGTGTTCTCAAAACACTTAATTACTTAATCAAAACAAAGTGCTAGTGTATGGTGCCTACTACCGTTCGCCCAAACATTTTTTTTGCACTTGTTGTAATTACGTCTGCTTCTTCTCAATGTCAAGTAGGTTTGTTTTTGTATGTTTATTCTTATTTTTTCAATTAGTGTATGTTGATGATGTTATAATAACTTCCCGTGACTTATATTTACTTAGGAAGTGAAAGTATATGAATTTGTGTGGGGTATGTACCACAGCTAAAAAGAGAAAAAATTGAACTTTATTACAAAATTAAAAACAACCGTCTTCCAAAACAAAACACTATGTAAAATAACTTTAATTTCAGAAGTCGGTGGCAAAAAACGAAAATAAAAAAACTACAGACACCGGAGTTATTTTTCACTTTGCTGTGTAATGTTTGAGTTTCTCTTCGTCTCACTTCACTCGTTTCACTCGTCCTTACTTCGCACGAGTGCAATTATATGTGAAAACGGTATTCTGTTCACGACATGTTGCGCACAAGTTCTGAGTAGTAACCTAACAAAAAATACTAGATTTTCATGAATACAAGATAGTATTTCATTTGTATTATTATTTATTTTTAGCCTATGTTGTCCCACTGCTGGGCAAAGGCCAGCAGTGGGACAACATTTCTCTTTTCCACTCTTCTCTGTCCTGAGCTAGTGTGGACCAGTATTCGTGTGTATTAGTATTATTAAGTACTTCTTTTTGTATATTTTAACATAATATATAGCCTATGTTCACCTGGAAGAGCAGTGGTGCCCTAGTAGTAATGAATAGGGTTACGAGTTGCTGGTTGTAGGTTCGAACCCTGGCAGGCAATTTGTGTAAATTATTTCATCACCACTGCTCTCTAAACGGTGAAGATAAACATAATTAGGAAACCGGCTTGTTCTTGAATCAAAAATTGACATGTGACATCAAGTAAGCCGCACTGGGCCCGCGTGATAAATTACAGTCCACTCAATCTCACCGAAAGGAGACAGGTTAACTCGTCTTCAACACATCACATCCAACATTTTCAAACTGCAAAGCTGTCCACAAAATGACCTATTGACAATGATGTTAGAAGTTTTGAAACTAAAATCATTATACCAGCAATTGCCGCCAGCAAATAATTAAATAGTGTAATAGAGCTGCCCACCGGTAACCTATAAACACACAAATAGCCCTCGCAGTGGCTAAGTGCGGCAGACGCAGTGGCTCGGAAGGGTGGCTACTGAGCCATGCCGCCCCAGCCGCGTCACCGGCGCGACAATTATGTCAATTTACCTTCCATTCAGCTGGGCGTAAATCGTGATGAAGCTCTATTTGATTCTTTCACAAGTTGACAAAATCTAAACCACTAAAAATTATATAACATAAAAAGATATGTATAACATTATGTCATGATGCACTTAACAGTTTACGAGAACGTTATTGGAACATTTTAAATTTTGTTTAGACAGAAAGAAAGAAAGTAAAGGTACTTATTGTGACTCGCACAGGAATACGCAGTACGAAGCATCTGGTACTTGTTGACAGGCCTACAATGTCCTCCCATACCTGTTAACACTATAATTTGAAAACATTGTACGAGCCAATTATTTTTAAACGAGAAACCGCGGAGTTTCTTGCCGGCTCTTCTCCATAGGAAATTACGTTTTGAAACAATGCACCTAGCTTTTGACGTTTCATAAGTGCCCTTTTATGTGAAATGAAATATTTTGGTTTTGACTGCTTTTAAAGTAAACAAAATCTAGTCCAACTCAAAGTCATCCGATTTGATCTCAATCTACATTAATGTTGTGCACAGGTAAAACTGTTTGTTTTTTGTAAGAGGTAATCTTTGGAAGTACTGATCTGGTTACAAAAAATCTTTTACGAACAGAAAGGTATTAAAGAGAGCCAGTGAATATTTTTGCACCGGCAGTGGTGGCCCAGTGGTGAAGGTCGCGACTTACAAGTGGTAGGTCGTAGGTTCGAACCCAAACAGGCGCTTTACTATGTGTAAATTTCATAACCACTGCTCTCAAAACGGTGAAGGAAAACATCGTGAGGAAACTGGCATGTCTTAGAACCAAAAATTCAAAGACGTGACATCCACCAAACCGCACTGGGCCCGCCTGGTGGATTACAGCCCACTCCCTCTCATAGAGTCGTTCAGTTAGTGAGAACGTCAAAGCTGAACCGAAATGAAGCTAGTTGCCATCATATTGTCTTCTTCATCCATAATTATATCTCTATAAGCTGTTATCTCAGTATTCATAACTTTTCTAGCCACAAAATCATAAATAGTATGCTTGATTTTCTTCAGTTCTTATGGCCATGCACATATTACAATTATGAATCAATAGGAATAAAACATGGTGGCGATTTGGTTATCGCATTAATTAAAACCACACAATTATGTATTTTAAACGAACACGATGAAAATAATTAATAACAATTAACATTTTAGCAATTTTTTTATCTTTGATTGTTAACAACATTAAACTTAATTTGTGATTATTTGGTAACCATTCCATAAAGTTTGCGTTAAAGATACCATCGCCCCCTGCGTGTCTATAGTGCCTTATCATCAAGGGTGGTTTATTTTGTGCCACTTTTTACGCTATTTAATTTATTTGAAAAATACTTTTTTTTTGTAAAATATTTATTTTAGTGTTTTAACAGACTGATAAAAACTTGTAATAATCGCCACTCTATTTCCTTTTCTAGGGTTCCGAGTTTCCGACTTTAAATGGAAACCTACAGAACCTTTATAACACCACTGTTTTTTGCGTGTGTCACAGGTTCATTAAGTTATAATTTGGAAGAAGCCAAAATATTTAATTAAGAAGAATACACTTCTACGTTTTTATCTCAGAAGATGATTATGAAAAAAAGATCGAAGAAAAAAATATTCTGGTTCGCCAAGTTTATTTCTAAAACGCTAATCAACTTGTATCTTGATGAGAACAGTTTCGAGTAAACAAGGTTTTTGTGAAGCCCTTTTTTAAGTTAATTAAGTCTCTTCTTTATTAAATCAGTTAATGAGTTATTTGGATATAATAAAATAATTAACACAATTCATTTTTGTTTTCCACCACCGATTGAAAACTTCGCATTGAACATTTTAGTGAGAATGCGTGGCAGTGATTGTTTCAATCCTAACTAACTATAATATTATTATTAATGCAAAAGTAAGTTTGTTTGTGTGTAACGCTTTCACACCAATGATTTGGATGAAATTTGGCACACAGATAGACCATGGCCGGTAAGGAAATATGCTACTTTTCATTCTACATAGCAGACGAAGTTGGAGACAGGAGCTGAATAGTGCACAATTACAGACCAAAAACTTTAGGTATTAAAGTTTTGTATGGAGAGTTGATAATTCTTTCGCGATAACGATGTTGGTCCCATTGAGGAAGTTGTTCAGTATGATGGTCTGTACCACGCCCTTAAATATGTATGACCACACCTTTCTTATACATGCTGTTGGTCAATGTTTAACTTTCAATATAGACAAAGTCTGCAACCCTGGGCTGTTCCGAAAACGCCAGCAATACTTAAGCAACTGTGGTCATGCGAGACTTTATTTCCTTCTCGGCAAAAAGTTGCAGGCTTATATTATTAATTCGAAAAGGAACTGTTTTACTACCACATTTTTCTCATAAAACCAGAGGCACTCAAAAATTTTCCGGATGTTCTCGTATTTCTCATTACCGCTGGTTGACGTATTTTTTTACGTTATTTTGTAGGAATTCGGAATGTATGGATAATTCTGGGGTAAATGCAGAGAATTGAGCGTCTCTGGTAGTAAGTCCAAAGCTCTGGCTATCTATCGCAAAAATGAGGATGTGTTACTGAAAACGATAACTAACAATGGTAAGGCGGCTATATTGTAATAACAGGCTTAGCAACAATGCTGCTGTCTTCGAGTATGTAATAGAACGCCGAACCGTGTTTAAAAGATGTTTCAGCCGTACTGATTAAATGTGTATTATTAATATGAAATCTACTAATTAAAACTACTTCTTGCATTTGTGTGATTCTCATTCAATTTGCTCTGGAGATAACACAAGTTACGACCAACAAAACTGAACAAAGTCCCACTTTGATTCTTCATCTTGTTACCAAAGCATTCATTTAAAATTAACACCATTCATCAGACCCACAGTGCAAAATATAATCTTGAAAGAAAGTTTCATCTCTAAATTACGTAATAACAAAAACATTTGCGGCTACATTTTCTCAAGGCGCCATAATAAAACTGAAAGGTACACAAAAACCCACTCATAACACAAATATAATAACCGTAAACTTAAAATGACTGTGCAGGTCAACACTGGTGCGAGTCGTGACCCAATTCCTGCACAAAAGACCTATATTTATGACATACTGACATTAACGTTGCTTATAGAATCAATAGCATTTGACGGACCGGTAAGCGAGGGTTGAATGCATCAATAACCTTAATTGTTGGGATTATGAGTGCCTGTTAGAATTTAACGTGATTAAATAGTCTACTATAGAGGTACACCTCTACCTAATAGAGGCGTGATGTTATGTTATATTAAATATAAATATTGCCTTAGAGGAAACCAGGAATTAAAACTAAGTAGGTGTTGCTCGCGACTTCGTCTGCGATCCAGGATGAAAAGTAACTCATGCCTTTATCTAGCTCATGTTCAATCTGTGTGAAAAATTTCGAACAAATCTGTTCTGCTGTTTTTGCGTGATTGAGTTATAAACATCTAAACATCCAAACTTTCACTTTTATAATATTTAAAATATTTGACTATGTTTTTGCTTGTGAATTTGTCTGAGACCCAAGACGAAAATAGCCTATATTCTTACCTAAGTCATGGTCTGTCTGTGTGCCAAACTTCATCCAAATCCGTTCAGCCGTTTTTGCGTGAAAGCGTAACAAACAAACTTACTTTCGCATTTTTTGTTAGAATTCAAGCAGCTGCTGCCCGCGACTTCGACAGCGATCCAGGATGATAAGTAGCCTGCGTCCTTTAATCAGGTAATTGTCTATCTGTGTGCCAAATGTCATCTGAATCCATTTAACCGTTTTGGCGTGAAAACGTAACAAGTAAACAAACAAAAAAATACACTTTCGCATTTATAATACATTAATATATTATATTAAGTTACGATTAGTATAATCGTTGGTCTAGTGGTCGCAATCGCTACTGCTGAGCATGAGGTCCTGCGTTCGATTCCCAGGTCGGGCAACGTGTTATTGGGTTTACCTATCTGGAATTTCTCAGTAGCAGCCCGAAGTCTGGATTTGTGCCCGGTAGATGGCAATAGGCTCGCCCCTTATTACATGGGACTTAAACATAACTGGCGAAATGTGGGTGTACTATAGGCACATCTCTGCCCAACCCTTCGGGAAAACAAGGCGTGATGTTATGTTAGTATAATATCAGAAACTTGTCCTAAAAGTATTCTTTAAAATAGTAGTCCCTTGGGCCCATAGTCCTGCAAGTCCCACTCCGAGTTTATGACCACCACGTGAACACACGGGAAGTGGAAAACTTACAAAGTGCTCAGGTGTGTTTCTAGCTCAAGCTAAGCTACAAACTTGCGGCGAGATTAATCCTACAACGGGATTACTCTGCAGATTTGAAATAGCTGGTGGTTCTAGGTAAGTTTGTTTTTCACTCAGTATTCACGTGAAACTGCCTAGGTGGAGTTTTGTTTTAAGCGTATAGCAATTTATGGTTAGAAAACATAGCTATTAGCAAAAATAAATGAAATTATTTATTCTGTAAATTGGATATTAAAATCACTTTTAAACGTTATTAAGTAATAATAATAATATACATTTATTAGACCAAAATAAAAATACTTATGCTTAAAAGTAAATCAGTTACAATTGTGACTCATTGTAAGCTTCTGTTGCCGAACTAGGTTTATAGCCTGTGTTTCAGCACGCAGAGCCTCAAGCTCTGGGGATGCAAGTTTGAACTTACGAACAAAAAGCAACAGCTTCTACAAAATATGAACTTAATTAAGTAATTTAGTTAAATTAAAATTTAAAGTAGTTACTTTAAAAAAAAATAAAGGGTAGCTGTCCTTTAGGTGAGCATCGTGAAGAAGGGTGAGTTTTTGTGTGTTAGAGGGTGTGTAGGGAATTAAATTGCTAGTAGATTCTTATATGGAGACAATAGATTGTCTCCATATAAATCACTATTTTAAGACGGTCAGTAAATTTTCAGTCTCATCATATGTTAACTTCCAAAGCCACAGAGATACCGAGTTCTATATGTCTATATTCTCTATGAAGAATTCGGTATCTCTGTGGCTTTGGAAGTTAACATACGTCTAAATCTACGAATAAAAGCCATTTTTGAGTGATATAACCTCTTACATACAGGTAAACCCTTCCACCTTCTTAACAACGTTGGATTGAACTCCAAGATAGCATGTTGTTTTGATACAATACTTAAGACAAACAGTTGGCGTACAGTCAGCACCTCAGTATTCATAAAGAAGTGTGGTTGAGCAACGGAAAGGCTTAAAGGTACAGAGTCACAGTACGGTTTTTTGTGAAACTTCAAATGGCTATATCGTAGTTTTCGGAGCACCGCCCCAAGACGATATGTAATTAGTGACTGACAAAGCGCGTAATAAATTTGCTTTAGGATTATAGGGATTTATTATAAATGTCTCAATGATTTAAAGATGTAGGTAAGCTTACGAATCCTTTTACTCAGCAATTGAATGTGTGCCTTGAAGCTAAAGTTTTCGTCAATAACAACGCTCAAATATTTCATTGTCTTTGATCGTTCCAAAGGATTGCATAATTACACCTAATGAACTGAAACTTCAATCCGTAGCCTTTTAACCGATTCAAAAAAGGAAGTTCTGTTTTTTCTTTCTCCTACATTAGTTCCATTTGTTATGAGTTGCTAATTACTCCCTACCCCGGGAAAGAAAATACATTGTCTGTTTACAAATGCAAAGTATTCATTATCCCCTTGTTTTCTCTACTTAATTACTGGCTTCTTGTTTAGAATGCTAATGTAAGCGATACCTTTGATCCGGCCTCCGCGCGCCTGTGTGAATTTTTAGAGCAGATTCCGTTTGACTGACGCTTTGGAAATTGCGCAGAAATTACTATTTACATTACTATCTTAATAGACATTACTATCAAAGAACCTGTCGTCCGCTTCCGTTGCCGCCACAGGAAACTGACAACTCTCGGGGGAATAGTCCGTGCATAGACGTGGTACACAATACGGGCACGTGAGTCTATGCCTTATAGATGAGAATGTACGTAGTTTAGGATGGTTCTCAATAAGGGCGTTTTGTGTGGTTTTCGGAAATTTGTAAACTCTCTTTTAGACTGGCTTTCCTCCCACCAAAGCTGGCTAAAATGGCTTCATATCAAAATTTACCCCGCTTATCAACTAAAACCGGCCAAGTACGTGTCGATGTCGCACGATGTCGGGATGACTATTTACGCATGCACAGTATCGATATTTTCGAACGCAAATATTAAAATAACATTGTACTTCTCGATGTAACTATTTTCGATTACAACCACGTAACTTGGTTTATAAGCTATGCGGTTAACCCTCAAGTCAACTTTAAAAGTTCAGTTAGTGTTTAAAAATACCAAAAATTAAAAACAAGCGCAAAACTTAAAAAAATGCCCTCATCGTTTGATGTTCAAAATTTGTTTGACGCGCCGTTAAATATTTCAACTAGATGTGCCATGTTAACGCCTGAGCACACTAATTGTAGTCTAGTATTGCAGACACGATTAATCTGTTTCGAGATGATGGTACGTACGTAAAAAGAAAATATGAAAGAGAATTGATCGCTAAATCAGTTACAACCTCAATGTTACTCTCTAAAGGAAAAACATAAAATCAATCACATACTCAAATAAAGTAAACAGCCAAAGTGCAGCTTTGCTAAGTATCAGACCGTCTCCAACCGAATCAGTTAACGGTGTAAACGATTACTTTGTGAAAATTGGAAAAGAATTAGCTGAGCAAATTCAACCCTGGACCATGGACCAAATAGCCCTCTGTTCGACCTAACATTTCCCGGGCGCAAACTAATTCCTTATATGCCATTGGACACGGACCCAATGGAAAGAATTTTGATGAGCTTGAATTTGTCCAGTGACTCAGGATGGCACAGTATCTCTACTTGTGTTTTAAAATATACAGGGTGGAAGGGACATCGACGCACAACCAGTACATGATTCTGATTCTGAAAAAAAAAACAATGAAGGGGGCGTTGAAATTTTCTGTCGGTTAAAAAGAAACATCCTTTGCATTGGTTTTTTAAATATGTTTACAAAGATGTTGTTCTTATCATTTCCCACCTGTCTAACCTTTGTTCCAAAAATGACATATTCCCAGACCAATTTAACAAAATCCATTATTACACCGGTACACAAGGGAGGGAACAGAGATTATGTCAATAACTACAGACTGATTTCGGTCATACCAGCCCTGTCTAAGATTGTAGAAAAACTAACAAATACCAGACTCGTGGCAGGGAATATATGCCTGACGGTATTTCTGGATCTAAGAAAGGCTTTTGACACCGTCCAAGCCGGAAAGAGCGGGAATAAGAGGAACCCCTCTGCTCCCTGCGAAAGCCCCTTTATCATTGACCTGCAACGTGCAATGAACGTGCAATACGTGATGATAGGATATCGAACGTTTACAATCTGATTTTAGATATGGTTTATTACTTTTAATTAATGTGTTAATATTAATAGCCTCTGAATATCTATCATCATTTCATCATATCATATCACTATCGCAAGGTTTTGCTCAGGGTAGCGCCTAAATGAAATTTAATATATACGAGTATGTAATGCATGATTCTGATTTCAATTAAACATCTCGCCTGTTCTCTTGAAGCGGCTCAAAGGGTTAGGGAATCGTGTTTAGTCGGTGCACACACATTTTTCCTTTTGTGAAGTCCAATGTAATAGGGTGCGAGCATATGCCATTGAATTGGCACAAATTCGAGACTGAGCTGCTGAGAATTATTCTAATTATATACCTAACCAAAGGAAGGAGGCCTTAACTCATCAGTGGGTAGAACTACGATGCCTATGATGATGATTATGATCTACTTTAATATATAAAATTCTCGTGTCGCAATGTTTGTTACCAAACTCCTCTGCAACGTGCATATCGGGTAAGTCTGAGAATCGGTAAATGTCTAAATGTCAAAGTTAAATATTTAAATTATAAATATTAACCCCTAAATGTTATATTTTATTTTTTTAAGAACATTTTTAATTTATTTAGTATTGAAAAATGCATACATCTTCAAATTTTCACCCTTCTAGGATCAACCCCTGTTTTTTAAATGCGATTTTTATGTTATTCTGTTCGATTAAACTTAAATTAATCTTCAACACTGGAGTAGGTATGAGAACGAAGCCGGCATCCTTTCTCTCACTCTCTATACAGTTTTCGCACATTTTTTATTTTTTATTTGTGTCTTGATCGTAGCAGTGACTGTTATACGTCGTCATATCATTTTAAGTTTTCGGTGCAACTCACATGTTAATTTTATTCTCCTATTGAATTGATCATTATTTTTCAGTGGTATTATTATTCATTTATATTTTATTAATCTAATGTATACAATTTTCGTGTCACACTGTTTGTAAAAAAACTCATTCGAAACGGCTCGACCGATTCTTATGTTTTTTTGTATATTCCGTAGGTCTGAGAATAAAACATAAACTATACAAAAATAAGCAAAACAACGTTTCGCGGGGTCATCTAGTAATACAACAAATTTGCTGAATAAATCTTGTTAAACATAGATGTGTTATCACAGCGATCTCACAACGATCGATCATTTCGATCGATAGATATCAAATCGAGTTTTTAATTAAGCCTCTTTGGCAATAGCAACGGTGACAAAGCTAAGTAGACGATTGTGGTGGTATAAACACGTTATACAATAGAATGGAAAGTGACAAGAAACTTTAGTAAGTGTGAATGGATGTGATGAAAAGAGGCAGACCGAAAAAGATATATATGGGTTGTGTGAAAACAACAGGAAGAAAGTGACCACTGATATGATGGTTGAATAAAAAACCTGAGCTGACTTAAAATAAAATTGGTTTAAGAGCAGCATGTCGATTATGTAAAAATCTCACCTTGAAGACTTGCGCGGAGTGCGCTGTCAGTGTCATCCCGTCTTGGTCAATTGCAAGCATAAGTGGCACTGACAGCTCACACCACGCTCACTTCACCTTAGTTTTCACGGTGAGATGGTGAACACTACAGGAGTAGGTATATGAGTCCCTACGCTAAACAGCCAAGCTTGCTACAACTATATACTCTAACGTTGTTATGGAATAATCATCATCAGCCTAGCCTTTGCGCGTTCCAAATAAAAAAATAAAAATACAACAGGAACTTTGCCTAGAATGCATGGTGACAAAAGAGTCAGTTCCTACAGTAGGTTTTCAGAAAAAGCACTTCTCCTGCTCCGAGTGCCCCGTACGCGGTGCGCCACGTGCAGTTGTTCTTGTACTAGCATCCAAAACAAACTAAAATATCGCGTAATCAGGTAGCAAAGTACTTCTTCGAATAAGTAAAATAAATTCTTGAGGACATATGTAACTCGTGACGTCGATAACTGATACGCCCCGAAAAATGCAATGTACAACTTTCAAAATAAAACCACTGTTATCCATCCTTTTTTTTTCCTCGTTCGTTTTGGGGTTTTTGTATAAACGGATATGTCAACCCCATCGTGCCTTTTACCAATGTAACATAACACTTATAATTAGTGCATAAACTATCCTAAACATTTAACAATATGCAAAATACTTTGTGTTAAAGATAGAAGTCACCGATGAAGGACTGATATTAAATAACATAACTTTTTGGCACCTTCTGAAGTAGGTTGGGATAAAATTGCACCGTATCGTCCGCTTTACTGTTATTGACACAGATACCGTCAACCGACATTATGACTGCTAAGCATTCATTTACAAACAAAGCATTCATAATCAAATTGAACAGGACAGCGTAGGCCAACCGGTCTCACTCCGCACTTCAAATTTATTTTATTTATTTATTAGGGTACACCAACAGCTTTTGTATACAAAATATCAAATAACAATAGATAGCAGTTATGTGCTTGTCGGCGTGATCTTTGTAGCTAGTAGGCGCCTAGAGCTATTATATCAATTTAAATTAATAAACAAGCTGTTAAATTAATTAACAAGCTGTTGGAATAAATAAGTTGATTGAAGCAAGTGGCAGTACGAACCTTTGACCGAAGTGAAGAATTCGAATCGAGCACCAGCACCGGAGAGTCGTGGTACGAACCGTCTCACCTGTTACGTGTATGGACAACCACATCATCCGGTGAGCTCGTTCCTTTTCTTTTTAATATATAATGTGCTAGTTCGTTTGTGGCTTTTAGGTTTTTCAAAAAGATCCCGGGCACTATGCGCTGTGATTTAGTTTACCTTACAGGTATAGGTAAAGAAAACGTTAAATATGAATCGCAGAATACTGAGCCGTGGTGAAGTTCAACACGTCAGTGTCCTTTTTTGTTTCATGTTGTGCCTGTCAACTCAATTACAGAACCAGTTATTATAGGTAGAGATCTATTAGATAGTGGTATCCATGTACGTACAGATATTGATAAAATTACATTATATTCGGGGAAGAAGTTAACGTTACTGAAGAGATTTATTATTTATGGTTAATTGAACTTACCTAAAGTGAACTTCAACCATAATTATACGAGTTGCTGCATCCGTAGATATTTAATAAACCATGTAGTCCGTTTTCTGTTATACTGCATCATTACACAAATTTTAGATCTTTAAAAAAAAAAAAAAAAAAACAAATGTAAGAATCGGTGACTGGCTACACTTCGTAGTGTCACCACTTGTCAATAGATGGCGCCATAATCATTCGTTTTAGAGTTATCTAATTTGTCATTTTTAAATTTCTTGGGGATATTCATTTTTGGGAGGGTCGGGTTCTTAAATCTCTACGGATTATCTCACTGTATAGGTCCTTGATCTATATTGATCAAGGACCTATACAGTGGGAACCATGGTTGACTTGGCCAATAGGGTGCTACTAATACGCCGGTTGCTTCGTCATTAATTATTTTCCTAATGCATTTCAATATAATTGAAAAGGGAGGGAAGGCGAAAGAAAATCGCCCCATCTTAGGGTAAACGCATCTATGTCGTAGGCATCCGGATCTCGTTTCCAAGATACAAATTTAAAACATTTTTTATTAATTCGAGAGGCAAACAGATCTATGTATTTCTGGTTGACCGAAATCACTTACTATCTCGGAAACAAGATTCGTGTAATTCCCACTCTGTATCAATGTTCGAGACCCTTGAGGCTTTATCAGCATCAGTATTTTCACATGATCTTATATAAGATGCAAATATGAAAAGCTTTCTTCGTTCGCACCACTGCCATATCTCTAGAGTTATATTATTCAGGTGTGGGAACTGTATCCCACCCATTATATTAATATATGATATGGCGGTGTATTGGTATTATATCGATCCATTTAGTTAATTAACAAGCTGTTGGAATAAATAAGTTGGTTACTGCTATATTTCATACTTTCATTTAATATGTCGGACTTCTGCCTTCAGGTCATTTCATGGTGATTTTTTGAATAAGAAATTGTGAGTGAAATAAAGTGATTTTGCTATAACTAGTGTCTCTATTTTCTTCGTCCGACAATCCACGCCTACTTACAAAGTCCAAGTGTAATATCGCTGATGAGGGCCTATCCCGATATGCTTATAAAGTTGCTAATAACAGGTGAACCAACATTCTCAAATACAGTTATATCCTAAGGTAAAAGTATACAAATTTAGTGGTAACAAACTATATAAACGAATACAAAAAGACATAAGTTATAAGATTACAGAGGTTGCAAGAAATACCTACATACTAATACAATTAAATTAATGTTTAAATTTTGCGAGTTTCGTGCTTTGGGAACTCAGCATCAAACTAGCAGCATTTTAGAGGAAGCGATGCTGCGACTGATTACGAAATTTGTTGTACCAAATAGAAGAAAACATCGCTTTCTCTTCCCTTTAAACTTTAAATATTCTGGTCCATCAAATACAGGGTGGCGATTATGTCATCTCCCGGCTGAGCCTATTGAGAAGTGAGCTTATTCCTATATTTGTGTTGGATGCTTTAGTGTGTAGCATATTTATTGGAAGATATAATTGTATAGATTTTAAGTTCGTCGGCAAACATTGGATATTTACAGTGATCGATTTGGACAGTAATGTCGTTAATAAAGAGCAAAAATGAACCGGTGCAAGGTGAGAACCCTGAGGAACTCCTGAATCGGCATAGTATGTATAAGATTCGTACCATTATCAACAAGAATTTGCGATCTATGAAACAAATAATATGATAACAAGTTTCTATGTGAGCCATGCACACAATTATGATCTAACTTGGACAGCAACAGAGAATGGTCAAATTTGTCAAACGCACTGCTGAAGTCCGTGTACACGGCATCTACTTCTTGTCTGTTGTCAAGAGCTAGAGGTCACTTCTGACACAAACTGGACGAGGTTTGTTTCTACGCTGCGTCCAGCTGTGAAGCCGTGCTAACTTGATGAAACAATTTTATCAATGATAAATTAAAATTATTTATTTGACTAGATAACAATGACACATATTATGTTAGTTAGTTAGATACAGTGGCGACCAAAAGTCCATAGGCATTCTCACAAAGCAATAGCTTGACGTTTAGTTTGACTTACGACTTTCTATTTCCAAGAGACACACGCATAATCATTGTCGTCAACAAGTGATTGTCGTTCATAATTTCAACTTATTAACATGAGTCAAGATAGCCTAGCGGTGAAGCGCGTGCAGATAAAATCAAAATCAAAATATTTTATTTCACATACACCTTATTTTTTTTTTTTGGGTGGGAAATCATCAAATGACTTCTCTCGCTCTGGGTGGAGCTGGAGGGCGTGTCAGACTTTTACTGACTAAAACCCACCCGTGTTCCTTCAGTTGCCTGTGCCAGGGCCACGGTTTTCTCTGTGGAATAACTCGCGACCCTGAGGCGTCGGCCCTATCGGACCCCGTCATTTTGTGCTGACATCTCTTTGAGGCGCGCGTGGAACACAACGCGCCGTTGACCTACCCATGGCTCGCCGTCCGCAAGCTTCGCCTACGGTGGCCGGGAATCTGCTTGCGATTCCCGACGCCCAGGGCGTCTCCTGCGGCGACTAGGGGCGTGAGGGCCGGCGCAAGGCTCTCTCCCTCACGCGCTCCGCCTCCTCCTTTGCGAGCATTACTGCTTCGCAGAAGGAGGTGACGGCTTTCCATTCCCTCTCGCTCCGTACCATGGCCTGGACCAGGGCCAGACGCGAGAGATCGCCGCCGCCAATCGCCTCCGCGAGGACACTGCGGTGCTCCGCCCAAGCTGGGCATACCTCCACCGTATGCTCCACCGTGTCCTCCGGGCGATCCACACAATGGTGACACCCGGGCGTTTCCTCCCGCCTTATGCGAAACAGGAAGCTCCCGAAACAACCGTGTCCGGTGAGGACCTGTGTCAGGCGGAAGGTGAGGACGCCGTGGCGCCTCTCCAACCACTCCTCAAAGAGGGGACTTACCGCCGCTATTGTGGCGTGCCCAATTTCTCATACACCTACATGGGCATTTATGAAACGTCAGATTCTAGCTGCACGGTTCCAATTGGTCGTTTCCTAAGGAGAAGAGCCGGCAAGAGATAGATGCGCGAATGTGAGTTCATATCTCACGCATAAATCTATAAGCTTTTTGTAAGTTTTTGCTTGATTGAAAGTAATGGGACAGAAATATAATATTCTTTATCTTGTTCGCTTTGTCCACATATCGTAAAGTAAAAAAGGTTGAGCATAGAAAACTAAACAAGGAATTGAGATTTCTGTGAGGTAGACATGAGTTTTACGAATGTTTAACTTGATCGGAATGAACGTTGTCGATTGATTGTAGTTGTTGGTTAGTGACGTGTGGTTTAATAGATAGCAGTATTGTATTTATTCTCAAAATCAGGCAAATATTAATATTGAGGCGAGGGCGACTATTATTGCGCTGCATAAAAGTGGTATTAATAGAACACCAATATCTGATAAAACCGGACTAAATGTGAGTATTATATTTGTCGTGGATGGATGGCACCACAGTACAGCGGACAGCGCCATCTAACAATTTGATTCAGAAACGAATGATCATGTGATCGGAAACGCAAGCGAGCCCTACCGCTTGGACACGATCGTCGGTAGAGGAGATTCAGTGAGGACTGGCGGAGAGACCCGAGTGTTGCGACAGTCAACAGAATACGGTCGAGTTTGGACAGTCTTGGCAAACGCTCGGTACCAACGCACGTGTCGGTTTCCGTTGCTTGTGTTTATTTCGTTAGCCAGTGTATTAAAGTTATTTTTAATTCGAATTATCTTTTCGTTCGAGTACCCACTACAGTGCCCACACTAAAAATGTGTCGGATCCTGAAGAAGATTAATACCTAGATGTTTTGTTTTAATTATTAAATCAAAAATCGAACGTTATTTATCCAAATTAGACTGAGAATCAGCACTTTTCGAACGTCAAAATTACATAAGACAGTCCCCCAAAACGCCCGCCCTTCACCACTTCCTAGTGCTTTAGCTGGCAATTTTAAGTAATTACCGAATCATTAAATTAATTGCCATACGACAACTAGCCACGCCAATGCCAAAAAAAAAGATAAAAAAAATAATTGAATGTACACATAAATTCACGCCTTCTTCCCATGGGGGTAGGCAGAAACCACAGAAAGCCACCTGCTACGTTCCTTACATACTCCTTTTGCCTCGTTTACGTTCATACATCTGGTCATACACGAGCGCCGGTTGAGAGTACTTCGTACTACTACACCTGACTTTTCTGAAGAACATCACCAATAAGGTCAGTATATGTCTTCCTAGGGCGCCCCCTCCCGGCGTTTCCACTCACATCTGCCTTGTAAATACCTTTTGTTAGTCTCCTTTCATTCATCCGCTCAACATGACCAATCCATCTAAGCATACTCTTTTCAATTTTTGTCACTACATCTTCTCTTAAACCACACCGTTACCTTATCACATCATTCCTCAGCCTATCATTCAAAGTCACACTACACATGCTCCGCAAGGAACGCATTTCCACAGCATTTATTCTGCTTTCATGCTTCTTTTGCCACACCCAACATTCACTTCCATACATAAGCGTAGGCACCAGCACGCTATTGTGAACAGCCAGTCGTGCCTTCTTGGACATCAACTGGTTGGTCACAATTGCATGTGTAGCAACATTCACTTTATTTCCCGCATTCACTCTCCTTTCGACATCTCCATCAATCTTTCCATCCCTTGTAAACAGACTCCCCAAATATACGAACTCACTTACTTGTTCCACACTCTCACCATTTATTTTCACATCACAAACCGATACATCCTCTTCTCTTTCAAACACCATGACTTTCGTCTTATTTACATTTATATTCATTCCTTTCCTCTTATATGCTTCATCCATCACATTCACCATGTCTTGCAACTGTTCTGCTGACGATGTAAGTAGCACTTGATCGTCTGGATAGAGCAGGCATTTAACAGGCAACTCATTCATCGTCAATCCACATTGAGGTTTAGTTTCAAACTTCTTTTCGTCAAGAAAATTAACACTTAAGCTATAACCCCAATATTATAATTCATTGTGACGTTACATTAAAAGCATAAAGTCTTAATCATTATATTAGTTTTCAATAAACTCTGCTGAATACCTATAATAAGTGGGTATCAACAATTATATTTGTGTTATTAGAATATTCTTTCCTTGTTATGTTATTATGAATTGAATGTGACGTCACAATTGTCATAAAAGTTTGTTAATTTTATAAATATATAAAACGAATAAATATTTTTATTATCATATGCAGCACGATTTTTTTAATTCCACCTTCCAACACCGAAGAGTTAAATAAAAAATCACATAAATAGGTAAATAATACACTATGTAATATTTAACTTCTTATAAAAAATAAATAATAAGCATGAAACAAGCATAAATAAACATAAATACCCAACAAATTGTTTCATAAAATTCAAAATAAAATATAATTTATGGCCAAACCGCTACCAGCACATGTTAAAATTACGCAAATTTTAGCAATGCCATAAACTGGCCAGATCACGCGCATGATGGGTGTCCAACAAAAGTGACGTTAATATATTTTTGTTTCGTGCATTGCGATGCGAGTACGCGACGATACACGAGTGTGTGCAGTGCAAAACTGCGATCTTTGTGGTGTGTGGCGTTAGAACACATACAGTCGTACCGCGAGTTCACAGCAATATGACTCTTAACGTGCCTATGCACTTTTGAGCGTTTACTGTACAATAAATTTATAAATCTTCGACGGCGCACCTGCCCACCGAACAGTGCTGGCCTGGTTCCATACCAATGCTTGAAGATGCTTATAAGCTCGAGACACACAAGCTTATAACTTCAAGTTTCTTCCATAATATATCGTAGGAAACCAGATCTTAAGCCCTAGACAGATCGAGGAAGCAAGCGAAAACAGGTGCTCATCGTTTTGTGTAGTACCTGACGGCCTACTTGAGACACGGAACTGCACTTTCTGTAGAAATTCCTGGCCGAAACCCGAACTGATTGTCGTGCAGCATGAGACGTTCGTTAAGCTGCAAAAAAAAAAATACAGACGAGAAATTTCAACGCCCCTGCGTTAAAATGTTTCCAAAAGGTTCAGAATCATGTACAGTAGCGCTCAAAAGTCCATAAGCAATCTCACAAAGCAATAGATTGATGCTTCGGTTTCACTTACGACCTTCTTCTATAAGTTGTTTATATACTATAGACACGCACAAACACTCACTTGGTCTGTAATTGATAGAAGTTCATAATTTCAACTAACATATGGCATGCTAGCTTAGTCGTTACCGTGCTTGGGAAGCAGCGCAGCGATTATGGCGAGCCCTGAGTTCGATTCTCATCTGCGCCTGCGTGATGTTATTTTCAAATAATATCTATGTCAAGTTTTTGATATGTTATTATGAGTGAGTTTATGTATGTATGTATGATCAATTTTTGTTTCTTTTAATGAAATTATTTGAAGTGGTTCGATAATCATTCGATGCTTGTCTCGTTCATCTTGTTTCCATAAATAATAGATTTCTGTGAGGTACATGCAATTCGTTACGACTATTCACCTAATTGAACGTTGTTGGTTAGTGACGAATGTTTAAATCTGTTAATTAGCGGTGTTGTGCAAATATTAAAACATTGGCAAAAATTGTTGCGCTGCGTAAAAGAGGATGTAAATGATATGATAACACAAATATATATTGAAACCGGACTAAGTGTGAGTGTTATCATTTAAATATTTCGTATTTAACTAAATTTAAATTGTTATTTGTTTTAATTAGTGAATGACGAGTAAAATGTTATAAATATAAATTTGATATAAATGTCTAATAGTTTCACATTCTTTGTTCTAGACAAATACTGTGAGACTGTAGGTTAAGAGATGTGAGGAAGAAGGAATTCTGGATAGTTGGAGCGCTTATTTATGAAGTGGATGCTTATTTAAATAAGCCCACACAAGCTGAATGAGTATGCAACAAATGGTTTCATACCAACCGGACATTTTGCTGAATTAATTAAAAACATAATTAAAAACTGTTCGCCGTGTACTCCGCGCTAAAAAGGTTGCATCACCGAAGCCCTGCAAACAATAACGTAATAAACAAGAACGTTTAAGGCCCGGAATAGTTTATCCTGTATACTTAATTATAAAAATGAGGTTTAGTTTCAATCATCTTTTCACAGAACGAAAATGAAAATGAAAACTTAAGCTATCCTCAATATGTTACCTATATTATATTCACTAAAGCCAAATAAAATGTGAAATACTTAATGTAAAGAAACTGCCATACAAAACCACCTAATAAAATCACATATTTTAAAAATGATCGAAGCTTAATTGTTTATGCTGAAAAAAATCTACTTATCATTTTTTTTTTACATCTCACATGTTTAAATAAAACAAATTGCTTCTAAGTTCCTTGACATAGTATTGCACATCCTATTTGGCTGAAGAAGTTATTAATAAATAATCGTAGCGGTTATCTTTATGTAAAATATTAAAACAAATAAAAATGTTTTAATTTGTGTTTTCACTTCTAACGCATTAACGTGCCTATGCACTTTTCATCGCTTACTGTACTGAATCCATGTTGACAGTTTGTGGATGCCACCCTGTATTATGACATAATTGACTGTTGAGCTGAACTTTTTTTTTTGTTGTGATAGTGGCCACATTTTTTTTCTTTTTTCAAAATCTGTTAATGCAGATCAATATGTAAAAAAAAGTTAAGAACTGCTAAGACCGTTTTCTTTTGGCGCCAACAGTTTAGGTACCTGCCCCATCTCAAAAATCCATCCTGTGTATGTCGTGATAGACTGCTTAGCTCCATAAAGGTATAGCGTGATGATAACAAATGATTATCATCATGCTATACCATTATGGAGCTAAAGGTTAGATCTGAAACTGTCTGCAATATGTTAACCTTTTAGGTCTCCTTTTTTTGCGGTAAATTATAGAAGAATACGTATCAATTGCAGTATTGCAATAAGCGTGATGTGATAATATGTAGCAAACAGACTGACCTGACTGATAGGTCAAATCTACAGGGATAACTTACACCAATATTCTAAACTTGCCTAGTCGAGCCAAAGAAGCACAAATTAGCATATAGGTACCTAAGCATAATCACCTAATAATGTTCTCACTGCTTGGACACAGGCCTTCACTCTATGAGACGGAGTGGTGGGCCGTAATCTACCACGCGGGCTCAGTGCAGGTTGGTGGATGCCACATGTCTTCGAATGGTTTTGTTTATTTTGGTTCTAGGATAGGGCGCAGAGAGCCGTTCACAAGATCACCTTTAAACACTATCGTTATAGTACGGCTCAATTGTTCAAAGAATATCAGGTCTTTTGCGTGAGGCCGCTCTTTGTGCTGAACTGTACGTTGTGTAGACATGCTTCTTTACGGTTGTATCTCAATCGCTTGACAAAACGTAGGACCATGGCCGTTTGTCCCATAGAGAGGCACAAATCAAAACTTGCACAACGTCATTCCAGAATCCGATCATACAATTTTGTGAACAAACAATGTAACATCTACACGTTCAATATTTTTGACTGTAAAGGTCAGTAAATGGATTATGACCCTTAGCTCTAAGAGGTTGAAAAACTTCTCGATATGTAGATTTCACCCAAACAGTTTCTTGTCCGACACATCCTCTTATACACACATATACCTACACAACACAACACTATGCAACACACACACACACACACACACACACACACACACACACACACACACACACACACACACACACACACACACACACACTATCCAAATGGTTTTATTTTATTCTTAAATGATTATTTTTTAATTGTAGGCCTGTAAATCCGTTATTTCAAACACAACAAACTTAAACCGTTTACTTAACCGTTGTTTTTTCAATTAATCCATTTACAGGCACAGTTGAACTGTCAAAGGATTCGGTCATTCAGAAAGATGAAACTAAAATGAGTGCAAGATAATTCAAGTCTTTGAACTTCTTTGAACTTCAAGACCATATCCCTACCAGCACTTTGAATAACTTTTGGCAGAATGAAGGCCATTATTTACTTTGGAAAACACTGAACACAGCACTCTCATGACACCTTATTTATAGAACATTAACACATATATTAATATTAATTCTATATTAATATACAATCAAATTTTAAAAACATATAAAATTAAATATGAAAATTACTAACTATGTAAACAGACCGCATCTATAAATATATAAATTGTTTCATGTGTTATCGGTATCATTCATTCCGTTGAACACCGTTGTTATCGTGGGATTTAATGCTATTTTTGCAATTTTGTGTATTCTTAACGACTTGGGTTTACCTTTGGGCTGACTATTCTGCACACCAACCTAGACTACGGCATTTACTTCTGGATAACGACAAGTAAGAGATTTGGACTTTGGCAAGTGTTGAAATGCATTGTTGGAGACATCGTTTGTCTGACGAAAGTGATCAGATAGAGAGTGCAGAGATAGGTGTATTCGATGTTAGTATGGTCGTAAACTAATTTGTTTAATTTCATGTACATGTCGGCGTATGTAAACGACAAGTGCAGCGGGCCGAGTTACGCTGTGCAAAGTGGCACATTCACCTCCCCACTCTCCCCACTACTCAGGCCACTTTATGTAAGCGAGTGCGCAGCGTTGGAAGGGATCATTCTTGTGACAGGCTCGGCCCGGTGCGCCTGCTGTAGCGCCTAGAGCTATTATCGCGATCTATTTAATTAATTAACAAGCTGTCGGAATAAAAGAGTTCGTTACTGCTATATCTCATACTTTCATTTAATATGTCGGACCTCTGCCTTCAGGTTATTTCATGATGATTATTTTATAAGAAATTGTGAGTGAAATAAAGTGATTGTGCTGTAACTAGTATCTCTATTTTCTTCGCCCGACAATCCACGCCTACTTACAAAGTGCAAGTGTAATATCGCTGATGAGGGTCTATCCCGATATCAGAATTGGGATTCGAAGGGCAAAAAACTGAAGAAAATAGTGACGACAGTGAAGTGTGGACCAACGTCTAATCTATTCAAAATATGGAGTTTTTGCTATCACGACTTCCGGCAACCGCTTAACCGCAAACTTCAAATTTCACCGCAACTGTGCGACTGATACGGTTTGATCGTGATAATGTCAATAGCTTCAATGGCACATCTCATCGTTGAAGCACAACGGACCAAAAATCAATTGATTGAAGCAAGTGGCAGTACGAACCTTTGAACGAAGTGAAGAATTCGAATCGAGCACCAGCACCGGAGAGTCGTGATACGAACCGTCTCACCTGTTACGTGTATGGACAACCACATAATCCGGTGAGCTCGTTCCTTTTCTTTTTAATAGATAATGTGCTGGTTCGTTTGTAGCTTTTAGCTTTTTCAAAAAGTTCCCGGGCACTATGCGCTGTGATTTAGTTTACCTTACGTATAGGTTACCTTAGGTATAGGTAAAGAAAACGTTAAATATGAATCGCAGAATACTGAGCCGTGGTGAAGTTCAACACGTCATTGTCCTTTTTTGTTTCATGTTGTGCCTGTTAACTCAATTACAGAACCAGTTATTATAGGTAGAGATCTATTAGATAGTGGTATCCATATACGTACAGATATTGACAAAATTACATTATATTCGGGGAAAGAAGTTAACGTTACTGAAGAGATTCATTATTCTTGTATAATATTAATACTGACCTACATGGGTAAACTCGCATTAGTTCAGATATTGCAAAAGGAATATGATTTCTTTATGACAGGTATACCGCGTTGCGTTACGACTGGTGTTTATGACTAAATAAATTTATTTCTTATTAAGAACTTACAAAGATTTCACTTACTTGAGAACATTTTTAAACTTTAAATATAACTTGGACACACAAACTAAGCTGCTAATCTAATTATCATCTAAGTAGTAATAAGATTTCTTTTCGTACTCAAATAACATTATTAACTAACACAAAACTTAAAACATTTCGATCCACCCGCAAAAGAAATAATGGGGAAGGTCGGGCAAAGCTAATTGTAGATGGCGTGACCATAGCTAGGTCCGTACGGCCTACAAAAATTTTGACATTTCGTTCATTCGTTTAATTTTATGTTCATTCATGAGTTTTATTTTATTTCACTATTTCGTTATTTTCGGTGATTTCAGTATTTTAAATCAAGTAATTGACATGGAAAGTGTCAGAATTAATATTTCCTCGTAATCTCTTTCTTCAAAATGTTCACGACATCAATTCGGACTCAAAAAAATCTGTACGAATAGCTTTAAAGCACAATCTTCTAATTCTAGGGGCTTACGAGAAATTCGAACTCCAATTTCTGAGTATCTAGGAACACAACATCGAGTCAACTTTCGCTAAAATAAAATAAAACCACATCACGCCTTGTATTTTTAGCTTGTGTTGGGAACTAGCTACGACAGCGCCATTTTGACAGTTGCCTTCCCCATTACCGTAGATAAGGAATGCGATCCCGGTGCCACAATAAAGCAAAACAGCAGCAGGGCAAGTCTGTTTATGGGAGTAGTATTTGATAATTAGATTGTGATTTTCTTAAATTAAATTTTGTAAATACCCAACGAGTTTGCATTCTTTACCTCTTTAGGTAGCTTATTATATTATTGCACCTTGAAAAAATAATTGTTCTCTCGCCATTGACTGTCCGCACTCGCGGTAGTAAAATGTGATCCTTCCTACGACAGCCGCGATTGTGTCACTGATGTATTTTTGTGAAATGTGACTGTAGGTGCAAGGTAATCATAGTGAAATAATATGTAGTTTTATCATTTTATTTTGAACGATCTGTAGGTCCTTGAGGTTAGTTTTTGGCTCGTTGCCCCATATTTCACGTGTTTTACGTTTTGAACCTTGAATCAAATCAAAAAGGGCCTATCAAATGGACAGACATAAGATATCCACAAGAAAGTGATCGAATTACTTACATCAGAACCGGTTCTGACTATAATTATTTGACTGTAACGCACTGATGGAACTAAACACCGAGCTCTGAGGGTACGGGGCAATATTGATTTAAAAGTAAGTTTTTTTGTTTCTTATGTCTTGTCTGACTTTAGCCGACGAATAACTGATACAGAATCGCAGTGTTGTTTTTGCAAGTTGGAGACCCTGGCCGTCATTGAAGCTGTTGAAGGTTTCCGGCGACGGGCGTATACTGTGTTTACAGATCGTAGCTCCGTCAAGGCATCTAGTTCAGTGATCGGCCTCGTTCCAGGTGCTCACGTACTGTACATTTAGACACCGCGGGGAAGTTTAGTGGAGAAATCGATAGCAAGGAGTTTTCTTGTCATTGTTAACTCTTCCACTAAATGCATCCTTTTCGAGTGCACTTCCTAGTTGGATGCAGCTGGTGCAGTTTAAGTTCTAAATGATGCTGTCTGTCTTTTCGGTGCGACTTCGCGGATCATTTCGGATCGGAGCAGGTATTGTATAGGCGCAGACAGTGCAATGTTATGGTGCCCATGGTGTAAAGTTGCACCTTGTTGCTACTGGTTCTGGCAGAGCAGGTAGAGAGTCATGAGAACATTTGGTGCTTACTCGTTATAATCGAAAGTGAATTGGGTGGGACCTGGCGCGGCAAGCTTCTCGAAGTGCAGCTAGCGACGGATTGTGCAAGGTCTATGGTACACACGAACAGAACTTGTGTTCGGCACTCGGGCGCGGCTTTTAAGTCTGGCTTCATATTTTGAGTCTGGGTTTCGGTTAGATTTGGTTGAAATTCGTAAGATAGCATCTGAGAATATTGGGAGAGCTGCTGCGTCGCAAACGGAAAATGAGACCGTTTTATAATGGCGATACCTTCTTCATTGAATGTGCCAGATGGGTCACTTTGCAGGGAGTACCGACTTCCCTTTGTTGTGTCTTAGAGCATACAAATATAGTCGTGAGCGTTTGCGTGCCATGCCCGGGGAATGTGAGGGCTTGGTGGATGCAGCTACCACCTTGACTGGTAGCTTGAAGGAGGCCAAGATGGCGGCAGTCCGGGATTGACGAGTGGAATGGGTGTCGTCGGGTGGTGGCAGTGATTTATTGTCTATTTGTAGTTCACGTACGTTAACCACCAGCTCTGGAAACCTCTCGGCATCGGAAAAGGAATATATAAGGGACCGACTCATGCGGGTTGACGTCCTATGATGTGTGTCATTGGGTGGACTATAGAACTGGAATATGCAGGCTGATGTTCTGGATCATAATTATTATAAAGTGATCGTCTAGTCTGAGAGGCTATGAGATCAATGGAGATATGTGTGGGTGGTATTAGCGAGTGATCGGAGCGACGCCGATGGGTTGCCCGGTCCATGTTATTTGGCGAGATAGCTGGTTGGAGGGACGCCTATTTCAGTTGTCCGGGTCAGCTCCTAAAGGTTGAGTTTGTGGGAATATAAAACATTGTAATGTGTGTCACTGATGGACGAGCGTAAAAGTAATGTTTCTACCAGTTTTATTCTCTTTACAGAAAAATGGGCCCGCGGTTACTTACGGCGACATATGAGGATGGAGACGCACAAGGACGCGCGAATGTCAGCCTGGTCGTGACGGCGCTTCAATACTAAAATTATTGTTATTTAGATTTCATAGTTGTAGCTGCTAGTTTAGTGTCATGAACATGAATTATGTGTCTGATACGACACATTCGGTGACATGAAACTATGACACAACACCGAACGCTATGTACATTGAAGTGACGATTTGTTGGCTTTATGACTTGAGACTCGGTCGGCATTACACAGGCCTGCTACGCGTTCGGTGGAGTGTCTAAGTTGTGTCTATTATTAAAATTCAAATAAAAACTAATAATTAGCATATGAGGTAACCCTGTAGAGTCCGCAATGACTGGTCCAGAGAACAAAAAAAAAAAGGAAAAAAAATGTACTGAAGGTTCAAAAATGAACGGTCCAGAATTAGTAGCAAGCTCTGAAGGGGTGAACCAGTCCAGATTGCTAAAGTCCTGTAGGCTTAATAACAAGCGGTCCAGAATTAGTTGCAAACTCTGCAGGGGTGAACCGGACCAGATTGCTAGTATTAGGATAAATAACGAAGGCTCGATGTCGAGCGGTCTAGAGTAAGTGGTAAACTGTGAAGGGATGATCCAGACCAGATTGCTAGTCAGGATGAACGAACATTAGTACTAAAGTTCTGTCATTTTAGATAATGTTTGATGAGACTACGCGTACGAGGACGTCCGCACGTCAGTATGGCCGTGTCGGCGTGATCTATGTAAACGACAAGTGCAGCGGGCCGAGTTACGCTGTGCAAAGTGGCACATTCACCTCCCCACTCTCCCCACTACTCAGGCCACTTTATGTAAGCGAGTGCGCAGCGTTGGAAGGGATCATTCTTGTGACAGGCTCGGCCCGGTGCGCCTGCTGTAGCGCCTAGAGCTATTATCGCGATCTATTTAATTAATTAACAAGCTGTCGGAATAAAAGAGTTCGTTACTGCTATATCTCATACTTTCATTTAATATGTCGGACCTCTGCCTTCAGGTTATTTCATGATGATTATTTTATAAGAAATTGTGAGTGAAATAAAGTGATTGTGCTGTAACTAGTATCTCTATTTTCTTCGCCCGACAATCCACGCCTACTTACAAAGTGCAAGTGTAATATCGCTGATGAGGGCCTATCCCGATATACACATAAATCATATCAGAGATAAAACACAGAGAGCGAGCAAAAGTGGGGATTTCTTTCAGATGTTAGCTTTTACTTATTTAGTCTCGTATAATCTTTCAACCTCGCGAGTCAAGTCAAGATACTTGATTAGTTGGATATTATTATTTATGTATAATCACACTACTAGTTTATTATACTGATGCGTGGATATTTTAGATAGTCTATCCTTTAAGCTACTCAATACGGGTGCCTGTATAACACATGGTTTGGTAGCATTGCACGGGGTGCTCACGTTCTTCATCCGGTACTAGGACATGATTATAGCTTAAACTTGTAAAAGTACTTAGTGTTTTTTTAACCATGGTATTAATATTTTCAGATAACTGGAGACAACCTTATGAAATAACTATACTACTATAGAAAAAGTTAGTAGTTTAGCAAGTCAAAGTAATTAATAGAATTAGGGTTAAATAGGTATTTAGACTCTCTGTGTGTGTATATTCTTGTGACTGTGAACATTATAATATTCTTTTTTAAATATTATTTCATGACGATATTTAAATTATCTATGGAAATGGAAAGAAAAAAAAAACTTAAACTGAGCAGTGTTGCAAAAACCTGCAATGTTACGAGTATCTCCACAGAGCAATCAATGAACTCATTGTACAGAAATTATATTGCATTAGGCTTAGATAAATGATTGGTCTCGCTGCGCTCGACTTGATACCGTAGGCGTACTTGGTAAATGCGGAAACAAATACTACGCCGAAGTCGGCGTTCCCGAGCCAGTCACACTGCAAGCTGTCTGTCACGTGCACGTGCCGAATGTTTTATTAAATTGTGTGTGTAATAATACTACATCAAATAAGAAGGACACTGGGATCACATACCATCAGTACGTATCGTATAGTTTCGAAATATCAACATAAAATAACATGAATCCTATACGCCATTCAGTGTTGCCGCGTACACACTTTTTCCCAAGATGGCAGCACAGTTGCAAATTAGCACATTTTCAATTTTTATGCCTAACTTAGAAATAATTGAGAGAGAACTTTGTTATACGCGGAAACTAACGTATTAACTTATATTTTTAGACATTCTCTTTACTTGTTAACTCGTCTCTTACAAAGTTTTGTTCCACGAAACATTTAGCAGTCTTCACTTTATTCTATACACACACATGAACGGTAAATAGTAGAGCCCTACCGCTTGGACACGATCGCCAGTGGAGGGGATGCAGTGAGGACTGGGGCGGATAGACCGACTCACCGACCGAGTCGAGCGTCAACAGAATACGGTCGAGCTTGGAAAGTCTTGGCAAACGCTCAGTACCAACGCACGTGTCTGTTTCCGTTGCACGTGTTTATTTCGTTTGCCAGTGTATTAAAGTTATTTTAATTCGAATTATAACCCAACTAACTATAGACCCATTTCACTGTTAGCAATATTCTCCAAAATTCTTGAAAAAATTGTCAATTTACGGCTCACCTCATACCTGTATTACAACGATATAATATCTAACAAGCAATTTGGCTTCAGACAGGGAAAATCCACAGAAGATGCAGTAAGTCTCTTAGCTATTCTTGTAACTTCTTGTTTAGATTCCTATTCTTCTAAAAAAGCTCGAGACGATTGGTATAAGAGGACTGCCACTCAAATGGTTTGAGACCTACCTTTCTAACAGAAGGCAATGTGTGAAAATGGGGGACACCATCAGTAGTCATAGCAGCGTAGAATTTGGAGTGCCTCAAGGTGGTGTCTTGGGCCCGACACTATTTATCATTTATATTAATGATATTCGTCAAGCCATTACACAAAATGCAGAGGTCATCTGCTATGCAGATGACACGGCTATTATTTTTCATAACAAATCTTGGGAAACAGTCCGTGAAGAAGCACAAACTGGCTTAACTAGTATCAAAAACTGGCTCGACCTTAACCTTCTGTCACTTAATATTACAAAAACGAACTACATCTGTTTCCATAAAACTCTCTCATCAGCACCTAAACTTTATTTACAGCATCAAATCCACCCACCACAGTTGAACTGCAAGTTGAACTTGCAGTTCAACTCCATGCACCTGTGAGGAAATTTAAAAGGTTGAATCTCTCAAATGCTTAGGGGTTCTGTTTTAACGATCATACATATTTAATTTTGTTCATTTTAAAAGACGACTTGGCTAATAAATTATTTACCTTATCTTTTCTTTCGAGTGCCCACACTAAAATGTGACGGATCGTGAAGGCCCGATGTTTCGCATCTCGGCCACCCCTGTGGCGACAAATATAAAAACCAAAAAATATATAGGTATAAGATGGAAAATAAACAAGAAATACATTCCGCGCATCAAAGCGAGGGTTTGTCAAAAAACTAGTGTCATCAATTTTCTAAATAGCTATTTTTTTTTGTAATATACATACGTACATATATTATTACTTGACATTGGCAAAATAGTGACATAATTTTCACAGAATCCATAAATTGTAGAAAATAATAGACTGGAAATTACATTTATTTATTTATTTAAACTTTTCGAACCCAAAGAGGTACAAAGGCGGACTTAATGCCTTAGGCATTCTCTACCAGTCAACCAAGGGTGGTGAAGAGATTAGATGGCAGGTGCTTTAATTGAAGGGGACGATGATGGAAGAAAAATAACTTTAAAAAAAAAATATAACTTGTGAAGTGTGATGTAAAATAGATATTGTGTAACTTATAATACACATATATACATATTAAAAAAGTATATACTTACAATACATATTTACATATATATGTTTATAAATACATTATATATATATATATATATATATATATATATATATATATAATGTATTTATATATATATATATATATATATAAATACATTGAGACCAACTTTTTCAAATATTTTAAAATTCTAATTATTATTCTGAATTATGTAGGTAGATAAGAATATAATTGTCGTCACCCGTCGACACACGTAAGTATCTTACACAATAACACAAAAGTAGGTTGCTAACCTAACAGTTTCCAGAATTACGTGTACAATTTAGAACTTCAATAAATATTTTCATACAATTGTTAGGCTGGTACATACAGTGAAAAATATCAACTAACAAAAATCTTATGAACTAACATATAACACAATAAAACTATACATCGCTACCTCCTATGCGCTGCTTTTTGTGTTTTTGCCGCCGTATCAATCTTCTCCTTGACACTGTTTACTTTCATCGTATATTATATTATAGATTTAAAACAAAATCTTGAAGACCTTAACACTAAACATAAAATGGTAAAAAAAGCTGCAAATAAAATAACGTCCGAGGTCACCACCACACCTAGAAAGAAATCCAGAAATACACCGATAAAAATATACCCAAAAAAATCTGAAAAAAATCCTTCACACAATGTCTCGTCTCAACGTACTACTGTGACACCGAAGGATCATATTACGGATAAGAACACACCGCTATTAAAGTTACTCAAGAAAAACATAACAAAAAGGAATAAAATAAGCATATTAAGTAGTAACAAAACCAATAAAATACTACCAATAGCAGAAGACTTTTTCTACAACTTCCAAATATGTCATCATCTTATACCAAATTGCGGAACAGAGAAATTAATTGAAAATATTGACACAAAACTAACGAACTACACCCAAGAAGATTTCTGCTTTATTTTGATACGCGAAGAACATTTTCATAAAACAAATAATTACTACAATGTTGTTGTCCAAATAAGAGAAGCTCTAAGTAAAATACAACATACGAACATAATATTATGTCTTCCTACATATAAGATGAACGCAGTGATATTCAATTGCAGGGTCGAAACCTTTAATAATATGTTGTATTTGGATAATCAAACACATAATTATGCTGAAATTTTTGACTCTAATTTGGATTTGTCCTGTGATTATGTGATGTTTGCTAAGCACACTGGTCGTCTGAACAACAATGGAATGAGGAATATATACCAAAATTTAAAATGTTTGGTGGATGAATATATGTGTGATAGTACGCAGCATATTACGATGACTAATGACGTCCAATATGATGATATCCACGGAACAAACTCCTCAGGAAATTCTGAACTTTTTCGTTTATAGTAACATAAATAATATTCATCAAGATATTGCTGGTGTTAGAGATGGTGGCGAAATAAAACAGACTTGGTTCCAGGCTCAACTTGGAAGGTGCGAGTGGGTGCAGGGCTTCGTAATAAAACAGCTTGCAGACGAATTTCTTAATAAGAATGTTCTAAGCGACGTGGTATTTTTCGACAGAGTAAAAGAAAAAAGTATTGCCAACAACAAAAAACACTTTAGGCCGGACGCACTCGTACCTTGCAACATTGTAATTTATTTTTAAGAAACGTTTTACACATTGCCAACAGATGGCACTAGATACCTTAACTTAACATATAATTAACTTATCTACGTACCTATACGTATCTACACTATGTTACACATAACATAACATCACGCCTTGTTTCCCCGAAGGGTTGGGCAGAGGTGCACCTATAGTACACACTATGTTCTGTGATTTATACCGATATTGAGGCGTGCGTCGTCCACAATCCGCCCCCATAGTGCTGAGCTAAGTTGACTAAAGCAAAATTAACAAATTATTTAGTAGCTAAAAACAGATTTACAATTAAAATAATAGTTGAATAACTAAACAAAAGTACAGCTCAGCGCTAACATTCCGCTGGCAAGAGAAGGGCGACGCGCGTCACCGGACGCCGCACCACACCAGTACGTGTGCGCACATCAACCACTCTGATGCGTCCATCATGGCCGCCATGAGTCGCAATCACCACCCCGTGGCGCCAAGAACCTCGCTCTAAATTTTGTTCAATTAAAAGAACATAGTCTCCATTTCGCAACGCTCTCTGCTCTTTGTTCCACTTAAATCTAGGTAGCAAAGTAGGTAAATACTCCTTTATCCACCGCCCCCAGAAAGCATCAGTTAAACGTTGCGCTATGCGCCATTGCTTACGTAAACAAAGGTCGTCATTATTAAAGATACCGAAAGCGGGACCGTTAGACGATGTTCCTATCAAAAAATGATTGGGTGTTAGGGCTTCAGGAAAGTTAGGGTCACAATATACATAAGTTATAGGACGACTGTTTACTAATGCTTCTACTTCCGCAAACAATGTAGCTAACGTCTCCGCACGTGGAGCGCGTTCCTTAAGTACGACCTTCAATGCTGTCTTCACCGTCCGTATCATTCGTTCCCAGGCACCTCCCATCTCAGGCGCACCAGGAGGAATAAATCTCCACTCTATGCCTCTTACAGTGCCGTCTTCCTGAAGTTTACTTCGATTGAGTTCTAGTAAACTACGTTTTAATTCGTTATCGGCACCTTTTAGGTTTGTTCCGTTATCAGAGTAAATAACGCTAGGCGTTCCGCGACGAGATATCATACGCCTAAGTGCCATAAGGAGCAGTGGTGGCCCAGTGGTAACGGTCCCGACTTACGAGTTGTAGGTCGTGAGTTCGAACCCAAGCAGGCGCTTTACTTTGTGTAAATAATTTAATCACCACTGCTCTCAAAACGGTGAAGGAAAACATCGTGAGGAAACCGGCATGTCCTAGAACCAAAAATTTGAAGACATGTGACATCTACCAACCCGCACTGAGCCCGCGTGGTGGATTACGGCTCACTACCTCTCATAGAGAGGAGGCCTGTGTCCCAGCAGTGGGAACGTTATAGGCTGATTATGCTAAGTGCCATAATAGCCGAGTCCGTAGTTAAATTATCGGTTAACTCTAAATGAATTGCGCGTATCGTCAAACAAGTAAAAATTACACCGTATCTTTTTTCTCTCCCTCGGCCTATTGTAACCTCCATAGGGCCGAAGAAGTCAACTCCCGTAAATGTAAAAGGTCTGCGGTGGTGCTGCAAGCGCGCGGCAGGGAGGTCAGCCATGCGCTGCGGCTGGGGCGCTGCGCGACGGTACCGGCAGAATAAACAACGCGAAGCTACGGCGCGTACGGTCGGCCGAATTCTAATGATCCAGTACCTCTGCCGTAATTCATTTACGACCAGTTCGTGCGCTCCATGAAGCGCTTTCCTGTGATAGTATTCTACTAACAGTCGTGTCAACTTGTGATGACCATCAAGTATGGCGGGTCTCATTGTCGATTGTTCCACACCTTGAACTTTGTCAATTCGACCTTGAACTCGTAAAATACCTTCAGAGTCAATATAGGGCGTCTAGAAGACATTAAGGGCTTGTTTTGCTTAAGAAGTTCAATGTCTTGAGCATAGGAGTCTTGTTGACACTTCTTAATTAAAAGCTTTTCCGCTTCGTACAATAGTTCAACACTAAGTTGAATGTCAATACGCCGACATCGTTTTATAAATAATAATACTCGAGCGGTAACTCGAACAAGTCGCGTCCAAGACGAAAATTCGTTTTCGTTAGGTAATGAATGTTGACTAACCTGTGACGTCATAACGTTAATACTCCTGATCTCATATTCCGCGTCATCTGATGACTTGGTAGACCTCAGATCCTTAGGCCATGTATTCTCTGGCTGCCGTAAGAATCCAGGTCCTTGAAACCAAACATTGTCGTACGTTAGTGGTGGTGCTTCTTCTTTAGTAGCTATATCAGCTACATTTAGTTTTGTCGGTACGTACCGCCATTCCGTTATCTTAGTTAGTTCGTCAATTTCACCCAGACGATGAGCAACGAACGGTTTATAGTTCCGAGGATCACTACGAATCCATTGAAGGATCGTGTGTGAATCAGTCCAAAAGAAGCGCTTGTCGGCCTTTAAGCTTGAATGTTCTCGCTGAACAATATCAGCAAGACGTGAACCTATCAACGCGCCTTGTAGTTCCAATCTAGGTATGGATATAGGACGGAGTGGGGTCACTCTGCTCTTCGCGGCTGCAAAACACACGAGTACGTTCCCGTCCTGCCGGGTCACGCGCCAATAAATAACCGCGGCGTAAGCTTTAATGGAAGCGTCACAAAATATATGCATCTGTATATCTACAATCGTGTTGGCGTGTTGAGTACTTACAGTAGTTGAGCAGCACTGAGTCCACTTACCTGCATTAAAATACCAACGCGGTATTCGTAACAATTCTAATTGTTTTAATTCGCCAAGCCATTTGTTCCACTTGATCTGTTCGGCAGGCTGAATTTGGCACTTCCAGTCAACACTAGATCTATGTACGTCTTGTAAAATAATTTTAGCTTTTATCAAAAATGGTGATATAAATCCGTGAATATCATAAACTGACATAATAATGCTAAGCATTTTTGCCTTTGTCGGTGGTACGGTCAAATTAATCCTAAAACCGAACGAATCATCCGCGTGATGCCATGTTAATCCTAAAGTGCGCTCAGTTGTGTTGTTTACTCCATCTTTGAACTGTATAGCGCTGTGGGCTAACGCATCCGTAGGTATAGAATCTAAAACTCGTTTGCTATTACTCGACCAACCTCTTATCTCGAATCCACCTTTCCTATGAATGGAGGTTATATCGTTGACTAATTTAATTGCGTTACTCTCGTCGCTAGTTGAATGTAAGCAATCGTCCATGTAATGATTTTTTATTATTACGTCAGCGGCCTCCGGATTAATGCTTTTGTATATTAGCGCGTTCTTATTCTTTATATGCTGTGCAATAAAAGGTGACATCGTTCCGCCAAAGATAAGGCTTTGCATGACACAATGTTTAATCGTACTACCTGTAGACTCTTGCCATAAAAATCTAAATACATGTTGGTCTTCTGGCCGTATTTTGATTCTTAAAAACATATCGCGTATGTCGGCTACGATTACGAACTGATTTTCGCGAAATCTAAGCATTATTCCGAACAAGGAATTGTACAAATCAGGTCCAGTCAATAAATAATCATTTAAACAAACATTATTAACCTTTGCGGCAGCATCCCACAGTAACCTCAGTTTTCCTGGCTTGTTTACATTCTGCACACCAAAGTGCGGGAGATACCAAACGTGATTAGCGGAGAGTAATTCATCGTTCTGTAGTTCTCGTGCATAACCAATGAGAAATAACTTAGCAATTTCCTGCTTATACCTACCTGCGTAATCACTATCTTTATGAAATTTGCGTAACAACATTTGTTGACGTGATAGGGCATTACTGTACGAGTCGGGCATATCGAAATTGTCTTTTTTTAAAGGAAGACCTACTTCCCACTGAGTACTTACTTGACTTGCAGTTTTATCAACAATATCAATAGCTCTGACATGATCTTTATTCTCACGAGATAAGGTCGATATTCCAACGGAGTCAAGATTAAATGAATTTTTGATATGATCATTAAGTTCACATAATACACGCGTGTTATCACTATCAGAAGAGCGAGCGAGATGGAAGACATTAAGTTCACTTACCGAAGAGTGAATACGACCTTTGTGGTGGCCATGGATGGTCCATCCCAGCTTGCAGCGTGACCCAAACAGCGAGTTCCTTCCCCCGTCAACAATCTCGAGCAGAGCTATAATAAAATAATTATCCTGACCTAACAATATACGCGGCACTACACTGTGCGCATCAATTAATGGTTTTATATGTGCTAAGTGGGTACATTCAACTTTGTTTACGAGTTACATATTTTGAGCACTTAATTTTAACTTATCACATTTCGTATTGTTATTTCTTATCGTATTGTTGCCACGCAATTGTTGACCTTCACAGGGAAGTAGCTTATTTCGTGCTGATAGTAATTATGTAACGACTGTAACTTTTTCAGTTGCGTCGTTATATTGTAAACAATGGTGTCAGCTCGGCCAAATCTTAGTTCCAGTGCATTTAGTACTGCTAACGGCGGTGTGTTGCCGATCAGCAGGTCAGTTACAGCTTCTTTAGCCTCACCTCGTAGTGCTCGACGAAGTCTGCACAAGTTTTCAGAGTCACTGAACCGGCACACACGGGTTGAGTCTTCGTAGGCATTTTTAAAATGTAGCCACTCTATGCAGTCACCAGTAAAATTAGGCAGTTCGCGCGGTGTAGCGAGCCGGCTGAGCAGCCGATCCTCGTGCTGCGTGGTTGTCTGTCTCATCATATCTTTTAAAGTATATGCCAGCTGTTGGATGCTGTCCTGAGGTGGTTGAACAGGAGGACAGTCATGGTCCAGCCACTTCTCCACATCATTATGTTTCTGTTGATCCGACATGGATACAGAACAGTTCGTGCCTTGGTTTTCATCATGAGTTCCCTCGATGTCGGCGTGGTTTTTGTCATCGGCGTCGACAAGGGCAAGGTCCGCTTCTAGTTTCTTATCAATTAATTCCAATTGAATCTTCGCTTTTGCTTCAGCAGCCTGCAGTTCAAGCTGTTTACGCCGTGCTATAGAAGAAGCTGTCGATTTGTGAGAACGCACTGTAGATTTCGAAGCGCACGTAGATTGCGGCACAGTAGCACGCGGTGACTGTTTTAATTTTAATATAGCCGGCGTCATCGAATAATTAAGTTCCCGTGGCGTTATGGGACAATCGCTGCCATGGGGACGAGTCCGTTCGTTAATCTTCATAGGTGCACTATCCAATTTAAGACTTTCTAGTTGTTCTTTACGCATACGACGCGTCTGCACTGTCGGCGTTTGTGTCCGCTCCGCCATTTTTTTTCTTTCAATTCACGAGTCGAAGACATCCCAATCACATCCGTGCTCGAAGAACAATTGTTAGAGATGGTGGCGAAATAAAACAGACTTGGTTCCAGGCTCAACTTGGAAGGTGCGAGTGGGTGCAGGGCTTCGTAATAAAACAGCTTGCAGACGAATTTCTTAATAAGAATGTTCTAAGCGACGTGGTATTTTTCGACAGAGTAAAAGAAAAAAGTATTGCCAACAACAAAAAACACTTTAGGCCGGACGCACTCGTACCTTGCAACATTGTAATTTATTTTTAAGAAACGTTTTACACATTGCCAACAGATGGCACTAGATACCTTAACTTAACATATAATTAACTTATCTACGTACCTATACGTATCTACACTATGTTACACATAACATAACATCACGCCTTGTTTCCCCGAAGGGTTGGGCAGAGGTGCACCTATAGTACACACTATGTTCTGTGATTTATACCGATATTGAGGCGTGCGTCGTCCACAGCTGGGCTTTTAAATAAGTCAGACCTACTAACTGTTCATCTCCAAGAGTTGTCCAGTAATCACAGCGACATTGACGTAGTCTGTATAACGGAACACTTTATGATGCTTGGTCATGAAAAACTTTTGAATATACCAAACTACAAGTTAGCCGCCTGTTATGCGAGAAGAGCAAAGAAACGTGGAGGTGCGTGCATTCTGATAAAAAACGATCTGGAACATAAAGAACTATTGAACATTTCACGCTATTCAATAACAAATGCAATCGAATGCTGCGGGATAGAACTGGTTAATCAGCAGCTAATTATTATATGTATTTATAGGCCACCAAATTCAAACAATCTGAATTTATTTTATGAAAATTTTGACATTATATTAAAAATATTATGTTGTAAGTCAAATAAGAAAATAATTGTATGCGGGGACTTCAACATAGACACGTTAAAAAGAAATAATATGTCTCTTGACTTTGAATACTTTCTCTTGGGCTACAATCTCAAACTGGAGTTATGTCAACCAACCCGGTTATGTAGTAACAGTTGTTTAGACAACTTTGCATGTAGTTCTCGATTAAAATGTAAATGTGAGGGGATTGACTTGGCGCTGTCTGATCACACTGCACAGATATTAGAAGTCAAGGTGAATAGAACTTGTCGAATAGGATCTTGGCGCATTAAAAAAAGAGATATATCAGTGGATAACTTGGTAAGATTCAAACACTATCTTCAATGTCTATCATTTTGCGACATATACAATACCGAAGATGCCAACGATGCGTATGACTATTTTCTCGAAAACTTTCGTTTATTATACGACCTCTGCTTTCCTTACAAGCTAGTAACTATTAAGTCAAATAAAAATATTAAATGGGTTTCGCGAGGTATACGTGTATGCAGTAGAAAACAGCGTCATTTATTATGGAAATATAGGTATAGTCCATCGAGTAACAATAAGAATAACTTAAAAAATTACTCGCAAAGATTTCGGAAAGTTATTAAGTTGACCCAAAAAGCACAAAACAATTATTACATTAACACCTCTAGTAACAAATCAAAGGCATCTTGGCAGATTATTAATAATAAAAGTCGTTCTGCTGAACCTATAACTCAGATCAGTGTGCGTTATAAAATTATTAGCGACCCAAGAAAAATTGCTAACACTTTCAATAACTACTTCATTGACCAAATAAAACATAACACAAAAAACTCACCTGAGACTACTAAGTTGGTTAGCAATCCTCACTCAATGTTTATGCTTCCAGTATTGCCCCAAGATGTGAAGAGAGCTATACATTCTCTAAAAAATAAAAATAGTGTCGGGTATGATGGTATAGCTACTAAAGTTGAAAAATATGTTTCTGATTCTATTGTTGCGCATCTGAGTCATATCATAAATTTATGTATCTGCTCAGGTGTATTTCCGAATGGCTTAAAAACAGTTGTCATCAAGCCGCTTTTAAAAAAAAAGAACAATAGCGACGACTTAGCCAACTACAGGCCAATAGCCTTAATTCCTGTTTTCTCCAAAGTCATAGAAAAGATAATTTATGAATCGATTAATAAGTTTCTAAATAAATACAATGTTTTATGTGATGAACAGAAGGGTTTTAGGAAAAACAAGGATATTAACACAGCTATTTTCGAGTTACCAGACCATAAAATACATACATGCGCAATTTTTACTGATATGACCAAAGCCTTTGATTGTGTCCATTATGAAACCTTGCTCAATAAGCTCAATGCTTATGGTATCAGAGGTAACATCCTTGACCTGATAAAATCGTACCTTAGTGACCGGAAACAATACACGGAAATAACAAAAATTTGCGTGAAGACTAAACGTTAAAATAAATATTTATCTGAATACAGAGTCATCAGATACGGTGTGCCACAGGGCAGTGTATTAGGCCCACCACTATTCTTGCTCTATATAAATGACTTGCCACGTTACGTTCAGCAGCCAATGGTCTTATTTGCTGATGATAGCACCGCATTAATAAAATGCACTGACGCAAAAAAGTATGAATATGACATAAATAATACACTTAGGGACATAGTAAATTGGCTTGACATAAATAATTTAATAATAAATTTATCAAAGACGACAATAATGCATTTCTATCAGCGCTCACCAGTACAACAAATGGCTATAGAATATGACGGACGGGAAATTGACAAAGTAACAGTAGCAAAATTTTTAGGAATATTGATAGACAGTCAGTTAACATGGAAACCCCAAGCCGAAGAGGTGTGTAAAAAGCTAAGCACTTCTGCATACGTGCTATTCAACTTGAGTAAAAAAGTGAGTGCAACTACAATATTGGTAGCTTACCATGGTTTGGTAGCATCAATTCTGCGATTTGGAATTGTATTCTGGGGTAATTGTAGTTTGAGAGAACAAGTGTTTAAGGCCCAAAAACGCTGTATAAGGGCAATGTGTGGCCTGAAAATGACAGACAGTTGTGTACCTATGTTTAAATCCCTAAAAGTGCTAACATTTCCTTCATTGTACATTTTGGAAATTTCAATTTTTGTAAGGAAAAATAAATATTTCTTTTTAACTGTGTCAGAAAATAGAATTAGAGAAGGACCTGTCAGAAGCCAATATAGGAACCTAATAAAAAATTCTAGCTACAATACAGCTTTGCTTAAGAAAAGTGTTTTCGGAATGGGGCCTACCATATATAATAAAATACCAGATTGTATAAAAAATTATCCAATACATAAATTTAAAAAGGAACTGACAGCCCTATTACTTGATAAGTGTTATTATTCAATTAAAGATTTTTTAAATGACACTACACTTTAGATTTAAAATTTGACAGTATGTGTTTGTTGACATTATAATGCCTGGTTTTAATTATATAATTTTAATTTTAATTATTATTTTTCGGTACAATTTTAATTTGACTACGGAGTTAATTATTTTGTTAAATATATTTTCAATATTTGCATGCCTAATTTAAGGTAGATTGTGCAGGGATCACAAAGTTTGTAAACACCTTATTTATGTACCTACTTTCTTAGCAAATAAACATATTATTATTATCTCCTTTATTATATTTTACAAACTTATAAATTACATTTTTAAATATTTTTTTAAAAATCTGAAAAAAAAGAATTAAAAAACATTTAAAAATATAAAAAATAGTATCCCACCGGTATCGGGAACAGGGTCCAAGCTACCGGCGGTCAGGGCTCCAGAGAGAGGAACCTCCTGACAATGCGAGCCGTGTCCAGAAGTACCGCTTTCTGAATCACGCCCTTGATCCAGCTGCCCAACGAGAGCCTCCTCAGGTGTTTGTCGAGGCTCTTGGCTATTAAGCCATTGGCTGTCACGACTATCGGCACAATGATTGCTGAGTCCACATCCCACATGTCGACAACCTCGCGAGCCAAATCAAGATACTTGATTTCTTTATCTTTCTCGGCTTTCACGAGGTTACAGTCATGCGGGACCGTTATGTCAACAATCATTGTGCGCCGCTGTACTCGATCCACCACCACTATATCAGGCTTATTGGCAATAATAGTCCTGTCAGTGATGATGGATCGATCCCAGTACAATGTGATATTTCCATTTTCGAGAACTGGGTCGGGCACGTACCTGTAGTACGGCACTTCCGATTCCACAAGGCTGTATTTCAGAGCAAGTTGCTGATGGATAATCCTGGCTACAAGGTTGTGTCTATGCAAGTACTCTTCGTTAGCCAGACAAGAACAACCGGAGATAATGTGACTTATTGATTCCCCCGGACGGTGACATGCCCGACAGATGTCAACCGTGCCGTCTTTCTTATTATTATTATTATAAACTTTCTCGGATCAGCGAGCACGCAGCACCGGAGTCAAAACAAAATGAAAACGACTCACCAGATTCGGTAGTAAGTAGATAGAATGTAGCTGGCTTAATGGTGCAGATATCCACTTGCTTCTCAACTCGGCTGTTGCTCGAGTCAGTCTCCCTCTTTGGACAGCATGTGGCTATGTGGCCCGGCACAACACAGAAGAAACAGGTCACTAACGTCGATGCTTTCTTTGAAACGCTGTCTTTGGCTGATTGCGATCCATTACTTCCTGAAAACTTAGACTGAGAATTAGCAAAATTATCGCGAGAACTGTTAGTCAAGCATGCATTTGCCATATGGCCCAGTTTGCCACAGTTGTAGCAACGCCTTGGTAGGTCTTATTTTGGTTTCTTGGCATCACCAGGTGCGTTTAATTTATCTTGCATTGGAGGTCCTTTTTTGCGGTACGTAAATCCAATAATTCCTGTTGTAATCTAACTCGAGTATCAATTTCCGTAGTGAAAGCCAATCGCTGTAGTCGTGGTTCAGTATTTGCTGCATGCGCCATAGTTACAGCTATTGCTATCTTTTCAGTAGAAAGTTGGTCCATTGAGTCAGCAGCGTGCTCAGAAATCGATTTGCGTAAGCAGACAAACATTCTCCTTCCTTAGGACTCTCATTAAGTAGCCTACACAGCATAACAGCAGGAGATTCCACCGAATCGTATCGAGAGAGAAATAGGTCTTTCAACTGAGGCCAAGTTATTCCAGTAAATGTATTCTGAGCTAGCCAAGAGGCCGCCGATCCCTTAATTAAGGGCTTTACTCATCGTAATAATTAGTCTACTGCCAGATAAACGTTTTTCTTGCATGCATAAATCGACGGTATTGCACCAAGCTCGGGCATCACTATCTCGAGACTCGCGATTAAATTCAGGTAGGGTCAGGTTATTTTCTTCTGAATTAGGTTCTTTAATCGCGCGAATCAACTCCATCATTTGGCGTTGCTGCATTTCAAATAACAACTTCCAACGGTTATTTTCACTAGATAACAAATCAACACTCTGACCTGTAGGCTGTTCCTGCGCCTTTCCGTCGTATCCTACTTCTGATGACGGAAGATCGAGTGGCTGGGACACCACGTGTCGCTGCGGATCCGTCATCTGTTCTGGTCTTCCATCGCGGGCGTGTACGTGCAGGTGTTTAACAAACAATATTCGCAAAGTAACGCACTTAATTTACTTTAAAATACAGCAACAATACTCAATCATACAAAATAAGGATTATGATGATAATCACTGATTAAATTAAATCACAATAATTATTCAACTTGATTTTTAGCGCCAATGGATTTGTGCGTGTGCACCGCGTGACGATCACATCAAAAGTGATCGTCACCGCCGCCATGACACTCACAACCCCATTCGGTGTTACCCGCTCTAAATTTAAAACACCACTAAAGAAATAATAATTCCAAACTACAGAGTAAAATTAATGGATTACAAGTTTAAAAAGTGTCACAATAAATCGACTAAATCATCACGCACCGTCATATATTATACTTGTAATTTATAGTTAGTTTTCATGATGTATAGTTATAATTTTGTAAAACAAAATGGGAAAAACAAAAACAATTTTTTTATTTCATCGCTGGCTCCTTCATAATATTATATTTTATTTATTCCGTGACAGCGTACAAATCTGCATCCATTTTTTCTAAGCCATTTCTGAAGTCGTTCAGCTTTGTTCGAAGACCTCTAACATTTTGGTAATATATATAGTATAAATAATAATAATATATTAAGTTACACAAGACTGTCCTTCAAAACGCGCAACGCGCCTTTATCACTTCCCAATGCCTTAGCTGGGAAGAAAAAGTGGCGCAGCAAACTTCCTAACCGCTACTCTGTCTGTTCTTCACTTTATTATAACAAAGCAAGGAAACATGAAATATTTAATTAAATTATTTGTCAGCTAGCACACGTAATATACCAACAAAACATTGAAAACTAATACCCAGCAAAAAGCCTCCAGGCATAAAGGGCGTGCCCGCTTACATTCTTTTGAGATCACCGTACATCCGCGACTATGTGTGCCTGCGCCTGTTCTCGCTCGTTGCATGCTATCATTTATGTGTCTTTAACCACAATTTATTCTAGTGAGGTCGCGGTCCGAACCTCCTTGACTATATACGGCAAGGTTACAAAGTTTGTCGTGGCGTCCCGTGTCACTTGGACGTGTAGAAGCTTGGGCCGCCAAGACAGGTGTCTGGTGAGACCCTCGTGTCGGTCACGGCTGTTCTGCAACCGACATATTTATTTATTTATATATACTTTATTGTACACCACAAAATTACATAACAAAAAAAAAATATCATACTAAAAACATACAATGGGCGGCCTTATCGCTTTCTGCGATCTCTTCCAGGCAATCTTAGAATGGTGCAAGAAATAAATATACATTAAACTAAAACAGATACACAGATATATACATATTAACATATCCTAAGGAATAGATACATAAATACATACATATATGCGAAATATAAGAAACTTAAATAAATGATAATTACAGTTTACGAAAGCAAGATCACAACGACAAGTAATGATCCTTCACAAGTCTTTTAAAAGCAAATAACGACTGCGCGCGTTTTATTTCGACAGGCAGTGCATTCCACAGACGAACGGCCTGGACAGTAAAAGATTTGTCGAGGAAAACTGTGGAGTGCTTAGGCATTTTAAGCTTTAAGTTATCCGATGATCTTAAAAATTTCGTATGGGAGTCGCAAAGAAACTGGAAACGTTTCTTGAGATAGTTGGGAGTGGAAGGGGAAAAGAGCACATTATACACCAGGGAAAGAATGTGAGCATTACGGCGAAGGCGAATTGGTAACCACTTGAGCTTCACACGAACTTCAGAAACATGGTCATATTTGCGCAAGCCAAATATAAATCTTAAACAAAAATTTTGAAGCCGCTCAAGTTTATCGAGTTGGTCTTGGGTAAGGTCAAGATAGCTGGCATCAGCATAGTCAAGGATGGGTTATAGAAGCGATTGTGCAAGCGCAATCTTGGTAGCAGTCGGCAGAAAATTACGCAATCTCTTCAAAGATGCAGCGGATGCAAATAGCTTGCGGCTAACTTCCAGTAGCTGGGCAGTCCAAGAGAAGTTCTTATCAATGAATATCCCTAAGTTTTTAACTTTCTCACTGAGGGGAACAACTGAGTTGTCAAATGAAACTTGAGGAAGAGTCGTCCAGTCGATCCTTGAGACCGTCCTTGAACTGCCCACTACCACAACCTGCGTCTTTATGGGGTTAACCATAAGCCCGTATCTCTTAGCCCAGTCGCATATTCGGGCTAGATCATGATTAATCGTTACGAAAGCCTCGGATAGATTTCCGAGAGGAGCTCGCGAGTAAATCAGTTGTAGATCATCAGCATAAAGATGGTAGGAAGAAATTAGTTCGTCGGAGATGGAATTAATAAAAACTGCGAAAAGTAAAGGGGATAGAACACCACCCTGAGGTACACCGGCAGAAGTATTACACCAGGAAGACAAGGTCTCTCCAATGCAAATACGTTGCCGCCGACCGAACAGGTAACTACGAAACCAGTCAATTACCGATGGAGATATGTTAAGAGAGCAAAGAATGCCAAGCAAAACATCAAAATCAACAGTATTAAAAGCGTTACTGAAATCTAGCAAAGCTAAGACCGTTAGATTACCGTCTTCCATGGCTGACCTTATATCATCCGTAATGTTTAGAAGCGCTGTGGTGGTGCTATGACCAGGACGGAAGCCAGACTGGAAGGGGTTGAGAAGATTATTTTTAGAGAGGAAAGTGCTTATTTGATTGTGAATTAACCGTTCAATGACTTTGGATAGGAATGGTAAGACGGATATTGGACGGTATTCAGAAAAATGCAAGCGGCGAAATAGAGAAGTAACATGAAATGTACTATGTTTGACAACTTCAAATTCAAAAATATTTTACTCCACGTAAAAGTATATACCTTATGAAACAAGAAGGCAGAATGTTTAGGAAATGTGTAGATTATACAGAAAATGCTTAGGAAAATATTATGCATATACATTTATGAACAAAAGAAGACCACATTGACCACTGTTAACTTAGGATTCCCCAATTTTCCCAAAACAAACTATTCAACTATAAATAAAATAATTGGATAGACTCAATTAAATTAATTCTAAAAGTTACTTTCTCTTTTAAAAATATAAAGCGCCTAATAGTTGCCCAATTTCCAAAGCTTCGGCCAAACGCTCTAAATATGCTCAAAACAATTTATCGGGCGCGCGGAGGCCAGTTCAAAAGTGTCGGTTACATTAGCATTTTAAACAAAAAGCCAGTATTAAAGCGAAAACAAGGGGATGAAAAATTATATACCTTATGAAGATATGTTACAAACTTTCGGCGAGATTTATCAACGGGATTACTCTGGAGGTTTAAAATAGCTGGTGATCTAGGTTTGTTATTCACTCAGTATTCACGGGAAACTGCCTAAGGTGCAGTTTTTTTAAAGCGTATAGCATTTTATGTTTAGAGAACACGGCTTTTAAAAAAAGAAATGCAATTGTTTATTCTGGCAATTTGATATAGGAAACCGTTTTACACGTCATACTATAAATTAAAAAAATAAGCTAGATGGAGTCGGAATTTCTTATTTGACTATCCCTGAGTGGAAATGGTGAAACAAACCTAAAACAAAGACAGTCTTTTTTAAAGTCGAGGTATGTTCTGGGTCAGATCATGTGAGGACCATGTAGGTTAGTGTCTGAAATGGTCTTTTGAGGAAAGAACCTCACAGATTTGAGAAGACCTGTCCAGTCAGTGCAAGCATTTTTCAGTAATCGTGTAGCTCAACTCAGAACTAATGGAGCTCCACGACTTGACGAACAATACGAAAGTAAGGACATTTGGGTAGGCCGCATGAAGTACTCGAACTGAATGAAAAAATAAATGCTTACATAGTGCGTAGCAATATATAAAGTAAAATGTTATGAGTGTGACTAATGCATTCAACTGTGGAAAAAGACTCAGTCTTGGAAAAGGAGGATCTTATCAGCGGCGTGTCCATTTAGCAGGTAAATAAGTTAGATCATAGAAATTTTAAAACAATAATTATGTGACATCTCTAACAACACACTGCATCCACATGGTAGACTTATGACTTCATTTCTTGTGTAACAAAAGATGCATGTGTTACTTGATTATAGAACTTTCAATGGTCATCAATAAATACTTATGTTACAAACAGGCATGTGACTATGATTTGGATTTTTCAGGATTGTCTCATTCAGTAGGGCACAAATCGCATCAAACTACATGGAAAAAACCGACTTATAACTGTCACCCAACCATTTACTGTCATATAAGTCAACCGGGATGAGGAATTTATCAGCGCTATGATTGGTTGAAGAAGTTGGTTACATTTTAAAAGCATGTGTACTGACGGAAATTATTTTGAGACGAGTTCTGAAAAACGTCTAGACATCAAGAAATTAAAAGGCATGAAAAATATAACTCTTACTCATTTACAAATAGACTAAATTATTTCTCGGGCCTCAGAGGTTTGGATTCAGTATAGTATAGTCTAACAAAAGGGTTTAATTGATTAATTTGTTGTACCGAAAACTGCGGCTTCCAGCATTTGATTTTACTGAAGGAGATGCGGACAGAAAGGTTAAAAAAATGTGCTTTTCTCAAAACTGACGTAGAGTTCTTAGGGTATCACGTAGCCGCTGGCGAAATATGACCAAATCCGCGAAAAATTAAAGCTTTGACGGAACTTGAACCTCCCCAAACGGTTACTCAACTTCGACAATTTATAGGCTTAGCTTCGTACTTTAGACAATTTGTACCATGTTTCTCTCAAAAGACCGCCCCTCTTTATAGATTAACTCCGGGAAAAGGCAAAATACAGTGGACACCAGCTTTTGAAACAATTAGAAAAGAAATTATTAATGCACTTACCAGCAAACCCGTTCTAACTATTTTTGACCCCAACCAGCCGATAGAGTTACATACCAATGCCAGTGCTGAAGGTTATTGTTAGAAACTGAATTTACAATAGTAGTACCCTCAACCATTTTCCAAACTTAATTTTGTTGTTTTTCCCTTTTTATTGTTGAATATTACTATCTCAATTAAGACACATCTGTGAATAATTAAATTATTATCACACAATTGAGATTTTACACTTTCTTAAAAATAAACCCCGGTTCAACTGTTATATTATTATTTGGGGATAGCTTATCTGTAAGGAAAAAGTACATAACTGAATGTATCCATTTGATGTTACATCTCAATGAGACAAATAATTGTAAATTTATTTTCTGTGTCTTGCCTTATTCTCAGTATTTGTCTGATGAGCAAAATATGCACATTTATAATTTAAATATGTTAATTTATTGGACTTGCCATTATAGTGACACTATTTTATATTTTGATTGTAATCAATTTATTACTGATTACAAACTGACAAATTATACAATGTATTTGCCACCTAGATGTAGGAGACAAATTGCTAATCTTTTAGCAAACAATTTACACAGTGACAAGGGTACATGTACTGTACCATCAATTACAGTTAGTAGTGGTACTAATACTACTTTTGATACGCCTTGTAGTTTAAACTATTAGGTGCGACAACGGGTGAGCCGCATATGTTGAATGTTGTACATCAAAATATGCAGGGTTTGTCCGGCAAAGAGCTAGAGTTAAGTTTATTTATGGAGAACTATGATGTTCAGGTGTTATGTATGACTGAACACTGGTTGAAAGAACATGAAGTAGTGTTTATCAATGATGATAATTTTACTGTACAAAGCGCATTTGTAAGGAAAAGTGCCATTCGCGGTGGCTCTTTGGTTCTTGTCTCAAACAAATTGAAATGTGAACAACGTTTAGATTAGTTAATCTTTCGATTGAGCGCACTATTGAGTTGTCTTGTGTTGAACTCGAGCGATACGTTATAATTTGCGTTTATCGACCCCCTTCTGGTGATTTTATTCGTTTTGAATCGGTAATGGAGGATTCTCTCAATAGGATAAAAACAAGTAATAAGAGTATAATTTTATGTGGAGATTTTAATATTAATATTTTAGATGTTACTCTTAAGTATTAGACTTCTCAATCTGTTTAGGTCTTATAATTTAATTAACTTGTTTTTTGAACCAACTAGGATCACGGCATCTTCATCAACTTGTCTTGATAATATATTTAGTAATTGTGATGCCAAAAAGAAATTAGTGTTAAGTGACTTAACATCCGACCACTGTGGTTTATTTGCTAGGTTCCCGATGTCATTACCTAAAAAGCCGCATAAACTTGAATGCAGGCCATATATAGCTAGTCGTTGTAACAAGTTTAAAAATAATATAGCTCATAGAATTACACCATCGATAGTAGAACACGAAAATCCTAATGAAATGTACGGAGCCCTTTTTGATGTTGTGCAAAAGGAATACCAATCTATTTTCAAGACAAAAACCATTAACATTAATGCCACCTCCATTGGCTTCAACCAATGGGCTACTCCAGGTATTTATAAAAGTAGAGCGAGACTATACGAGTTATATGGTTTGAAAAAATACAAGTTTGATACTCCTTTCCTAGAGTGTGTAAAAATTTTTTCAAAATTATTTAAAAAGATTCAATTAAAAACTCCAATAATAAAGTAAAAACCATTTGGAAAATTATTAACAATGAAACGGGTAAGTCGGTTAAACAAGAAAATCAACTTGAAATTATGGTCGATAACAAATTAGTTAGTTAGGCAGCTGACGTAGCTGAGGCATTTAATGAGTTTTTTGCCAACATACAAACTACGATTTGCTTCTTAAATTCGTCCCCGTCTAAAGCTGACAATCTTTTAAATAGTAGTGTGCCAAAATGTACACGCATATTTAGCTTCGAACATGTAACGCCTAGTGATGTAATTAACGTCTTTAACACACTTAAATCTAAAAACACTGGTGATTACTGGGGCATCTCAATTAAACTTTTAAGTAATATAATAGAAATCGTAGCCCCCTATCTAGCTGTTACTTTTAATAAATGTTTTGATATAGGAACTTTGCCTGACCTCATGAAGAGTAGTAAAGTCATACCATTATTTGAATCTCGTAATAAAAAAAAAATTGGCAATTTCAGGCCTATTTCTATCTTACCAGCATTTAGCAAAATATTTGAAAAGTTAATACTTAAGCAGTTGCTAAGACATTTTAATTTAAATAGCCTCCTTCATAATGAACAATATGGCTTTACAAAAGGACGTTCAACTACAGATGCGTGTGTTGCTCTGCTGAAACACATATTTAATGCATGGGAGAAATCGCAAAATGCTATTGGAGTTTTCTGTGATCTCTCTAAAGCCTTTGATTGCGTGCACCATGACACGCTTTTGCGTAAACTAAGTCATTACGGTGTCCAAAACGAAGCTCTCAACGTAATAAATTCTTATTTGCACAATAGGTTCCAATGTGTAGATGTCGATGGTGTGAAATCATCCGGGCTTCCAGTTCAGTTAAGTGTTCCTCAAGGCTTAATACTGGGTCCATTCTTGTTTTTAGTGTATATCAATGACTTACCATTCTTTTTAAATGATATCTGTGACGTTCTACTGTTTGCAGATGATACCTCTCTTATTTTTAAAGTAGACAGGAATAGACAATATTTTGACGACGTAAACAGTGCACTCTCAATGGTTACGGATTGGTTTACGTCAAATAACCTAGTTCTCAATGCTAAGAAAACTAAATGTGTAAAGTTCGTCTTACCGAATGTTAGAAATCTAGGACCCAACATCGTCTTAGATAAAGAGCTGCTTGAAACAGTAGACTCGGCAGTTTTTCTGGGCATAACAGTAGATGCCAAACTTCAGTGGGGCCCACATATATCAAGCCTAGCGGGGAGGCTCAGTTCAGCCGCCTACGCCGTCAGGAAAGTAAGACAATACACTGACGTTGATACAGCACGGATAGTCTATTTTAGTTATTTCCACAGCGTTATGTCCTACGGTATTCTGCTGTGGGGCAAAGCTGCTGATATTCAAAATATATTCGTCCTTCAAAAACGAGCTGTCCGAGCAATTTATCAGCTAGGAGCCAGAGTTTCTCTTAGAGATTTTTTTAAAGATATTGGTATTCTTACGGTAGCATCACAATTCATCTTCGCCAACATCTTATACATTAGGCAAAAGTAAAAACAGTGATTTTCACAATGTTAATACTAGAAATAAGAACAAACTACGTGCTCCCTTTCACCGGCTTCATAAGGTTCATAACTCATTTGTTGGGCTTGGTCTAGTGGTCGCAAGAGCTACTGCAGGACCTCATGTCCTGGGTTCGATTCCCAGGTCGGGCAAAGTGTTATTGGGTTTTTCTATTTAGAATTTCTCAGTAGCAGCCCGGAGTCTGGATTTGTGCCCGGTTGATGGCAATAGGCTCGCCCCCTAATACATGGGACTTAAGCATAACTGGCGAAATGTGGGTGTACTTTAGGTACACCTCTGCCTAACCCTTCTGGGATTACAGGCGTGATGTTATGATGTTATGTTATGCCCTCTTCTTTACTAGATTTACCTTTTAATGCGTTTAAGGCTCAAGTAAAATCCAACCTTTGTTCAAAGGCATATTATTCCATTAAAGACTACTTATTATTCAATTATTCAATTAACGACTACTTAAACGATAAGAATAGTTGGTCGCTGTAATTAACTCAAGACAATGTTTATGTTCTTTCTCCAGAATCAGCTTACCTACTGAAAGGGTATACGAGTTTGTATATTTATTTTAATTTTATTTGACTGTACTATAAGTCAATTATTTTAAATTATCTTCATTTATTATTGACATGATCTACTCATTACCATGGTTTTTTTAACGAGTTGTATTGCAATAAGTGGTTAGCTAGCGACCTCGACAATTGATCATAAATTATTCTTGCCTGAGCAACCGGCAGCGAGTTCGTCATGCTCCCGTAGATGTCACTGCTTGCGGTAGCGTCGGGGATCGGGTTGCCTCCTTCCCTCAAATATGGCGAAGGGGGCAATGGCTGATCTTTGCGTTATGCTCGTGAACGGGTGCTGCTTGTGGTGACTGGTCGTCTTGCTGTCTATGGTTTTGTTATTGTTAAAGTAATTGTTCTGTTAATTTATTTTACTTCGATGGTCCTTGTTTATCATTTGTGTGTACTTAAAAATAATCCAATAATGCATATGTAAGGTGTCACGCCCCTTATCCCTGGAGGCTTTTATTTGTGTAGTTGTTTTTTTTCATTGATTTTCATTGGCTTATGTTTCGGGTATATTGGCGTGGCTAGCTTACATATGGCAGATAATTTAATATGATTTTTGTGTTTCGGTTTTTCTTCTTTGATTACCTTATAATTGTATAGTACAATGGTTTTTCTAACTAAACAGACAGCTGTGCTGCTGGGGAGTTTGTTGCGCCACTTCTTCTTCCCAGCTAAAGCACTAGGAAGTGGTGAAGGGCGGGCGTTTTGGGGTCGTGGACGTCAAAATTACATAAGACAGTCGTCTTATGTAATTTTGACGTTCGAAAAGTGCAGACTCTCAGCCTAGTTTGAATAAATGACTTTTGATTTTGATTATGGCGCCATACTAATGCAAAAGTTTGATGCTAAATTAAATGTTATCGAATATTATAGTCGCCGAACCTCCAGCGCTGAGTCAAGATATCATTCATATGAGCTAGAGACGCTCGCAGTAGTGAATAGCATAAAACATTTTCGCCATTACTTGCAAGGACGTAAGTTCGTAGTAGTCACTGATTGCAATGCAGTCAAGGCATCTAAATCTAAAGTAGACCTTACCCCTCGTGTCCACAGATGGTGGAGTTTTCTTCAATCTTTTGAATTTGACATTGAGTATCGCCAGGGTAAAAATATGGAGCATGTAGACTTTTTATCACGAAACCCTCTACCTGAGAACCCAACGTTAGCTCGTAAAAAAATTGAGCAGAAAAAAGTGTATTTGACAGAAATATCAGATAATTGGTTACAAGCAGAACAACAAAAAGATGAGGAGACTAATTCGATTATTGTAAAACTCCGGTCTAGTGAACTTACTGATGAGTCGGTTAAAACTTATGAAATGAGAAGAGGTGTGTTGCATCGTCAGATAGAGCGTAATAAAAGAAGTGTGTGGTTACCGGTTGTGCCGAGGGCTTTTCAATGGGCTATTATTAATCATGTTCATGAGAGTGTGATGCACTTAGGGTGGGAGAAAACCCTAGAAAAGACCTTTTGTCATTACTGGTTTCCTAATATGAATAAATACGTTAGAAAGTTTGTAGATAACTTTATCACATGTAAGGTGTCTAAGTCACATTTGGGCAAGGTTCAAGCCAAGCTCCATCCTATTCCAAAAGTTACGATCTCATGGCATACCATTCATATGGACGCCACGGGAAAACTAAGCGGTAAACGAGATACCAAAGAGTATGTGTTTTTTTCCATAGATGCTTTTACAAAATACGTTCTATTGCATCATACTATGAACATTGACGCTAACAGTGCTATAAAAGCTTTGCAATCGAGTGTGTCCCTCTTTGGTGCACCTACGCGTGTAATAGCGGACCAGGGTAGGTGTTTTGCGGGGAAAGAGTTTAGGGATTTTTGTACAACCCACAACATTAGTTTACATGTTAATAGCAACAGGTTCCAGTCGTGCTAACGGGCAACTAGAGCGAGTTATGTCCACTTTAAAGAACATGCTAACCGCAGTCGAAACAGGGAACCTTAAGTCATGGCAAGCCGCGTTGCCTGAAGTCCAACTAGCCATCAATTGCACCGTCAACCGTACAACTAAGCCAAGTCCTCTAGAACTTCTAATAGGGAAGGTTGCTAGACCTCTTCAGTTAATGACCCTTGATACAGACGAGGTAGAAGTTGAACTAGACGAGATCAGAGAGCAAGCAGCTCAGGCAATAGCAGCAAGTGCTTCTATTGAAAAGGCTAGGTTTGATAAAAATAAAGCTAAAGTCAATAATTTCAAGTTAGGTGATTATGTACTGCTAGAAAATCATGAACGCAATAAAACAAAGTTAGAGCCAAAATATAAATGGCCTTATCAAGTGCCTGAGCTGCTTGATGGTGACAGATATTTGCTAAAAGCGTTAAACTCTAAGCGAACGTATAAGTATGCACATGACCGTATACGGCCCATACCTGAGTGCTACGTTCCTTTGGAGTTGAATGCTGGGCTGGAAACGCCAAATAACAGCATAGTCAGAATGTTCCGATGACGGCGAAATTGCTGGTGAGTATTTTAGGTTTATTAATTAGCCTGTGTGGCACCCGGAGCCTGTGTGGCACGCGCAGCCTGTGTGGCACGCGCAGCCTGTGTGGCACGCGCAGCCTGTGTGGCACGCGCAGCCTGTGTCGCACGCGCAGCCTGTGTGGCACGCGCAGCCTGTGTGGCACTGTTTTAGAATCCATTCTGTTTAAGTTGTGTGTTCCGTCTCAGTGATGATTAAGCTGACCGTTGGCGACTAGTTTTCATAAATTCTATGTTCATTATGGTTTGGTCAGAATGACCAAGTTTTGAAGTGTGTATACAACTCGTTGTTCATTTGTCCACAGGTAATGAAGTAAACACACACGAGGACGTGTGAAGATGCAGGACGGCCGTGACGGCGCGTGATGATTTAGTCGATTTATTGTGACACTTTTTGAAACTTATAATCGATTAATTTTACTCTGTAGTTTGGAATTATTATTTCTTTAGTGGTGTTTTAAATTTAGAGCGGGTAACACCGAATGGGGTTGTGAGTGTCATGGCGGCGGTGACGATCACTTTTGATGTTTCGTCACGCGGTGCACACGCACAAATCCATTGGCTCTAAAAATCAAGTTGAATAATTATTGTGATTTAATTTAATCAATGATTATCATCATAAACCTTATTTTTTATGATTGAGTTTTGTTGCTGTATTTTAAAGCAAATTAAGTGCGTTACTTTGCGAATATTGTTTGTTAAACACCTGCACGTACATGCCCGCGATGGAAGACCAACAGATGATGGATCCGCAGCGACACGTGGTGTCCCAGCCGCTCGATCTTCCGTCATATATAAAAAACCGAAATTCATAAACACTTTTTTTCATTGAACTACTTGGCATTAGCATAGAAAGTTATAATTATAAATACTTACAAGTATTCATGAAAAATAACAAATCATAAAATATTTCCTACACTACGTTATTTTTGTCGTCATACATCACAGCGACTACTATTTTTGCAGTAAATACATTGCTTCTTAACCACTACCTAAGTATGTCGCTAAGTGACTGGACAACAATGTAATAAAACAAAACGATACTTTATTAAAGCGTATGAATTACGAATTCACGATACCTACGCAGAAAAAAAGGATGTTTGTTGTCAGTAAGTTGTCCGGTACATGGTAAATGCACGCTGATTTGAAGGAATAAGTTCATGATTGGTTGTTGCCACGGCGTGCCGCGGTACGACTAAGCACGCCTCGGCAGCATTTTTTTTTTTTGGGCATCTCGCAGATCAACCTATGAGGTTGTCGTCTGCTTAAACGGACTTGCCTGTGGTTGCCTTAATGAATTAAGGCCTCCAGCCAGGACTTAAACTTAAATACTAACTAAAAACTAAGCGACTACACGCTAAGGGCACCACCTGTGGGGTACGAACCTCGACTTAGGGCGTCGCTGGAAGAGGGCTGCAAGGGACTAGCTGGATCAGGATTTGAGTGATTTAGGGACGAATTTAAAGATACAAACGCAGCGACGCGGGCTGGCTCGAGCAAGGGTCGGGAGGGGCGTGGATTTGGGCGTCGCAGCGGGCCTCGGCGGCGAGGACGGTAGGACGGCGATCGGGTTTTGCGCTAGTGTAAAGTACGGCAGCTCCTGCTGCCCGATACACTTTTAGCCTTCAGTTGTAGCGCAAATGATGTGCATTGCCCGCTTCTCTACCCCCGCCGCCTCACTCCGCGGTATGTCAAAACGAGCGCCGGAGTCCTTGGCATGCCGTTGTCTACCGCTGTACGCCACGGCGGCATCCCACCGCGGGAGCCCGGGGCGCGTCTTTCAATGTCGTGCAATGAAATCCCTTTCGATGCCACGGCATCATTTTAAAGCATAGCAATTTATGTCGTATTTCTATATCGATACGTTTGAATGTCCATTAGTAAAAATTTAAATCCCCTGCCATGCCGTCCCGGTCTGCGTGGGCCTTTAGTTGTTATAAAAGTATTTAGGAAAGCTAATATGTACCTTTGATTTACCTATCTGCTAAATTTTATTAATATAGTATATAGTTATATTAGTTAATTAACATACCTAATTCATAATAATATCGACAAAATTCGAAAATAATGGGATATTGGATACTTACCTTTTTCTTTCAGACCGTTCAACCGACTTTGGCTTCTATTGCGTTGGTAGTACACTACTACACGCACAACTATGTGTGCGTGAACTGTCACCGACAACGCGCGCGGGGCGTGCACTGGCCCACAGCGCGGGGGCCACCCAGAATGATTATTTATTATTCCTAAGGTTTACATTCGGCTGATTGTTTGTCTACTCTCCTATTTATTTGTTTCGTATTTTTGTTTTAACATTTATGCACGTTCGTGAAATAGTAAAACAACTTCTTATAATTCACTCAATAAGTACAAACAAATGAAGCAAATACGAAAACGCTAATTTAGTAAATAAATGGTTAGCAAATATTGTAATGCCATGAACAGGCAAATACCTACGACGTTTCTTTTTGATTACTTACTAATAGGGATGGCGATCTGGGATCGATTAATCGAAGGGTCGATTTTTCAGGCCCAAAAGATCGTTCTTTTAAATCGATATGCAGAATTGGAACGATCCAGTGAATCCATATTTTACCCTTGAAAATCGCCAATAGATTTTTTTTTATTGATCTAGTACGAGTATAAACCATAAAGTTATTTACAATTAGTTGTAAAGCGTCGTTTGTTCCGTTTCTTTAGACCATGTTCACACTGACGAAAATATCTCGCGCACTCCATTTTCAACTCTTTGTGTTGAACCGAGCATTGAGAATCCAACAGAGTGCTACCCAGCGCGTCGACTAAACACTGTTGGTTTTTAACTCTCGGTACTAAGCAGTGCGTTGAAGATACAGTGCACGAAACAATCCCTTTTCTATATTTTTACGTTGTAACTGTAATTATCTCAAGGACACTGAGGACTTAGACAAAGTAACATTCGTAACATTCGATTAACGATGACGCTAGTAGAAAAACCAAAAAATGTATGGGCTTGACATGAGCTATCGAAACGTCACGTGATCATAGGTCATTTTATATTTCATTGATTACTTATTGTCATTATACATATAATCAAAGGTCATATCTTATTGAACCGATAGTGGATAAAATAAATTGACAATCGTTTTGTGATTACAACAGTATCACAGTAGTTATGCTTGTTGCTCGCTTTAAAATAAGTAAATATCATAAATAACTCTTGAAGGTTTTTTTTTTTCAAGTTTTTTTACGCAAAACATGACTTTGAGATTGAGGGTATAGGGAGTGCACCTGTGTCTGCGCATACACTTGTACACTTTACTATATTGTGACCGAAATCGGTAAGGACCAGGAAGACATTATTATTATTATATTATCGCTGGATGTAACCAGGTTTCATACAATGCCCCTGATATGATGGTAATATCTAAGATGGCGAATTGTATTGATGCCTCAAAAATCAGTTTTGTCTAAATTGAGTAGATAGTACCTATATAATAATGGCTGATAGTATAAATTATATTCATATTAATTAAATTGGCTGTAGCACATACATACTCGTAACCATTCTGCATTGGGCTCTGAACTAAAACATTTCGTATTGTGTCGCATTTACTTTGCTTGCAAGGATTGTAATGTTATTTTTATTGTATAATATAAATTCTTGCCACTAGAATATGGTTGATTATCGTCTTGTGCACGGTACTAAATATAAAAAGTCAAATCATTTAAATCAGAGTATTTAGTGTGGATCTTTGACACTCTTACTACCATAATTGTATTATTTGTTTAGTCGATAATGAATGGTCTCCTTTATCAAGTTCCGATTAATATTTTTTTAAATAGATAAATCAATAACAACAATCATATTTATGAAGTAAGAACATAACAAAATAAATGTTTGTACAAAATCCTTGTTTTTTTTTATTTTTATTATTCTTAGCACAGAATACTATTATTTGTGTGTACGCTTATTTATTAGATGTACCTAGAATATTTGTCTTTTATTTTGCATAACACTTTATTATTTGACTTATATTCCTTATTGCTTAGAGAGCAGTGGTGGCCCAGTGGTAACGGCCGCGACTTACGAGTTGTAGGTTCGAACCCAGACAGGCGCTTTACTTTGTGTAAATTATTCCATCACCACTGCTCTCAAAACGGTAAAGGTAAACATCAGAGAGATAGAAGAAGCCTTAGTATTTTAAAGTGAAGACCAAGGGAATAAATAATCTTACACCGGCTTAAAATGATATTAGACAATAATAATAAATATCCCTATAACTTATATTTACACATCGTCGGCCGGTTCCCGTCAAAGACCGCGCGCGATTACGATGTATAGGTATCATAAGTAATTTATTCAAGAACACCGACAACATATGTTCAACATTGGTTGACAAAAGTATTTAGGGAAGGTTTGTATGACTTAGAGATTTTCTCTACAAGGCCTAAATCTCCAAATATTCTTCTATGTTGAGATACCGGCATTGTAAAGAAATGTCAAAAAAACACATTATTAGTCTGTAGATTTACAAACGATTCCCCAAAGTAGTCAACAAAAATAAAGCAAATCATGAACATAACTAATTACTAATAAAACATTTATTTCAGGTCCTTGACCCATATAAGATATAAAAAACAACACAATTCAATTTTGACAATACTGTAACGTTAAAATTAGGTGACTGATGAGATGACACGATAAAAGTTAATGAAATGATAATGATAACAGATAAACAATATATTAATGTCAGATCAAATCTTTTTATGTCCAATTCACAAAGCAAAAATAAAAAAAGAAATAAAAATACAAAATAATTAAACAGTCAAATGAATGAATATAGAAATAAATCTTCCGAGTCGTTATGAATGAATGGTATGCACAGTAAATACAGTACAGCTAATAATTGCTATCTATCTACTCACACAAACACACACACGGCTGCGCGGCGTCCCTCGTTCTCCTTCTTTTGTCAAACAGAGATAGCAATATTCCGAAAGAATTTTGTACTCGACTCGAAGTATTATTAAGAGCTTGTAACGTCGGCCCCTTAATGGTAACGTGTTTACATGACAATAAAAGACAATAAAAAAATAAACCCTAATATGGAAAGGTTTTATTGATTTATTAGATCTCAAACAGGGGCTACACAATTACATGCAAGTATATATAGAACAGGGATAAATACAAGTGTGCGCTTCCAATATTAGGAGACCACATCATTTACTTATAGTCGAGGTACATTCGCGCCTATAATCCCAGAAGGGTTAGGCAGAGGTGTAATGTGGGTGACATTTCACCAGTTATGCCTAAGTCCCATGTAGGGGGCGAGCCTATTGCCATCAACCGGGCACAAATCCAGATTCCGGGCTGCTACTGAGCAATTCTTCTGAGAAATATGTTCTTATTATATCTAATATACAGGCTGTCCAGTAAATAGCACGACATACTGCAGGCGGTAATAGCCTGGGTCAATACCTACCAAAACAACACAATCTATGTTCAGCAAAATCTTACTGATTTACAGTTTTACAAAAATTTCCGAAATATCGAAAAATCTCTACCTTGAAACAGTTTTTTAAGCATCTCGTTATTATATCAAATCAAGTCAAATCATTTATTTTTGCAAACATGGGTAATTTGTGCATAGATGTTTTCTCAAAGTAAAGTCCTCCATATTCTACCGTCTCATGGGCATGCAAATAGAATTAAACAGAGATTCTATTGATGTCGAATAATTATAAACAAACCCGCTGTTGGTCAATCATAAATTCACGTAACTAGTAGATCGTTCATTTTTGAGAATTCTATTCCACTGTTCGTAGCGAAGGCGAACTCGCCGAGCTACTGGAGGACAGTGACATAGAATGACGCCTAAGTCTGCACTACTAACCTGAGCTGAGTGTGTTACGCAATCGCTTCGCAGGCAGCGATTGGGGTAGCCCGTAAAATAATACCATTCTATAAATCTGGTAGCACATCAGACCCTACTAATTATATACCTATTTCAGTGCTGCCTACCTTTAGTAATTTTTATTTAAAACTTATTTTAGATCAAATGCAAAGGTTTTTTAATAAACACAAATAACTGCATAACAAACAGTTCGGTTTTACAAGGGGTCGTTCAACTACTGATACCGTACCGGAGTTGAACTTTTAGGACATGTTTACAAGGCATGGGAGGACAAATGCGATGCTTGGGGAATCTTTTGCGATTTGTCCAAGGCATTCTATTGTGTTCTTCATGAAACATTGATCACGAAACTGCACCACTACGGAATCCGGAATGCCTCTCTGGATCTTCTTACTTCTTACTTAAGTGAAAGGATTCAGACAGTTGATGTTAATGGAAAAAGATCACCTGGATCTGTAGTAAGAATGAGGGTACCCCAGGGTTCAATTCTTGGCCCATTTTTGTTTCTTATTTATATTAATGACTTGCCTTACCTCATAAAGGATAATCATGATATAGTGTTGTTTGCAGACGACACTTCACTTTTATTTAAACTCACACGTCATGAGCTGGTTACTGACCATGTAAATAGCGCCCTTGCTAAAGTAGTTAACTGGTTTAATGTTAATAACCTACTTCTAACCAGAAAAAAACTAAATGCATTAAGTTTACGATACCTCATGTTAGACAAGTAGAAACAAGTGCTCTTATAAAGGGTGAAGAGTTGAAACCCGAAAACAACACAGTATTCTTAGGCTTAACTTTGGATGCCAAGCTTCAATGGGGCCCCCATATAGATAAATTGTCAAAAAAACTAAGCTCTGCAGCATACGCCGTTAGAAAAATTCGTAATTTAACTGATTTAGAGACAGCCCGTTTAGTATACTTTAGTTATTTTCATAGTGTGATGTCGTACGGTATTCTTTTGTGCGGAAATGCCGCCGATATTCAGACAATTTTTGTTTTACAAAAAAGGGCAATTCGTTCAATTTATAAACTAAGTCCCAGACACTCCCTCAGAGAAAAATTTAAAGAGATTAATATAATGACTGTGCCTTCTCAGTATATTTATGAAAATCTTTTGTATGCAAAAAAAAATATTAATCTGTTTGAAAAATACAGTGATATCCATAACATAAATACTAGGAACAAACACAGATTTGTTGTTCCCACTACCAGACTCAAGAAAATAGGTAGCTCGTTTAAATGTCAAAGTATTCGTTTTTATAATAAACTTCCTAGCCACATTCAAGAACTAAGCCTTAATAAATTCAAATCTTTTGTAAAGCGCAAAGTTATGCCAGAATGCCTGTCAAAGGCTGTTATACTGTCAAAGGCTATATTGAGGACAAGAAGGCTTGCGATTGAGCTGCTCCAATAAGTTTACACAGATATTGTTGATGTTTAATTTGCTGTTTAACTTTTATTTTTGATTTTTTAGATAAACAATGGCATCTTTATATTTACTGTTTAAAGTATAAAATTGTTTTAATTTTTGAGAATGTGAGGACTATGTGAGTCATTGTATGTTTGTTTTTTTGTTCTTTCAGTTGTTTTAATCATGGTCTGGCTGTTTGAGTACTTTACGCGGCCTACCCAAATGTCCTTTCTTTTGTATTGTTCGTCGAATCGTTGAGCTCCTTAAGTTCTGTGTTGAGCTGCATGATTACTGACAAATGCGTGCACTGACTGGACAGGTCCACTCATTCTGTGTGGTTCTTTCCTCAAAATACCATTTCAGACATCAATCCACATGGTCTTCACATGACCTGACCATGATTAGGTCTGGACTTTAAAAGAGACTGTGACCTCTGAGTTTGTTTCGGCGTTTCTTCTCAGAGTAGTCAGAAAGGAAACCCCGATCTCATCTACTTTTAAAATATGATTGACGTGTAAAAGTGTTTGTAAAAACCTACTTACAGAAATAAAATCATTTATCATTTATGTTTGGAGGTTGACCTCACGCGTCGCGAGTTTAGTGATGACCGAGTTTTCAAACAACACAACATGAAGCCTGTAATACCGAACAGTTTAAGCAGAGGTGCACCTTTAGCTCACTCTAATTTGTGAGTATGTATGTGTTTGTTTACATGTTCGGAAACTAAATCGCAAACGCAGTTAATGATGGTGATTAGTAATAGTTACATGCAGTCAAAGTGCAGTGGATACAACAAAGTTGTTGATTTCGCAATTGTTGATTCACCCGTATCGGAAAAGTTTGCCAACTCTTCAACTAAGGCTCGGAAGTCTTGGATCCGATAGTTTTGGCTCAGACTTGAACCTACAATGGTATAGAATTCCCAATAATGAACGATCGACTCAACTCTCTAGTGTTTATCTAACAACTGCAGTGTCGTTCATTTTGACAGTTCAAAGTAATTCGTTGCGATATTCACGTTGTTGAGCATAATAAGACTTGTTGAGCAAACGAATTTGTCAAACATTTTAAGTATTTTTTATGGATTATGAATTTCTTTCAAAACTCCTTCGGATTAAGAAATAAAGTGTGTAACACAATTGGGGTGCTAAGCAGTCGGAACTGATACAAGTCTGAACAAAAGAAAGAAAGAAAGAAAGAATTAAATAAATAGAAAAACATTGAATCACAAAATTAAAAGAACATTACGTCTAACAAAATCATGAAAACATTAAAAAGAGAACTTTTTTTTTGTTTTGTTTTATACGAGTAAAACTAACATGACATAAAATCATTTTTTCCGACTGGCTACTAGTTTTAACAAAGCAAACGATATATTTTATGCAATCTAGGTGTTTTGTGAGTACCTACAGATTAAGGCCATCGCTAACGCGCTGCAAGTGGCAGATATCAGGCAAAAAAACAATTTAAACTAACCAGTGACCGAACATTTGAATTAGAAGTTGTGTTTTTTAAACAATGTGAAGCCTTGTAAAGGCGTTCAGTTAATAACTATTTCGTTAATCTATAAATGAATAGTAGATAACCTTTAATATAAATCGATTTAGCTATTTTGACACAGACAAATATGGCTGTCCTAATAAATCAGTTGTACGTAATAGTTTTAGGATGACTATAAATATCATCGTAGAAAAAAAAAATCGCAGACAGCTATGCTAAAAACGATAAACTCATCACAACATAACCTAACATCACGCCTGTAATCCCAGAGGGTTTAGGCACAGGGGTACCTATAGTACATCCAAATTTCGCCAGTTTTAAAAACAAAAACCATGAAAAACTCCCGAAAAACTTCGAATCCAGAATACAAACTGGATTGGAATCAAAATTTTGAAACTTTGTCAAAACATTGAGATTTTTTCAGCATATTTTAGTTTAATATTAAGGGGGATCGTGTTACTCTGTAACTGAGTTGTGAAGGTCAGATAGGCATTCTCTATATGTAAAATACTAATATTATATTAAGGTTTTATAAACCAACACCCTCTGGAATAGTCAAAAGAAGTTAATAAAAAGAATTCACACGGTGCTTGGTAAGGGCTGGGTGACCCAGGAATGGAGTGCAGTTGTCGTGGTGGAGCAGTAGCCGGCGGTGCCCTGTGTTTGGTCGCTTGTTGCTCATAATGTTGTTTGGTTCCAATTTTATGAAATTATTATCTTTGATATATTTTTTGCTAATAGATAAGCTGGTGATTTTTCAGATCATCTACAGTGACTTAGCATTCTTCCGGCTTACGATGCATACGTACCAAGTATGATATCACAGTAATACCTGTTTTTTAATATTTCATGATGCGTACGTAAGATACGCTAGTACTTAAATAGGTATCATTAATATCAACGTAGTATTGTCTCTCCTTTTCTCTTTAATCCATCTAAAGGTCTGTAAAAGATCGCTTTAAGCGATAAGACCGCCCATTGTGTCACCCAATGTAAAATGTCTACATCCATGTCGGTAATTTATAAGGTGTACATGATAAAGAGTCCTATTCTATATATATATCTAAGTCTTGGCAACCTCTCTACGCTGGTTCAACACGGTCATCATGTCTGGTTTTTTCTCTTGGGCTGGCTGTTCAAACCATATGAAAATACTGTAATGCTCTAATTAACTCAGTTTAAAATAAACTTATGTGCTCCCAAAGTAACATCGATGGATGCTATCATAATTCCAAGATACAGCGCTGCGTAGTGGGGAATGTAGAAATCGATGTGGTTCGGTCCCATCAGCACCATGACGTCACCTTTCTTCAGTCCCAAGTTCGTTTATTCGTGTTTCCTATGTATGTGGAAAATTGTATACTACCTGCCGAAGTGGTAAAATTTGGCAATGTATCGTTTATCTAGATGTTTTGAAAGTCACGACAACTCGAAATGCTGGAGTCGATATTGAATATCGATAATAAATGGAAAAAAACTCTATTTTGATTCGAGTCATTGATATCACGACATTGCTCTGATTGCGAAACCCGTTGATCATCGCGTGGTTCTTAAGATACTTATCTGTCTGATAGTCAGTTCCTAAAGTATCTATCTGATTATGATGTAAACAAATTTATTAAATTGCCAATTTGCAGCGCCACTTATATATCGAGAGGTGGGGTTAGTTTGAGTATATCACTTTATACCGGCTGAAAATCATAGTGATTATAGTGTGTAAGAGATCTGAGCGACAGCTGTTCCAGTAGTGGGGGAATCCAAAGTAAGAGCATTTCAAAGTTGTAAAAACAACTTTTTAAAAAAAGTTACAAAACCATATGGAACGATTTTAGTATCTTCTCACGAAAGGACAACGGACTTTTTCACGAAAGGACATAACAGCTCTTTTAATGTTTGTTTTAACGGTTAGTCCTGAATTTTAGTTCTAATTTATTTTCATTATTACTTGACTACCAGAAGATGAACGTAAAAACTTTTAAACAATTGTATGTGAATGGTTTTAAAATTCCAACTGAAACAATAAACGATTGTTTGAGGTTTTAATACCGCTCAAGGTGACATTTTCTTTTTTCTTACAGATATGCCCAGAAATCTTCGAAGGACTACTACTACTAAACGGCTTAGAGCTAAGAAGACCTACTGCACGCTAAAACTGCGATTGAAAGAGGAATGCCCAATAGCCAAGCGGAAAAACACATAACATGCCATTCACTACGACTAAATAGAGAGTTAAATATATATAACGTACAAGTATATCAGGGAAAAAAACGGAAGAGCTCATTGTAAAAAGTGCCCAAAAGGCTCGCAGCGTTACCACATTGGATGGCAATGCTGATCTGATCTTTGGCCTAAAACAGGCCAACCCTCTGGTCATGTGCAGAATCGACCAACCGCTTGGCGATGTCCCGAAATATTCGATGAGCCGTTTGGGGTTGAAACATATAGCTCCCAATAAGTTTATTTGACAAAGGCGTTTGAGGTTTTCTCCTCCTGCAGCAGCCGCCCCAGCACAGCCCGCTGTGGCACAGGTGTTTTTCAAATTCAATCGTTAAACTTTCATAAGTCGGGTCGGGGAAGTCCTCCCTATAATTTTTGACTATTTCACCAAAACTCTACGACCATACCTTCAGCTGTTTTTTAAACAGAAAAAATTAAACATTTTAATGACATATAAAACTACTGATCTGCTAAAATAAATGAAAGGTGACCTTGAACAAGAATGACGTACAATAAACCTCTGCGAGTGTTCATATAAATATTTGTTTGCATGCATAACTTAGTCGTATGGATACATGGTTTTGGGCGTGAACGAGGTGCGTGTACACCTCCCCTTTATAATTTAGTTTTTTAATTGCGTCTCGAATGTCAACTGAGGAGGATGCCGGCTGGTTATGGCTCCAGCCAGGACACATAACTTATCTACTATGCGACTACACGGCTTAGCATGTATAGTTTAAGTTTAAAGTAGTTTTATTTAGTCATAAAGTTAGTTTTATACATAGTGTAACATAGTATAATTATGTACCTTTCTGACTGTCTACAGATTTTTGTAGCTAAAGTAAACATTATATTATTTTATTAAGTTAAGGACGGTTAAGGTATGCCTTGGTTGGCGAATAAAGCTAATGCGGGATGGAGTATAGCGGGCGGCCGCTGAAATTAGAGGATTTGGGTGTTTTATGCCACAGTCAAAGAAACGCTTAGATAAGTGTTTCATGAACTGGTTTATAGTTTGCATTTTAAGGTGGACGTGGATATCTATATTACGGACATAGTAGGGGGCACCCGTGACCTTTCTGAGGTAACTGTTCTGGAGGGTCTGCATCTCATGGAGATGACGTGGGTTAGCGTGCGCAAATACAACGCAAGCATAGGTCATGATGGGACGGATGACTGCAGTATAGATGCGCAGTTTGCATTTAAGTGACAGTTTGCAACGGGCTGTCAGAATAAAGAGACACCTGCAATTTGATCTGGGACTTCATCATCCCAACTTATTTTAGCAAGCCACAACTTTTGTAATAAAACCCTAGCCGTGGTAATGGCTGGTGCCAATAATCCCGTGGGTCGTTAATCTGTGCAATGACTGACAACTCGCACTGCACCACAAACGCCCGAACACACTCACACACACTCGCACAATACAGAACAGCAGCTTATACGGAAATTATACGAAGTTTAATCTTTTAAATATGCCAGAAGACGTCACGCGAACGTGCGAGTAGGTATAATTTTATTGATACCTTGCAATATTTGTCCGAAATATACATACATACACATCCGAAACATACATATTTTTACCGATGCTTCTCACCACTATAGTTCAAGGTTGGCTTCGGACATGACCACATTTGTTTAAAACCTAAAAACATTTGTTCAGACTAGGGTTGTTCAAATCAACGAATTAACAAGCAACACTACTTGGTTGCATGTTAAAGGTAAGGAGAATCCTCTTGATAATGCTGATACATTATCAAGAGGTGTTCTCTGAAAGGGAGATAACACTAGTTTGTGGTGGTGTGGACCGACCTTTCTTCGTGAACCGACTTCTAGTTGGTTGACCACTAATGAAATCTAGTATAATAAGATCAAGATGCTGGAATTAAAATGTTCTAATAATACAAATTTGTTAAGTGCAGAAACTGGTAGTATAATTGATTTTGAAAGGTTTTCTTGTTTTTAATCGTTTGCAAAGAACAGTCGCATATCTCTTACGGTACATTTTTAATTGACGTGTTTCGCGTGTCGGTCAAGGTCGCAAAACCGGTTCATTGACCGTTAACGAGATTAATAGTTCATTAGTTGTATGGACACGTTTAGTTCAATCACAATCATTCAGTAAGGTATATGATAACCTTAAAGAAAAGCATTTCAACATTAATTCTAGTAATAAAACATTAGGTTTTAGTATATTTTTAGAGAAGGATAATGTAATTCGTGTTGGTGGCAGATTTAGTAATTCCAAATTTGATTACGATAAGAAACACCCAGTGTTGTTGTGTCATAAACATCGGTTTACTTGGATATTGTGTTCATACGAACACAAACGTTTACTTAATGCTGGACCACAGCTTCTCGTGGCTGCCATGTGTGATAGATGGTGGGTGCTGGGAGCACGTAATTTAGCAAGATTAGCGATTCACAGATGTGTAACCTGCATTCGCATGAAAGGAAATACGTTAACTATACACATGGGTGATCTCCTTGCCGAACGTTTAGAAGCTGGATTTCGATTCATGCAATGTGGTGTTGATTATGCCGGGTCAATATCTAAATTGAATCGCAAAGGCAGAGGTTCACAACTAATTAAATGATATAATTGTTTATACGTTTGTTTTGCTACCAGAGCAGTGCACTTAGAATTGGTTAGTTCTTTGTCTACTCAGGATTATCTATTGGCATTCAAACGATTTAAGTCACGACGCGGTAAGCCGTGTCAAGTTTTTTCCGAAAACAGTAGGAATTATGTTGGAGCTGAAAGAGAGCTCTCAGCTATATTTGAAAAATCTAATGAAATTATAGATTTTGCTTGTAGTAATAATATTAAATTTAGTTTCATTCCGCGTTATGTGCCTTACTTTGGTGCTTTATGGGAAGCAGGAGTGAAGTCGTGTAAGTATCACTTGAGACGTTTCCTAGGGCTCGTAGGTAATGCTAAGTTAACTTATGAAGAGTTAAGTACGGTACTGACATAGGTTGAAACCTTCCTGAACTCCCGTCCTATGTCACCTATGTCCGCAGATCCACATGATTACCTTCCACACATACCAGCTCATTTGCTAATCGGCCGGTCGTTGACTGCGCCTGCCAGTGAGGACTTCACGACGACATCTACTCCTGCCTCTCGCTACCATCAGCTGGAACAGCTGCGATAACATTTTTGGGAGCGGTGGTCAAATGGATAAGCCTGAGCTGAAACGCAGAACGAAGTGGGCACACAATAAAGACGACATCGCTAAAGACAATCTTGTTGTGATCAAGGAAGATAATCTGCCACCACTCAAGTGGAGAATGGGTGGGATTGTTCAAAAATATCCCGCTTCCGGTATCCACAAACGAAGCCAACGGATCTTCCAAGGTGGTGGTATCTGTAGCTTTCATGAACTCAACGATTGATAGACGCTTGGGAGCGACATCTGTTGGTCGAGAGGACGTCACGCGAGCGAGCGAGGGAAAAGGAGACGGGAGACGTCTCCTTTGCGCGAGTGTTTCGAGACTGTTCCTTTTTAATAAGACGGCAGGATCGTGCGCACCGACATAATTTTTAAAATTGTAGCAAAAAAAAATTAACTTAATAAAACATTTTATTGTAAAATATTATTTGAAGCACAATTGAAGAAGCCCCTGCCTGCGCCCTGTCTTCATTGCCAAAACAGAATGGATTTTATTTTTCATTAATTAGTTTATGTTTGTACACTTAGTTTCGTAGTCTCGATGAGGCTAACAAGCTTAACTGTAGCCAATTTCATCTTTTACTTAAAAATTACTCAAATATTCTACGTACCTATATACCTAAAATCTAAATAAAATGAACAAAACAACTAATGAATGTTAAAGGATAAGATATCCTCACTTAATGAATATACTTCTAGAATGCTCAGATTCGGACATTGTCTGGCAAAGTTAGAAAACTAATTATCGTGTTTAAAAGCTTGCCGTACAGTGCTGACGCAGTTATCTTACGTATGGTTGTCAATATTAACATATGGCATAACAGTCTGGGGTGGTGCTTCAAAGACAAGTACGATACAGCTGGAGAGGGCGCAGAGAGCCGTTCACAAGATCACCTTTAAACACTATCGTTATAGTACGGCTCAATTGTTCAAAGAATATCAGGTCTTTTGCGTGAGGCCGCTCTTTGTGCTGAACTGTACGTTGTGTAGACATGCTTCTTTACGGTTGTATCTCAATCGCTTGACAAAACGTAGGACCATGGCCGTTTGTCCCATAGAGAGGCACAAATCAAAACTTGCACAACGTCATTCCAGAATCCGATCATACAATTTTGTGAACAAACAATGTAACATCTACACGTTCAATATTTTTGACTGTAAAGGTCAGTAAATGGATTATGACCCTTAGCTCTAAGAGGTTGAAAAACTTCTCGATATGTAGATTTCACCCAAACAGTTTCTCGTCCGACACATCCTCTTATACACACATATACCTACACAACACAACACTATGCAACAGACACACATACACACACACACACACACACTATCCAAATGGTTTTATTTTATTCTTAAATGATTATTTTTTAATTGTAGGCCTGTAAATCCGTTATTTCAAACACAACAAACTTAAACCGTTTACTTAACCGTTGTTTTTTCAATTAAACCATTTACAGGCACAGTTGAACTGTCAAAGGATTCGGTCATTCAGAAAGATGAAACTAAAATGAGTGCAAGATAATTCAAGTCTTTGAACTTCTTTGAACTTCAAGACCATATCCCTACCAGCACTTTGAATAACTTTTGGCAGAATGAAGGCTATTATTTACTTTGGACACTGAACACAGCACTCTCATGACACCTTATTTATACGTCGAGATGGCGGTAAACGATTATTTCTGCCGCGCGCGGACTCATCTTGCGCGCACTTTAGTTGCACATTCCAAAGAGTAGGCGTAGGTTATGGTGCAATTTAGGTTATAGGTTCCTTTGGAGAAAAACGGCAGTAAACTCCATGGATACTCTTTTACATAATATTGTAGAGAATAGTAAACCCACTATTCGCCAGTTCTTATAAAGACCCGTGTAAGTACCTCATTTAATATGACGAGTCAATAGTCAGTAACAGAGTGGTTTGTTTACTGATAACCTATTACCTCAATGGTGACTGTTTGATAAATTAGTTAATTATGGTCCCTATTCTTTAAGCGAAAAGGACGAGGTTTGTTTATCCTGATATTAGGTCAGTATGGTCATTTGGCAGCTTTTTATTCCTCGTAAGATATGCAGTTGCAGTCATCCTTTAATTTGTAATTTAAGTACCTAGCAGTAACAGTAGCAGATGGCAGTTCCTGGTAGTAGAGTTATTATTTATCTTAGATAAATTATTTACTAGTTGAGCCTACATCGATTCGCCTCAGAATATTAATGTTATTTTCTTTCTGTTTTTTATTCTCCATATTTTACCTTATAAATATCTAGTTGTTCTGCTATTCGGGACGGAGACAAATCCTACAAATCAAAGATTATAAAAATCGGTCCAGCCGTTCTTGAGTTACAAATGGTGTAACTAACCCAATTTTGTTTCATATGTTTGTCGTAGTTATGTCTTAGGTTCGAATCCAAGCAGACCCTTTACTTTGTGTTAATTATTTCATCACCACTGCTTTCAAAACTTCACCGGACACAAACAAAAATCATGAGTAAACCGGCATATCCTAGAACCAAAATAAACAAAACCATTCGAAGACATGTGGCATCCACCAACCTGCACTGAGCCCGCGTGGTAGATTACGGCCCACCACTCCGTCTCATAGAGTGAAGGCCTGTGTCCAAGCAGTGAGAACATTATTAGGTGATTATGCTTAGGTACCTATATGCTAATCTGTGCTTCTTTGGCTCGACTAGGCAAGTTTAGAATATTGGTGTAAGTTATCCCTGTAGATTCGAACTATCAGTCAGGTCAGTCTGTTTGCTACATATTATCACATCACGCTTATTGCAATACTGCAATTGATACGTATTCTTCTATAATTTACCGCAAAAAAAGGAGACCTAAAAGGTTAACATATTGCAGACAGTTTCAGATCTAACCTTTAGCTCCATAATGGTATAGCATGATGATAATCATTTGTTATCATCACGCTATACCTTTATGGAGCTAAGCAGTCTATCCCGACATACACAGGATGGATTTTTGAGATGGGGCAGGTACCTAAACTGTTGGCGCCAAAAGAAAACGGTCTTAGCAGTTCTTAACTTTTTTTTACATATTGATCTGCATTAACAGATTTTGAAAAAAGAAAAAAAATGTGGCCACTATCACAACAAAAAAAAAAAATCAGCTCAACAGTCAATTATCGATACTGGAAATATGAAATAACGTAAGGGACAAAACTAAGGTTTTCAGGAGAGCAAAAATAAGTTTTTTTCTTAACCAAACTCAGTATAATTTTTTAACTATATGTTTTATGTAAAAAGTGTCTAGGACAAAGTTTCTTAGATTTCTTTACTCTTTTAAGCTAAAATAGCAAAAAATCAATAAGTCCTATAGTTTTAAAGATAGCATGTCCCTTACGTTAAATAATAATGAATACGTTTGGCATACGTTAACAAAATTTGAGATGTAAATGAACAGCATTGATGTAAGGGACATTATAGGAAATAAACATTAAGAGTTCTTCAAAGTAAAGGTCTCCTAATGGTGTACTCTATATCGCTTATGCTGTTAACGAATATAAAAAAAGTGAATTTAATACATTCATGACATACTGTACCAAAACAATACAGTTTAAAACAATTATTTAATAATTTAGTGTTAATTACAATATTATCAAATTATTTTTAAAATCGAAAACAATAAAAAAAAACTATTTTGGTTTACTAAAAATAGACTTATTGTCCAAAGAAAACGTAAAATGCACATTAAAAAACTAAATCAACAAATCAGTCTTCCCAAGTAAATAATAAATATTCAAACAAATAACAAATTGACTTCTTCCTCAATAGAAAGCCTACAGAGAAATTGAAAAAATCTCAAAAACTTTTTATATCTGGAATTTCTCAGTAGCAGCCCGGAGTCTGGATTTGTGCCCGGTTGGTGGCAATAGGCTCGCCCCCTATCACATGGGACTTAAAAATAACTGGCGAAATGTGGGTGGTACTATAGCCACTATAGGTACACCTCTGCCCAACCCTTCGGAAAACAAGGCGTGATGTTATGTGTAGGTTTACAGTATTACAATCGCGTTTCTATTCATTACTTGACGACCAGTAATAATCAAATATGGACGGCCTTCCTTCATCAGATATTTCGTAACATTGTCTTAGAAGTTTAGCCTGTGCACACAGATTATCCTGTAACTTCCGACCTTCTTTTTGTATGCCACATGTGTGTTACATAAGACCATTTTCTTTAAAAAAAAATCTGGTTTTGTTTTCTTTTTCGGTACTACATCTTCTTGACTATTGTTACTTCTTGGCTAATTGTTTTCACAGCTTGCTTTAACCTCCTTCTTGACTTGTTTTTCTTATTATTAACTGAACTATCTGACAATTCTTCTTTTTCTGACCAAAGGTCTGAGCTTCCCGAAGAAAAATAGTTTTGTCCTTCGTCAAACTTAAAATCCATGCATTATTGTGTAAATTTTGTGGTCTCACAACGTTTTTTCTTCGGTCTAACATCTAGATCTTCGTTTCCTAAAATATCATCTTCCTGAATCAAATGAGCAGAAGATGCAACTGGTTCAAACATATGCATATTGGCTGCTTGCATTGAAAAAATACTGCAGTGTTTTATGTATTGTGTGGTAGTGTAAATGGAATATGATTTTCAAGCGATATCAATGTCAGGAGTCGCGTCTTTATCCTGTTGATGGTAATCGCTTGGAATTTTCGGATTTTTAATAGTATTGGAAGTGATGTCTGTTACTTCTGGTTTGTTGCGGCTCGTTTTCGCAGTATTGCTTTATTTCCGTCTCACTTATTTATACAGTATATTTTTTGCAATTTTACTCTATTTATGTACTTAATCATCACTATTATTATTTGAAACAATTTTATTTTTATGTGTATGCATATACGCGTCACATTGTAGTATAAAACTTATTTACATCCGTTACCTCACAATTCAGGTCCAGTTGAAAACCAGCGTCAGGCACTAGTTGTCTGGCATTTATTTTGCTGAACTGGGCCTTTTTGGCGCAGCCGTGAGGCACATTTCCTACTTCGCACTGTACACGTTTTTTTTTTAAATCTTTATTTTGATTGTTACTCTAATATTTTTTACCGGCTTTGTGTGCCTTTTAGTCTGTGCTAAATAATCGTTTTTTCTTTCTTTCTTTCTTCTTACTAATTTTTTGTTATTGTTAAAAGGTTCCTTTTTTAATAATGGTATTAACATCTGATTTGTAAGAATAGGGTATTTTAGAACCACACGTAGAACTATTTGATACATACCTTTTTCCATAAAAAATATCCGAAACTGTCACAATTTTCTTTACATTCATTTGAATGTGATCTAGATAGAGAAAGAGTTGACGTATTTATAATTTTATATTTTGCACTCATCTCATTACTACTCGGGATAACGACGTTTGCTTTTGTTGGTTTCGTCTCCATTTCTGTATTGTTATTCTCTATTTTTACTCTTCAATGAATTTGCTGCACGTTTTTCATGTTTACAGAAGAATTACACCAGTTAACAAGAAAAAAAAAATGAATACCATCGTCTAAAAGCGTAATTTACAACGTAAAGGACAGCGGTGAATTAAAACTAGGGTTAAAATTTTAACGTAAGGGACCTTATTATTGTGAGTTTCAAATTATTTAAAGTAACTTCAACAAAAAATAGCACATTTTATCGTTATGAAATGAATAGTGTTATATGTTATTTTTTGTATCTACATATTTGCATTTCTTATAACAATTCTAGTCATAACAATAATAAAATAATGTTTTTATAACAGCAAAAATTAACGTAAGGGACTTACCTAGGTAACGTAAGCCAGAAAGTCCCTTACGAATAAATCTATTTAATGTCTTGTGGCTACGACTACTAATTACATCTAGAACCGACGACTTATTCGTGCTTTTCCAGGCACGGAGGGGTCTTGGTATGTAATGGATGGTCACCTATCCACGGAACACACGTGGCAAGCGTTAACCTAGATCGATCACAAAAAACGCTTTCTACACTCATTCATCCTGCGTTAACTGCTTGATAAGTTGTAATTTTTACATGACCTTCTTACTACACAAAATTATACATCAAACTTACAAATATTTTGCCTAATGGAAGGTTTGTTTTTATTAGGATTATTCTATCTAAATAGATCATTTTCTTATCTCCATCCCTGCCTAAACAATAATTACCGAAACTACTTATTAAGAAATAATTACCTGTTTATGTGGTTTCTAATTTTCATCAATTTTTGCGCGCTGTTTAGAAGTGATGATAACTTTTCATCAATCATATTTATAATCCAGATAAAGCTATCACTACTAGCAGTTAGACCAATGAAGACGATGATGTATTACTTAAATGAGCAGATCACGCAGTCCAGTGTGATCTAAAGGACAGGTCAATTATTTGTGATGCTGAGAAATTAACGTAAGGGTCAATTTGATTATAATAATTTGAGTCGCAATTTAACGTAAGGGACATGGTATTTGTACCTACTCAGGAAACACTAATGTAATGTACTAATACTTAAACATCTCAAATGATGGAATAACTTATGTGACCTGTTGTAAAATGTACTCGATTTTGTTTAAACGTAAATACCAAATACTTTGTCTAGAGAGACTTACAGTAGTTTTTATAAAAATATTAATTTGAAATGTCATATACAGCAAGTTTCTAGAACAAAAAACGTCTAGGCCTGCGAAAAATATGTGATGTAAAGGACATTTTCTTTGAGATATAGAGATTTTAAATATACCAATCGATAGAGCAAGAAATTCCGAATCCAACGATATATATAACTCATTTTCGACAAAATGTCCCTTACGTTATTTCATATTTCCAGTATCGTTATGTCATAATACAGGGTGGCATCCACAAACTGTCAACATGGATTCAGTACAGTAAGCGATGAAAAGTGCATAGGCACGTTAATGCGTTAGAAGTGATAACACAAATTAAAACATTTTTATTTGTTTTAATATTTTACATAAAGATAACCGCTACGATTATTTATTAATAACTTCTTCAGCCAAATAGGATGTGCAATACTATGTCAAGGAACTTAGAAGCAATTTGTTTTATTTAAACATGTGAGATGTTAAAAAAAAATGATAAGTAGATTTATTTCAGCATAAACAATTAAGCTTCGATCAGTTTTAAAACAAGTGATTTTATTAGGTGGTTTTGTATGGCAGTTTCTTTACATTAAGTATTTCACATTTTATTTGGCTTTAGTGAATATAATATAGGTAACATATTGAGGATAGCTTAAGTTTTCATTTTCATTTTCGTTCTGTGAAAAGATGATTGAAACTAAACCTCATTTTTATAATTAAGTATACAGGATAAACTATTCCGGGCCTTAAACGTTCTTGTTTATTACGTTATTGTTTGCAGGGCTTCGGAGATGCAACCTTTTGAGCGCGGAGTACACGGCGAACAGTTTTTAATGATGCTTTAAATTAATTCAGCAAAATGTCCGGTTGGTATGAAACCATTTGTTGCATACTCATTCAGCTTGTGTGGGCTTATTTAAATAAGCATCCACTTCATAAATAAGCGCTCCAACTATCTAGAATTCCTTCTTCCTCACATCTCTTAACCTACAGTCTCACAGTATTTGTCTAGAACAAAGAATGTGAAACTATTAGACATCTATATAAAATTTATATTTATAACATTTTACTCGTCATTCACTAATTTAAACAAATAACAATTTAAATTTAGTTAAATACGAAATATTTAAATGATAACACTCACACTTAGTCCGGTTTCAATATATATTTGTGTTATCATATCATTTACATCCTCTTTTACGCAGCGCAACAATTTTTGCCAATGTTTTAATATTTGCACAACACCGCTAATTAACAGATTTAAACATTCGTCACTAACCAACAACGTTCAATTAGGTGAATAGTCGTAACGAATTGCATGTACCTCACAGAAATCTATTATTTATGGAAACAAGATGAACGAGACAAGCATCGAATGATTATCGAACCACTTCAAATAATTTCATTAAAAGAAACAAAAATTGATCATACATACATACATAAACTCACTCATAATAACATATCAAAAACTTGACATAGATATTATTTGAAAATAACATCACACAGGCGCAGATGAGATTCGAACTCAGGGCTCGCCATAATCGCTGCGCTGCTTCCCAAGCACGGTAACGACTAAGCTAGCATGCCATATGTTAGTTGAAATTATGAACTTCTATCAATTACAGACCAAGTGAGTGTTTGTGCGTGTCTATAGTATATAAACAACTTATAGAAGAAGGTCGTAAGTGAAACCGAAGCATCAATCTATTGCTTTGTGAGATTGCTTATGGACTTTTGAGCGCTACTGTACATGATTCTGAACCTTTTGGAAACATTTTAACGCAGGGGCGTTGAAATTTCTCGTCTGTATTTTTTTTTGCAGCTTAACGAACGTCTCATGCTGCACGACAATCAGTTCGGGTTTCGGCCAGGAATTTCTACAGAAAGTGCAGTTCCGTGTCTCAAGTAGGCCGTCAGGTACTACACAAAACGATGAGCACCTGTTTTCGCTTGCTTCCTCGATCTGTCTAGGGCTTAAGATCTGGTTCCCTACGATATATTATGGAAGAAACTTGAAGTTATAAGCTTGTGTGTCTCGAGCTTATAAGCATCTTCAAGCATTGGTATGGAACCAGGCCAGCACTGTTCGGTGGGCAGGTGCGCCGTCGAAGATTTATAAATTTATTGTACAGTAAACGGTCAAAAGTGCATAGGCACGTTAAGAGTCATATTGCTGTGAACTCGCGGTACGACTGTATGTGTTCTAACGCCACACACCACAAAGATCGCAGTTTTGCACGGCACACACTCGTGTATCGTCGCGTACTCGCATCGCACTGCACGAAACAAAAATATATTAACGTCACTTTTGTTGGACACCCATCATGCGCGTGATCTGGCCAGTTTATGGCATTGCTAAAATTTGCGTAATTTTAACATGTGCTGGTAGCGGTTTGGCCATAAATTATATTTTATTTTGAATTTTATGAAACAATTTGTTGGGTATTTATGTTTATTTATGCTTGTTTCATGCTTATTATTTATTTTTTATAAGAAGTTAAATATTACATAGTGTACTATTTACCTATTTATGTGATTTTTTATTTAACTCTTCGGTGTTGGAAGGTGGAATTAAAAAAATCGTGCTGCATATGATAATAAAAATATTTATTCGTTTTATATATTTATAAAATTAACAAACTTTTATGACAATTGTGACGTCACATTCAATTCATAATAACATAACAAGGAAAGAATATTCTAATAACACAAATATAATTGTTGATACCCACTTATTATAGGTATTCAGCAGAGTTTATTGAAAACTAATATAATGATTAAGACTTTATGCATTTAATGTAACGTCACAATGAATTATAATATTGGGGTTATAGCTTAAGTGTTAATTTTCTTGACGAAAAGAAGTTTGAAACTAAACCTCAATTTAGGATCATTAAATAATTACGGATATGTTAGTTTGACTAATTATTTAGTTACACCGTCTAATATACGTCTCATATCTGTCCGTTTAATATACACTGACGTTGATACAGCTCGGTTAGTCTATTTTAGTTATTTCCACAGCGTTATGTCTTACGGTATTCTGCTGTGGGGCAAAGCCGCTGATATTCAAAATATATTCGTCGTTCAAAAACGAGCTCTCCGAGCAATTTATCAGCTAGGAGCCAGAGTTTTTTTAAGAGATTTTTTTAAAGATATTGGTATTCTCACGGTGGCATCTCAATTCATCTTCGCCAACATCTTATATATTAGGCAAAATATACACTTATACACTAAAAACACTGATTCTCACAATGTTAACACTAGAAATAAGAACAAACTACGTGCTCCCTTTCACCGGCTTCATAAGGTCCATAACTCATTCGTTGGGCTAGGTATAACCTTTTATAACAAGTTGCCCTCTTCTTTACTAGATTTACCTTTTAATGCGTTTAAGGTTCAAGTAAAATCCAACCTTTGTTCAAAGGCATATTATTCCATTAACGACTACTTAAACGATAAGAACTGTTGGTCGTTGTGATTAACTCAAGACAATGTTCGTGTTCTTTCTCCAGAATCAGCTTACCTACTGACAGGGTATATGAGTTCATATATTTGTTTTTTTTATTTGACGGTTCCATTTATCCTAACACAGTGCTTGTGTTAGGATAAATGGGGCATACACGAACTGGTTCTCCATCTCGAGGGGTGTTATACAGGGTTGTGTAGCGTCACCGTGGCTGTTCAACCTGTACATGGATAAATGTCTGAAGGATTTGAAAGAGAGTGAATGTGGATTGACGATGAATGAGTTGCCTGTTAAATGCCTGCTCTATCCAGACGATCAAGTGCTACTTACATCGTCAGCAGAACAGTTGCAAGACATGGTGACTGTGATGGATGAAGCATATAAGAGGAAATGAATGAATATAAATGTAAATAAGACGAAAGTCATGGTGTTTGAAAGAGAAGAGGATGTATCGGTTTGTGATGTGAAAATAAATGGTGAGAGTGTGGAACAAGTAAGTGAGTTCGTATATTTGGGGAGTCTGTTTACAAGGGATGGAAAGATTGATGGAGATGTCGAAAGGAGAGTGAATGCGGGAAATAAAGTGAATGGTGCTACACATGCAATTGTGACCAACCAGTTGATGTCCAAGAAGGCACGACTGGCTGTTCACAATAGTGTGCTGGTGCCTACGCTTATGTATGGAAGTGAATGTTGGGTGTGGCAAAAGAAGCATGAAAGCAGAATAAATGCTGTGGAAATGCGTTCCTTGCGGAGCATGTGTAGTGTGACTTTGAATGATAGGCTGAGGAATGATGCGATAAGGCAACGGTGTGGTTTAAGAGAAGATGTAGTGACAAAAATTGAAAAGAGTATGCTTAGATGGATTGGTCATGTTGAGCGGATGAATGAAAGGAGACTAACAAAAGGTATTTACAAGGCAGATGTGAGTGGAAACGCCGGGAGGGGGCGCCCTAGGAAGACATATACTGACCTTATTGGTGATGTTCTTCAGAAAAGTCAGGTGTAGTAGTACGAAGTACTCTCAACCGGCGCTCGTGTATGACCAGATGTATGAACGTAAACGAGGCAAAAGGAGTATGTAAGGAACGTAGCAGGTGGCTTTCTGTGGTTTCTGCCTACCCCCATGGGAAGAAGGCGTGAATTTATGTGTACATTCAATTATTATTTTTTTCTTTTTTTTTGGCATTGGCGTGGCTAGTTGTCGTATGGCTATTAATTTAATGATTCGGTAATTACTTACAATTGCCAGCTAAAGCACTAGGAAGTGGTGAAGGGCGGGCGTTTTGGGGGACTGTCTTATGTAATTTTGACGTTCGAAAAGTGCTGATTCTCAGTCTAATTTGAATAAATAACTTTTGATTTTTGATTTAATAATTAAAACAAAACATCTAGGTATTAATCTTCTTCAGGATCCGACACATTTTTAGTGTGGGCAATGTAGTGGGTACTCGAACGAAAAGATAATTCGAATTAAAAATAACTTTAATACACTGGCTAACAAAATAAACACAAGCAACGGAAACCGACACGTGCGTTGGTACCGAGCGTTTGCCAAGACTGTCCAAACTCGACCGTATTCTGTTGACTGTCGCAACACTCGGGTCTCTCCGCCAGTCCTCACTGAATCTCCTCTACCGACGATCGTGTCCAAGCGGTAGGGCTCGCTTGCGTTTCCGATCACATGATCATTCGTTTCTGAATCAAATTGTTAGATGGCGCTGTCCGCTGTACTGTGGTGCCATCCATCCACGACAAATATAATACTCACATTTAGTCCGGTTTTATCAGATATTGGTGTTCTATTAATACCACTTTTATGCAGCATAATAATAGTCGCCCTCGCCTCAATATTAATATTTGCCTGATTTTGAGAATAAATACAATACTGCTATCTATTAAACCACACGTCACTAACAAACAACTACAATCAATCGACAACGTTCATTCCGATCAAGTTAAACATTCGTAAAACTCATGTCTACCTCACAGAAATCTCAATTCCTTGTTTAGTTTTCTATGCTCAACCTTTTTTACTTTACGATATGTGGACAAAGCGAACAAGATAAAGAATATTATATTTCTGTCCCATTACTTTCAATCAAGCAAAAACTTACAAAAAGCTTATAGATTTATGCGTGAGATATGAACTCACATTCGCGCATCTATCTCTTGCCGGCTCTTCTCCATAGGAAACGACCAATTGGAACCGTGCAGCTAGAATCTGACGTTTCATAAATGCCCATGTAGGTGTATGTGAAATTGGGCACGCCACAATAGCGGCGGTAAGTCCCCTCTTTGAGGAGTGGTTGGAGAGGCGCCACGGCGTCCTCACCTTCCGCCTGACACAGGTCCTCACCGGACACGGTTGTTTCGGGAGCTTCCTGTTTCGCATAAGGCGGGAGGAAACGCCCGGGTGTCACCATTGTGTGGATCGCCCGGAGGACACGGTGGAGCATACGGTGGAGGTATGCCCAGCTTGGGCGGAGGACCGCAGTGTCCTCGCGGAGGCGATTGGCGGCGGCGATCTCTCGCGTCCGGCCCTGGTCCAGGCCATGGTACGGAGCGAGAGGGAATGGAAAGCCGTCACCTCCTTCTGCGAAGCAGTAATGCTCGCAAAGGAGGAGGCGGAGCGCGTGAGGGAGAGAGCCTTGCGCCGGCCCTCACGCCCCTAGTCGCCGCAGGAGACGCCCTGGGCGTCGGGAATCGCAAGCAGATTCCCGGCCACCGTAGGCGCGGGCTTGCGGACGGCGAGCCATGGGTAGGTCGACGGCGCATTGTGTTCCACGCGCGCCTCAAAGAGATGTCAGCACAAAATGACGGGGTCCGATAGGGCCGACGCCTCAGGGTCGCGAGTTATTCCACAGAGAAAACCGTGGCCCTGGCACAGGCAACTGAAGGAACACGGGTGGGTTTTAGTCAGTAAAAGTCTGACACGCCCTCCCGCTCCACCCAGAGCGGGAGAAGTCATTTGATGATTTCCCACCCAAAAAAAAAGGTGTATGTGAAATAAAATATTTTGATTTTATCTGCACGCGCTTCACCGCTAGGCTATCTTGACTCATGTTAATAAGTTAAAATTATGAACGACAATCACTTGTTGACGACAATGATTATGCGTGTGTCTCTTGGAAATAGAAAGTCGTAAGTCAAACTAAACGTCAAGCTATTGCTTTGTGAGAATGCCTATGGACTTTTGGTCGCCACTGTATCTAACTAACTAACATAATATGTGTCATTGTTATCTAGTCAAATAAATAATTTTAATTTATCATTGATAAAATTGTTTCATCAAGTTAGCACGGCTTCACAGCTGGACGCAGCGTAGAAACAAACCTCGTCCAGTTTGTGTCAGAAGTGACCCCTAGCTCTTGACAACAGACTAGAAGTAGATGCCGTGTACACGGACTTCAGCAGTGCGTTTGACAAATTTGACCATTCTCTGTTGCTGTCCAAGTTAGATCATAATTGTGTGCATGGCTCACATAGAAACTTGTTATCATATTATTTGTTACATAGATCGCAAATTCTTGTTGATAATGGTACGAATCTTATACATACTATGCCGATTCAGGAGTTCCTCAGGGTTCTCACCTTGCACCGGTTCATTTTTGCTCTTTATTAACGACATTACTGTCCAAATCGATCACTGTAAATATCCAATGTTTGCCGACGAACTTAAAATCTATACAATTATATCTTCCAATAAATATGCTACACACTAAAGCATCCAACACAAATATAGGAATAAGCTCACTTCTCAATAGGCTCAGCCGGGAGATGACATAATCGCCACCCTGTATTTGATGGACCAGAATATTTAAAGTTTAAAGGGAAGAGAAAGAGATGTTTTCTTCTATTTGGTACAACAAATTTCGTAATCAGTCGCAGCATCGCTTCCTCTAAAATGCTGCTAGTTTGATGCTGAGTTCCCAAAGCACGAAACTCGCAAAATTTAAACATTAATTTAATTGTATTAGTATGTAGGTATTTCTTGCAACCTCTGTAATCTTATAACTTATGTCTTTTTGTATTCGTTTATATAGTTTGTTACCACTAAATTTGTATACTTTTACCTTAGGATATAACTGTATTTGAGAATGTTGGTTCACCTGTTATTGGCAACTTTATAAGCATATCGGGATAGGCCCTCATCAGCGATATTACACTTGGACTTTGTAAGTAGGCGTGGATTGTCGGACGAAGAAAATAGAGACACTAGTTATAGCACAATCACTTTAATTCACTCACAATTTCTTATTAAATAATCACCATGAAATGACCTGAAGGCAGAGGTCCGACATATTAAATGAAAGTATGAAATATAGCAGTAACCAACTTATTTATTCCAACAGCTTGTTAATTAACTAAATGGATCGATATAATACCAATACACCGCCATATCATATATTAATATAATGGGTGGGATACAGTTCCCACACCTGAATAATATAACTCTAGATATGGCAGTGGTGCGAACGAAGAAAGCTTTTCATATTTGCATCTTATATAAGATCATGTGAAAATACTGATGCTGATAAAGCCTCAAGCGTCTCGAACATTGATACAGAGTGGGAATTACACGAATCTTGTTTCCGAGATAGTAAGTGATTTCGGTCAACCAGAAATACACTTGGGAGCAAATAAATCGAGCCACTTCCTTTTTCACGCATTATGGTTATTATTTTTGGTATTATGGAACGCATCGATTCGAAACATATATCGCCTAAAAGGGTATTTAATAACCTTTACAATGAGGGTAGTTAGTTGTCAAAATTTCATTTTAATTAAAGTTTAAAGGGTAGAATAAAATTATCGCATTTAATTTGCTTATGACATTTTTATTGTACTCTGTTAAGAAAAGATTAAATTTGAGGTTTTTGTTAATCATACCCATATTACTTGTTATTGTTGTCTTTATCTGTGTCTGTGTAATCAAAATAACCTGATAAAATGGATACTACACCGACGGAAGCTGCCCAAGTTGTAGCTTTACTTGAGGTTGGACACGGACAACGTGAAGTGGCACGCAGACTTCATTTGAGTCGTTCAAAGGTACAGCGGGTATACCGCAGGTATCTGGAGACTGGTGCTTTTGTTCGGCGACCTGGAACTGGCCGACCACGGGCAACAACAGAACGTGACGACCGCTTTATTGCAACCAATTCGTTGCGCGACCGTGGACTTAATGCTGTTCAGCTACAGCAAGCGTTACGTGACGTTCGAGGTGTCGCAATCAGTAGGTGGACAGTGAGACGAAGACTAAAGGAACGAAATTTAACATCACACAAACCAGCAACTGGCCCAAAATTGACTGTAGCTCATCGCCGATCTCGCTTGGAGTTTGCTCGAGAACACATTAATTGGACGTTAGAAGACTGGAGGTCAGTTTTGTTTTCTGACGAGTCAAGAGTCTTTTTAGCAATGACGGGAGAAACCGAGTGTATAGACGTCCTGGTGAAAGATTTGCCCAATGTTGCATTCGAGAAACTGTGAGTTTTGGTGGTGGTTCTTGTATGGTGTGGGGAGGAATTTCTCTAGACGGAAAAACGGAACTTGTCTTCGTCGACCCCGCCAACGATGGCAGTGGTAGACGTGGATTAACAGCTGACCGATACATAACTGACATTCTTGAAGACCACGTAATGCTGTATGCTGGTTTTGTCGGAGAAAATTTCTTGTTTATGCATGACAATGCGAGACCTCATACCGCGCAGATCGTTACGGAATACTTGTCTGCGATCGGGATCCAACAAATGGTATGGCCAGCACGAAGTCCCGATTTGAACCCGATCGAACACCTATGGGACGAGCTAAAACGGAGAGTCCGAGCCAGGGATCCCGCTGTTTCATCCATTCCCGAGCTTAAAGTCGCTGTGCTTGAAGTGTGGGAGAACATACCACAATATGTCATCGTAACTCTGATCAGATCGATGACTAATAGGCTACAAGAATGCATCAGGGCACGGGGGGGGTAATACCAGTTATTAAGAATATTTTTTTTGCAATAGTTTTGTTTTTTATTGTTTTTATGGACTGTTTTAGCCCTACTAAATTTTCTATCAAAATTACCATTTTTCTTGCAGAGCCAATAATTTATCATTCAATAAGGTTATTATTCAATAATTTACCCTCATTGTTAAGGTTATTAACTTAACTTTTAGGCGATATATAGTTCGAATTGATACGTTCCATATTCCCAAAAATATTTACCATTTTACGTGAAAAAAGGTAGTGGCTCAATTTATTTGCTCCCAAGTGTAGATCTGTTTGCCTCTCGAATTAATAAAAAATGTTTTAAATTTGTATCTTGGAAACGAGATCCGGATGCCTTCCCTCCCTTTTCAATTATATTGAAATGCATTAGGAAAATAATTAATGACGAAGCAACCGGCGTATTAGTAGCACCCTATTGGCCAAGTCAACCATGGTTCCCACTGTATAGGTCCTTGATCAATATAGATCAAGGACCTATACAGTGAGATAATCCGTAGAGATTTAAGAACCCGACCCTCCCAAAAATGAATATCCCCAAGAAATTTAAAAATGACAAATTAGATAACTCTAAAACGAATGATTATGGCGCCATCTACTGACAAGTGGTGACACTACGAAGTGTAGCCAGTCACCGATTCTTACATTTGTTTTTTTTTTTTTTTTTAAAGATCTAAAATTTGTGTAATGATGCAGTATAACAGAAAACGGACTACATGGTTTATTAAATATCTACGGATGCAGCAACTCGTATAATTATGGTTGAAGTTCACTTTAGGTAAGTTCAATTAACCATAAATAATAAATCTCTTCAGTAACGTTAACTTCTTCCCCGAATATAATGTAATTTTATCAATATCTGTACGTACATGGATACCACTATCTAATAGATCTCTACCTATAATAACTGGTTCTGTAATTGAGTTGACAGGCACAACATGAAACAAAAAAGGACACTGACGTGTTGAACTTCACCACGGCTCAGTATTCTGCGATTCATATTTAACGTTTTCTTTACCTATACCTGTAAGGTAAACTAAATCACAGCGCATAGTGCCCGGGATCTTTTTGAAAAACCTAAAAGCCACAAACGAACTAGCACATTATATATTAAAAAGAAAAGGAACGAGCTCACCGGATGATGTGGTTGTCCATACACGTAACAGGTGAGACGGTTCGTACCACGACTCTCCGGTGCTGGTGCTCGATTCGAATTCTTCACTTCGGTCAAAGGTTCGTACTGCCACTTGCTTCAATCAACTTATTTATTCCAACAGCTTGTTAATTAATTTAACAGCTTGTTTATTAATTTAAATTGATATAATAGCTCTAGGCGCCTACTAGCTACAAAGATCACGCCGACAAGCACATAACTGCTATCTATTGTTATTTGATATTTTGTATACAAAAGCTGTTGGTGTACCCTAATAAATAAATAAAATAAATTTGAAGTGCGGAGTGAGACCGGTTGGCCTACGCTGTCCTGTTCAATTTGATTATGAATGCTTTGTTTGTAAATGAATGCTTAGCAGTCATAATGTCGGTTGACGGTATCTGTGTCAATAACAGTAAAGCGGACGATACGGTGCAATTTTATCCCAACCTACTTCAGAAGGTGCCAAAAAGTTATGTTATTTAATATCAGTCCTTCATCGGTGACTTCTATCTTTAACACAAAGTATTTTGCATATTGTTAAATGTTTAGGATAGTTTATGCACTAATTATAAGTGTTATGTTACATTGGTAAAAGGCACGATGGGGTTGACATATCCGTTTATACAAAAACCCCAAAACGAACGAGGAAAAAAAAAGGATGGATAACAGTGGTTTTATTTTGAAAGTTGTACATTGCATTTTTCGGGGCGTATCAGTTATCGACGTCACGAGTTACATATGTCCTCAAGAATTTATTTTACTTATTCGAAGAAGTACTTTGCTACCTGATTACGCGATATTTTAGTTTGTTTTGGATGCTAGTACAAGAACAACTGCACGTGGCGCACCGCGTACGGGGCACTCGGAGCAGGAGAAGTGCTTTTTCTGAAAACCTACTGTAGGAACTGACTCTTTTGTCACCATGCATTCTAGGCAAAGTTCCTGTTGTATTTTTATTTTTTTATTTGGAACGCGCAAAGGCTAGGCTGATGATGATTATTCCATAACAACGTTAGAGTATATAGTTGTAGCAAGCTTGGCTGTTTAGCGTAGGGACTCATATACCTACTCCTGTAGTGTTCACCATCTCACCGTGAAAACTAAGGTGAAGTGAGCGTGGTGTGAGCTGTCAGTGCCACTTATGCTTGCAATTGACCAAGACGGGATGACACTGACAGCGCACTCCGCGCAAGTCTTCAAGGTGAGATTTTTACATAATCGACATGCTGCTCTTAAACCAATTTTATTTTAAGTCAGCTCAGGTTTTTTATTCAACCATCATATCAGTGGTCACTTTCTTCCTGTTGTTTTCACACAACCCATATATATCTTTTTCGGTATGCCTCTTTTCATCACATCCATTCACACTTACTAAAGTTTCTTGTCACTTTCCATTCTATTGTATAACGTGTTTATACCACCACAATCGTCTACTTAGCTTTGTCACCGTTGCTATTGCCAAAGAGGCTTAATTAAAAACTCGATTTGATATCTATCGATCGAAATGATCGATCGTTGTGAGATCGCTGTGATAACACATCTATGTTTAACAAGATTTATTCAGCAAATTTGTTGTATTACTAGATGACCCCGCGAAACGTTGTTTTGCTTATTTTTGTATAGTTTATGTTTTATTCTCAGACCTACGGAATATATAAAAAAAAACATAAGAATCGGTCGAGCCGTTTCGAATGAGTTTTTTTACAAACAGTGTGACACGAAAATTTTATACATTAGATTAATAAAATATAAATGAATAATAATACCACTGAAAAATAATGATCAATTCAATAGGAGAATAAAATTAACATGTGAGTTGCACCGAAAACTTAAAATGATATGACGACGTATAACAGTCACTGCTACGATCAAGACACAAATAAAAAATAAAAAATGTGCGAAAACTGTATAGAGAGTGAGAGAAAGGATGCCGGCTTCGTTCTCATACCTACTCCAGTGTTGAAGATTAATTTAAGTTTAATCGAACAGAATAACATAAAAATCGCATTTAAAAAACAGGGGTTGATCTTAGAAGGGTGAAAATTTGAAGATGTATGCATTTTTCAATACTAAATAAATTAAAAATGTTCTTAAAAAAATAAAATATAACATTTAGGGGTTAATATTTATAATTTAAATATTTAACTTTGACATTTAGGGGTATTAAAAATAAATGTTGACCGATTCTCAGACTTACCCGATATGCACGTTGCAGAGGAGTTTGGTAACAAACATTGCGACACGAGAATTTTATATATTAAAGTAGATCATAATCATCATCATAGGCATCGTAGTTCTACCCACTGATGAGTTAAGGCCTCCTTCCTTTGGTTAGGTATATAATTAGAATAATTCTCAGCAGCGCAGTCTCGAATTTGTGCCAATTCAATGGCATATGCTCGCACCCTATTACATTGGACTTCACAAAAGGAAAAATGTGTGTGCACCGACTAAACACGATTCCCTAACCCTTTGAGCCGCTTCAAGAAAACAGGCGAGATGTTTAATTGAAATCAGAATCATGCATTACATACTCGTATATATTAAATTTCATTTAGGCGCTACCCTGAGCAAAACCTTGCGATAGTGATATGATATGATGAAATGATGATAGATATTCAGAGGCTATTAATATTAACACATTAATTAAAAGTAATAAACCATATCTAAAATCAGATTGTAAACGTTCGATATCCTATCATCACGTATTGCACGTTCATTGCACGTTGCAGGTCAATGATAAAGGGGCTTTCGCAGGGAGCAGAGGGGTTCCTCTTATTCCCGCTCTTTCCGGCTTGGACGGTGTCAAAAGCCTTTCTTAGATCCAGAAATACCGTCAGGCATATATTCCCTGCCACGAGTCTGGTATTTGTTAGTTTTTCTACAATCTTAGACAGGGCTGGTATGACCGAAATCAGTCTGTAGTTATTGACATAATCTCTGTTCCCTCCCTTGTGTACCGGTGTAATAATGGATTTTGTTAAATTGGTCTGGGAATATGTCATTTTTGGAACAAAGGTTAGACAGGTGGGAAATGATAAGAACAACATCTTTGTAAACATATTTAAAAAACCAATGCAAAGGATGTTTCTTTTTAACCGACAGAAAATTTCAACGCCCCCTTCATTGTTTTTTTTTCAGAATCAGAATCATGTACTGGTTGTGCGTCGATGTCCCTTCCACCCTGTATATTTTAAAACACAAGTAGAGATACTGTGCCATCCTGAGTCACTGGACAAATTCAAGCTCATCAAAATTCTTTCCATTGGGTCCGTGTCCAATGGCATATAAGGAATTAGTTTGCGCCCGGGAAATGTTAGGTCGAACAGAGGGCTATTTGGTCCATGGTCCAGGGTTGAATTTGCTCAGCTAATTCTTTTCCAATTTTCACAAAGTAATCGTTTACACCGTTAACTGATTCGGTTGGAGACGGTCTGATACTTAGCAAAGCTGCAGTTTGGCTGTTTACTTTATTTGAGTATGTGATTGATTTTATGTTTTACCTTTAGAGTAACATTGAGGTTGTGACTGATTTAGCGATCAATTCTCTTTCATATTTTCTTTTTACGTACGTAACATCATCACGAAACAGATTAATCGTGTCTGCAATACTAGACTACAATTAGTGTGCTCAGGCGTTAACATGGCACACCTAGTTGAAATATTTAACGGCGCGTCAAAAAAATTTTATAACATCAAACGATGAGGACATTTTTTTAAGTTTTGCGCTTGTTTTTAATTTTTGGTATTTTTAAACACTAACTGAACTTTTAAAGTTGACCTGAGGGTTAACCGCATAGCTTATAAACCAAGTTACGTGGTTGTAATCGAAAAAAGTTACATCGAGAAGTACAATGTTATTTTAATATTTGCGTTCGAAAATATCGATGCTGTGAATGCGTAAATATTCATCCCGACAACGGAACCCATTACTGTGTTTTGGGCGACATCGACACGTACTTGGCCGGTTTTAGTTCATAAGCGGGGTACATTTTGATATGAAGCAATTTTATTTGTGCACATTCGTTCGCTCCCTTACACGGCTTTGGTGGGAGGAAAGCCAGTCTAAAAGCGAGTTTACAAATTTCCGAAAACCACATCTAACTGTCCACCCATAAATCACAAAACGCCCTTATTGAGAACCATCCTAAACGACGTACATTCTCATCTATAAGGCATAGACTCACGTGCCCGTATTGTGTACCACGTCTATGCACGGACTATTTCCCCGAGAGTTGTCAGTTTCCTGTGGCGGCAACGGAAGCGGACGACAGGTTCTTTGATAGTAATGTCTCGTGTGTCCTCAGTCTAACAATGTTTAGTGTAGTACCTACATAGGTGGTTATACACGATTGTTTATCTTGTGTCAACTAATAACAAGAAGGCAGAATGCGTAGGAAATGTGTAAGTAAACTATGAAAATGCTTAGGAAAATATTATGCCTGCCTTTACTTTTGTGAGCAAAAGAAGACAACATTGACCACTGTTAACTTCGGATTCCCCGATTTTCCTAAAACAAACCACTCTATAAATAAAATAATTGGATTAACTCAATTAATTGAATTCTAAAAGTTACTTCATGTCTAGTTTTTTAAAAGCGCCTAATTTCTGCCCAATTTCCAAAGCGTCAGTCAAACGGAATCTGCTCTAAAAATTTACCCAGGCGCGCGGAGGCCGGATCAAAGGTATCGCTTACATTAGCATTCTAAACAAGAAGCCAGTAATTAAGTAGCGAAAACAAGGGGATAATGAATACTTTGCATTTGTAAACAGACAATGTATTTTCTTTCCCGGGGTAGGGAGTAATTAGCAACTCATAACAAATGGAACTAATGTATGAGAAAGAAAAAACAGAACTTCCTTTTTTGAATCGGTTAAAAGGCTACGGATTGAAGTTTCAGTTCATTAGGTGTAATTATGCAATCCTTTGGAACGATCAAAGACAATGAAATATTTGAGCGTTGTTATTGACGAAAACTTTAGCTTCAAGGCACACATTCAATTGCTGAGTAAAAGGATTCGTAAGCTTACCTACATCTTTAAATCATTGAGACATTTATAATAAATCCCTATAATCCTAAAGCAAATTTATTACGCGCTTTGTCAGTCACTAATTACATATCGTCTTGGGGCGGTGCTCCGAAAACTGCGATATAGCCATTTGAAGTTTCACAAAAAACCGTACTGTGACTCTGTACCTTTAAGCCTTTCCGTTGCTCAACCACACTTCTTTATGAATACTGAGGTGCTGACTGTACGCCAACTGTTTTTCTTAAGTATTGTATCAAAACAACATGCTATCTTGGAGTTCAATCCAACCTTGTTAAGAAGGTGGAAGGGTTTACCTGTATGTAAGAGGTTAAATCACTCAAAAATGGCTTTTATTCGTAGATTTAGACGTATGTTAACTTCCAAAGCCACAGAGATACCGAATTCTTCATAGAGAATATAGACATATAGAACTCATACAGCCGTTTCGGAGGAGTTTAGTAACAAACATTGCGACACGAGAATTTTATATATTAAAGTAGATCATAATCATCATCTTAGGCATCCTAGTTCTACCCACTGATGAGTAAAGGCCTCCTTCCTTTGGTTAGGTATATAATTAGAATAATTCTCAGCAGGCGCAGTCTCGAATTTGTGCCAATTTAATGGCATATGCTCGCACCCTATTACATTGGACTTCACAAAAGGAAAAATGTGTGTGCACCGACTAAACACGATTCCCTAACAGGCGAGATGTTTAATTGAAATCAGAATCATGCATTACATACTCGTATATATTAAATTTCATTTAGGCGCTACCCTGAGCAAAACCTTGCGATAGTGATATGATATGATGAAATGATGATAGATATTCAGAGGCTATTAATATGTAGACGTATGTTAACTTCCGAAGCCACAGAGATACCGAATTCTTCATAGAGAATATAGACATATAGAACTCGGTATCTCTGTGGCTTTGGAAGTTAACATATGATGAGACTGAAAATTTACTGACCGTCTTAAAATAGTGATTTATATGGAGACAATCTATTGTCTCCATATAAGAATCTACTAGCAATTTAATTCCCTACACACCCTCTAACACACAAAAACTCACCCTTCTTCACGATGCTCACCTAAAGGACAGCTACCCTTTATTTTTTTTTTAAAGTAACTACTTTAAATTTTAATTTAACTAAATTACTTAATTAAGTTCATATTTTGTAAAAGCTGTTGCTTTTTGTTCGTAAGTTCAAACTTGCATCCCCAGAGCTTGAGGCTCTGCGTGCTGAAACACAGGCTATAAACCTAGTTCGGCAACAGAAGCTTACAATGAGTCACAATTGTAACTGATTTACTTTTAAGCACAAGTATTTTTATTTTGGTCTAATAAATGTATATTATTATTATTACTTAATAACGTTTAAAAGTGATTTTAATATCCAATTTACAGAATAAATAATTTCATTTATTTTTGCTAATAGCTATGTTTTCTAACCATAAATTGCTATACGCTTAAAACAAAACTCCACCTAGGCAGTTTCACGTGAATACTGAGTGAAAAACAAACTTACCTAGAACCACCAGCTATTTCAAATCTGCAGAGTAATCCCGTTGTAGGATTAATCTCGCCGCAAGTTTGTAGCTTAGCTTGAGCTAGAAACACACCTGAGCACTTTGTAAGTTTTCCACTTCCCGTGTGTTCACGTGGTGGTCATAAACTCGGAGTGGGACTTGCAGGACTATGGGCCCAAGGGACTACTATTTTAAAGAATACTTTTAGGACAAGTTTCTGATATTATACTAACATAACATCACGCCTTGTTTTCCCGAAGGGTTGGGCAGAGGTGTGCCTATAGTACACCCACATTTCGCCAGTTATGTTTAAGTCCCATGTAATAAGGGGCCAGCCTATTGTCATCTACCGGGCACAAATCCAGACTTCGGGCTGCTACTGAGAAATTCCAGATAGGTAAACCCAATAACACGTTGCCCGACCTGGGAATCGAACGCAGGACCTCATGCTCAGCAGTAGCGATTGCGACCACTAGACCAACGATTATACTAATCGTAACTTAATATAATATATTAATGTATTATAAATGCGAAAGTGTATTTTTTTGTTTGTTTACTTGTTACGTTTTCACGCCAAAACGGTTAAATGGATTCAGATGACATTTGGCACACAGATAGACAATTACCTGATTAAAGGACGCAGGCTACTTATCATCCTGGATCGCTGTCGAAGTCGCGGGCAGCAGCTGCTTGAATTCTAACAAAAAATGCGAAAGTAAGTTTGTTTGTTACGCTTTCACGCAAAAACGGCTGAACGGATTTGGATGAAGTTTGGCACACAGACAGACCATGACTTAGGTAAGAATATAGGCTATTTTCGTCTTGGGTCTCAGACAAATTCACAAGCAAAAACATAGTCAAATATTTTAAATATTATAAAAGTGAAAGTTTGGATGTTTAGATGTTTATAACTCAATCACGCAAAAACAGCAGAACAGATTTGTTCGAAATTTTTCACACAGATTGAACATGAGCTAGATAAAGGCATGAGTTACTTTTCATCCTGGATCGCAGACGAAGTCGCGAGCAACACCTACTTAGTTTTAATTCCTGGTTTCCTCTAAGGCAATATTTATATTTAATATAACATAACATCACGCCTCTATTAGGTAGAGGTGTACCTCTATAGTAGACTATTTAATCACGTTAAATTCTAACAGGCACTCATAATCCCAACAATTAAGGTTATTGATGCATTCAACCCTCGCTTACCGGTCCGTCAAATGCTATTGATTCTATAAGCAACGTTAATGTCAGTATGTCATAAATATAGGTCTTTTGTGCAGGAATTGGGTCACGACTCGCACCAGTGTTGACCTGCACAGTCATTTTAAGTTTACGGTTATTATATTTGTGTTATGAGTGGGTTTTTGTGTACCTTTCAGTTTTATTATGGCGCCTTGAGAAAATGTAGCCGCAAATGTTTTTGTTATTACGTAATTTAGAGATGAAACTTTCTTTCAAGATTATATTTTGCACTGTGGGTCTGATGAATGGTGTTAATTTTAAATGAATGCTTTGGTAACAAGATGAAGAATCAAAGTGGGACTTTGTTCAGTTTTGTTGGTCGTAACTTGTGTTATCTCCAGAGCAAATTGAATGAGAATCACACAAATGCAAGAAGTAGTTTTAATTAGTAGATTTCATATTAATAATACACATTTAATCAGTACGGCTGAAACATCTTTTAAACACGGTTCGGCGTTCTATTACATACTCGAAGACAGCAGCATTGTTGCTAAGCCTGTTATTACAATATAGCCGCCTTACCATTGTTAGTTATCGTTTTCAGTAACACATCCTCATTTTTGCGATAGATAGCCAGAGCTTTGGACTTACTACCAGAGACGCTCAATTCTCTGCATTTACCCCAGAATTATCCATACATTCCGAATTCCTACAAAATAACGTAAAAAAATACGTCAACCAGCGGTAATGAGAAATACGAGAACATCCGGAAAATTTTTGAGTGCCTCTGGTTTTATGAGAAAAATGTGGTAGTAAAACAGTTCCTTTTCGAATTAATAATATAAGCCTGCAACTTTTTGCCGAGAAGGAAATAAAGTCTCGCATGACCACAGTTGCTTAAGTATTGCTGGCGTTTTCGGAACAGCCCAGGGTTGCAGACTTTGTCTATATTGAAAGTTAAACATTGACCAACAGCATGTATAAGAAAGGTGTGGTCATACATATTTAAGGGCGTGGTACAGACCATCATACTGAACAACTTCCTCAATGGGACCAACATCGTTATCGCGAAAGAATTATCAACTCTCCATACAAAACTTTAATACCTAAAGTTTTTGGTCTGTAATTGTGCACTATTCAGCTCCTGTCTCCAACTTCGTCTGCTATGTAGAATGAAAAGTAGCATATTTCCTTACCGGCCATGGTCTATCTGTGTGCCAAATTTCATCCAAATCATTGGTGTGAAAGCGTTACACACAAACAAACTTACTTTTGCATTAATAATAATATTATAGTTAGTTAGGATTGAAACAATCACTGCCACGCATTCTCACTAAAATGTTCAATGCGAAGTTTTCAATCGGTGGTGGAAAACAAAAATGAATTGTGTTAATTATTTTATTATATCCAAATAACTCATTAACTGATTTAATAAAGAAGAGACTTAATTAACTTAAAAAAGGGCTTCACAAAAACCTTGTTTACTCGAAACTGTTCTCATCAAGATACAAGTTGATTAGCGTTTTAGAAATAAACTTGGCGAACCAGAATATTTTTTTCTTCGATCTTTTTTTCATAATCATCTTCTGAGATAAAAACGTAGAAGTGTATTCTTCTTAATTAAATATTTTGGCTTCTTCCAAATTATAACTTAATGAACCTGTGACACACGCAAAAAACAGTGGTGTTATAAAGGTTCTGTAGGTTTCCATTTAAAGTCGGAAACTCGGAACCCTAGAAAAGGAAATAGAGTGGCGATTATTACAAGTTTTTATCAGTCTGTTAAAACACTAAAATAAATATTTTACAAAAAAAAAGTATTTTTCAAATAAATTAAATAGCGTAAAAAGTGGCACAAAATAAACCACCCTTGATGATAAGGCACTATAGACACGCAGGGGGCGATGGTATCTTTAACGCAAACTTTATGGAATGGTTACCAAATAATCACAAATTAAGTTTAATGTTGTTAACAATCAAAGATAAAAAAATTGCTAAAATGTTAATTGTTATTAATTATTTTCATCGTGTTCGTTTAAAATACATAATTGTGTGGTTTTAATTAATGCGATAACCAAATCGCCACCATGTTTTATTCCTATTGATTCATAATTGTAATATGTGCATGGCCATAAGAACTGAAGAAAATCAAGCATACTATTTATGATTTTGTGGCTAGAAAAGTTATGAATACTGAGATAACAGCTTATAGAGATATAATTATGGATGAAGAAGACAATATGATGGCAACTAGCTTCATTTCGGTTCAGCTTTGACGTTCTCACTAACTGAACGACTCTATGAGAGGGAGTGGGCTGTAATCCACCAGGCGGGCCCAGTGCGGTTTGGTGGATGTCACGTCTTTGAATTTTTGGTTCTAAGACATGCCAGTTTCCTCACGATGTTTTCCTTCACCGTTTTGAGAGCAGTGGTTATGAAATTTACACATAGTAAAGCGCCTGTTTGGGTTCGAACCTACGACCTACCACTTGTAAGTCGCGACCTTCACCACTGGGCCACCACTGCCGGTGCAAAAATATTCACTGGCTCTCTTTAATACCTTTCTGTTCGTAAAAGATTTTTTGTAACCAGATCAGTACTTCCAAAGATTACCTCTTACAAAAAACAAACAGTTTTACCTGTGCACAACATTAATGTAGATTGAGATCAAATCGGATGACTTTGAGTTGGACTAGATTTTGTTTACTTTAAAAGCAGTCAAAACCAAAATATTTCATTTCACATAAAAGGGCACTTATGAAACGTCAAAAGCTAGGTGCATTGTTTCAAAACGTAATTTCCTATGGAGAAGAGCCGGCAAGAAACTCCGCGGTTTCTCGTTTAAAAATAATTGGCTCGTACAATGTTTTCAAATTATAGTGTTAACAGGTATGGGAGGACATTGTAGGCCTGTCAACAAGTACCAGATGCTTCGTACTGCGTATTCCTGTGCGAGTCACAATAAGTACCTTTACTTTCTTTCTTTCTGTCTAAACAAAATTTAAAATGTTCCAATAACGTTCTCGTAAACTGTTAAGTGCATCATGACATAATGTTATACATATCTTTTTATGTTATATAATTTTTAGTGGTTTAGATTTTGTCAACTTGTGAAAGAATCAAATAGAGCTTCATCACGATTTACGCCCAGCTGAATGGAAGGTAAATTGACATAATTGTCGCGCCGGTGACGCGGCTGGGGCGGCATGGCTCAGTAGCCACCCTTCCGAGCCACTGCGTCTGCCGCACTTAGCCACTGCGAGGGCTATTTGTGTGTTTATAGGTTACCGGTGGGCAGCTCTATTACACTATTTAATTATTTGCTGGCGGCAATTGCTGGTATAATGATTTTAGTTTCAAAACTTCTAACATCATTGTCAATAGGTCATTTTGTGGACAGCTTTGCAGTTTGAAAATGTTGGATGTGATGTGTTGAAGACGAGTTAACCTGTCTCCTTTCGGTGAGATTGAGTGGACTGTAATTTATCACGCGGGCCCAGTGCGGCTTACTTGATGTCACATGTCAATTTTTGATTCAAGAACAAGCCGGTTTCCTAATTATGTTTATCTTCACCGTTTAGAGAGCAGTGGTGATGAAATAATTTACACAAATTGCCTGCCAGGGTTCGAACCTACAACCAGCAACTCGTAACCCTATTCATTACTACTAGGGCACCACTGCTCTTCCAGGTGAACATAGGCTATATATTATGTTAAAATATACAAAAAGAAGTACTTAATAATACTAATACACACGAATACTGGTCCACACTAGCTCAGGACAGAGAAGAGTGGAAAAGAGAAATGTTGTCCCACTGCTGGCCTTTGCCCAGCAGTGGGACAACATAGGCTAAAAATAAATAATAATACAAATGAAATACTATCTTGTATTCATGAAAATCTAGTATTTTTTGTTAGGTTACTACTCAGAACTTGTGCGCAACATGTCGTGAACAGAATACCGTTTTCACATATAATTGCACTCGTGCGAAGTAAGGACGAGTGAAACGAGTGAAGTGAGACGAAGAGAAACTCAAACATTACACAGCAAAGTGAAAAATAACTCCGGTGTCTGTAGTTTTTTTATTTTCGTTTTTTGCCACCGACTTCTGAAATTAAAGTTATTTTACATAGTGTTTTGTTTTGGAAGACGGTTGTTTTTAATTTTGTAATAAAGTTCAATTTTTTCTCTTTTTAGCTGTGGTACATACCCCACACAAATTCATATACTTTCACTTCCTAAGTAAATATAAGTCACGGGAAGTTATTATAACATCATCAACATACACTAATTGAAAAAATAAGAATAAACATACAAAAACAAACCTACTTGACATTGAGAAGAAGCAGACGTAATTACAACAAGTGCAAAAAAAATGTTTGGGCGAACGGTAGTAGGCACCATACACTAGCACTTTGTTTTGATTAAGTAATTAAGTGTTTTGAGAACACGGCTAAAGAAAAGCAGTATTTTTACAAGAGTTTAGTTTCACAGTTGTTCTTCGACCGGTCGGTATCGACATTGTTCGACATAATCATCCGATACATACCAAAACTCAAACCGTCTTATTATTAATTAAGCTATTAGCTTTTAAAACCTATTTTAGCTGTCGAACTGTTTTGTCCCTTTCTGTCATGCTAAAACAAAGTATGACAGAAAGGGACAAAACAGTTTCATTGTTATAGTACTTACACCCAAATTTTGCCAGTTATGTTTATAAGCCCCATGTATTATGAGGAGAGCTATTTTCACAAATGCAGACTACGGTCTACTACTGACAAATTCCAGACGCAAAAACCAAAAAACACTTTGCCCGACCCGGGAATCAAACAAAGGACCTCATAAAAAAGAAGCGTTTGTGACCACTAAACCAACGAGACAGGGCAGCGGTAATTAAATTTAGAATGGAATAGTTAAGTTCAAAATTGTTCTACGTATCATCCAATACATTCCAAAATTCAAAGTGTTGATTTCGTATTACATATTCATGGGTCACAGGCAAATCCGCAGGTCGAAGCGTATCAGGGCAATAAATCACAAGCGGTAGGCTTAGTAGGAGTTCTCAACTTTATTTAGACAAGTACTTGCCTGAAGAAGGACCCTTTCTCTTAATACATACGTACTTATGCGTCCTAATGCCCGGTTCCTATGTTCGAAAAACGATTCGTTTTGCTTACGGATGGTAGAATTGTCTACGATTCGTAACCCAAAAGTGTTCCTATTAAAATTAAAAACGTTACGTAAGCGATTTTACCGTTGGTTTGCTACCTACGGAAGAGAAGGATTACCAATTAAGATCCATTACCGTGAAGTATAGAAACGATGGTCTGTGGTGTTCGTATAAAACATTCAAACTTCAGTCAAACGGTAAAATTTACTGTTCGTTTGCTTACCGGCCGCTTTGTGACGGTTTTCGAAAGTTTTGTGGTATTTTTTAAGTGTAAAGTTTAAATTATTATAAAATGTTGAGTTCAGAAAGTGAAGTGAGTGATGTAAAAATGTTACATTTACTATCGGATTCCAGCAACTCTGATTCAGAGGAAAATAATCTTGGTAAAAATTAATTTAACCATATAAAACTATAAACGGTAAATTGGTTCGGCGTTGGAGCTGGCGCAACTTGGTGTAAAATTGTTGCATTTTGTTCACACGTGCAACAATAGCAAAATGCAAGTTAAAAAGGACTACATTTAAACAAGGATTTAAATATCGTTTATTGCTTGAAAGCAGGTCGTAGTTACTGAACTACATATTACATATTTTTGTATTAACGAAACGCAAAGAGGAGCATTGAGGACCATCGGTTATAAAGTAACCGACCAATGTTCGTAGCTGGTAGGCTAGATACAAACTTTGTGGAACACCAAGTTACGCTTCGTTATTGGTAACTTGGAAACAGGTGGTAGCTGTTACACGAGGGCGGCACTAAAAATTTCGGGAATCAAGGAAGTGACACAACATTACTATTTAGTATTCTCCGCGATATTTGACACATTTTTCCATACTATGGAACCAATCATTGAAGCAACCATTCCATTCGGAAGTTGGGGTCTCCAAAATGGCCGTTTTGAAGGCGTCCACAGCTTCTTCAGGTGATGAAAATCTCTGTCCACGCAATTTATTCTTTATTTTAGGAAAGTATAGAAATCATTAGGGCTTAGGTCAGGGCTGTACGGCGGATGGTCTAATAATTCTATGTTTTCTTGCTCTAAAAACACTTTTGTTCTGTGTGCGGTGTGAGAACTCGCATTGTCGTGATGGAGGATGATGCGGCGGTTGCAGTTCTCTTTACGGAGTTCAGAAGCGACCTGTGGCAAACAAATGCTAGCATACCATTCTGCATTAACCGTTCTTTGTCCCTCAAGAGGAATAGTCGTAACATGGCCGGTTTTGGAGACAAACGTAAGCCACCATTATTTTTGCAACACTCCGTGAACGAACAATTTTTGCTTTAACTCATTTTCGAACACCCAAACTCGTGACTGGTTTTTTGTTTCGGGTTCGTACGCGTATATCCAGGATTCGTCACCTGATACGATGTTGTATACAGCATTTGAGGATCCTGCGTGGAATCTTTCGAGAGTTCTGATGCACCAAGTAACGCGAGCCGCTTTTTGCTCTTCACAGAGCGAATGCGGTATCCATCGGGAAAACAACTTTTTTACACCTAACTGTTCATGCAAGATTATTTGTAATGAATCATGCCAATGTCTAAAGTTGCCTGAATTTCGCGGTATGTCACATGTCGATCTTCCTCAATCAGCTTACGCATTAACGTTTTCTTGGGTGACTGCAGTTTTTGGACGACCTTGACGGGGATCATCACTGAGCTTGACACGTCCACGTTGAAATTCAGCAAACCAGCGATAAATTGCGGTTTTGGATGGGGCTTCATCACCAAATGAATAAATCATCCGGTCAACACACTGCTTTTGTGTTAAACCAATTCGAAAGTCATAATAAATCATCGCTCTTGAATTTTCTCGAGTCAATTCCATTTTCTCAACGACTAAACAAGTTTGACAAAACCTTGTGACAAGACCGAGAATCTTTTTTTAAATAAATAAATGATATTCGATTTTTAAAACCAAAGGAGTTTTCAATTAAAAAGATTTTAGTATGACAGGAACAGTGGAAATATTCCATTCCCGATACTTTTACTGCAGCCCTCGTACTATGAGGATCAGTTGAATACAGGAACCGGTCATTAGCAGATGGCTCAAGTGTCCTTAAAGACGTACTCTTCTATGAACGGTATATGATTGCAGATTTAATGTATTGTTATTTAAATAACTAGTTTGAATGGAGCTGGCAACTTTTTTCTGAAGGTCACAATTGATTGAATGCTACGTGGTAAATTTTTTTATGCATTTTTTTCAGTATTAAGGATTAATCATAACTTAAATCTTTTATTTTGTTCATGAAAACATCATCTCTAGTTAGTATTAAACTTCCCAGATCCACAATTCCTAAAATTATTACATCCGCAGCTCACAAAATTTAAGATGGTCGTGTTTAATAACACTACGCATCGAGATATGACGTAGTACGCATCCGGCTACGGCGTAGCACATACTGTTCTACGTCGAAGTACGTATCAGGCTATGGCGTGGTACGCACTATGCTACGACGTAGTACGCACTATGCTACGACGTAGTACGCACTTTGCTACGATCCCGTAGTCTTGGTAGCATAATACTTTCCGGACGTTTTAGTAAGCTTTCTCTATAAACTCATCAATTTATTGCTTGGAAAACTTTATAAACGTTAAATGGTCACCATGTTCATAAATGCTAACCCTACACATTGTGCAGTATAAAATCGTGGAGTTGTCTAGTTCTTATTTGTAATCACTTCATTTTCCAAGATCGGAACACAAAACAGTGTTGACCTCAAATACGCTCTATCTACCAACTACCCGTAGGAATGTGACTGGTCTCAATTTCGCTAGCGTAACGTTAACATTTTTCGGTCTCAGAACAAAGAACGGTATTGTTATTGAACTATTTGTTCACTGAATAATTCTGCAGTACGAAGTCGTTGACCTCTAAATATTCAGTGGTTTTATCAAATAAAATTAAACTAAATTATAATGTATTTAATTCGTACAACTGTGATCCATATAGTATATCCATAGTGTTAATATTACAAAATAACTTAAATTATAGCGTTAGTATTACAAGTATAAAAATATGTAGGTAGTTAAAATAATTTACACTCCATGCAGAGGACGACGACAATTAAACATTTATAAAACATGTTACCTACCCGAGCAACCTCCGCATAAAATGCCTAATATTTGGAGTATAGCTCTCCGTCACAGCTCTCAGGATATAGTTGCAACTACCCCGCACTCTGCTAAGCAGCGATGCTGTTTTTTTGCGAATTATAGCGTGAAAACCATCTGTGTGGGTCTCAACAAACATTTCTGAGGCGGTTTTGAAAAGCAGTCGCAACAACATCCTGAAAGCATTATTATATTGCACGCGCAAGGCATACAGCGATCTCTTGGTGTAGTTGACCCATAGATTGCTCGTGTAAAAGCTCTGACAGTAGGCCTTGAAGAGAGTAATTTTTACTTAGTCAGAACACCGAGCAAATATTGTAAGAAATCTAATAAAACATTGATGAGGTCTCAAGGAAGAAGCTATTTAAATTAAATCAAATTAATATTTATGCTAGTAATAAATTGATTACTGACGTTGCAATATATTTCACAATATTATCAAACATGCACAGAAACATTTAGTGCATTAAATTAGCCTTGGCATTTTCATTGACGTCACGCTTTATAATGATATTTGTTTTTAATCATGCTTATTAATCCCGCCCTCGTTGGTCTAGTGGTCGCAAGAAATACTGCTGAGCATGAGGTCCGATTCCCAGGTCGGGCAAAGTGTTATTGGGAATTTCTCAGAAGCAGTCCGGAGTCTGGATTTGTGCCCGGTTGATGGCAATTGGCTTGCCCAGTATTACATGGGACTTTAGCATAACTGGCGAAATGTGGGTGTACTCTAGGTACACCTCTGCCCTACCCTTCTGGGATTACAGGAGTGTTGTTATGTTTTTGTTTTATGTGAATTATAAAGTTTATACCTTCGTATAACAGATGTATGTGTTACTAATTCACTTGTTATGTATGTGTAAACGTATAGTCAGGAAGGCAAGGGTACCGTGTTACTTCTGTAACTGGTATTCAGCTGCATTTGGTAAGACTAGAAGCCGACCCCAACGCAGATGCGTAAAGGGTAGGCAGATGATAAAAGATTAGACTGCTGCATAATGCATTGCTTTACGAACGTCACAAAAACACCAAGATTGCAAATTAAGACGACACTTTCCGCAAAAAAATAAAACAGATCATCCGATGAAGCTGTTTAGTTCAAAATCTTTGCAGTTACTCAATATTAAATGCGGCCTCGTTGGTCAGTGGTCGCAAAAGCTAATGCTGAGCATGAGGTCCTGGGTTCGATTCCCAGGTCGGGCAAAATGTTATTAAAAATTTATTTTTTTCCAGAATGTAGGTTTACATGGATTTGTATGATCTTAAAACTATGATGGTCCTTTACATACTACGTAGTGTTTCTAATAGTTTCTATCTAGAATTTGTGCCCGGTTGAAGGCAATAGGCTCGCCCCCTATTACATGGGACTTAAACAGCAATGGCGAAATGTGGGTGTACTATAGGTACACCACTGCCTATCCCTTCTGGGATTACAGGCGTGATGTTATATTATGTGTGTCAATATTAAATCAAGTAACTGAATTCGGTTTAAGGAAGCGATAAAAATAAAACCGCATATTAAAAATACCATTAATTTCGTAAACAGCTGTCCACATTTGGATTCATATTGTAAGTTATATTATACGATTTCCGTTAGTATAGTGCCGATAATTTATAATACACTTTAATACAATTTATAATAGTGTGGGATTTAATCATTTCGTGTGATGATGATTTGAATAATTAACATGTATTTTTATTTATATTTGTAGAGATCGGTGACGCGGGCGAGTTTAGTTTAAATACTTCCCATGTTTTGGTTCGTTGGTTTTATTATTATGAATCGAGGTGTTTTTACTTCCTAAGATCTGTAATTTATGTGTAAATATTTATAGAAAAAATCGTGTTTTTAACTTTTGTATTGTACTATTTTTGTGTAGTTTTGTGCATGTCTTTTAAAATAAAAAAAATTCACACTTTCAGTCTTCGATTGTATACCTCACGTTCAGGACGTAGATCAAGAAGGGGACAGGTAGAATACCCTTACCTTCCACCAGCTTACCCTTACCTTCCACCAGCTTACCCTTACCTTCCACCAGCTTACCCTTACCTTCCACCAGCTTACCCTTAACTTCCACCAGCTTACAAATTGCAGGCATTGACGGCAATCTTTGCTACTGCTATTTTGCCGCTCGAATGACAGGTCATTGCTGAGTTGTTGGTAACAATGTTTGCCATTTTCTTGTTATATAGCACTTGAAATGTATATAAAAATCAAGATGGCGTCGTTAATTTTGATTTTGGCCACGCGCCACAATGACCTTGTAGTAGCGCTATATCTTGAAATGACTTTTATATTTTATCTTAATTAACGTTAGAGTATAGTAAAAGAAAGCATTCTTAATGTTGTCGTGTTTTTATCTGATTTAGCGTCCTTCACAGCAACTCTTTTGTTATTTTATAAAACTTACACAACCAACTTTAAGTAAGTAACAGCTGTTACTTTAAAAATAAACAGGTTCAATTTTATATCTTCTTGAAGTATTTCTAAAGGAGCGTGTAGAGGAACTTCGTAACAAGTTCCAGATCCTTGTTACACTGTCATTGTTGGATCGTTTCAGGAAACATCTCATTATACTAATTTCCGCTCAAGGAAGGTAGCTTATACCCCTCAAGGGAGTGCCTTGGCAAGGCTGAAACTTATGCATACCTTTAAATATTTGCTCCCAATTTTCGATAAGCAGTTTCATTTTAAGTGGTTTGGTAAGTATTTGCATGAAATGAATTTATTCATGAACTTGAATTTTAATTAGTATTAGTGGTCACAGTTGCCCATGAAGCGTTTTAAACGACAAAATGTTATAACTGTAACTTTTTTTCCTTTTTTTATATTTTTCTGTTAACTATTAACCCGACTCCGGCTTGACGTCGACTTACGGAACACTCTGGACTTTTTCTACTACAATTTCGTGCTTAACCAAATTGAAGCAGAAAAAGTCTGGCGCAATCTGGGCAGTCATCTAAGTTAACCACCTCGCTGATCGGATTTTTACCATAGCATTAGTAATTTTCATGTTCGTTCATACCGGTACAGAGAAAAATGTATTTTCTACACGACACACGTAATTCTTAGATACACGTGAGAGAAACTTTCGCTTGAACCATTCCAAGTTGAAAAAAAATACGTTTAATACCACACAATTTTTATTCTCTGCTATGAAATGGACAGAAATGTGTTAATTAAAATTATGCAATAACTGCTCATCTATATTACCGATCAAGCCAATAAACTAGACGCAGCATAAATTGAATCAATATTATTATGATCAAGGTTATGATGCTGCATAACCGTTCAATTACATTCACTGATGCTCGTCTAAACAGTAAAGACAACTGTCCCAACGCCGGCGATTAACGAGAAGCGAGAAGAGCTAGCAACTACAAACAAGTTGGCGAGCAACGAGCAGCGACTGAGCGACGGCCACGAGCGATTACTTACTGGTATGCGTATGTACCAAGCATGAGTCTCTCGGCTAGTATTCTGCCAGCCAAGCGAGTAATCAACAGCATACAGTGGTGTGAGCAGCCAGCTATCAACTATTATTATTATTAATATGTATCTCCTTTACTTACACGGGACCTTCTAAACTTTTAAACCGACTTCCAAAACAAGGAGGTTCATTTCGTCAGTATGTTTTATTTTTGTAGGTTTTTTTTCGCGATACCTTCGGCAATTGTGGATCGCTTTCGTTTTTTTTATGGACAGAGTATGCTTGAACGCGTTCAGTTACATTGGTGAAATCGGCACTAAAAAGTGAAAAATAAAAACTTTCTTGTAAAAAAGATTTTTCTTGAATGAGAAAATCGTTCATCGTCGCTTCTTCGCTGGCGCGCGGCGTGGTGACAAGTGCCTCAATTTTAAATGCAAAATAACACTATTAACATAACTACGTAGTTACATAAAATTAGGGTGCTTATAACCGGTCAGGCCCGATTCAAGTGGCGCAAGGATTTAGTTAATTAGACCTTCAAAACGACAACAGGTTAGTTTGAAATGGAATCAGTTTTTTTTTTTGTTAAATAATAAGACAGATTGGGTATTTCATGAATCGTGTTGATTGAATCACGATTTCTATAACTTACGATACATACAAAACTAGATAGTAATCTGATATTGAATGAGAAAGATCTGCAATTCATAAAATAAAAATGCCTGACGTAAAGCCTCATTTAAATATTTATAACACAATTATTCGTAAATCGCCGACTTGTCGCGGATCTATGTGCTATCAATTAGGTCCGGATACATAAATAACTTGGTACAACTATTTCCTTTATAAGCCTTCAATTGAAACCGACAAGTAATATTATTGATATCAAAGTCAGCGGAAAGGATATGCCCCTATATTGGTCTAGTCTAGATAGAAATATTACTATTTTTAAATATTATTGTACCTCGATTATATATTATTACATCTCATAATATCTAATTAGCAATAGGCTCGCCCCCTAATACATGGGACTTAAACATTACTGGCGAAATGTGGGTGTACTATAGGTACACCTCTGCCCAACCCTTCGGGGAAAGAAGGTGTGATGTTATGTTATGTTAATATCTAATTAGTGTATTTTTGTATTATTGGGTCGCAGAAGCGTTTCGGAAACTTCGTCAAGTCTTCTCGTCGCCTATCCCGCAATGTTTGAAGAACAAAGACTTCAACCATTGCACCCTGCCCGTTATGAATTTGGGTCCGAAACGTGGACACTCACAATCGGTCTGCTCCACAAATTTAAGGTGGCTTAAATAAGTTAAACACAGTTGGGTTAAAGCCCATATAAGACTGATCTAGTATTTAACGTAGTATGTGGGTGCGTTTGGTGGTGCGACTGGGTGAGTCTTTCATTTTCTAAACTATCCTAGGCATTATTCAAATTGTAACTAATCAGATTGAGACCTAATGCTAGGTAGTTTGTTGCGCTACTTCTTCTCCCAAAAATAAACATCAGAAAGTGGTGAAAGGTGGGTTCTTTGGGGCTGTTTATATACTTTCAAGAGAGGTGATCCAGTAATCTATTATTTAATGATGCTCGAGTTTTGATTGTCTACTCTAATAGCTAGTAATTCTAGCATTTTGTATAATTTGCCTCCGACCAATACTGGAGCTTTAAACTCTATAAAATAATGGTTCTTGAGTTATGATTCTTATCTATTTTATCTAGTAAATCTTGAATATTGTATTATTTATCACAGACCAATAATTCGATCAGACTGACATGAACACGCGTCTTTCAGATAATGTTTGTTGAGCATAACGGTGAACTTCTAGGGGTTTGGGTGACCACATCTATCTCATATCGAGTCTTAGGACTGATATAGTCCATGTCTCCTTAAAAGCATGATGCAGACGCAATGCCGCTGGAACTAGCCGCTCCGTTGCTAGACTAGGAAGGTTGCCCGATTGCCGCAAGGAAAGCCGCTTTGCCACGTTTATTGGTTCGAGGGAACTGCTAGGGACCATGACTCCAAAGAAGCATGATGTCGACGCAATGCCGCTAAAAAGCCGTTTGCGACTCTTTATGGAAGTGTTGGTCTGAGCACTCAGAGTGTAGAAGTGTGGTATCGTGTGACTAGCAACTGTCGTAGTCAAATACCTGTGACGCCTTGCGTATGGGTTACTTATTAAGTTTATATAATAATATACATTGCATACCTCTATTATTTAACTTTCTAAAATCACATCCATTGTATTTTCATAACTATGAATTCTTAAGTCTTATTTACCATTTCTTTCAATTATTTCCTTGGCCTTTTAATAGGAGGGCATCAGAAAGCGCAAGTTTTATAATTCCCAAAAGTATATCATGAAATCCAGTTAACAGAATCAGATATTCATCATCATCGCGCTTGTCTTTCTTTTCTATGCAGTCTGACAGTGACTGCGCTTTAACTCTTGTCAGCCTCATAAGGTTTATGATTGGTTGAGTTGTGTGCGCGACTTCGACTTATTCTTACGACTTACGGGTATCTATTGCTTTCATTGAACGGCATCGGCGACGGGTTCCGATAACAACTACCGAGGCATATCTCCTTCTTTTTTTATATATATGGGTTCACCCAAGAAACTTATTCACCCCTCGTATTTTACAAAACGAATCCAGTAGACACTATCTTCCATAATGAAAGCTTTGTATCGTAAAGGTCAGCGTTCTTCTTTCACACACGTCAACGGCACCCCTGGCATCTGTAAACCCTTTACCACAGAGTACATTTTACTAGCCCCAGGTTGACTATCTCTGCTACTAAAGTAAAGTTTTAAAAAGGTCCTCATAGTACCTTAGTACTTTAGGACTTCAGTACCTTGGTACTTTGAGGAACCGTAAGTACAGGCTCATGTAAGTGGATAGGTATGTTAAGAGTCGTATTGCTGTGAACTCGTGGTACGACTCTATGTGTTTAAACGTCACACACCACAAAGATCGCAGTTTTGTACGGCACAAAGTCACGTACTCGCATCGCCACGTACTCGCATCGCACTACACGAAACAAAAATATATTTCCGTCGCTTTTGTTAGACACGCATCATGCGCGTGACCTGGCCAGTTTATGGCATTGCTAAAATTCAAGTTAATCTAATATGAGCTGGTAGCAGAGGCCGCGGCTTAGGTTCTGATCTCATGAGATGCAGTGCAGTTTTATTCCCAAATTATTTATTTTGTTTTGAAATAAAAATAATATAAAAAAACAGGTTTTTTTTATTTTGTTGTTATTGCATAAAGGTTTTAGAATAAAAAAATGCGTTACAAGTGATAACAAAAATGAAAACATATTTATTTGTAATAATATTTTACATAAAGATAACCGCTACGATTATTTTTAATAACTTCTTCAGCCAAATAGGATGTGCAATACTATGTCAAGGAACTTAGAAGCAATGTGTTATATTTTAACATATGCGATGTTAAAAAAAAATGTGTAAATTTATTTCACCATAAACATTCTCAGTTTCGATCATGAATTTCCAAAGTGAGTGATTTTAATAAGTGGTTATGTAGGGCAGTTTGTTTACATAAAGTATTTCACATTTTATTAGGCTTAAGTGAATATAGGTTACATATTGAGGAAAGCTTAAGTATTAATTCCTTAACCGCAATTTTTTATAATTTAAACAGATATAAACTATTCCGGAACTTAAACGTTCTTGTTTATTACGTTCTTGTTTGCTAGGCTTCGGTGATGCAACATTTTTCAGCGTGGAGTACACGGCGAACAGTTTTTAATGACGCTTTTAATTAACTCAGCAAAATATCCAGTTGGTATGAAACCATTTGTTTATATTCATTCACAATGTTATTTAAATAAACCTTCCACTTCATAAATAAGCGCTCCGACTACATTCACAGTATTTCTCTAGAACAAAGAATGTAATACTATAGGACATCTTTAGGCAAAATACTATATTTTAAAGTAATTAATAGTATTATAAATAATATTATATTTACTCATCATTCATAATTTAAAAAACATAAAGTTTAAATTTAGTAAAATATGAAATATATAAACGAAAACACTCACACTTAGTCCGGTTGCAGTATATATTTGTGTTATCACGTCTTTAACATCCACTTTTACACTGCATTATGGAAATTATAACCACAACACCGCTTATTAACTAATTTAAACATTCCTCATTTTTCAACAACGTTCAATTACGTGAATAGTCGTAACGAATTGCATCTACCTAACAGACGTCGAAATATTTTACTCAGTTTTCTGTGGTCTACCGACAAACTTTTATTATTTATGTAAACATTATGAACGAGACAAGTATCGAATGATAATCGAACCACTTCAAGTAATTTCATAAAACAAACAAAAATTGTTAATTTTAGGTATCATTAATAACATATCAAAAACACAGGCGCAGGTGAGATCCGAACTCGGGGCTCGCCATTATCGCTCTTACCTAAATACGGTAACGACTAAGCTAGCATGCCACATGTTAAGTTAGTTGAAATTATGAACTAGTATCAATTACAGACAAGGGGTGTGTGTGCGTGTCTATAGTATAGAAACAACTTATAGAACAAAGTCGTAAGTGAAACCGAACCGTCAATCTATTGCTTTGTGAGATTGCTTATGGACTTATGAGCGCTATTGTATGTACTGATTTCATTGTACCTATGAATTAAATTAGTCTGACAAACAAAGCTTAGCACAACTTAGAGCCCTACACCACGCGCGCGACGTCGCCTAGTCGCGTTGCTAACTATATGTTTACAGCTTTACAGGGTGGCACGGACGGCTTCCCTCTATCGGGCTGAATCTTTATGCTCCGAAATTTATTTGGCATTACACACTTGGCATAATTTTATTAACTTGAATTTTATAATTTTAAAATGATTTTACACAATTATTTTTTACGGGCAGAATTTTATTTGGCATAAAGTGAAAGTCAAAGTTAAAGCATTTATTTCAAATAGGCACATACCAGGCACGTTTGAACGTCAAAATTTACATTAAAAATAGAATTGATTCTAGGCTTTCTATAAAGGCCTAAGAAGGGCTTGTTTTCGGTCGCAGATATAGCATAGTTACAAGATATCAATGTCCTAAGTCCTTACAAGCGAAGCCTTACAACACATATCTATTATTTAAACATCTAAATCCAATTAAATCCATAATACTTTATCAAAGCATTGATATAATAACACGCTAATGGCACATTAATAATGTATTCTATTTTTATGATATCAATCTAGAAAACCTCACGCGATCATAAAGCCCTGGAGGCCTAGGTCGCAAGTGACACATATGTGAAAACGTAACAGTCTCATTTCTCTACCAAGGTTAGTTTCAATATAGACTGAAATATACATCACAGAATTGATAAGTACAGAAGGTCTGTTCCATACAATGAGCGAAAACTCACGCACACAATAACACGCGTCGAATGAAAATATCGCGGCGGGATTTAATCACACGTGTGTTGTTTCGACGCGCTGAGATGCACTCAGAGTCTCAACGCTCGGCTCAACACCGAGAGTTGAAAATCCAGTGCACGATAAAAATCTAGACGCGATATTTTTACGTCCGTGCGTACCTGGGCTTTTTCGTTCGCAAATGGCATTCATATGAGACAAGTCGTCAGTCGCTAGATGGGATTTCCCTTCGGCAAATATCACGAACTTCCATACATTTTTATACCCCATTTCACCCATCCCATCCCTTTAGGGGATGAATTTAAAAATATTTTCTTTATTATTATTACTTAAATCGAACACAAGTGATTCATATTGTTGTTAGTACAACTTATAAAACTATGTTAGTATCAATTCTCAAATAAAAAAAAACCTAACACTAAAATAAAACAACATAAAACGAATTCATCAGCCTGTAACTATCTCCATTTCCCGCTGCACCAGACCTGCAGCTGTGCATGCGGGTCCAGTGCCCCAGGAACGGACAATCAGGCTTTTTCCACTATCACCCATTAAATGCTGTCGGTGCTCCCCCGAATCCTTCGCGTCAGAGATGCTGTTCTTTTTCGCATTAGATTGAAAGCTATCTGTATCTGCAAACAGCCCCAACAGCACCCTTTTTTTTTTTTTTTTTTTTTTTTTTTTTCACCTGCTTTTGGTGGACAGTTGGGGTTGGCGGCCAATCTTCAACAAACGGGGAAGGGTCATGGTTCCAATCATCGATCATTTGTTATGGTCGATGAAGGGAACCGGGCTAGGGTTGGGGCGGCCAGTCCGTCTTCGGGACAGGTCTGGTGGCCATCTCCGTCCACACCCCCTCTGTTTGCAGAGGGTGAGTTTTGTGGGCGTCGAGTGGGGAGGGGAGAGGAAGACAACCTCTTTAAAAAATTACCTCAATCCCAAGGTCGAGCGTGCCGAGGGGATGAATGGCCGGAGGGAATCCGGTCACTAGCGCTGGGGGGGCTACCAGGGGAAATAGGGACCACACCCTTCAAAGGAAAACAAAAAAAAATGAACAAGACAATTGAAGAAAAACTACCCCAGGGCGGTACCGGCTGCTCAGCAGCCGGAGAATCCGCCACGTTCCCTTCGGGAACGTCAAGCCCCCATTCGTATTCTGGGGGGGGCAACAAATGTCTTCTGAGCCGAGGAGGCTCGTCGAGTGATGCGCGGTCAGAGTCTGACGCGGCATCTGGCGCGGAGGGCTCATTTAAGAGCCCGGAGCGCGTAGTGGTGGGCGCTGTTGGGAAGAACAAACGGTTCTTCCTGAAGCGGCCCAAACCGAGGGATGGCCAGGGGTCACACTCGGATGGCGGGATGGCCTCGGCCCGAAAAATCGGTCGACGCTGTGGGCCGAAAAAAAGAGGCGGAGAGCTCACCACCCAGGAGGGCAGGGAGACCAGTCCGGCCGAGTCAGCCCAGCGAGCCGTGAGTCTCGCCACGGAGGGGCGCCATACTGAAGTGGACGGCCGTAGGGTGGCCCTGTCGGAGTCGTCAGGTGGTGGACGGGATGCTGCTGGCGGCTCAAAGACTGAGCAAGCGGCCAGGTTTGCGGAGGTCGTGGTTGCCGCGATAAAGGGTGTGGCCTTGAAGAGGACTCAGTCCTCAAAAGACAAGGCCATATCTGCAGCCACGGCCTCCATTATAGAGGCAGCGGAGGCCATTCATTTCGGGCCTTCGCCGGACGGCATGTCCGAGATGCGGGCGGAGGTCGCCCGCTTGACAGCCGCCATGGAGCGTCTCCGAAAGGAGAATGTGGAGCTCCGAGCAGACCTGGCAAAGGTTCAAGGAGCTGGCCACCGGGAGGCGGTAACAGGAAGGGCGCAGTATGGGCAAGGCCAGCCCGTGTCTGCCGAGGACCGGGTTTTGACCCTGGTGCGGCATGAGCTGGCTGCCTTTCAGAGTCGGTTCTCCACTCTGGAGGCTATTGTCCTGCGCCCTCCGCTGGCGGCGAGCCATTCGGCCTCGGGCCAGCGAAAGGCGGCTTCGTATGCCGCCACCGCGGCCAAACCAGGATCCTCGGGGCGAACCCATAGTGGGGCCGTGGCGGGCCCGCCCCTGGCGAAACCTGCGTCGCCCCAGACCAGGAAAGGTGGAGTGACTGCACAGACGGCGAAGGCCCCAGCCGTGACGGAGAGACGGCCACCCCCGCCTTCTAAACCGCCTTCTAAATCTCCTCCGGCCGACGCCGAATGGCAAATTGTCGGGGAGAAGGGGAAGGTGGGTAAGGCGGCAAGGGCGGCCAGAAGAAAGCAGAGGCGGCAGCGGCGCAAGGAGCGAAACGTCGCGGCTAGGCTCCGTGCCCCGAAGTCCGCAGCTGTAGTTATCACACTACAGCCGGAAGCGGAAAAGAAGGGCATGACCTACCGCGAGGTGCTCGGCAAGGCGAGGACGGCGGTGAACCTCCAGGAGATCGGCGTCACCAATGGCCTTCGGTTAAGGGTCACTGCGACTGGGGCCCGGATGCTGGAGGTCCCCGGTGCGGCCAGCGGCCCGACCGCAGACGCTCTAGCTGAAAAGCTTAGGGCGTCCCTGAATGCGGACGAGGTCCGAGTATCCAGGCCCACCAAGTGCGCTGACATGCGTATACTGGGCCTGGACGACTCCGTGACGGAGGAAGAGGTCGTGGCTGCCGTTGTTAGGACGGGGGGGTGCTCTGCCCAGCAGGTAAGGGCAGGCACCATTCGTCCTGACTTCACGGGGATGCAATCCATTACGGTGAGCTGCCCCGTAACGGCGGCCCAAAAAATTGCCGGGGAGGGCCGAAGGCTCCTGGTGGGCTGGGTCTCCGCGCAGGTCAAACTGCTGGAACCCAGACCTCTGAGGTGCTTCCGCTGCCAAGTGGGCAACCACGTGGGAGTGCAATGCACCTCGGAGGTGGACCGCAGCGGCCACTGCTTCCGCTGTGGTCAGCCCGGTCACAAGGCCGGCTCGTGCAGTGCCGCGCCGCACTGCTTTATATGTGCGGCAGCTGGCAAGCCGGCCGATCACCGGGTGGGGAGTAAGGCCTGCGTACCACCCGCCAAAGCCAGGGGCAGGGGCAAGCCCACTGCCACCGCCGTCAATGCCGCGTCCGCCGACACTGCCGCCGCCGCTGCTGCCTCCACCGTCGTCGCCGCCGCAACCATAGTGGCAGGGCCTTCACAGCGGGCTCGGGAGGGGGCTGATATGGAGTGTCAGTAATGGCCCCATTACGCCTCCTCCAGGCGAACATCAACCACTGCGCCTCTGCTCAGGATCTGTTGCTCCAGAGCATGGCGCAGTGGTCGATTAACATCGCCGTGGTCGCTGAGCCGTACTTTGTCCCGCCCAGGGATGACTGGGTGGAGGACCTGAGCGGCTCAGTGGCCCTAATTTCGTCGGCCGCCGCCGGTACCCTGTCCCTCGAGGCTGTCAAGAGGGGACGGGGTTGCGTGGCAGCACGGTTCGGGGAGATAGTCGTGGTAGGGGTGTACTTCTCTCCGAACCGAACTCTCGCCGAGTTTCACAACTCCCTAGCGGAGTTGAGAGTCGTCGTCGTCGGGTTTCGTTCCCTCCCCGTGCTCGTCCTCGGGGACTTCAATGCCAAGAACTTGGCTTGGGGTTCCCGGCTCACGGACACGCGGGGCAGGATGGTGGAGGACTGGGCTCTGGAGACAGGCCTGGTCGTCCTAAACCGGGGTTCTGTCCCAACGTGTGTGCGTATGCGGGGTGAATCAGTGGTGGACATTTCGTTCGCCAGCCCCGCTCTGTCGCCGCACGTCATTGACTGGCGCGTCATGGAGGGGGTGGAGACCTATTCCGACCACCGGTACATCCGGTTCGATGTCTCCGCCCAGACCTCGAGCGCGCCGGTACGACAGGCCCCGAGTGGTCCGCGGTGGGCGCTGAAGCAGCTGGACCGGGAGCTCCTCCTGGAAGCCTCGATCGTGCAGGCCTGGGTGTCACCACCGGACAGGCCTGCTGACATCAACGACGAGGCGGAGTGGTTCCGGGAGGCCATGTCCGAAATATGTGACGTGGCAATGCCCCGGGTCCAGCCCGGACGTGCTTGGCGCCAGGTGTGCTGGTGGTCGCCGGAGCTGACGGCTTTGCGCAAGGCGTGCGTGGCTGCGCGACACCTGTACACCAGGCACCGCAGGCTACGTATTCGCCCTCCGAATACGGAAGCCATTCAGGCGGAGCTGTACGAGGGGTACAGAGCGGCGAACACCGCCCTCCAAGCGGAGATCCTGCGGGCCAGGGCTCTGGCCCGCGAGGAGTCGCTGGAGACTCTGAACAGGGACCCGTGGGGACGCCCCTACAAAATGGTGCGGGATAAAGTCCGCCCATGGGCTCCCCCACTGACGCAGAGTCTCCGGCCCCAGCTCATGGAGGAGGTGGTGAGCACTTTGTTCCCTTCGCGGGGGGAGCATACTCCCCCGCCCATGACTCCGCCTTTTGCGGTGCCGGATGCGGACCACACTGCCGACGACGACGACGATGCTTCGGAGGTGACCGGGGTAGAGCTGAGAGTGGCGGTAAATAGGCTTAGTGCCAAAAATACCGCCCCAGGACCCGACGGCTTACCTGGAAGAGCCTGGGTTCTGGCCATGGAGGCTCTCGGGCCTCGACTTATGGGGCTCCTAAGCGCATGCTTGGAGGAGGGCCAGTTCCCACTTCGCTGGAAGACGGGGAAACTGGTCCTCATTAAGAAGCCAGGGCGCCCTGCGGACTCTCCGTCCGCTTACCGGCCCATCGTGCTGCTCGACGAGGTGGGCAAGCTCTTTGAAAGAGTTATTGCAAACCGCCTCGTCGGGCGGCTGGTGCGGGTGGGGCCGGATTTGGCGGAGAGCCAGTTTGGTTTCCGCAGGGGGCGCTCTACGGTGGACGCCATCATGCGCGTGCGAGCCCTCACGACGGGGGATGCTGTTGCCCGGGGTGGGGTCGTCTTGGCGGTGTCTCTAGACATCGCCAATGCCTTCAACACCCTGCCCTGGAGTTGCATCAGGGAGGCATTGCGGTATCACCGGATGCCGACCTACCTCTGTCGTGTGGTCGAGGCCTATTTGACGGACAGGGCCGTCATCTACCCCGGTCACCGGGGAGAGTGGAACCGGCGAGAGATGTCGTGCGGTGTCCCACAGGGATCAGTCCTGGGGCCGCTTCTGTGGGATATCGGTTACGACTGGGTGCTGCGCGCGGACCTCCCGAATGGCGTCAGCGTGGTGTGCTACGCTGACGACACGCTGGTCCTGGCACAGGGGAGGTCGCACCAGGAGGCGGCCGAACAAGCGACACTCGGGGTTGCGACAATCGTCGATAGGATCCGGCAGTTGGGACTCGAAGTGGCCCTGCACAAGTCCGAGGCCATGTGTTTTCATGGTCCTCGGAACGCGCCACTGTCGGGTTCCCAGATAACGGCGGGAGGGGTTCACATCGGTGTCGAGTCGACGATGAAGTACCTGGGACTCGTCCTCGACAGCCGGTGGAACTTCGTGGAGCACTTCCGACGTTTGGCTCCCAGACTGGAGCGGGCTGGGGCTGCCTTGAGGCGGCTCCTGCCGAATCTAGGGGGTCCAAACGCCTCCTGCCGGAGGCTCTACGCGGGAGTCGTGCGGTCCATGGCCCTTTACGGGGCACCGGTGTGGGCGCGTTCTTTGAGGCGCCGACCGGCCCGCCGATTGAACGCGTCCCAAAGGGTCATGGCCATCCGGCTGGTCCGGGGATACCGCACGGTCTCATGCGAGGCGGCGAGCCTCCTTGCCGGATTGCCGCCATGGGATCTGGAGGCAAAAGCCCTCGCGCACGTATGGGAGTGGCGCGAGGAAGCAAAACGCCGGGGTGTAACTCCGCTGCCGCGACAAATCACGGTACAGCGGACAGAGCTCCGAGGGTGCGATTGTCGCAACCCAGTGCTGGGCACGCCACAATAGCGGCGGTAAGTCCCCTCTTTGAGGAGTGGTTGGAGAGGCGCCACGGCGTCCTCACCTTCCGCCTGACACAGGTCCTCACCGGACACGGTTGTTTCGGGAGGTTCCTGTTTCGCATAAGGCGGGAGGAAACGCCCGGGTGTCATCATTGTGTGGATCGCCCGGAGGACACGGTGGAGCATACGGTGGAGGTATGCCCAGCTTGGGCGGAGCACCGCAGTGTCCTCGCGGAGGCGATTGGCGGCGGCGATCTCTCGCGTCCGGCCCTGGTCCAGGCCATGGTACGGAGCGAGAGGGAATGGAAAGCCGTCACCTCCTTCTGCGAAGCAGTAATGCTCGCAAAGGAGGAGGCGGAGCGCGTGAGGGAGAGAGCCTTGCGCCCTCACGCCCCTAGTCGCCGCAGGAGACGCCCTGGGCGTCGGGAATCGCAAGCAGATTCCCGGCCACCGTAGGCGCGGGCTTGCGGATGGCGAGCCATGGGTAGCTCGCCGTCCGGTAAGGACCAGGCCCGGGTCGACGGCGCGTTGTGTTCCACGCGCGCCTCAAAGAGATGTCAGCACAAAATGACGGGGTCCGATAGGGCCGACGCCTCAGGGTCGCGGGTTATTCCACAGAGAAAACCGTGGCCCTGGCACAGGCAACTGAAGTAAAAGTCTGACACGCCCTCCCGCTCCACCCAGAGCGGGAGAAGTCATTTGATGATTTCCCACCCAAAAAAAAAAAAAAATAAAAAAAAAATAAAAAAAAAAAAAAAAAACAGCACCCTAATAGCGTTATTATACTGCACACGAAGAACGTTGTAGGTCCTCTGCGTATGTCTAACCGACAGGGTGAACGTGTAGAATAATTGGCAAAATGCCTAGAATAGAGGGAGTTTCACTTCTCTGGTACATCGTGCAAACCTACGGGCCAGTATATTATATCGGACCTATACCACCCACCGCCGCCCATCGCCCACCGCTCATCTTCGTTGTATTTTTTACTCTTGTGCAAAATTTCATTTAGGCTATGCGTTGGCTGGCAGTGAGTAAGTATTTTTTTTTTTCTTCTAAACGCAACCAAAAAATTCAGCAACATACCGTTAGCTGACGCAGCCATTAAGTTCTCATATGTGCAGTTGACAGGGCATGCGGCGCATTATGGGAGGTGAGCATTGTTCGTGGAGAGACGCCGCATACACACCGGAGGTCTGTGTCGTCTATGTACCCCCACTTGTAGAGGTTGTCCTTGCTGCGGCCTACTTAGGTACGAAGTGTATTTAAGGTTTTATAAGTAGGCCACTAACAAGTAGGTAACTTGTGCCGGGAAGGAGGCTCTCTTATGGTTCAATAAAGAAATCAGGAAGTTTAAGCAGTTCTTGCCTAAGATCACATCTTCCTATAAATTAATGAAACCAGAATTTTACTGATTTGAGGTCTCCGTATGTAAGCTTCTATGTATGCGCCTGTTTCACCTCGTTATATGGAGCTGACCTTCTGTAGTATTGTGTTCACAAACGTGACGGCCTGCCCAGACGCGGTATGGCTCAGCAAAACTTGTACCTAATTTATCAATCAAGTCAATGTCAATGTTAAAAGTGTAATAATATGTCTGACTAGTTATGTATGGTTTGATATTCGTATAATATCATTGGCTAAGTATATTGTTACGTTGTTATAACTATATAAGTTCAAGTGGTCAATGCCACCTTAATATAATGGTGCAACCTTAAATTCTACAAGCTTTTCTGCGTTCCTAGTAATGAATGTGGCAGCTTTATTTGTACTTTCAGATCAGACGGGCAATTTCCGCAGTTATAAGAACGTTCGCATTCTTGTCTCAGTCCCAATTCGTCAAAAAGTCTCTAATTTATATATAGATTTTGTGTATGTACGAATTTGCGTATATGAATGTTTCTACATTTTTGAGAAGATTTTGATTGATTGTCACTGAATGGGCCTTCTGGCAATTAGGTTGCAATTTTTTTTAAATACTAGGAATACTATTAGTATGCACATCTGATTTGGTTCGGCTGCCGCCACCTTCTATTATAACGAGCCGATATCTTTACCATGGCGTACGACTGCCGATCGACTGCTATATTTCACGAGTCTCTTCATAACTTAAACAAACTTAACTTAAGTGGCAGTGGACAGGGCACACTGCTGGCAGAACAGATGGCCGACGGGGCTGAATGTTTCTGGAGTGGCGACTGCGTGCCGGAAGACGAAGACGTACCGATGGCTTTATGAAGGCCTCAGGAATCCGCTGGATACGAAAAGCACGGAACCTGTAGAAGTTGCGATGCTTAAGAGAGGCTCATGTCCAGCAGTGGACGTCTTTCTGCTGAAATGATAATGAAGAGGATCATCGGAACGAAACCTTCACAAAGTCTCTTGATAGGTCAAGAGGAATTTGTCGAAATTTTGATGGGAAAACTTACTTTTATCTTAACATACTAACAAGAGAGACAAAAAATCTTATTAAAGCACACATAAGTTACCCGAGCATCACTCCCTCAATATTATTGTAGGCAGGTCCATGACAACATGTATCATATCTATCATAGGTTACCGTGGTTTATTCCAGGCAGACTAAGATTAATGGTCCCGGAGCCGGTACGCAGGTCGGTATGTTATGGTTTAGGCTCGTGTTAGACAGACAACAGATTCTGGGAACGTGTGTGGACGGATACCTTGATGTGACGTTCATTAAGTTGGGTATTCATTTCACGCTGATTGGTAGAGGTTTGGAAGCGTTACTGGATATTAGATTGAATTTTGTCCTTAATAAATATAACAATGACCGATGATTTGCTTATGTAATCCATTGACGCTTTCAACGATCACTTACTCATTGAAAATTGATAGCAAATACCGAAGCCCAAATTTTCCGCTGAGGGTAGCGGCGAGTCCAATAATATCAATTTCAGATGTAATCGTAATCAAATTGCTAGCAATATGATTACGCCCGAAATTAATATTATTCTCCTGTTGCAAAGCCTTACAATTTTGTTGGTATCCTGTTCTGCATTACCCGTGCTACTTACATAGCTATATGGGCTTCTTGTAAAATGATCGTAACTATAAATGCGAAAGTTGGTATGTGCGTTGTGTTCTGAATAGACTATCTTACTGATCTTGAGAAGAGAGAGAGTAGATTTGGAACTTCAGAAAAGTCTCTTTGCGCCGCTGCACGCTGCCTGCCTGTGTTTCAATAGAGATATGCAAAGATTTTACACTACACACACTTCATCAATTTTGTGGATACCTATGTTTAAATCCTATTTATTAGAAAGCGATCTTGTGCCAGTAACCAGGTTCAAATCCAAACACCAAGCCGTTACTGAGTAAAAAAAACTAAGCGTTCCGTACTGCAAGACAAAAAATGACGATAAATACAAGTTTCTTGTATGGAGACCCACTGTCATTATACATTTTATTAATTGCGACATACATAGAAATACACACTCTGTGATAATTTCAATTGTCTACCTACGGTTCATGAGGAGGCTTAGAATAGGGACTCGTTGGCACCCTTTTAAACAAAAAAACACACGATCAGCGGTTGCGTTTTCGAATACATTTCATTTCATTAAACCCTTCAAGGTCGGAACTAATACCAAAACAATTAAGATGTCTTTCTCCGTCCTTGCAACCTTCAAATACCACACACTTTTTCACCACACTACCGTGCGTTATTTATTTTTCTTCCTAATTGAATTGCTTTATCTTAATGATTGTAGAAAAACAACTTCAGGAAGTTTGCCTCGTGAAAGTTCGTTACATTGTGACCTTCAAATAGTAGAAACATTATAATTGATTGTTGCTACTGGCCATTGATACTGTGGTTAATTATTTTCAGTCTTGGTATAGACTGCTATTGTTCTAAAGACATTAGTTAAATTATGAGTTTGGTCTTACAGAGCTTAAAAACGGGCCATTTAAAGTTGAATCGTGTTTCTGGCGCAATAGTTCAAGGTTTCCACCCAGTTCGAATATAATTTTGTGGACCTACGGTCAACCAAATAACAGTATCTAACACTTATTTGAACTACAAAAACCACCCTTCAACCACCTACCCTAACAAATAAAAAAGTGCTGTCAATTTCACCAAGGACCTGCATCTAGACACGCGGTGGTGTCAAGCCAAGTTCAAGCCAAGAAAAGGAACAGTTGATGCAACAGCCGTGTGTTTCATGTACACAACTATTTGGAACCACTTTTGATTGTATTTTCTTAGACATTTTAAAACTGCATGACTTCAGTATTTGTACGCCTTAATATGGCATGACGTATCGTATTTTCGTTCGTATTTTCAAACGAATCAATAAAATGTCTTAAGACTTCTTCTCAGCCGGTCGATGGCAATTTAAATTGAGTCGGCCCAGAATTTCGCTAAGAGTTTGGCACTTTCAGTTGCGTCCATTTTATGACTTATGACTAAGTGCTCGTGTACTTGAGCACTCATATTCGTACACTGTCAAAGGCCAGCGGCTTGTGAGTCGTTGCCCGGAATGTGACCATTTTATAAATCTTGTTTATTTAAACACTTGGAACTAGGTAATTATTGTGTTTTTTTAAAATAATGTTTTATTTTATCTTAGCGTTTGCTGCACCGGTTAACATCACCACGTCAACGCCGGCTGTCGCTGAAAACCAGCACTAAACCTCTGTCTCACCTAAGGTCGTAGCATTATGCTGAGCGATGGCCGGAGCGGTTCCTGGCTGAGAACAAGCAGAACATCAGGCCATACACTTATATGCCTTTTGGTGATGGGCCCAGAATCTGTATAGGTAAGTGCTGAATGTATTATTTTTCGTTGACCTTTGTAAAATGGTTGTATTCTGTTTATATTCTTATATAAGTATAGATCGCTCACACCATGCAGTGAATCACTCTACCTAGCCTTTTCCCAACTATCTTAGGGTCGGCTTCCAATCTAACCACATGCAGCTGAATCCATTCCTACAGTCAGAGTCAAAAATCGAAAGAGAGAGACGGGCTTCTTCACCTTAAGTAAAATTATGTTTAATGTGTTTTGCCACTTATGACCGACTGTAAAATAAAACAACCGACTTCCAGAAAAACGCTACAAAGTGAAAAAATACGTTTATTTCAGAAGTCGGTGTCCTTGGTTTTGTATTTTTGTTTTTTTGCCACGGACTTATTTTTCTCTTTGTAGAGTTTTTTTTTTAGAGAAAGCTTGACTAAATTTGTATGGGAACACTCGATAAGCATTATAGCTTTTGAAAGAAAAGAAGAATTTTTCAAATAAGTTGATTTCTGAGGTTGACTTGAAGTCAGTTAAAAATTAAAGAGCATTAAGCTAAGATTGGGGTGCCTACTTAGGTACGAGTACCTTTAAACCTGCTGAACAGTATGTTATTCTCATCCAAAAGCAATCAGTTGGTACCGGCGTGATTTAGTAGTGAGTGCATACAAACTAAAAAAAAATAACACGATAAGAAGCCGTTCTGAATGGTTCTCTGACATTGGAGTAAGATGACTAACTTACTAAAGGATAACTTTTAATTGTGTAATGTTTCCAGTTTTATTGAATTTTTTATTTCATTACGATGACGACAAAAAAAGAGGATGCGTACAAAAGAAGATACGCCCATGTTTTTAAAATACGTTAAACCTTACACGAAAACCTTGGTGACGCTGGTTACTCGTACGAGTATAAATACAGAGTCTGTGAAATTACTTGTTAAGTAAATTGTCACCCTACTTCAGTTTGTCTTTTTCGAGTTATTTCATACTGCTGCTTTGTAGTGTCCATAAATCGAAAACTCAAGAAGACACATTGCTAGCCTATGTTTGAATTCGCAACCTAATACTTAAACTCCGAAGGCACCACGTCTTCTACGTCGTTCACTTCAAATAATTTACAATCATTGTCTTGTCCAGGTATGAGATTCGCAAGAATGCAAATGGCGGCCTCTCTGATAACTCTACTGAAGAAGTATCGCGTGGAGCTGGCTCCAGGCATGGAGAAACAAGTGAAGTTCGAGCCCGGAGCCATGGTGACGCAGGCTGCTGGGGGAATCAGACTGAAGTTTATTGAAAGAGAGGGTTGGCAGCAAAGGCTGTTGAAGTCACCTTGAATTTGTTGTAAAGGACAATGTCAGGTTTCGGCCTACACAACTTTTAAAACTAAATTCACACCGACACAAAGATTTTACTTCCAATCATTAAAATATAAAATTCCAACTTATTAAACAACAAATATTTCTTTTCGAGAATTTTTCGAAAAGAAACTCATTTTAATAAATAATTATTTTAATATTCATGTTCTTGAATAGCAGATTTTTATTTTTTTAAATAAAAAAGTCAAATAGTTGCCTGTCCTGCCACTTTAATCGATATTCTAAATAATTCAAGCGATTTACTCCTTACTTTTTATTTACCACCTCACATTTATTGTATATTTCTTATTATTTTTTTACTTACTAATACTTTTATCGTGTTTAATAAACATTACATATTGTTTTTTTTTAAAGAATATTAAAACAAAATTCAAGAAATCGAATTTCCGGATCTGTGTTCGATAACTTAATCGCCATGCAATGGCAACCCTATTAGGTTATGACTTCTGCAGTTCTGTCAATATCGCGCGCGCTTAAACTGACAGTGGGTTGACAACGACAAGATGTCAAACATCTTTGTTGTTGGTTTTTTTTCGTGGGTAGTGGTGAAGGCTTAGTACGTGCTTTTGTCTGTGTTACGAATTTTTTCGATTTGAGTTTATTTTACAAGTGTGAACTTCAGTCGAGACTGTTCTTTGTGTTTGTATTTTAGTGTAAGGTTTGTATTAACACTTAGTTTATTTTTTAAGATTTAACCCGGCATCCACTATGGATGTCGAAAAACCTCCTGACCCTTTTGATTTCACTCCGGTGTCAACCGTTACTCTCCCCGACGACAATGTACAACCAGATGCTATGGACTCCGAATCTGCAAGCAGGAAATGATCTATCAAATACCCCCCGGCTACTATAATCAACCCTCCTAAGCATGCGAAAAATAAAATTGGAAGACAAATTTATACAAATAGAGACTACCCCCTGTTTATTGTACATGCATCCTTGAAAGAAGTTCAGACCCCTGGTACCGTTCTGCACCCCGTCAAATTTGGTATGTTCTTGACACAAAATAATATCAGCAACATACTCCTGGGCAGTGTCAAACGCTTAGGAAGAAACCGGGTTTCAGTTGAATTCAAGTCTCACCAGGATGCTAACAGTTTTTTAATAAGTCCCACTTTAGTAAAAAATAATTTTGTTGCCTCAATCCCCCGATTTAACATCACTCGCCTGGGTCTTGTCAGAGATGTTCCCACTGAGTGGACTGAGGACGAAGTCATAGAGAACATCAAGGTTCCCACTGGATGCGGCCCTCAGGTCTTTCCTCCAGTTTCAAGATCATATGCTGAAGTGTCAAGATTATCTCAAAATACTAAATCAGAACCCAGTCCATCTCATTCGCCCAGTTCCCTTTCACAAAATCCAAAATCTTACCGTAAATCGGTTTTGCTTATACCAAAATCCCCCACTTTCACCTAGCTATGATAAGCAGGCTCATCAAGCCATCACTAAGAACTACTCCTTCACTCCTTCCTAAAACGGTGGTGTCCCTAAGGAAGGTACAACTATTCCTGAGAACTCAGAAAATATTCTGAATATTATAACCAGTATGCTAATGACTGTATTAGCAAATCCGAAGCAATCCCTACCTGACCACGTTGCCGATAAACTGACATACATTGTTAATTACATTCACAATGCTCCACTACCTGACATTCCTTCAATGGAACGTGAGGAGTATTACTCCCAGGAAATCTGACCTACTCTTCCTAATTAACAAATACAGACCATTGATCTGCGGCATCGCTGAGACATGGCTATGTTCTGAAAGTAATTTCAGGATTCCATGTTTCACTGATGTTCGCCATGACAGATGAGATGGATATGTGTGTGCTTTGTTCATTAATAACAAAGTACCATTCTCCCCGATTCCTCTACCCTTTGTTGGTGACAACATCAATGTTGTTGCTGTTAAGGGTGAGGATATAAATATATTTAGTTTTTATATTGCACACCCACCAATTGAAGATCTTATCTCGATAAAAAGTTTGTTGAGTAATGTACAAGGTCCATTGCTAATTATGGGTGATTTTAATGGCCATCATTATAGATGGGGGTCTGAAACCTGTGACAACTTTGGTATTGGCCTAGTGGATATATATTTTTTTTTTTTTAAAAACGTTGCCCCACACTAGGAATTACTCCTGTATCGTGGGTGCGTTCACAAACATGAAAACTCACATACACAAGACACCCAGACCCGGAACAACTATTTGTAGGTCATACAAATATTTGTTCCGTGCGGGAATCGAACCCGCGACACGCAGCGCAGCAGCCGATCGCTCAACCACTGCGCCAACCGTGCCTATTAGATGAACTGAACCTATGTGTAATTAATGATGGCAGTTCCACACGTAGGTCTGCGCCAGGGCAGATCAGCAGTTGTGTTGACTTAACGTTCTGTTCATCTAGTATAGCCAGCCTTTTTAATTGGAGTCGCTTGAATATGACTTATGGGAGTGATCACTATCCCATCATGGTTGAAATCCCTTCCAAGACTATTCCTGACAAAACTTCCCCTCCTTTGTTAAAATACCAGCTGAACTCAGTGGGTTGGGACCTTTACTCAAAAATCTTAGACTTGCGTGTCTCATCCCTCCCATCCATTAATCCTGAGTCTGCTCAGGAATGCTTTTCCTCATTTTCCAACACAATCTCCTCCACAGCAGATGATTGCTTTCTACCAAAAAAACCGCCAACAGGCAAAATTCCATCCCCGCCGTGGTGGGATAGGGACTGCTCTGCCGTGATCAAGGCCAGGAATGAGGCAGAAATGAATTTCAACTCTGACATGAACCTGGAAAACATCATTGCTTTTCAACATATCTTGGCTAAGTCCAAGAAATTACTCAAAAATAAGAAGAGAGAAGGTTGGCGGAAATATTGTGGCTCACTGAATCCTTCCACTCTAGCGGCAGCTGTGTGGCGTAGTTGAAGTCTTTTAGAAGTAGTTCGAAACCTCCCTCCGGGAGCTCACTATCTGCGGAACTGGGTAACCAGTTTTTTTTCTAAGCTCGCTCCAGCCTATATTCCCGGTACGGATGAGTGTGTTGCTTCGAACTCTCAGCTGATTTCAAATGATCCTCTAGATGGTCCATTTACTCTTAATGAACTTAAATCGGTCCTCACCCATGTTAAGGATTCTGCTCCTGGAGTGGATGGATTTCCTTACTCCTTCATTACTAAAGCTGGTGATAAGACCCACCAATATTATCTGGACTTAGTCAATTATTGTTTTATTTCGAGTTATATTCCCCCTGATTGGAAGGTTCAAATCGTAATCCTCATATTAAAACCCGGTAAATATTCTAGTGATCATTGTTCTTACAGACCGATTGCTCTATTGTCCATTCTTATAAAACTTTTAGAACATTTGATTAAAAACCGCCTAGAATGGTTAGTAGAAAACAGAAAACTGCTCTCAACGACTCAATTCGGCTTTAGGAAAGGTCTGGGTACAGCTGATAGTGTGGGTACCCTTACATCAGAGATCCGGCTGGCCCTTAGTAGAAGTGAGTCTGTGGTAGCCGTTTTTTTAGACATTTCAGCTGCCTATGATTCTGTCCTCCTCCCACTTCTCAGGCAGAAAATGCAAAAGCTGAGAATCCCGGCTAGGATTAGTCAAATCATTTGCAGTATTTTTTCAGATCGTAGTGTTCAACTCAGGATTCCCGGGGAAAGCCCTGAACCGAGGTCGGTTTAGAGAGGTCTCCCTCAGGGATCCGTGCTTAATCCTCCCTTATATAATATTTATACCTCTGATCTTCCTTCTTGCTTGAATTTTAACTGTAAAGTACTTCAGTATGCTGACGACATTGCATTATTGGTCTGTGGCAGTTCATTCCATTAATATCTCGTTGTCCTCTTTAAACCAATGGCTCTTGGATCACGGGTTATCTTTAAGTGCTCCAAAAAGTACCGCAGTTGTCTTTACTCGTAGGCGCCTTATCCCCCAGGTTAACATTAATATTGACGGTCAAGCTATCCCAGTTGAGGAGAAGGCCAGGTTTCTGGGGGTTACCCTGGATTACAAATTGTCGGGAGTCGAACACATTAATAACACAGTCAAAAAATGTGAGCGCTCGGTTTCGGTCCTCAAGGCTTTGGCAGGTATATGGTGGGGAGCTCACTCATACACCTTAAAGTTAGTTTACAATGCGCTGGTCAGAAGCGTGTTGGATTATTGCAGCTACCTAATTGAGCCATGCAACAAGGAAGCCTTGCGCAGATTACATTCTGTTCAGTCCAAATGTCTGAGGATCATAAAAGGTGCCATGAAATCCTCCCCCATAAATGCTCTCCAGGTTGAATGTGCAGAACCTCCTCTTAACCTTCGAAGACAATACCTAGCAGATCGTTTCTTGTCAAAAGTTTTAAGTGTGTTTAGAACAAACCTACCTCTCTCTTACCGCGTCTTCCTACTGGAATAATAAATCTATTCCATTGATGAATAGGTACAGAGAGCTTATACAACTCTCCTCACCTGTTTGTCAATACCCCTCTCTTCCAGTTTTTTCTTCCTCCTATGAGGTGGTCCATTTCAGGCCAAAGGTGGTTTTGGGACTTGGTAGCTCCAAAAATTCCCAGGACGTAAAAGGCGACTTTGATCAGGCCATTAAGAGATACTGGGTAGGTTGGAGTTTATTTAATAAGGCCGCATCCAAATTATCGTCAACAGGATGCACAGGTGTTTCAACATATTTCCAGAACTCTAAAATTGCCCTTCTATTCCAATGTCCACCAGAGACTTCAGTATTTACAGGCGAATGCATTGGTATTCTAGAGGCCATCAATTTAATTTTAACCCACAATATTAAAAACTCGGTAATTTTTACAGATTCTCGCAGTAGCATTAAAGCTTTAAGTCAATGTCAACTAAAATCTAAAATTCACAGTAAAATCAATTCGACTACACTTGCACTATACACTTGCTCGAACAATGGTTTAAGCATTGAAATAGCTTGGGTTCCCAGTCACTCGGGTATAGGTGGCATCGAGAGTGCCGACTCACTGGCTAAATTTGCTTCATCTAATCCGGTGGATCGAAAGCACTACATTATACAAAGTTACGACTTACGAACTGACACCAAACACAAGCTGTACAACTCGTGGTCAGCAATGTGGCAGGTAAGTTCGAAACTCAAGGGGGCGTACTACGCTAGTATTCAACCTAACGTACAGCGGAAACCTTGGTTTTTTAAATGTCCCAAATTATCCAAAATAACTGTTACATCCTTGTGTAGACTAAGACTTGGTCACTGCTGCAGTCCAGTATTCCTGAAGAAGATCCGTGTTCGTGACAGCTCCTTGTGCGAATGCGGTCTTGATGATGGTACTTTGGAACACATATTTTTTCTTGTCCTTTAAATTCCCCATCCTTTGACTTGTATCATAAGCTCTCCAAAATGAAAATCCCTCTTCCTACTAACTTCCATTCTCTGTTGACTAACTTTTCTCCTAAACTTATCCAAATCTTATCAAATTTTTTAAATGTAAATGGAATCAAAATGTAGTTGTTTGTGTAGTGATAATAACTTTGTAAATACATTAGTAGAGTTGTGGTGGTATTTAAGTATATATTCTATGTTTACTAACAAAAATTGTCTTGTCCTTTCAGCTACTAACATAATTTTACTAGAACTACCACGAAGTACAAAGTTCGACGGCTCACCTTGTTGCTCTGCCGTCACTACATGACGCTGGCAGTATAGTCGACATCGGCTCAGTTGCCAGACAAGAAAAAAAAAAAAAAAAATCTTTGTTGTTGTCGGTGTTTTTCTGTGCACGTATCGCTCGAGCCGAAGCCCCCGGCGGCCGCGGCGGCGGGGGCGAGGCGTCGCCGGCGAGGCCAGGCTCTCCGGGCCTACGCTACCTGCCACCGTCTCCAGCTCACTGGATGCCTCTGATGCATAAGCATCATCGTCATAACCATTACGCTCCCCCTTGTGAGTACCGATGCTCGATCGCGAAAGTGATAACCGCGACTTGTTCCCAACTAGAACTATTTATTAGAATTCGAGGTGTAATCGCGTGCGATTACCGCTTCTCCTACACGGATAGGGGGCTGGGGCGTGCCTCCTGCATGAGCTACCTGACGTTGCTGCGCCGCTTGTGCGACGTCTGGCCGTAACGCATCCAGTCGTGTCCGCTTACGACGCTCGGTGAGCAATACTGCCGGTGGCACGCCCGTAGTTGCATGTTCACAATTGCGGTAATTAAATAGGAATATGTTAAATGCTTGTAGCACATTTACGCCACTGAGAACTGCTCTCTTAATGGCTTTTTTAACAATCTTCACCACATTTTCAGCGGCGCCATTACCCTGTGGACTATAAGGCGCCGTTGTCACATGTGCAATACAATTTTGATTGCAATAATTTTTAAATTCAGTGGATTGAAATGGTGGTCCGTTATCCGTAACGAGTTGCGAAGGTAATCCAAACCTACTAAAAACTGTGATAAAAGCTGTGATTGTTGACTGTGCATCCGTGCGACCCATTGGAAGTGCCTCAATCCACTTCGAATGCGCGTCGACTATAATGAGGTATTTTCTTCCTGAATACTCCGCAAAATCTGCATGTAAGCGTTACCATGGAAACAAAGGAAATTCCCAAGCATGACACGGCTCACACGAACGACACTTTACTTCAAGATCATTATCTAAGCTAGGCCAGTAAACATAATTGCGTGATAAGCTTTAATTTTTCTAACTCCTAAATGACCTTGATGAATTTCTTCTAGGGTTTTAGTTTGTAGTGGTTTTGGTGTAATGATACGATATTTATAAATTAAACAACCGAAATCCATTGTAATATCGCTCCTTCGTGCAAAATATGGCTTTTCGTCTTCGCAACTAGGTACCGATGGCCATCCAAATTTTACGAAACCCGATATTCGCGATAATATTGTATCCTTATTGGTTTCTTTACCTACGTCATGGAAATTAACCGGCATACATTGATGTACTAAGTTAACACAACTCATCGATTCGGTGGGACGGCGCTCCTGTGCTATTGGTAAACGTGACAACGCGTCAGCTGGTCCATTTTGCTTTGAGGTTATATATTTTATTGTAAAATCATATGCGGCTAATCGGGCAGCCCAACGTTGTAAGCGACTGGCGGCAGTTTGGGTTATACCCACTTTCGCTCCGAAGATGTAGCTTAAAGGCTGATGATCTGTACGTAATTCAAATATTCTACCATACAGGTATTGATGGTGTCGAGTGACGCCATAAAATATTGCGAGAGCCTCCTTGTCAATCTGACTGTAATTGCGTTCCACGTCATTGAGTGTGCGCGACATACAGCTGTCCGTTCGCTCACTGCAGTCTGGGAAACGATGCGCCAATACTGCGCCCCACCCGTACGCGCTGTTGTCCACCGATAGCACTAAGGGCCGCCACTCCTCATAATGTGCGAGTACCCTCTCACCTGATAGGACTCGCTTCGCTTCCTTAAAAGCCTCAACGCATTCATTACTCCAATTCCAACTGATACCCTTTTTTAAGAGTTCATGTAACGGATTCAATAAAATACTTAAGTTGGTAATAAATTTGCCATAGTAATTAAGTAATCCTAGAAAGCTTCTTAACTGTGTGATATCGACAGAAGCTGTTGCCTTTACAATAGCTTCCACCTTGTGGGGATCCGAGCGCAGACCACTTTGGTCTTAAATAAACCCGAGATATTTAACGCTCGCTGGTAGAAAACAGCATTTGCTTATTTTAACGGTCAAACCCATATCTCTTAATCTAACTAGTACTTGTCTTAAATTAACCAAATGTTCTGCTCTCGAAGCCCCCGTCACACAAATATCGTCAAGAAACACCACCGTGCCACGCACGTCGCGCAATGTCTCCTCCATTAATTTTTGAATTTTCTCCGTAATTCAAGATAATCCGAATGGTGTACGGCGATAAACATATGTACCGATGTGTGTAGTATAGCTGTACACAGTTGTGAATCATCCGTCAAAATCGTCTGTTAATATGCATGGGTTAAATCAATTTTGGTAAATTCCCTTCCTTCACTTAGAGTGGCAAACAACTCTTCGATGCGTGGGAGTAGGTATTATTCACGTTTAAGTTTAGGATTGATGGTAATTTTATAATCGCCACATATTCGTATATCGCCGTTCGTCTTTATAACCGGCACGATGGGTGTGCCGTAGTCAGAGTGCTCGACCCGGTAGATGGTGCCCTCGGCCTCCAGCCTCTCGAGCTCACGCTCCACACGCGCGCGGAGTGCCAGCGGCACGGGGCGCACCCGTACGTACACGGTTTCTTTATTTGTCAATGGTTTTGTCAACACCCTGGTGATCGTGCTCATGCATCATGAAATACACGAAGTAGGCTAAGTCGATGGTCTTTAGGAATAAAACATAAGAGAGGTGACTGTTCTCCTACTGATACATATCATGCAGTACGTACTTGTAATAAAGAAGATCATTCTTTTTAACACATTGGTTGGGATCTAACTTGCCATCGTGTAACTGCTAGATGAGGGTAAAAGTTTCCTCATCTGCGGCTTGTGCTATTCAAGCTCAACTCCGAGGCTTCTCAATCTGAACTAACTGGGTTCCGACTGATATAATCGGCGTGTGACATGGAAGTACCTTTGCGGTATTCAAGAGAAAAGTCAAAATCTTGCAAGTACATCCTCCATCTGGCCACTCTCGGCATCAAATCTTTCTTTTTCTTTGTTAACTTTAGGGCATTACAGTCAGTGATAACCGTGAAAGGCACACCGACCAGATAATGTCTGAAATTTTGAAGAGCTTTGACCACCGTCAAAGTCTCCAACTTGTATTAGTGATAGTTTGGTTCTGAACCCTGAGTAAATTTACTGAAAAAGCTACTACACGCTTTTGACCCGGTTTGTATACTTGGAGTAATATTGCCCCATAAACCGATCGAGTTAGACATCTTGATGGACCTCAATGGGCAACGTAAGATCTTAAATAGCTAGAACTGGTTTACTAGTCAGGTACTCAATTATGTATTTCCTAGCAGCTTCCTGTTGCTAACCCCATTAAAACAAAACAATACACCTTTCCTTTTAAGATGTGCAATACAAGCTATCTGTGATTTCGCAAAACAGAAAATATCCGGCTAATCTCAAAAACTAACGCACCTGTTTTACATTCTTTGGTACAGGGGCCTCAACTAGAGCTTTTACTTTAAGGGGGCTTGGTTGTACTAGACCTTGACTGATTGAGCAACCCAAATGTTTGACTTTGGTAAATAGAAATGAACATTAATCGCTGCTTAAATTCAAAGGGGCCATAAATCGAAATGTCATTTTTTACAGGAGAGCCCGTCAAAATTTTTTAGGGCGATTTTTTGTTTATATTTCTAACAACCTAATTTTGTATATTTATGTGTTATATATCATCGAATGTATATTTTAAGCCTCTATTTGCCTATTTATTGATATCTACTATAAGTTTTACCCAGTTAAGTAAAACATCGCATAAGTCCCTTTTGCTTATAAAAAAATACCGTAACGTTCATGAGTTTTATAAATAAAAATTCACAAATCAAACTGAAAATAAGTGTTATTAGGTCTCTTCGTATAATGTTTAGTTTAATTTGCAAAAAATAAGAAATTAGAACTAAATGGTAGCAATACCTTGCAATAAAATTAAAAAAATCTATCATAAAAAGATACAAATCAAATAGAAAACATAGGTAATAATGAAACAAAAAAATAACATAAAAAATTGAAATGTGCTTTTAGAGCTAATATCAAGTTATCCAGTATTTTGAGTGGATTAACCTAACCTTACCATGTCATGTAAAAACCAAAACTAAAAATTAAATCAACTTCTATAGAAATAAATGTACCTAAGTTTACAAAACTCAAATTGTTTATAAATCTCTAGCCCACCATGTTAACAAATTATTAAAATGCTTATTTTCGTATCTAAATTAAATCTTCTCCTATGATAAATCACAAATTAAAAGGCGACGTAAATTGTAAATCAACAGGATGTTCAACACTAGGAGGTTCTGTGTCAACGCTTGATAGTGACCGAATTTAAAGGCTGTCGGTTGGCTGTAGGATTTCAACGTCGGCAGCCTGGGTACCACCGCTGTCAGGCCGATCTACGACGCTGAGTTGCTGAATTTCGAAGTCTTGATTATCTTCATCCGAGTCAGAATCAGGTTTCACGTCAACTTTGAAATCAGTGTGATTTCATTTAGCTTTCGATAGTCTACGCACATACGGTCTTTGCCTTACTTTTATTTTTAACAAGAAATATAGGGCTAGAAAACTCAGATTCGGACTCTTGTATGATGCCTTTATCCGATAAATCTTTTACAATCTCACGAACGCGCACCGTTTCGGCTTGCGAAAGTCGGTGGGGCCTGTAGTCAACAGGGGTATCGCTTTTAAGTTTGATGGTCATTTTTCCTGTTTCAACGGTCGAGCTGGCTGTTCCCAATGTAAAGTGTTCAGAGAACTCATCAACGATAGCCTGCAATTTGTTCAAGTCATCACCGACAAGACTTGTATTTATTGAAATGATCGAACTTCACTTTCGAAATCCTAGCAGATTTTTCAATATTACGAGTAGTTTATTGTCGGTCTCGAGTTCGAACGTAGGTAATGTCGTCGCGGTACAGTACGTCTGTCCCTATTATCACTGGGGTTATTCATATATTCCGCTTGATGGTGTTTGATTCGATATGACATCTCTGATGGTATTCAAAAAGATGTTCGTCATTTCATTTGGGTCATCATTATGAAACCTTTCTTCCCAGTTAGTCTGTGTGAAGTCTCTAATAGCAGCATCGTAGTTGGTTTTTGTATGAGAGGGGTTTTCTTGGGTCTAGTTTTCATTTTTTTAGGGTTGAATTACATACTATAGGCAAAAGTTTTAATTTTGTTTTGACGAAGCAGTGATCAAGACCATTTGATTCTCTAGTCGGAAGGGTATGCGTGGTAAGAAGGCCGTTGGATGCAAGCAGATTTAAGTATTCTGTATGTTTAGGGTTAAGTTGTTCAAATATAATATTAATATTTAAATCGCCCATTAAAACGATGTTTTAAAATGGCCAATGCTGGACAAGATTTTATCTAACGACTTTAGAAAGGGATCTAGTTTTTTGAAGGCTGGAGATCTGTACAATGATACAACAGCTAAGTCGTTGCTGATTGTTGTCACAAGGCAATTTACTTCTCTACAATAATCAATAATTACCATTTCAGGTATGATTGAATTTTCTGTGAGCATAATAAGATCGTAATTGATGTCTAGTCTCTTGAGGAGAATAGCAAGGCCTTCGTAGTTACGGTTTAGTCTTCTGATATTTTGATTTAAAACTGAAAACCCTCCCTTTTTCTTAAAAATACTTTGCCGAGAGAAGTCCAGCAGAACCTATAGCTATTCTCTTTTGCGAATTTTCTAGCAAGGTAGAATAGTTGCTGAGCTTTTGGTGTTAGGCACTCGGACAGCAATACCGGCTTAGGGGGGGCCTCTAATTTTATATGTAACGTGATCAACTTATTTTCTTTTTTGGACTTATTAAAGTTCCTTGGACTTTTAATGAAATTGCTTTTAATATTCACGTTGGTGAAACCTACTATTATTGGTGAAACGCCTCCCTTCCTATTTAGCCGGAATAAGTCTTTAATTTCGTTCTGTTGGATGGATACACCGATAACCTTGCCCGTTTCTGTGACGATTTTGTGTAGGTCTTCCTTTGACTCTCCAAGTGGTTTCGGAATATTTCTTATTTCTATTTTTGACAGGCATGACATCCTTTCTAAGTTTTCAATTCTATCCTCAAGCTGAATATTAATTAATCAACCACAAATGGTGTTATTTGCTGACGATACTTCCTTAATTTCAAGGTAGATAGACGTGCTTCAAATTTTAACGATGTAAATAACGCCCTACTACTGGTCCAAAATTGGTTCACTACTAATAATTTAGTAGTAAATGGAAATAAAACTAAGTGCATAAGATTTTCATTACCAAACGACAAGAGTAGTGATTGTGAGATAGTATTCAATCAAGTATTGAATTCGTCGATAAAACGGTTTTCTTGGGGATCACGCTCGACTCAAGGCTACAATGGGATCCTCATTTAACATCTCTTGCAGATGGCGTCAGAAAAATCCGTCAATTTACTGTTGTAGATATCGCGAGGCTGGTCTGTTTTAGTTACTTTCATAGTACCATGTTTTACGGTATTTTACTTTGGGGATGGGCTGCAGACATCGAGTCTATTTTTATTCTGCAGAAAAGGGCTATCAGAGCCCATATATAATCTCCGCAGGCGCGATTCTCTAAGGGAATTGCTTAAGGATATTAACATCATGACGGTACCTTGTCAATACATCGATGAAAACATCATGTACGTAAGAAAAAAAAAATCTTTACAGTAAAAGAGGTGAAAGACATAATTATAGTACTAGAAATCGGGACCTATTAGTTCAACCAGGTTTTAGACTGGCTAAACTAGACTCATCTTTCATGGGGTACTGTATAAAATGTTATAATAAAATACCTCCCCACATACTTCAACTGAATGAGACGAAATTCAAATCCTTTGTCAAACGCACACTATGCAGGCAGGCATATTATAGGTTAGGGGATTACATAACTGATAAAAATGCCTGGCTTAATGCTGGTCCTGCTCCACACCACAACTAACTAATTTACATTTGAAATACTGTTGAAGCTGCTGAAGATTGTAAGAATATATTTGCATTATATAAACTCAATCTCCTTTTGATTACATAGATGATGCATTGCACAGATGTGAGTACTTTGTAGACTAACATGTTTTTGGAAATTAGAGCTTCCACGGTTTTCGACACGACAGTTACTTTCCAGTGTTAACTCCTGGCATGAAGTTTTTTTCAAATTTCAGATAGGCATGAATACTGTGATCAGTTGGTTAAATAACAATTTACTTACATTAAATGTAGAAAAAACGACCTTCATCACGTTTTCCATTCAAACTAATGACAAACCAGTAGTGCTATTCTGTAACCATCTCACCGTGACAGCTTAGGTGAAGTGAGCGTGGAGTGAGCTGTCAGTGCCACTGATGCTAGGGATTGACCTAGACGGTATGACACTTACAGCTCACTCCACGCAGGTCTTCACGGTGAGATTTTTACAGAATGGACATGCAGATCCCTCTTTGAGTATTGTCTCCCAATCGTGCCCAAATGCAAATGACACAGTTTGTCAGTGTCCCAACCTTAAAAATACTGAATCTACAAAATACTGAGGAGTAATTACTGACAGAAATCTTAAAGAAGAATGCCCATTTTTCACCTGACTATGTATATGAATGACATAAATCTTAAAATTCCGCTTATTGCATTGTATATTAATTACTCTTAACACAGTGTTAAAACCAATGCAGGTTTTTTCATTATTAATATTTCTTTATGCTTATTCTACGACAAGAGCAAACATATTACCATGTTTTGAACGCATCTCAACTACTCTTTTTACGACGTTCCATTTAACCTACTGCTACTTGACATTATTTAACTCTGTTTCTGAGTTTCATACATTATTATACCATTTATTTAATCAGTAAGTATTTCTTTATTAGTCTTTGTACAATACAGATTAATTAAAACTAACATAATAATTAAAAAAATTAATCACGCAATAGGTAATTGAGTTCGCAAGATTGAAACGGATTTTTTGACATTTGGCAGTTAATGCTCGACACTCAATTTAAAGTGACAATCATCGAGAGTCTAAGCAGTGACGTAAGGGCAGTTGGTTTCAAGGAATTCACAAAGTAGAAAAGACGTTTTAGACCATATCATAGGTAAGTATTCCTCTTTTGGACGAAACTTCGAGCATTAAATAATTGTTTCTAGCACATTTATTTATTTATATTTGGTAACGGCAAATCCTAATCTAAACAGTAACATTCATATTTTTCGTACTTCTTATCGTTTAAATCGTAAAAATGACTATATGACATTATTTTCTAAACTTACAGGTAGTCTTTCTACCATACCTTATAACTATACATACACTTTCATTTTCAGGTTTATAAATTTATAGGAAGTGGGCATTGTACTTTCATGATCATTTCAATCTTCTATCAGCGAGAGTGCGTAGACTTATAGTAATATTTAAAGCCATAGGAAACACTGCAACAAAATCTGTGATAAAATTGGTTTACTATGCTCTCTGCCAGTCTCAGCTTGAATACTGCATCACCACTTGGGGAGAAACATGTAAAACTCATCTCTTAAAAGTTGAGAGAGCATATAGAGCACTCCTAAAGGTTAGTTTGTTTCTACCTTTTTATCACCCAACTACTGAGCTCTACTCAAAATGGGAGGTACAGTAAGCGATCTAAATTGCATAGGCACGTTAAGAGTCGTATTGCTGTGAACTCACGGTACGATTGTATGTGTTTCAACGACACTCACCACAAAGATCGCAGTTTTGCACGGCACACACTGTCGTATCGCGTACTCGCGTCGCTCTGCACGAAATAAAAATATATTTCCGTCGCTTTTGTTAGACACGCATCATGCGCGTGACCTGGCCGGTTTATGACATTGCTAAAATTTTAGTTAATCTAATATGAGCTGGTAGCAATTAGGCGCCAAGCGTTGGACTGAGAAGTAGCCGGCTTAGGTTCTGATCTCATAAGAGGCAGCGCAGTTTTATTGCCAATTTTTTATTTTGGTTTGAAATAATATATTTAAAAAAAATGCTGTTTTATATTTTTGTTGTTATTGCAATAAAGGGTTAAAGATATAAAAAAATGCGTTAGAAGTGAAAACAAAAATTAAAACATTTTTATTTGTTATAATATTTTACATAAAGATAACCGCTACGATTGTTTATAATAACTTCTTCAGCCAAATAGGATGTGCAATACTATGTCAAGAAACTTAGAAGCAATTTGTTTTATTTAAACATGTGAGATGTTCAAAAAAAATAATGTAGATTTATTTCAGCATAAACAATGGGGAAGGTCGGTCAAAGCTTATTGTAGATGGCGCGACCATAGCTAGGTCCCTACAGCCTAATACAATTTTGACATTTCGTTCATTCATTCCGTTTCGTGTTCATTCATGAGTTAGCTTTAATTCTAATAATTCGTTATTTTCATTGATTTCAATATTTTATAAAATTCGATTTGGAATATGTTCGAATTGAAAACCTATTATAGTTTAATTCCTAGTCATCACTTTCTTTAAAATGTTTCCGACATAACCTCGAACTATGTCATAATTGAAAGAATTCTCTTCCAATAGCTTTAAGCCACAATCTGCTAAGCTTAGGGTATTTCGGAAACAGGTAGACTCAAATGTTAGAGCATTTAGGAACATAACAATGAATAATTTTATCAAAAATTAATAAAAACCGACTCACGCCTTGCATTATTAGCTTGTTTTGGGAACTAGCTACGACAGCGCCATTTTGACAGTTGCGTTCCCCATTAAGCTTCGATCATGAATTTTTAAAATAAGTGATTTTATTAAGTGGTTTTGTATTTTATTTGGCTTTAGTGAATATAGGTAACATATTGAGAATAGCTAAGTTTTCATTTTCATTTTCGTTCTGTGAAAAGATGATTGAAACTAAACCTCAATTTGTATAATTAAGTATACAGGATAAACTATTCCGGAACTTAAACGTTCTTGTTTATTACGTTATTGTTTGCAGGGCTTCGGTGATGCAACCTTTTTAGCGCGGAGTACACGGCGAACAGTTTTTAATTATGTTTTTAATTAATTCAGCAAAATGTCCGGTTGGTATGAAACCATTTGTTGCATATTCATTCAGCTTGTGTGGGCTTATTTAAATAACAATCCACTTCATAAATAAGCGCTCCAACTATCTAGAATTCCTTCTTCCTCACATCTCTTAACCCACAGACTCACAGTATTTGTCTAGAACAAAGAATGTGATGCTATTAGACATCTATTAGCAAAATTTATATTTATAACATTTTACTCGTCATTCACTAATTCAAACAAATAACAATTTAAATTTAGTTAAATAAGCAATATTTAAATGATAACACTCACGCTTAGTCCGGTTTCAATATATACACTTGGGAGCAAATAAATCGAGCCACTTCCTTTTTCACGCATTATGGTTATTATTTTTGGTATTATGGAACGCATCGATTCGAAACATATATCGCCTAAAAGGGTATTTAATAACCTTTACAATAAGGGTAGTTAGTTGTCAAAATTTCATTTTAATTAAAGTTTAAAGGGTAGAATAAAATTATCGCATTTAATTTGCTTATGACATTTTTATTGTACTCTGTTAAGAAAAGATTAAATTTGAGGTTTTTGTTAATCATACCCATATTACTTGTTATTGTTGTCTTTATCTGTGTCTGTGTAATCAAAATAACCTGATAAAATGGATACTACACCGACGGAAGCTGCCCAAGTTGTAGCTTTACTTGAGGTTGGACACGGACAACGTGAAGTGGCACGCAGACTTCATTTGAGTCGTTCAAAGGTACAGCGGGTATACCGCAGGTATCTGGAGACTGGTGCTTTTGTTTGGCGACCTGGAACTGGCCGACCATGGGCAACAATAGAACGTGACGACCGCTTTATTGCAACCAATTCGTTGCGCGACCGTGGACTTAATGCTGTTCAGCTACAGCAAGCGTTACGTGACGTTCGAGGTGTCGCAATCAGTAGGTGGACAGTGAGACGAAGACTAAAGGAACGAAATTTAACATCACACAAATCAGCAACTGGCCCAAAATTGACTGTAGCTCATCGCCGATCTCGCTTGGAGTTTGCTCGAGAACACATTAATTGGACGTTAGAAGACTGGAGGTCAGTTTTGTTTTCTGACGAGTCAAGAATCTGTCTTTTTAGCAATGACGGGAGAAACCGAGTGTATAGACGTCCTGGTGAAAGATTTGCCCAATGTTGTATTCGAGAAACTGTGAGTTTTGGTGGTGGTTCTTGTATGGTATGGGGAGGAATTTCTCTAGACGGAAAAACGGAACTTGTCTTCGTCGACCCCGCCAACGATGGCAGTGGTAGACGTGGATTAACAGCTGACCGATACATAACTGACATTCTTGAAGACCACGTAATGCCGTATGCTGGTTTTGTCGGAGAAAATTTCTTGTTTATGCATGACAATGCGAGACCTCATACCGCGCAGATCGTTACGGAATACTTGTCTGCGATCGGGATTCAACAAATGGTATGGCCAGCACGAAGTCCCGATTTGAACCCGATCGAACACCTATGGGACGAGCTAAAACGGAGAGTCCGAGCCAGGGTTCCCGCTGTTTCATCCATTCCCGAGCTTAAAGTCGCTGTGCTTGAAGAGTGGGAGAACATACCACAATATGTCATCGTAACTCTGATCAGATCGATGACTAATAGGCTACAAGAATGCATCAGGGCACGGGGGGGTAATACCAGTTATTAAGAATATTTTTTTGCAATAATTTTGTTTTTTATTGTTTTTATGGACTGTTTTAGCCCTACTAAATTTTCTATCAAAATTACCATTTTTCTTGCAGAGCCAATAATTTATCATTCAATAAGGTTATTATTCAATAATTTACCATTGTTAAGGTTATTAACTTAACTTTTAGGCGATATATAGTTCGAATTGATACGTTCCATATTCCCAAAAATATTTACCATTTTACGTGAAAAAAGGTAGTGGCTCGATTTATTTGCTCCCAAGTGTATTTGTGTTATCACATCATTTACATCCTCTTTTACGCAGCGCAACAATATTTGCCAATGCTTTAATATTTGCACAACACCGCTAATTAACAGATTTAAACTTTCGTCACTAACCAACAACGTTCAATTAGGTGAATAGTCGTAACGAATTGCATCTCATCAGAAATCGAAATAATTTACTCAGTTTTCTATGGCCTACCTACTAAAATTTATTATTTATGGAAACAAGATGAACGAGATAAGTATCGAATGATTATCGAACCACTTCAAGTAATTTAATTAAAACAAACAAAAATTGATCATTTTAGGTATTATTAATAACATATCAAAAACTTGAAATAACATCACGCAAGCGCAGATGAGATTCGAACTCAAGGCTCGCCATAATCGCTGCGCTGCTTCCCAAGCACGGTAACGACTAAGCTAGCATGCCAAATGTTAGTTGAAATTATGAACTACTATCAATTACAGACCAAGTGAGTGCGTGTGCGTGTCTATAGTATAGAAACAACTTATAGAAGAAGGTCTTAAGTGAAACCGAAGCGTCAATCTATTGCTTTGTGAGATTGCTTTACTGTGAGGCAGCTCTTCGTCCTAAAACGGTTATGAAACAGCATGCCCTAACAACTTTAAAACTAGAAAGAATCAGAAACAAACGTCTCAAACATATAGCCTGTTCTTCGTCGTCATTCAAAACTAATTTTGCACATCGGTTTTTCTGCTAACAGGGTTCAAATTTATACAATAAGGTAAATCGAGCCTTAGCGATATATCCATATAATGTAAGTGTTGATTTCGGACTGGTTAAAAAAGGACATGGCCAAAAATTGTATTTTAAATACTAATCTTTCCGAAACAAAATTAAAAAGAGCTATATTGCTCAGCAGTAGTAGACAAAATTTATAAAGGTTTGAAAAAGTTGTTTTTTTACACTACGGCTAAGGAATTTTATGTAGATTAATGTATATATATCTGTGAGCAGCTTTTTTTATAAGTAAATAAATCTATAGTTTGTAACTATGTATTTATATAGCACAAAAAGTAAAATATCTATAGTAGCATTTTCTGTATAGGGAAAATAACAAAACAAAGAACCATTTTTCATCATTTAATGTTATCAAAACTCAGGCGAGAGGGCTCAATTCTGAAATGTTGTGTCGTCTGGCACGGATAACTCATCTTCCACAGCCATAACAATCATTGGTATGGTCAAGTATTGGTCTTTACCTTGAATTGGTTCCAACGCATCTTGTAATATTGTCATAGCAGGCAACACAGACACAGCTGTTAGGTGATAACTGTAAAGATAAAATAAGAACCTATTAGTCTAAGATTTGACAACGACGTCAGAATACGGGGTAAATAATACTTCTCGTAAGTATTTTAGTAGAAGGTACTTATTTAAACTAGGTCTTACCTAGAAAGAAAGAAAGAAAAGAAAGAAAGAAAAATTGTTTATTCTTCACAAACACAACGCACATAATAAAAATAAAATAAAAAACACAAATTACATCCAAATAAAGTAGCCAAAGTCCTCGTATTCAGAATGTCACATAAAAATGACGTTTTTAATTTTTGTCCATTGCCTGATGTCACTCAGCACCAAAGACAATACACATTGCTCTGTGTGTGTGTGTTGCGACACTGGCAAGGCAAATGACAATAACGTATTACGTAACACCAACAATACAAACAAAAACACGATTGCGAAGTGAAAAATGACTACTTTTCTTAACAACTATACAAGAACTATAATTAAATCTGTGCGTCACATCTGTGCAAGAACAGGTCGTTGCTCAGCAAAATGCTGTGACTTCGGACCAACCTATTGTCAACAGCGCTGATTTTCAGCAACTACCTCTCGAATGACGTAATGACTTCGTGCGGTGTGACATAATATATCGGGTAAGTATAATCATAACATAATTTTCCACAAAAATACGTGTGATTCTTGCTGAACATATTATTAAGTAAATAGATGTATAAACATATATATCTGTAAAACTAAGTAACTTAATTAATTACAAAGAGAATACTTTAAACACAGTACAATGAAAACAAAAATGCCTTCCATTAATTAACTCTGTATTATCTATAATTTCGATACTATCAATATTCAATTATTAAAAATAAAAGTGAAGTGAATTCATTGATACAACATTGCGACAGCGGCCATCTGCATAAAGACATGCTTCGAGGCATGGCGTTGGCAAACGACCACCACGCTCTTTAGATCAAAGCGATAGGTTAGCCAAGTGGTACAACTTGATAGTGTTCTCTTGATCTTCATGGTAAGCATGACTACAGTCATTAGTATTCACAAGGTATTAGTAGGTGTTGCATTACTTAACTAAATTGAGACAGAAACCCAGCCCAACATAAAACAAAATTGGTAAGTACCTAAAGTGATACTTTATGAAATTTTATACCTACCTATTGTCCCATCCAGATAATGCAGCTTTAGAAAGACTTCCAACAAACACAACACATAATTAAGGACTACCACTCCTGCAACAATAACACAGACTGGACCCAAACAGGGAGGATTCAGACAGAGGCAACTCACACTGCTGAAAATCCATATCCATTGCCCGTAGGCCATGACCCTTGATGTAAGTACAAAAAGGTCAGCTATTGTTACTAGACTAGTTTTACAATCCTGTGGATTGCTGTATCTGCATGAAATATTTCTTTAAAGTACTCAAAAAATGCTTTTTTGTCCTCAGGACTCTTACTGGTGGAGGAATGTTATTCCAACAGTGTGTGGCGGCATATCTGAAACTCCCCCTGAATGCTGCGGTCCTATGTTGTGATGTACAAAGGGGTTTGGTAGAAAAACGTGGTTCGTATTTGCTCTGCCTCCAACTTAACTTTTCAAACAAATAGTGCGGTTTTTGTGTATTGACTACTCCAAAAAGTAAACCAGCCATATGCAACCTTCTTCTAGAAGCCATTTTTAAAATATTATTTTCATTTATGAAAGGAGTGACATGACTTCTACGAGGTATCTTTACACAGAACCGTGTACACGCATTTTGTATTCGTTGTATCAGCTTTTCTGTTCTTGCTAACAGGCATGGTCCATACACGGTATCGCAGTAGTTAAGTCTCGATAAAATAAGGCTATCCACTAATTGCTTACGCAGATCAACACTCAGGTAGTCTCTAATTGAATATAGAAGTTTCAATCTATAAAAACAACTCCTCATGGAGTTACTTATGTGTTTCTCAAATCTTAGTTCCGGATCCATTGTTAACCCAAGGTTGCATGCTATCTCCACTCTATCTATTTTTTCACCCCTGATTACAACTTCTGGATTGGCTGACAGTATCGCGTTGATCATTTTCTTACTACCCAAAACCATAAATTTAGATTTTAGTGGGTTTAATACTAGTGAGTTATTATCTGACCATACCACTACTCTGTCAAGATCGTCATTGATTTTTTCCACTGCCTCCAATGTATCATCTGGTTTAAATGTTATATATAGTTGGATATCATCTGCGTACATGTGATACCTGCAATGCTGGAAAGACTTAATAATATCTGCACTGTAAAGGATATACAAAAGGGGTCCTAAAATGGATCCCTGAGGCACACCACGTGGCACCTGACGAAGGGGGGATGACATTTTTGATCCATCCTCCTTCTGAATTTCAACGAGCTGTGACCTATTTTGCAAGTAGCTAGCAAACCACTGTATTGTTTCCGCAGTAAAACCATAATAAGCCAACTTGGAAAGTAACAGTGCGGTGTTTATTGCATCGAAGGCCCGTGAAAAATCAAGAAGTGCAAGGATTGTTCCCTCCCCCTTGTCCCTTGCTTCTAGAATATTCCCTACTACGTCAGAAAGGGCTGTGGCCGTCCCACGGCCTTTCCTAAAACCAGACTGAAGGTCGGGAAGCATGTTGTTTGCTTCTAAGTATTCCAACATTTGGTTATAAACCACCCTCTCCAAGACTTTCGACAAACAAGGCAAAATGCTAACAGGTCGTAGATCTTTATAAGTACTTGGGTTACTGCTTTTAGGTAGAGGACGCACAATAGCACACTTCCATAAGTCAGGGAAAGTGTGGGTATCTATTGACTTATTTATTAATGTGGTGATAGCCTGAAGGGTGGTTGGTAATGTTAACATTATCATATCCAGACCCACTCCATCAATCTCTTTAGCATTTGACCCCAAGCTCTTAATAATTTTGGAAATTTCTTCCTCATTAATATTTCTCAGCTTAAATTGAGTTTCACCAAACCTATTCGTATTAAAATATGAAAGCTGCGATGCGGGCAGTATGCACTGACCTGGTACATTTAGAAATGCCTTATTTATCTTATCTGGGTCATTGAAATGTTCTGGAAGCATATTTTCACTATGTTCTGAGAACACATCAGATTTGAGATTATTCCAAAGTTTTTTGGGGTTTTTTATCTGACTATTAATGTGTCTATCAAAGTACACCTTCCTTTCCTGCACCAGTGCTGTAATAGCTAGTTTTTTTAAATCCAAATAATATTTTTTTGTTGTATCTAGCTTGTCCTTATGATAATTATTTTTTGCCTCATCTCGCAGCTTAATCATCAATTTAACATTATCTGTTATCCACGGCGTGGGGCGGTCTCTAAATATCTTACTTTTTATGGGGGCATGTAAGTCAAATAATTGGGTTATACAGAAATTGAAATGTTCGATCATGCTGTTAACATCTGGCAGTGAGCCAATTTCCAACCATGGCATTAATTTCAGGTCTACTGCAAAGTAATCTTCCAATATGTCCCTCATAGGTCGATATACAACTAGCCTAGGTTTGCTTTTTACTTTCCTAATGACGGTATCACATACAACAAACGAATGATGACCAAGTTCACTGATATGACTGACTAGCACATTACGAACCCCTATATCGGTACAGATCACGTCTATGAGAGTACTACTATCCCCTACAAAATGAGTTGGTGACTTTACTACCTGATTAAGGTTGGTATAATTTAGGAATTCCATCATATCTTTAAATTTTGTATTGTTTGTATCCAATAGATTAACATTGAAATCCCCCAGTAATACCAAATGATCGTAAGGTGCCAATGCGCTTATACTGTCAGTTAATCCATCCAGAAATTTTGCCACTTCAAACCAGGGTGGCCTGTATGCAGTGCCAATCAACAACTTTCTACCATTAACAGTTAGGTTCAACCACATCTGTTCCACTTCAGACTGCTCCGAGAGTGGCCGTACGCGCGCCCTAACTCCCGTTTTAATGTAAAATGCTACTCCTCCACCTCGCCCCCCACGTATAGTCGCAGGGCGCGGCACGTGCTTTAACGTATAGCCCGGAACCTTAGGCGCGCGTCCGTCCTCCCCAGGTCTCAGCCACGTACCTCAATAAAGTTAACTATTCCATTAAAAGAACAGTCACATCAAGGGGTAGTGATGATATTAGATACATGCCGCCTGATTCGTTCTCTAATTAAGATACCACAGTTAACACACGCCTGTAAAATGTCCATTCTCCTTAAGTATGTATTACACAGTTTACTATAATATGATTAGTGGAGCACTAGTAAGGCGCTGCGACACTAAAAAATATAAACGTGTTAGCGAAAACAATGAAACATAAACACAATTCGAACTAGAAAACCGGCGCAAACGTCGAAGAGGGATTATGATATTGACAATTGACATTTGTCGGCGGTGTTGCCAGTAATAACGTGAAATTATCCTATCCGTAACTGCACAAATATATGTAAATTCAGTCATAGATGGTTCAATTTATAGACAAGAAAACATAAAAAAGTACATTTAGGAAACGAATAATTTAGGAGTATATTTTAGACCCCCTAAGCGTTTATTTGAAATGCCTTCACACGAATGTTCTACAATTTATTTTTCTTCCGTACGCCTGTGTCGATACTTTAGCTGCGTCGATGCTTAGGCTTCAGGATGTTCGTTGGGTTCAGCTTCACGATGGGAACTCGGCCTTTTGTGGTCTCGATGATCACGCCACGTGCAGACTCAACGAACCGATTTTTTGGAAATTTATATTTTCTGTCCTGTCACGGTCGCCAATTTTTATGTCTATTACGACATAAAGGATGAATTTTTGGTGATTTGTTTTCTTCAATAATACAATGAAATTTTGGAAATAACTTTAATTTGATTTTACAGTTAACAGAAAATATATCGACCGCTCGTTCGGTTAGCAAGTTGCGAAGTGAAGTATAAAAAAGTTATTCACGCACACCGCCACGAAATTACGCCTGACCGAACTCTCTAGGCAATAGGTTTTCCTGGCACATGCTGCTAACCATAAACGTTCAGAGCGAGCCTAAACAGAGCATGCATAGGACGAGCTTGAGCGTTGCGTAAAACGTCGTAACTACCCACCAATCACGCTACCCGAACTCAGACAAGCACTGGTGGAGGAATGGGAAGCCATTACTCAGAACCGGCTCCGAAATTTTGGTGTTCAGCATGCCGAATCGCCTGGAAGCTGCAAGAAGATCTCGGGGAGGCAATACGAAGCATTAAAATTATGCATGTAATGAAAAAAAGCAAAAAAATAAACTTACAAAATTTTTAAGTTTCAGAAAATAATGTCTTACTTTAGTTTTATTTTTATTTTGAGAATAAGAATGAAGGTACAGATAAGTTTCAATTTATTCATTTTTTGTATCATTAAATGCCCAATCGTTTCATTATGATAGCATACGCAGTTCGGGAGATATTCGGACTTTTGTAACTGACCCGTTATTTTTGGGACCGAGTGTATATAGTGAACATAATGTAAAGATTTTATATTTTTGAAAGTAAGGTTCACAACTCTGAGTGGTTTCAAGTTTGAATCACATCGACCGAATGCAACGCTTTTGAGTTTTAAATATAAGTTCCCGCTCAGTCGAGTTACCTCAAAAAATATCGGCCGATTTTAAAATGGACTCCACCAGACCGTAGTATGCGGTGAGCAAAGCATTTTCACTAATTACAGCTATCAGGTTGTTAAGAGCATAATTATGCTGAGGTACTTATTTTCTTACTGATGGTCTCTATATGGGCCTACTATTTGTTCCTTTCTACCGCTTTCTATTTGTTCCTTTCCTATCGCGGTACGCGTTTTTATTCCGCCGCGATTTTTTACGTCAGTGCGAACGCAGGCTAAAAGTGTTTCCCTGAAAATAGACCCAAATAAAGATAAATTGAATCATCAAATGATAATGTAAAAAAGGAAATGTCAAATTTAAAATATAAAAAAATTGAATGAGAAATGATTTTATTTCTGTAAGCAGGTTTGTACAAACAATATTAAACGTCAATCATATTTTAAAAACTAGCTGAGATCGGCGTTTCCTGTCTGACTACTCTGAGAAGAAAGGCCGAAACAAACTCAGGGGTCACAGGCTGCGGCGATCTCTCGCGTCCGGCCCTGGTTCATGCCATGGTACGTATTGAGAGGGAAAGGAAAGCCGTCACCTCCTTCTGCGAAGCAGTAATGCTCGCGAAGGAGGAGGCGGAGCGCGTGAGGGAGAGAGCCTTGCGCCCTCACGCCACCCCTAGTCGCCGTAGGAGATGCCCCGGGCGTCAGGAGTCGCCTGAGTCCCGGCCACCGTAGGCGCGGGCTTGCGGATGGCGAGCAATGAGATAGCTCGCCGTCTGGTAAGGACCAGGCCCGGGTCGACAGCGCGTCGTGTTCCACGTGCGCCTCAAAGAGATGTCAGCAAAAAATGACAGGGTCCGATAGGGCCGACGCCTCAGGGTTGCGGGAAATTCGAAAGAGATAATTGTGGCTCTGGCACAGGCAACTGAAGGAACACGATCCCCGGTCGATCCCGATCCACCCATAGCGGAAGAAGAAGAGAAGAAGAATTGATGATTTTCCTCCCAAAAAAAAAAGGGGTCACAGTCTCTTTTAAAGTCCAGACAATAATAATCTTGGTCAGATCGTGTGATTGGTGAGTGTCTGAGATGATATTTTGAGGAAAGAACCACACAGATTGAGTGGACCTGTCCATTCCAGACTAACTGATATTTTTGTACTGAAGTGTTTCTATATAAAACCAAGTCAAGTTAGTTACACCATTTATAAAAAAAAATTTGATCTGCATTTTGTTGGATTTACCTCCACTCCAAATAGCAGATTAACTATTAAAATATGGGAAAAATTCACGAAAAACAAATGAAGATTATCTTCTGAAAATAATGGCAAATCACGGCACCATTCGACACGGGCTTGCTTTTGAGCATCCGTGAGGTTGTGCGGCACCCAGCTTGAAACTGTCCTCCTCACGTGAAGCCTTCCCGATCCAACCTGCAGTATGTGCTGAATCTCTTGATACGTAACTCGCCTATTGTATTGCATTAAATTATTCACTGCAAGCAGGTTTTCTTTCGTAACTGCAGTCAAAGGGTGACCACTTCTTTCTGCATCCCCCAAAGTTTGTCGACCGCGCTTGAATTCGTTATACCAACGATACACGGTTGCCCTAGAAGGGCCTTCATCCATGAATGCCATTTGAAGTCTATCGTACAATTCGTCCGGTCTCAGGCGACCTCTTGAAATCGTAAAAAATCACAGCGCGAAAATGTTTCCGGCGCAGAATATTTTTTAATGAGACACGATTATTTAAATTAGCTCGCAAACAATGTGGAGGGAAATGTTTAAATTGGAACGTACCTGTTTTACATACAAATAATCATACTTTCAAAATAGACTATAACTGGCCAGTCTCTCATACATAAAAACTTTTTTTCGCAATACTTTCTGAGTGGCCTGGTATACGTTTGTTTAAGTGTTAGATTTAATGGGGAAGGTCGGGCAAAGCTAATTGTAGATGGCGTGAACATAGCTAGGTCCCTACGGCCTTCAATAAATTTGACATTTCGTTCATTCATTCCATTTTGTGTTCATTCATGTGTTTGATTTTATTTCAATAGTTCGTTATTATCGGTCTGGCTGATGCATGAAACTTATTTACAAAAACATAGTTAGACTGGAAGCCGACCCTAACATAGTTAGAATGGAAGCCGACCCTAACATAGTTAGAATGGAAGCCGACCCTAACATAGTTAGAGTGGAAGCCGACCCTAACATAGCTAGAGTGGAAGCCGACCCTAACATAGTTAGAATGGAAGCCGACCCTAACATAGTTAGACTGGAAGCCGACCCTAACATAGCTAGAGTGGAAGCCGACCCTAACATAGTTAGAGTGGAAGCCGACCCTAACATAGCTAGAGTGGAAGCCGACCCTAACATAGTTAGAGTGGAAGCCGACCCTAACATAGTTAGACTGGAAGCCGACCCTAACATAGTTAGAATGGAAGCCGACCCTAACATAGTTAGACTGGAAGCCGACCCTAACATAGTTAGAGTGGAAGCCGACCCTAACATAGTTAGACTGGAAGCCGACCCTAACATAGCTAGAGTGGAAGCCGACCCTAACATAGTTAGAGTGGAAGCCGACCCTAACATAGTTAGAATGGAAGCCGACCCTAACATAGTTAGAATGGAAGCCGACTCTAACATAGTTAGAATGGAAGCCGACCCTAACATAGTTAGAATGGAAGCCGACTCTAACATAGTTAGAATGGAAGCCGACCCTAACATAGTTAGAATAGAAGCCGACCATAACATAGTTAGAATAGAAGCCGACCCTAACATAGTTAGACTGGAAGCCGACCCTAACATAGTTAGAATAGAAGCCGACCCTAACATAGTTAGAATAGAAGCCGACCCTAACATAGTTAGAATAGAAGCCGACCCTAACATAGTTAGACTGGAAGCCGACCCTAACATAGTTAGAATGGAAGCCGACCCTAACATAGTTAGAATAGAAGCCGACCCTAACATAGTTAGAATGGAAGCCGACCCTAACATAGTTAGAGTGGAAGCCGACCCTAACATAGTTAGACTGGAAGCCGACCCTAACATAGTTAGAATAGAAGCCGACCCTAACATAGTTAGAATGGAAGCCGACCCTAACATAGTTAGAGTGGAAGCCGACCCTAACATAGTTAGACTGGAAGCCGACCCTAACATAGTTAGAATGGAAGCCGACCCTAACATAGTTAGAGTGGAAGCCGACCCTAACATAGTTAGACTGGAAGCCGACCCTAACATAGTTAGACTGGAAGCCGACCCTAACATAGTTAGACTGGAAGCCGACCCTAACATAGTTAGAATGGAAGCCGACCCTAACATAGTTAGAATAGAAGCCGACCCTAACATAGTTAGAATAGAAGCCGACCCTAACATAGTTATACTGGAAGCCGACCCTAACATAGTTAGAATGGAAGCCGACCCTAACATAGTTAGAGTGGAAGCCGACCCTAACATAGTTAGACTGGAAGCCGACCCTAACATAGTTAGACTGGAAGCCGACACTAACATAGTTAGACTGGAAGCCGACCCTAACATAGTTAGACTGGAAGCCGACCCTAACATAGTTAAACTGGAAGCCGACCCTAACATAGTTAGAATGGAAGCCGACCCTAACATAGTTAGAGTGGAAGCCGACCCTAACATAGTTAGACTGGAAGCCGACCCTAACATAGTTAGACTGGAAGCCGACTCTAACATAGTTAGACTGGAAGCCGACCCTAACATAGTTAGAATAGAAGCCGACCCTAACATAGTTAGACTGGAAGCCGACCCTAACATAGTTAGAATAGAAGCCGACCCTAACATAGTTAGAATAGAAGCCGACCCTAACATAGTTAGAATAGAAGCCGACCCTAACATAGTTAGAATAGAAGCCGACCCTAACATAGTTAGAATAGAAGCCGACCCTAACATAGTTAGACTGGAAGCCGACCCTAACATAGTTAGAATGGAAGCCGACCCTAACATAGTTAGAGTGGAAGCCGACCCTAACATAGTTAGAGTGGAAGCCGACCCTAACATAGTTAGACTGGAAGCCGACCCTAACATAGTTAGAATGGAAGCCGACCCTAACATAGTTAGACTGGAAGCCGACCCTAACATAGTTAGAGTGGAAGCCGACCCTAACATAGTTAGACTGGAAGCCGACCCTAACATAGCTAGAGTGGAAGCCGACCCTAACATAGTTAGAGTGGAAGCCGACCCTAACATAGTTAGAATAGAAGCCGACCCTAACATAGTTAGAATGGAAGCCGACCCTAACATAGTTAGAATGGAAGCCGACTCTAACATAGTTAGAATGGAAGCCGACCCTAACATAGTTAGAATAGAAGCCGACCCTAACATAGTTAGAATAGAAGCCGACCCTAACATAGTTAGACTGGAAGCCGACCCTAACATAGTTAGAATAGAAGCCGACCCTAACATAGTTAGAATAGAAGCCGACCCTAACATAGTTAGAATAGAAGCCGACCCTAACATAGTTAGAATAGAAGCCGACCCTAACATAGTTAGAATAGAAGCCGACCCTAACATAGTTAGAATAGAAGCCGACCCTAACATAGTTAGAATAGAAGCCGACCCTAACATAGTTAGAATGGAAGCCGACCCTAACATAGTTAGAATAGAAGCCGACCCTAACATAGTTAGAATAGAAGCCGACCCTAACATAGTTAGAATAGAAGCCGACCCTAACATAGTTAGACTGGAAGCCGACCCTAACATAGTTAGAATGGAAGCCGACCCTAACATAGTTAGAGTGGAAGCCGACCCTAACATAGCTAGAGTGGAAGCCGACCCTAACATAGTTAGAGTGGAAGCCGACCCTAACATAGTTAGACTGGAAGCCGACCCTAACATAGTTAGAATGGAAGCCGACCCTAACATAGTTAGACTGGAAGCCGACCCTAACATAGTTAGAGTGGAAGCCGACCCTAACATAGTTAGACTGGAAGCCGACCCTAACATAGTTAGAGTGGAAGCCGACCCTAACATAGTTAGAATAGAAGCCGACCCTAACATAGTTAGAATGGAAGCCGACCCTAACATAGTTAGAATGGAAGCCGACTCTAACATAGTTAGAATGGAAGCCGACCCTAACATAGTTAGAATAGAAGCCGACCCTAACATAGTTAGAATAGAAGCCGACCCTAACATAGTTAGACTGGAAGCCGACCCTAACATAGTTAGAATAGAAGCCGACCCTAACATAGTTAGAATAGAAGCCGACCCTAACATAGTTAGAATAGAAGCCGACCCTAACATAGTTAGAATAGAAGCCGACCCTAACATAGTTAGAATAGAAGCCGACCCTAACATAGTTAGAATAGAAGCCGACCCTAACATAGTTAGAATAGAAGCCGACCCTAACATAGTTAGAATGGAAGCCGACCCTAACATAGTTAGAGTGGAAGCCGACCCTAACATAGTTAGAGTGGAAGCCGACCCTAACATAGTTAGACTGGAAGCCGACCCTAACATAGTTAGAATGGAAGCCGACCCTAACATAGTTAGAATAGAAGCCGACCCTAACATAGTTAGAATGGAAGCCGACCCTAACATAGTTAGAGTGGAAGCCGACCCTAACATAGTTAGACTGGAAGCCGACCCTAACATAGTTAGAATGGAAGCCGACCCTAACATAGTTAGAGTGGAAGCCGACCCTAACATAGTTAGACTGGAAGCCGACCCTAACATAGTTAGACTGGAAGCCGACCCTAACATAGTTAGACTGGAAGCCGACCCTAACATAGTTAGAATGGAAGCCGACCCTAACATAGTTAGAATAGAAGCCGACCCTAACATAGTTAGAATAGAAGCCGACCCTAACATAGTTATACTGGAAGCCGACCCTAACATAGTTAGAATGGAAGCCGACCCTAACATAGTTAGAGTGGAAGCCGACCCTAACATAGTTAGAATGGAAGCCGACCCTAACATAGTTAGAGTGGAAGCCGACCCTAACATAGTTAGAATGGAAGCCGACCCTAACATAGTTAGACTGGAAGCCGACCCTAACATAGTTAGAATGGAAGCCGACCCTAACATAGTTAGAGTGGAAGCCGACCCTAACATAGTTAGAATGGAAGCCGACCCTAACATAGTTAGACTGGAAGCCGACCCTAACATAGTTAGAATGGAAGCCGACCCTAACATAGTTAGAATAGAAGCCGACCCTAACATAGTTAGAATAGAAGCCGACCCTAACATAGTTATACTGGAAGCCGACCCTAACATAGTTAGAATGGAAGCCGACCCTAACATAGTTAGAGTGGAAGCCGACCCTAACATAGTTAGAATGGAAGCCGACCCTAACATAGTTAGAGTGGAAGCCGACCCTAACATAGTTAGAATGGAAGCCGACCCTAACATAGTTAGACTGGAAGCCGACCCTAACATAGTTAGAATGGAAGCCGACCCTAACATAGTTAGAGTGGAAGCCGACCCTAACATAGTTAGACTGGAAGCCGACCCTAACATAGTTAGACTGGAAGCCGACTCTAACATAGTTAGACTGGAAGCCGACCCTAACATAGTTAGAATAGAAGCCGACCCTAACATAGTTAGAATGGAAGCCGACCCTAACATAGTTAGAGTGGAAGCCGACCCTAACATAGTTAGACTGGAAGCCGACCCTAACATAGTTAGACTGGAAGCCGACCCTAACATAGTTAGACTGGAAGCCGACCCTAACATAGTTAGAATGGAAGCCGACCCTAACATAGTTAGAATAGAAGCCGACCCTAACATAGTTAGAATAGAAGCCGACCCTAACATAGTTATACTGGAAGCCGACCCTAACATAGTTAGAATGGAAGCCGACCCTAACATAGTTAGAGTGGAAGCCGACCCTAACATAGTTAGACTGGAAGCCGACCCTAACATAGTTAGACTGGAAGCCGACACTAACATAGTTAGACTGGAAGCCGACCCTAACATAGTTAGACTGGAAGCCGACCCTAACATAGTTAAACTGGAAGCCGACCCTAACATAGTTAGAATGGAAGCCGACCCTAACATAGTTAGAGTGGAAGCCGACCCTAACATAGTTAGACTGGAAGCCGACCCTAACATAGTTAGACTGGAAGCCGACTCTAACATAGTTAGACTGGAAGCCGACCCTAACATAGTTAGAATAGAAGCCGACCCTAACATAGTTAGACTGGAAGCCGACCCTAACATAGTTAGAATAGAAGCCGACCCTAACATAGTTAGACTGGAAGCCGACCCTAACATAGTTAGAATAGAAGCCGACCCTAACATAGTTAGAATAGAAGCCGACCCTAACATAGTTAGAATAGAAGCCGACCCTAACATAGTTAGAATAGAAGCCGACCCTAACATAGTTAGAATAGAAGCCGACCCTAACATAGTTAGACTGGAAGCCGACCCTAACATAGTTAGAATGGAAGCCGACCCTAACATAGTTAGAGTGGAAGCCGACCCTAACATAGCTAGAGTGGAAGCCGACCCTAACATAGTTAGAGTGGAAGCCGACCCTAACATAGTTAGACTGGAAGCCGACCCTAACATAGTTAGAATGGAAGCCGACCCTAACATAGTTAGACTGGAAGCCGACCCTAACATAGTTAGAGTGGAAGCCGACCCTAACATAGTTAGACTGGAAGCCGACCCTAACATAGCTAGAGTGGAAGCCGACCCTAACATAGTTAGAGTGGAAGCCGACCCTAACATAGTTAGAATAGAAGCCGACCCTAACATAGTTAGAATGGAAGCCGACCCTAACATAGTTAGAATAGAAGCCGACCCTAACATAGTTAGAATAGAAGCCGACCCTAACATAGTTAGAATAGAAGCCGACCCTAACATAGTTAGACTGGAAGCCGACCCTAACATAGTTAGAATGGAAGCCGACCCTAACATAGTTAGAGTGGAAGCCGACCCTAACATAGCTAGAGTGGAAGCCGACCCTAACATAGTTAGAGTGGAAGCCGACCCTAACATAGTTAGACTGGAAGCCGACCCTAACATAGTTAGAATGGAAGCCGACCCTAACATAGTTAGACTGGAAGCCGACCCTAACATAGTTAGAGTGGAAGCCGACCCTAACATAGTTAGACTGGAAGCCGACCCTAACATAGCTAGAGTGGAAGCCGACCCTAACATAGTTAGAGTGGAAGCCGACCCTAACATAGTTAGAATAGAAGCCGACCCTAACATAGTTAGAATGGAAGCCGACCCTAACATAGTTAGAATGGAAGCCGACTCTAACATAGTTAGAATGGAAGCCGACCCTAACATAGTTAGAATAGAAGCCGACCCTAACATAGTTAGAATAGAAGCCGACCCTAACATAGTTAGACTGGAAGCCGACCCTAACATAGTTAGAATAGAAGCCGACCCTAACATAGTTAGAATAGAAGCCGACCCTAACATAGTTAGAATAGAAGCCGACCCTAACATAGTTAGAATAGAAGCCGACCCTAACATAGTTAGAATAGAAGCCGACCCTAACATAGTTAGAATAGAAGCCGACCCTAACATAGTTAGAATAGAAGCCGACCCTAACATAGTTAGAATGGAAGCCGACCCTAACATAGTTAGAGTGGAAGCCGACCCTAACATAGTTAGACTGGAAGCCGACCCTAACATAGTTAGAATGGAAGCCGACCCTAACATAGTTAGAATAGAAGCCGACCCTAACATAGTTAGAATGGAAGCCGACCCTAACATAGTTAGAGTGGAAGCCGACCCTAACATAGTTAGACTGGAAGCCGACCCTAACATAGTTAGAATGGAAGCCGACCCTAACATAGTTAGAGTGGAAGCCGACCCTAACATAGTTAGACTGGAAGCCGACCCTAACATAGTTAGACTGGAAGCCGACCCTAACATAGTTAGACTGGAAGCCGACCCTAACATAGTTAGAATGGAAGCCGACCCTAACATAGTTAGAATAGAAGCCGACCCTAACATAGTTAGAATAGAAGCCGACCCTAACATAGTTATACTGGAAGCCGACCCTAACATAGTTAGAATGGAAGCCGACCCTAACATAGTTAGAGTGGAAGCCGACCCTAACATAGTTAGAATGGAAGCCGACCCTAACATAGTTAGAGTGGAAGCCGACCCTAACATAGTTAGAATGGAAGCCGACCCTAACATAGTTAGACTGGAAGCCGACCCTAACATAGTTAGAATGGAAGCCGACCCTAACATAGTTAGAGTGGAAGCCGACCCTAACATAGTTAGACTGGAAGCCGACCCTAACATAGTTAGACTGGAAGCCGACTCTAACATAGTTAGACTGGAAGCCGACCCTAACATAGTTAGAATAGAAGCCGACCCTAACATAGTTAGACTGGAAGCCGACCCTAACATAGTTAGAGTGGAAGCCGACCCTAACATAGTTAGAATGGAAGCCGACCCTAACGTAGTTAGAATGGAAGCCGACCCTAACATAGTTAGAATAGAAGCCGACCCTAACATAGTTAGAGTGGAAGCCGACCCTAACATAGTTAGACTGGAAGCCGACCCTAACATAGTTAGACTGGAAGCCGACACTAACATAGTTAGACTGGAAGCCGACCCTAACATAGTTAGACTGGAAGCCGACCCTAACATAGTTAAACTGGAAGCCGACCCTAACATAGTTAGAATGGAAGCCGACCCTAACATAGTTAGACTGGAAGCCGACCCTAACATAGTTAGAATGGAAGCCGACCCTAACATAGTTAGAGTGGAAGCCGACCCTAACATAGTTAGACTGGAAGCCGACCCTAACATAGTTAGACTGGAAGCCGACCCTAACATAGTTAGACTGGAAGCCGACCCTAACATAGTTATACTGGAAGCCGACCCTAACATAGTTAGAATGGAAGCCGACCCTAACATAGTTAGAATAGAAGCCGACCCTAACATAGTTAGAATGGAAGCCGACCCTAACATAGTTAGAGTGGAAGCCGACCCTAACATAGTTAGACTGGAAGCCGACCCTAACATAGTTAGAATGGAAGCCGACCCTAACATAGTTAGAGTGGAAGCCGACCCTAACATAGTTAGACTGGAAGCCGACCCTAACATAGCTAGAGTGGAAGCCGACCCTAACATAGTTAGAGTGGAAGCCGACCCTAACATAGTTAGAATAGAAGCCGACCCTAACATAGTTAGAATGGAAGCCGACCCTAACATAGTTAGAATGGAAGCCGACTCTAACATAGTTAGAATGGAAGCCGACCCTAACATAGTTAGAATAGAAGCCGACCCTAACATAGTTAGAATAGAAGCCGACCCTAACATAGTTAGAATAGAAGCCGACCCTAACATAGTTAGAATAGAAGCCGACCCTAACATAGTTAGAATAGAAGCCGACCCTAACATAGTTAGAATAGAAGCCGACCCTAACATAGTTAGAATAGAAGCCGACCCTAACATAGTTAGAATAGAAGCCGACCCTAACATAGTTAGAATAGAAGCCGACCCTAACATAGTTAGACTGGAAGCCGACCCTAACATAGTTAGAATGGAAGCCGACCCTAACATAGTTAGAGTGGAAGCCGACCCTAACATAGTTAGAATAGAAGCCGACCCTAACATAGTTAGAATGGAAGCCGACCCTAACATAGTTAGAGTGGAAGCCGACCCTAACATAGTTAGACTGGAAGCCGACCCTAACATAGTTAGAATGGAAGCCGACCCTAACATAGTTAGAGTGGAAGCCGACCCTAACATAGTTAGACTGGAAGCCGACCCTAACATAGTTAGAATGGAAGCCGACCCTAACGTAGTTAGAATGGAAGCCGACCCTAACATAGTTAGAATAGAAGCCGACCCTAACATAGTTAGAATAGAAGCCGACCCTAACATAGTTAGACTGGAAGCCGACCCCAACATAGTTAGAGTGGAAGCCGACCCTAACATAGTTAGACTGGAAGCCGACCCTAACATAGTTAGACTGGAAGCCGACCCTAACATAGTTAGACTGGAAGCCGACCCTAACATAGTTAGAATAGAAGCCGACACTAACATAGTTAGACTGGAAGCCGACCCTAACATAGTTAGACTGGAAGCCGACCCTAACATAGTTAGACTGGAAGCCGACCCTAACATAGTTAGACTGGAAGCCGACCCTAACATAGTTAGAATAGAAGCCGACACTAACATAGTTAGACTGGAAGCCGACCCTAACATAGTTAGACTGGAAGCCGACCCTAACATAGTTAGAATAGAAGCCGACCCTAACATAGTTAGAGTGGAAGCCGACCCTAACATAGTTAGAATGGAAGCCGACCCTAACGTAGTTAGAATGGAAGCCGACCCTAACATAGTTAGAATAGAAGCCGACCCTAACATAGTTAGAATAGAAGCCGACCCTAACATAGTTAGAATGGAAGCCGACCCTAACATAGTTAGAATAGAAGCCGACCCTAACATAGTTAGAATAGAAGCCGACCCTAACATAGTTAGACTGGAAGCCGACCCTAACATAGTTAGAATGGAAGCCGACCCTAACATAGTTAGACTGGAAGCCGACCCTAACATAGTTAGAATGGAAGCCGACCCTAACATAGTTAGAGTGGAAGCCGACCCTAACATAGTTAGACTGGAAGCCGACCCTAACATAGTTAGACTGGAAGCCGACCCTAACATAGTTAGAATAGAAGCCGACACTAACATAGTTAGACTGGAAGCCGACCCTAACATAGTTAGACTGGAAGCCGACCCTAACATAGTTAGACTGGAAGCCGACCCTAACATAGTTAGACTGGAAGCCGACCCTAACATAGTTAGAATAGAAGCCGACACTAACATAGTTAGACTGGAAGCCGACCCTAACATAGTTAGACTGGAAGCCGACCCTAACATAGTTAGAATAGAAGCCGACCCTAACATAGTTAGACTGGAAGCCGACCCTAACATAGTTAGAATAGAAGCCGACCCTAACATAGTTAGAATAGAAGCCGACACTAACATAGTTAGACTGGAAGCCGACCCTAACATAGTTAGACTGGAAGCCGACCCTAACATAGTTAGAATGGAAGCCGACCCTAACATAGTTAGACTGGAAGCCGACCCTAACATAGTTAGACTGGAAGCCGACCCTAACATAGTTAGAATGGAAGCCGACCCTAACATAGTTAGACTGGAAGCCGACCCTAACATAGTTAGAGTGGAAGCCGACCCTAACATAGTTAGACTGGAAGCCGACCCTAACATAGTTAGGAAAAAGCTAGGCAAGCTTAGATTGATGCCAGTTTAATATTAAGGTTTTATAAACCAACACCCTAGGAATAGTCAAAAGAAGTTAATAAAAAGAAGTCACACGGTGCTTGGTCAGGCTGTAAGGAGGGTGACCCAGGAATGGAGTGCAGTTGTCGTGGTGGAGCAGTGGCCCGCGGTGCCCTGTGTTTGGTCGCTTGTTGCTCATAATGTTAATTTTGGTTCCAATATTATGAAATTATTATCTTTGATATATTTTTTGCTAATAGATAAGCTGGTGATTTTTCAAATCATCTACAGTGACTTAGCATTCGTCCGGCTTAAGATGCATACGTACCAAGTATGATATCACAGTAATACCTGTTTTTTAATATGTCATGATGCTTACGTAAGATACGCGAGTACTTAAATAGGTATCATTAATATCAACGTTATCAGTTTCATTTTCATTATCACGTTCATTACTTTTAGGTAAATCCGCCATTTTGTTGGGTCGTTAACAGATCAGCGATTATGGTACAACACTGGCTACTTGCAGTATTGTCTCTCCTTCTCTCTTTAATCCATCCAAAGGTCTGTAAAAGATCGCTTTAAGCGATAAGACCGCCCATTGTGTCACCCAATGTAAAATTTCCATATCCATGTCGGTAATTTATAAGGTGTACATAATAAAGAGTCATATTCTATATATATATCGAAGTCTTGGCAACCTCTCTACGCCGGTTCAACACGGTCATCATGTCTGGTTTTTTCTCTTGGGCTGGCTGTTCAAACCATATAAAAAATACTGTAATGCTATAATTAACTCAGTTTTAAAATAAACTTATGTGCTCCCAAAGTTACATTGATGGATGCTATCATAATTCCAAGATACAGCGCTACGTAGTGGGGAATGTATAAATCGATGTGGTTCGGTCCCATCAGCACCATGACGTCACCTTTCTTCAGTCCCAAGTTCGTTTATTCGTGTTTCATATGTATGTGGAAAATTGTATACTACCTGCGGAAGTGGTAAAATTTGGCAATGTATCGTTTATCTAGATGTTTTGAAAGTCACGACAACTCGAAATGCTGGAGTCGATATTGAATGTCGAAAATAAATGGAAAAAAAACTCTATATTGATTCGAGTCATTGATATCACGACATTGCTCTGATTGCGAAACCCGTTGATCATCGCGTGGTTCTTAAGATACTTATCTGTCTGATAGTCAGTTCCTAAAGTATCTATCTGATTATGATGTAAACAAAATTAAATTGCCAATTTGCAGCGCCACTTATATATCTAGAGGTGGGGTTAGTTTGAGTATGTCACTTTATACCGGCTGAAAATCATAGTGATTATAGTGTGTAAGAGATCTGAGCGACAGCTGTTCCAGTAGTGGGGGAATCCAAAGTAAGAGCATTTCAAAGTTGTAAAAACAACTTTTAAAAAAAAGTTACAAAACCATATGGAACGATTTTAGTATCTTCTCACGAAAGGACAACGGACTTTTTCACGAAAGGACATAACAGCTCTTTTAATGTTTGTTTTAACGGTTAGTCCTGAATTTTAGTTCTAATTTATTGTCATTATTACTTGTCTACCAGAAGATGAACGTAAAAACTTTTAAACAATTGTATGTGAATGGTTTTAAAATTCCAACTGAAACAATAAACGATTAAATGATAAATGATAAATGATTTTATTTCTGTAAGTAGGTTTTTACAAACACTTTTACACGTCAATACTATTTTAAAAGTAGATGAGATCGGCGTTTCCAATCTGACTACTCTGAGAAGAAACGCCAAAACAAACTCAGAGGTCACAGTCTCTTTTAAAGTCCAGACATAATCTTGGTCAGGTCATGTGAAGACCATGTGGATTGATGTCTGAAATGGTCTTTTGAGGAAAGAACCACACAGAATGAGTGGACCTGTCCAGTCAGTGCACGCATTTGTCAGTAATCATGCAGCTCAACACAACACATATGGAGCTCAACGATTCGACGAACATTACCAAAGAAAGGACATTTGGGTAGGCCGCATAAATTGCTCAAACTGCCAGACCATGATTAAAACTAATTTTAAAGATTAAAAATAGATTGAGATAAAAAAAAAACAACAAATCCACACTGCCTTCACATTCACAATAATTAAAATATTATAATACTTTACAAAGTAAATTTTCACGTCATGTCAAAGTGTAAAAATCCGAGAATAAACATGGTCAGATCATATGAGGACTCTGTAGACTGGTGTCTGAAATGGTCTTTTGAGGAAAGAACCACACTGATTTGAGTGGACCTGTCCAGTCAGTGCATGCATTTGTCAATCATGGTGCAGCTCAACTCAGAACTAAGGAGCTCAACGATTCCACGAACAATACAAAAGAAAGGACATTTGGGTAGGCCGCGTTAAGTACTCAAACAGCCAGACCGTGATTAAAACAACGGAAAGAACAAAAAAACAATGACTCACATAGTCCTCACATTCTCAAAAATTAAAACAATTTTATACTTTAAACAGTAAATATAAAGATGTCATTGTTTATCTAAAAAAATCAAAAATAAAAGTTTAACAGCAAATTAAACATCGACAATATCTGTGTAAACTTATTGGAGCAGCTCAATCCCAAGCCTTCTTGTCCTCAATATAGCCTTTGACAGTATAATAGGCATTCTGGCATAATTTCCGCTTTATAAAAGATTTGAATTTATTAAGGCTTAGTTCTTGAATGTGGCTAGGAAGTTTATTATAAAAACGAATACTTTGACATTTAAACGAGCTACCTATTTTCTTGAGTCTGGTAGTGGGAACAACAAATTTGTGTTTGTTCCTAGTATTTATGTTATGGATATCACTGTATTTTTTAAACAGATTAATATTTTTATGTGCATACAAAAGATTTTCATAAATATACTGAGAAGGGACAGTCATTATATTAATCTCTTTAAATTTGTCTCTGAGGGAGTGTCTGGGACTTAGTTTATAAATTGAACGAATTGCCCTTTTTTGTAAAACAAAAATTGCCTGAATATCGGCGGCATTTCCCCACAAAAGAATACCGTACGACATCACACTATGAAAATAACTAAAGTATACTAAACGGGCTGTCTCTAAATCAGTTAAATTACGATTTTTTCTAACGGCGTATGCTGCAGAGCTTAGTTTTTTTGACAATTTATCTATATGGGGGCCCCATTGAAGCTTGGCATCCAAAGTTATGCCTAAGAATACTGTGGTGTTTTCGGGTTTCAACTCTTCACCCTTAATAAGAACACTAGTTTCTACTTGTCTAACATGAGGTATCGTAAACTTAATGCATTTAGTTTTTCTCTCGTTTAGAAGTAAGTTATTAACATTAAACCAGTTAACTACTTTAGCAAGGGCGCTATTTACATTGTCAGTAACCAGCTGCTGACGTTTGAGTTTAAATAAAAGCGAAGTGTCGTCTGCAAACAACACTATATCATGATTATCCTTTATGAGGTAAGGCAAGTCATTAATATAAATAAGAAACAAAAATGGGCCAAGAATTGAACCCTGGGGGACCCCCATTCTTATTACAGATCCAGGTGATCTTTTTCCGTTAACATCAACTGTCTGAATCCTATCACTTAAGTAAGAAGATCCAGAGAGGCATTCCGGATTCCGTAGTGGTGCAGTTTCCTGATCAATGTTTCATGAAGAACACAATCGAATGCCTTGGACAAATCGCAAAAGATTCCCAAAGCATCGCATTTGTCCTCCCATGCCTTGTAAACATGTCCTAAAAGTTCAACTCCGGCATCAGTAGTTGAACGACCCCTTGTAAAACCGAACTGTTTGTTATGCAGTAATTTGTGTTTATTAAAAAATCTTTGCATTTGATCTAAAATAAGTTTTTCAAAAATTTTACTAAAGGTAGGCAGCACTGAAATAGGTCTATAATTAGTAGGGTCTGATGTGCTACCAGATTTAAACAATGGTATTATTTTACTGTTTTTCATAAGATCAGGAAACTCACCACGGTCAATACAATTATTAAAAATAACAGCTAAAGTAGGTGCTACAATATTTATAATGGACTTAGCAACATCCACAGAGTTACCCCATAGATCTGCGGTTTTTTTTACATTTAATGTGTGAAAGGTTTTAATTATATCTCTACAAGTGACATATTGGAAATTAAATTCAGAATCACAAACTGGAACGTTTTCTTTAAGTAAAGACTCTGCAGCAGTGGGCGATGAGTTTAGAGATTTAGTAGTCGAAACGGGAATCTCTGCAAAGAAATTTTCGAAGGTCGCGGCGACTTGAGAATCCGATTGAATTAAATTGCCATCAATTGCAAGGCTGTAGTCACTACTTCGGTTGCATGATCTTCCCGTTTCGCTATTAATGATATACCATGTCATTTTAATTACATTACTGCTATTTTTAATCTTTGAACTCAAGTAACGTGACTTGGCTATGCAACAAACTTTTTTAAATAATTTCGAATAATTTCTAACATATAAATTAAATTCAGCAGTGTTTATACAAGTCCGTTCATCATACAACTCATAAAGACGTTTTCTACTTTTATGTATACCAACAGTGGCCCAATCACTGAAGGAAGCGTTACCATTAATCGAGAATGTCTTTGGAATGAAAGTTTTATCAAATTGTGTGCAATACATATTAAAAAAAGCATTATAATGATGATTAGAGTCCTCATTAGTTGACAAAAGTGGTAAATTACTCAAAAGTTTAGTTTTAAATGTTTCCAAACGTTTAGTTGTTTTTGGATTAACAGTGATATCTTTTTTAATAACCTTTTTGTTTATATTTGAAATAGTGATCAACTGTCCGCAATGATCCGAGTCTATTAAATTAATAATTTCTTTGTAAGTTGGTTTAACATCTGTATAAATGTTATCTAGGCATCTGGCTGCTTCCGCCATCATGGCCAGAGAAGTTAAGGACCACTCGATCCGTATACTCTCAGACAGCATGGCTGTTCTGCAAGCGCTAAACAGCTACACAGTTGATTCTGGGCTAATATACGAGTGTCACCAGCGCCTTAACCAGGTGGGTAGACTCAATAAAATCACCATTCAATGGATCAAAGGACACAGCGGTTCGCTAGGCAACGATGCAGCCGACGAACTTGCCAGAAGGGGGTCGAGTGAGACGGCAGTGGGACCTGAACCCATCGTGCCACTCCCCTTCGTATATTTGCGCACTCTGGTAAGGAAACGCACCAGGGAGCAACATCACAAACAATGGTTGGAACAAGGTGAGTGCAGGCAGGCTAGGGAAGCACTCCCTGCAATTGAAAGCCGCCTCACGAAACAGGTTCTCCGACTAACTAAACAACAGCTGCGCATAGTTACGGCAGCCTTAACTGGCCACGGGTCATTTAATAAACACCTCTTTGTCATAGGAGTCACAGACAGTCCGCTGTGCAGGGCCTGCATGGAGGAGGACGAGACAGCAGCTCATTTGCTTCTAAACTGCCCTGTGGTCGACACATACAGGGCAAAGCACTTCGGTAACCCAGGTACCCTACGCGAGGCTGTCAGTAACATAAAGGCGTTGCTGGCCTTCCTCGAGGAGCTGGGGTGGATCGAATAATCGATTTTCCCACCGTACGCAAAATACGCGCAATGACGTGGAGTTGCGGACACCAGCCCGTATTACCTATTACCTATTTATTACCTATGTGGCACTAGTGGGAGTTATTCTAGTGGGCTCCAAAAATTGGTTAGCAAGATTGTATGACTGAAACAAACTTATAATTTTAGTACTAATCCCAGAGTTTTCCAACAAATTAACATTAAAATCACCACAAGTGACGATAGACTTGTTTGAAGTACAGATTTTGTTTAACACTTCATCCATAACTTTTTCAAAACAATCGTACAAACCTGAAGGAGGTCTGTACACACTTAATATAATGAACTGCTCCAATTCTACACAGGCTATTTCAACTGACCGTTCAACAGAGAGGCTCACAATATCCTTACGGTCTTTAAATTTAATCTGGTTATTTACTAAAATTAATGAGCCACCATGTATAGCATTAACTCTGCTGAATGAACTACCAACCTGGTGATTACTAAAATTGAACATGAACTGGTGGCTTTTAAGCCAATGTTCTGTTATACAAAGAATATCTATATTGTTACAATTCAGGAATAATTCTACTTCTAAATCTTTGTTTAAAAACCCTTGAATGTTTTGATGCACCAGGTTGATGCTATTTAAATTTTTTACACACACATTTGATTTCTTATTTGCTTTCTTTACATTTTTGCAAGAGGCTACCTCTATTGTCCTAATTTATAATTTAAATTAAAATCAATGTCATCAATTGGATCCAAATTATTGGCAGTATATTTTAAGATGTCATTGCATTGCTCAAAAGAAGCAAGTTGTTTAGCCAAATTCTTGGCTGTAATTGAAAAAAAAATATGATAGCGACACAGCTATCTGTCTTTTGTGATAGTTAGAAAGATAGTACATAAAAATATTATACCTATCTTTCGTCAAATACAAATTTCTACCAACATAATTGTTAGTATCTACTAAATGAAATTGATTATTATTTAATGTCAGATTATGCAATGTCATATTTATTTTAAATCTAATGTTATTTTCTTCCTGTGGCAAACTGTTACTATATGGGAATGTAAACAACACAATTTTTCTTAACTTGAGATTACACAATGCTTTATAATATTGGAGAAATTCACCTTTGTTAACATTTCCCCTATTACCCAAGAAAATTATTAATGTAGTGTCTTGGTTAAAGTTACATTTAATAATTTCTTTCATAATTTCAAATAAGGAACAGCCAGGCATACAGTAGTTTATTATGGAGTGTCCTGGATGTGCAAGTGGCCTAAGTCCTTTCCAATCTCATCACAAAATAATATTACATCATTTTTTACTCTGTCTTTACGTTTTTTATTGCAACTATTAATAGCAGGAAATGTCAAATCAACACAAGGCTGCGGTAATGTGGTATTGTATGTCGACAATGAATGGTCCGGTGTAGACACATGGGATGGTGTTTTACAATGCTCACAGATGCTTGATTGTGAGTTTACCAGTTCATTAATTGCCAACACATATTCCCTCATGAGATCTTCAGAGGTATTATACTTGATAGTCATTGAACTAAGTTTCTCCTGTAAATGGTCAAGTTGAGATTGCAAGACCTCTGTGTCATTGTTGTATCTCCTGGTACTTTGTTCCAAATTAAAAGAATACATATCTAATTGTTTAAGTAAGTTTAGCCTTTCTCTATTAAGTTTGACATTTTTAATAAAGAACTTATGTCTTTTAACCATCTTTTTAGTTTTAACAATGTATTTATTCATTTTAATGTATTTTTTTAGTTTGTTTTTACTGGTGACTACCCTCAATGAATTACATGACTTTGTGTCATCCTCACCTGTCAAATCTATAGTGTATGATGTTTTTTTTTGCAGAAACCATTAAGGGGGCAATAGGCATCACCTCATTGAACAGACTTTGATTCAGCGAGGCAGTGATATTATGATTTGTAGTCTGAAGTTCTGTTATTTGACTATGAGCCTCATGTAGCTGGTGTTGTAGTAGATGTTTATGACTAAGAGCTTGTTCATACTCTATGCTACACTGGCTGAACCCGTCCACAACAAGTTGAAGTCTGTCCCATTCTTCTATGGCATCAGTGTATTGAGTATATAAGGTGTATCTATTCATACACGAAATATTTAAACAGGTGCGTCTATAGGTCGAACATAAGCTATAGAAATGATTTTTATTTTTTTATCTAAGCATCTAATTTAAAAAATTTAATAATGTAATATTACTTAACACACATAAAATACTGGCTCTTTCATATTTTGTAACATCCATTACGCTACGAAAATACTACATAGAAACTACTTTCATTGAAGCGGGCAAGGTCATGGCGGTGCCCTTAGATGTCGCGTGGCTTTTATGAATTATCAAAAGAGGCGCCGGCGGCGGCGCCGCGCACGATGCCTCGCCCCGCGCCCGCCGCGCCGTCCGCTACGCCGCCATGCTCAGTCTCGCGCGAACTGCTTGTTGTACTGCACGCGGCTTAACCAACGTGGAACGCATCGCGCTTCGCGCAACAAACGCAACAATGCCGAAATATTCCAACTAGGAGTACCAGAACATGGTGGACTGCTACAATGAGGGTGGACTTATTTTGCTCACAGCACAAGCCACCTTCCTAGAGATCCTAGAAGCTCGACAGCGGCAACGGGACTACGGGGTCTACATGCCCCCAGCTGCAGACGGAGGCAGGTCTGATCTTACGCCGTTGAACTTCCATGTGTGGGGTAGGTATAGACCTGATTTATGGTAATGGCGGCCAGACCATTTCTAGTGCGGAACAAAAAAACGTGAATTGTGGCGTTTACGCAGTGATGGCTAGAGATAGAGACATTGTTAAAAGTGCAACGACACATTATTTAACGTGCAACTGCAGGGTGAATATGTACAGCAATTCTAAAAAAATAGTACGTAAACAAACTAATAGTATGTAAACAAACTAATAGCACGTAAAATATAAAGTATTGTACCTGTTAAACAAGATGACAATGCAAAATTCACTTGTGCCGGTAACTGTCACCGATTCACATTGAAATATTTACACTTATTTTGCACTTGGTATGTGAATTTAATACAAAATACATTTATAATTATCCTATTCACTTGATGAGTAATTGGAAATGGACCTTAAAAACAAAGAAATTTAATAATTAAGATTAAAACTACTAGAACAAATTTAAATCAGCTGTTAGCTGTAGTGTTGCCACGGGAAAAAAGAGATTGATTGAAAAGAAGATTGAGGTGACATTTTCTTTTTTCTTACAGATATGCCCAGAAATCTTCGAAGGACTACTACTACTAAACGGCTTAGAGCTAAGAAGACCTACTGCACGATTGAAAGAGGAATGCCCAAAAGCCAAGCGGAAAAACACATAACATTCCATTCACTACGACTAAATAGAGAGTTAAATATATATAACGTACAAGTATATCAGGGAAAAAAACGGAAGAGCTCATTGTAAAAAGTGCCCAAAAGGCTCGCAGCGTTACCACATTGGATGGCAATGCTGATCTGATCTTTGGCCTAAAAACAGGCCAACCCTCTAGTCATGTGCAGAATCGACCAACCGCTTGGCGATGTCCCGAAATATTCGATGAGCACTTGTACCCCACGACCCATATGTTTCAACCCCAAACGGCTCCAACATATAGCTCCCAATAAGTTTATTTGACAAAGGCGTTTGAGGTTTTCTCCTCCTGCAGCAGCCGCCCCAGCACAGCCCGCTGTGGCACAGGTGTTTTTCAAATTCAATCGTTAAACTTTCATAAGTCGGGTCGGGGAAGTCCTCCCTATAATTTTTGACTATTTCACCAAAACTCTACGACCATACCTTCAGCTGTTTTTTAAACAGAAAAAATTAAACATTTTAATGACATATAAAACTACTGATCTGCTAAAATAAATGAAAGGTGACCTTGAACAAGAATGACGTACAATAAACCTCTGCGAGTGTTCATATAAATATTTGTTTGCATGCATAACTTAGTCGTATGGATACATGGTTTTGGCGTGAACGAGGCGCGTGTACACCTCCCCTTTATAATTAAGTTTTTTAATTGCGTCTCGCATGTCAACCGAGGAGGTTGCCGGCTGGTTATGGCTCCAGCCAGGACACATAACTTATCTACTCCCAAATAATGGTGTTTAATTTTTATTTTTTATTATTAGATATGGACTTTTACATATCTCTGACATAATTCTTTCATTATTTGACATTATATACCTACAATTTTTAATTAGTTTTTGATTTTACTTTATTAGATTATTTTATATTTTGTAAATGTGAGAACGTCGTAGGCCCTGTGGATTGTAAATTTATAGACAATTGTCTATTTGTTTAACATATGGTACTTGTTGACAGGCCTACACTGTCCTCCCATACCTGTTAACACTGAAATTGGAAAACATTGTAAAAGACATATTTTTAAAAGAGTAACCATGGAGTTTCTTCTCCATGGGAAACGACCAATTGGAACCGTGCACCTAGAATCTGACGTTTCATAAGTGCCCATGTAGGTCTATGTGAAATAAAATATTTTGATTTGATTTGATTTGATTATGTACCTTTCTGACTGTCTACAGATTTTTGTGGCTAAAGCAAACATTATAATATTTTATTAAGTTAAGGACGGTTAAGGTATGCCTTGGTCGGCGAATACTGCTAATGCGGGAGGGAGTATAGCGGGCGGCCGCTGAAATCAGAGGATTTGGGTGTTTTATGCCACAGTCAAAGAAACGCTTAGATAAGCGTTTCATGAACTGGTTTGTAGTTTGCATTTTAAGGTTGACGTGGATATCTATATTATGGACATAGTAGGGGGCACCCGTGACCTTTCTGAGGTAACTGTTCTGGAGGGTCTGCATCTCATGGAGATGACGTGGGTTAGCGTGCGCAAATACAACGCAAGCATAGGTCATGATGGGACGGATGACTGCGGTATAGATGCGCAGTTTGTATTTAAGTGACAGTTTGCAACGGGCTGTCAGAATAAAGAGACACCTGCAATTTGATCTGGGACTTCATCATCCCAACTTATTTTAGCAAGCCACAACTTTTGTAATAAAACCCTAGCCGTGGTAATGGCTGGTGCCAATAATCCCGTGGGTCGTTAATCTGTGCAATGACTGACAACTCGCACTGCACCACAAACGCCCGAACACACTCACACACACTCGCACAATACAGAACAGCAGCTTATATGGAAATTATACGAAGTTTAATCTTTTAAATATGCCAGAAGACGTCACGCGAACGTGCGAGTAGGTATAATTTTATTGATACCTTGCAATATTTGTCCGAAATATACATACATACAAATCCGAAACATACATATTTTTACCGATGCTTCTCACCACTATAGTTCAAGGTTGGCTTCGGACATGACCACATTTGTTAAAAACTTAAAAACATTTGTTCAGACTAGGGTTGTTCAAATCAACGAATTAACAAGCAACACTACTTGGTTCATTGGTTGCATGTTAAAGGTAAGGAGAATCCCGCTGATACATTATCAAGAGGTGTTCTCTGAAAGGGAGATAACACTAGTTTGTGGTGGTGTGGACCGACCTTTCTTCGTGAACCGACTTCTAGTTGGTTGACAACAAACAGTAATGAAATCTAGTATAATAAGATCAAGATGCTGGAATTAAAATGTTCTAATAATACAAATTTGTTAAGTGCAGAAACTGGTAGTATAATTGATTTTGAAAGGTTTTCTTGTTTTAATCGTTTGCAAAGAACAGTCGCATATCTCTTACGGTACATTTTTAATTTACGTGCATCGCGTGTCGGTCAAGGTCGCAAAACCGGTTTATTGACCGTTAAAGAGATTAATAGTTCATAAGTTGTATGGACACGTTTAGTTCAATCACAATCATTCAGTAAGGTATATCATAACCTTAAAGAAAAGCATTTCAACATTAATTCTAGTAATAAAACATTAGGTTTTAGTATATTTTTAGAGAAGGATAATGTAATTCGTGTTTGTGGCAGATTTAGTAATTCCAAATTTGATTACGATAAGAAACACCCAGTGTTGTTGTGTCATAAACATCGGTTTACTTGGATATTGTGTTCATACGAACACAAACGTTTACTTAATGCTGGACCACAGCTTCTCGTGGCTGCCATGTGTGATAGATGGTGGGTGCTGGGAGCACGTAATTTAGCAAGATTAGTGATTCACAGATGTGTAACCTGCATTCGCATGAAAGGAAATACGTTAACTCCACACATGGGTGATCTCCTTGCCGAACGTTTAGAAGCTGGATTTCGATTCATGCAATGTGGTGTTGATTATGCCGGGTCAATATCTAAATTGAATCACAAAGGCAGAGGTTCACAACTAATTAAATGATATAATTGTTTATACGTTTGTTTTGCTACCAGAGCAGTGCACTTAGAATTGGTTAGTTCTTTGTCTACTCAGGATTATCTATTGGCATTCAAACGATTTAAGTCACGACGCGGTAAGCCGTGTCAAGTTTTTTCCGAAAACGGTAGGAATTTTGTTGGAGCTGAAAGAGAGCTCTCAGCTATATTTGAAAAATCTAATGAAATTATAGATTTTGCTTGTAGTAATAATATTAAATTTAGTTTCATTCCGCGTTATGTGCCTTACTTTGGTGCTTTATGGGAAGCAGGAGTGAAGTCGTGTAAGTATCACTTGAGACGTTTCCTAGGGCTCGTAGGTAATGCTAAGTTAACTTATGAAGAGTTAAGTACGGTACTGACATAGGTTGAAGCCTTCCTGAACTCCCGTCCTATGTCACCTATGTCCGCAGATCCACATGATTACCTTCCACTCATACCAGCTCATTTGCTAATCGGCCGGTCGTTGACTGCGCCTGCCAGTGAGGACTTCACGACGACATCTACGCCTGCCTGTCGCTACCATCAGCTGGAACAGCTGCGATAACATTTTTGGGAGCGGTGGTCAAATGGATAAGTCTGAGCTGAAACGCAGAACGAAGTGGGCACACAATAAAGACGACATCGCTAAAGACAATCTTGTTGTGATCAAGGAAGATAATCTGCCACCACTCAAGTGGAGAATGGGTGGGATTGTTCATTTGTTCCCAGGGAATGATGATGTCTCGAGAGTCGTCGAAACCCGAACATCAACGGGCACAATCAAGCGAGCTTTCTCAAAAATATCCCGCTTCCGGTATCCACAAACGAAGCCAACGGATCTTCCAAGGTGGTGGTATCTGTAGCTTTCATGAACTCAACGATTGATAGACGCTTGGGAGCGACATCTGTTGGTCGAGAGGACGTCACGCGAGCGAGCGAGGGAAAAGGAGACGGGAGACGTCTCCTTTGCGCGAGTGTTTCGAGACTGTTCCTTTTTAATAAGACGGCAGGATCGTGCGCACCGACATAATTTTTAAAATTGTAGCAAAAAAAAATTAACTTAATAAAACATTTTATTGTAAAATATTATTTCAAAGCACAATTGAAGAAGCCCCTGCCTGCGCCCTGTCTTCATTGCCAAAACAGAATGGATTTTATTTTTCATTAATTAGTTTATGTTTGTACACTTAGTTTCGTAGTCTCGATGAGGCTAACAAGCTTAACTGTAGCCAATTTCATCTTTTACTTAAAAATTACTCAAATATTCTACGTACCTATATACCTAAAATCTAAATAAAATGAACAAAACTTGTACATATTTAATTGTGCCCAAGAAACAGGTTATGCCTAGTTTGGGACCAACGATACCTCCATATTGTAACTTTCCAATGTTAAAGGATAAGATATCCTCACTTAATGAATATACTAGAATGCTCAGATTCGGACATTGTCTGGCCAAGTTAGAAAACTAATTATCGTGTTTAAAAGCTTGCCGTACAGTGCTGACGCAGTTATCTTACGTATGGTTGTCAATATTAACATATGGCATAACAGTTTGGGTTGGGCTTCTGGCATAACAGTCTGGGGTGGGGCTTCAAAGACAAGTATGATACAGCTGGAGAGGGCGCAGAGAGCCGTTCACAAGATCACCTTTAAACACTATCGTTATAGTACGGCTCAATTGTTCAAAGAATATCAGGTCTTTTGCGTGAGGCCGCTCTTTGTGCTGAACTGTACGTTGTGTAGACATGCTTCTTTACGGTTGTATCTCAATCGCTTGACAAAACGTAGGACCATGGCCGTTTGTCCCATAGAGAGGCACAAATCAAAACTTGCACAACGTCATTCCAGAATCCGATCATACAATTTTGTGAACAAACAATGTAACATCTACGCGTTCAATATTTTTGACTCTAAAGGTCAGTAAATGGATTATGACCCTTAGCTCTAAGAGGTTGAAAAACTTCTCGATATGTAGATTTCACCCAAACAGTTTCTCGTCCGACACATCCTCTTATACACACATATTCCTACACAACACAACACTATGCAACACACACACACACACACACCGCACACACACACACTATCCAAATGGTTTTATTTTATTCTTAAATGATTATTTTTTAATTGTAGGCCTGTAAATCCGTTATTTCAAACACAACAAACTTAAACCGTTTACTTAACCGTTGTTTTTTCAATTAAACCATTTACAGGCACAGTTGAACTGTCAAAGGATTCGGTCATTCAGAAAGATGAAACTAAAATGAGTGCAAGATAATTCAAGTGTTTGAACTTCAAGACCATATCCCTACCAGCACTTTGAATAACTTTTGGCAGAATGAAGGCCATTATTTACTTTTGACACTGAACACAGCACTCTCATGACACCTTATTTATACGTCGAGATGGCGGTAAACGATTATTTCTGCCGCGCGCGGACTCATCTTGCGCGCACTTTAGTTGCACATTACAAAGAGTAGGCGTAGGTTATAGTGCAATTTAGGTTATAGGTTCCTTTGGAGAAAAACGGCAGTAAACTCCATGGATACTCTTTTACATAATATTGTAGAGAATAGTAAACCCACTATTCGCCAGTTCTTATAAAGACCCGTGTAAGTACCTCATTTAATATGACGAGTCAATAGTCAGTAACAGAGTGGTTTGTTTACTGATAACCTATTACCTCAATGGTGACTGTTTGATAAATTAGTTAATTATGGTCCCTATTCTTTAAGCGAAAAGGACGAGGTTTGTTTATCCTGATATTAGGTCAGTATGGTCATTTGGCAGCTTTTTATTCCTCGTAAGATATGCAGTTGCAGTCATCCTTTAATTTGCAATTTAAGTACCTAGCAGTAACAGTAGCAGATGGCAGTTCCTGGTAGTAGAGTTATTATTTATCTTAGATAAATTATTTACTAGTTGAGCCTACGTCGATTCGCCTCAGAATATTAATGTTATTTTCTTTCTGTTTTTTATTCTCCATATTTTACCTTATAAATATCTAGTTGTTCTGCTATTCGGGATGGAGACAAATCCTACAAATCAAAGATTATAAAAATCGGTCCAGCCGTTCTTGAGTTACAAATGGTGTAACTAACCCAATTTTGTTTCATATGTTTGTCGTAGTTATGTCTTAGGTTCGAATCCAAGCAGACCCTTTACTTTGTGTTAATTATTTCATCACCACTGCTTTCAAAACTTCACCGGACACAAACAAAAATCATAAGTAAACCGGCATATCCTAGATCCAAAATAAACAAAACCATTCGAAGACATGTGGCATCCACCAACCTGCACTGAGCCCGCGTGGTAGATTACGGCCCACCACTCCGTCTCATAGAGTGAACGCCTGTGTCCAAGCAGTGAGAACATTATTAGGTGATTATGCTTAGGTACCTATATGCTAATCTGTGCTTCTTTGGCTCGACTAGGCAAGTTTAGAATATTGGTGTAAGTTATCCCTGTAGATTCGACCTATCAGTCAGGTCAGTCTGTTTGCTACATATTATCACATCACGCTTATTGCAATACTGCAATTGATACGCATTCTTCTATAATTTACCGCAAAAAAAGGAGACCTAAAAGGTTAACATATTGCAGACAGTTTCAGATCTAACCTTTAGCTCCATAATGGTATAGCATGATGATAATCATTTGTTATCATCACGCTATACCTTTATGGAGCTAAGCAGTCTATCACGACATACACAGGATGGATTTTTGAGATGGGGCAGGTACCTAAACTGTTGGCGCCAAAAGAAAACGGTCTTAGCAGTTCTTAACTTTTTTTTACATATTGATCTGCATTAACAGATTTTGAAAAAAGAAAAAAATGTGGCCACTATCACAACAAAAAAAAAAGTTCAGCTCAACAGTCAATTATGTCATAATACAGGGTGGCATCCACAAACTGTCAACATGGATTCAGTACAGTAAGCGATGAAAAGTGCATAGGCACGTTAAGAGTCGTATTGCTGTGAACTCACGGTACGACTGTATGTGTTTCAACGACACACACCACAAAGATCGCAATTTTTACACGGCACACACTGTCATATCGCGTACTCGCGTCGCTCCGCACGAAACAAAAGTATATTTCCGTCGCTTTTTATGGCATTGCTAAAATTCGAGTTAAACTAATATGAGCTGGTAGCAGTAGGCGCCAAGCGTTGGACAGAGAAGTCGCCGGTTTATGTTCTGATCTCATATGAGGCAGCGCAGTTTTATTGCCAAATTTTTGTTTTGGTTTGCAACAATGTATTCAAAAAAAAAATTGTTTTTATATTTTTGTTGTTTTTGCAATAAAGGGTTAAAAATAAAAATTTATGCGTTAGAAGTGATAACACAAATTAAAACATTTTTATTTGTTTTAATATATTACATAAAGATAACCGCTACGATTATTTATAATAACTTCTTCAGCCAAATAGGATGTGCAATACTATGTCAAGGAACTTAGAAGCAATTTGTTTTATTTAAACATGTGAGATGTTCAAAAAAATTGATAAGTAGATTTATTTCAGCATAAACAATTAAGCTTCGATCATTTTTAAAATAAGTGATTTTATTAGGTGGTTTTGTATGGCAGTTTGTTTACATTAATTCACATTTTATTTGGCTTTAGTGAATATAATATAGGTAACATATTGAGGATAGCTTAAGTTTTCATTTTCATTTTCGTTCTGTGTAAAGATGATTGAAACTAAACCTCATTTTTATAATTAAGTATACAGGATAAACTATTCCGGGCCTTAAACGTTCTTGTTTATTACGTTATTGTTTGCAGGGCTTCGGTTATGCAACCTTTTTAGCGCGGAGTACATGGCGAACAGTGATGTTTTTAATTAATTCAGCAAAATGTCCGGTTGGTATGAAACCATTTGTTGCATATTCATTCAGCTTGTGTGGGCTTATTTAAATAAGCATCCACTTCATAAATAAGCGCTCCAACTGTCTAGAATTCCTTCTTCCTCACATCTCTTAACCCACAGACTCACAGTATTTGTCTAGAACAAAGCATGTGATGCTATTAGACATCTATTAGCAAAATTTATATTTATAAAATTTTACTCGTCATTCACTATTTCAAACAAATAACAATATAAATTTAGTTAAATAAGAAATATTTAAATGATAACACTCACGCTTAGTCCGGTTTCAATATATATTTGTGTTATCACATCATTTACATCCTCTTTTACGCAGCGCAACAATATTTGCCAATGCTTTAATATTTGCACAACACCGCTAATTAACAGATTTAAACTTTCGTCACTAACCAACAACGTTCAATTAGGTGAATAGTCGTAACGAATTGCATCTCATCAGAAATCGAAATAATTTACTCAGTTTTCTGTGGCCTACCTACTAAAATTTATTATTTATGGAAACAAGATGAACGAGATAAGCCGTCAGGGTATTTATGTTCTGTGGAGATAAGTATCGAATGATTATCTAACCACTTCAAGTAATTTAATTAAAACAAACAAAAATTGATCATTTTAGGTATTATTAATAACATATCAAAAACTTGAAATAACATCACGCAGGCGCAGATGAGATTCGAACTCAAGGCTCGCCATAATCGCTGCGCTGCTACCCACGCACGGTAACGACTAAGCTAGCATGCCATATGTTAGTTGAAATTATGAACTACTATCAATTACAGACCAAGTGAGTGCGTGTGCGTGTCTATAGTATAGAAACAACTTATAGAAGAAGGTCTTAAGTGAAACCGAAGCGTCAATCTATTGCTTTGTGAGATTGCTTTACTGTGAGGCAGCTCTTCGTCCTAAAACGGTTATGAAACAGCATGCCCTAACAACTTTAAAACTAGAAAGAATCAGAAACAAACGTCTCAAACATATAGCCTGTTCTTCATCGTCATTCAAAACTAATTTTGCACATCGGTTTTTCTGCTAACAGGGTTCAAATTTATACAATAAGGTAAATCGAGCCTTAGCGATATATCCATATAATGTAAGTGTTGATTTCAGACTGGTTAAAAAAGGACATGGCCAAAAATTGTATTTTAAATACTAATCTTTCCGAAACAAAATTAAAAAGAGCTATATTGCTCAGCAGTAGTAGACAAAATTTATAAAGGTTTGAAAAAGTTGTTTTTTTACACTACGGCTAAGGAATTTTATGTAGATTAATGTATATATATCTGTGAGCAGCTTTTTTTATAAGGAAATAAATCTATAGTTTGTAACTATGTATTTATATAGCACAAAAAGTAAAATATCTATAGTAGCATTTTCTGTATAGGGAAAATAACAAAACAAAGAACCATTTTCATCATTTAATGTTATCAAAACTCAGGCGAGAGGGCTCAATTCTGAAATGTTGTGTCGTCTGGCACGGATAACTCATCTTCCACAGCCATAACAATCATTGGTATGGTCAAGTATTGGTCTTTCCCTTGAATTGGTTCCAACGCATCTTGTAATATTGTCATAGCAGGCAACACAGACACAGCTGTTAGGTGATAACTGTAAAGATAAAATAAGAACCTATTAGTCTAAGATTTGACAACGACGTCAGAATACGGCGTAAATAATACTTCTCGTAAGTATTTTAGTAGAAGGTACTTATTTAAACTAGGTCTTACCTCAATAAAGTTAACTATTCCATTAAAAGAACAGTCACATCAAGGGGTAGTGATGATATTAGATACATGCCGCCTGATTCGTTCTCTAATTAAGATACCACAGTTAACACACGCCTGTAAAATGTCCATTCTCCTTAAGTATGTATTACACAGTTTACTATAATATGATTAGTGGAGCACTAGTAAGGCGCTGCGACACTAAAAAATATAAACGTGTTAGCGAAAACAATGAAACATAAACACAATTCGAACTAGAAAACCGGCGCAAACGTCGAAGAGGGATTATGATATTGACAATTGACATTTGTCGGCGGTGTTGCCAGTAATAACGTGAAATTATCCTATCCGTAACTGCACAAATATATGTAAATTCAGTCATAGATGGTTCAATTTATAGACAAGAAAACATAAAAAAGTACATTTAGGAAACGAATAATTTAGGAGTATATTTTAGACCCCCTAAGCGTTTATTTGAAATGCCTTCACACGAATGTTCTACAATTTATTTTTCTTCCGTACGCCTGTGTCGATACTTTAGCTGCGTCGATGCTTAGGCTTCAGGATGTTCGTTGGGTTCAGCTTCACGATGGGAACTCGGCCTTTTGTGGTCTCGATGATCACGCCACGTGCAGACTCAACGAACCGATTTTTTGGAAATTTAGATTTTCTGTCCTGTCACAGTCGCCAATTTTTATGTCTATTACGACATAAAGGATGAATTTTTGGTGATTTGTTTTCTTCAATAATACAATGAAATTTTGGAAATAACTTTAATTTGATTTTACAGTTAACAGAAAATATATCGACCGCTCGTTCGGTTAGCAAGTTGCGAAGTGAAGTATAAAAAAGTTATTCACGCACACCGCCACGAAATTACGCCGGACCGAACTCTCTAGGCAATAGGTTTTCCTGGCACATGCTGCTAACCATAAACGTTCAGAGCGAGCCTAAACAGAGCATGCATAGGACGAGCTTGAGCGTTGCGTAAAACGTCGTAACTCCCCACCAATCACGCTACCCGAACTCAGACAAGCACTGGTGGAGGAATGGGAAGCCATTACTCAGAACCGGCTCCGAAATTTTGGTGTTCAGCATGCCGAATCGCCTGGAAGCTGCAAGAAGATCTCGGGGAGGCAATACGAAGCATAAAAATTATGCATGTAATGAAAAAAAGCAAAAAAATAAACTTACAAAATTTTTAAGTTTCAGAAAATAATGTCTTACTTTAGTTTTATTTTTATTTTGAGAATAAGAATGAAGGTACAGATAAGTTTCAATTTATTCATTTTTTGTATCATTAAATGCCCAATCGTTTCATTATGATAGCATACGCAGTTCGGGAGATATTCGGACTTTTGTAACTGACCCGTTATTTTTGGGACCGAGTGTATATAGTGAACATAATGTAAAGATTTTATATTTTTGAAAGTAAGGTTCACAACTCTGAGTGGTTTCAAGTTTGAATCACATCGACCGAATGCAACGCTTTTGAGTTTTAAATATAAGTTCCCGCTCAGTCGAGTTACCTCATAAAATATCGGCCGATTTTAAAATGGACTCCACCAGACCGTAGTATGCGGTGAGCAAAGCATTTTCACTAATTACAGCTATCAGTTTGTACAGAGCATAATTATGCTGAGGTACTTATTTTCTTACTGATGGTCTCTATATGGGCCTACTATTTGTTCCTTTCTACCGCTTTCTATTTGTTCCTTTCCTATCGCGGTACGCGTTTTTATTCCGCCGCGATTTTTTACGTCAGTGCGAACGCAGGCTAAAAGTGTTTCCCTGAAAATAGACCCAAATAAAGATAAATTGAATCATCAAATGATAATGTAAAAAAGGAAATGTCAAATTTAATATATAAAAAATTGAATGAGAAATGATTTTATTTCTGTAAGCAGGTTTGTACAAACAATATTAAACGTCAATCATATTTTAAAAACTAGCTGAGATCGGCGTTTCCTGTCTGACTACTCTGAGAAGAAAGGCCGAAACAAACTCAGGGGTCACAGGCTGCGGCGATCTCTCGCGTCCGGCCCTGGTTCATGCCATGGTACGTATTGAGAGGGAAAGGAAAGCCGTCACCTCCTTCTGCGAAGCAGTAATGCTCGCGAAGGAGGAGGCGGAGCGCGTGAGGGAGAGAGCCTTGCGCCCTCACGCCACCCCTAGTCGCCGTAGGAGATGCCCCGGGCGTCAGGAGTCGCCTGAGTCCCGGCCACCGTAGGCGCGGGCTTGCGGATGGCGAGCAATGAGATAGCTCGCCGTCTGGTAAGGACCAGGCCCGGGTCGACGGCGCGTCGTGTTCCACGTGCGCCTCAAAGAGATGTCAGCAAAAAATGACAGGGTCCGATAGGGCCGACGCCTCAGGGTTGCGGGAAATTCGAAAGAGATAATTGTGGCTCTGGCACAGGCAACTGAAGGAACACGATCCCCGGTCGATCCCGATCCACCCATAGCGGAAGAAGAAGAGAAGAAGAATTGATGATTTTCCTCCCAAAAAAAAAGGGGTCACAGTCTCTTTTAAAGTCCAGACATAATCTTGGTCAGATCGTGTGATTGGTGAGTGTCTGAGATGATATTTTGAGGAAAGAACCACACAGATTGAGTGGACCTGTCCATTCCAGACTATCTGATATTTTTGTACTGAAGTGTTTCTATATAAAACCAAGTCAAGTTAGTTTCACCATTTATAAAAAAAAAATATGATCTGCATTTTGTTGGATTTACCTCCACTCCAAATAGCAGATTAACTATTAAAATATGGGAAAAATTCACGAAAAACAAATGAAGATTATCTTCTGAAAATAATGGCAAATCACGGCACCATTCGACACGGGCTTGCTTTTGAGCATACGTGAGGTTGTGCGGCACCCAGCTTGAAACTGTCCTCCTCACGTGAAGCCTTCCCGATCCAACCTGCAGTATGTGCTGAATCTCTTGATACGTAACTCGCCTATTGTATTACATTAAATTCTTCACTGCAAGCAGGTTTTCTTTCGTAACTGCAGTCAAAGGGTGACCACTTCTTTCTTCATCCCCCAAAGTTTGTCGACCGCGCTTGAATTCGTTATACCAACGATACACGGTTGCCCTAGAAGGGCCTTCATCCATGAATGCCATTTGAAGTCTATCGTACAATTCGTCCGCTCTCAGGCGACCTCTTGAAATCGTAAAAAATCACAGCGCGAAAATGATTCCGGCGCAGAATATTTTTTAATGAGACACGATTATTTAAATTAGCTCGCAAACAATGTAGAGGGAAATGTTTAAATTGGAACGTACCTGTTTTACATACAAATAATCATACTTTCAAAATAGACTATAACTGGCCAGTCTCTCATACATAAAAACTTTTTTTCGCAATACTTTCTGAGTGGCCTGGTATACGTTTGTTTAAGTGTTAGATTTAATGGGGAAGGTCGGGCAAAGCTAATTGTAGATGGCGTGAACATAGCTAGGTCCCTACGGCCTTCAATAAATTTGACATTTCGTTCATTCATTCCATTTTGTGTTCATTCATGTGTTTGATTTTATTTCAATTGTTCGTTATTATCGGTCTGGCAAAAAAAATTAAATATGCAAAATGTAAATTTAACAAAACAAAGTTTTTGCTTTATGTCATTATTGTTTTTTTCCATTTCTATTTTGTCACAAAAAATATATTGTGAACGACTTCCACGTGCATAATCAGTATTCTGTGAGGTGGAGCATGGCAGTTACGTTAAATGAATGTACCAGAATCCTGACTTTCTTGGAACTTGGGCGGAGCCAGCGTGATACAGCAAGAAACATTGGTGTATCTTTGTCGACTGTTCAGCGGGTAGTCCAGCGGTACCGAGAGACCGGATCGCACCTTTGGAGACCAGGAAATGGCAGGCCAAGATGCACAACGGCCAGGGATGACAGATACCTGGTGGCTACAATGCTCCGAAATCGTTTTCAAACTGCAGTTGTTTGGCAATTTAAGCGCAGGAGCCGTCTTGCTGAGGCAAACTTGAAACCATTACGGCCCGCAAATGGCCCCAATGGCACCATCAAATTGCAAGACAGAGATACGTGCGCGAGCACCAACACTAGACACTGGACGATTGGTCTAGGGCACAAGCATTATGGTAGGCAGTTGGTGTACAGAAGACCAGGGGAACGCTTCCATCAAGACTGTGTGGAGGAAAAAGTGGCAAACGGCGGAGGCTCAGTACTTGTTTGGGCCGAGGCCCGCACCGAGACCGTGCTAATTCAAAATGGCACTCTGAATGCAGAGAGGTACGTGGCGGAGATCGTGAATGTGCATGTGGGACCTACATGGCGAGGATGGACCGGGATGGCATATTAATGCATGATAATGCGCGTCCCCATACCGCCGGAATTGTAAATGAATAACTTGGAGAGGTCGGTATCGAACTGATGCAATGGCCAGCGCGAAGCCCTGATTTAAACCCCATAGAGCATGTCTATTACGACATGAATTGAATTTTTGGTGATTTGTTTTCTTCAATAATACGATGAAATTTTGGAAATAACTTTAATTTGATTTTACAGTTAACAGAAAATATATCGACCGCTCGTTCGGTTAGCAAGTTGCGAAGTGAAGTATAAAAAAGTTATTCACGCACACCGCCACGAAATTACGCCTGACCGAACTCTCTAGGCAATAGGTTTTCCTGGCACATGCTGCTAACCATAAACGTTCAGAGCGAGCCTAAACATCCTCCCACCCGTTGAAAGGCTTGTCTTTCAACAATAAATCTTCAGCAGTGGGTAGCGGACACAGTTTGATAATGGGCCGACGTAGAATGCCTCTAGTGGTTTTCAAATCAGCCACTCTGGAAACTCCATCCGAGCCAGGGAATAATCTAGTAACCCTTCCAAGGCGCCAACACAATGGAGGTACATGTTCTTCATGGATTAGCACGAGGTCTCCAATATTTAGGGATTTCGCGTTCGTCTTCCACTTCAGTCGTTGTTGTAGCTCGTGTATATATTCACGCTGCCAGCGTGACCAGAAATGCTGATGAATTTGCTGCAGTCGAGTGTATCGTTGCAGGTGACTTTCTTTCAAGTTTTCTAAGCTTGGTTCAGGCAGTGCCATCAGTGGTCTTCCAATAAGGAAGTGCCCTGGGGACAAGGGGAGGTAGTCATCAGGAGACGAGGACAAAGGACACAAGGTGCGACTGTTCAAAACGGCCTCCACTTGTGCGAAAAGTGTAGATATTTCTTCGAAGGTAATATGGGACTCTTTTTTTATGAAAATTTGCAGATTTTACTCCGGCTTCCCAGATGCCGCCAAAGTGAGGAGCGTGAGCAGGCGAGAACACAAATTTTTAATTTTCATGAGTTGCAAATTCAGCTAAGTCCCTATTATGTAATTTAAGAAAAGCCCCTATATCCTTAGCAGCAGCCACAAAGTTACCCCCGCTTTCACAAAATATTTCCTTGGGTTTGCCACGACGGGCAATAAATCTGCGTAATGTCATTATAAATGCGTCCTTAGTAAGGTCACAGACCGCTTCCAAATGAACACACTTATAACGCAAGCACACAAATATGCAAAGGTAACATTTGTTCACCCCTGCACCTTTACCTTTACGATTAATTATGTCATAAGGCCCAGCAAAATCTATGCCCACTGTATTGAATGGAAAATCTGCGCTCACACGTTGTGATGGCAAATCACCCATTTTAGGACAAAAAGTTTTGCCTCGGACACGACAACATCGAACACAATTATGAACTGTGCGCCGAGCTAGCCTTCTGCCGTTTAACGGCCATACTGATTCCCTTATCATTGATAACAACAGCTGCGGGCCAGCATGCATGTGCCGTAAATGTTCTCTTTCAAATAAAAGTTTGGTCAAATGGTGGGATGAATCAAGTAGTACTGGATGTTTTTTATCAAAACTATATGGTAAAGCACTTATTCGTCCTCCAACTCTAATTAAATTATTGTTGTCTGAAAACGGTGACAAAGATAGTATTTTAGATTTAGCATTTACAGGTAAGTTTTTAGATAACGCCTTGTATTCAATAGGAAAACATTTTAACTGAGCAACACGACATAGATAATGAAATGAGTCATCTAACTCATTAGCGCTGAGAGATAAAACCTGTTTGTTGTGAACATTACGAATGTTATAACAAAATCTTTTTACCCATGCGATTATTCTTATCATTCAGATACAATTGTTTAAAAGTGTTTACGTTATAGCTAAATATAATCTTTTAGTACCTACAAAAGTAAAAATGACAATAAATAAGTACCTACTAAAATTCTGGACTTATCGCTAAAAACAAATATTAAAACAGCTGTGTGCATATGTGGAGTCCTCGCTGCGATATGGACTACTGGATGGGTAAATAGTACCGAACATAACCATAATACTTTGTGCGAAGGTTGATTTTTACTAACACTAGACAATAAGTTATTTTTTGTATGATACTAACACTATATGGATATTTGTGTCCGAAATAAAGTTATTCTATTCTATTCTATTCTATAACAGAGCATTTATTGCTCTAAAGAAATGTATTCGAGCTATTAAGGGCATTCCATCGGACACAATATCTTGTCGACTGTCGACCGTTGTTGTTAGTGGTTTTAATTTAACTCAGACAACCTTATTTCTGTCTTGGCAAAGTAGACATCTGATAGCTATTTTGATAGCATATAATATTAATGAGGTTATAGATACGAGTAATACAACAAATTGTAGTATTAGTGACGAGTCTGTGTTGCCTAGATACAAACAACATAGTGATTAATTATGATTCATCATGTTGTACGAAGGAGGATCCAATCATAATCCCAACATCTTTGGAGGGCACTACCAGTCAGATAGGGTATACTTTTCCCGCTGGAACCCAAACCAATTTTAGACTCTTCAGTTGTAGTTGTGGAGGTCACTCCGGATAATTATTTAAACTAGTCAGTAAGACAACAGAAGTTACCCCGTCAAATAACCAATTATTATTAGAATAATAATAAGGTATCTTCTGGCAATTTAACATTAGAAAATATAAAAAAATCCAAAGGGATTGCATCATACTTAAAAATTAAATTATTGGAAATAGAATTGATGTCATTCGTTTAACAGAACATTGGTTACAAGATCATCAAGCAAAGTCAATTAATTATGCAAATTATTGTGAAGTAAGCCATTTCATCCGAAAACGTATGATACATGGCGGGTTATTACTATTAGTTAAAAATTCAATTAAATCGAAAAAACTAAAAGTCATCATCGGACTGTCTGTTGAGCTCGCCATTGAATTGTCCTGTGTTGAGCTTGATCAGCATGTCATAGTTTGCGTATACAGACCTCAAAGTTACCAGAATCTGTATTGAAACCTGTATTTGATTCTGTAATGGAAGATGTGTTAAAGAAACTTAGTGTTTGTAGTAAGTCAATAATAATGTGTGGAGACTTTAATATTAATATAATCTGCCTGCATTCGAGTAAAAAACTCGAATGCAGTCAGATTATTAAGTCTATTAATGTCATTTGATATGTCAAATGTTTTAGATTGAACCAACCCGAGTGACAGCTTCTTCTGCTACTTGCATAGATATTATTTTTTGTAATTGTGATTACTGACACAAACAAATAGTAAATAAGTAGCCATCAGATCACAGTGGACAATTTTTTTTTCTCATGTACGCCTTTACAAAAAACTCAAATAAGGTTTAGGGAAATTACATGTAAAAATTTAGAGAAATTTAATGATTCTTTGACTATTAATAATATAAACAGAATTAAATAGTACATGTGACCCAAATGAGTTCTACGCCGAAGTTCCACTAAAGTCTAAAAGTATTAATACAAAGTTTTTATTTAGTGATTTAATTACTTCTGGCATTCGTTAAAGTAGAGCAAATCTGTTAGAACTTTATGGCCTAAAGCAACATGTGACTCATACAAGCTTTCATCAGTATGTTGCAAGATATTCAAAAAACTTTTAAAAGTGTGTGCAAAATGTGCTCTTTGTATTAGCAATAAAATAAAATCAACTGATTATAAAATAAAACTACATGGCGAATAATAAATAATGAAACAGGTAGGAAAAAACAGCGTAATATTGAATTTAATTTAGAGACTGCACTTGGCCCCATCAACTCAAATGCAGATATAGCTCAGGACTTTGAAAACATTTTTGTTAATATTCTACTTAATACTACAGAAGCTTTTAAATTTCTCATCCGGGCTTTCTGCTGCCTTACTTAAAAATTATATAAAAGCATGCCTTTTGGAGTTCAGGTTTCAGCATACAAACCCCCAAAGTGTTATAAAAGCTTTTAAAAATCTTAAAATTAAATCAACAGGAGATCTCTGGGGAATATCTATAAAACTCTGTAGATCTCTCATCGAAACCCTTGCGCCCTATTTAGCTTTCATATTTAACACCAGTGTAGACCAAGGAGTCTTTCCGGATCTTATGAAACACAGTAAAATAATCCTATTGTTCAAATCCGGTGATAGTAAAGAAATCAATAATTATAGGCCTGTGGCAATTCTGCCAGTTCTCAGTAGGGTGTTTGAAAAGTTTATGCTCAATCAAATGTTACGTCACTTTTATAAAAACTCCATCTTTCATGAACATCAGTACGGTTTCGCTAAAGGGCGTAGTACCACTGATGCCGGTTTCACCCTAATAAAGAACATTTTAACGCCTGGGAGGAATCACAAGATGCCATTCGAATCTTTTGCGACCTCTCTAAAGCGATCGATTGCGTAAACCATGAGACACTTTTGCTGAAACTAGAGCATAATGGGATTAGGAATGCAACTCTTGATTTGCTTAGTTCATACCTGAAAGATAGAAAGGTTATAGTATAAATAAACGGCATAAACTCATTAGGGACTGAAATGATAATGGGCGTTCCTCAAGGTTCGATATTGGGTCCATTCCTCTTTTTAGTTTACATTAATTACTAACCCCAGTTACTTCAAAATCAACCGAAGATTATTATAAAATGAAATATTTTAAAACTGGTGACCTCGCCGATAGCGGTAACTATAGGCCTATTTCACTAGCTACTGTGATTTCAAAGGTATTTGACAGCATGCTTAATGCACAATTAAATAGTAGGATTATTATTCATGATAACCAGGTTGGATTCAGAGCTGGTTTATCAACATTCAGTGCGGTGTTGTGTCTTAAGCATGCTGTGTCACACTATGCGCGGTGCGGGACGCCTATTTATGCTTGCTTCCTGGACCTCTCAAAGGCATTTGATCTGGTTTCCTATGATGTGTTGTGGAGTAAATTAGAGCGGGTAAATTTACCCACAGAACTAGTTAACATTTTAAAGTTTTGGTATGAAAACACTGTACGATGGGCTGGGGCGTTTTTTCGTCCTTACGGGTTGGAGTGTGGGGTGAGGCAGGGTGGATTGAGCTCACCAACGCTGTTCAACCTTTATATGAATGAGCTGATTGGCGGGCTCAGCAGTACCAGGATCGGATGTTATATAGGGTTGAGAAAATTGGTAGCTCAATGTGAAGCGTTTGCTAAAATCCATGGCTTGGCATACAACACCAAGAAGTCGGAGGTCATGGTGTTAGAGGTACCACCTGTAATACTTTATGGTACACCTTTGCTGAGAGTCTACAGATTTAAGTATCTTGGTCATATATTGACTCCCAACCTCAAAGACGATGATGACATTGAACGGGAACGGAGGGCATTATCGGTTAGAGCGAACATGCTGGCTCGCAGGTTTGCACGATGCTCTCTTCCCGTTAAAATCATGCTCTTTCGAGCCTACTGTACTGCTTTTTACACGTGCAGCCTGTGGGCTAGTTAAACGCGAAAATCATACAGTGCTCTCCGCGTTCAATACAACAATGCCTTTAGGATACTAGTGGGTCTGCCCCGTTTCTGTAGTGCGTCAGGGATATTTGCGGATGCGCATGTAGATTGCTTTTAAACAACAATGCGTAAAAGGTGTGCTTCTCTGGTGCGCAGGGTGTGGGACAGCTCCAACAGTGTCTTAAGCATGGTTGCAAGTCGATGGGACTGTTTATACGTGGGTCACTGTTGTGCAGTCTCTCATGGGTTGTCGCAACAGTGACCAACCGTTCCCCTTGTTTTTTATTTTTATTTTCCTTGTTTTTGTTTAGTGTCTGTGCTTACTAACATAGTCGTAGGTTTTTACTCTTATAATACTGTTGAGTCTTGATTACTCAAATAAAGAAAATTCTATATTCTATAGGCTTTTCTCTAGCAATCCAAACAGTATATCATCATCATCTGCGTAGCCTTTTGCCCAACTACGTTGGGGTCAGCTTCTAGTCTGACCGGATGCAGGTGAATACCAGTATCTTACATGGAGCGACTGCCTATGTGACCTCCACAACCCAGAGACTGGGTAATACGATACTACTTGGTGAGGAAAGGAACGTGTTTTTAAACCTTATAAACAATGTATTAGATCGATGTACAATATATCCCAAAAAAAACATGAAGAACACGTTTTAAAACATTTAAAATATTGACTTCCTAGTGTATATAAAAACAAAAATCAAAATTATTTAAATTGTTCACAAGGTTCAGACACAAAGACTAGCTGCACATCAAAGCCAGTTGAATAAAGCTTTTGCACAAAAGCTTTTTTTGTATGGGCCCACGTATCTTTAATAATCTTCCTCGATTCTTCAGAACTATGAGCAACATAAATACCTACCTTAAAAAGACTACACAACTAATGCTTAAGTTAATGTTACTATTATAACATAATTCCTAGATGACAATACATTGAATCAGCCAGTTTATTACAACAAAGCAATGGAGACACAATCATGAATTTACAAACTAGGTACTCATAAACTAAGCTTGTAGCATGACTAATTTGTAATTGACCAAAATATTATACTAACTTAATCTGAATGTATTGAATCACAATTTGATGTATTGTATTTTAACTCTGTTTTGAATTTTGTGCGCCTTAACGGCGGGACAAAGCAAACTTACCTGTAACTAACACAACATCTTATGAACCTATCGCCGTCCCCGGAAAACAAAATGATAACTGCCATTATCTTAGTATTAGTGTTATGTCATTTTTGGGATCAGTGGGTGGTAACACATCTGCTCAATTTTTTGTAATATTTTTACAGTTATTTTACGAAGTTACAAAATTTTACAATAGTATTCAAAGATTTAACACGGGCCTTAAATTACGAGAATAAAGTGTTAATATAATATTATCTAAATGTATTCGTACTTGTTACTATGAAAACCAGTCATAGAATTATGTTCTCGTGAAAAATATTCGACGAGATAATAAAAAATGCGGATATCGTTTTATTCTTGTTCATAACCAACCAATAGCTTCGTATAAAGATGTGTTAGTATAACGACTTTTACGGTTTTGAACAGTAAAGACTTAATGTCATCAATACTTTGGTAAAGGACATGGATTTTTTTTGGCCCAGCACATTTTATTTCTCCGCATAACTCGGTGGGAAAATATCAATTTTAAATATAATAATAAAAATAATAATATCGATGTTAATAATATTAACATCTCCATCATCGTATCGATGGAGCCAGGGTACTCATAGGCAAACTATACTGTTTTAGGGAGGGCAATACAAGACCATGAGTGATGCGCTTTGTGAGGCAGGCATTTTCGGGGACTGAAATAAGCCCTCGAGAATACATGTCCCGTGTCACAGAGCGCATCGACTTCCTGAAGCAGAAAGTTTGTGCATGGGCGAGCCGTATTCGGCGGTACAAGCGGCGGGTTGATCGATACACGCAGAATCGCAACGCGTGTGCCGCCCGGATGATGCCGCCACAAGTGCATTCTGGCGAGCATCTGGTCAGTACCCGTCTATCACACTGAGGCTGACTGGATGCAGGATGTCGAGCGAGTGTGTGAAACTATACCAGAAATGGAAACAGTCCTAATTACGCCATCAGACGTTGCCAGAGGCGTCCGTCCGTTACCGAATTGGAAATCGCCAGGGCCGGATGGATTGCACAACTTTTGGTTGAAATGGCTAATTAGTTCGCATACTAACCTGGCATCTCAGTTCCAGTCAGCCTTAGAGTCTGGGTCGCTACCGCAGTTTCTATCAACAGGCGTTACCCACCTGCTCCATAAGTCAGGTAGTCCCACGGAACCCAAGAATTATAGACCGATCACGTGTTTGTCGACGATCTATAAACTTCTTCTATCGTATATGTAGTAGCATTTATTTTTATTATCCTGCGTCGCTAGGTGAAAGGCAAGATAGATATTCATACAAATGTCCACAGGACACAAGCAAACATAACATTATGCTTGTATTCTCTGATGGGTAAGGCAGACGTTTAGGTATAGAACACCCATTCAGCACATGTAGCTTCCCTGGAACCTCATAAACGGCATCACTATGTAAATTTCTGTTGACTGGTCACAAATTAAGGTGTTTTATTTTTATTATTAAATATTTATTTTTAACATACTTCTTTGACATAATATTCTCTTTATTTGACAATTTTTACCTGCAATTCTAATTTCTCTCTGTCTGTCTTTATTAATGCCCTTTCTTTGTACAGGATGTTAATTCAGATTTGTTACAGTTGTAATAGCATTCATGTCATTTGGTTTAAATAGGTTCTAAATTGTTTTATTTGTTTCTAATAACAGATTATTTTATATTTTGTGAATTTGAGAACGTAGTAGGCCTTGTAGACTGTAGATTTGTAGATCATTGTCTGTTTATTAACATGCCTACAATGGCCTCCCCATACCTTTTGACACTGTAATTTGAAAACATTTTAATAGTCAATTATTGGTAAAAGAGTAAACATGGAGTTTCTTGCCGGCTTTTCTCCATAGGAAACGACCAATTGGAACCGTGCACCTAGCTTCTGATGTTTAATTATGTGCCCATGTAGGTTAATGTGAAATAAAATATTTTGATTTTACTGCTACTAAGAATTACCCAACCTCAATGAAATTTTGCCCGACTTCGGAATTGAACCAGGACCCCGCAGTCAGCAGTCGCGCTCGCGAAATAAAATGGCAATAATGTTAAAACATGAAATTATAAAAGGTATGTGAACCGTCCAGGTTGGTGTATAATTTTATTTGTACTTTTATTACAAAAATATAATAAGTACTTATGTGCACAGATTACATCCAGTTTCTACTACAATGTAAACCAAAGCAACATGGATACCTCATCTAGTTTAAAAAAATATGCTTGACGTGTTAAAGTGTTTGTAGAAACCTACCTACAGAGTTTTTATTTATCATTTATCATGAGATAGAGAAGTAATAGTGCGCAGTACAAGTACTGCTGAATTAGTAAAATCCGTTAATTTTTCCACTAGTCATGCAATGTGGCTCGTGCAACCCTGAAGGCGCCGGAACGTGTACTTAGCTTCGCTTTGTGTGACAAAGTAGGAGGGATCTTGCAAACAGAAAATGCTGGCAAACACAAAAATTAAATGTAATGGTTTCGAAAAGTTAATAATAATTTGGAAAATAATACATCACTACCATTTATAAAATTAAGGAGCTATTTTATCATAACATAACAAAACATCACGCTTGTTATCCCAGAAGGGTTAGGCAGAGGTGTAAACCCACATTTCGCCTGTTATGTTCAGTCCCATGTAATAGGGGGCGAGCCTATTGCCATCAACCGGGCGCAAATCCAGACTCCGGGGTGCTACTGAGAAGTTCTAGATAGAAAAACCCAATAACACTTTGCCCGACTGATTTTGATTTGATTTTGATTGAGGCAAACAATTTAAAGGAGGAGGCAATTTTATCATTAGGTGTAATATGTAGTGTTTTGTTTGTTTGTAAATAAAACGTTTACCGAGTTACAAAGCAGCAACTATTAATAGGTGGTACATAAGTGGACATTATCTTGACATTTAGCTAAGTCATTGTTTGCATTCAAGGGGGTTCCCACGTCACATAGGCACGACAGTAATCAGACCGAGAAAAGTCGGCGAGATTAGAATGTATGACATAACATTACAGCCAGGAGCACTACTATGTACCATCAACTCAGCCGAAAGACAAATGCCTCCCCCAAGCACTGCCACTTCGACCAGTTCTGTGCTTCCCTGACTTTGACCAGCGGCTTCTTGCGGCTGTCACAAGGTCATCGGTCCATCTTGTGGGAGGCCTTCCAACGCTACGTCTTCCGGTACGCGGTCGCCACTGAATCTTTCGGCCCTGTTGGCCATCTGTTCTGAGAGAAAAGTGCCCTGCCCGCTGCCACTTCAGTTTGGCATTTCTTCGAGCTATGTCGGTTACCTTTTTCTCCCGCGGATATAATATGTCTAAGCAATTGTGTAGTGGAATAACGATTGAAACTTTGGTAGATAGGTACTATCCACCTATTTCATAATGGAATGGGTTCCAAAATACTATGTTGCAACAACGTAATAATACAATCGATATGGTAGTAGAAAAACACTCTCAAAAGATGCTCAGTATATTCACATGTTAGTGCTCGCGATTATGATCTGTTGAACCCTTTTATTAGGGACAAATGTCGACCGACTTCACACAACATGTCTGGCGACATGAGTTTTTCCTTCCTCAAAGGCTAGTCCAGATGGTATCCTGCATTTTGTTTCATCATATTTTTAATCCTTAGGTAACGTCTGTAATTTAAAGGCGTGGAGGCCACTGAGAGCACTGCGGTTTCGTCACAACCAGCTAGCACGCCGGCCGCATGCGCTCACGCATTGGTAGGGATGGCTACTAGTGTCGATCGAACGTCGGCTCCCGCTGCATTGTACCAGCGGCATTGTTACAGAAAAATAATGGCGGTATGAGTACAAATAATCTCAACACGGAATGGACTGTGGTGCAGAGGAAATCGTCTAAACGGTATAAACTGATTGGTCAGAAAGGATGTGCGGCCACTTCCCCGAATGGTAAATTCAAAGCAGCGGATGTTAAAGTGCCTTTGTTTATCTCTAATGTAAGTACTGAAACGAGTGAACAGGACATAATTAGCTACATAAAAGAGAAAACCAGTGAGAGTGTTACCTTAAAAATGATTAATATGAAAGTAACGAAGAAATACAATGCTTATGAACTGTTGTTTCTAAAAACAAACTGGACCTGTTTTTGAACGACCAATTGTGGCCAGATGGCATAACTTTTAGGCGTTTCGTACGTTTTACGTACCGAAAACAGACGAAAGTTTAGGTTTAAGTTTTATTATTAGTATAGACTTTTTATTATGTATAGTACGCAAAACAAATATTGCAAGTTTACCAGTTTTAACTGTAAATCATTGAAACGCTCAATAGATAGTGTTAGGGATGTTTGCGAGATGTCAGACATTGTAGCCCTCCAAGAGACGTGGCTTATCCCCCATGATATTCCTTTCTTAGGTACTATAAGTGACAATTTTGAGTATACGGGTAAGTCAGCTTTTGACACATCCGCAGGTCTGCTAGTAGGAAGACCTTATGGGGGAGTGGCCATCCTCTGGAGAAGATGAAGTCATTTTTGAAGATGTATCAATAGTAACATGCACAAGCTCTCGTTTAGCTGCTATCAGAGCTATAATAGGTGATCGTTCTATTATAGTGATATCGGTGTGTATGCCCAACTGATTCGACCGATAACTTTCCTATTTTTACAGATGTTCTAGGTGAGATTGGTGCCATAGTGGCAAGCTTAGATATTGAGAGTGTTTTTGTACTAGGAGATTTTAATGCGCATCCCTACGAATTGTTTATTAGGCAATTAAATAATTTCTTTGATGACCATTCTTGGGTTTGTGCCGATGTATAAAAATTGGGTTCCGGGACAGATAATTACACTTTTGTAAGCGAAGCTCACGGATGTAGAAGGTGGCTAGAGCACTGTGTTGTGTTTTTTTTCTGCTTGGCAGACATTTATTAAAGTGGGTATAGAGGAAGACGTATATATGTCGGATCACTTACCGATATACATTGAGTGTGACTTGAATATAGTGAGGCCTAAAATAGTAACGCATAATGCGCCGCGCTCTAGGGTTATATGGGGGGAAAGGGACGGATCTCCGGTCAAACGTTATCATGATTTGTGTACCAATAGGTTGCGTAACATTGATTTTCCCAAAGAGTTTGCGGAGTGTAGTTATGGGTCTTGCAGCTCGGTAGCACACAAAGGTATATTAGATAATCTGTTCATGGATATTACAGGTATTTTATGTAATGCTGCGGAGTTAACCATTACTGCGGGAGAGTGCAGGCCAAGGAGAGGCAGTGTTGTGTGGATGGAACAGTAATGTACGCGACGCTCACCGGGAGGCCAGGCACAAGTTCAAATTATGGGTAGCACATAAGAGGCAGACGAAATGACCGAGTCGCGTAAAGTATTTAAGGGGCGCCTGAAATGGTGTCAAAAGAACAAAGACCAAATCAAAATGGACATCATAGCAAAGCAAAGAACCACAAATAATTTTGGTGAATTTTGGAAATCCACTAGTAAGTTGGATGCTGGGCCTGGGCTACCGGTGAGAGTAGGAGGGATCAGTGACCCAGTGGGGATTGCAAATATGTTTATGGAACATTTTAAGGTGCAGTCGCCGCTGGGCCCCTCTGTTGCAGTGGGTGATGCTGAGTCCGACCGTAAGACGGGGCAACCACTGATACATTTTCCGGCAAAACAAATAAAAGCCACAATTCAAAACATGAGCAGAGGTAAGTCCCCCGGCCACGACGGACTCAGCATTGAACATTTCAAATTTGCGGGTGTGAACCTGCCGAGTTTTCTTTCCTGGTTCTATGCAATGTGCATTAGTCATTCGTTCTTGCCAGCCGAACTAATGCGAACTATAGTTGTACCTATTGTTAAAAACAGGACAGGGGACATCTCGGACAGAGGAAACTACCGTCCGATTTCCCTGGCAACCACCTTGGCTAAAATACTGGACAGTATGCTTACGCGCAAGGCATCTAGCGATCTTTTGCCATAGCAGACCCATAGACCCCCCGCATACAAACCTTGACAATACGCCTTGAATAGGGTGATTTTGACTTGGTCGGTAAAACGGGAGAATCTACGGGCCAACATATTACCTCGGACCGCTAGTACCCTACGTTCCCTGTTGATGTCTACATTATCCTTAAAGTAATCGGTAAGTATGTGCCCCAAGTACTTAAATTGGTTCATTTTAGTTATGCTCATGCCATTTAGGGTGAAATTAGGTGTATGATCAGGGCTCTTACCGGCGGCCCTAAAGACCATGTACTCACACTTCTTGACATTGTAGACAAGTCTTTGCGCTTCAGCGTATCTTTCTCACACCTTCAGCATATCTCTGATAGATCCATCAGTCGGGCCCAGCAGTACCATGTCGTCCGCGTAGCTGATGTTGTTAATATTAACACCACCAACTCGGCAGCCGACACCCATACCGCTGAGCTCCTCTAGGAGATCATTGACATATAGGTTGAAGAGTCCGGGAGACGTCAACCCCCCCTGCCTCACACCACACTCCAACCCATATGGCTCAGAGAAAGCTCCAGACCACTTGACACTATTTGTCTGATTCGCATACCAATACCGCAGGATTTTCAGAACTTCCTCCGGTACATTCCTGTCCCCCAGCTTTCTCCAAAGCACATCATATGACATCAGGTCGAAGGCTCTGGAAAGATCCAGGAAACAGGCGTACACCGGCGTTTTGCGTTCTGTGTAATACTGGACAGTATTCTTTAGACTCAGCATGGCACTTTCGGTCGACAGTTCAGGTTGAAACCCAAACTGTGCGTCGTGCAAACTTAAATATTTTTTCAAGTATGAGTTAAGTAATGTTTTTAGGATGCTGTTGAGACTGCCCAGGTTCTGTAGTGCATCAGAGATGTTCTCGCAGAACCGAACTGACGGATTTCACGCAGTCATGCGGAAAAAAGTTGCATCACTGATGTTTCGAACACGGGTCAGTAACAATAGCATCCTGAAAACAGTGGCGGAGAGTCCTTACTCCCCCATTCTGAGGCATTTTGTGAGGATGATGGTCAATCAGGGTTTATCACCGTGAAGTGATCGTTCTCTGCGCAACCGGCTTCGGACTCAAAAATTGTGACTGTGTTTTTTGTTTTATGTTATCTTATTTTCTAACACTAGTTTTTAAAGAGTTTACTAACAAAATGGACCACATTATTGTCTGAAATTAATAAATAACAATAAAGGAGACCTGAACTACTGAGTTTGGTTTCGCCAATTAATTTTCTTCTAACAAGGGATATGTCAACTTCGTTTAGTTATTTTGAAGTGAAACTATTCAGAGAGAAATTTCAAGAACGTTTAGTACCATTTCGTTCCATTGTTTCAGTTTGACCAGAGCTTAAAGCATACCTAACACGACAGACACAAGAGTATCGCTGTCCGATAAATATGTTGGGTTTTTTTAAAGCAGACTTAACAAAACAGACCCTCCCGTCCGCTTGACAACACGTGTCTTTTCTGTGCTCTGATACTTAAATCTATTACCAGTGTCAAAAGTTTAAATCATATCCTAAAACCTATGCCGTTGTGTAGCTAAGTGTACAAACCTCATAGTGCGCAAAGTTAATTTTAATTCCACCCAGTTATCTCCAAATAAACACAGTTTTCCTTTTGTAACAATCAGTGCAGTAAAAAAATTATTCACCGGCCGAGCGCACGAATCATGGTGCTTTCGAACAACAGAGTGAGCGGCGAGGTGACAAGGTCAGCGTCCGGCCTTCGGCTCACTTTTTAGTTCCTTGTGCACGTTCGGCTGGGCTCGGCGGCTACTTGGGCCCACGGATACACCGTTCACACGAAGTTTTATCAATTCCGATCTAACTATTCATGCGCACCGTAACTAACTTAGACAGTACAGCTCTCCAAATATCTATAATAATAGTATAGTAATTCCCGCTTGATGATGCCGTTAAATCGCACACCGCCGGCGCTGCAGCTACAAGCATCTAAGACAGCGGCGTCACCAGTGACGACCACTTTGCCCGCCAGTTTCGAGCACGCGCTATCCACTCCACTTACGAGTAGCTCATCTGAACTCACTTTAAATACAAGGCCGGTCTCACCTATTGATGACAACTCATGAGCGCTAGGAAAATCTCTCTCTCTAAAAATATGTGATCTCGAAAACAAGCTCGACAAAATGGAGCAGAGCTCGAGGTCCGCCTTGGACTAAAGAGGAATCAAAGTTCTCTCTGTTAAATACCGTCATTGATACTGGTAGCATACTGAACCTTGCAAAACAACCAAGGGATGTGAAGAACATATTCCGTATAAAAACAAAAGACCCTGCCAATAAACCAATTATTGTCGATTTTACCACCGTAATCCATAAGGAAGAATTCCTAGTAAAGTTCAGGAACCACAACAAAAATTGCTATAAACTTACAACGGAACACCTCAAAATTACTGGTTCTGCAAAACAAATTAACATATCTGAAAACTTATCGGCTAAGAATAAAATGCTGTAAAAATAAATAATCTGGCTAGAGACGCTGCAACAAACGAGTTTCAGTTTTGTTAGGTTCTGTGGGAATTTCACTCCCAAGTTCAATACGAGGCGTATTTCGACCGTATCAAAAAAGGCGCGTGACTAGTTGTTTATCATTGTGTAACTTCATTATCTTATTATGTCGTAATCTTAGTGTTATTGTATTGTTTGAAAATCTACTAATGTAAGTTGAAGTATTTTCACCAATAACTCACCCGTGTAAATCACTCCTCACCTTTCACTCTCACACACATCTTCCCACATTCTTACACACACTCGCACTTCCTACAAACTCTGTATACTCCCCCAAAAAAACGACTTATCAAGCTTAAGCAACTGCTTTTGCGCTGGTTTTCTTCTACTCTTAACTCAATAAACCTGGGGTGGCCGTACTTCGACCACGAGTATGCTTACTCCATCCTAAAACTTTGTTACCCTTTTGTTATTATAATTGAAAACGGATGATCTTACTGTGAACACTAGTGAAGTTGAGCACATTGACGTTTCAAATTGTTATACTTGTTCCCGGAAACAAGTGATACGTTTTTGGATTGTTCTCTCCATGATCTTAAAATACTATACACTAATATTCGTATCCTTAACAGCAATTTTGATAATCTGGTGGTTTTATGAGTAGACTAACGTACTTGCCTGACATTACAACTAAACTGAACTGACTGACTGAACTAAAGGACTTAGGAAAAGTAGGGAAAGACTTTTCGAGTTGTATGGCCTTAAGCCTTATATTAACACGGAAACTTTTAATAGGTATGTTTCTTCTTCCTCAAACTTGAACACTTGTAAGGCAGCTAAAGCCTTATACATTAGCACAAGGTAAAATCCGCAGACAATAAAATAATGGCGGTTTGGAAAATTATCAATAATGAAACGAACAGGATCAAAAAGCAAAATTCAGATTACACACTGGAGACGTCATGTGGTCTCATTTGCGATAGCAAACAAGTTGCTCAGGAATTGTGAATTTCTTTACCAGTGTACCACTAAAATCCAACGAAATCTTAAATTCTTCGCCCTCGCTTGCTTTTTATTTAATAATGGCGAATGTTTTAGCCTGCCCGATTGAATTTAACTTTAAGCATATTAACCCCTTTAAGAGTAATAAAATCTTTTAAGCGTATCAAGATCAAATTGACCGAAGATCTTTGGGGAATGTCTATTAAAGTCTGTACCTCCATAATTGAGACTTTAGCACCTTACTTAGCCTTAATATTTCATTTGTGTGTGGATCAAGGAGTCTTCCCGGATCTAATGAAATACAGTAAGGTAATACCAATTTTGAAATCCGGGGACAGTAAAGGCACTAATAATTATAGACCTCTGTCCATGTTGCCAGTTTTCAGCAAGGTTTTTGAAAAGGTAATGCTTAATCAAATGCTCAATCATATCAACACTAATAAAATACTTCACGAGCAACAGTATGGTTTCACCAAAGGGCGTTGTACGACCGACGCCGGTGTTACCTTATTAAAACATATTTTTAAGGCGTGGGAAGAGGCTCAAGACGCCATAGGAATCTTTTGTGACCTTTCTAAGGCATTTGATTGCGTCGATCACGAAACCCTGCTTTTGAAACTTGAGCATTACGGACTTGGAAAACTTGCGCTCAGTTTAGTAAAATCTTATTTAAATGATAGACACCAGCTAGTTCAAATAAATGGTGTCAATTCACTTGGTTTAAAAGTAAAAATGGGTGTTCTACAAGGCTCGATATTGGGTCCTTTCCTCTTTATAGTATATATTAATGACCTACTCCATTTATTAATAAATCAACCACAAATGGTGTTATTTGCTGACGATACTTCCTTTATTTTAAAGGTAGATAGACGTGCTTCAAATTTTGACGACGTAAATAACGCCCTACTACTTTTCCCAAATCTGTTCACTGCTAATAATTTAGTACTAAATTGTAATAAAGCTAAGTGCATAAGATGTTCTTTACCAAACGTCAAGAGTAGTGATTGTGAGATTGTATTGAATCAAGAGAAACTAGAATTCGTCGATAAAACGGTTTTCTTGGGGATCACGCTCGACTCAAGGCTACAATGGTGTCCTCATTTAACATCTCTTGCAGGACGGCTAAGTTCAGCAGCTTACGCTGTCAGAAAAATCCGTCCATTTACTGATGTAGATACCGCGAGGCTGGTATTTATTAGTTGAGTTTGAGTTTGAGTTTATTATTATTCTGACTGAGTGCTGGTTGATCAAATGCCCCACTACTCCCTTACTAACCGGCTACAATTCACACACTTCATCGTATGAAACTCAGAATGAGGGTGTGGTTGTCTATGTGAGGGATTGCTTTGATACCACTGTCGGAGCACCTATATTTAATGAGGCAAACGTTCTCCTTCATATTGAGCTTTGACTAATTTCCTTGGCAGCTTAGACATTTTGCTTGGTACTTTAATACAATTTAAAACTGTAGCCATTATTGGTGACATGAACCTGAACATTACACCAGGGAGCACCGACCCAAATGCTGATGAATACCTTCATCTTACAGCTTCGCATGCAATGCTGCCAGCCTACACTCTCCCAACTAGACACTCGAACTGCCTAGACCATGTGATACTCCGCACTCAAAGCTCAGCTACTACACTCATCATTAATTCTCTCATCACTGACCACTCTCCTGTTATTATTTTCTGCAACCTCAATATAAAAGCTAAAACTCCCCACTCTACCAGATGAAACATTTATTTTCCTCGGGTTGCAAACAATTTTAAGGGTCCGAAAAACAAAGCACGTAATAGCAATTCGAGGCCAGTACAAAATTCTTTCGGAATCTACCTCTGTTTGACAAAAGAAGGGAGCGAGGGACGCGTCTGTGTGAGTAGATAGATAGCTATAATTAGCTGTAATTTCTTTACAATGTCGATATGTCAACATTTAAGAATATTTCGAGATCTAAGCCTTGTAGAGAAAATCTAGCAGATAAGTATACTTTCCCTAAATACTTTTGTAAACCAATGTTGAATGTACCTGTTGGTGCCCGCTGTTGGTGTAGGTTAATTATATAAGGTACTACTTATGGTACCTAAACATCGTCATCGCGCGCGGTCTTAGGGGGAACCGGCCGACGTCGTACGTCGAGTAAATTGAAATTTTAGGGATACTGTCTTTGTTAATTTTAAGCCTGTGTAAGTGAATTTATTCCCTTGGTCTCCTCTTTAAAAAAAACTCCTTAAAAAAAGGCTCCTTCTGTCTTATTTATGTAGTTATTACTTTTACTAAACTTAAAAATTGTTACAAAATGTATAAATAATGAATACAAGTCACATAATAAAAGTGTTATGCACAATACAATAAAAACATGCCAACAAAAATACCTATTTACCGATATGAGTACATAAATAATACCGTTCTGAGCTATGAATAATAAATAAATAAATGTTGAATAAACACTTATGTTATTATGTTCTTACTTAAAACATTGCTATTACCATTGTTATTATTGATTCATCTATTTAAAATAAAACGAAACATAATAAAGTCGGACAAACGTTACAGTACCAATAAAGAGGAGCAGTGTCTTTGAGATATTTTTTTCGCGCACTGGATCTTCAACGCACTGCTTAGCGCCGAGAGTTGAAAATCCAACAGTGTGCAGCACTCTGTTAGAATTCTCAATGTTGGGTTCAACACCGAGAGTTGAAAATGCAGTGCGCCATAAAATCTCGCCGCGAGATATTTAAGTCCGTGCGAACATAGTCTAAAGAAACGGAACAAACAAAAGCTCCATAGGTTGGTAGATAGGTAGGTAAATAATAATATTTACAAAATATACTTAGGTACCTACTAGTGTGAAACAAGAAACGTTACGGCGATAAAGGTTATACATCAGAATAACACATAGACTATAATTTAGAAAGATTTTATGTGATTTGTCCATAACATAATGATAAGTAGTAAGTAAGTCGGAAAAACGCCAGCCCTCTGAGAGCTATCTTATCGTGCGCTGCCTAAGCCGTATCATGTTATAATGACAAGTAGTAAGTAAGTCGGAAAAAAGCCAGCCCTCTGACAGCTATCTTATCGTGCGCTGCCTAAGCCGTATCGTGTTAGTGTAGACGTAGTATACGAAGATAATGAATCGTGGGATTGTTTGACATAAACAATTCTAAATAAAAGTCCGCGACAGCATACATCTACATTTTATGTGGAAGCTATTATAGCCAAAATAGTGAGCCATAAATGAATTGCTTGTTTTTACAATACACATCTTATAGTATTTAGTTAATTCTCAAAAAATATTACCGTTATTGCTTTTGTTTATTTCCTACAAAGCCCCTTACATTATTGCTGTTCATTTACATCTCAAATTTTGTTCACGTATACCAAACGTATTCATTATCATTCAACGTAAGGGACATGCTATCTTTAAAACTATAGGATGTATTGATTTTTTGCTATTTTAGCTTAAAATAGTAAAGAAATCTAAGAAACTTTGTCCTAGACACTTTTTACATCAAACGTATGGTTAAAAAAATTATTGTCAGTTTGGTTAACAAAAAAACTTATTTTCGCTCTCCTGAAAACCTTAGTTTTGTCCCTTACGTTATTTTATTTTTCCAGTATCGATGTGTGAACGATGTAGAAAGACGTGCACATTAAAGGCGTACGTAATGAAAAACATAAAAAACAAAAAATACAAAAAATCTGAAGAAAAAAAAACCGTGGCAGCCAAGAGATGACCAGTCCCCACAGACGGCGCCCGTTCTCGAACATGACGTATGAATCAGCACCATTCAGCTCAACCATCTTGAAGGCGAGACATTTGAGTTCGCGTAACATACTCTCAGCCGCCAGGGCACATTCAAATCAATGACAGACGTGCCCAGTATAGGGTAGCTTTATAGTAGGTAGAGGTACATAGTGCTCACACGTGTGCTTTGCAATTATACAATATTAAAATATTGAATTTATACAGTGCAAAGAAATGTTTACAATCTTCAGCAGCTCCAACAATATTTCAGAATGCTAATCAATTGTTTATACGCCCTTGTGGAGCAGAACCAGCGTTGAGCCAAGCATTTTTGTCAGAGATGTAATCCTCCAACTTATAATATGCTTGGCTGCATAGTGTGCGTTTGATACAAGTTTTAAACTTCGTTCATTCAGTTGGAGTATGTGGGGAGGTATTTTATTATAACATTTTAAACAGTACCCCAAGAAGGATGAATCTACTTTAGCCAGCCTGAAACCCGGTTGAACCAATTGGTCCCTATTTCTAGTCCCATAGAGTTGTGTCTTTCACCTCTTTTACTGAAAAGATTTAAGTTTTTCCTTACGTACATGACGTTTTCATATATATATTGACAAGGTACGGTCATGATGATAATATCTTTAAACATTTCCCTTAAAGAATCGCGCCTGCGGAGGCCATCTATTGCTCTGATGGCTCTTTTTTGCAGAATAAAAATAGACTCGTTGTCTGCAGCGCGGCCCCATAATAAGATACCGTAAGACATGATACTATGAAAGTAACTGAAGTAGACTAGCCTCGCAGTATCTACATTAGTAAACTGACGGATTTTTCTTACAGCATATGCTGCTGAGCTTAGCCGTCCTGAAAGAGATGTTAAATGGGGACCCCATTGCAGCCTTGAGTCGAGCGTGATCCCCAAGAAAACCATTTTATCAACGAAAAGGTTTCGTGATTAACGCAGTCAAATGCCTTGGAGATGTCACAGAAAATTTCTATGGCATCTTGGGCCTCCTCCCACGCTGTAAATATGTGTTTTTAGCAAAGTGACACCAGCGTCAGTCGTGCAACGACCTTTGGTGAAACCTTAATGCTGGTCGTGTTAGATTTTGTTGATGTAAAAATGATTAAGCATTTGATTGAGTATTACCTTTTCGAACACCTTGCTGAATACCGGCAACACGGATAATGATCTATAATTGTTGGTGCCTTAGCTATCCCCAGATTTAAAAAGTGGTATAACCTTACTGTATGTCATTAAATCCGGGAAGACTCGTTGATCTACACACAAATTATATATTAAAGCATGGTGCTATAGTCTCGATTATGCATGTACAAACTTTGATGGATATTCCCCAAAGATGTTCGGTCAACTTGATTTTTATTTGCCGAAAAGCTTTTATAACTATCATAGGGTTTATTTGTTTAAATTGAAATTCAACCGGGCAGCCTGGAACGTTCGCTCTTAATAAATCAATTGAGACTTTGGGTGAGAAATTTATAACTTCCGTAGTTTTAGATGGTATATTAGTAAAATAATTTACAAATTCTTGAGCTACTTCTAAGTTAGAGCATATGGCACCACGTGAAGTCTCCAATGTATATTCAATGTTTGGTTTTTTTTTTCTACTAGTTTTGTTATTTATAACTTTCCAAACTGTGTTTATTTTATTTTCTGCTGATTTGATCTTGTTGCTAATATACAGGGCTTTAGCTATTTTGCAGGTATTTCAAAAAAAAATTGGAATATGTAGCAACATACTTATTGAAAGTATCAGTGTTTATGTAAGGCTTAAGGCCATACAGCTCGAACAGTCTTTCCCTACTAATCCTAATACGTCTAGTTGTCCAGTCACTAAATATAAAATTAGGGCAAATATTTTTTGTTTTCTTTTCAAAAGTTTTATTGAATTCAGTGTGCACTAATGAAAAGAAAGCCTCATAAAATTTATTTGCATCGTCCATATTATGGCCATTATGGCCAAGAACATTTAACTTATTATTTAGGGTACTATTAAATCTATTTAATTTTCCAGTAGTTATTGGTCTAAATTGTATTTGCAATTTTTGTAAAGGTGTTTTAAACCTAAAAGTTACCGTTTGTCCACTATGATCAGACGGCAGATAATTTACGATGGCTTTCACTAAAAATCAAATTCGCAGAAGACATTATCAATACAAGTAGCAGATTGGAGTTACTCTAGTCGGTTCTGTAAAAACACTAAATAAATTGAAAGATTTAAAAAGGCTTAGTAATCTACTGCTATTTGAATTATTTACCAAAATATTAATATTAAATCACCACAAATAATTGCGGCTTTGTTGCTGGATGCAAGTTTCGCTAGGCCATCTCCCATTATTGACTTAAATAAAGAAAAGGTCTGATAATTAGGGGGTCTGTACACGCACACTACAACATGCTTATCTAGGTCAACACAGGACAGTTCGATGCAATGTTCAACAGATAAACCAACTATGTCATTGTGTTGCTCTCTAATCTTGATTAAAAATTGTTTAAAATCTAATTTTAAACAATTTTTAATCAATACTAGAGACCCTCCACGCAGCATAGATTTACGGATAAAACAAGTGCCCACACTATAGTTCTCATAATTAATTAGCATTTGGTAATCCCTAAACCAATGTTCAGTAAAACAAACAATGGTGCCGATTCTCTTGTACACCGAACTAAACTAACTAAACTATCACAAAAAATCCTTACTTTTTACTATGAAAATCTTGAAGCTATTCTGCGAAAAATAATCTCTAAATTTAAAAATAATTTTGACACAACTATAATCGAATATGACAATCGCGAGTCCACGTATTTTTTTTTTCTTTTGGTTTCGCAACGTCTTTGTTAGAGCCGGAGACAGCCTGGGGCAGCCTCGACGTGTTTTATAGGGAAGTTTTGACTTTTTGCGTGGAAAATAAAAAATAAAAAAAATCTAAATGTAGAGATTTGGTGGTTTCAGGGTTGCAAAGGGGGTCGAAATTTTCATTATTTTTGTGATAGGACACACCGTTTTCGAGATATGAGCAAAAAAAGAAAAAGAAAGTTAAAGTACCGTTTTTGCACGTCTGAAGTCGAGGTGTTGGTGTGAATTTTAGTCCACGCCACCTAATTTTATTCCACACCTTTTTAATCGCGATTAAAAATAGTCAGATTCATGTTCAGATTTAGTTAGACAATCAAATTTTTTGTTGAAAAACGTAAAATTCAGAATAGAAAAATTGCCATTTTCACAAAATTAATAACTCAGTGCAATCTTAATGCTGTCAAACTAAAATATAGTTAAGTTGTGTCACTATAGTCAATTTCAGAATGGAAAATCGTCATTTGACAGAATTAAACCAAATTTTAGTGATTTTTAGTCTAGTTTATAGGCATTTGTGACAAGAGAATCGGCACCATTGTCAAACTTTGTTTTTTCTAAAAACATTTCAATTTCTAATAATTTGGAAGAAATACCTTGAATATTTTGATAAAAAACTTCAAGGCATTCTGCTGACTTTCTTTTCGATAATTACGTATTTTTTAGCAAGAAGATACCTTGTTGTTGTTGGGTATTAGAATATTCTTCCTGGTACCTTCTGTTGTCTTACAAACTAGTTTAAACGATTATCCGGAGTTAAGCCCAAGACTTCAATGTCATCACCAGACGGTGAGCTCGTAGTGAGTGAGGGACATGGAACCTCCTTCGTACAATTTGTAGAACTACCTCATTTTTAGTATTATTACTAACTATTGTGGTGTTAATAACACAAGACTTCGACATACTACTTATGTCTGAGTTTATATAAAAAGCTAGCGTGTGTCTAAAATTATCAAACCTGTATATCAGTGCGCGATTTACTGTTTGGCATTCTGAAAACAGATGCTTGTGCAAAGTCCGGCTTATTTAGGATCTTACTACGCGTTACATTAAATGTTTTATCAGCCAAGCCTGTTTGCGTCGAATGGCGAATGGGATCAATACATTTCGGCTGTTTGTTCCTCAACCGAGGCATATCCACTTCTGGCATGCTTCGAGAAACTTCTTTCCTTCTTCAGATGAGAGATCGATGTATACTTTTTTTTTTCACTTCCAGACACAAACACCAGTGTAGGCCTGGCTCTTGTACTAGGGTTTCCTGTATTACAAGAGCCAATACGAAATTATATTTATCCTTACAACGCTGGCATTCTAAGTAATCCGTTTCTGTCAGTTCATTACAAACAGCACATACACTCATGATTATTCGATGCACACGCACTGCAGCGACGATGACAAGGACGAAAAATAACAACTGTCTCTTATCGCAGAGGGGTGCTTTTAGCACGCGCACCGATTTTTTTTCCACAATATGTAAATTCTATAACACTGGAATATGTGGCTTTTTTGTTTACACAACGGTACTTATTAGCGTTACCGAAACGATATGTCTTTAGTTAATGTAGATAATAAAGGGCGTCACGTCTCCTTCCTACCGTGAATAGGTGCGATCATTAGTTACTTGTTTTCGTCTATATGTTTAGAGGCCACCGGGCGGGCGGAGTGGCATGTATTAAGTCATCATTTTGTTTTGAAGAGGTAAAGTATGAGATTATCTCAGCCAACACTATTTTCAACAAGGTTCTTAGGGGGAATTCCTTTGCCATGCATGCAACCCATCAAACTGTTGGAACTAGAATCTTACTGTCACAGGAAAAAAAACTCGTTCTGATATTTTGTCAGTTTATTTTATTTATTTATATGTATTTAAACAGGTTGGCAGTGGGGACATCGACACGCAAAAAGAAGACATTTTTCGTCAGTAATACATAGCATTTTTCATAAGTGTAAAATGTATGGAAACGCAATTCTTTATTTGTTCTGAATCATAAACTGAATCCAAGGTTTTGGGCCGATGTCCCTGCCAACCTGTATATACCTTATTGTACACAAGGTTATATATTACAAAAATAACACTACAAAATATACAATAGGCTTCCTTATCACTTACTGCGATCTCTTCCAGCCAAGCTTGGAATGGTTTTGTGGACATAAAATGAGATTGTCTTTGGTGCAAATAAAAAGTTTCAGTAAACCCAAGATATCATAACCTACTTTGATTTGATTGAATTTACAAAAGGTTTATTCCATGTTCCCTATTGATAAACAACATACATTTATTTAATATCGTTAGCCAATAGTTTACTGAAATATTAATGTTGGCAAATTAAATCCGTCAGCGTCTAGCGCCGTCAGTACTAATGAAAGGTGAGTCATCACCTGCCTGGCCTTCCCATATATATATTTGCTGCGGTCGGCTTCCAGTCCAACCCATTACCATATTTTATAAACATAATTAATTACTTTAGCCTTAACCAAAATACAAAATTTTGGTGTCCAGCGGGTGCATTAAAAAAAAGTTTCGAAAAAGGGAAGGTTTGCTAATTGTATACGAGAGATCTTAAAAGTTAACAGATGTAGAAACCGCGCGTTTGGTCTATTTAAGCTACTTCTACAACATTATGTCGTATGGCATTTTCCTGTGGAGTCGGGCTGCTGACATTGAATACATTTTTATTTTAACAAAAGAGACCTGTCAGAGCCATGTACAATCTACCTCGTCGCGAATCTCTCAGGGAACTATTTAAAAAGATTAATATTATTACTTCCATTACTTTCACCGAAGTGAAATAAATAAAAAAAATTGTTAGAAAAAATGCATACAAAGTCGTGATAGTATTCATTAGAATTAACATTATGAATCCTACTTACTAATCCTATTTACAAGGAAAACCAGGAAGACCTTTATTCAATCAAGCGGTTTTATTCACGGTTTGCTTACTTCTTATACTATTAGGTTAATACTATGAGGTAAATAATATTCATAACTATAACATAATCTAAAATAATATTATAAAGAGGAAAGATTTGATTGTCTTTTTGTATTGAATAGGCTCCGAAACTACTGGACCGATTTGAAAAATTGTTTTACCATTAGAAGCCGACATTATCCCTGATGAACATAGGCTACTTTTTATATTTTAATTTATAGAAAATACGAATTCCACACGAACGAAGTCGCGGGCGAAGTGCTAGTAATATTGTTAAAGTGTATGTTTCATGTTTGGATGTTTGTTACTAAATCGCGCAAAAAAGACTGAACGGGTTCGGATTCATTAATATTTCAAGGTGATTTGATCAATATGTTATTGCCAGTGAGTTTATAATAATAATACTATTAATCATTTATTTCAGATCTTACGATTACATCCATATTTGTTAGTAAAATGGTAGTACAACTCTGTTTTCCTGTTTAAATAAAGTGATTGGACATATTTTCAAAACGAATAGCGTCATATAGCCACCTTCGTTTTATCTTGAGATAAAGCTTATATCGCGAATGAAACTGATGACTATAGTACCAATTTTGTGCTGTTATACAATTCATTCTTGTCGGCTCATTTGTGAGGTGCACATAACCGTGACTGGAATTTCAAGGTAGCGGGTTTTGGAGCACCGACACTGACTAGACAGATTTCGCCTGTTTGCTTGATCACTTGATAAACATGTTTTATAAAGAAAAACATCCGTCTCTCAGACAACATTTGTCAGAACCGCGGTTATCATAATGATCGCCTTGCTCGTTGTCGCGTTCTTGTTAACAATCATATTTTATTTATTATATTATCTATCGACAAAGAAATTCAGTTACTGGGAAAAGAAGAATGTGCCTTACATTAAACCACTGCCCTTATTGGGCAACTACGGAAGACTTATCTTGCAACAAGAGTATTCTGGTCAGTTAGTACAAAAACTATGTCAAAAGTTCATCGGTCAACCTTACTTCGGAGCTTTCTTTGGCACGGAGCCTGTTCTCGTGGTGCAGAGCCCCGAGATCATCAAAGACGTGTTGATTAAAGATTTCTCCTACATCAACGGCAGGGAAGTAACCAAATACACCCAAAGGGAAGTTGTTACACAAAACCTGTTCTTCAGTGGCGGCGATAGGTGGAAAGTAATGCGTCAAAATCTGACTCCACTCTTTTCTTCAGCAAAGATGAAGAACATGTTCCATTTGATAGAAAAGTGTGATTTCGTTTTCGAAGATATGCTCGACTATGAAATTGGCATTTCTGATGTCGTCGATGTGAGGCACATGATTGCAAGGTACACCATGGACTGCATATGCTCCTGCGCTTTCGGTGTTGAGTCCAATACCATGTCAACAGAAGATGATAATCCCTTTACGGTAATTGCAAATAACCTATTCGAAGCTTCACCCTTTCGTGGTTTCAAACTCATATGCAGGTCCGTATGGCCTGCCATTTTCTACAATTTGGGACTCCGAGTTTTCCCTTCTAAAATAGATAAATTCTTCACAAATCTCCTGAAAAATGTGTTTAAAAGCCGAGACTACAAGCCGTCACCGAGGAACGATTTCGTAGATCTGATCCTGACTTTTAAGAATGAGAATTACATAACTGGGGACAGTTTAAGTAACGCAAAGACTGGCGCTGATAAGAAGATACATTTGGAAGTGAACGATGACTGGTTGGCGGCGCAATGCATCGTGTTTTTTGCCGCGGGTTTCGATACATCAGCTACCACTATGAGCTTAACATTGTTTGAGATGGCTAAGCACCAGGAGGTGCAGCAACGAGCGGCCGAGGAGGTGGACGAGTTTTTGAGACGACACGGGAATGAATTGAAGTATGAGTGCGTGAATGAGCTGCCTTACTTGGAGGCTTGTATGTACGAGACTCTTCGCAAATACCCGGTTATTGGGAATCTTACCCGTGAGGTCATGGACGACTACGTCCTCCCTACGGGCCTGAAACTAGATGTCGGCGTCCGAGTCCATATTCCAGTCTACCACATGCACAACGATCCTGAATACTTCCCGGAGCCGCAGAAGTACAAGCCAGAACGGTTCCTGCCTGAAAATAAAGACGAAGTTAAACCTTACACGTTTTTCCCGTTTGGATCTGGACCCAGGCTATGTATAGGTAAATATTATTATTTTAATGCTATGAAAATTGGTCATCATCTGTCCAGCCTCATCACGTCTGTATACAAAATGACTATTTGGAAGTCTGTTGTGCCATTTTGTTTTCTGTCAGCCATTGGTGTGTCGGAAATTGTGTAGTAAGTTTCTTACCAGGTCTGTGTGTTTTTCAAAGGTCAATGTCATAGAAAAGCAGCCTTTTATGGCATTGACCTTTGAAAAAGTGCCGATTAAGTTCTTTTAAATTAATTTTGTTTTTTAATTCAGGAATGCGGTTCGCGAAGATGCAAGCGCTGCCTGGTCTCATTACGTTTCTGAAGAAGTACAGAGTTGAACTGGCTGATGGCATGCCGGAGACTGTGACCTTTGATCCTAGGACCATTTTGATACAACCTAAGGGCCAGGGTATCATGCTTAAGATAACTGAACGCGAAGGCTGGGAGGGGAGAAGATTAGTTCGAGGTGGAAACATAAAAAAATAAACTTTAATTGAGAAAGCACATAAGTCCTCACTGTGGTTCATCGCCCACACAACTTGACATGATATGAGAAAAAATTACGTCATATTGTGTAACTCAAACATAGGGCTGTCTCATGAGTTTTTATACATTAGTTAGTTTGAGTAGTACACCCACATTTCGCCAGTTATGCTTAAGTCCCATGTAATAGGGGGCGAGCCTATTACCATAAACCGGGCACAAATCTAGATTTCGGGCTGTCAAAACTGATATCTCTCTTTTGTCTGTACTATGTATTTTGTGCTGTTCAGTTTATATATAAGTATGTAAATACATTTGATGCTGTGCACTTGTTTACTGTTTTCATTTACAAATCTCTATATCGTACTGAATTTTTTGTAAGAAAACCCATTCTGAGTAAAGCTTTGCCTTTGTACATAAGCTGTCTTTATAATAACATAAGTGATATCGTTTTATAAATTACGTGTACAATTTGAAAGAATAAGAATAGGCATTTTGCTTGTGACCTCATTTTCGTCATCAGCAACCAAACACAAGTGAACTATTACAGAAAAGTGAAAACTGTAACAGTTGCGGCGGTTAAAATACCAATGATTCGTAATGGGTGTCATTTTCATGGTTCTGACAAGCATGAAAACCACCATTCTTCATTTTTAATAGTGCACTTGTCTTCATGAACGCTTCATATTCTGATGTTAACTCATGTATATTTGTACTTTTGATTGTGATTTCTAACAATAATAAATAAGTCTGTACATTTCATTTCTTAAATTCGCGAAAGGACTTGATAACTGTGCTCTGTGTGTGTGTGTACGTGCTTGAATTAAAATGACGAGTTTGCAATGTGTTAATAACAAACTAATAAAATCTTATAATACACACACACACACACACATACACAGCACAGTTATAAAGTCCTTTCGCGAAACTACTATCAAGAGATAGATACGCGAAACTACTATAGGAGGAGCAGTTTCTTATCTCAACGTAAAAATGGCCAGATAGTTAGTTAAATTGCTCACATGCAGTCACAAACCTCAATCCAAAACAACAGCAAAGAACTGAACGGAACTGAAAGACAGATATTAATTACCTGTCAATAAATAATAGCCGTATGAACAAAACAAATTGATGACGAAAATTATTCCTATAATTAAATCGTTAACTATTATGATTTTATGCAACAATAATGCATTCCTAGGTGTAACATATAAATGATTAATTGTATTTAATGTTGTCACTACTCCTAATAATTCATTCTCATTTCGATATTTGTGTTATTCTTTAACTTCTAAAAATAAAGCCGGCCGCTCCACCGGCCTGCAGCCCGGTCAGTGATTGAGAGGGTTGGAGGTAAAGACGAGACAGTAGAACACATTCACGCACACCATAAGTCTATGATGAAATGAATTCACTGAATTTTCAGTGATGTATTTTTAGCTCATTATATATATTAAAACTGTGATGTACAGAACCCAGAAATAAAGAATGGTGTATGTTTAAGCAGCTTTAGAAACTCAAAGACAGATCGAAACTCAACGAAGTACGAAAGTAAAGAAATCAAAAGAGAGAGCCAAAAGAGCGAGCCAAAAAAGCCTGTTAAAAACTTGCAGCTGCCTTGTATAGTCCCTGGCCGACCTTCTAGAAGTTACTTTTTAGTTTTTCAAACATAAATGCAAAATCTTCGTATTTGGATAACGGCCATAAAGAATAAATATGGCTTATGTTGAGAGCTTGGCTTTACGCTAGTGTTTTCAAAAGCTTTAAAATAAATAGCTGGCCTCTTAGCCCTATAGCATAGAAAAAGAAAAAAATACAGATGTAAGATAAAATGTCAAAACATTAAAATTTAAGTAAAATAATAAGAGATCACATGAAATAAGATAATTGGATATGGAAAATAGACAGAGGTAACTAAAGGTTTGCCTTTCAGCAGTACAACAATTATCAGTTATAAATGTAAGTTAAATGAGTGTCATACAATTTTCATAAAGATTTTGGTACCTACTGAATCATAGAAAGATTTGCTGTACAAAACGGCTCCTTAGGTGTTAAATAGATAAATAGATTATAAGATGTGATTGTTGTGTACCAAAATACCACATTTAAAGACCCTTTTAAAGAATTACAGACCCATTTCGCTCCTAAGCCACTTATAAAAGTAATAATAATAATGGATCAAATGGATCACAAGATCGCACGCTCGCTTGGCGGCTCAGTACCAGACGGCTTTGGAGTTTGGTTCGCTACCCCAGTTCCTAACAACAGGAGTTACCCACCTGCTCCATAAATCAGGTAGCACCGCGGAACCCAAAAATTATAGGCCGATCACGTGTTTACCGATGGTCTATAAAGTGCTTACATCCATTTTGAGAGCTAAAATTAACAAACATATAGACACCAACTTCATCATGTCTGCCTCTCAAAATGGATGTAGGAACGGGTCCCGCGGTACTAAGGAGCTACTCCTCATTGATATGGCCATTAGCCAACAGGTTCGTCGTTCCCGAAAGGATCTGTCGACATGTTGGATAGATTACAAGAAGGCCTATGACTCGGTGCCACATACGTGGCTCATGAGGGTGCTGGAGTTGTATAAAGTAGATGCAACTCTGCGCACCTTCTTGATGTCATGTATGGGGCGATGGAGGACGGTCCTTCGCTATCCAGGATGTCGGAATATCCTGAGGAATAGCGAGCCGATAAGGATCGAGCGAGGCATATTTCAGGGCGATAGTTTGAGCCCGCTTTGGTTCTGCTTAGCCTTGAATCCTCTAAGCACACTGCTGGAGGATTCAGGTCTAGGCTATCGGCTGAGGAGAGGTGGTCAGGTTATATCTCACCTTCTGTACATGGATGATCTAAAAATCTTTGCCCCCAACAATTTGCAACTAATGGAGCTACTGAAAGTAACTGAAACTTTCAGTAGCGCCATCAGGATGGAATTTGGTATGGACAAATGTGTGGTCATGCATGTAAAGCGAGGGGAGATTGTGGAATCCGTGGGAACCCAACTCTCGGATTCCATAAACGTCAGAGCCCTCTCCGCATCCGAAACCTATAAGTATTTGGGTATGTCGGAAGCGTTGGGCATCAATGGTACTGACATGAAGCAATCGTTGAAGGAGCGCTTCTTTGGCCGCCTGAAGAAAGTGTTAAATAGTCTTCTGTCAGGCGGAAACAAGGTGCGCGCCGTTAACGGTTGGGTCATGCCAGTTTTGATGTACTCTTTCGGCATACTCAAATGGACTCAAACCGAACTCGACGCCCTGGATAGGAGGGTCCGTACACTGCTGACTGCAAACCGAATGCATCACCCACGGTCATCGGTAATGAGACTGTATATCCCGCGAAAGTGTGGTGGTCGAGGCTTTTTAAACGCTAAGACCCTACACAATCGCGAGATATGCAGTCTCAGGGAATATTTCCTAGAAGCCGACGTGGGGATGCATCGTGATGTGGTCGCGGTGGACAAGGGCCTCACCCCGCTCTCCTTGGCTAAAGAGAACTGGCGCAAACCTGTAGTGCTTGACACTAATGATCGCATGGAAGTATGGCAGAGTAAGGAGCTTCACGGACGCTTTTTCCGGGCCCTACATGGACCCGATGTAGATCTTTTAGCGTCCGTAGCCTGGCTGCGTTTCGGTGACCTCTTTGGAGAAACCGAAGGTTTTGTCTGTGCAATTATGGACGAAGTTATGATGACGAACAATTACCGGAGATTTATTGTGAAAGACGGCACGGTTGACATCTGTCGGGCATGTCACCGTCCGGGGGAATCAATAAGACACATTATCTCCGGTTGTTCTCGTCTGGCTAACGAAGAGTACTTGCATAGACACAACCTTGTAGCCAGGATTATCCATCAGCAACTTGCTCTGAAATACAGCCTTGTGGAATCGGAAGTGCCGTACTACAGGTACGTGCCCGACCCAGTTCTCGAAAATGGAAATATCACATTGTACTGGGATCGATCCATCATCACTGACAGGACTATTGTTGCCAATAAGCCTGATATAGTGGTGGTGGATCGAGTACAGCGGCGCACAATGATTGTTGACATAACGGTCCCGCATGACTGTAACCTCGTGAAAGCCGAGAAAGATAAAGAAATCAAGTATCTTGATTTGGCTCGCGAGGTTGTCGACATGTGGGATGTGGACTCAGCAATCATTGTGCCGATAGTCGTGACAGCCAATGGCTTAATAGCCAAGAGCCTTGACAAACACCTGAGGAGGCTCTCGTTGGGCAGCTGGATCAAGGGCGTGATTCAGAAAGCGGTACTTCTGGACACGGCTCGCATTGTCAGGAGGTTCCTCTCTCTGGAGCCCTGACCGCCGGTAGCTTGGACCCTGTTCCCGATACCGGTGGGATACTATTTTTTATATTTTTAAATGTTTTTTAATTATTTTTTTTCAGATTTTTTAAAAAATATTTAAAAATGTAATTTATAAGTTTGTAAAATATAATAAAGGAGATAATAATAATAATAATGTAATACTAAATGGCAATGGTAATAATATATTGCAATTAAATGAAAGAAAGTTTAAAACTCATGTTAAAAATACACTTTATAATCAAGCATATTACACATTAGAAGATTATATCCTAGATAAGAATGCTTGGAAACATGCTGGACCTGCTCCATAGGACAATCTAGAGGCTAGACAAAATCATACTATTTGCTTATTATATTGTATATTTGGTTATTTTTACTTTACTCACACACTGACTTATTAATAGTTAATATTTTAGGAAAATCATATATTTCTACAATTGTTTGTAAATATGTGAGCACAATGTACCTATCACGTGATTAATTTATATGCCTTTGCTTTATTTTTAATTTTTTTGTACCAGTTGTGGTATAGTATTTTTTTTCTTGGTGCATCGTCTTCACATATAGAAATATAATAAACTTATACAAAATATTGTAAAACATTTTAAAAGAGTAACGGTGGAGTTTCTTGCCACTTCTTCTCCATAAGAAACTACCTTCTGGAAGTGGCGCCTAGAATCAGTTCTATTTTTAATGTAAATTTTGACGTTCGAAAGTGCCTTTTTATGGGCCTATTTGAAATAAATGCTTTGACTTTGACTTTGACAACACCGTGTCAATAAAACGTCTGAATTTCCAATTTTAACTAATACTCGTAATATTAGTGAAAATAATTTTGACCAAGTCTTACAATAGTTTTTCAATCGAAACGAAACCTGAAAATTGAAAATTACTTTAAAACCAAAAAAGAGACCATAACACATCAAAATGTAACTTTAATCAAAAACTACAGAATCGGAGCACGCCCACCACCTCCGGACTCATCGCTCAGCTCCACCTCGCCGCCGCCGGTACCCAGCACTACTATGAGCGCTGTGACGACACCAGCCGCGGTAGTTGCGTCGAGCTCGAGCGACGAGTATTTCTCCCCGCCCACGACGCCACCACCTGCTTGTCGACGAGGAGGACGCCAGCCGCTGGACGGCTCAGGACCTCGAGGCCCACCGGCCTCTGATAGGGTCCCAGCTCCCGGCGGAAGTGTGCAGCGCATGAGATGGACAAGATCCATCAACGAAAACGTCTGCGCTCATACTATGGGGCTACAGAGGGGGGGAAACAATCTGACCGCGTACCGTGTTCGGATGATCTCTCTTTTTCAGGTGCTTGAGCCAGCTGTCAACGTTTCGGCACAACGACTGTCGGATCAGGTGCGGGTCATCCAACGTAATCATATGTTGGATGACACTGTGCTTGATCACCTGCGAAGTGAAATGCAGAGCAGCCATGTCATCGCCCCCCCGTCGCAGACTGTTGTGGTACTACCACAGTCCAACACAAATCAAGCTGACGAGGGAAGTGATGATAGGGCTACAAACGTAAGTACCCAGTGCAATGAGGAATTGAGGAGTGCTTCGGAGTGTGCGATTCGGGAATATCGGTTCATGTCGCCCGAACTTAGACCACGCTTACCTCGTTTGCCCATGCATAACAAAAATAGGGCGCTGGTGGCGGTCCTGGATTCGCATTTATCAAACTATTTTGATGACTGCGAAGACCTCACCGATACTCATTCGATTCTGTACTGCGCGACTGTAGCGGCATGTCGTGTAGCTCACGTCAAATTTCCCAATGACTCTAGAGCTACGCGACCGAAACCAACCGTACCAGCTTGGCAGTGCAGAATTGAGCACCCTATTAGTGGGGCCAGAGCGCTAATCGGCAAACTAATCTGCTTCAGTGACGGCAATACTCATCCAAGAGTGATGCGCTTTGTGAGGCGGGCGTTCTTAGGGACAGATATTAGATCTCAGAACTATCTGTCCTGCGTCACAGAGCGCATCGACTTCCTGAAGCAGAAAGTGTATGCATGGGCTAACCGTATTCGTAGGTATAAGCGGCGAGTAGAGCGATACACTCAGAATCGCACCTTCCAGAGCGATGAAAGGTGGGTTTATAGGGGTTGGGAGCGACCGAACCAAGGTGTGGCTGACACGTGCCTGCCAGATGCCATGTGTTCTTTCTGGCGCAGTATCTGGTCGGTGCCTGTCAGTCACACCGAAGGTGACTGGACTCGGGAAGTCGAGCGAGCCTGCAATCCAATACCAGAAATGGGGGCTATTACTATCTGCCTCCAAGATGTAGCTCGTGCAGTCCGTCCGTTGCCTACCTGGAAGTCTCCAGGGCCGGACGGACATCAGAACTTTTGGATCAAATGGTTCACAAGATCGCACGCTCGCTTAGCGGCTAAGTACCAGATGGATTTGGACTTTGGTTCGCTACCCCAGTTCCTAACAACAGGAGTTACCCACCTGCTCCATAAATCAGGTAGTACCGGGGAACCCAAAAATTATAGGCCGATCACGTGTTTACCGACGGTCTATAAAGTGCTTACATCCATTTTGAGAGCTAAAATTAACAAACATATAGACACCAACTCCATCATGTCTGCCTCTCAAAATGGATGTAGGACCGGGTCCCGCGGTACTAAGGAGCTACTCCTCATTGATATGGCCATTAGCCAACAGGTTTGTTGTTCCCGAAAGGTTCTGTCGACATGTTGGATAGATTACAAGAAGGCCTATGACTCGGTGCCACATACGTGGCTCATGAGGGTGCTGGAGTTGTATAAAGTAGATGCAACTCTGCGCACGTTCTTGATGTCATGTATGGGGCGATGGAGGACGATCCTTCGCTATCCAGGATGTCGAAGTATCCTGAGGAAAAGCGAGCCGATAAGGATCGAGCGAGGCATATTTCAGGGCGATATAGTTTGAGCCCGCTTTGGTTCTGCTTAGCCTTGAATCCTCTAAGCACACTGCTGGAGGATTCAGGTCTAGGCTATCGGCTGAGGAGAGGTGGTCAGGTTATATCTCACCTTCTGTACATGGATGATCTAAAACTCTTTGCCCCCAACAATTTGCAACTAATGGAGAAAGAAAGAAAGAAAAGAAAAATATTTTATTTGGGACACGCACAGGGAATACAAATAGTAAAAAAATAAAAAAATTACAAACAATGTATAAACTAACAGCATAACAACAAAAAACAGTAAAAAGACCTATGCGAGGCCAAAAAGGCTCCTATCTCAGCATAATGCTGCGATTCTGACAGAGCCCGTTATGATGCCACGGACACATATACGGACATCAATAAATCCTAATATGGGATTTAAAAAAATATAAAAAATGATAAGTAAATTAATAAATAAGTTATTATATACGGCAACAAAAATAAATATATATGTAAAGAAAATCACTACACTCGTGTTGTTCCTTTTCTTAAGATTAGTTATCTGTAGACTCCTATTAGATGTCAAATGATACCGACTGTCGTTAGTGACAGTTATTTTAAATATGTGGAATTTAGGTTATTTTATTTGAGAAAAACGTGTTTGATTTAAGTTTCCTGTGCATATTACAAAAACCACTAGATTAAAGGCTTTAAATGTTGTTTTTGTTATTTCAGGTAAGTTATTTATTAGGATAGTGTAATTTATTTTAATCTTTGTATTTAATTGGCTGGAAATAAAAGTTAATTTGTTATTTCAGAAACGCAAATACAGTCTTTATTTCATAAAAGCATAATACCATTATATATATCGTATTATTTTGTTTACAATTTAGGAGCTACTGAAAGTAACTGAAACTTTCAGTAGCGCCATCAGGATGGAATTTGGTGTGGACAAATGTGCGGTCATGCATGTAAAGCGAGGGGAGATTGTGGAATCCGTGGGAACACAACTCTCGGATTCCATAAACGTCAGAGCCCTCTCCGCATCCGAAACCCATAAGTAGTTGGGTATGTCGGAAGCGTTGGGCATCAATGGTACTGACATGAAGCAATCGTTGATGGAGCGCTTCTTTGGCCGCCTGAAGAAAGTGTTAAATAGTCTTCTGTCAGGCGGAAACAAGGTGCGCGCCTTTAACGGTTGGGTCATGCCAGTTTTGATATACTCTTTCGATATACTCAAATGGACTCAGACCGAACTCGACGCCCTGGATAGGAGGGTCCGTATACTGCTGACTGCAAACCGAATGCATCACCCACGGTCATCGGATGAGACTGTATATCCCGCGAAAGTGTAGTGGTCGAGGCTTTTTAAACGCTAAGACCCTACACAAGCGCGAGATATGCAGTCTCAGGGAATATTTCCTAGAAGCCGACGTGGGGATGCATCTTGATGTAGTCTCGGTGGACAAGGGCCTCACCCCGCTCTACTTGGCTAAAGAGAACTGGCGCAAACCTGTAGTGCTTGACACTAATGATCGCGTGGAAGTATGGCAGAGCGCTTCACGGACGCTTTTTCCATGCCCTACATGGACCCGATACAGATCTTCTAGCGTCCGTAGCCTGGCTGCGTTTCGGTGACCTCTTTGGAGAAACCGAAGGTTTTGTCTGTGCAATTATGGACGAAGTTATGATGACGAACAATTACCGGAGATTTATACACAACCTCGTAGCCAGGATTATCCATCAGCAACTTGCTCTGAAATACAGCCTTGTGGAATCGGAAGTGCCGTACTACAGGTACGTGCCCGACCCAGTTCTCGAAAATGGAAATATCACATTGTACTGGGATCGATCCATCATCACTGACAGGACTATTGTTGCCAATAAGCTTAATATAGTTGTGGTGGATCGAGTAGAGCGGCGCACAATTATTGTTGACATAACGGTCCCGCATGACCGTAAACTCGTGAAAGCCGAGAACGATAAAGAAATCAAGTATCTTGATTTGGCTCGCGAGGTTGTCGACATGTGGGATGTGGACTCAGCGATCATTATGCCGATAGTCGTGACAGCCAATGGCTTAATAGCCAAGAGCCTCGAAAAACGCCTGAGGAGGCTCTCGTTGGGCAGTTGGATCAAGGGCTTAATTCTGAAAGCGGTACTTCTGGACACGGCTCGCATTGTCAGGAGGTTCCTCTCTCTGGAGCCCTGACCGCCGGTAAAAACGTAGATCAGCTTGCGAGTTCTACCAGAAAGTGTGTCAAGATGTTTTTGCCAAATTAAGATGTTGGTCGATATGTACGCCTAGGTACTTCACACTAGTGGACTTGGAGATTTTCAGGCAGTCACACTCACAAATGGTGGAAGGCGTACATATAGGGCTTAAAGAGTAAGGGAAGGTGATGGGCATAAATTTGACCTGATAGCAAATGGCATGTAAACCGTTTTACTGACGTTTAGAGTGAGTAGGTTGTTACTCAACCATTCCAACACACGTGTAAGTGCCTTCTCGGCACTCCGATAGCACTGGGCCCAGTCTACTCCATCTATAAGCAAGGAAGTATCATCGGCGTAAGCAATGACTTTACAGTTTTGAATGGGCAGTTTACAGAGTTCATTAATATAGTTATGGAATAGATTGGGACCCAGTATGCTACCTTGAGGCACACCGTAAGCAATGGGAAGCTCTTTACTCACATATTGCCCGATTTTAACTACCTGAGTGCGATTCCTCAGGTAGTCTAAAGATATCCAGCACCAAGCGTCGGATTCCAATGCCCTCCATCCTATTTAGCAAGGCGGCATAAACTGTATCAAAGGCCTTAGGTAAATCAAGAAAGATACCAAGACACTTTCGCTTATTGTCAACAGACCTAACTGCGTAGTCAGACATAGCCATTATAGCATCTTCAGTACTAATGCCCTTCCGGAAACCAAATTGGTTGGGGGCTAAGATATTGTATGTATCAAGGAAACTGACGAGACTCTTATTTAAAATTCGTTCCAAGATCTTTGACATGGCAGAGAGAACCGAGATAAGTCTGTAGTTGTTAACGTCGTCTCTGCGACCGGCCTTATGAACAGGGCGAACTACGGCTCTTTTATAGACCGCAGGGAAGACACCAGATGAAATGGCGAGATTACAGACATGTGTAATGATTGGGACCAATACACTTCTCGTGGACTTGATGATGTTAATGGGGATTCCATCCCAACCGGTAGCAGAGTCTGACTTTAGGCTAATAATGATGCATTCGACGTCCATTTCTGTAGCCTCTAGAAGAACCATAGAGCCACTAGAATTCGTTGCCGATACTGAAGGTGTAGTAGACACAGGTTTTATTTTAGTAGCAAGGTCTTAACCAATGCCAGCAAAGTAGGTGTTGACCTTATTAAGACAGGACACTGGGGAGTCAGAAAGATGTAACAGCTCAACAGGGGGAGAACGAAGGACAGATACATTTTTTACCACATTCCAAGTTGCTTTAATATTATTTTTTGCCTTAGAGAAATTTTCCTTTTCACATGCGCGTTTAAGCTTCTTTATATTTTATGTATCTTCTGGCAATTTAACTCATAATGATAAGAAACCAAAGGGAGTGCAACACACTTTAAAATTACTTAACCAAAATATTCAAGGTTGCTCTTCCAAATTACTAGAAAAAGAATTGTTTTTGGAAAATCCCAAGTTTGATGTCATTTTTGTTTAACAGAACATTGGTTAAAAGATTATCAAGTACGGTCAATTAACTATGAAAATTCTTGTGTAGTTAGCCATTTCAGCCGAAAACATATGATACATGGCGGGTCATTAATTTTAGTTAAAAACACAATGAAATCTAAAGAACGAAAAGACATCATCGGTCTGTCTGTTGAACACATCACTGAATTGTCCTGTGTTGAGCTTGATAAGCATGTTATAGTATGCGTATAGAGACCTCCAGGTTACCAGAATCTATGTGTGTTTGATACAGTAATGGAAGATGTGCTAAAGAAACTTAGTGCTAGTAGTAAGTCAATTATCTTAAGTGGTGATTTCAATATTCATTTATTAGCAAATAACTTGAATACTGTCAGATTATTAAGTCTTTTTGGGTCATATGATTCATCAAATGTTTTTATTGAACCAACCCGAGTGACAGCTTCTTCTGCCACTTGCATAGATAATATTTTTTGTAACTGCGATTACTTACACAAATAAATTGTAAATAAGCTGCCCTCAGATCACAGTGGACAAACAGTAACATTTTGCTCATACATGCTTTTACAAAAAAATCAAATAAGGTTTAGGCCAATTACATGTAAAAATTTAGAGAAATTAAATAACTCTTTGGCCAGTAAATTATTTGTTCAAAGTTTTTTATAATTTATGTGACCCCAAATGAGTTCTATGCCGAGTTCTTTTCACTATTAAACATACAATTTAATGAAATTTTTCCACTTAAAACCAAAAGGATCTACACAAAGTTCTTATTTTTTGATTGGGCGACTCCAGGTATTCGTAAAAGCAGGGGAAAACTTTTTGAACTTTATGGTCTAAAGCAACATATGAGTAATATAAGCTTTCATCAGTATGTTGCAAAATATTCTATTTTTTTTTTAAATGTGTGCAAAGTTGCTAAAGTTCTTTATATTAGCAATAAAATAAAATCAGCCGATGATAAAATAAAAACTACCTGGCAAATAATAAATAACGAAACAGGTAGGAAAAAACAGCGTAATACTCAATTTAATTTAGAAACTGCACATGGCCCTATCAACTCAGATCTAGAAGTAGATCAGTCATTTGAAAACTTTTTTGCTAATATTCCCCTAAATACTACTGAAGCTTTAAATTCCTCACCCGAGTTCTCTGCTGCCTTACTTAGAAATAATGTAAATGCATGCCCTTTGAAGTTTAGGTTTCAGCATACAAACCCCCAGGCTGTTATAAAAGCTTTTAAAGATTTTAAAATTAAATCAACAGAAGATCTCTGGGGAATGTCTGTAAAAGTCTGTAGAACTTTCATCGAAACCATTGCGCCCTATTTAGCTGTCATATTTAACACCAGTGTAGACCAAGGTGTATTTCCGGATCTCATGAAACATAGTAAAGTAGTTACTTTGTTCAAATCCGGTGATAGTAAAGAACTCAACAATTATAAGCCTGTATCAATTCCACCAGTTCTCAGTAAGGTGTTTGAAAAGTTGATGCTCAATCAAATGTTACGTCACTTTAATAAAAACTCCATCTTTCATGAACAACAGTACGGTTTCACCAAAGGGTGTTGTCCCACTGACGCTGGTGTTTATCTAATAAAGAACATTTTTAACGCCTGGGAAGAAGCAAAAGATGCCATTGGAATCTTTTGCGACCTCTCTAAAGCATTTGATTGCGTAAACCATGAGACCCTTCTTCTGAAACTGGAGCGCTATGGGGTTAAGAATACAGCTCTTGATCTACTTACATCATACCTGAAAGATAGAAAGGTTAAAGTTCAAGTAAACGGCATAAACTCATTAGGGTATGAAATGGAAATGGGCGTTCCTCAAGGTTCGATATTGGGTCCATTCCTCTTCTTAGTTTACATTAATGATTTATCCCAAGTACTTCAAAATCAATCGAAGACGGTGTTATTTGCAGATGACACATCATTAATCCTTAAAATAGAGCGACGGTCACAAAATCTGGACGACGTGAATAGCTCGATTCTTCAAGTCCAAGATTGGTTTACGGTAAATAATTTGGTACTAAATGAAAAAAAAAACAAATGTATTAGATTTAAATTACCTCATGTTAGAAGTAGCGAATGTGACATCATATTGAATGGAGAAAAACTGGAATTTATTAATTAGACGGTTTTCCTAGGAATCACGCTGGACGAGAAATTACAATGGGGACCACATATAACATCTCTTGCGGGGCGGCTAAGCTCGGCCGCTTACGCTGTTAGAAAGATAAGACAGTTAACAGATCTAGATTTTTGGACGCGTTTGGTCTATTTTAGCTACTTCCACAGCATTATGTCGTATGGTATTTTACTGTAGGGTCGGGCTGCTGACATTGAATCCATTTTTATTTTGCAAAAGAGAGTTGTCAGAGCCATATACAATCCTCCTCGTCGCGAATCTCTCAGGGAACTATTTAAAGGGATTAATATTATGACAGTACCTTGCCAATTCATTTATGAAAATATTATGTATCTAAGAAAAAATCTACATCTTTTTAATAAAATAAGTGATAGACATAATTTGAATACTAGAAATAAAGATAAAATAGATCAACAATTTTTCAGATTAGCTAAAGTACATACATCATTTATGGGTTACTGTGTTAAATGTTATAACAAAATACCTTGTGATATATTGCAATTAAATGAAAGAAAATTTAAATTTCGTATAAAAGCACACTTTGCAGACAAGCTTATTACAAATTAGAGGATTATATACAAGATAATAGTGCTTGGACACATGATGGTCCAGCTCCATAGGACAATCCCGTCTAGACAAAATCACACTGGTTGCTAATTTATTTTTTTATTTTATTTTTTTTACTTACTCACACACTGACTTATTCCTAGTTAATATTTTAGGAAAATCATATATTTTTACAATGTTTGTAAATATGTGAGCACAATGTATCTATCGCGTGATTAATTTATCTGCCTTTGCTTTATTTTTAATTCTTCTTACCAATTGTGGTATAGTATGTTTATTCTTGGTGCATCGTCTTTACATATAAAAATATAATTAATGTATACAAAATATTGTAAAACATTTTTTAAAGAGTAACGGCTCCACCGTTACTCTTTAAAAAAATGTTTTCTTGCCCCTTCTTCTCCATACGAAACTACCTTTTGGAAGGGGCGCCTAGAATCAGTTATATTTTTAATGTAATTTTTGACGTTCAAAAGTGCCCTTTTATGGGCCTATTTGAAATAAATGCTTTACTTTGACTTTGACTGACCTTTATAGTTAAATTTATTGAACGTGTAGATCAGGGGGGGTAAAGTTGCCTTTACATACACAGCAACTTTTTTAGGTGCGCCATCTAGTAATCTGGTTCTGTAAATTTAAGGCAAATAATTCACATAGCACTCAATAGAGGTCTCTACAAAACGCCTTATACTTGTTGTTTAAAATTGCTATTTTGATTTCTTATTTATTTTCAATAAGTTTCATTGTAATTGTTAAGTTAAGTAAGTTAAGTGTAGATCTTACATTGTTTGTTCACAAAATTGTATGAACGGATTCTGGAATGACGTTGTGCAAGTTTTTATCTCTGCCTCTCTATGGGACAAACGTCCGTGGTCCTACGTTTTGTCAAGCGATTGAAATCTGAAAAGAAGCATGTCTACACAACGTACGGTTAAGCACAAAGAGCTGCCTCACGCTAGAGACCAGACATTCTTTGAACAATTGAGCCGTACTACAATAGTGTTTCTGACCTTGAGAACAGCTCTCTGCGCCCTCTCCAGCTGTATCATGCTTGACTTTGGAGCACTACCCCAGACTGTATGCCATATGTTAATATTGACTGGCAAAGTGAGAAATTAACCATACGTAAGGTATCTGCGTCAGCACTGTACCGCAAGCTTTTAAACACGATACCTAATTAGTTTTCTAACTTTGCTAGACAAGACAACGCCCGAATCTGAGCATTCCAGAAGAATATTCATTAAGTGAGAATATCTTATACTTTAACATTCGAAAGTTACAACATGGAGGTATCATTGGTCCCAAACTAGGCATAACCTGTATCTTGGGCACCATTAAATATGTACAAGTTTTGTTAATTTGATTTAGATTTTAGGTAGATAGGTACGTAGAATATTTGAGTATTTTTTAAGTAAAAGATGAAATTGGCTACAATTAAGCTTGTTAGCCTCATCGAGACTACGAAACTAAGTGTACAAAAGTAAACTAATTAATGAAAAATTAAATCCATTCTGTTTTGGCAATGAAGACAGGGCGCAGGCACGGGCTTCTTCAATTGTGCTTCAAATAATATTTTACAATAAAATGTAAATGATAACAATTATGTCAGTGCGCACGATCCTGCCGTCTTATTAAAAAGGAACAATCTCGAAACACTCGCGGGGGGACGTCTCCTTTTCCCTAGCTCGCCCGCAGTGACGTGTTCTCGACCAACAGATGTTACACCCAAGCGTCTATCGATCGTTGAGTTCATGAAAGCTACAGATAGAAAGCGCTGCATGACGCAACATACCGTCCACCTTGGAAGATCCGTTGGCTTCGTTTGTGGATACCGGAGCAGGCAAATTTTTGAGAAAGCACGCTTGATTGTGCTCGTTGATGTTCGGATTTCGACTCTCGAGACACCATAATTCCCTGGGAACAAATTAACAATCCCACCCATTCTCCACTTGAGTGGTGGCAGATTATCTTCCTTGATCACAACAAGATTGTCTTTAGCGATGTCGTCTTTATTGTATGCCCACTTCGTTCTGCGTTTCAACTCTGACACTTATTCCTTTGACCACCACTCCCAAAAATGTTATCGCAGCTGTTCCAGCTGATGGTAGCGACATACAAGCGTAGATGTCGTCGTGAAGTCCTCACTGGCAGGCGCAGTCAACGACCGGCCGATTAGGAAAGAGCTGGTATGAGTGGAAGGTAATCATGTGGATCTGCGGACATAGGTGACATAGGACGGGAGTGCAGGACTCATAAGTTAACTTAGCATTACCTACGAGCCCTAGGACACGTCTCAAGTGATACTTACACGACTTTACTCCTGCTTCCCATAAACCACCAAAGTAAGGCACATAAGGCGGAATGAAACTAAATTTTATATTATTACTACAAGCAAAATCTATAATTTCATTAGATTTTTCAAATATAGCTGAGAGCTCTCTTTCAGCTCCAACAAAATTCCTACCGTTTTCGGAAAAACTTGACACGGCTTACCGCGTCGTGATATAAATCGTTAGAATGCCAATAGATAATCCTGAGTAGACAAAGAACTAACCAATTCTAAGTGCACTGCTCTGGTAGCAAAACAAACGTGTAAACAATTATATCATTTAATTAGTTGTGAACCTCTGCCTTTGCGATTCAATATAGGTATTGGCCCGGCATAATCAACACCACATCGCATGAATCGAAATCCAGCTTCTAAACGTTCGGCAGGAGATCACCCATGTGTTGAGTTAACGTATTTCCTTTCATGCGAATGCAGGAGACACATTTGTGAACCACTAGCCTTGCTAAATTACGTGCTCCCAGCACCCACCATCTATCACAAATGGCAGCCACGAGAAGCTGAGGTCCAGCATGAAGTAAACGTTTGTGTTCGTATGAACACAATATCCAAGTAAACCAATGTTTACGACACAACAACACTGGGTGTTTCTTATCGTTATCAAATTTGGAATAACTAAATCTGCCACCAACACGAATTACATTATCCTTATCTAAAAATATACTTTAGCATATTTTTAGATACGGATTTAGATACGGATTAGCTAGAACCTAATGTTTTATTACTAGACTTAATGTTGAAATGCTTTTCTTTAAGGTTATGATATACCTTACTGAATGATTGTGATTGAACTAAACGTGTCCATACAACTAATGAACTATTAATCTCGTTAACGGTCAATGAACCGGTTTTGCGACCTTGACCGACACGCGATGCACATAAATTAAAAATGTACCGTAAGACATATGCGACTATTCTTTGCAAACGATCAAAACAAGAAAACCTTTCAAAATCAATTATACTACCAGTTTCTGCACTTAACAAATTTGTAGTTATAGAACATTTTAATTCCAGCATCTTGATCTTATTATACTCGATTTCATTGGTGTATGTTGTCAACCAACTAGAAGTCGGTTCCCGAAGAAAGGTCGGTCCACACCACCACAAACTAGTGTTAGCTCCCTTTCATGAAACAAAGAGAACACCTCTTGATATTGTATCAGCGGGATTCTCCTTACCTTTAACATGCAACCAAGTAGTGTTGCTTGTTAATTCGTTGATTTGAGCAACCCTATTCTGAACAAATGTTTTTAAGTTTTTAACAAATGTGGTCATGTCCGAAGCTAACCTTGAACTATAGTGGTGTCAGTCCAGAAATAGACCTTTTCGAATTTCAACCTACGAGATTTTTTTATTTTATAAAGTTTGGCCCCGACTAAAGCTCCACATAGTTCAAGTAGTGGACGGTGGACACGGCTAGGGTTTTATTACAAAAGTTGTGGCTTGCTAAAATAAGTTGGGATGATGAAGTCCCAGATCAAATTGCAGGTGTCTCTTTATTCTGACAGCCAGTTGCAAACTGTCACTTAAATACAAACTGCGCATCAATCTATACCGCAGTCATCCGTCCCATCATGACCTATGCTTGCGTTGTATTTGCGCACGCTAACCCACGTCATCTCCATGAGATGCAGACCCTCCAGAACCGTTTCCTCAGAAAGGTCACGGGTGCCCCCTACTATGTCCGTAAAATAGATATCCACGTCAACCTTAAATTTCCAACCATAAACCAGTTCATGAAACGCTTATCTAAGCGTTTCTTTGACTGTGGCATAAAACACCCAAATCCTCTAATTTCAGCGGCCGCCCGCTATACTTCATCCCGCATTAGCTTTATTCGCCAACCAAGGCATACCTTAACCGTCCTTAACTTAATAAAATAATATAATGTTTACTTTAGCTACAAAAATCTGTAGACAGTCAGAAAGGTACATAATTATACTATGTTACACTATGTATAAAACTAACTTTATGACTAAATAAAACTACTTTAAACTTAAACTATACATGCTAAGCCGTGTAGTCGCATAGTAGATAAGTTATGTGTCCTGGCTGGAGTCATAACCAGCCGGCATCCTCCTCGGTTGACATTCGAGACGCAATTAAAAAACTAAATTATAAAGGGGAGGTGTACACGCACCTCGTTCACGCCAAAACCATGTATCCATACGACTAAGTTATGCATGCAAACAAATATTTATATGAACACTCGCAGAGGTTTATTGTACCTTTCATTTATTTTAGCAGATCAGTAGTTTTATATGTCATTAAAATGTTTATTTTTTTCTGTTTAAAAAACAGCTGAAGGTATGGTCGTAGAGTTTTGGTGAAATAGTCAAAAATTATAGGGAGGACTTCCCCGACCCGACTTATGAAAGTTTAACGATTGAATTTGTAAAACACCTGTGCCACATCGGGCTGTGCTGGGGTGGCTGCTGCAGGAGGAGATAACCTCAAACGCCTTTGTCAAATAAACTTATTGGGAGCTATATGTTGGAGCCGTTTGGGGTTGAAACATATGGGTCGTGGGGTCCAAGTGCTCATCGAATATTTCGGGACATCGCCAAGCGGTTGGTCGATTCTGCACATGACCAGAGGGTTGGCCTGTTTTTAGGCCAAAGATCAGATCAGCATTGCCATCCAATGTGGTAACGCTGCGGGCCTTTTGGGCACTTTTTACAATGAGCTCTTCCGTTTTTTTCCCTGATATACTTGTACGTTATATATATTTAACTCTCTATTTAGTCGTAATGAATGGAATGTTATGTGTTTTTCCGCTTGGCTTTTGGGCATTCCTCTTTCAATCGCTGTTTTAGCGTGCAGTAGGTCTTCTTAGCTCTAAGCCGTTTAGTAGTAGTAGTCCTTCGAAGATTTCTGGGCATATCTGTAAGAAAAAGAAAATGTCACCTTGAGCGGTATTAAAACCTCAAACGATCGTTTATTGTTTGAGTTGGAATTTTAAAACCATTCACATACAATTGTTTAAAAGTTTTTACGTTCATCTTCTGGTAGACAAGTAATAATGACAATAAATTAGAACTGAAATTCAGGACTAACCGTTAAAACAAACATTAAAAGAGCTGTTATGTCTTTTCGTGAAAAAGTCCGTTGTCCTTTCGTGAGAAGATACTAAAATCGTTCCATATGGTTTTGTAATTTTTTTTAAAAGTTGTTTTTACAACTTTGAAATGCTCTTACTTTGGATTCCCCCACTACTGGAACAGCTGTCGCTCAGATCTCTTATCACTATGATTTTCAGCCGGTATAAAGTGACATACTCAAACTAACCCCACCTCTCGATATATAAGTGGCGCTGCAAATTGGCAATTTAATAAATTTGTTTACATCATAATCAGATAGATGCTTTAGGAACTGACTATCAGACAGATAAGTATCTTAAGAACCACGCGATGATCAACGGGTTTCGCAATCAGAGCAATGTCGTGATATCAATGACTCGAATCAATATAGAGTTTTTTTTCCATTTATTATCGACATTCAATATCGACTCCAGCATTTCGAGTTGTCGTGACTTTCAAAACATCTAGATAAACAATACATTGCCAAATTTTACCACTTCGGCAGGTAGTATACAATTTTCCACATACATAGGAAATACGAATAAACGAACTTGGGACTAAAGAAAGGTGACGTCATGGTGCTGATGGGACCAAACCACATCAATTTCTTCATTCCCCACTACGTAGCGCTGTATCTTGGAATTATGATAGCATCCATCGATGTTACTTTGGGAGCACATAAGTTTATTTTAAACTGAGTTAATTAGAGCATTACAGTATTTTTTATATGGTTTGAACAGCCAGCCCAAGAGAAAAAACCAGACATGATGACCGTGTTGAACCGCCGTAGAGAGGTTGCCAAGACTTAGATATATATATAGAATATGACTCTTTATCATGTACACCTTATAAATTACAGACATGGATGTAGTATTTTACATTGGGTGACACAATGGGCGGTCTTATCGCTTAAAGCGATCTTTTACAGACCTTTGGATGGATTAAAGAGAGAAGGAGAGACAATACTGCAAGTAGCCAGTGTTGTACCATAATTGCTGATCTGTTAACGACCCAACAAAATGGCGGATTTACCTAAAAGTAATGAACGTGATAATGAAAATGAAACTGATAACGTTGATATTAATGATACCTATTTAAGTACTCGCGTATCTTACGTACGCATCATGAAATATTAAAAAACAGGTATTACTATGATATCATACTTGGTACGTATGCATCTTAAGCCGGACGAATGCTAAGTCACTGTAGATGATTTGAAAAATCACCAGCTTATCCATTAGCAAAAAATATACACAGACATAATTGATGTGTAATTTGCTATTTTTACTTTGTTTTTTTCTTTTAATGTATTTTTTTCTATATACGTACCTTTTTATCTAATCAATGACATGTATATATTTACTGTATAAAGTATAATATTGTTTTAATTTTTGTGAATGTGAGGACTATGTGGGTCATTGCATTTTTTTTTCTTCTTTTAATGATGATGGTCTGGCTGTTTGAGTACTTTACGCGGCCTCCCCAAATGTCCTTTCTTTTGTATTGTTCGTCGGATCGTTGAGCTCCTTAGTTCTGAGTTGAGCTGCACGATGATTTACAAATGCGTGCACTGACTGGACAGGTCCACTCAAATCCGTGTGGTTCTTTCCTCAAAAGACCATTTCAGACACCAATCTACATAGTCCTCATATGATATGACCAAGATTATTTTCATATTTTATTTACACTTTGACATTGATGCACTTTATATATGCAATCACATTTACTTTGTAAAGGATTACACTATTTTAATTATTGTGAATCAGAAGACATTGTGGATTTGTTGTTTTTTTTATACATTTTTTTTTTAATTATTAGTTTTAATCATGGTCTGGCAGTTTGAATAATTTATGCGGCCTACCCAAATGTCCTTTCTTTGGTAATGTTCGTCGAATCGTTTAGCTCCTTTAGTTCTGTGTTGAGCTGCATGACAACTGACAAATGCGTGCACTGACTGGACAGGTCCACTCATTCTGTGTGGTTCTTTCCTCGAAAGACCATTTCAGATATCAATCCACACGGTCTTCACATGACCTGACCAAGATTATGTCTGGACTTTAAAAGAGACTTTGACCTCTGAGTTTGTTTCGGCGTTTCTTCTCAGAGTAGTCAGATAGGAAATGCCGATCTCACCTAGTTTTAAAAATATGATTGACGTGTAAAAGTGTTTGTACAAACCTACATATTATACATATTTCGGAACTTTTCCTCTGTTACCACTTTACCAGTCCGATCAGCTGAACAAGTAACTTATTTCTTATGTACGGTGTAATTATTTTTTATGGTGGTATTATCGTTGACTATTACTATTATCTAGCACAAGAACTTGATAAAGGTAACGGCACTGTTGGGATCTTCTTGGACCTTTCTTGGACCAAAAGCTTTTGAAACGGTTTATATTCCTATTCTGTTGCACAAGCTTGAAGCCATAGGTATCAGAGGCACCCAGCTTAGACTATTTAAGAGCTATCTAGAAGACCGTACCCAATGTGTAAGGATTGGTAATGTGCTCAGCGATGTTAAAAAAACACGTCCTTCGGAGTTCCCCCAGGAAGTATTTTAGGGCCTTTTTTGATATACATTAACGATCTTTGTAATCTAAATTACGGCCAATTTTTTTCTTATGCTGACGACACTGCCATTCTATTTTCGGCTGACTGAGAAAAAAATGTCAACAAGCTTGCGCAACTCGGTTTCAATGTTGTTAAAAAATGGCTTCAACATAATTCACTAACACTAAATGCAAAAAAGACAAATTACATTAATTTTTCGTTGCGCAAGCAAACATCAACTAGCACCACGACATTATATGCTCATTATTGCACAAATCCCACGGATAACCAATGTGTTTGTCCCAACATTAAAATGACAAATAAAACAAAATGCCTTGGTGTTATAATAGAAGAAACACTCTCGTTCAAACAACATATATTAGCTTCAAATAATAGAATTCGCAAGTTACTAATTGTTTTTAAAAGACTACGCTATATTGCTTTCACAAAAATTGTTAGACAAGTTTACTTTGGTTTATGTCAATCGATTATAACGTACTGTATTACCACATGGGCATGGACAGCGGGTAAAACAGTGTTAATAACCATCGAGAGAGCTCAGAGGGCGGTTCTAAATTGTCTACTTTTCGCCCTTTCCTTTTTCCTACTAACCTTCTAAACAAATCTTGTGAAGTATTAACAGTTCGGCAACTATTTATAATGGGCATTGTACTAAAACAACACACAGCTCTACCTTACAGCACGGAATATACAAACAAAAGACGTAAAGATATAGTCTGTCGACAAAATACAACAAAAGATGCTTCTATTTCCAAATTTTACCTGTACCTCGTCCTCTCCTCTATATTAGACGAAACTCAAAAGCAAACATTTATTCCCTGAACTACACAAATTGTATGAGAATTCTCAAGGAGGCTCTCCAAAGTATGTCATATTATTTTGAAGGTACAGAGAATTTATTAACTGTGTTAAAGTAAATACATATACTCACCTACGAGTACAACAAGCATTTGTTAAATTTAGAAACTGTGATTTACGCTACTCTACATTTAATTTATTTGTCTAGTATCAACTTTTTGATTGTTTATAAATTTTATCTGACTATTTTAGCACTTTTCGCCTGAAAAACAGGATAACCTAGTTCAGGCACGTAAGTCTTAGGAATATAATTTACATTTAAGCAAAACTGTTATTATTTTTATGCCTTTTAATTTTTGAATTAAAATATTAATGTCTCCTTTATTACATCTAAAAACTTATAAATTACATTTTTAAATATTTTCCAAAAATCTGAAAAGAAAAACCTTTAAAAATATAAAAAATGGTATCCCACCGGTATCGGGAACAGGGTCCAATTTACCGGCGGTAAGGGCTCCAGAGAAAGGAACCTCCTGACAATGCGAGGCGTGTCCAGAAGTACCGCTTTCTGAATCAAACCCTTAATCCAGCTGCCCAACGAGAGCCTCCTCAGGTGTTTCTCGAGGCTCTTAGCTATTAAGCCATTGGCTGTCACGACTATCGGCACAATGATTGCTGAGGATTAATTATTATGTCGTTTATTCATTATTATGCTTATTTTGCTACATTTTTAAATATTTTATAAAACAACTTAAAAATCATTTAAAAATATAAATAATAGTGGTCCGCCGGTAGCGGGAGCAGGGCTACCGGTGGTTAGGACTCGGAAAAGCATTTCAACATTAAGTCTAGTAATAAAACATTAGGTTCTAGCTAATCCGTATCTAAATCCGTATCTAAAAATATGCTAAAGTATATTTTTAGATAAGGATAATGTAATTCGTGTTGGTGGCAGATTTAGTTATTCCAAATTTGATAACGATAAGAAACACCCAGTGTTGTTGTGTCGTAAACATCGGTTTACTTGGATATGGTGTTCATACGAACACAAACGTTTACTTCATGCTGGACCTCAGCTTCTCGTGGCTGCCATTTGTGATAGATGGTGGGTGCTGTGAGCACGTAATTTAGCAAGGCTAGTGGTTCACAAATGTGTCTCCTGCATTCGCATGAAAGGAAATACGTTAACTCCACACATGGGTGATCTCCCTGCCGAACGTTTAGAAGCTGGATTTCGATTCATGCGATGTGGTGTTGATTATGCCGGGCCAATATCTATATTGAATCGCAAAGGCAGAGGTTCACAACTAATTAAACGATATAATTGTTTACACGTTTAATTAGCTACCAGGGCAGTGCACTTAGAATTGGTTAGTTCTTTGTCTACTCAGGATTATCTATTGGCATTCAAACGATTTATATCACGACGCGGTAAGCGCGTGTCAAGTTTTTCCGAAAACGGTAGGAATTTTGTTGGAGCTGAAAGAGGGCTTCCAGCTATATTTGAAAAATCTAATGAAATTAGTGAAATAGATTTTGCTTGTAGTAATAATATTAAATTTAGTTTCATTCCGCGTTATGTGCCTTACTTTGGTGCTTTATGGGAAGCAGGAGTGAAGTCGTGTAAGTATCACTTGAGACGTTTCCTAGGGCTCGTAGGTAATGCTAAGTTAACTTATGAAGAGTTAAGTACGGTACTGACATAGGTTGAAACCTTCCTGAACTCCCGTCATATGTTACCTATGTCGGCAGATCCACATGATTACCTTCCACTCATATAATTGATAAGGGTGTATTTATACGTCTCAGGCTTATAAAAACAAGATAAAAACTGACTACACGACCGTGTAAACAATAATCTATAAGCGACACTATTATGTAATGTTTACAGCCAGCTTTTCATTCGTAGATCTTTGTCAGTCGTTAGGTGTAAAGTCTGGCAACATACATACGATTCGATAAGAGTGAGGTCGACAAAAAAAGAGAATTCTAAACATACATCACATTACAATCGTAGCGTAAACAAAACTGTACATTGTTTTGAATAAAGTCATTTTCGAGAAGTCTGGGAACGATTCCCATGCCGAAAATATAATTTTAAGATTTCTTGTCTGTTTGTTTGAATGCATTTTTAAGTAATACGAGTAAGTAATAATTTATTTACCAAAAGACTTAGCCTAGGTAACATAAATGTTCTTTCAATAAAGGATGGGTACTTATGGCTATTATAGATTTGTAAGACCCCTGCCCTTCAAACTAGGAAAATCCTGTATCTTGAAGGACAGTGTACTTTAGTGGGGTTGACACGTTTTACAAAATATCTATAATTGTGTAATAATTCTGATGTTAACATACATATTTATTGAATGAGCTTAAAAGTTAATAGTGATGAGTTTTTGTACATGTCTGTTGCTGTGGAGTTAAGCCGGTCCGTTGGAGTTTGTGTGTGTGTGTGGGTGTCTTAGACTTATAAAAACATCTGTCAAGGAAATGAAAAGTTAGGAATTTTTGTCGTTAATACGTAGAATAAATGAGTTCTAGAATAAATGAATATTGGCTAGTAGCTAATTTGGTCCTGTAACGCTCGACTGTAGCACACCTATGTCGAGTATGGAGTACTTGTCTTGGTATGACGGAGGCATGTTTGCGATGAGTGGATCGGAAAACAAAGATTTGTCTAACGGTGAGCAACTTGCAGTCCTGATAGAATTGTTCAGTCGGGTGTCTAAACGGTTTGCGTAACATTACCTTCAGAACAGCTATTTGAGCCTTCTCGAGCGGTAGGTATTATTACATGGGGATAGCTTAAATGTAAGAAAAAAGGACATAATTGAATGGGTAATTGTAAATTTATATTCTGTGTCTTGCTCAATATTTGTCTGATGAGCAAAATAGGCACATTTGTAATTTAAATATGTTCATTTATAATAGGACTTGCCGTTATAGTGACACTATTTTATATTTTGATTGTAATCAATTTATTACTGATTACAAACTGACAAATTATACAATGTATTTGCCACCTAGATGTAGGAGACAAATTGCTAGTGACAAGGGTACATGTAGTGTACCGTCGATTACAGTTAGTAGTGGTACTAATACTACTTTTGAAACGCCTTGTAGTTTAAACTATTAGGTGCGACAACGGGTGTGCCGCATATGTTGAATGTTGTACATCAAAATATGCAGGGTATGTCCGGCAAAGAGTTCCTTCTTTTGAATGTTTCTCTTAGCATGTCTTTCGTCTCTCGCACGAGCACTGGCTGATATCCTTTTCTGGTTCCACGAAAAGACACTTGGTACTGCTTCTTTCTTTAAAAGTTTGTGTACACAGGGCAAACTTTAAAACAAGATGAACAATGATAAATATTTAAAGATATAAAGTAATGTTAACAATTAATGTATATAGACACTAGCTTAAATAGAAGAACTATCGTTTATAACACGCACCTGTACTCACACTTTGTTTGGTAATCATTATCATGACAATAATCTCGACATAACCTCGTCGTCCTAGTAGGCTCAAAGTTTTTAATCCTTACGGCAGCTATCCACTTAATTCTTTTAATATGATTTATTGGAAATTTGTGTTGGCATACGTTTTAACACCCAATTACACAACACTTTGTAATTTCTATGTTATTTGTGATCAACTTCCCTAAGATGCTATACAATTTGACAGCTAGTTTGGAACAACCGTATAAGGCGCCACTTTGACAGTTGCCTTCCCCATTATTTTATTTATAGAGTGGTTTGTTTTGGGAAAATCGGGGAATCCTACGTTAACAGTGGTCAATGTGGTCTTCTTTTGTTCACAAAAGTAAAGGCAGGCATAATATTTTCAAACGCATTTTCATAATACATACATATTTCCTACGCATTCTACGTTCTTGTTATTAGTTGACACAAGATGAACGATCGTGTATACCCACCTATGTAGGTACTACACTAACCATTGTTAGGAGTGGGACACACGAGACATTACTATCAAAGAACCTGTCGTCCGCTTCCGGTGCCGCTACAGGAAACTGGCAACTCTCGGGGAAATAGTCCGTGCAATGACGTGGTAGACAATACGGGTACGTGTGTCTATGCCTTATAGATGAGAATGTACGTCCTTTAGGATGGTTCTCAATAAGGGCGTTTTGTGATTTATGTGTGGACAGTGAGATGTGGTTTTCGGAAATTTGTAAACTCGCTTTTAGACTGGCTTTCCTCCCGCCAAAGCTGTGTAAGAGATCGAACCGAAAGTGCACAAATAAAATGGCTTCATATCAAAATGTACCCCGCTTATGAACTAAAACCGGCCAAGTACGTGTCGATGTCGCCCAAAACACGGTAATGGGTTCCGTTGTCGGGATGAATATTTACGCATGCACAGTATCGATATTTTCGAACGCAAAAAATAAAAATAACATTGTACTTCTCGATGTAACTATTTTCGATTACAACCACGTAACTTGGTTTAGTTTTTCTACAATCTTAGACAGGGCTGGTAGGACCGAAATAGGTCTGTAGTTATTGACATCACCTCTGTTCCCTCCCTTGTGTACCGGTGTAATAATGGATTTTGTTAAATTGGTCTGGAAAAATGTCATTGTTGTAACAAATGTGTTAGCCAGGTGGGCAATGATAGGAACAACATCTTTGCAAATACAGGGTGGAAGGGACATCGACGCACAACCATGGACTCAGTACATGATTCTGAATCCCCTGCGTCGATTTTTTTTCCGTTTACGGCGCGTCAAACAAATTTTTGAACATCAAACGATGAGGACATTGTTTAAGTTTTGCGCTTGTTTTTAATTTTTGGTATTTTTAAACGCTAATTAGTGTTATCTCCCTTTCATGAAACAAAGAGCAAGCACCTCTTGATAATGTATCAGCGGGATTCTCCTTACCTGCAACCAAGTAGTGTTGCTTGTTAATTCGTTGATTTGAACAACCCTATTCTGAACAAATGTTTTTAAGTTTTTAACAAATGTTGTCATGTCCGAAGCTAACCTTGAACTATAGTGGTGTCAGTCCAGAAATAGACCTTTTCGAATTTCAACCTAAGAGATTTTTTTATTTTTTCTTAATGTTTGAAATGTTTTGCGGGAGGGCGTGTCAGACTTTTACTGACTAAAACCCACCCGAGTTCCTTCAGTTGCCTGTGCCAGGGCCACGGTTTTCTCTGTGGAATAACCCGCGACCCTGAGGCGTTGGCCCTATCGGACCCCGTCACTTTGTGCTGACATCTCTTTGAGGCGCGCGTGGAACACAACGCGCCGTCGACCCGGGCCTGGTCCTTGCCGGACGGCGAGCTACCCATTGCTCGCCATCCGCAAGCCCGCGCCTACGGTGGCCGGGAATCAGCAGGCGACTCCCGACGCCCAGGGCGTCTCCTGCGGCGGTTAGTGGGGGCGTGAGGGCGCAATGCTCTCTCTCTCACCCGCTCCGCCTCCTCCTTCGCGAGCATTACTGCTTCGCAGAAGGAGGTGACGGCTTTCCATTCCCTCTCGCTCCGTACCATGGCCTGGACCAGGGCCGGACGCGAGAGATCGCCGCCGCCAATCGCCTCCGCGAGGACACTGCGGTGCTCCGCCCAAGCTGGGCATACCTCCACCGTATGATCCACCGTGTCCTCCGGGCGATCCACACAATGGTGACACCCGGGCGTTTCCTCCCGCCTTATGCGAAACAGGAACCTCCCGAAACAACCGTGTCCGGTGAGGACCTGTGTCAGGCGGAAGGTGAGGACGCCGTGGCGCCTCTCCAACCACTCCTCAAAGAGGGGACTTACCGCCGCTATTGTGGCGTGCCCATGATATACCTTACTGAATGATTGTGATTGAACTAAACGTGTCCATACAACTAATGAACTATTAATCTCGTTAACGGTCAATGAACCGGTTTTGCGACCTTGACCAACACGCGATGCACATAAATTAAAAATGTACCGTAAGACATATGCGACTATTCTTTGCAAACGATTAAAACAAGAAAACCTTTCAAAATCAATTATACTACCAGTTTCTGCACTAAACAAATTTGTAGTTATAGAACAATTTAATTCCAGCATCTTGATCTTATTATACTCAATTTCATTGGTGTATGTTGTCAACCAACTAGAAGTCGGTTCACGAAGAAAGGTCGGTCCACACCACCATAAACTAGTGTTATCTCCCTTTCATGAAACAAAGAGAACACCTCTTGATAATGTATCAGCGGGATTCTCCTTACCTGCAACCAAGTAGTGTTGCTTGTTAATTCGTTGATTTGAACAACCCTATTCTGAACAAATGTTTTTAAGTTTTTAACAAATGTGGTCATGTCCGAAGCTAACCTTGAACTATAGTGGTGTCAGTCCAGAAATAGACCTTTTCGAATTTCAACCTACGAGATTTTTTTATTTTATAAAGTTTGGCCCCGACTAAAGCTCCACATAGTTCAAGTAGTGGAAAACTTAACGCTTTAATTGGTGCGACCTTACTCTTAGCACATAATAATCGACTAGTAACCTGCGACTCATCAATATGAGTGGGTTAACGTATGTACGCACATTCACCGTATGCAGACTGAGAAGCATCGGTAAAAATATGTAACTCCTTATTTACAGCATTATCAGACATGACGCGGCACTAATATTTCGGAAAATATTGCAAGGTATCAATAAAATTATACCTATTCGCGTGACGTCTTCTGGCATATTTAAAAGCTTAAACTTCGTATAATTTCCGTATAAGCTGCTGTTCTGTATTGTGCGAGTGTGTGTGCGTCTGTCTGTGTCTGTTTCTATGTGGGAGCGTGTGTTCGGGCGTTTGTGGTGCAGTGCGCGTTGTCAGTCATTGCACAGATTAACGACCCACTGGGATTATTGGCACCAGCCATTACCACGGCTAGGGTTTTATTACAAAAGTTGTGGCTTGCTAAAATAAGTTGGGATGATGAAGTCCCAGATCAAATTGCAGGTGTCTCTTTATTCTGACAGCCAGTTGCAAACTGTCACTTAAATACAAACTGCGCATCAATCTATACCGCAGTCATCCGTCCCATCATGACCTATGCTTGCGTTGTATTTGCGCACGCTAACCCACGTCATCTCCATGAGATGCAGACCCTCCAGAACCGTTTCCTCAGAAAGGTCACGGGTGCCCCCTATGTCCGTAATATAGATATCCACATCAACCTTAAATTTCCAACCAAAAACCAGTTCTTGAAACGCTTATCTAAGCGTTTCTTTGACTGTGGCATAAAACACCCAAATCCTCTGATTTCAGCGGCCGCCCGCTATACTCCCTCCCGCATTAGCTTTATTCGCCGACCAAGGCATACCTTAAACGTCCTTAACTTAATAAAATAATATAATGTTTACTTTAGCTACAAAAATCTGTAGACAGTCAGAAAGGTACATAATTATACTATGTTACACTATGTATAAAACTAACTTTATGACTAAATAAAACTACTTTAAACTTAAACTATACACGCTAAGCCGTGTAGTCGCATAGTAGATAAGTTATGTGTCCTGGCTGGAGCCATATCCAGCCGGCAACCTCCTCGGTTGATATTCGAGACGCAATTAAAACACTAAATTATAAAGAGGAGGTGTACACGCACCTCGTTCACGCCAAAACCATGTGATGAACATCATTATCTCTTCACTGGTGACCCCGAGTATGAACGTCAGCGCAGCCTTCGTGCAACTACTTCAGCGTGACGTCATCATCATCACTCCCGCAAGTCACACAGCCAGCCAGCAACCACGGCTTGAACAGTTGTCCTGACCATCAGCATGCAGCGCAAGCGCATACCTGGTCATCACCTTCAGCCTCATCAGCAACCTTGGCACAGCACACTGCACATTCGGCCGGTCCTCAAGCAGAGTGCTTAATCCCTCTCCTGGTCGACATCAGCAGTCAGCCACCCCGACTCACTGGGGCATCTTCGCAGACAGTTCCGACTCACCGCGAACTATGCGACACCCGGTTCCAACCCACTGGAACCCAACTGGCATTGGCAAGCATCGCAAGATACAAGACTTAGTCCACTATCGACCTCCGGTCTTCGGAGGGGAGTGATGTGGCGGCATCTACACCGCCACATGCGAACAAACGCATCAATCCTGCATCGCGCAAGCAGAGTTTACCGCGCAGATAGCATACATACAACTTCCCGATAAAAATCATCGGGCAGTTGCCCACCAGATACGACATCCATCTGGTCGGAGGATCCTCCCTTTTCCAAGAGTATGAGGGAACTTTACACCCTGTTCCTTACAAACAAATATTTATATGAACACTCGCAGAGGTTTATTGTACGAATTTATTTATTGTTTATTTTATTATTTATTACATTCTTGTTCAAGGTCACCTTTCATTTATTTTAGCAGATCAGTAGTTTTATATGTCATTAAAATTATTAATTTTTTCTGTTTAAAAACAGCTGAAGGTTTGGTCGTAGAGTTTTGGTGAAATAGTCAAAAATTATAGGGAGGACTTCCCCGACCCGACTTATGAAACTTTAACTAATGAATTTGAAAAACACCTGTGCCACAGCGGGCTGTGCTGGGGCGGCTGCTGCAGGAGGAGAAAACCTCAAACGCCTTTGTCAAATAAACTTATTGGGAGCTATATGTTGGAGCCGTTTGGGGTTGAAACATATGGGTCGTGGGGTCCAAGTGCTCATCGAATATTTCGGGACATCGCCAAGCGGTTGGTCGATTCTGCACATGACCAGAGGGTTGGCCTGTTTTTAGGCCAAAGATCAGATCAGCATTGCCATCCAATGTGGTAACGCTTACCGCCTTTTGGGCACTTTTTACAATGAGCTCTTCCATTTTTTTCCCTGATATACTTGTACGTTATATATATTTAACTCTCTATTTAGTCGTAGTGAATGGAATGTTATGTGTTTTTCCGCTTGGCTTTTGGGCATTCCTCTTTCAATCGCTGTTTTAGCGTGCAGTAGGTCTTCTTAGCTCTAAGCCGTTTAGTAGTAGTAGTCCTTCGAAGATTTCTGGGCATATCTGTAAGAAAAAAGAAAATGTCACCTTGAGCGGTATTAAAACCTCAAACGATCGTTTATTGTTTGAGTTGGAATTTTAAAACCATTCACATACAATTGTTTAAAAGTTTTTACGTTCATCTTCTGGTAGACAAGTAATAATGACAATAAATTAGTACTAAAATTCAGGACTAACCGTTAAAACAAACATTAAAAGAGCTGTTATGTCCTTTCGTGAAACAGTCCGTTGTCCTTTCGTGAGAAGATACTAAAATCGTTCCATAAGGTTTTGTAACTTTATTTTAAAAGTTGTTTTTACAACTTTGAAATGCTCTTGCTTTGGATTCCCCCACTACTGGAACAGTTGTCGCTCAGATCTCTTACACACTAAGGGCACACTATTATCACTATGATTTTCAGCCGGTATAAAGTGACATACTCAAATTAACCCCACCTCCCGATACATAAGAGGCGCTGCAAATTGGCAATTTAATGAATTTGTTTACATCATAATCAGATAGATACTTTAGGAACTGACTATCAGACAGATAAGTATCTTAAGAACCACGCGATAATCAACGGGTTTCGCAATCAGAGCAATGTCGTGATATCAATGACTCGAATCAATATAGAGTTTTTTTCCATTTATTATCGACATTCAATATCGACTCCAGCATTTCGAGTTGTCGTGACTTTCAAAACATCTAGATAAACGATACATTGCCAAATTTTACCACTTCGGCAGGTAGTATACAATTTTCCACATACATAGGAAACACGAATAAACGAACTTGGGACTGAAGAAAGGTGACGTCATGGTGCTGATGGGACCGAACCACATCGATTTCTACATTCTTCACTACGCAGCGCTGTATCTTGGAATTATGATAGCATCCATCGTTGTTACTTTGGGAGCACATAAGTTTATTTTAAACTGAGTTAATTAGAGCATTACAGTATTTTTTATATGGTTTGAACAGCCAGCCCAAGAGAAAAAACCAGACATGATGACCGTGTTGAACCGGCGTAGAGAGGTTGCCAAGACTTAGATATATATATAGAATATGACTCTTTATCATGTACACCTTATAAATTACAGACATGGATGTAGTATTTTACATTGGGTGACACAATGGGCGGTCTTATCGCTTAAATCGATCTTTTACAGACCTTTAGATGGATTAAAGAGAGAAGGAGAGACAATACTGCAAGTAGCCAGTGTTGTACCATAATCGCTGATCTGTTAACGACCCAACAAAATGGCGGATTTACCTAAAAGTAATGAACGTTATAATGAAAATGAAACTGATAACGTTGATATTAATGATACCTATTTAAGTACTCGCGTATCTTACGTACGCATCATGAAATATTAAAAAACAGGTATTACTGTGATATCATACTTGGTACGTATGCATCTTAAGCCGCACGAATGCTAAGTCACTGTAGATGATTTGAAAAATCACCAGCTTATCTATTAGCAAAAAATATATCAAAGATAATAATTTCATAAAATTGGAACCAAACAACATTATGAGCAACAAGCGACCAAACACAGGGCACCGCCGGCTACTGCTCCACCACGACAACTGCACTCCATTCCTGGGTCACCCTCCTTACAGCCCTGACCAAGCACCGTGTGACTTCTTTTTATTAGCTTCTTTTGACTATTCCAGAGGGTGTTGGTTTATAAAACCTTAATATAATATTAGTATTTTACATATAGAGAATGCCTATCTGACCTTCACAACTCAGTTACAGAGTAACACGATCCCCCTTAATATTAAACTAAAATATGCTGAAAAAATCTCAATGTTTTGACAAAGTTTCAAAATTTTGATTCCAATCCAGTTTGTATTCTGGATTCGAAGTTTTTCGGGGTTTTTTGTTTTTAAAACTGGCGAAATTTGGATGTACTATAGGTACCCCTGTGCCTAAACCCTCTGGGATTACAGGCGTGATGTTAGGTTATGTTGCGATGAGTTTATAGCGTTATTATTCGGTGTGTGTAAGGCAGAGTGGTAAATAAAAGTCAATCTGATACGAAGGTACTCACGGTTATATTGGGGTTCGACACACACACACACAACACAGAAAACAGTCAGAAGGAGTACAGTAATATATACAACAGTCACACACGGTCACAATAGTTACGGCACAATAAACAACAGTTATTACTAGATATTCCGGAAACAATAAGCAAGGTAGGTACGTAAAATCATGTGCAGCCGAGCGTCGCGTGAGCAAATATCGACTAAAGGTCACGGCAAGGTGGTCGAACGATAGTAACCAGGACTCCCCACCTTGGCGCTCGCCGTTACGTCACAATGACGTAGATCGGCTTGCGCGGGTCCAGTTTTTACCACTGACCCGTCATCAACCGTATGTGAATATGTATAATGTGATAATATAAATAAATGTGAATATATATTATGATGGTATTTGTATTGTGTGAGTTTATGATAGTAATAAATAAATAAATGGTATGGAAGGTATGTACCCCACACCACCCCCCTCCAGAGACCGTCAAGGGCGATAAAAATCTGGGAATTTTACCCGACGTCCGGAACGAGTGGTATACTCTTTTATGCCTGGAGATGGAGTATCTTCTTCTGGGTCAGCTTTGTCGGCCAATATATAAGCTGGCTTTAGTCGGTCTATTGAGACCGTGACCTCTTTACCCTTCAATAAAATTTTAAAAGTTTTATCACTTTTGTGCAGAACTTTGTGAGGACCTGTGTAAGCTGGTTGCAGCGAACCACGTAATGCGTCTTCACGAAGGAACACGTGATCAGTGGTCTGCAGATCCTTAAAAACAAAAATGCTCGTCTTGTTGTGACGAGAAGCTGGAGTTGGCTGTAATTTTTTAGCAAAATCACGGATGCGCGCGGTAAATTCTGTGATGTCGGTCGTACCGTCATTACTTGGAGTAAAAAAATCTCCTGGGAGTCTTAGCGGTTCGCCATACACCAATTCGGCGGAAGACGCTTGCACATCCTTTGTGAATGCGCTCCTTATGCCAAGCAATACCCACGGCAATGACTCTGTCCACTTGTCATTGGCATGACACATGATGGACGCCTTGAGTTGCCTGTGTAAACGCTCCACCATGCCATTGCACGCCGGGTGGTATGCCGTTGTCCGCTTGTGCTGAAATCCAGCAATTTTCGACAGCTGCTCAAACAGAGCCGACTCAAACTGACGACCTCTGTCCGTAACAATGTCGGTAGGACAGCCAAATCGGGCAATCCATCCGGACAGCAATGCCTTAGCTACTGTCTCAGCAGTAATGTCGACAATAGGTACGACCTCTGGCCACCTGGTAAATCGGTCGATTGCCGTGAGACAATACCTAAAACCTTGTGAAATTGGTAGCGGGCCCACAAGGTCAATGTGAATCGTGGTGAACCTGGCGCGTGGGAGATGAAACGTCCCTAATGGCGCTGAAACGTGACGGCTCACTTTAGCCCGCTGACATGCGAGGCAAGCTCGCGCCCACTCCCTGCAGTCCTTCCTGACGCCTGGCCAAACAAAGCGCTCTGCGATTAATTTGGCAGTCGCTGAGACGCCTGGATGGCTGAGAGAATGCAAGCTGTCAAAGGTTTGTTTCCGCAGAATTTTGGGTACAAATGGCCTGGGGGTCGCTGTACTGACGTCACAGTACACGGTTGAACGCTCCCCAGGGACTTGCACCTTCTCCAGCACTAGTGAAGACCCTTCCTGTAGAAGTTTCTTCAGCTCTGGATCTGAGGCTTCTGATCCCGCGAGGATGTCGAGACTGACTGGAGCTTGAAGCTCCTCCACACGAGATAAGGGGTCGGCCACTACGTTGTCTTTGCCAGAAATGTGCCTTATGTCGGTAGTAAATTGGGCAACGAAGTCAAGGTAACGGAATTGCCGAGGCGAACAGTTTTTCTTCCTCTCGTGGAATGCGAAACTGATCGGCTTATGGTCCGTATACACGACGAAGTGTCTAGCCTCCAGCATGTGGCGAAAGTATTTGATGGCCTCGTATATGGCCAGCAGTTCCCTGTCATAGGGAGAATACTTTGCTTGCGCAGGGTTGAGCTTCCGGGAAAAGAAAGCTAATGGCTGCCATCCGTCGTTGCTAAGCTGCTGTAACACCGCACCGATTGCAGTGTCCGACGCATCGGTGACCAATGCGAGTTTGGCATTGCAATCGGGGTGAGCTAATAAAGCAGCATTAGCTAGGCTTTCCTTGCAGTCCTCGAATGCCTGCAAAGTATTCTCCGCGAGGCATATAGGATGCGAGCCCTTTACGTTGCCGATCAAGAGGTTGTGAAGCGGCGCCTGTATTTGAGCTGCGTGGGGCATGAAACGCCTATAAAAATTGATCATGCCCAAAAATCGACTAAAGGTCACGGCAAGGTGGTCGAACGATAGTAACCAGGACTCCCCACCTTGGCGCTCGCCGTTACGTCACAATGACGTAGATCGGCTCGCGCGGGTCCAGTGTTTACCACTGACCCGTCATCAACCGTATGTGAATATGTATAATGTGATAATATAAATAAATGTGAATATATATTATGATGGTATTTGTATTGTGTGAGTTTATGATAGTAATAAATAAATAAATGGTATGGAAGGTATGTACCCCACAAGTTTATCGTTTTTAGCCTAACTGTCAGCGATTTTTTTTTCTACGATGATATTTACAGTCATCCTAAAACTATTACGCACAACTGATTTATTAGGACAGCCATATTTGTCTGTGTCAAAATAGCTAAATCGATTTATATTAAAGGTTATCTACTATTCATTTATAGATTAACGAAAACATTATTAACTGAACGCCTTTACAAGGCTTCACATTGTTTAAAAAACACGACTTCTAATTGAAATGTTCGGTCACTGGTTAGTTTAAATTGTTTTTTTGGCCTGATATCTGCCACTTGCAGCGCGTTAGCGATGGCCTTAATCTGTAGGTACTCACAAAACACCTAGATTGCATAAAATATATCGTTTGCTTTGTTAAAACTAGTAGCCAGTCGGAAAAGTTGATTTTATGTCATGTTAGTTTTACTCGTATAAAACATAAAAAATTTAAAGTTCTCTTTTTATTGTTTTCATGATTTTGTTAGACGTAATGTTCTTTTAATTTTGTGATTCAATGTTTTTCTATTTATTTATTTCTTTCTTTCTTTCTTCCTTTTTTTCAGACTTGTATCAGTTCCGACTGCTTAGTACCCCAATTGTGTAACACACTTTACTTCTTAATCCGAAGGAGTTTTGAAAGAAATTCATAATCCATAAAAAATACTTAAAATGTTTGACAAATTCGTTTGCTCAACAAGTCTTATTATGCTCAACAACGTGAATATCGCAACGAATTACTTTGAACTGTCAAAATGAACGACACTGCAGTTGTTAGATAAACACTAGAGAGTTGAGTCGATCGTTCATTATTGGGAATTCTATACCATTGTAGGTTCAAGTCTGAGCCAAAACTATCGGATCTAAGACTTCCGAGCCTTAGTTGAAGAGTTGGCAAACTTTTCCGATACGGGTGAATGAACAACTGCGAAATCAACAACTTTGTTTTGTATCCACTGCACGTTGACTGCATGTAACTAGTACTAATCACCATCATTAACTGCGTTTGCGATTTAGTTTCCGAACATGTAAACAAACACATACATACTCACAAATTAGAGTGAGCTAAAGGTGCACCTCTGCTTAAACTGTTCGGTATTACAGGCTTCATGTTGTGTTGTTTGAAAATTCGGTCATCACTAAACTCGCGACGCGTGAGGTCAACCTCCAAACATAAATGATTTTATTTCTGTAAGTAGGTTTTTGCAAACACTTTTACACGTCAATCATATTTTAAAAGTAGATGAGATCGGCGTTTCCTATCTGACTACTCTGAGAAGAAACTACGAAACAAACTCAGAGGTCACAGTCTCTTTTAAAGTCCAGACCTAATCTTGGTCAGGTCATGTGAAGACCATGTAGATTGGTGTCTGAAATGGTCTTTTGAGGAAAGAACCACACAGAATGAGTGGACCTGTGCAGTCAGTGCACGCATTTGTCAGTAATCATGCAGCTCAACACAGAACTTAAGGAGCTCAACGATTCGACGAACAATACAAAAGAAAGGACATTTGGGTAGGCCGCGTAAAGTACTCAAACAGCCAGACCATGATTAAAACAACTGAAAGAACAAAAAAAGAAAAATACAATGACTCACATAGTCCTCACATTCTCAAAAATTAAAACAATTTTATACTTTAAACAGTAAATATAAAGATGCCATTGTCTATCTAAAAAATCAAAAATAAAAGTTAAACAGCAAATTAAACATCAACAATATCTGTGTAAACTTATTGGAGCAGCTCAATCGCACGCCTTCTTGTCCTCAATGTAGCCTTTGACAGTATAACAGCCTTTGACAGGCATTCTGGCATAATTTCCGCTTTACAAAAGATTTGAATTTATTAAGGCTTAGTTCTTGAATGTGGCTAGGAAGTTTATTATAAAAACGAATACTTTGACATTTAAACGAGCTACCTATTTTCTTGAGTCTGGTAGTGGGAACAACAAATTTGTGTTTGTTCCTAGTATTTATGTTATGCATATCACTGTATTTTTTAAACAGATTAATATTTTTATGTGCATACAAAAGATTTTCTTAAATATACTGAGAAGGCACAGTCATTATATTAATCTCTTTAAATTTTTCTCTGAGGGAGTGTCTGGGACTTAGTTTATAAATTGAACGAATTGCCCTTTTTTGTAAAACAAAAATTGTCTGAATATCGGCGGCATTTCCCCACAAAAGAATACCGTACGACATCACACTATGAAAATAACTAAAGTATACTAAACGCTCTGTCTCTAAATCAGTTAAATTACGAATTTTTCTAACGGCGTATGCTACAGAGCTTGGTTTTTTTGACAATTTATCTATATGGGGGCCCCATTGAAGCTTGGCATCCAAAGTTAAGCCTAAGAATACTGTGGTGTTTTCGGGTTTCAACTCTTCACCCTTTATAAGAACACTTGTTTCTACTTGTCTAACATGAGGTATCGTAAACTTAATGCATTTAGTTTTTTTCTGGTTTAGAAGTAGGTTATTAACATTAAACCAGTTAACTACTTTAGTAAGGGCGCTATTTACATTGTCAGTAACCAGCTGCTGACGTGTGAGTTTAAATAGAAGTGAAGTGTGGTCTGCAAACAACACTATATCATGATTATCCTTTATGAGGTAAGGCAAGTCATTAATATAAATAAGAAACAAAAATGGGCCAAGAATTGAACCCTGGGGTACCCTCATTCTTACTACAGATCCAGGTGATCTTTTTCCATTAACATCAACTGTCTGAATCCTTTCACTTAAGTAAGAAGTAAGAAGATCCAGAGAGGCATTCCGGATGCCGTAGTGGTGCAGTTTCGTGATCAATGTTTCATGAAGAACACAATCGAATGCCTTGGACAAATCGCAAAAGATTCCCAAAGTATCGCATTTGTCCTCCCATGCCTTGTAAACATGACCTAAAAGTTCAACTAATCATTAGTTATTATTACGGCATCAGTAGTTGAACGACCCCTTGTAAAACCGAACTGTTTGTTATGCAGTTATTTCTGTTTATTAAAAAACCTTTGCATTTGATCTAAAACAAGTTTTTCAAAAAATTTACTAAAGGTAGGCAGCACTGAAATAGGTCTATAATTAGTAGGGTCTGATGTGCTACCAGATTTATACAATGGTATTATTTTACTGTTTTTCATAAGATCAGGAAACTCACCACGGTCAATACAATTATTAAAAATAACAGCTAAAGTAGGTGCTACAATATTTATAATAGACTTAGCAACATCCACAGAGTTACCTCATAGATCTACGGTTTTTTTACATTTAATGTGTGAAAGGTTTTAATTATATCTCTACAAGTGACATATTGGAAATTAAATTCAGAATCACAAACTGGAACGTTTTCTTTAAGTAAAGACTCTGCATATGTTTAAGTAACCCGGGGAGGCATCAACCCCTGTCATTTATAATTATGGGTAGCAATGAAGATCAATGACTCACGCACTTACAGTGGCTTATGGCAAATCCCTCAAAGAAGGGACGACGGCGAACTTTTGAAATTGAAGTAAATATAGAGAGAGAAGGAAGGTAGGTAGATGTCAATTCTTTCCTCGAATACTTTGGCAAACCGTAGTGTTCTATTTAAATAGCTTTCACAAGTGGTGGCACTTAAGGGGGAAGCGCCAAGTAGCCCGTGAAGTTCAATTTTTCTTACGTTTTTTGCAATTGTCAGGTCAGTCTCAAAGGTAGAGACAAAACGTTTATTGTGAACTAAGTGTACAATGTTCGTGTTATGTTAGCACTTATGTGACTTAGCAGCCCTTTTACAATTTGTAGGTAAGTGTCAGGTTGTACCGTCAATACAACCCTCTAAGTTCATGTAATCCAATTGAATGACTTTATTGTGAAATAGTCACTCAATGGGATTATATGGAATTTCGCGGGCTACCCCAATCGCTGCCTGCGAAGCGATTGCGTAACACACTAACTGTAATCTAGCAACGCTTGTGCGAGTGCGTCATCGCTCAGGTTAGTAGTGCAGACTTAGGCGCCATTCTATGTCACTGTCCTCCAGTAGCTCGGCGAGTTCGCCTTCGCTACGAACAGTGGTATAGAATGCTCAAAAATGAACGATCTACTAGTTAATTGAATTTATGACTGAACAACAGCGGGTTTGTTTATAATTATTCAACATCAACAGAATCTCTGTTTAATTTTATTTGCATGCCCATAAGACGGTAAAATATGGAGGACTTTACTTTAAGAAAACATCTATGTACAAATTACCCATGTTTGCAAAAATAAATGATTTGACTTGATTTGATATAATAACGAGATGCTTAAAAATGTTATGTCGTGCTATTTACTGGACAGCCTGTATATTAGATATAATAAGAACATATTTCTCAGAAGAATTGCTCAGTAGCAGCCCGGAATCTGGATTTGTGCCCGGTTGATGGCAATAGGCTCGCTCCCTACATGGGACTTAGGCATAACTGGTGAAATGTCACCCACATTACACCTCTGCCTAACCCTTCTGGGATTATAGGCGCGAATGTACCTCCACTATAAGTAAAGTGGTCTCCTAATATTGGAAGCGCACACTTGTATTTATCCCTGTTCTATATATACTTGCATGTAATTGTGTAGCCCCTGTTTGAGATCTAATAAATAAATAAATCAATAAAACCTTTCCATATTAGGGTTTATTTTTTTATTGTCTTTTATTGTCATGTAAACACGTTACCATTAAGGGGCCGACGTTACAAGCTCGTAATAATACTTCGAGTCGAGTACAAAATTCTTTCGGAATATTGCTATCTCTGTTTGACAAAAGAAGGAGAACGAGGGACGCCGCGCAGCCGTGTGTGTGTTTGTGTGAGTAGATAGATAGCAATTATTAGCTGTACTGTATTTACTGTACCTACCATTCATTCATAACGACTCGGAAGATTTATTTCTATATTCATTCATTTGAATGTTTAATTATTTTGTATATTTTTTTTTTTTTTTTTTTTGCTTTGTGAATTGGACATAAAAAGATTTGATCTGACATTAATATATTGTTTATCTATTATCATTATCATTTCATTAACTTTTATCGTGTCATCTCATCAGTCACCTAATTTTAACGTTACAGTATTGTCAAAATTGAATTGTGTTGTGTTTTATATCTTATATGGGTCAAGGACCTGAAATAAATGTTTTTTTATATTTTTATATTAGTAATTAGTTATGTTCATGATTTGCTTTATTTTTGTTGACTACTTTGGGGAATCGTTTGTAAATCTACAGACTAATAATGTGTTTTTTGACATTTCTTTACAATGCCGGTATCTCAACATAGAAGAATATTTGAGATCTAGGCCTTGTAGAGAAAATCTCTAAGTCATTCATACCTTCCCTTAATACTTTTGTAAACCAATGTTGAACGTACCTATATGTTGTCGGTGTTCTTGAATAAATTACGTATGGTACCTATACATCGTAATCGCGCGCGGTCTTTGACGGGAACCGGCCGACGATGTGTAAATATAAGTTAAAGGGTTTTTTATTATTATTGTCTAATATCATTTTAAGCCGGTGTAAGATTATTTATTCCCTTGGTCTTAACTTTAAAATACTAACGCTTCTTCTGTCTCTCTGATGTTTACCTTTACCGTTTTGAGAGCAGTGGTGATGGAATAATTTACACAAAGTAAAGCGACTGTCTGGGTTCGAACCTACAACTCGTACGTCGCGGCCATTACCACTGGGCCACCACTGCTCTCTAAGCAATAAGGAATACAAGTCAAATAATAAAGTGTTATGCAAAATAAAAGACAAATATTCTAGGTACATCTAATAAATAAGCGTACACACAAATAATAGTATTCTGTGCTAAGAATAATAACAATAAAAAAACAAGGATTTTGGTACCTACTAGTGTGAAACTCAGACCACGAACTAAGTACGTAAACACCGCAGACACCGCGGCTGTGGCGTTTTACGGCTAATCCGCTGAACTGTGTTTGACCCCTGGGTAAGAATATAGTCTACTTTTCATCAACACTCCACATGGGCGAAGCCGCGGGCGGAAGCTCGTAAGAAATAACTTTAGAAAAGTCCGTATTGTAATGTTACGTATCAACATTTAAACAAACATGCAGTAAGCATTATGTGTAAATTACTGAAACAATTTACTTGTCTTATTTTTGTAATACTTATTTTCTTAAATTGCAAAGTATTTCCCGCACATAAATGAATGCTGACATCGTGATTGAATTACACAAATAAAATGCTTTCAGTTGATGTATCAATGAACGTAATACTTCGACTCCTTGAAAAGATACACATTCAATAAACCAAAAGTATTTTTTTCCTGTAAAACTTGCCTTTAAGATAGCCGACTTATTGCTTGGGGGTGTCTTTGCAAAACACTTAGTAACTAAGAACGTAGTAGGTAGGTTACTTATAATATACAACGTGTAACGGAAAGGGGGTATCAACCCGAAATGCACCAACTCTGACAATGGTAACAGACGACATGGTACCATTTTTAACCTTCTAAGTTTAAGTTATAATTAAAAACAATGAATTAAAATCCAGGTCTGCATTTAATAAATTTAAATTTTGCACAACACTAGCGAAGTATCAGCTGACTAGGGTCCATAACCTTTGATCCACCTACCTATCGAAATAGTTTACCGCTTTTACTCATAGTAAAATATGATAAATGGGTTCCGTATTTATTTTTAGTGATTGAAAAGTCGCGTCAGGTTTGAATAAAATCGAGGTTGTCACAGTTTTGCTGAAATGATTTAAAATTAGAAAAACATAATTTGAACTTTTAACTTATTAACTAAAGCACAAAAATCACAAAAAAAAGACTGGCTTTAAAAATCAATAAACTTCACAAAATAATTTGAAATCGTGCACTAAGGGTTCCATTAATTAAAGTAATTTACCACAAAGTAATTAACAATTACATTAAAAGAGCTTAAAAAAAAGACCGCGAAAAAAATTGCGCGATTACATGATTTATTAATTAAACAGATTATTCCATAAAACCTGAGAAGAGAAAAAACGTAGTGAACAAAATAAATAGTTTTTTATTTGTAGTTACTCAGTTTTAAATTCGGAGTTAATTAACGAATTATCATTTCAATATCGAGTCGCATCCACACAATAGATAACGCCTACTAGGATTTCATGAGTATGAAAGAGTTTTTATCATTAATGGCTTTAAAAATAATTTGCAGACCCCTGAAAGGGGCGTGGTCTGTCCACTCTAACCGTTCTTGTAATCTAGCTCTAAGTGTGCGATTATGCATCTCATGTGCGTGTAATAATAGTCACAATGGGTTCTCCTTAACTTAAAAATTTAAAGTATTTTTATGGGTTGGCAAAAGTCTCAGGTTTGATTCCTACCACTTTGCAAGTTATGCGTAGTATTTCGGTGGGCACGTTAAGTCGTAGTTTTCAGTAGTTATTGATTTACATTGTGGTCTTAGGCTTTGTGTGATCTCTTCTACTGTCTAAACCACAAAGTAAATCGATCACAATACAGGAGTTAAAAAAAAACGTTGAAAACGAAAATCGCGCGATGATCATAATTTATTAATTAAACAGATTATTCCATAAAACCCGAGAAGAGAAAAAACGTAGTGAACAAAATAAAAAGTTTTTTATTTGTAGTTAGTTAAATTCGGAGATAATTAATGAATTACCTATTCAATATCGAGACGCATAAACACAATCGATTACGAATACTAGGATTTCATGAGTATGAAAGTTTTTATCATTTATGGCTTTCACAAAATAATTTGCAGACCCCTGAAAGGGGCGTGGTCTGTTCACTCTAACCGTGCATTTTGTATTCTTGTCATCTAGCTCTAAGTGTGCGTGTATGCATCTCTTGTGCGTGTAATAATAGTCACAATGGGTTCTGCATAACTTAAAAATTTAAAGTTTATTTTTGGGTTGGCGAAAGTCTCAGGTTTGATTCCTAGCTCGTACCACTTTGCAAGTTATGCGTAGTTTTTCGGTGGGCACGTTAAGACGTAGTTTTCAGTAGTTATTGATTTACGTTGTGGTCTCAGGTTTGTTTGTTTGTTTGGCATCTCGCAAGTCAACCTATGAGGTTGTCGTATGTTTAAGCGGACTTGCTGTGGTCTTAGGCTTTGTATGATCTCTTTTACTGTCTAAACCACAAAGTAAATCGATTACATTATAAAAGTTTAAAAAAGAAATCTTGATAAAAAATAGCGCGATGATCATTACTTATTAATTAAACAGATTAATGAATCCATAAAACTGAGAACAGTAGAAACAAAACATTTTGTGAACTAAATAAATCGTTTTCTTTATTTGTAGTTTTAAAATTCCGACTCGCACTTTTAATTTTCATGACAATTACCATTTCGTCAAATTCAATATAGAGTTACCTACATCATAATTTCTCCGATACATCATTTTTGACACGATCGATTACAAAGGGCTACCAGGGTTTCATGAGTATGAAAGAGTTCGGACGGGTAAGTTAATATCAATTTGAAAATGGAACCCTAATTATTGACCCACCCACCGCTATTATTATGAAACGAACCCGCGCAAATAAAGAATTGGAGCGATGTAAAGAGTTATCCTGCTCGCACATCCGATTGCTTTAATTAGAGCAAGCATAGCGGCTATTATTTTCGGGTTTACGCTCTAGTGAAAGCATTGTTGTGTCAACAGCCGCTTTGGTGTGAAGTTCGTTTTTTTGTGATAGTGATATTTCGTGATGTCTTTAAGTAATCCAGAATATTACGAAATGATGCTTTGCGTCGGTGCAACCCACGGAAACTTGAGTGCAGCTCGGGAGTTGTATCGTCAGCGGTTCATAGAAGGTCGACCAGCTGCCGAGGCTAGACAATTGCCTTCACTGCGTTGCTTCAGACGCATGGTTAGCCGTTTGCATTCAACCGGTTCTTTCCACGCGCCAACTCCAACGGGCCGCACGACGTCCCAAGATCCGGATTTTGAAGAAGCCGTACTGGAGCACTTCGAAAACAACCCATGGAGCAGCACGCGTCGCGCAGCCCTGGCGCTGGGAGCCGCGAATCATATGCAAGTGTGGCGAGTTTTTCACGTAGACGACCAGCACCCATACCACTTTCGCCGCACACAGGAGCTGATTCCTGCTGATTATTTACCACGCGTGTCGTTTTGCGAATGGTACCGAAGTCAGGTCGAAACCTGACTTCGGTACCATTCGCAAAACTACACAAAGTGCTGTGAACAAAGTGCTGTGGACAGATGAAGCATCCCTCACCGAAAATTATTGGTCGCATACAAATCCGCATGTGTCCTCCGTGTTATCTTTCCAGCATCAATGGCGGATAAACGTTTGGGCTGGTATCATAGGTGATGTTCTTGTAGGACCACATTATTTGCCGGCAAATCTGAATGGTGCAAATTATTTGGATTTCCTTAGAAACGATCTGGACGAGGAGTTAACAGTGATGTCAGTGACCAGCTACGTTGACCTCGTCATGGAGAACAACATGATATTTCAACAAGACGGCGCTCCAGCCCATTTCGCGCTGGATGTGCGAAGCCACCTAAATGCGTGCTTCCCCCATTGGATAGGTCGAGGAGGCCGCGTTGCCTGGCCTGCGCGCTCGCCAGACCTCACTCCGTTGGACTTTTTTTTATGGGGATATATAAAAAACTATGTTTATGCCGTAGAGTGCTCATCAAGAGAGCAAATGGTGGGTCGCATAAACGACGCATTTGAGTCAGTGACGCCGGAGATGCTGCGCAATGTCCGAGCGTCTACCAACAGGCGAGCTGGCTTGTGTATCCAGCAACAAGGAAGACATTTCGAACCCTTTCTTTGAAACGTAAGTTTGCTTATTAATTTCGTTTAAAAGTTCCGCGATTTTATTTTATTATCTATGGATTCGTAAAACAACCGAATCAAATAGTTAATATTTCACCATATTTTTAACAATAAATAACTGTCAAAGCAAAATAACTCTTAATGCCAATTCGTTTAGTGTCAATATTGTTTGTTACAGGGACGGCATAAGACACCGCCGGGTAGCATTTGATCTCGCCGACGACGGCTTTGTTGAAGCCGTGCCAGCGCAATATGTACCAGGCGCTCAGAAATAGTCAGGATACGCGAGTGAGGAGAAATAATAGTGAAATGGACGGTGCTAGTGTGAGTGTATAGGGGTGTGTAAGTAAGACGATAAAAGAACAATGACCTCAAATAGTGATGTGCCACATTTGTTACATGCTAAAATTATTACAGGTTGTGGCGGCATCTACACCGCCACATGCGAACTAACGCATCAATCCTGCATCGCGCAAGCAGAGTTTACCGCGCAGATAGCATATATACAACTTCCCGACAACAATCATCGGGCAGTTGCCCACCAGATACGACATCCATCTGGTCGGAGGATCCTCCCTTTTCTGAGAGTATGAGTGAACTTTTCACCCTGTTCCTCATACTTCTAAACAGGTGACCCCGAGTATGAACGTCAGCGCAGCCTTCGTGCAACTACTTCAGCGTGACGTCATCATCATCACTCCCGCAAGCTTTAGAGCGGCGAGTCACACAGCCAGCCAGCAACCACGGCTTCAACGGGTATTCTGGCCATCAGCATGCAGCGCGAGCGCATACCTGGTCATCACCCTCAGCCTCATCAGCAACCTTGGCACAGCACACTGCACATTCGGCCGGTCCACAAGAAGAGCCTTAATCACTCTCCTGGTCGAACAGCAGCAGCCAGCCACAACCCGGCGCTGTACCACATCCGACCCACTGGAGCACAAGCAGCGCCACCCCGACTCACTGGGGGCATCTTCGCAGACAGTTCCGACTCACCGCGAACTACGCGACACCTGGTTCCGACCCACTGGAACCTCAGCTGGCACGGGCAAAAAGCATCGCAAGATACAAGACTTAGCCCACTATCGACCTCCGGTCTCCGGAGGGGAGTGAGGTGGCGGCATCTACACCGCCACATGCGAACTAACGCATCAATCCTGCATCGCGCAAGCAGAGTTTACCGCGCAGATAGCATATATACAACTTCTCGACAACAATCATCGGGCAGTTGCCCACCAGATACGACATCCATCTGGTCGGAGGATCCTCCCTTTTCTGAGAGTATGAGTGAACTTTACACCCTGTTCCTCATATACTTCTAAAAGGTGATTAAAAACTAGATTTTTCTTAATTTTGAAAAGTGCTTTTTTTTATTGAAAATTCGCACAGAGGATCTACATAAGGTACACTATTTTTCCATTTCGTGTTGATACCACCTTTCCGTTACACGTTGTATATTATTGGATAATACTAACTATTAAAATACATCCCAACGTTTGGAGTCCATATCGGCAACCAAACCAATACGTAAATAAAATATCGTGAATAAGTCTTACGGACCTATAATAAGTCCGCAAGGAAAGCTAAAGTTCGTAAGAATGGTTAGCTTACTTGATACCGAATAATAAGGCAAATCTTTATCCAAGTTCACGGCATTTATAAGTCAATAGTGTCAGAAATATTACAATACACAATAGAAAGCAAATAAATACGCACGCACAGGACAATAAAGTAATCGTCTAACACTGACAATAAACACGGAACACCCCCGGCGCGGCGGGCCCAACGTTGCGGTAATGTGTGTGCTTGTCCGAGCGATACACACCTACTACCGCGAGCAGTATGACCACGCACACATTGACATTTGCTTGACGCGATAGCACTACTAGCTATTGGAAATTTATGGACTATTCGTAAGTTGATAATATCAGCTGTTTCTTATACAACAACATTACCGATATTTTTCTTTATAGTACAAAAACAAAAATAAGAAAAAATGTCATTTACGACGCGAAAAACAATTAGCTAAAACTTCATTTTCGGTAAGTATTTTGGAAAAAAAAAAGATGCAGGAACCTAGATAAATACTGTCTAAATCCGAATATAAGCATAATATGATAGAAATATGCTTAAATTGCAAATGGTTTAGGTATTACGTTTGTATGGACAATTCGTGCGTCGCCCTGCTCTTAATGTACCTAATTTATTGTAAATGAAATTTAGATGTTAACAACATTTTGATTAGTGCATTATTTTAGTAGGGATAATAATTATGATATAATGTATTTATGCGTTATGATTTGTATTTATTACATGTCTTGGGGAACAAAAATCCACAGGGAGGTGACACACCTCGCAGCGCAAAGAGTTCTGAAGGAGTGGACCAACACACTTCGTCTTCAATAATCAGATTTAGATAGGCTGAGATAGGCGAGTTCAGAAAGGGAACTTGTTTTTATAGATGTGGTACCTCATAGAGGGGGGGGGTGATACTTGGTTTAGGAATGGGACCAGCTTTCCTAATATCCTAATGGAGCACTAGTAAGGCGCTGCGACACAAAAAAATATAAACGTGTTAGCGAAAACAATGAAACATAAACACAATTCGAACTAGAAAACCGGCGCAAACGTCGAAGAGGGATTATGATATTGACAACTGTACTTGTACATTACAATAATTACTTCGCCTTACTGATTACGCTGGTATTTCTATAGAAGAGAACGACAATTGACTAAAATTAAAACACAAGTTAGCAAAAACAGTTTATCTGCGATTTCAAAAGTTTAACGAGAGGCATGTCGAAGGACACGTCATTATAATATACGCATTAGATAGATAGATAGATTCATTTATTTGCCTGAAATATGGTATCTTACGGATTTTATAACACGTACATAATAGTTCTTCATATTCCGCCTACTAAATTCGGCATGCAAATTTTGTGACAATAGTAATAGTTCTAATTTAATCAATTTAAACAAAATAATTAGATTCCCATGTCAAAAAAAGTACTAAATCAAGATTTGTCTACATATCAAATTACAAATATCATAAATTACAAATTACAAATTGTATATAAGTCAACTTTCAAATGTCAACAAAGGAAATAAAATTACAAATGTCTTAAATAAAATTATCAAATTTAATTTTCATGTCATGCAACTTTTCCGTTTGTCTTATAACTCATAAATTCCTTAATAGTATAAAAACAATTTTCAATCCATGCTCTGAGATGTTTATGAAATAAGCTGGTTCGCAGTTCTCTAATAACCTTCGGTATATTATTAAATATCTTTATTGCCATTCGACTAGTGTTTTTATGGCAGAACGCTGTTCTACATCTTGGCATTGCCAATTTTGTTGGATCCCTTGAGATTTTTCCTACCTTATAAACATTGACGCTATCGGCTTTACTGAATAGGTGAGGATGTTTTTTTACAAATACTCCAGTTTCCATTACATATAAGCATGCTAATGTTAACAATTTATTATTTTAAAAAATAGGTCTGCAAGATTCTAATGGGTCTACACCAAACACAGCTCGTAAACACTTTTTTTGCACAATAAATGCCTTATTGCTGTCAGTGGAATTACCCCATATGATCAAGCCGTATCTTAGCACTGATGCGACATATCCATGATAAGCCAATAGAGCGGCATTACGTCCAATAGTTTTTCTGAGATTTCTTAGTGCAAATGCAAAGCTGTTTAGCCGATTACATACATTTTCAATATGTTTTTTCCAATTACAATTTTTATCAATTACTATGCCTAAAAATTTCGTATGGTCAACTTCTTCAATGTCATTATCACCTCTAATAATTTTCATTGATTCTCTTGTCATTTTGTAATTAGAGAAATTAATATATTTTGTTTTGGACAAATTCACGCATAAATTATTTTGTTCAAGCCATTCTATTATGGCTTCCACGGCAGCATTTATTTTATCCTAGAATTGTTCATTTTTATTATCTTTATTTATTATCAATGAGATGTCGTCTGCAAACAACACGCACTTATTATCCGTCACTGTTGGCAAATCATTTATGTATAGAAGAAAAGCAAAGGCCCCAAAATACTACCTTGAGGCACGCCATATGTATTGGTCCTGAATCGAGATGTATGCTTTATCACTTCTCTGTCTTTATTAACGCCTAAGATTTCAACCCGTTGTTGTCGATTAGATAGGTAATCTTTTATCCAATTTAACGCTTTTCCTCTTATCTCCTATCTCTAACATTTTTCCAAAAGTATATCATGTTTAACAAAGCCAAATGCTTTGCTCATGTCGAAAAATATTGCTGTGACCGGTATTTTCTTATCTATATTCTCGGTAATCGATTTTATTAGTTGATAACAAGCTAGTGCTGTTGACTTTCCTCTTTGAAAACCATTTTGTTCCGTACTTATTATATTGTACTTGGATATAAATGATACAATTCGATTATACATTGCTTTTTCAAATATTTTTGAAAATATAGGTATTAAGGTCACTGGACGATAATTGTTTAACTCGTGTTTATTATTATTTTTATATAATGTTTTTACAACTGAGAACTTTAATTTATTCGGGTACTTTTCTTCACAGAAACTTAAATTCACAAGATGAGCGATAATAGGAGACAATATATCGGCACATGATTTTATTATGTGGGTAGAAATATCATCATATCCCACTGCATTGGTATTATTTAGAAATGCAATTATTTTTTTGATTTCATTGGGCGTGCAAGGTTCGAGATATAAACTGTTACTTCCATTGCTAATGTTCTTTGTGACCTTGTTTTTATTATTGGTTATGTCTATATTTGTAGTATCAATGAAGTGATTATTAAAAGCTTCCGCTATTTCTTCAGGTTTTCCTATCATATTATAAACTAATTTATTTTCCTTAGATTTACTTTCATGATATTTTGATTTTAGATATCTTTTAGAGAGGCAAGATTGTTTTATACCTTTAGTTAACCATCTTAAAGTAGGTTTTTGACGATTTACTTTTATTCTTTGCAAAGGGAAATTTAATTTATATAATAGGCAAAAAGCCTCATGGAAGTTGTTAAAAGCCGTATTAGGACCTATTTCATCATAAACATCTTGCCATTTTAGGCTCAAGAGACATTCTCTAAATTTTCTAATGTACTCGTCGTTATAATTACTCTTGACAATAAAAAAAACATTGTAATTTATTCATTAAAAAAACATATTCACAAATTTCAAATAAAACTGCGCACACTGGTTAAACTTTTATGAGTATCAGAATTTAGGTTAGTATAAAAGCATGGCTTCGGAATAATACTTACAAGCCACTTGTAACCACGGGACCCAAACTTAACTAATATATTATAAAAATATAATAATAAATAGGATTGTTTTTCAAATATTACCGTCTTATTTTAACAAGAATGGAATATCGCGTACCTTAATCCTTCAATACATCCCTTTTATAAGTCAGCCTATATTTATACTGATTACATGGTTTTGTTAGGTAAAAGCATAGATAAAGTTAAGTATCAGCATCGAAAAAGATTATATTTGATAACCGCACATGAGCGATGTAAAGTGCGGCGTCATAGGACACGCCCGAACTCTGTCACCACACTTATTGTACGTTTCGGGACATTCCCAAAAATAAGAGAGCTCTCATTTAAACATTTTGGAATTAGACTGCGTCAATTACAATTGATAAGTAAGTATATATTCAGTGCTGTAGGGTAGAGCTGTGTGTTGTTTTAGAACAGTGCCAATTATAAATAGTTGCCGAACTATACTTCACAAGATTTGTATAGTAGGTTAGAAGGAAAATTAAAGGGAGAAAAGTAGACACTTTAAGAACCGCCCGCTAACGAACTCGCTCCACCCCATGTGGTAATACAGTAAGTTATAATCGGTTGCCATAGAGATTGACACAGTAAACTTGTCTAGATATTTTTGGATCAGCAATATAGCGTAACTCTTTAAAAAACCAATATTAACTTGCGAATTCTATTATGTAAAGCTTCTATATGTTGTTTGAACGGACGTGTTTCAAAACACCAAGGTATTTTGTTGTAATTGTAATTTAAATGTTGGAACAAACGCATTGGTTAAACGCGGGATTTGTGCAAATAATGTCGAGGTGCTAGTTGCTGTTTGCTTGCGCATACTAAACTTACTGTAATTTGTCTTGTCTGCATTTAGTGTTAGTGAATTATGTTGAAGGCATTTAATAACAACATTAAATCCGTGTTGCGCAAGCTTGTAGACAATTTTTTCTGAGTCACCTGAAAATAGTAGAGCAGTGTCGTCAGCAATCGAAACCATTTGGCCGTGATTTAGATTTAAATTATAAAGATCGTTTATGTATATCAAAAATAGCGTAGGCCCTAAAATACTTCCTTGGGGAACTCCGAAGGACGTGTTTTTTTTTTACATCGCCGAGAGCATTACCAATCCTTACACATTGGGTACGGTCTTCTAGAGAGCTCTTAAACAGTTTCAGCTGGGAGCCTCTGATACCTATGGCTTCTTGTCGTTAGGGTAAATAGCCTGTCTTTCCGTGTCTGTTTAGCAACGCAAGGCATACCCCAACGCGTTCGCAGCCCTGCTGTTTTTTTTATTTTGACAATTTGACGCAAATGGACCAATATTGTATTGACTTCAAATTGTAAAGACCTAACTCGGACTTTAAATGAAAAGCAGTGGACTGTAAAAACTAACTTATATTGAATGGAATTATGGACGGTACAGAAGAATTTAGTGCGCGTGTGTCGTCAGTAGCACCTGTATAGTAAAAGTACTCTGTGAGTAGCACTCGTTGATCAAGTGTCGGGCGGGGCGGGCCATCGCCCCTCTCATGCCTCCGCGTAGCCCAACTCTCAAGTCTGGCACGAAGATAGCCGACGGCGCCCGAACAGATGTCAACGTTGAAAAGCTGCTGCTAACTCAGCCGTAGATTGAGTATCGTCAGCTTCCACTATCGCCTTTAGTCGTCAAGGTTGACTTTAGTTTTTGGGTGACAACAGGGTTATATATAGCAAGCGTTTAAAGCAATAACGTTTAAGTCGTGCGTTTGTTTGTAGTGTTCACTCCGTACACGTAATTAATGTTGTATGGTGTTTGTAAGGCATTGCTACCACGACGGAACTCGTATTCCATGATTACTCGTATTTTTTTTCTAGTCCATATTGACTTAAAAGATACAAATGTAGTGAAAACAAAACACTAATCAATAAACAAATGACTGAATTAAAATAATAGAATTACTTTTATTTTACAATTTTCATTTGAGTTTAGAATGTATAGCTAGCCATACATACGTTATTTAGACGTTACTTTTCAAATGGCCAGTATTGTAAAACGGAAACTTCATAGGTAAAGGTCTACCATATGTATCGTAATTTTAATAAGCAGGTACCTGTGTTTAATCAACATTATTAACGACATTTCAGAAGATTGACTTGTTTGACAAACGCATGCTTTTGAAACGGGCTAAAACCTGTATTTTATGCTAAGAAGTTATTATTCTTGAATAAATCTTAATGTTTTATCTGACCCTGATGTTTATCTACTGTACTTGTTGTTAATAATAGTAGAGGGCCACCATAAGATACCTACAGCCTTCGTGCAATTACACGTCAGCGGTAACACTTAAACTACGAAAATTATCCGTTTTAATACCGAAGAACTGATTGTTAGTATGTGTAATTTGTTGGAAATAAAACAAGCAAACGACAGCTGACGGTAAGTGGTCACCCCTGCCTGTAGACATCTGCAATAGAAGGCAAAAAAAACGCATTTCAGGATATCACTTGTATTTTGTTCCACTTTGGGGTAGAAGTATCACTTAATTGTTTTCAAGTACATCGACATCTATCAACTTTTTGTACAACAATCACTAACGGGAAATTCCTTAAAACTTCAGATAACATTGTCGACCTCAAGTACGCTGAGCTAGTTATCTTTAGAACTATAAATAAGCAAACATACTTCACACATAATCAGATTTCTCGCTACATCAACATGATCACATTACTATTGCTCGCCACGGTAACTTTGATCTTATACGCGGTCTACCTCACTTCCAAGCGAAAGTTCCAATATTGGGAGGATAAGAAAGTGCCGCATTTACCACCGGTCGCGTTTTTCGGAAATTATGGCGGATATATTTTACAGAAGACGTACTTAGGAGAGCTCACACAGAAATTATGCCAAAAATTTCCGAACGTGCCGTACATAGGCGCCTACTACGGCACAGAACCCACCCTCATCTTACAAGATCCAGAACTCATCAAGCTCGTAATGACGAAGGATTTCTATTTCTTCAACGGCCGTGAAGTCTCCAAATACTCCCAGAGGGAGATGTTCACACAAAGCCTGTTCTTAACCTACGGCGATAGATGGAAGGTGCTACGTCAGAACCTGACTCCACTGTTCTCCTCTGCCAAGATGAAGAACATGTTTCATTTGATCGAGAAGTGTTCTCATGTGTTCGAGAAGATGCTCGATCATGAAGTGCAGAAATGCAACGAGATCGAAGCGAGGATGCTCATGGCGAGGTACACGATGGACTGCTTTGGATCCTGTGCATTCGGCGTTAACACAGACACGATGGTAAAGAAAGAAAACAATCCATTCATACTCGTTGGTGATATGATCTTTGATTCCCATAAATTCAGAGCATTCAAGATTATTCTGCGATCTATCTGGCCGGCCATCTTCTACGCACTGGGATTCAAAGTGATGCCGGAAGAAGTTGATAGTTTCTTCAATAATTTGTTGACAGGAACTTTTAAAGGCCGCAATTATACGCCTACGTCAAGGAACGACTTTGTTGATCTCGTGCTGAAATTTAAGAACAACCATTCGATGACTGGCGACTGTATTAAAAATATGAAATCTGATTCAGGAAAGAAAGTTAATTTAGTTGTAGACGACGATCTGTTGGTGTCGCAGTGCGTGTTGATTTTCTCAGCAGGATACGAGACTTCAGCAACCACTTTGAGTTTCACTTTGTTTGAGTTAGCGAAACATCCTGAAGCTCAAGAACGACTGTTGGAAGAGGTGGATGATTACCTGCGTCGTCATAACAACGTGCTGAAGTACGAGTGCGTCGCAGAGACACCTTACATGGAAGCGTGTATTGATGAAGCACTTCGTCTGTATCCAGTGCTAGGCATACTAACTCGCGAGGTGATGGAAGACTACACGTTCCCATCAGGACTGAAGCTAGAGAAGGGTCTCCGGGTGCACCTGCCTGTGTACCACTTGCAGCATAACCCGGAGTTCTTCCCGGAACCTGAACAGTACCGTCCGGAGCGGTTCCTGGCTGAGAACAAGCAGAACATCAGGCCATACACTTATATGCCTTTTGGTGATGGGCCCAGAATCTGTATAGGTAAGTTCTAAATGTATCATTTTTCGTTGACCTTTGTAAAATGGTTGTATTCCATTTATATATAAGTATAGATCGCTCACACCATACAGTGAGTCAATCCACCTAGCCTTTTCCCAACTATCTTAGGGTCGGCTTCCAATCTAACCACATGCAGCTGAATCCATTCCTACAGTCAGAGTCAAAAATCGAAAGAGAGAGACGGGCTTCTTCATCTTATGTAAAGTTGTTTTAAAGAGTTTTGCCACTTTAGACCGACTGTAAAAGAAAACAACCGACTTAAAAAAAACTTCGAAAAATAAAACAACTTTAATTTCAGAAGACGTTGCCTTTTGTTTTGTATTTTCGGTTTTTGCCATCGACTTATTTTTCACTTTGAAGAGTTTTTTTTTTGAGAAAGCTTGACCAACGGATGGGACCCTTTCAATCAAAAGAAGAATTTTTCAAATCAGTTCATAAAAGAGTTCTGAGGTTGAGTTGAAGTCGGTTAAAAATTATGGAGCACTAAGCCAAGCATGGGGAGCTTACCTAGTACTTTTAACCTACTGCAGAGTATGTTATTCTCATCCAAACGCAATCAGTTAGTACCGGCGTGATTTAGTAGTAAGTACATACAAACTGAAAAAAGTTACAAGATATGAAGCTGTTTTGATTGGTTCTGAACACTGGACCTACTCATATTCAAAATATAACTTTTAATTGTGTAATGTTTGCAGTTTTATTTCAGTTTTTATTTTCTTATGATGACGACAAAAAAAAGTGGATGCGTAATAAAGAAGATACGCCCATGTTTTTAAATACGTAAAACCTTACAAGATAACCTTTGACACGGTGACACTAGTTACTATTACTACAGAGTCTGAAAAATTACTTGATAAGTAAATTGTCACCCTACGTTAATTTGTCTTAATAGTGTTATTTCACACTGCTGCTGCTTTGTGGTGTCTACAAATCGAAAACCCAAGAAGACACATTGCTTGCCAAGTTTTGAATTCGCAACCCAATACTTAAACTCCGAAGGCACCACGTCTTTAATCTATCCTGTTTGTTCAAAATTTCATTAATTAACAATCATTGTCTTGTCCAGGTATGAGATTCGCAAGAATGCAAATGGCGGCCGCTCTGATAACACTACTGAAGAAGTATCGCGTGGAGCTGGCTCCAGGCACGGAGAAACAAATGACGTTCGAGCCCTTTGGCTTAGTGACGCAGCCTGTTGGGGGAATCGGACTGAAGTTTATTGAAAGAGAGGGTTGGGAGCAAAGGCTGTTGAAGTCACCTTGAATTTGTTGTAAATTTTAGTTTTAAGTCGTCATTGTATCATCCCATCTACAAGTATGTCTCTTTTTCGATTTTAAGCAGACTTCTGTAATGAAAGAACTTAAGGATATATTTCCAACTGTACGAAGTACCCATACTGTGTTCAAATTATAAAAAAATCGTCTGGCCGTTGAATGGCGTTTGGTGCCCAAATTCGCTGACGGCGTATTTCAAAATGTCAAGTGTTGTTCGACTTTTGCAGCTGTTACTGTTGCAGTTCGTTACAAATTTTCTGTTGTACAGTCAGGGAAAATAATTGCTAAGGAAATTAAAATGTATCCTACTTCTATTTCTAATGTTGTAACCATTTCATGCAACTGTCAAAGAATAACAGTTGTGATTTTAATAAACGGATAATTTATGTAAACCATGACTTTACATCACTTAAGGCTTAAATAGAACATTAATACATATATTAATATTAATTGTATATTAATAAACAATAAAATTTTAAAAACATATAAAATGAAATATGAAAATTACTTACAATGTATAAATTGTTCCGTATGTTATCGGTATCATTCATTCCGTTGAACACCGTTGTTATAGTGGGATTTAATGCCATTTTCGCGATTTTGTGTATTCTTAACGACTTGGGTTTACCTTTGGGCTGACTATTCTGCACATCAACCTAGACTACGGCATTTACTTCTGGATAACGACATGTAAGTGATTTGGACTTTGGCAACTGTTGAAATGCATTGTTGGAGACATCATTTGTCTGACGAAAGTGATCAGATAGAGAGTGCAGAGATAGGTGTATTCGATGTTAGTATAGTCGTAAACTAATTTAGTTAATTTCATGTACACATAAATCATATCAGAGATAAAACACAGAGAGCGAGCAAAAGTGGGGATTTCTTTTAGATGTTAGCTTTTACTTATTTAGTCTCGTATAATCTTTCAACCTCGCGAGTCAAGTCAAGATACTTGATTAGTTGGATATTATTATTTATGTATAATCACACTACTAGTTTATTATACTGATGCGTAGAGATTTTAGATAGTCTATCCTTTAAGCTACTCAATACGGGTGCCTGTATAACACATGGTTTGGTAGCATTGCACGGGGTGCTCACGTTCTTCATCCGGTACTAGGACATGATTATAACTTAAACTTGTAAAAGTACTTAGTGTTTTTTTAACCATGGTATTAATATTTTCAGATAACTGGAGACAACCTTATGAAATAACTATACTACTATAGAAAAAGTTAGTAGTTTAGCAAGTCAAAGTAATTAATAGAATTAGGGTTAAATAGGTATTTAGACTCTCTGTGTGTATATTCTTGTGACTGTGAACATTATAATATTCTTTTTTAATTATTATTTCATGACGATATTTAAATTATCTATGGAAATGGAAAGAAAAGAAACTTAAACTGAGCAGTGTTGCAAAAACCTGCAATGTTACGAGTATCTCCACAGAGCAATCAATGAACTCATTGTACAGAAATTATATTGCATTAGGCTTAGATAAATGATTGGTCTCGCTGCGCTCGACTTGATACCGTAGGCGTACTTGGTAAATGCGGAAACAAATACTACGCCGAAGTCGGCGTACCCGAGCCAATCACACTGCAAGCTGTCTGTCACGTGCACGTGCCGAATGTTTTATTAAATTTTGGGCATAATCCGAAGTTAAATGCCAGTTTACGCATTGAAACTGTGTAATAATACTACATCAAATAAGAAGGACACTGGGATCACATACCATCAGTACGTGTCGTATAGTTTTGAAATATCAACATAAAATAACATGAATCCTATACGCCATTCAGTGTTGCCGCGTACACACTTTTTCCCAAGATGGCAGCACAGTTGCAAACTAGCACATTTTCAATTTTTATGCCTAACTTAGAAATAATTGAGAGAGAACTTTGTTATACGCGGAAACTAACGTATTAACTTATATTTTTAGACATTCTCTTTACTTGTTAACTCGTCTCTTACAAAGTTTTGTTCCACGAAACATTTAGCAGTCTTCAATTTATTCTATACACACACATAAACGGTAAATAGTAGAGCACTACCGCTTGGACACGATCGCCGGTGGAGGGGATGCAGTGAGGACTGGGGCGGATAGACCGACTCACCGACCGAGTCGAGCGTCAACAGAATACGGTCGAGCTTGTTAAGTCTTGGCAAACGCTCAGTACCAACGCAGGTGTCTGTTTCCGTTGCACGTGTTTATTTCGTTTGCCAGTGTATTAAAGTTATTTTAATTCGAATTATAACCCAACTAACTATAGACCCATTTCACTGTTAGCAATATTCTCCAAAATTCTTGAAAAAATTGTCAATTTACGGCTCACCTCATACCTATATTACAACGATATAATATCTAACAAGCAATTTGGCTTCAGACAGGGAAAATCCACAGAAGATGCAGTAAGTCTCTTAGCTATTCTTGTAACTTCTTGTTTAGATTCCTATTCTTCTAAAAAAGCTCGAGACGATTGGTATAAGAGGACTGCCACTCAAATGGTTTGAGACCTACCTTTCTAACAGAAGGCAATGTGTGAAAATGGGGGACACCATCAGTAGTCATAGCAGCGTAGAATTTGGAGTGTTGAGGCACTCCAAATTCTACGCTGCTATGACTAGGTAGTGTCTTGGGCCCGACACTATTTATCATTTATATTAATGATATTCGTCAAGCCATTACACAAAATGCAGAGGTCATCTGCTATGCAGATGACACGGCTATTATTTTTCATAACAAATCTTGGGAAACAGTCCGTGAAGAAGCACAAACTGGCTTAACTAGTATCAAAAACTGGCTCGACCTTAACCTTCTGTCACTTAATATTACAAAAACGAACTACATCTGTTTCCATAAAACTCTCTCATCAGCACCTAAACTTTATTTACAGCATCAAATCCACCCACCACAGTTGAACTGCAAGTTGAACTTGCAGTTCAACTCCATGCACCTGTGAGGATATTTAAAAGGTTGAATCTCTCAAATGCTTAGGGGTTCTGTTTTAACGATCATACATATTTAATTTTGTTCATTTTAAAAGACGATTTGGCTAATAAATTATTTACCTTATCTTTCGTGAAGGCCCGATGTTTCGCATCTCGGCCACCCCTGATGCGACAAATATAAAAACCATAAAATATATAGGTATAAGATGGAAAATAAACAAGAAATACATTCCGCGCAACAAAGCGAGGGTTTGTCAAAAAACTAGTGTCATCAATTTTCTAAATAGCTATTTTTTTCTAATATACATACGTACATATATTATTACTTGACATTGGCAAAATAGTGACATAATTTTCACAGAATCCATAAATTGTAGAAAATAATAGACTGGAAATTACATTTATTTATTTATTTAAACTTTTCGAACCCAAAGAGGTACAAAGGCGGACTTAATGCCTTAGGCATTCTCTACCAGTCAACCAAGGGTGGTGAAGAGATTAGATGGCAGGTGCTTTAATTGAAGGGGACGATGATGGAAGAAAAATAACTTAAAAAAAAATAATATAACTTGTGAAGTGTGATGTAAAATAGATATTGTGTAACTTATAATACACATATATACATATTAAAAAAGTATATACTTACAATACATATTTACATATATATGTATATAAATACATTATATATATATATATATATATACATTGAGACCAACTTTTTCAAATATTTTAAAATTCTAATTATTATTCTGAATTATGTAGGTAGATAAGAATATAATTGTCGTCACCAGTCGACACACGTAAGTATCTTACACAATAACACAAAAGTAGGTTGCTAACCTAACACAGTTTCCAGAATTACGTGTACAATTTAGAACTTCAATAAATATTTTCATACAATTGTTAGGCTGGTACATACAGTGAAAAATATCAACTAACAAAAATCTTATGAACTAACATATAACACAATAAAACTATACATCGCTACATACAAAAGATACATAAATTTTAATTTAATACAATAAAAATATGTTCTCTCCTATGCGCTGCTTTTTGTGTTTTTGCCGCCGTATCAATCTTCTCCTTGACACTGTTTACTTTCATCGTATATTATATCCTTTCTGTCCGCATCTCCTTCAGTAAAATCAACTGCTGGAAGCCGCAGTTTTCGGTACAACAAATTAATCAATTAAACCCTTTTGTTAGACTATACTATACTGAATCCAAACCTCTGAGGCCCGAGAAATAATTTAGTCCATTTGTAAATGAGTAAGAGTTATATTTTTCATGCCTTTTAATTTCTTGATGTCTAGACGTTTTTCAGAACTCGTCTCAAAATAATTTCCGGCAGTACACATGCTTTTAAAATGTAACCAACTTCTTCAACCAATCATAGCGCTGATAAATTCCTCATCCCGGTTGACTTATATGACAGTAAATGGTTGGGTGACAGTTATAAGTCTGTTTTTTCCATGTAGTTTGATGCGATTTGTGCCCTACTGAATGAGACAATCCTGAAAAATCCAAATCATAGTCACATGCCTGTTTGTAACATAAGTATTTATTGATGACCATTGAAAGTTCTATAATCAAGTAACACATGCATCTTTTGTTACACAAGAAATGAAGTCATAAGTCTACCATGTGGATGCAGTGTGTTGTTAGAGATGTCACATAATTATTGTTTTAAAATTTCTATGATCTAACTTATTTACCTGCTAAATGGACACGCCGCTGATAAGATCCTCTTTTTCCAAGACTGAGTCTTTTTCCACAGTAGAATGCATTAGTCACACTCATAACATTTTACTTTATATATTGCTACGCACTATGTAAGCATTTATTTTTTCATTCAGTTCGAGTACTTCATGCGGCCTACCCAAATGTCCTTACTTTCGTATTGTTCGTCAAGTCGTGGAGCTCCATTAGTTCTGAGTTGAGCTACACGATTACTGAAAAATGCTTGCACTGACTGGACTGGTCTTCTCAAATCTGTGAGGTTCTTTCCTCAAAAGACCATTTGAGACACTAACCTACATGGTCCTCACATGATCTGACCCAGAACATACCTCGACTTTAAAAAAGACTGTCTTTGTTTTGGGTTTGTTTCACCATTTCCACTCAGGGATAGTCAGATAAGAAATTCCGACTCCATCTAGCTTATTTTTTTAATTTATAGTATGACGTGTAAAACGGTTTCCTATATCAAATTCCAAGAATAAACACTTGCATTTCTTTTTTTTAAAGCCATGTTCTCTAAACATAAAATGCTATACGCTTTAAAAAAACTGCACCTTAGGCAGTTTCCCGTGAATACTGAGTGAATAACAAACCTAGATCACCAGCTATTTTAAACCTCCAGAGTAATCCCGTTGATAAATCTCGCCGAAAGTTTGTAACATATCTTCATAAGGTATAAAATTTTTCATCCCCTTGTTTTCGCTTTAATACTGGCTTTTTGTTTAAAATGCTAATGTAACCGATACTTTTGAACTGGCCTCCGCGCGAGTTTTTAAAAGAGAAAGTAACTTTTAGAATTAATTTAATTGAGTCTATCAAATTATTTTATTTATAGTTGAATAGTTTGTTTTGGGAAAATTGGGGAATCCTAAGTTAACAGTGGTCAATGTGGTCTTCTTTTGTTCATAAAAGTATATGCATAATATTTTCCTAAGCATTTTCTGTATAATCTACACATTTCCTAAACATTCTGCCTTCTTGTTTCATAAGGTATATACTTTTACGTGGAGTAAAATATTTTTGAATTTGAAGTTGTCAAACATAGTACATTTCATGTTACTTCTCTATTTCGCCGCTTGCATTTTTCTGAATACCGTCCAATATCCGTCTTACCATTCCTATCCAAAGTCCTTGAACGGTTAATTCACAATCAAATAAGCACTTTCCTCTCTAAAAATAATCTTCTCAACCCCTTCCAGTCTGGCTTCCGTCCTGGTCATAGCACCACCACAGCGCTTCTAAACATTACGGATGATATAAGGTCAGCCATGGAAGACGGTAATCTAACGGTGTTAGCTTTGCTAGATTTCAGTAACGCTTTTAATACTGTTGATTTTGATGTTTTGCTTGGCATTCTTTGCTCTCTTAACATATCTCCATCGGTAATTGACTGGTTTCGTAGTTACCTGTTCGGTCGGCGGCAACGTATTTGCATTGGAGAGACCTTGTCTTCCTGGTGTAATACTTCTGCCGGTGTACCTCAGGGTGGTGTTCTATCCCCTTTACTTTTCGCAGTTTTTATTAATTCCATCTCCGACGAACTAATTTCTTCCTACCATCTTTATGCTGATGATCTACAAATTTACTCGCGAGCTCCTCTCGGAAATCTATCCGAGGCTTTCGTAACGATTAATCATGATCTAGCCCGAATATGCGACTGGGCTAAGAGATACGGGCTTATGGTTAACCCCATAAAGACGCAGGTTGTGGTAGTGGGCAGTTCAAGGACGGTCTCAAGGATCGACTGGACGACTCTTCCTCAAGTTTCATTTGACAACTCAGTTGTTCCCCTCATTGAGAAAGTTAAAAACTTAGGGATATTCATTGATAAGAACTTCTCTTGGACTGCCCAGCTACTGGAAGTTAGCCGCAAGCTATTTGCATCCGCTGCATCTTTGAAGAGATTGCGTAATTTTCTGCCGACTGCTACCAAGATTGCGCTTGCACAATCGCTTCTTTTACCCATCCTTGACTATGCTGATGCCAGCTATCTTGACCTTACCCAAGACCAACTCGATAAACTTGAGCGGCTTCAAAATTTTTGTTTATGGTTTATATTTGGCTTGCGCAAATATGACCATGTTTCTGAAGTTCGTGTGAAGCTCAAGTGGTTACCAATTCGCCTTCGCCGTAATGCTCACATTCTTTCCCTGGTGTATAATGTGCTCTTTTGCCCTTCCACTCCCAAATATCTCAAGAAACGTTTCCAGTTTCTTTGCGACTCCCATACGAAATTTTTAAGATCATCGGATAACTTAAAGCTTAAAATGCCTAAGCACTCCACAATTTTCCTCGACAAATCTTTTACTGTCCAGGCCGTTCGTCTGTGGAATGCACTGCCTGTCGAAATAAAACGCGCGCAGTCGTTATTTGCGTTTAAAAGACTTGTGAAGGATCATTACTTGTCGTTGTGATCTTGCTTTCGTAAACTGTAATTATCATACGTTTCTTATATTTCGCATATATGTATGTATTTATGTATCTATTCCTTAGGATATGTTAATGTGTATATATCTGTGTATCTGTTTTAGTTTAATGTATATTTACTTCTTGCACCACTGACAGCCCCATTTTATGTGCAGACAAATCACTGTCCATTCTAAGGTTGCCTGGAAGAGATCGCAGAAAGCGATAAGGCCGCCCATTGTATGTTTTTAGTATGATATTTTTTTTTTTTTGTTATGTAATTTTGTGGTGTACAATAAAGTATATATAAATAAATAAATATGTCGGTTGTAGAACAGCCGTGACCGACACGAGGGTCTCACCAGACACCTGTCTTGGCGGCCCAAGATTCTACACGTCCAAGTGACACGGGACGCCACGACAAACTTTGTAACCTTGCCGTATATAGTAAAGGAGGTTCGGACCACGACCTCACTAGAATAAATTGTGGTTAAAGACACATAAATGATAGGTAAAGAAGGCTGGCTCCATGCAACGAGCGAGAACAGGCGCAGGCACACATAGTCGCGGATGTACGGTGATCCCAAACGAATGTAAAAAGAATGTAAGCGGGCACGCCTTTTATGCCTGGAGTGGAGGCTTTTTGCTGGGTATTAGTTTTCAATGTTTTGTTGGTATATTAGCCTGTGCTAGCTGACAAATAATTTAATTAAATATGTCATGTTTCTTTGCTTTGTTATAATAAAGTGAAGAACAGACAGAGTAGCGGTTAGGAAGTTTGCTGCGTCACTTTTTCTTCCCAGCTAAGGCATTGGGAAGTTATAAAGGTTGCGCGTTTTGAAGGTCAGTCTTGTGTAACTTAATATATTATTATTATTTATACTATATATATTACCAAAATGTTAGAGGTCTTCGAACAAAGCTGAACGACTTCAGAAATGGCTTAGAAAAAATGGATGCAGATTTGTACGCTGTCACGGAATAAATAAAATATAATATTATTTAGGTAAATAATAATGTTGTCAAAGCATCCTTTCGTAGAGCCAGCGATGAAATAAAACAATTGTTTTTGTTTTTCCCATTTTGTTTTACAATAATATACATCATAAAAACTAACTATAAATTGACGGCGCGTGATGATTTAGTCGATTTATTGTGACACTTTTTAAACTTGATATCCATTAATTTTACTCTGTAGTTTGGAATTATTATTTCTTTAGTGGTGTTTTAAATTTAGAGCGGGTAACACCGAATGGGGTTGTGAGTGTCATGGCGGCGGTGACGATTAGCGGTGGGTAATCTTTATTCCGGCAAGTGAATTGATTCACTTATTCCGACTCCGGGTCCGGTACCGGTTCACCTTATTTATTCCTTTGGCACCATTTGGCACCGGCACTCACTCGCTCATTTTGGTTCCCCGGTTTCGCAGAACATTTTATTAATTTGCTTCACTGGATCGTTTGGCACATTTTGAATAATCGAACAGTGGTTATTTTATTGATATTATGATTTAAATTTCGTACAGCTTATTATTTTTATTTTACTTCCTTCCCCGAAGTATTTTAATTAAATAAATAACAGTTTTTAGTTAAAAACTGTTATTAATTTATTTATTAAAATCTCCCTTACAACTATAATTACAAGTGCATACTTAATGCGATAGTATGGTCTGTTAAACTTTGCAGAAGAATACAAACATTCTCTAAAAATAAATAAAATACTGTTAGCGGTTAATATCAATCTGATTAAAAAAAACGAATGAAACGACTAAACTTTAATTAATTATCAGAAATACAATTTTAGACTTATAAAATACTTTCTTGATTTAAATGACGACAATTTCAAACAGTATAACGATGTTATCGCGACAGCTGCTTGAGACGGAGTGAGCCGAGTACTTTTTTTTTTTTTTTTTTTTTTTGTGTATGGCATCTCGTAGTTGACCTTGAGAGGTCGTGACTACTTAACCGGACTATCCTGTGGCTGCCTTAAGCGGACTCAAAGCCTCCAGCCAGGGGCGTAAAACTACTTATATTATTAAGCGAACGCTCGCTAAGGGCACCCCCTGTGGGGTACGGACCTCGGCTTAGGGCGTCGCTGACGGGAGGACAGCAAGATGGGACAGGCTGGATCAAGTTTAGTTGATTATTATTAATCGGGGAATTTAAAGCTACAGGCTCAGCTACGGCGCGGGCTGGCACTTCGTCGAGCAAGGGTCGGGGGGGACAATTACGTCGGGATCTTCGCGAGGAACCTCGGCGGCGAGGTCGGAATGTCGGTCTGTGTTTGTGCACTGTACTGGTGGCCCTACTGCTCTCCTGAATGAGAGTTATGTGGTCATCGGGATCGGTGAGGACATGCTTGGGACGGCGGACATGACTGATGGAGGAGGGAATATAACTAGCGGCTTTCACAACCAGAGGGTTGCAGTGATTCGCGGCGGTCTCGAAGAAACGCTTTGAAATGCGTTTCATGAACTGACGGATAGTGGGAATCTTGAGGTCAACGTGAAGGATCTCGTTGCGAACGTACCAGGGGGAGCCTGTTATCCTACGGAGGAACTTGTTCTGGAGGGTCTGCATTCTATGGAAGCGAACGGGCTTGGCGTGTGCGAAGACTGCACTGGCATAGGTCATGATCGGGCGGATGCACGCTGTGTAGATACGCATTTTGCACTTCAGTGACAATTTGCTACGTGCATTTAGGACAAAGTGAAGTCTACCTAGAGCGAAGGCGGCGCGCGAACGAGCCGCCTTAATGTGCTCTGAAAAAGAGAGGTGTTCGTCTAGTACGACACCCAGGTATTTGGCTCGCTTCTCCCAAGGGATCGGCTTGCCGAATATGGTGATCGGTCGAGGGGGTGAGGGGTTGCGACGCGACTTTGAGAAAAGAACCGCTTGACTTTTGTCGGGATTGACTTCGATTCGCCATTTTCTAAACCAAGCGCCAAGCTTGTTCACCTGGGTTTGGAGAATGCGAGCTATCGAATTTTCATCACGGCCGGTGTAGTAGATGGCCGTGTCGTCTGCGAACAGGGCCAACTGCGCCTTGCTGCACTTTGGCATGTCGCTGGTGAATAGCGTGAAAGCTAGAGGAGAGATCACAGAGCCCTGAGGGACTCCTGCGTGAATAGGGTGGGGGGAGGATAGCGCTCCTTCGATGCGATAACGGAAGGTGCGATTCGACAAAAAGTCCCGTAAGATGAGCACGAGACGATCTGGCACACCGAGTTGGTACAGCTTATATAATAAGCCGTTGTGCCAGACTTTGTCGAACGCTTTCGCTATGTCGAAGAAAACAGCACCGGTCATCAAACCTCGTTGGAAACCGAAGTTGATGTGTTCGACTATACGGTGGACCTGTTGTACGCACGAGTGTTGGGTTCTAAAACCAAACTGTTCGTTGGGGATGAGGCCCTTTGTCTCGGCGTAGTCTCTGAGGCGCTTATAAATAAGCCTCTCATAGATTTTGCCGAGGACATTGAGCAGACTGATGGGGCGGTAACTACTAGTCTCTGACTTTGGCTTGCCGAGCTTCGGGATACCGATGACGGTGGCTTCTTTGAATGCCTGTGGGAAGATGTTGTTGCTCAGAGCACCATTGAAGATGGTGGTCAGTAGCATTATCAGGTGGGCAGGGAAAAGTTGGAATACCCTATTGGTGATTCCATCTGAGCCGGGGGCTTTACGAGCCTTAAGACATTTTATGAGGTCGTGCACTTCGTCGGGCGTGACTGGGGGCAGTGGATACTCTGGGTCTTCAACGGGAGGGAGGGAGGCTCTATGTTCGACTTCAGCGTCGACCTCAGAGAGGTGAGCTTGGTCTACTGGTTGAGAGCTAGGCGAGCATTGGACTTCTAGAGTGTCGGCTAGAAGCTCAGCCTTGTCGACATCATCGAAGGCGATGGTCTTGTCGGGACGGATCAGGGGGGGCATGGAGACTATTTCTCCGGATCTGAGCTTCCTCTGGAGTTGCCAGAAGGCTAGGTGGGTGGGCTCTAGTTCGCGAGCCGAGTACTGGCCGCGCTCTGCTTTTATAGGCACCACTGCACGGTACATTTAAAATAACGTTTTGACGCTAATACGGCTTCTCCTGACTTGTGGTTGTCCTCAACCACTTTGTCCAGATGATGGTCCCTGTTTGTCACAGTCACGATCATCGGCAAGTGGACTCGGGCACGGCGAAGGGCTCATGTCTTTAATAGCTGCATCAGTAATTGGTGGACCCTGGTGTGTGTCTGCATCTCCACGACTTGAGTGATCTTCACAGCTAGTTGCACTGGTAGATGGTGCTGCGAGACAATCCTCTTCAGCTAGAATTAAGAGAATGGCACTTCTTAGTAATATCCTTATTACTTAATCTAACACCTGTATGTTGTAATAAAATACAACACACCTAGACGGAGGCACCCAGTTAGCTCGTCTTGGCAGAGACACATCTCAATGCCCTTATAATTAAAATGAGACGGAGGCACCCAGTTAGCACGTCTCGGCAGAGCCATCGCTCAATGCCTTTGTAATTAAACAGACGGAGGCACCCAGTTAGCACGTCTTGGCAGAGACATATCTCAATGCCCTTATAAATAAACTGAGACGGAGGCACCCAGTTAGCACGTCTCGGCAGAGCCATCGCTCAATGCCTTTGTAAGTAAACAGACGGAGGCACCCAGTTAGCACGTCTTGGCAGAGACATATCTCAATGCCCTTATAAATAAACTGAGACGGAGGCACCCAGTTAGCACGTCTCGGCAGAGCCATTGCTCAATGCCCTTGTAAGTTAACAGACGGAGGCACACAGTTAGCACGTCTTGGCAGAGACAAATCTCAATGCCCTTACAACCATTATGCATGTACACACGACTCCCGGTCCATGTAATGATACACATCAGATACAATACACGATCATACATCCTTTACGATAGAAAAGTAAATCTACTTACTATCAAAGAACGTGGCACACGACTCGGGGGTCCACTGTCCCCGCCAAGCAACATGAGTAACGTTACCATACGAACCATTTAACAGCTGTAGCTCGTATCAATCGTGTGGAAGGGATTTCACCACACGATATGGCCCTCGCATTCCCGAGTCCTACTGGCCTGTAACTTAAGTTTTTATAACAAACACATTCATCTAGTTTAAGTCTATGCTGGTAAAGCAGTTCGCTAGCTCGCTGTCTTTGTAACTCTCGTCACCCCTCGCGATTCGGTCGCAAGTCATCAACAGCGACATCGCGAACAAGGGATCTTATGACTGGCGTGACTGCTTCAACACCAAAAATTGTAAAGGTGAGAACTGTGTTTTCTTGTGTTTAGTGCAGTTGATAACAAATTTCGTTTTCCATAAGGAATCGGAACATTTACTTTCTGGTTTAGACGCCTCTCTATGTAACATAATAAACAAAATACGACAAGTACGACGCGTTTGACCTGACCGTTTTCACTATTGCATCTCAGGTGTTACAAAAAAGAATAGCCGGTTATATGGGGCGAAAATACTCTGCTAAACCGATTAGCTTTCGAACCTGTTTTACAGTTGTAGGCACAGGGGAGTCAATTAAAACCTTTATTTTTTTGTTCGCTCGGTCTAACCTGACCCTCAGAGATAGTTCGACCTAGGTACTCAACCTCTGTAGCCACAAATGTACTTTTCTTTAATTTAATCGAAACCGCGCGGAAGTAAGTGTTTCGAATACCTCGCGTACGTTCTCGATTGCGTCAACTATTGAGTTGTGACTGTTAAGGCAGTCCCAATTATAAAGTATTCCTTAAACTGATTTACGACAGACATTAATTTTTCACGATCACTACCTTCAAGCGGCGTGTTAACCGATTTTTCAACTGTTCACTTGAGTTGATGAGTAATACAGTTTGGCCAACAGAACTTGGAATTCGAGTTATACGTTGCTCATCGTTTGCACGAATGTACGTTACCCGCTCGCGGTTCAAAACACCTGTCTCTATTAGTACGGGCACGTTTAGGCATTTTAAGGGAACAACAAAAAGATCTACCTCTAATGAGATATTGCTAAATTCTATAACTAATGTTACGCGGCTATTACTGTCAATATTTTGATCACCTATGCCACGTAAAACCTGATATGTGGGTAGTCGGGTACAATTAAAATATTTTAGCTCCGAATCAGAAGTAAGTGAAACGCGCGATCCGCTGTCTATCAGCACGTCTGCTACGTATACCCTGTATAACAGACAGCCGTTGTGACGTCACTGTCTGTTGACGCACGCGTTAAAGTTAACGTTGTTTTAATTATGCGTTTCTGATCTTTGTTTAGCAAAACAGACAGAGGCGTCATGCCCTGGCTTATTACAGAATGAACACGGCCCATTAGGTTTCTTATTAACTGTTCCTGTCGATTCGTCGGACTTAACCGTTTTTGATTGTTTAGGGCACGCGCGCTGCAAGTGACCCACACTACCGCAAGAATAACATGTTATTTCGCGAATAGTATCATTGTGCGGACGTTTTCGGAAGTTTCGGTCAAACTGTTTACTTTGGGATGATTTCACAGAGGTAACAGATGGATTGGGCTTCGGTTTGGTATAAATAGAGAAGAATTCAACAAGATCTTTGGTCGTTAAATGAGCGTTAGTCGCAGCGGCACGAATTTGCGCATCAGTTACACCACGTATGACAATTGCTACCGTTAAATCATCGCTTAACCTTCTAACAATATTAAGTCTCAAGATGGAACGCCTAGCATAATCTGCGTACGTGGAATACTTGTCGGAATTAGTACTCATGACGTCAAACAAGATATTTGCAACATGAATTCTTCGTGAGCAAAGCGGCTTAAATTCGATCTTGAAGTTAGACCAGGTACGATCGTTTGTGACCCAGTCGTTTAACCAACTACGTGCATCTCCCTTCAGGCAGTTAGCAATCCGGGATAAACACTCGTTGTCGTCCCATCTATTAATATAACGTCCCCTTTCCACTTCTTCGCACCAAGAATCGATGTCATTTATGCTGGGATCGAAGTTTGAAATATAATAATGGTTGGATCTGACCTTGGTTAACGCACTCAACGCTCCAATGAGGCGATCTGTAGCATCCAGTGACGTCGAAGTACTTGCAAGCGATTTTCCAACGATGCTGGTGTTCGACTCAGGCACTGCTGGTTGTGGCTCCTGCGGCGAAGACGCGATGACCTGCCCAGGCACCACAATGGCACTTGCTTCTGGAGTCATTGTCGCCGCCACGGTGCTATTTGCGGGTAGGCTGGTGTTTTCTAGCGCGGTCAGGCGCGCCAGAATAACTCCAAGGGTGTCTTGGAGTTCGGTTGCATCACTATTCTGATCACGCCTACTTCTACCCCTACTACGAGTGGTAGCTCTTTCAGACATTTGAAAAACTTTTCGCGTGACGCAGAAAATAAGATAGGCAATGGAGCCTATCCCACTTCTGATGTTAGCGGTTAATATCAATCTGATTAAAAAAAAAACGAATGAAACGACTAAACTTTAATTAATTATCAGAAATACAATTTTAGACTTATAAAATACTTTCTTGATTTAAATGACGACAATTTCAAACAGTATAACGATGTTATCGCGACAGCTGCTTGAGACGGAGTGAGCCGAGTACTTTTTTTTTTTTATAAATGGCATCTCGCAGGTCAACCTATGAGGTTGTCGTCTGCTTAGACGGACTTGAGTGAGCCGAGTACTGGCCGCGCTCTGCTTTTATAGGCACCACTGCACGGTACATTTAAAATAACGTTTTGACGCTAATAATACATACATACATACATACATAAACTCACGCCTTCTTCCCATGGGGGTAGGCAGAAACCACAGAACGCCACCTGCTACGTTCCTTACATACTCCTTTTGTCTCGTTTACGTTCATACATCTGGTCATACACGAGCGCCGGTTGAGAGTACTTCGCACCTGACCTTTCTGAATAACATCACCAATAAGGTCACTATATGTCTTCCTAGGGCGTCCCCTCCCGGCGTTTCCACTCACATCTGCCTTGTAAATACCTTTTGTTAGTCTCCTTTCATTCATCCGCTCAATATGACCAAACCATCTAAGCATACTCTTTTCAATTTTTGTCACATCTACATCTTCTTTTAAACCACATCGTTGCCTTATCACATCATTCCTCATCCTATCATTCAAAGTCACACTACACATGCTCCGCAAGGAACGCATTTCCACAGCATTTATTCTGCTTTCATGCTTCTTCTGCCACACCCAACATTCACTTCCATACATAAGCGTAGGCACCAGCACACTATTGTGAACAGCCAGTCGTGCCTTCTTGGGCATCAACTGGTTGGTCACAATGGCATGTGTAGCACCATTCACTTTAGTTCCCGCATTCGCTCTCCTTTCGACATCTCCATCAATCTTTCCATCCCTTGTAAACAGACTCCCCAAATATACGAACTCACTTACTTGCTCCACACTCTTACCATTTATTTTCACATCACACACCGATACATCCTCTTCTCTTTCAAACACCATGACTTTCGTCTTATTCACATTTATATTTATATTCTAATAATACATACATAATTTTGTTTATAAGCGTGGTCTGTCTTTTGAGCGACTCTACAATGACACAACAATCACGTTTTATGCGTGCCAGTCAATCCATATTGAACTCTAAGTAAATTGAAATAAGAGCGCACCGTACTGTTATTGTGTCCCTACTAATGTCATAGCGCCAAGGTACTATAGCGATACGACGTGTTCCGAGTACTTCCTAGTGACTTGAGCGAGTGAACAGTGAACGCGCGCTCCGGAATCATTTGGTACCGCGGTGCCGGTAAGGATAGTGAGGAATAAATAAGGTTTACGTATCCGCGTTCGGAACCGGCTCCTTTGGATCAGTACCTCCGGAGTTACCCACCTCTAGTGACGATCACTTTTGATGAGATCGTCACGCGGTGCACACGCACAAATCCATTGGCTCTGAAAATCAAGTTGAATAATTATTGTGATTTAATTTAATCAGTGATTATCATCATAATCCTTATTTGATTGAGTTTTGTTGCTGTATTTTAAAGTAAATTAAGTGCGATACTTTGCGAATATTGTTTGTTAAACACCTGCACGTACACGCCCGCGATGGAAGACCAGAACAGATGACGGATCCGCACTGACACGTGGTGTCCCAGCCGCTCGATCTTCCGTCATCAGAAGTAGGATACGACGGAAAGGCGCAGGAACAGCCTACAGGTCAGAGTGTTGATTTGTTATCAAGTGAAAATAACCGTTGGAAGTTGTTATTTGAAATGCAGCAACACCATATGATGAACCTAGTTCAGAAGAAAATAACCTGACCCTACCTGAATTTAATCCCGAGTCTCGAGATAGTGATGCCCGAGCTTGGTGCAATACCGTCGATTTATGCATGCAAGAAAAACGTTTATCTGGCAGTAGACTAATTATTACGAGGAGTAAAGCCTTTAAAGGATCGGCGGCCTCTTGGCTAGCTCAGAATACATTTACTGGAATAACTTGGCCTCAGTTGAAATACCTATTTCTCTCTCGTTACGATTTGGTGGAAACTCCTGCTGCTATGCTGTGTAGGCTAGTTAATGAGAGTCCTAAGGAAGGAGAATGTTTGTCTGCTTACGCAAATCGATTTCTGAGCACGCTGCTGACTCAATGGACCAACTATTCTACTGAAAAGATAGCAATAGCTGTAACTATGGCGCATGCAGCAAAAACTGAACCACGACTACAGCGATTGGCTTTCACTACGGAAATTGATACTCGAGTTAGATTACAACAAGAATTAATGGCTTTTACGTACCGCAAAAAAGGACCTCCAATGCAAGATAAATTAAACGCACCTGGTGATGCCAAGAAACCAAAATTAGACCAACCAAGGCGTTGCTACAACTGTGGCAAACTGGGCCTTAAGGCAAATGCATGCTTGACTAACAGTTCTCGCGATAATTTTGCTAATTCTCAGTCTAAGTTTTCAGGAAGTAATGGATCGCAATCAGCCAAAGACAGCGTTTCAAAGAAAGCATCGACGTCAGTGACCTGTTTCTTCTGTGGTGTGCCGGGCCACATAGCCACACGCTGTCCAAAGAGCGAGACTGACTCGAGCAACAGCCGAGTTGAGAAGCAAGTGGATATCTGCACCATTAAGCCAGCTACAGATCTACTTTCTACCGAATCTGGTGAGTCGTTTTCATTTTGTTTTGACTCCGGTGCTGAGTGCTCGCTGATCCGAGAAAGTTTAGCTAGTGGGTTCCCTGGTAAACGACAGCAGAATACGGTTACATTGTTAGGAATAGCCAAATCTAGATTACAGTGCAATTTTCAAATACTATCGACGGTTACGATATAGGGATACTCGTTGCAGTTATTATTGCATGTAGTCCCTGACTATTTTATTTCTACTGCAATTGTGATTGGGCGGGATATACTTTCATTGGGATTCTCAATTGAAATTTCTGAAACATCTTTTTTATTGAATAAGATTAAAATTGTCTCTGCTTGTAATGTAGGCTCTAAAGTAAATAACTTCGGTGATATTGTTAGTGATATTCCCAATGAACATAGAGAACAATTAACATCTTTACTTGAACATTACGGTAATTACTTCGTAGAAGGCACTCCATCGGGTAGAGTTAGTACAGGAAAATTAGAGATTAGATTAGTTGATCCCAACCGCACTGTACAACGCCGACCATATCGGCTTGGTAGTGATGAAAGACAAGTAGTGCGCTCTAAGATCAAGGAACTTATAAATGCCGGTGTCATTCGTGAAAGCTGTTCGCCTTTTGCTAGTTTTGTCTTTGAAAATAGGGCACTCATATATTTTATGATTTTGACTGCAGATTATACATACAAATGAATTATCTTTATTAGTAGCTGTTGCTGCCTTAATAAAACATTTTTGATATTTATCTTGTTTGTAATTGTGATTATTTTGTGTGTTGCTATTCGAACGTTTTTGAATATTTTCAACCTGTGAACCCTTTTGGTGGCTGCTGTCTGTTTTATTCCTATCTAAAGATTCAAGCACATCAGCGCGATCTATCAAAATCCTTTTAAAGTTTTCTAAGGTTGGAATGTCGTTACCAAGCTGGTTTCTAAATTCCTCCCATTTTAGAAGAGTATTATCGTCTAGTTTTGAAGTTAAATTAAATATGACACACATATCCCAATTATCTGTGGGCATTCCTAAGCTCGATAATGCTCTTAAGTTTTTTGTTACATGGTCAACTAAAAATCGCAAGGACTTTACGGTTTCCTTACTAAATGAACGTATGTTAAACAATTAATTTATGTGATGATCAATGAGAAGTCTTTTATTATCGTAACGATCACAGAACAACTTCCAAGCTCCCTTGTAATTTTCAGATGATACTTCAAGATTAGAAATTATGCGTGCCACGTCTCCTTCAAGGTAAGACATTAGATAATGAAATTTATGTACCGGCGAGAGTTGCTTATTACGATCAACTAAGCTCAAAAACGAGTCTCTGAATTCGAGCCACCTAAAATACGCACCTTCAAACCTTGCAATTTGTATACGTGGCAACATGTTGCCACGTATACAAATTGCAAACTCTGGTATTTCAGATCGGGAGTTTCAGATCGGGATTCATGACAGTCATGACTACATGGTTGTATACAGTTGTCTAACAAACCCTTTGCAATGGCAAGCCCACTCACCATATCAACCTCAATTTTTTCCCGCTCCTCAAGCTCTAATGACAGGCTCCCACTATTTATGACTTCAATCAGACTTTGCAACTCATCAAACCTAGCTGATAATTGTTCAAACCTACCAAGTTTAATCTTTAATTCAGCTATTTCCACATTTGTTAATGAGTCCGAAGACGATAATTCATCTAAAAAGTTTTTAAACTTGGTAACTTGACCTTTAATTGAGCTACGCCTGACAGTCAATTCGCGTAACTTCTTTAAATCGGCTTCTTGCGACATCTTTTAAAACTACAATTTTGTCAAAGCAAAATATGCTAAGTATAATAAATAGACTATCAAGCAGAATAGCTCAACTACGTTTCAGCATAACAACAATAATTTAGTAAGTTAATTAAAGGAATCTCACGCCCCTCAATCCGACGTCACCGCCGACCAGGAAACCGGATCCACGCTGCCGAGCACGGAATGCAAGCTCTGCTCGTACCAATGGATGGTGCTAGCGTGATGTTTCGAGGTATCTGGAAAGTCCGGCGAACAATATTAAAAACTGATTGGGAACGTTCCGTTATCTTTTCCTAGAATGGCATGAGAAATACACGATGTCGGTAGATGAAAAAACGAATGAAAATTATTTTAAAATAGTAATTTAGGATGATTATTTAGCCAAATTTTATGCCAACTTGTAAATAAGGAATATTAATGATGAACTTTAGTGAAATGCGCTGATATTATAGTGAGTTATGTGGAAAACAATTCAGTTTGGTCAAGTAAAACTTTGACCTTCAGCAACACCTTATTATTAAATTGAAATTATTGCACAAGTGCAAGGCACGTTTTTCACACCTTTCAATGAGATTAAGGATAGCTGATGATGTGATTTAGAAAATAGGTATGTAGGTAAGAATGAGGAAGGAAGGGCACTTAACTTATGATGATCCGGTTCACACGAATGTTCTGCAATTTATTTTTCTTTCGTACACCTGTGTCGATACTTTAGCTGCGTCGATGCTTAGGCTTAAGGATGTTCGTTGGATTCAGCTTCACGATGGGTACTCGGCCTTTTGTGGTCTCGATGATCACGCCACGTGCAGACTCAATGAACCGATTTTTTGGAAATTTAGATTTTCTGTCCTGTCACGGTCGCTAATTTTTATGTCTATTACGACATAAAGTATGAATTTTTGGTGATTTGTTTTCTTCAATAATACGATGAAATTTTCGAAATAACTTTAATTTGATTTTACAGTTAACAGAAAATATATCGACCGCTCGTTCGGTTAGCAAGTTGCGAAGTGAAGTATAAAAAAGTTATTCACGCACACCGCCACGAAATTACGCCTGACCGAACTCTCTAGGCAATAGGTTTTCCTGGCACATGCTGCTAACCATAAACGTTCAGAGCGAGCCTAAACAGCTTGATGGTGACAGATATTTGCTAAAAGCGTTAAACTCTAAGCGAACGTATAAGTATGCACATGACCGTATACGGCCCATACCTGAGTGCTACGTTCCTTTGGAGTTGAATGCTGGGCTGGAAACGCCAAATAACAGCATAGTCAGAATGTTCCGATGACGGCAAAATTGCTGGTGACTAGTTTATTAATTAGCCTGTGTGGCACCCGGAGCCTGTGTGGCACGCGCAGCCTGTTTGGCACGCGGAGCCTGTGTGGGACTGTTTTAGTACCCATTTTGTTTAAGTTGTGTGTTCCGTCTCAGTGATGATTAAGCTGACCGTTGGCGTCTAGTTTTCATAAATTCTATGTTCATTATGGTTTGGTCAGAATGACCAAGTTTTGAAGTGTGTATACAACTCGTTGTTCATTTGTCCACAGGTAATGAAGTAAACACACACGAGGACGTGTGAAGATGCAGGACGGCCGTGACGGCGCGTGATGATTTAGTCGATTTATTGTGACACTTTTTGAAACTTGTAATCGATTAATTTTACTCTGTAGTTTGGAATTATTATTTCTTTAGTGGTGTTTTAAATTTAGAGCGGGTAACACCGAATGGGGTTGTGAGTGTCATGGCCGCGGTGACGATTACTTTTGATGAGATCGTCACGCGGTGCACACGCACAAATCTAAAAATCACGTTGAATAATTATTGTGATTTAATTTAATCAGTGATTATCATCATAATCCTTATTTTTTATGATTGAGTTTTGTTGCTGTATTTTAAATCAAATTAAGTGCGTTACTTTGCGAATATTGTTTGTTAAACACCTGCACGTACAGGCCCGCGATGGAAGACCAACAGATGATGGATCCGCAGCGACACGTGGTGTCCCAGCCGCTCGATCTTCCGTCATTATATAAAAAACCGAAATTCATAAAAACTTTTTTTCATTGAACTACTTAGCATTAGCATAGAAAGTTATAATTATAAATACTTACAAGTATTTATGAAAAACAACAAATCATAAAATATTTCTTGCCTACACTACGTTATTTTTGTCGTCATACATCACAGCGACTACTATTTTTGCAGTAAATACATTGCTTCTTAACCACTATCTAAGTATGTCGCTAAGTGACTGGACAACAATGTAATAAAACAAAACGATACTTTATTAAAGCGTATGAATTACGAATTCACGATACCTACGCAGAAAAAAAGGATGTTTGTTGTCAGTAAGTTGTCCGGTACATGGTAAATGCACGCTGATTTGAAGGAATAAGTTCATGATTGGTTGTTGTATTTATGATTTGAATGGGTGTAATGGCCTACGCAGACTGGGACGACATGGCAAGGGATTTTGCCGTCAGTCAGCGCACATTAGCCGCTTAGATTCTGCGGTATTCCAGCGCCTTGCCACGGCATGCCACGGCGGCGGCGTGCCGCGGCACGACTAAGCACGCCTCGGCAGCATTTTTTTTTTTTTTGGAATGGCATCTCTCAGGTCAACCTATGAGGTTGTCTTCTGCTTAAACGTACTTGCCTGTGGTTTCCCTAATAAATTAAGGCCTCCAGCCAGGACTTAAACTTAAATACTAACTAAAAACTAAGCGACTACACGCTAAGGGCACCCCCTGTGGGGTACGAACCTCGGCTTAGGGCGTCGCTGGAAGAGGGCTGCAAGGGACTAGCTGGATCAGGATTTGAGTGATTTAGGGACGAATTTAAAGCTACAAACGCAGTGACGCGGGCTGGCTCGAGCAAGGGTCGGGAGGGGCGTAGATTTGGGCGTCGCAGCGGGCCTCGGCGGCGAGGACGGTAGGACGGCGATCGGGTATTGCGCTTGTGTAAAGCTCGGCAGCTCCTGCTCCCCGATACACTTTTAGCCTTCAGTTGTAGCGCAAATTTATTTATTTTATTTATTTAAATTTAATTTAATAATAATAATAATAAAAATATGGCAACACCGTGTCAACAAAACTTCTGAATTTCAAATTTTAACTAATAATATAACTGAAAATAATTTTGACCAAGTCTTACAATAGTCTTTCAATAGAAACGTATCCTGTAAATTACTTTAAAACCAAAAAAGAGACCATAACACATCAAAATGTAACAAATTTAACCAAAAACTACAGAATTGGAGGTGGCATGACAGATGTCACCTCCGATAAAAATAACATGAATAAGATCTGTCGAAATTGAAATGAGGAAACTATGTTGACAAGATCAGCCGCACGTCAAGCACGCCCACCACCTCCGGACTCATCGCTCAGCTCCGCCTCGCCGCCGCCGGTACCCAGCGCTACTGTGAGCGCTGTGACGACACCAGCCGCGGTAGTTGCGTCGAGCTCGAGCGACGAGTATTTCTCCCCGCCCACGACGCCACCACCTGCTCGTCGACGAGAAGGACGCCGGCCGCCGGACGGCTTAGGACCTCGAGGCCCACCGGCCTCTGATAGGGTCCCAGCTCCCGACGGAAGTGTGCAGCGCATGAGATGGACACGATCCATCAATGAAAACGTCATGCGCTCATACTATGGGGCTACAGAGGGGGGAAATAATCTGACCGCGTACCGTGTTCGGATGCTCTCTCTTTTTCAGGTGCTTGAGCCAGCTGTCAACGTTTCGGCACAACCACTGTCGGATCAGGTGCGGGTCATCCAACGTAATCATATGTTGGATGACACTGTGCTTGATCACCTGCGAAGTGAAATGCAGAATAGCCATGTCATCGCCCCCCCCGTCGCAGACTGTTGTGGTACTACCACAGTCCAACACTGATCAAGCTGACGCAGGAAGTGATGATAGGGCTACAAATGTAAGTACCCAGTGCAACGAGGAATTGAGGAATGCTTTGGAGTGTGCGATTCGGGAATATCGGTTCATGTCGCCCGAACTTAGACCACGCTTACCTCGTTTGCCCATGCATAACAAAAATAGGGCGCTGGTGGCGGTCCTGGATTCGCAGTTATCAAACTATTTTGATGACTGCGAAGATCTCACCGATACTCATTCGATTCTGTACTGCGCGGCTGTAGCGGCATGTCGTGTAGCTCACGTCAAATTTCCCAATGACTCTAGAGCTACGCGACCGAAACCAACCGTACCAGCCTGGCAGTGCAGAATTGAACACCGTATTGGTGGGGCCAGAGTGCTCCTCGGCAAACTAATCTGCTTCAGAGACGGCAATACTCGTCCAAGAGTGATGCGCTTTGTGAGGCGGGCGTTCTCAGGGACTGATATAAGCTCCCAGAACTATCTGTCCTGCGTCACAGAGCGCATCGACTTCCTGAAGCAGAAAGTGTATGCATGGGCTAACCGTATTCGTAGGTATAAGCGGCGAGTAGAGCGATACACTCAGAATCGCACCTTCCAGAGCTATGAAAGGTGGGTTTATAGGGGTTGGGAGCGACCGAACCAAGGTGTGGCTGACACGTGCCTGCCAGATGATGATGCCATGTGTTCTTTCTGGCGCAGCATCTGGTCGGTGCCTGTCAGTCACACCGAAGGTGACTGGACTCAGGAATTCGAGCGAGCCTGCAATCCAATACCAGAAATGGGGGCTATTACCATCTGCCCCCAAGATGTAGCTCGTGCAGTCCGTCCGTTGCCTAACTGGAAGTCTCCAGGCCTATACGGACTGCAGAACTTTTGGATCAAATAGATCACAAGATCGCACGCTCGCTTGGCGGCTCAGTACCAGACGGCTTTGGAGTTTGGTTCGCTACCCCAGTTCCTAACAACAGGAGTTACCCACCTGCTCCATAAATCAGGTAGCACCGCAGAACCCAAAAATTATAGGCCGATCACGTGTTTACCGACGGTCTATAAAGTGCTTACATCCATTTTGAGAGCTAAAATTAACAAACATATAGACACCAACTTCATCATGTCTGCCTCTCAAAATGGATGTAGGAACGGGTCCCGCGGTACTAAGGAGCTACTCCTCATTGATATGGCCATTAGCCAACAGGTTCGTCGTTCCCGAAAGGATCTGTCGACATGTTGGATAGATTACAAGAAGGCCTATGACTCGGTGCCACATACGTGGCTCATGAGGGTGCTGGAGTTGTATAAAGTAGATGCAACTCTGCGCACCTTCTTGATGTCATGTATGGGGCGATGGAGGACGGTCCTTCGCTATCCAGGATGTCGGAATATCCTGAGGAATAGCGAGCCGATAAGGATCGAGCGAGGCATATTTCAGGGCGATAGTTTGAGCCCGCTTTGGTTCTGCTTAGCCTTGAATCCTCTAAGCACACTGCTGGAGGATTCAGGTCTAGGCTATCGGCTGAGGAGAGGTGGTCAGGTTATATCTCACCTTCTGTACATGGATGATCTAAAAATCTTTGCCCCCAACAATTTGCAACTAATGGAGCTACTGAAAGTAACTGAAACTTTCAGTAGCGCCATCAGGATGGAATTTGGTATGGACAAATGTGTGGTCATGCATGTAAAGCGAGGGGAGATTGTGGAATCCGTGGGAACCCAACTCTCGGATTCCATAAACGTCAGAGCCCTCTCCGCATCCGAAACCTATAAGTATTTGGGTATGTCGGAAGCGTTGGGCATCAATGGTACTGACATGAAGCAATCGTTGAAGGAGCGCTTCTTTGGCCGCCTGAAGAAAGTGTTAAATAGTCTTCTGTCAGGCGGAAACAAGGTGCGCGCCGTTAACGGTTGGGTCATGCCAGTTTTGATGTACTCTTTCGGCATACTCAAATGGACTCAAACCGAACTCGACGCCGTGGATAGGAGGGTCCGTACACTGCTGACTGCAAACCGAATGCATCACCCACGGTCATCGGTAATGAGACTGTATATCCCGCGAAAGTGTGGTGGTCGAGGCTTTTTAAACGCTAAGACCCTACACAATCGCGAGATATGCAGTCTCAGGGAATATTTCCTAGAAGCCGACGTGGGGATGCATCGTGACGGGTCGCGGTGGACAAGGGCCTCACCCCGCTCTCCTTGGCTAAAGAGAACTGGCGCAAACCTGTAGTGCTTGAAACTAATGATCGCATGGAAGTATGGCAGAGTAAGGAGCTTCACGGGCGCTTTTTCCGGGCCCTACATGGACCCGATGTAGATCTTCTAGCGTCCGTAGCCTGGCTGCGTTTCGGTGACCTCTTTGGAGAAACCGAAGGTTTTGTCTGTGCAATTATGGACGAAGTTATGATGACGAACAATTACCGGAGATTTATTGTGAAAGACGGCACGGTTGACATCTGTCGGGCATGTCACCGTCCGGGGGAATCAATAAGACACATTATCTCCGGTTGTTCTCGTCTGACTAACGAAGAGTATTTGCATAGACACAACCTTGTAGCCAGGATTATCCATCAGCAACTTGCTCTGAAATACAGCCTTGTGGAATCGGAAGTGCCGTACTACAGGTACGTGCCCGACCCAGTTCTCGAAAATGGAAATATCACTTTGTACTGGGATCGATCCATCATCGATAGTGGTGGTGGATCGAGTACAGCGGCGCACAATGATTGTTGACATAACGGTCCCGCATGACTGTAACCTCGTGAAAGCCGAGAAAGATAAAGAAATCAAGTATCTTGATTTGGCTCGCGAGGTTGTCGACATGTGGGATGTGGACTCATCAATCATTGTGCCGATAGTCGTGACAGCCAATGGCTTAATAGCCAAGAGCCTCGCACCTGAGGAGGCTCTCGTTGGGCAGCTGGATCAAGAGCTTGATTCAGAAAGCGGTACTTCTGGACACGGCTCGCATTGTCAGGAGGTTCCTCTCTCTGGAGCCCTGACCGCCGGTAGCTTGGACCCTGTTCCCGATACCGGTGGGATACTATTTTTTATATTTTTAAATGATTTTTTTTTTTTTTTTTTTTCAGATTTTTAAAAAAATATTTAAAAATTTAATTTATAAGTTTGTAAAATGTAATAAAGGAGATAATAATAAATTTTATTTATTTCGAATAAGTTACAGACGAAAAATACATATATGTAGTTTAAAATAAAAATAGGTAAAAGATGGGTTATAACTGGTTGGCATAGGAGTTGATCGCGACGATAGATCGTAGTGGAGCAAAATGAAAACTGTAGTGGACTGTATAACATGTAAGTATAATGAAATAAGAAATGAAATTGAAATTACAAACGGTCGGTTAAAAAATGCAAACAAGATATGTAAATTAGATGTTAAAAAAAGCGTAAGCGCAGCCGTGCGTGGAGGCGTGCAGCAGCTGACTGGTTTGCGCGGGGGCCCGCGCTCGGCCGTAGACCGGTTGGCTCCCCGCCGTCCCCGCACCTCTCGTTCACTGCCGCCAGCGCGCGGCCATGTTGAGGGGAGCGGTCTCAACATACTCCCCCCGTTGAAGAGTCTTCAACAGTTGTAACCGGCAGCGGGCAGATGGTGTTGAAGGCGCGCCGGATGACACCCTTTCTTGTGAGGATGTCGGCGACCCTCGCGACGCCATCTCTGCCTGGGAGTACATGTGTGATGCGTCCTAGAAGCCACATAAGAGGAGGTAAGGTTTTGTCCTTTATGACGACGAGTGTTCCTTCCTTGAGCTCGCCAGACGCCCGGCTCCATTTTGTTCTCTCCTGTAGCCACAGAACATATTCGTGGGAAAAGCGAGCCCAGAAGTGTTGCTTCAAATAGTCGATACGGCGAAATCGTTGTAAGCTGTTGATGTTCGCGTTCTGGATCTGTGGATGAGGCAGCATAATTAGAGAACGACCAATTAGGAAGTGTGCCGGGGTTAAAGGAGCGAGGTCGGAAGGGTCGTGGGACAGTGGAGTTATGGGTCTTGAATTTAAAATAGCCTCGACTTGAATTAAACAAGTAGCCATCTCCTCGAAGGTGAGGTTGGTTAAACCCAAAATGCGTCGTAAATGATGCTTGGTAGATTTAACTGCAGACTCCCATAGGCCTCCGAAGTGTGGTGTATATGCAGGTATGAATGAAAAATTAATGCCAGGATCGATGTTGTTAAAGTCTAATTCTTGTGATAGCAGCCTGGCCAACTCATTGAAAGCACCGACAAAGGTTGTGCCGTTGTCGGAAAAGATGTTACGGGGTTTTCCCCTTCGAGCAATAAAGCGGTTTAGTGCAGCTAAGAAAGCCTCCTTTGTAAGGTCTGACACAAGCTCGAGGTGGATGGCTCTCGTAGCTAAACACACAAACACACAAATGAAGCATTTGATGAGCCTACATCCTCTACCTTTCCGGTCAGCTATCATGATGGGTCCGGCGTAGTCTACCCCTGTGTCTAAAAACGGGAACTCTAAATGTAGACGCTGCTCTGGGAGATTACCCATAATGGGCTGAATGGTATTGGCCTTGATCCTGCAACATTTTACGCATTGATGCGTGATCTTTTTTGCTAGGTTCCTACCTCCAATAGGATAGTAATGATGACGAACAGTGGCCAATAAAAGCTGTGGCCCAGCATGCAAAAGGCGTATATGAAACATGTTAAACAAGAGATTGCAAATTATATGAGAACTACTTAATAGAATTGGATGCTTAGTGTTATAGTCATAAAACGAGTTGTTTAATCTTCCACCAACACGAATTAGATTAGAAAGGGTATCAAAGAAAGGAGACAAAGATAATAGCTTGTTCTTTGCCGGTAATTGTTTACCTGATTTAAGTAAGTGGTACTCTTCCGAGAAAGATTCCATTTGACTAAGTTTTAGTAACAAGTTTAAAGAATTGTTAAGTTCAGTAGAAGTAAGTGAATCAGACAGAACAGTTTTTTTTTGCATTTATAAATGAATCGCATGACATATGCAGTCACACGCTGTAATGTGTTAAAGTTTGAATTTTTTGAAAACAACGCATTGATAGGATTTTCGATAATTTGATTAGAGACATGACAAGAAGAGACTGTTTCCGGTAACCCAGACATACTATGATGTGATTCAGGGAACTGAGGCCATGAACACATATCTTTGCGAAGAAACTGTGGTCCTGACCACCACAATGAAGACGACAGCAGCCTGTCAGCTCTAAGTCCACGCGAAGCGAGGTCTGCGGGGTTTTCAGCTGAGGGAACATAATGCCAAAATGCTACAGTTTCCTGAATTTCAGACACACGATGACGAACGAATGTCTTTAACTGACTTGGTGAAGTAGATAACCATCCCAAGACGATGGTGGAATCACACCAACAATGGACTTTATCAAACTTCAAAGTAAGTGACTGACGAACCTTTGAGTACAACCTTGCGCCCAACAACGCACCACACAGCTCGAGCCGCGGTATGGTTGTGGACTTGATTGGAGCTACCTTGCTTTTAGCGGTAAGAAGATGTACGTTAACCTCGCCGTCTCTCAAAATACTGCGAACATAAACACACGCCCCATAAGCCTTTTCGGATGCGTCAGTGAATATATGCAGCTGTAGACAGGACGCAGATTCACACAAAATCCACCGGGGTATCTTGAACTCATTTAAAAGGTGCAGGCTATTTTGAAAGTCATTCCAAGCATACTGAATATGCGTGGGAACAAGCTCATCCCAAGAGCATTTGGCCTGCCATAGATGCTGCATGATAATTTTGGCTTCCACTATGCATGGAACGACCAGGCCAATGGGATCAAAGATCTGCGATATGGTTGATAGGATATGACGTTTAGTAGCCTTATCAGTGGAGTTTAAGTTTATAGAAAAAGAAAATGTGTCACTTAAACTCTTCCATAAAAGACCTAGAGTCTTCGACTGCTCGTTGTCGCTCAGGTCCACGACATCAGAGCCGTCGTGTTCTCCGCTAAGCGCCTGCAACACCTGACTGGCGTTGGACCGCCATTTCCGGAGATTGTACTTTGCTGCCCGATGAACATCGTCAACACGGCGGCTTTTTTCTAAAGTTTCTGAAACAGATGATCCACCGGACAAGTAGTCATCCACATAGAAGTCACGTGCTATCGAAAACTTTGTTGAAGCATCTGAGCACCCTTCAGCCAATTGAACTAAACACCTGGTAGCTAAAAAGGGTGCTGATGCCGTGCCATACGTCACGGTATTAAGCGTGTACTCCTTTAACGGATGTGTTGGTTCTGCCCTCCAAAGAATTTTTTGTAAGGGACGATGACTGTCGTGAACAAGAGTTTGTCGGTACATTTTTTCAATATCCGCGCTTATGACGATTTTATGCTGACGGAATCGAAGTAATATTGACAACAAATCATCTTGGATTGGGGGACCAACCATCTGTATTTCGTTAAAAGACTTACCTGATGCAGTTCTGGCGGATGCGTCAAAAACTACCCTTAATTTGGTGGTAGTTCTTGACTCCTTCAGAACACCATGATGTGGTAAATAATTAGGACATGTTGAGTCGAGTGGGCGCCTAGTAGATTCAGACATGTGTCCCAGCTCTATGTACTCATTGATGAAGTCTACATATAGGCTTTTAAGGCGAGGATCTCTACCCAAACGACGTTCAAGAGATAGAAATCGCTGCTTAGCCATCATGTATGAATCACCAAGCACGTCCAGTGACTCTTTAAAAGGAATACTCACCACAAATCGCCCATCAGAACTACGATATGTGGTATCTATAAAATGTTGTTCACAGGATCTCTCTTCACCCGAATGTTTATGTATAGATGACACAGAATCTAACTCCCAGAACCGATCTAAATCTACTTGTAAGTTATTAGTATGCATACAAACATGTAAAGAGGAATCAGACTGATGATATGCACCCGAAATGAGCCAACCTAATTTTGACTCAAGCAAAGTGGGCATATGGGTTCCTAACGAAATGCGGCCAGTGCCTATGATACCCCAAAAGACTTCCGCACCAACAAGGACGTCGATTGAAGACGGAACATAATAAGTGGGGTCGGCAAGACGCACATTCGTAGGTATACGTATATTGCTTGTATCAACATAAGTATTAGGAACAGATGCTGATACTTTTGGCAATACGAGGCAGTCAATGTTCAGTTCGTACTCACTGTCATCAATTGATTTTAATGACACTAAGCATCCCTGAGTACAACTAGAAGTTTTATAATTTATACCTGTTACCTTGGACTTGGTAATGTAGGTAGGAACATGTAGCTTATGAACAAAGTCCTCCGAGATGAAATTTGTTGTGCTTCCACTGTCCAGCAAGACTCGTGCTGTATGGTGGTTACCGTCAGCGTCGGTTACCCTCACGAGCGCTGTGGAAAGTAAAATTACTCGAGATGTAAACGATTGACTAGCTGATAATGCAGTGTTGTGTGCATTAGGAAGAACATTGTCACTATCGATGTGTAACAGAGTGTTGTGTTTTTGACGACAATATTTACAATGGCCCAATTTGCATTTGGAAACATCATGACCTGGACGAAGACAGTTCAAGCACACATTTGAACCCTGAGCCTTTTTAATGCGAGCTTGTACTGAGAGACTTTTAAACTGCTCACATGCAAAAATAAAATGATTTTGATGACACATAGGACATGACAAAGGTTTTAATGTTTTCTCAGGTGGCACGTTGCCGCTCTTAGTTTTTGCCGCAGGCGCGGCGTATTCACTCTTAGCTGCTGCTATGGGTTTAGACTCCTCAAGTGTCTCCAGTAAGTCAGCCCTGCTACTGATGAAGTTAGTGAATGCAGATAATGTAGGAGGATCCGTAAAAGTGTTTCTATGCTCTTCCCACTGCCGATTTGTAACGTGGTCGAGTTTACTGGTCATTATATAAATGACAAGAACATCGACGAAGACGTTTTGAACTGGTTGATCAAGGGTTGCCAAGGCTCTAAGATTTTTATTCCTTGTGTCAATTATGTAACGTAGTGACTTACTTGACTCTCTATCTATAGACTGGATGTTAAAGAGTGCTTGCACATGATTGTTGACAAGCAATCTTTTGTTGTCATACCTCTCACAAAGTAACTTCCAGGCAGCGTCGTAGTTTTCTGACCTGAAGTCAAGGTTATCAACAACAAGAAAAGCACTACCTTTTAAGGAAGCACGCAGATAGTGTAATTTATTGATTTTATCCAAAGATGTGTTGTTATGTACTATAGACACAAAAGTATCTCTAAATTCCAGCCAATCATGATAGCTGCCTGAAAATTTTGGTAAGTCAATTTTGGGTAACCGAATTGAATTGTGTTTGTGTGTACTAGTAATACAAGATTCCACCTCGGTTCCGGAGTCCCCCTCAAGAAGCCTCCTTGCGCCGCTGATCAGCTGGCGTGCAGAAGCCACCAAACCGTAGTACAGCTTCTCAGACTCTTCGCGTTCTGCATATTGCTCGCTGGGGTCATCCACCATCGCTTCCAATTCATCCTGTATGGCATCATATTTCTCATATAAAGTTTCAAATTTATTAAGGCGATATTCGATTTCGAAGACTTGTACTTCACTTAACTTTTCGCAAGACTTTGTAATATTTAAGTAGGTAGCAAATTGCGTAAGCTTGGCTTTAATTGAAGCTCGCTTCTTAATAAAGCTTTTCATGTCAGCCATGACAATGAAAATTAAGCAGTTGCAGTAAGAAACAGAAAAAAGAAGATAATTAATGCTAAGGGAAAATAATTAATGATAATATAAGATTAGCAATAAGTTGTGAAATGGGTACTGGAACTATAAGCAGTAAGAAATCAGATTGCTATTATAAAGACGTTAGGCGTTTACTATCGAATCCGCTGAGTAGTAAGCGAATGATGCAATGTTTTCTTCACACAAAAACAATAAAAATTCAATTATTAAATGAAATAATGAAAAATGTATTGATTGCAATTTGTAATTAATGCGATTTAGAATAAAAACGTCATAAATACTGAAATTGTGATTGACTCGAATGAATATAATGTTAAATTCACTATTGGAAATGGCTTAAAACTTGGTAGTGTTTAGAACTAAAGATACTGTTTACATAAGTTGATAGGCTGAAGATTATGGATTAAGGAAATACTTATTGATTTGTAACTATTAAATAAGTTGGAATAATTGAAAATGAATCTGGATAGGCAAAATGACTAGGCAAAATGTTGGAACAAAGGAATTGGAACGTTATCACGGTTTTATGCTGTCAACCTCTGATGATGAGCTGACGACTGTGGCTCCGATGAGTGGATCCTGGGATGTTTCCGTCTTCAAGTCTTCTCGGCTTGAAGTTATGACGATCTTTTCTATAGGCGCCCGTTGGTTTGAACTTGATGACGACGGCTGTTGCCGGATCGACGTTCACGATGACCAAATATGCAGGCGATGACCCATAGATAATGAAGATCTGTTGCGAACTTGTAACCCGAAAATGAATCCTTTGTTCCCCAACCGACGAACCGTTGATTTTTTGAATTTGAAAATTTTCGGTTTTTTCTTTGTTTGATTCAAACGTAGCGGTAGAAGGACCAATGATCGCGACGATAGATCGTAGTGGAGCAAAATGAAAACTGTAGTGGACTGTATAACAAGTAAGTATAATGAAATAAGAAATGAAATTGAAATTACAAACGGTCGGATAAAAAATGCAAACAAGATATGTAAATTGGATGTTAAAAAAAGCGTAAGCGCAGCCGTGCGTGGAGGCGTGCAGCAGCTGACTGGTTTGCGCGGGGGCCCGCGCTCGGCCGTAGACCGGTTGGCTCCCCGCCGTCCCCGCACCTCTCGTTCACTGCCGCCAGCGCGCGGCCATGTTGAGGGGAGCGGTCTCAACAGGAGTAAAGACAGGTATTACATCATTACTTTGTAACCACAAGGTCTGTAAAAAAAAAGGGTGAGCCCTGCCTCTTAAACTAGGGCGACCTGTATCTTAAGAAACAGTGATCAGCTATAAGGTATCTAAAATAATAACAATTAATAACGGTAAAAAAAGAGGAGAGGGGAGTGCAACTCAAGAGTGTAGGAGAGTGTGTAAATGTATGTAACTGCACACCCATGTGTATGGAGAGTGAGTGTAATTATGAGTGTGCAGCGATAAATAGTTGGTATTATTATTATTGAGCAATATATGTAAGTAGGGACTCGGTTTGTAAATAGTGTTGTTGAAGTAGCCATTCTGTCACCTTAGACTTTACTTGGTATTTATTGAGGTCGCGGATGTTGAGGCCTTTGTGAGTTTTTTTGTAAATATATGCGCTAAGTGTGTGGTATTGGTGTCTGGCGAACGACGTTTTATGCTGAGTGCCTGGGGGAATGTTGGTACGTTTGTTTGGATCAGAAGGAAGGACGCAAGCGTGTCTTTTAAGTACCGATCGGAGCACAAAGAGCTGACGGACAGTAAGCACCTTACATTCCGAGTACAGTTGTGTTGTAGGATAGCGGTACGGCTTACGTAGCATTACTTTTAATATAGCTCTCTGTGCCCTTTCAACTTTTATCGAACTGGTTTTAGTTGCGCCAACCCAATACCGTGATACAATACCCAATTACGGATTGACACAGAGCATAGAATACCATTTTCAGAGTGTCAGGGTTATCCGACTCTCGAAGAGACTTAAAAATGTGTATCAGTCTCATAGTCCTGGAGGTCAAGGCATTAATCTGTTTATCCCACCGTAACCCCGCGTCAATTTGTACACCAAGATATTTTACATTCTCGGTTCTTGTTAGTATTCGACATTGACACGGAGATGATAGCCGTGAGCAGGTGTGGGCTATTATCGAGAATGTAAAGCCTGGAGCGGTATTCTGGCGAATAGAGAAAGGCATATAGGACGTCTTGTCAAAGTTAAGCGTTAGCAGATTTAGGTTAAGCCATGTTATTACTTTGGTGGGGTGCAGTTGAAGAGCCTCCTCGTGGCGCATCCTGGGCAACGTCAGCTCCAATCGCCCACCGGTTCTGGTGGACAATTGGCGCTGGCGGCAAATCTCAACAAACGGGGAAGGGCACGGTTCCATTCCCCGATCATCTTTGATGGTCGTGGAAGGGAACCGGGCTAGGGGAGGGTCGTTGGTGTAGGTCGTACGCCCACCCCCACTCTGCTTACACAGGGTGAGTTGTGTGGGCGTGATCTCGTGGGAGGAGAGGAAGAAAACCTCTTAAAAAAATAACCCCAACTCCAAGGTCGAGCGTGCCGAAGGGGTGTATGGCCGGAGGGCATCCGGTCGTTAGCGCTGGGGGGGGATCCAGGGGGATCAAAGGGACCGCACCCTTCAAAGGAAAAAAAAAACAAAATGGAAAACAAGTCAGTTGCTAATATATTACCCCAGGGCGGTACCGACTGCTTAGCAGTCGGAGAATCCGTCACGCATCCGGTTTCGGATGCGTCATGCCCCTCGTATTCTGGGGGGGGCAACAACTGTCTCGAGGGAGGAGAGAGAGGAAGAACCCGGTCGCAGTCGTTCGGGGACCCGCTAAGCGATAGTCTGGCGGGCCCTCGAGTGACTGCCGCCGGTCACCAGCGAGAAACGGAGCTTCTTTTGAAGCTCCCGAGCGTGGTGATAGAGCCATTTGCCACCTACGATGGCAACCAGAGCCGAGGAGGCTCCGGTCCCTCCGGGGACCACAGCAGGTCGGATCCGGACCTGAGCAGGCGCGGCAAGGCGCTGCTTAAGAGGAAAACGGACGAGGAAATGTTGCCGGCGCCAAAAGCGCCCAAGGTGATGGGTGGTCGGGGTCGTGCGGCTGCAAAGTCGGGGCGTGACCCGTTGGGCCGCTTCACGCGCCCTGCTACGCCGGTCCCATCGCAGGCTTCATCGCCGGCTCCGTCGTCGGCTCCTTCGCCAGCTCCGTCGGAGAGCGCGGGGAGCGACGCCGAACTAGGGAGAGAGGACCTCGCGAGCATAGGCTTAGGCCTATGCTCCAACAGGGCGGAGGCAAACGCTGCCAAGAGGGCGCAGCGGAAGGCTGCCGCAGTCGACGTGGTGGCTGAAATGGCCAGCCAGAATAGAGAGCGACGCGCTGCCCGGATGGCAGCCGGAGGGACCGTTACCGGGGTGGCGCTCAGTAGCCAGGTTCTGGACAGCGTCGATGTCGTCATGACGGTTGCCACAAAGTCAGGCAACCTGAGGGGCACGTACATTCGTGCCCTAAAGGAGGCGGTGGACGACATCAAGGAGGCGGTCGAGCTCCTCGTGAAACGCACCAGCACGGAGGAGACGGCGAGGCTCTGGGAGGAGAATCGCCGTCTCCGATCCAAGCTCGAGGAGCTCGAGCGGCAGTTTGCTGCCCAGAGGGCGGCACCCGCCGCCCGCGGCGTCACTCCCGTCACGATCCCGCCGGCGGTCCAGCCGTCGCCTGCTCGTGCGGATGCGGAGATCGAAAAGATCGCCCGCATCTGCATGATGCAGTGCGGCGGAATGGTAAACGCCCGGTTGGAGGCGCTGGAGTCGCGACTCCCACCAGCTGCGACCCTCCGACCCCCGCTTGCGGCGGATAGGAGGAGAGCGGAGGAGGCCGCCGCCGGGACGAACTCCACGTGGGGGGGCAGAAAGCCCGCGCAGGGGCCCAAAAAGCCCACGCAGGGGCCCAGGAAGCCCACGGGGGCTTCTCCCGCGCCACCTCCGGCGACCGCGCCTCCAGCGACAGCACCTCCGGTGACCGCACCTATCGCGCCTCTGGCGACCGCACCGCCTCCCACCTCACCTCCCACCCAGGACGCCGAGGGGTGGACGACGGTGGGGAAAAAGAAGAAGAAGAGCGGAAAGAACGCCGACGGAGCACCGGCACCGGCCAAGACGCCAAAAAAAAAAAAGAAGTCGCGAGGACGGTGTAGGGCCCCACGCTCTGCGGCTGTGGTGATCACACTGCAGTCCGGAGCCGCTGAGAGGAGCGTCACCTACGCGGCGGTCCTCAGAGAGGCGAAGAGCAAAGTCGCGTTCCCCGACCTTGGGACACCGTCCGGCCTCAGGTTGAGGCCGGCGGTTACGGGGGCGCGGCTGCTCGAGGTGTCCGGTGCCTCCAGCCGCGAAAGGGCGGACGTTCTGGCCGCCAAATTGAGGGAGGTCCTCAACCCGGAGGACGTTCGGATTTCCAGGCCGATGAAGACCGCGGAGCTGCGAGTCAACGGCCTGGATGACTCGACGACCCCGGCTGAGGTCGTGGAGGCCATCGCCCGTGTCGGTGGATGCCCGCCCGACGACGTGCGGGCGGGTGAAATCCGCGCCGACACCTCCGGGCTCGGCTCGATTTGGGTGAGGTGCCCGGTGTTGGCGGCGAACAAGGTGGCCAACGCTGGGCGTCTGTTGGTGGGATGGGTTGCAGCGAGAGTCAAACTGCTGCAGCCCAGGGCCATGCGGTGCTACCGGTGCCTGGACGTCGGGCATGTCAGGTGCCGGTGCACCGCCGAAACGGACCGCAGCGATGAATGTTATCGCTGCGGCCAGCCCGGCCACAAGGCGGCCCAGTGCTCCGCGGCGCCAAACTGCAGCCTCTGCACGGCTGCAGGGAGGCCCGCCGGGCACAGATGGGGGGCGAAAGCCTGTGGCGTGCCCGCCAACAAAAGGAGGGGAAGGGGCCAGAAGGGCTCCTCTTCGGCCGACTCCCGGCCTGAGAATGCTGCGGAGGGGGGGATGGACTGCGCATAAATGGCGCTGTTCCGTCTCCTCCAGGGCAATATCAACCACTCTGCCAGAGCTCAGGATCTCTTGCTCCAGAGTATGGCAGAGTGGTCGATTCACGTGGCCGTGGTCGCCGAGCCGTACTGGGTCCCGCCCAGGAATGACTGGGTGGGAGATCTGGATGGTTTGGTGGCCATCATTGGCGGGGCTCTCGTCAGCCCGTCTCGGGGGCACGGCTGGGTAGCCGCCCTCGCAGATGGCGTTGGCGTCGTTGGGGCGTATTTTTCGCCCAACAAGAGTCTCGCCGACTTCGAGAGGTTCCTTGTCGAGTTGGGTGCCGTCGTGGGCCAGCTCCATCCTCGCCCGGTGCTGTTGCTCGGGGATCTCAACGCCAAATCTGCGGCGTGGGGATCCCCGGTGACCGATGCTAAGGGTGAGGCATTGGAGGAGTGGGCGATCACGACTGGCCTGGTCGTCCTGAACCGGGGCTCGGTCTACACGTGCGTGCGGCAGCGGGGCGGGTCCATAGTGGACGTGTCGTTCGCAAGCCCTGCTGTCGCGAGCCGTGTCCGCGACTGGCGTGTCGCCGCGGAGGTGGAGACGTTGTCGGATCACCGATATATCCGATTCGACGTCTCCGCCCAGACCGCTGGCGGCCACAGGACATCAGTCCCGCGTTCGGACGGCCCGCGCTGGGCGCGTAAGCGCATCGACAGGGAGCTTCTCGAGGAGGCAGCCATTGCTCAGGCCTGGTTCCGGGGGTCGGTCACGACCGGACCCGATGACGTCGAGCTGGAGGCGCTGTGGTTCCGCGGGGCAATGACGCAGATATGCGACGCGACCATGCCCCGCGCCCACGCACAGGGTGCAAGGCGCCAGGTGTACTGGTGGTCCGCCGAGATCGCGCAGCTGCGCGTCGCATGCGTGGTGGTGAGACGCCGGTACACCCGTTACCGGAGGAGACGTCGTCGGGTACCCGATGAGGAGGCCGCGCTGTACGAGGTGTACCGCGCGGCAAAGCAGACTCTGTGGCTGGCCATCGACGAGGCGAGGACGCGATCCCGGGAGAGGATGTTGGAGACTCTGGACGGGGATCCGTGGGGGCGCCCGTATAAAGCGGTTCGAGGGCAACTTCGAGCCGCGGCGCCCCCACTTACGGAGAGTCTCCAACCCGAGCTGCTGGAGGAAGTGGTGGCAGCCCTCTTCCCGGCGAGAGCGGAGCATGTTCCGCCGCCGAAGGCTTTGCCCGCAGCCGCAGAGTCTGCAGAGGAGGAGATGGAGAACGCCATCAGCGTCCCAGAGGTGACACAGGCAGAGATGAGGGCGGCCGTGATGCGGCTCCGGGCCAAGAACGTGGCTCCGGGGCCCGATGGAATTCACGGCCTGGCTTTGGCCCTCTCTCTGAAGGAGTTGGAGCCCCAACTGAGAGGACTCTACACAGCGTGCCTTGAACGGGGCCAGTTTCCCAGTCTGTGGAAGATTGGACGTCTGGTCCTGCTCAGGAAGGCGGGGCGCCCTGCCGTCCTGCCGTCGCCGTCTGCGTACCGGCCCATAGTGCTGCTCGACGAGGTGGGCAAGCTGTTCGAGCGCATACTCGCAGCCCGCCTCGTCGGCCACTTGTGCAGAGAGGGGCCGGACCTGGACGAGAGCCAGTTCGGCTTTCGGCATGGGCGCTCTACCATCCACGCTGTGTCGAGGGTGAGAGTCCTGGCGGAGGAAACAGTGTCCCGGGGCGGGGTTGTGGTGGCGGTGTCCTTGGACATCTCCAACGCCTTCAACACCCTGCCCTGGAGCTGCATACGGGAGGCACTGCGTTATCATCGGGTGCCTCTCTACCTCCGCCGCATCGTTGGGGTTTATCTGGCGGGGAGGTGTGTCACCTACATGGGACGTGATGGCGGAAACCAGCATCAGGTGTCGTGCGGTGTTCCACAGGGATCGGTCGTGGGACCGCTCCTGTGGAACATCGGGTACGACTGGGTGCTGAGGGGCGAGCTCCCGCCGGGCGCCGACCTGACGTGTTACGCGGACGACACGCTGGCCACGGCCCGGGGGAGTTCGCACAGGGAGGCAGCGTTGCTCGCGACGGCGGCGGTCTCACTCACGGTGAGCCGCATACGGCGCCTCGGCCTGGAGGTGGCCCTTAACAAGTCGGAGGCCATGGTGTTTCATGGCCCCCGGCGGGCGCCGCCGGCCGGATCACACATTGTGGTCGGGGGGGTCCGGATCGCTGTCGAGCCCACCATGAAATATCTGGGATTGGTGCTCGACAGCCGGTGGGACTTCGGACCCCACTTCCGGCGGCTGGCGCCCAAGTTGTTGGGCGCGGCCGGGGCGCTGGCAACGCTGCTTCCCAATCTGGGGGGCCCGAGCGCCGCCTATAGGCGGCTCTATATGGGGATCGTGCGATCCATGGCGCTCTACGGAGCGCCGATCTGGGCGTCTGACCTGACGGCCGGCAGCATAGCTGTCCTGCGCAAGCCGCAGCGGGCGATGGCCGTCAGAGTCATTCCCCGAATGACTCTGACGGCCTCAACGGTATCGCACGATCTCCTTCGAGGCGGGTTGTGCACTGGCCGGATCACCGCCCTGGGACCTGGAGGCGAAGGTGCTCGCGTCACTGTACCGGTGGCGCGAGGCAGCGCGGGAGCGGGGCGAGCGACCGATGCAGCAACATATCGAGCAGCATCGGTTGCAGCTCCGCGAGGTCCTGGTGGCGGAATGGCGGGTGAGGCTTTCACGCCCTACCGCCGGCCTCAGCACCATCGAGGCGATCCGGCCAGTGCTCGACCGCTGGCTCGGGAGAAGGCACGGCTCCCTGACGTTTCGGGCGACGCAGGTGCTCTCGGGGCATGGTTGCTTCGGGAAGTACCTGTGTCGCATAAACAGGGAGCCGGACGCCCGGTGTCACCACTGCGTCGACTGCCGGGAGGACACGGCGTGGCACACGCTGGCAGAGTGTGCCGCTTGGGAGGAGCCGCGCCGTGCCCTCATAACTGAAGTAGGCAATGACCTGTCGCTGCCGGCCGTCGTGAACGCGATGGTCGGCGGCGCAGAGTCCTGGGACGCAGTGGTTTCCTTCTGCGAGACGGTCATCTCGCGGAAGGAGGCTGCGGAAAGGGAGAGAGAGATCTCGACTCTCGACCCGGCCCGCAGCAGACGCACCGGGCGTCGGAGGAGGGCGGACAACGCCCTCTTCCGGCCCCCCTAAATGGGTCCAGGGGCGACGGATTCGGGGACATCCGTCGACCCCCAACATCAGGACCCGAGAAGGCGGCGCGCGTAGTGTTCCGCGTGCGCCACTCACAGACGTTGCGGGGGGAGTACACCTCACTCCCCCCGCCCGAGACGGGGCCCGCGCAAGCGGGCCGGCACTAGCCGGGGTTGTGGAAGAATAATGTGTTCCCGCGACCCCGGCGTAGGTGTGAGATGGAACACCGGGGTGGTTTTTAGTCAGTAAGAGTCTGACAGACCCCTCCGCCCGCCCCAGGGCGGAGGACATCCATGAGGATTTTCCACCCCGGGAACAAAAAAAAAAAAAAAAAAAAAATTTATTACTTTGGTAAGTGCTGATTCTGCGCTATTTTTAACGCTATCCCACGTTGACCCATCAACTATAATAACGGTATCATCAGCATATGCAAAGATTTTAGTATCAGGTAGGGTCATTCTGCATAAATCATTTACGTAAATAAGAAATAAAATGGGACCCAAGATGCTTCCCTGTGGCACTCCGTGAGAGATCAGTTCCTCATCACTAAGGAGGTTACCTATTTTAGTGATTTGGGTTCGATTGGTGAGATAATCCTTAAAGATTTGAAGAGCGATGCCTCGTATACCAATCTGTTCCAATTTAGAGAAAAGTAAGAGAACAGAGACTGTGTCGAATGCCTTCTAAAGATCTAGGAATATACCAAGACATTCAGTTTTATTGTCCAGGTTCCCAGCAACCAACTGCGTCAAGTCCAGGACTGCATCTTCGGTTGAGACTCCAGCACGAAAACCGTATTGGTTGTTGGCTATGATCTCGTACTTGTCCAAGAAATTAGGGGGAGGGGGGGTTCAACGTAGTGCTAGCCAAGGAAATACTAATCTATCGAAAAATAAAACTTTGACTCAACAACTATTTCACCCGGGTCTATTCAATCGCCAGCGATCGGCATCAACATGTGATGACAGCGAACTGAAACAAAAAATGTTAGAAGAACACACAATACCTGCAGACAACAATGCTATACAAACAGCCGAAACTGGAATATACAACCCAAAAGCACTATGGCAACGAATACCAACCCAAAAAAGGATCCGCTCTCCTGATGAGAAATCAATGTCCAAATTGAACAAAGCCAAAAGAACACAGCAAAGGAACCAGCTAAGCAACATAAAAAGAGGAGTGACTGAACCTGAAAAAAACGTTCCAGAGGTAGAAACTAGTAATAGCTTCTCAATGCTAGACATAGAAGTAGAAGATGCAACCCCACCCAAAAAGGCTACCAAACCTCCGCCAATCATACTCTATGGAGTGGACGATCTTAAAAAATTAACTGAGTTCATAGAAGAAGTATTACAAAAAAACGACTACACCTTCAAAGTGGTGTCCAAAAACCAACATATCATATCCTCCACCACAGTTGAAAAGCACAAAACCATAATTGAACACATCAGAAGCAAAGGACTTATTGGTCATACTTTCACCCGCAAGGATCAAAAATGTATGAGGGTCGTGATAAAACATCTTCACTTTAGTACACCAAGAGCTGCTATTGTTGAAGCTATTGAGAACACAGGTAACAGTGTGCAAGGCGAAATTGTAACTGCGCGAAAGCCAGGGACAAAAGAACCTCTAAATACATTCTTTGTGAACATAACACCACATGAAAACAATAAGTTAGTAAAAGACATACATTTTATCTACAACCAAAAAGTAGTTATCGAAGATCCAAAAAAAAAAACAACTGTAGTACAATGTAAGAGATGCCAACAATATGGGCACAGTAGAAACAATTGCATGCGGCCATACAGGTGCGTCAAGTGCGCTGGTGCACACAAAACTACTTCATGCACAGTAGACGACAATACCCCGGCAGTCTGTACCCTTTGCACAGGTAGTCACCCCGCAAGCTACAAAGGTTGCCAAGTGTACAAAGAGGTGCTAGCAAGAAGGAAAACTGGTAACAAATCTCAAATCACCACAAAACCACGAACAAATCCAAATGTCCCAAACAAAGTCAACAGAGCGGACAACCAGCTGGTGGCCACTACTAGTATGTACCCTCCGCAACACAACAAGACCGAAGCAGATAGAATACCACACACTACACATGCTAAACGAAAAAATCTAACCGCAAAAGAGAGCCTAGAGTTATACAGTGAAGCGGTCAAAGGCTGGACAAACAATAACGCAGGCGCTGCACTTCAATATAAAACAGGCAATGTTCTAGTAGACCAAATAATAGACCCTAGAAGCGTACAAGCAAAATACTACACGGAGCTGCAAAGACAATATCCAAAAGCTGGTAATAACCCGACAGAAAGAACATATCCAAGACCCCCCAGTGACAGAACAGATCACAGAGAACACAGTATAGAAATAAAATAGAAAACGAGGACCACGAATCCCAAGAACACAGGCTAAACCTAGAAGCGCTTATAATAAGACAGACTGAAAGAATTGATCAACTCATAACTCAGCTAAGCTCAATGATGAATCTCATCATGACGCTCATCAGTAGAACGCCACAATGACCTCGTTACAGATTGCCACCTGGAACATGAATGGACTAGCGCCAAACAAACAAGAATTCGAAACATTGTTAAAAACAAATAAAGTGGACATAGCCTTGATATCAGAAACCCATCTTAATGATAGCAAAAAGTTTACTATAGACAACTATTCTGTATATGATACAAATCACCCTGACAGCACCTCACACGGAGGATCTGCAGTTATAATAAAGAAAAATATTAAACACCACCTCCATAGCGAGTATCAAAAAGAATGGATTCAAGCCACTACCATAACCGTATATGGATATCGGTCATTCAGAATGATGAAACTAAAATGAGTGCAAGATAATTAAAGTCTGCGCGTCTTTGAACTTCAAGACCATATCCCTACCAGCACTTTGAATCTCTTTTGGCAGAATGATGGCCATTATTTACTTTGGAAAACACTGAACACAGCACACTCTCATGACACCTAATATTTATACGTCGAGATGGCGGCAAACGATTATTTCTGCCGCGCGCGGACTCATCTTGCGCGCACTTTAGTTGCCCATTCCAAAGCGTAGGCGTAGGTTCCTTGGAGAAAAACGGCAGTATAGCATTATATTGTAGAGAATAGTAAACCCACTATTCGCCAGTTCTTATAGACCTCATTTAATATGACGAGTCAATAGTCAGTAACAGAGTGGTTTGTTTACTGATAAACTATTATCTCAACGGTGACTGTTGTATAAATTAGTTAATAATGGTCCCTATTCTTTAAGCGAAAAGGACGAGGTTTGTTTATCCTGATATTAGGTCAGTATGGTCATTTGGCAGCTTTTTATTCCTCATAAGATATGCAGTTACAGTCATCCTTTAATTTGCAATTTAAGTACCTAGCAGTAACAGTAGCAGATGGCAGTTCCTGGTAGTAGAGTTATTATTTATCTTAGATAAATTATTTACTAGTTGAGCCTACGTCGATTCGCCTCAGAATATTAATGTTATTTTCTTTCTGTTTTTTATTCTCCATATTTTACCTTATAAATATCTAGTTGTTCTGCTATTCGGGACGGAGACAAATCCTACAAATCAAACATTATAAAAATCGGTCCAGCCGTTCTTGAGTTACAAATGGTGTAACTAACCCAATTTTGTTTCATATGTCACGATAGGTCACGATTCGCACCAGTGTTGACCTGCACAGTCATTTTAAGTTTACGGTTATTATCTTTGTGTTATGAGTGGGTTTTTGTGTACCTTTCAGTTTTATTATGGCGCCTTGAGAAAATGTAGCCGCAAATGTTTTTGTTATTACGTAATTTAGAGATGAAACTTTCTTTCAAGATTATATTTTGCACTGTGGGTCTGATGAATCGTGTTATTTTTAAATGAATGCTTTGGTAACAAGTTGAAGAATCAAAGTGGGACTTTGTTCAGTTTTGTTGGTCGTAACTTGTGTTATCTCCAGAGCAAATTGAATGAGAATCACACAAATGCAAGAAGTAGTTTTAATTTGTAGATTTCATATTAATAATACACATTTAATCAGTACGGCTGAAACATCTTTTAAACACGGTTCGGCGTTCTATTACATACTCGAAGACAGCAGCATTGTTGCTAAGCCTGTTATTACAATATAGCCGCCTTACCATTGTTGGTTATCGTTTTCAGTAACACATCCTCATTTTTGCGATAGATAGCCAGAGCTTTGGACTTACTACCAGAGACGCTCAATTCTCTGCATTTACCCCAGAATTATCCATACATTCCGAATTCCTACAAAATAACGTAAAAAAATACGTCAACCAGCGGTAATGAGAAATACGAGAACATCCGGAAAATTTTTGAGTGCCTCTGGTTTTATGAGAAAAATGTGGTAGTAAAACAGTTCCTTTTCGAATTAATAATATAAGCCTGCAACTTTGTGCCGAGAAGGAAATAAAGTCTCGCATGACCACAGTTGCTTTAGTATTGCTGGCGTTTTCAGAACAGCCCAGGGTTGCAGAGTTTGTCTATATCGAAAGTTAAACATTGACCAACAGCATGTATAAGAAAGGTGTGGTCATACATATTTAAGGGCGTGGTACAGACCATCATACTGAACAACTTCCTCTATGGGACCAACATCGTTATCGCGAAAGAATTATCGACTCTCCATACAAAACTTTAATACCTAAAGTTTTTAGTCTGTAATTGTGCACTATTCAGCTCCTGTCTCCAACTTCGTCTGCTATCTAGAATGAAAAGTAGCATATTTCCTTACCGGCCATGGTCTATCTGTGTGCCAAATTTCATCCAAATCCGTGTAGCCATATTGGTGTGAAAGCGTTACACACAAACAAACTTACTTTTGCATTAATAATAATATTATAGTTAGTTAGGATTGAAACAATCACTGCCACGCATTCTCACTAAAATGTTCAATGCGAAGTTTTCAATCGGTGGTGGAAAACAAAAATGAATTGTGTTAATTATTTTATTATATCCAAATAACTCATTAACTGATTTAATAAAGAAGAGACTTAATTAACTTAAAAAAGGGCTTCACAAAAACCTTGTTTACTCGAAACTGTTCTCATCAAGATACAAGTTGATTAGCGTTTTAGAAATAAACTTGGCGAACCAGAATATTTTTTTCTTCGATCTTTTTTTCATAATCATCTTCTGAGATAAAAACGTAGAAGTGTATTCTTCTTAATTAAATATTTTGGCTTCTTCCAAATTATAACTTAATGAACCTGTGACACACGCAAAAAACAGTGGTGTTATAAAGGTTCTGTAGGTTTCCATTTAAAGTCGGAAACTCGGAACCCTAGAAAAGGAAATGCAGTGGCGATTATTACAAGTTTTTATCAGTCTGTTAAAACAATAAAATAAATATTAACAAAAAAAAGTATTTTTCAAACAAATTAAATAGCGTAAAAAGTGGCACAAAATAAACCACCCTTGATGATAAGGCACTATAGACACGCAGGGGGCGATGGTATCTTTAACGCAAACTTTATGGAATGGTTACCAAATAATCACAAATTAAGTTTAATGTTGTTAAATTTCAAAGATAAAAAAAATTGCTAAAATGTTAATTGTAATTAATTATTTTCATCGTGTTCGTTTAAAATACATAATTATGTGGTTTTAATTAATGCGATAACCAAATCGCCGCCATGTTTTATTCCTATTGATTCATAATTGTAATATGTACATGGCCATAAGAACAGAAGAAAATCAAGCAAACTATTTATGATTTTGTGGCTAGAAAAGTTATGAATACTGAGATAACGGCTTATAGAGATTTAATTATGGATGAAGAAGGCAATATGATGGCAACTAGCTTGATTTCGGTTCAGCTTTGACGTTCTCACTAACTGAACGACTCTATGAGAGGGAGTGGGCTGTAATCCACCAGGCGGGCCCAGTGCGGTTTGGTGGATGTCACGTCTTTGAATTTTTGGTTCTAAGACATGCCAGTTTCCTCACGATGTTTTCCTTCACCGTTTTGAGAGCAGTGGTTATGAAATTTACACATAGTAAAGCGCCTGTTTGGGTTCGAACCTACGACCTACCACTTGTAAGTCGCGACCTTCACCACTGGGCCACCACTGCCGGTGCAAAAATATTCACTGGCTCTCTTTAATACCTTTCTGTTCGTAAAAGATTTTTTGTAACCAGATCAGTACTTCCAAAGATTACCTCTTACAAAAAACAAACAGTTTTACCTGTGCACAACATTAATGTAGATTGAGATCAAATCGGGTGACTTGAGTTGGGCTAGATTTTGTTTACTTTAAAAGCAGTCAAAACCAAAATATTTCATTTCACATAAAAGGGCACTTATGAAACGTCAAAAGCTAGGTGCATTGTTTCAAAACGTAATTTCCTATGGAGAAGAGCCGGCAAGAAACTCCGCGGTTTCTCGTTTAAAAATAATTGGCTCGTACAATGTTTTCAAATTATAGTGTTAACAGGTATGGGAGGACATTGTAGGCCTGTCAACAAGTACCAGATGCTTCGTACTGCGTATTCCTGTGCGAGTCACAATAAGTACCTTTACTTTCTTTCTTTCTGTCTAAACAAAATTTAAAATGTTCCAATAACGTTCTCGTAAACTGTTAAGTGCATCATGACATAATGTTATACATATCTTTTTATGTTATATAATTTTTAGTGGTTTAGATTTTGTCAACTTGTGAAAGAATCAAATAGAGCTTCATCACGATTTACGCCCAGCTGAATGGAAGGTAAATTGACATAATTGTCGCGCCGGTGACGCGGCTGGGGCGGCATGGCTCAGTAGCCACCCTTCCGAGCCACTGCGTCTGCCGCACTTAGCCACTGCGAGGGCTATTTGTGTGTTTATAGGTTACCGGTGGGCAGCTCTATTACACTATTTAATTATTTGCTGGCGGCAATTGCTGGTATAATGATTTTAGTTTCAAAACTTCTAACATCATTGTCAATAGGTCATTTTGTGGACAGCTTTGCAGTTTGAAAATGTTGGATGTGATGTGTTGAAGACGAGTTAACCTGTCTCCTTTCGGTGAGATTGAGTGGACTGTAATTTATCACGCGGGCCCAGTGCGGCTTACTTGATGTCACATGTCAATTTTTGATTCAAGAACAAGCCGGTTTCCTAATTATGTTTATCTTCACCGTTTAGAGAGCAGTGGTGATGAAATAATTTACACAAATTGCCTGCCAGGGTTCGAACCTACAACCAGCAACTCGTAACCCTATTCATTACTACTAGGGCACCACTGCTCTTCCAGGTGAACATAGGCTATATATTATGTTAAAATATACAAAAAGAAGTACTTAATAATACTAATACACACGAATACTGGTCCACACTAGCTCAGGACAGAGAAGAGTGGAAAAGAGAAATGTTGTCCCACTGCTGGCCTTTGCCCAGCAGTGGGACAACATAGGCTAAAAATAAATAATAATACAAATGAAATACTATCTTGTATTCATGAAAATCTAGTATTTTTTGTTAGGTTACTACTCAGAACTTGTGCGCAACATGTCGTGAACAGAATACCGTTTTCACATATAATTGCACTCGTGCGAAGTAAGGACGAGTGAAACGAGTGAAGTGAGACGAAGAGAAACTCAAACATTACACAGCAAAGTGAAAAATAACTCCGGTGTCTGTAGTTTTTTTATTTTCGTTTTTTGCCACCGACTTCTGAAATTAAAGTTATTTTACATAGTGTTTTGTTTTGGAAGACGGTTGTTTTTAATTTTGTAATAAAGTTCAATTTTTTCTCTTTTTAGCTGTGGTACATACCCCACACAAATTCATATACTTTCACTTCCTAAGTAAATATAAGTCACGGGAAGTTATTATAACATCATCAACATACACTAATTGAAAAAATAAGAATAAACATACAAAAACAAACCTACTTGACATTGAGAAGAAGCAGACGTAATTACAACAAGTGCAAAAAAAATGTTTGGGCGAACGGTAGTAGGCACCATACACTAGCACTTTGTTTTGATTAAGTAATTAAGTGTTTTGAGAACACGGCTAAAGAAAAGCAGTATTTTTACAAGAGTTTAGTTTCACAGTTGTTCTTCGACCGGTCGGTATCGACATTGTTCGACATAATCATCCGATACATACCAAAACTCAAACCGTCTTATTATTAATTAAGCTATTAGCTTTTAAAACCTATTTTAGCTGTCGAACTGTTTTGTCCCTTTCTGTCATGCTAAAACAAAGTATGACAGAAAGGGACAAAACAGTTTCATTGTTATAGTACTTACACCCAAATTTTGCCAGTTATGTTTATAAGCCCCATGTATTATGAGGAGAGCTATTTTCACAAATGCAGACTACGGTCTACTACTGACAAATTCCAGACGCAAAAACCAAAAAACACTTTGCCCGACCCGGGAATCAAACAAAGGACCTCATAAAAAAGAAGCGTTTGTGACCACTAAACCAACGAGACAGGGCAGCGGTAATTAAATTTAGAATGGAATAGTTAAGTTCAAAATTGTTCTACGTATCATCCAATACATTCCAAAATTCAAAGTGTTGATTTCGTATTACATATTCATGGGTCACAGGCAAATCCGCAGGTCGAAGCGTATCAGGGCAATAAATCACAAGCGGTAGGCTTAGTAGGAGTTCTCAACTTTATTTAGACAAGTACTTGCCTGAAGAAGGACCCTTTCTCTTAATACATACGTACTTATGCGTCCTAATGCCCGGTTCCTATATTCGAAAAACGATTCGTTTTGCTTACGGATGGTAGAATTGTCTACGATTCGTAACCCAAAAGTGTTCCTATTAAAATTAAAAACGTTACGTAAGCGATTTTACCGTTGGTTTGCTACCTACGGAAGAGAAGGATTACCAATTAAGATCCATTACCGTGAAGTATAGAAACGATGGTCTGTGGTGTTCGTATAAAACATTCAAACTTCAGTCAAACGGTAAAATTTACTGTTCGTTTGCTTACCGGCCGCTTTGTGACGGTTTTCGAAAGTTTTGTGGTATTTTTTAAGTGTAAAGTTTAAGTTATTATAAAATGTTGAGTTCAGAAAGTGAAGTGAGTGATGTAAAAATGTTACATTTACTATCGGATTCCAGCAACTCTGATTCAGAGGAAAATAATCTTGGTAAAAATTAATTTAACCATATAAAACTATAAACGGTAAATTGGTTCGGCGTTGGAGCTGGCGCAACTTGGTGTAAAATTGTTGCATTTTGTTCACACTTGCAACAATAGCAAAATGCAAGTTAAAAAGGACTACATTTAAACAAGGATTTAAATATCGTTTATTGCTTGAAAGCAGGTCGTAGTTACTGAACTACATATTACATATTTTTATATTAACGAAACGCAAAGAGGAGCATTGAGGACCATCGGTTATAAAGTAACCGACCAATGTTCGTAGCTGGTAGGCTAGATACAAACTTTGTGGAACACCAAGTTACGCTTCGTTATTGGTAACTTGGAAACAGGTGGTAGCTGTTACACGAGGGCGGCACTAAAAATTTCGGGAATCAAGGAAGTGACACAACATTACTATTTAGTATTCTCCGCGATATTTGACACATTTTTCCATACTATGGAACCAATCATTGAAGCAACCATTCCATTCGGAAGTTGGGGTCTCCAAAATGGCCGTTTTGAAGGCGTCCACAGCTTCTTCAGGTGATGAAAATCTCTGTCCACGCAATTTATTCTTTATTTTAGGAAAGTATAGAAATCATTAGGGCTTAGGTCAGGGCTGTACGGCGGATGGTCTAATAATTCTATGTTTTCTTGCTCTAAAAACACTTTTGTTCTGTGTGCGGTGTGAGAACTCGCATTGTCGTGATGGAGGATGATGCGGCGGTTGCAGTTCTCTTTACGGAGTTCAGAAGCGACCTGTGGCAAACAAATGCTAGCATACCATTCTGCATTAACCGTTCTTTGTCCCTCAAGAGGAATAGTCGTAACATGGCCGGTTTTGGAGACAAACGTAAGCCACCATTATTTTTGCAACACTCCGTGAACGAACAATTTTTGCTTTAACTCATTTTCGAACACCCAAACTCGTGACTGGTTTTTTGTTTCGGGTTCGTACGCGTATATCCAGGATTCGTCACCTGATACGATGTTGTATACAGCATTTGAGGATCCTGCGTGGAATCTTTCGAGAGTTCTGATGCACCAAGTAACGCGAGCCGCTTTTTGCTCTTCACAGAGCGAATGCGGTATCCATCGGGAAAACAACTTTTTTACACCTAACTGTTCATGCAAGATTATTTGTAATGAATCATGCCAATGTCTAAAGTTGCCTGAATTTCGCGGTATGTCACATGTCGATCTTCCTCAATCAGCTTACGCATTAACGTTTTCTTGGGTGACTGCAGTTTTTGGACGACCTTGACGGGGATCATCACTGAGCTTGACACGTCCACGTTGAAATTCAGCAAACCAGCGATAAATTGCGGTTTTGGATGGGGCTTCATCACCAAATGAATAAATCATCCGGTCAACACACTGCTTTTGTGTTAAACCAATTCGAAAGTCATAATAAATCATCGCTCTTGAATTTTCTCGAGTCAATTCCATTTTCTCAACGACTAAACAAGTTTGACAAAACCTTGTGACAAGACCGAGAATCTTTTTTTAAATAAATAAATGATATTCGATTTTTAAAACCAAAGGAGTTTTCAATTAAAAAGATTTTAGTATGACAGGAACAGTGGAAATATTCCATTCCCGATACTTTTACTGCAGCCCTCGTACTATGAGGATCAGTTGAATACAGGAACCGGTCATTAGCAGATGGCTCAAGTGTCCTTAAAGACGTACTCTTCTATGAACGGTATATGATTGCAGATTTAATGTATTGTTATTTAAATAACTAGTTTGAATGGAGCTGGCAACTTTTTTCTGAAGGTCACAATTGATTGAATGCTACGTGGTAAATTTTTTTATGCATTTTTTTCAGTATTAAGGATTAATCATAACTTAAATCTTTTATTTTGTTCATGAAAACATCATCTCTAGTTAGTATTAAACTTCCCAGATCCACAATTCCTAAAATTATTACATCCGCAGCTCACAAAATTTAAGATGGTCGTGTTTAATAACACTACGCATCGAGATATGACGTAGTACGCATCCGGCTACGGCGTAGCACATACTGTTCTACGTCGAAGTACGTATCAGGCTATGGCGTGGTACGCACTATGCTACGACGTAGTACGCACTATGCTACGACGTAGTACGCACTTTGCTACGATCCCGTAGTCTTGGTAGCATAATACTTTCCGGACGTTTTAGTAAGCTTTCTCTATAAACTCATCAATTTATTGCTTGGAAAACTTTATAAACGTTAAATGGTCACCATGTTCATAAATGCTAACCCTACACATTGTGCAGTATAAAATCGTGGAGTTGTCTAGTTCTTATTTGTAATCACTTCATTTTCCAAGATCGGAACACAAAACAGTGTTGACCTCAAATACGCTCTATCTACCAACTACCCGTAGGAATGTGACTGGTCTCAATTTCGCTAGCGTAACGTTAACATTTTTCGGTCTCAGAACAAAGAACGGTATTGTTATTGAACTATTTGTTCACTGAATAATTCTGCAGTACGAAGTCGTTGACCTCTAAATATTCAGTGGTTTTATCAAATAAAATTAAACTAAATTATAATGTATTTAATTCGTACAACTGTGATCCATATAGTATATCCATAGTGTTAATATTACAAAATAACTTAAATTATAGCGTTAGTATTACAAGTATAAAAATATGTAGGTAGTTAAAATAATTTACACTCCATGCAGAGGACGACGACAATTAAACATTTATAAAACATGTTACCTACCCGAGCAACCTCCGCATAAAATGCCTAATATTTGGAGTATAGCTCTCCGTCACAGCTCTCAGGATATAGTTGCAACTACCCCGCACTCTGCTAAGCAGCGATGCTGTTTTTTTGCGAATTATAGCGTGAAAACCATCTGTGTGGGTCTCAACAAACATTTCTGAGGCGGTTTTGAAAAGCAGTCGCAACAACATCCTGAAAGCATTATTATATTGCACGCGCAAGGCATACAGCGATCTCTTGGTGTAGTTGACCCATAGATTGCTCGTGTAAAAGCTCTGACAGTAGGCCTTGAAGAGAGTAATTTTTACTTAGTCAGAACACCGAGCAAATATTGTAAGAAATCTAATAAAACATTGATGAGGTCTCAAGGAAGAAGCTATTTAAATTAAATCAAATTAATATTTATGCTAGTAATAAATTGATTACTGACGTTGCAATATATTTCACAATATTATCAAACATGCACAGAAACATTTAGTGCATTAAATTAGCCTTGGCATTTTCATTGACGTCACGCTTTATAATGATATTTGTTTTTAATCATGCTTATTAATCCCGCCCTCGTTGGTCTAGTGGTCGCAAGAAATACTGCTGAGCATGAGGTCCGATTCCCAGGTCGGGCAAAGTGTTATTGGGAATTTCTCAGAAGCAGTCCGGAGTCTGGATTTGTGCCCGGTTGATGGCAATTGGCTTGCCCAGTATTACATGGGACTTTAGCATAACTGGCGAAATGTGGGTGTACTCTAGGTACACCTCTGCCCTACCCTTCTGGGATTACAGGAGTGTTGTTATGTTTTTGTTTTATGTGAATTATAAAGTTTATACCTTCGTATAACAGATGTATGTGTTACTAATTCACTTGTTATGTATGTGTAAACGTATTGTGAGGAAGGCAAGGGTACCGTATTACTTCTGTAACTGGTATTCAGCTGCATTTGGTAAGATTAGAAGCCGACCCCAACGCAGATGCGTAAAGGGTAGGCAGATGATAAAAGATTAGACTGCTGCATAATGCATTGCTTTACGAACGTCACAAAAACACCAAGATTGCAAATTAAGACGACACTTTCCGCAAAAAAATAAAACAGATCATCCGATGAAGCTGTTTAGTTCAAAATCTTTGCAGTTACTCAATATTAAATGCGGCCTCGTTGGTCAGTGGTCGCAAAAGCTAATGCTGAGCATGAGGTCCTGGGTTCGATTCCCAGGTCGGGCAAAATGTTATTAAAAATTTATTTTTTTCCAGAATGTAGGTTTACATGGATTTGTATGATCTTAAAACTATGATGGTCCTTTACATACTACGTAGTGTTTCTAATAGTTTCTATCTAGAATTTGTGCCCGGTTGAAGGCAATAGGCTCGCCCCCTATTACATGGGACTTAAACAGCAATGGCGAAATGTGGGTGTACTATAGGTACACCACTGCCTATCCCTTCTGGGATTACAGGCGTGATGTTATATTATGTGTGTCAATATTAAATCAAGTAACTGAATTCGGTTTAAGGAAGCGATAAAAATAAAACCGCATATTAAAAATACCATTAATTTCGTAAACAGCTGTCCACATTTGGATTCATATTGTAAGTTATATTATACGATTTCCGTTAGTATAGTGCCGATAATTTATAATACACTTTAATACAATTTATAATAGTGTGGGATTTAATCATTTCGTGTGATGATGATTTGAATAATTAACATGTATTTTTATTTATATTTGTAGAGATCGGTGACGCGGGCGAGTTTAGTTTAAATACTTCCCATGTTTTGGTTCGTTGGTTTTATTATTATGAATCGAGGTGTTTTTACTTCCTAAGATCTGTAATTTATGTGTAAATATTTATAGAAAAAATCGTGTTTTTAACTTTTGTATTGTACTATTTTTGTGTAGTTTTGTGCATGTCTTATATAATAAAAAAAATTCACACTTTCAGTCTTCGATTGTATACCTCACGTTCAGGACGTAGATCAAGAAGGGGACAGGTAGAATACCCTTACCTTCCACCAGCTTACCCTTACCTTCCACCAGCTTACCCTTACCTTCCACCAGCTTACCCTTACCTTCCACCAGCTTACCCTTAACTTCCACCAGCTTACAAATTGCAGGCATTGACGGCAATCTTTGCTACTGCTATTTTGCCGCTCGAATGACAGGTCATTGCTGAGTTGTTGGTAACAATGTTTGCCATTTTCTTGTTATATAGCACTTGAAATGTATATAAAAATCAAGATGGCGTCGTTAATTTTGATTTTGGCCACGCGCCACAATGACCTTGTAGTAGCGCTATATCTTGAAATGACTTTTATATTTTATCTTAATTAACGTTAGAGTATAGTAAAAGAAAGCATTCTTAATGTTGTCGTGTTTTTATCTGATTTAGCGTCCTTCACAGCAACTCTTTTGTTATTTTATAAAACTTACACAACCAACTTTAAGTAAGTAACAGCTGTTACTTTAAAAATAAACAGGTTCAATTTTATATCTTCTTGAAGTATTTCTAAAGGAGCGTGTAGAGGAACTTCGTAACAAGTTCCAGATCCTTGTTACACTGTCATTGTTGGATCGTTTCAGGAAACATCTCATTATACTAATTTCCGCTCAAGGAAGGTAGCTTATACCCCTCAAGGGAGTGCCTTGGCAAGGCTGAAACTTATGCATACCTTTAAATATTTGCTCCCAATTTTCGATAAGCAGTTTCATTTTAAGTGGTTTGGTAAGTATTTGCATGAAATGAATTTATTCATGAACTTGAATTTTAATTAGTATTAGTGGTCACAGTTGCCCATGAAGCGTTTTAAACGACAAAATGTTATAACTGTAACTTTTTTTCCTTTTTTTATATTTTTCTGTTAACTATTAACCCGACTCCGGCTTGACGTCGATTTACGGAACACTCTGGACTTTTTCTACTACAATTTCGTGCTTAACCAAATTGAAGCAGAAAAAGTCTGGCGCAATCTGGGCAGTCATCTAAGTTAACCACCTCGCTGATCGGATTTTTACCATAGCATTAGTAATTTTCATGTTCGTTCATACCGGTACAGAGAAAAATGTATTTTCTACACGACACACGTAATTCTTAGATACACGTGAGAGAAACTTTCGCTTGAACCATTCCAAGTTGAAAAAAAATACGTTTAATACCACACAATTTTTATTCTCTGCTATGAAATGGACAGAAATGTGTTAATTAAAATTATGCAATAACTGCTCATCTATATTACCGATCAAGCCAATAAACTAGACGCAGCATAAATTGAATCAATATTATTATGATCAAGGTTATGATGCTGCATAACCGTTCAATTACATTCACTGATGCTCGTCTAAACAGTAAAGACAACTGTCCCAACGCCGGCGATTAACGAGAAGCGAGAAGAGCTAGCAACTACAAACAAGTTGGCGAGCAACGAGCAGCGACTGAGCGACGGCCACGGGCGATTACTTACTGGTATGCGTATGTACCAAGCATGAGTCTCTCGGCTAGTATTCTGCCAGCCAAGCGAGTAATCAACAGCATACAGTGGTGTGAGCAGCCAGCTATCAACTATTATTATTATTAATATGTATCTCCTTTACTTACACGGGACCTTCTAAACTTTTAAACCGACTTCCAAAACAAGGAGGTTCATTTCGTCAGTATGTTTTATTTTTGTAGGTTTTTTTTCGCGATACCTTCGGCAATTGTGGATCGCTTTCGTTTTTTTTATGGACAGAGTATGCTTGAACGCGTTCAGTTACATTGGTGAAATCGGCACTAAAAAGTGAAAAATAAAAACTTTCTTGTAAAAAAGATTTTTCTTGAATGAGAAAATCGTTCATCGTCGCTTCTTCGCTGGCGCGCGGCGTGGTGACAAGTGCCTCAATTTTAAATGCAAAATAACACTATTAACATAACTACGTAGTTACATAAAATTAGGGTGCTTATAACCGGTCAGGCCCGATTCAAGTGGCGCAAGGATTTAGTTAATTAGACCTTCAAAACGACAACAGGTTAGTTTGAAATGGAATCAGTTTTTTTTTTTGTTAAATAATAAGACAGATTGGGTATTTCATGAATCGTGTTGATTGAATCACGATTTCTATAACTTACGATGCATACAAAACTAGATAGTAATCTGATATTGAATGAGAAAGATCTGCAATTCATAAAATAAAAATGCCTGACGTAAAGCCTCATTTAAATATTTATAACACAATTATTCGTAAATCGCCGACTTGTCGCGGATCTATGTGCTATCAATTAGGTCCGGATACATAAATAACTTGGTACAACTATTTCCTTTATAAGCCTTCAATTGAAACCGACAAGTAATATTATTGATATCAAAGTCAGCGGAAAGGATATGCCCCTATATTGGTCTAGTCTAGATAGAAATATTACTATTTTTAAATATTATTGTACCTCGATTATATATTATTACATCTCATAATATCTAATTAGCAATAGGCTCGCCCCCTAATACATGGGACTTAAACATTACTGGCGAAATGTGGGTGTACTATAGGTACACCTCTGCCCAACCCTTCGGGGAAAGAAGGTGTGATGTTATGTTATGTTAATATCTAATTAGTGTATTTTTGTATTATTGGGTCGCAGAAGCGTTTCGGAAACTTCGTCAAGTCTTCTCGTCGCCTATCCCGCAATGTTTGAAGAACAAAGACTTCAACCATTGCACCCTGCCCGTTATGAATTTGGGTCCGAAACGTGGACACTCACAATCGGTCTGCTCCACAAATTTAAGGTGGCTTAAATAAGTTAAACACAGTTGGGTTAAAGCCCATATAAGACTGATCTAGTATTTAACGTAGTATGTGGGTGCGTTTGGTGGTGCGACTGGGTGAGTCTTTCATTTTCTAAACTATCCTAGGCATTATTCAAATTGTAACTAATCAGATTGAGACCTAATGCTAGGTAGTTTGTTGCGCTACTTCTTCTCCCAAAAATAAACATCAGAAAGTGGTGAAAGGTGGGTTCTTTGGGGCTGTTTATATACTTTCAAGAGAGGTGATCCAGTAATCTATTATTTAATGATGCTCGAGTTTTGATTGTCTACTCTAATAGCTAGTAATTCTAGCATTTTGTATAATTTGCCTCCGACCAATACTGGAGCTTTAAACTCTATAAAATAATGGTTCTTGAGTTATGATTCTTATCTATGTTATCTAGTAAATCTTGAATATTGTATTATTTATCACAGACCAATAATTCGATCAGACTGACATGAACACGCGTCTTTCAGATAATGTTTGTTGAGCATAACGGTGAACTTCTAGGGGTTTGGGTGACCACATCTATCTCATATCGAGTCTTAGGACTGATATAGTCCATGTCTCCTTAAAAGCATGATGCAGACGCAATGCCGCTGGAACTAGCCGCTCCGTTGCTAGACTAGGAAGGTTGCCCGATTGCCGCAAGGAAAGCCGCTTTGCCACGTTTATTGGTTCGAGGGAACTGCTAGGGACCATGACTCCAAAGAAGCATGATGTCGACGCAATGCCGCTAAAAAGCCGTTTGCGACTCTTTATGGAAGTGTTGGTCTGAGCACTCAGAGTGTAGAAGTGTGGTATCGTGTGACTAGCAACTGTCGTAGTCAAATACCTGTGACGCCTTGCGTATGGGTTACTTATTAAGTTTATATAATAATATACATTGCATACCTCTATTATTTAACTTTCTAAAATCACATCCATTGTATTTTCATAACTATGAATTCTTAAGTCTTATTTACCATTTCTTTCAATTATTTCCTTGGCCTTTTAATAGGAGGGCATCAGAAAGCGCAAGTTTTATAATTCCCAAAAGTATATCATGAAATCCAGTTAACAGAATCAGATATTCATCATCATCGCGCTTGTCTTTCTTTTCTATGCAGTCTGACAGTGACTGCGCTTTAACTCTTGTCAGCCTCATAAGGTTTATGATTGGTTGAGTTGTGTGCGCGACTTCGACTTATTCTTACGACTTACGGGTATCTATTGCTTTCATTGAACGGCATCGGCGACGGGTTCCGATAACAACTACCGAGGCATATCTCCTTCTTTTTTTATATATATGGGTTCACCCAAGAAACTTATTCACCCCTCGTATTTTACAAAACGAATCCAGTAGACACTATCTTCCATAATGAAAGCTTTGTATCGTAAAGGTCAGCGTTCTTCTTTCACACACGTCAACGGCACCCCTGGCATCTGTAAACCCTTTACCACAGAGTACATTTTACTAGCCCCAGGTTGACTATCTCTGCTACTAAAGTAAAGTTTTAAAAAGGTCCTCATAGTACCTTAGTACTTTAGGACTTCAGTACCTTGGTACTTTGAGGAACCGTAAGTACAGGCTCATGTAAGTGGATAGGTATGTTAAGAGTCGTATTGCTGTGAACTCGTGGTACGACTCTATGTGTTTAAACGTCACACACCACAAAGATCGCAGTTTTGTACGGCACAAAGTCACGTACTCGCATCGCCACGTACTCGCATCGCACTACACGAAACAAAAATATATTTCCGTCGCTTTTGTTAGACACGCATCATGCGCGTGACCTGGCCAGTTTATGGCATTGCTAAAATTCAAGTTAATCTAATATGAGCTGGTAGCAGAGGCCGCGGCTTAGGTTCTGATCTCATGAGATGCAGTGCAGTTTTATTCCCAAATTATTTATTTTGTTTTGAAATAAAAATAATATAAAAAAACAGGTTTTTTTATTTTGTTGTTATTGCATAAAGGTTTTAGAATAAAAAAATGCGTTACAAGTGATAACAAAAATGAAAACATATTTATTTGTAATAATATTTTACATAAAGATAACCGCTACGATTATTTTTAATAACTTCTTCAGCCAAATAGGATGTGCAATACTATGTCAAGGAACTTAGAAGCAATGTGTTATATTTTAACATATGCGATGTTAAAAAAAAATGTGTAAATTTATTTCACCATAAACATTCTCAGTTTCGATCATGAATTTCCAAAGTGAGTGATTTTAATAAGTGGTTATGTAGGGCAGTTTGTTTACATAAAGTATTTCACATTTTATTAGGCTTAAGTGAATATAGGTTACATATTGAGGAAAGCTTAAGTATTAATTCCTTAACCGCAATTTTTTATAATTTAAACAGATATAAACTATTCCGGAACTTAAACGTTCTTGTTTATTACGTTCTTGTTTGCTAGGCTTCGGTGATGCAACATTTTTCAGCGTGGAGTACACGGCGAACAGTTTTTAATGACGCTTTTAATTAACTCAGCAAAATATCCAGTTGGTATGAAACCATTTGTTTATATTCATTCACAATGTTATTTAAATAAACCTTCCACTTCATAAATAAGCGCTCCGACTACATTCACAGTATTTCTCTAGAACAAAGAATGTAATACTATAGGACATCTTTAGGCAAAATACTATATTTTAAAGTAATTAATAGTATTATAAATAATATTATATTTACTCATCATTCATAATTTAAAAAACATAAAGTTTAAATTTAGTAAAATATGAAATATATAAACGAAAACACTCACACTTAGTCCGGTTGCAGTATATATTTGTGTTATCACGTCTTTAACATCCACTTTTACACTGCATTATGGAAATTATAACCACAACACCGCTTATTAACTAATTTAAACATTCCTCATTTTTCAACAACGTTCAATTACGTGAATAGTCGTAACGAATTGCATCTACCTAACAGACGTCGAAATATTTTACTCAGTTTTCTGTGGTCTACCGACAAACTTTTATTATTTATGTAAACATTATGAACGAGACAAGTATCGAATGATAATCGAACCACTTCAAGTAATTTCATAAAACAAACAAAAATTGTTAATTTTAGGTATCATTAATAACATATCAAAAACACAGGCGCAGGTGAGATCCGAACTCGGGGCTCGCCATTATCGCTCTTACCTAAATACGGTAACGACTAAGCTAGCATGCCACATGTTAAGTTAGTTGAAATTATGAACTAGTATCAATTACAGACAAGGGGTGTGTGTGCGTGTCTATAGTATAGAAACAACTTATAGAACAAAGTCGTAAGTGAAACCGAACCGTCAATCTATTGCTTTGTGAGATTGCTTATGGACTTATGAGCGCTATTGTATGTACTGATTTCATTGTACCTATGAATTAAATTAGTCTGACAAACAAAGCTTAGCACAACTTAGAGCCCTACACCACGCGCGCGACGTCGCCTAGTCGCGTTGCTAACTATATGTTTACAGCTTTACAGGGTGGCACGGACGGCTTCCCTCTATCGGGCTGAATCTTTATGCTCCGAAATTTATTTGGCATTACACACTTGGCATAATTTTATTAACTTGAATTTTATAATTTTAAAATGATTTTACACAATTATTTTTTACGGGCAGAATTTTATTTGGCATAAAGTGAAAGTCAAAGTTAAAGCATTTATTTCAAATAGGCACATACCAGGCACGTTTGAACGTCAAAATTTACATTAAAAATAGAATTGATTCTAGGCTTTCTATAAAGGCCTAAGAAGGGCTTGTTTTCGGTCGCAGATATAGCATAGTTACAAGATATCAATGTCCTAAGTCCTTACAAGCGAAGCCTTACAACACATATCTATTATTTAAACATCTAAATCCAATTAAATCCATAATACTTTATCAAAGCATTGATATAATAACACGCTAATGGCACATTAATAATGTATTCTATTTTTATGATATCAATCTAGAAAACCTCACGCGATCATAAAGCCCTGGAGGCCTAGGTCGCAAGTGACACATATGTGAAAACGTAACAGTCTCATTTCTCTACCAAGGTTAGTTTCAATATAGACTGAAATATACATCACAGAATTGATAAGTACAGAAGGTCTGTTCCATACAATGAGCGAAAACTCACGCACACAATAACACGCGTCGAATGAAAATATCGCGGCGGGATTTAATCACACGTGTGTTGTTTCGACGCGCTGAGATGCACTCAGAGTCTCAACGCTCGGCTCAACACCGAGAGTTGAAAATCCAGTGCACGATAAAAATCTAGACGCGATATTTTTACGTCCGTGCGTACCTGGGCTTTTTCGTTCGCAAATGGCATTCATATGAGACAAGTCGTCAGTCGCTAGATGGGATTTCCCTTCGGCAAATATCACGAACTTCCATACATTTTTATACCCCATTTCACCCATCCCATCCCTTTAGGGGATGAATTTAAAAATATTTTCTTTATTATTATTACTTAAATCGAACACAAGTGATTCATATTGTTGTTAGTACAACTTATAAAACTATGTTAGTATCAATTCTCAAATAAAAAAAAACCTAACACTAAAATAAAACAACATAAAACGAATTCATCAGCCTGTAACTATCTCCATTTCCCGCTGCACCAGACCTGCAGCTGTGCATGCGGGTCCAGTGCCCCAGGAACGGACAATCAGGCTTTTTCCACTATCACCCATTAAATGCTGTCGGTGCTCCCCCGAATCCTTCGCGTCAGAGATGCTGTTCTTTTTCGCATTAGATTGAAAGCTATCTGTATCTGCAAACAGCCCCAACAGCACCCTTTTTTTTTTTTTTTTTTTTTTTTTTTTTCACCTGCTTTTGGTGGACAGTTGGGGTTGGCGGCCAATCTTCAACAAACGGGGAAGGGTCATGGTTCCAATCATCGATCATTTGTTATGGTCGATGAAGGGAACCGGGCTAGGGTTGGGGCGGCCAGTCCGTCTTCGGGACAGGTCTGGTGGCCATCTCCGTCCACACCCCCTCTGTTTGCAGAGGGTGAGTTTTGTGGGCGTCGAGTGGGGAGGGGAGAGGAAGACAACCTCTTTAAAAAATTACCTCAATCCCAAGGTCGAGCGTGCCGAGGGGATGAATGGCCGGAGGGAATCCGGTCACTAGCGCTGGGGGGGCTACCAGGGGAAATAGGGACCACACCCTTCAAAGGAAAACAAAAAAAAATGAACAAGACAATTGAAGAAAAACTACCCCAGGGCGGTACCGGCTGCTCAGCAGCCGGAGAATCCGCCACGTTCCCTTCGGGAACGTCAAGCCCCCATTCGTATTCTGGGGGGGGCAACAAATGTCTTCTGAGCCGAGGAGGCTCGTCGAGTGATGCGCGGTCAGAGTCTGACGCGGCATCTGGCGCGGAGGGCTCATTTAAGAGCCCGGAGCGCGTAGTGGTGGGCGCTGTTGGGAAGAACAAACGGTTCTTCCTGAAGCGGCCCAAACCGAGGGATGGCCAGGGGTCACACTCGGATGGCGGGATGGCCTCGGCCCGAAAAATCGGTCGACGCTGTGGGCCGAAAAAAAGAGGCGGAGAGCTCACCACCCAGGAGGGCAGGGAGACCAGTCCGGCCGAGTCAGCCCAGCGAGCCGTGAGTCTCGCCACGGAGGGGCGCCATACTGAAGTGGACGGCCGTAGGGTGGCCCTGTCGGAGTCGTCAGGTGGTGGACGGGATGCTGCTGGCGGCTCAAAGACTGAGCAAGCGGCCAGGTTTGCGGAGGTCGTGGTTGCCGCGATAAAGGGTGTGGCCTTGAAGAGGACTCAGTCCTCAAAAGACAAGGCCATATCTGCAGCCACGGCCTCCATTATAGAGGCAGCGGAGGCCATTCATTTCGGGCCTTCGCCGGACGGCATGTCCGAGATGCGGGCGGAGGTCGCCCGCTTGACAGCCGCCATGGAGCGTCTCCGAAAGGAGAATGTGGAGCTCCGAGCAGACCTGGCAAAGGTTCAAGGAGCTGGCCACCGGGAGGCGGTAACAGGAAGGGCGCAGTATGGGCAAGGCCAGCCCGTGTCTGCCGAGGACCGGGTTTTGACCCTGGTGCGGCATGAGCTGGCTGCCTTTCAGAGTCGGTTCTCCACTCTGGAGGCTATTGTCCTGCGCCCTCCGCTGGCGGCGAGCCATTCGGCCTCGGGCCAGCGAAAGGCGGCTTCGTATGCCGCCACCGCGGCCAAACCAGGATCCTCGGGGCGAACCCATAGTGGGGCCGTGGCGGGCCCGCCCCTGGCGAAACCTGCGTCGCCCCAGACCAGGAAAGGTGGAGTGACTGCACAGACGGCGAAGGCCCCAGCCGTGACGGAGAGACGGCCACCCCCGCCTTCTAAACCGCCTTCTAAATCTCCTCCGGCCGACGCCGAATGGCAAATTGTCGGGGAGAAGGGGAAGGTGGGTAAGGCGGCAAGGGCGGCCAGAAGAAAGCAGAGGCGGCAGCGGCGCAAGGAGCGAAACGTCGCGGCTAGGCTCCGTGCCCCGAAGTCCGCAGCTGTAGTTATCACACTACAGCCGGAAGCGGAAAAGAAGGGCATGACCTACCGCGAGGTGCTCGGCAAGGCGAGGACGGCGGTGAACCTCCAGGAGATCGGCGTCACCAATGGCCTTCGGTTAAGGGTCACTGCGACTGGGGCCCGGATGCTGGAGGTCCCCGGTGCGGCCAGCGGCCCGACCGCAGACGCTCTAGCTGAAAAGCTTAGGGCGTCCCTGAATGCGGACGAGGTCCGAGTATCCAGGCCCACCAAGTGCGCTGACATGCGTATACTGGGCCTGGACGACTCCGTGACGGAGGAAGAGGTCGTGGCTGCCGTTGTTAGGACGGGGGGGTGCTCTGCCCAGCAGGTAAGGGCAGGCACCATTCGTCCTGACTTCACGGGGATGCAATCCATTACGGTGAGCTGCCCCGTAACGGCGGCCCAAAAAATTGCCGGGGAGGGCCGAAGGCTCCTGGTGGGCTGGGTCTCCGCGCAGGTCAAACTGCTGGAACCCAGACCTCTGAGGTGCTTCCGCTGCCAAGTGGGCAACCACGTGGGAGTGCAATGCACCTCGGAGGTGGACCGCAGCGGCCACTGCTTCCGCTGTGGTCAGCCCGGTCACAAGGCCGGCTCGTGCAGTGCCGCGCCGCACTGCTTTATATGTGCGGCAGCTGGCAAGCCGGCCGATCACCGGGTGGGGAGTAAGGCCTGCGTACCACCCGCCAAAGCCAGGGGCAGGGGCAAGCCCACTGCCACCGCCGTCAATGCCGCGTCCGCCGACACTGCCGCCGCCGCTGCTGCCTCCACCGTCGTCGCCGCCGCAACCATAGTGGCAGGGCCTTCACAGCGGGCTCGGGAGGGGGCTGATATGGAGTGTCAGTAATGGCCCCATTACGCCTCCTCCAGGCGAACATCAACCACTGCGCCTCTGCTCAGGATCTGTTGCTCCAGAGCATGGCGCAGTGGTCGATTAACATCGCCGTGGTCGCTGAGCCGTACTTTGTCCCGCCCAGGGATGACTGGGTGGAGGACCTGAGCGGCTCAGTGGCCCTAATTTCGTCGGCCGCCGCCGGTACCCTGTCCCTCGAGGCTGTCAAGAGGGGACGGGGTTGCGTGGCAGCACGGTTCGGGGAGATAGTCGTGGTAGGGGTGTACTTCTCTCCGAACCGAACTCTCGCCGAGTTTCACAACTCCCTAGCGGAGTTGAGAGTCGTCGTCGTCGGGTTTCGTTCCCTCCCCGTGCTCGTCCTCGGGGACTTCAATGCCAAGAACTTGGCTTGGGGTTCCCGGCTCACGGACACGCGGGGCAGGATGGTGGAAGACTGGGCTCTGGAGACAGGCCTGGTCATCCTAAACCGGGGTTCTGTCCCAACGTGTGTGCGTATGCGGGGTGAATCAGTGGTGGACATTTCGTTCGCCAGCCCCGCTCTGTCGCCGCACGTCATTGACTGGCGCGTCATGGAGGGGGTGGAGACCTATTCCGACCACCGGTACATCCGGTTCGATGTCTCCGCCCAGACCTCGAGCGCGCCGGTACGACAGGCCCCGAGTGGTCCGCGGTGGGCGCTGAAGCAGCTGGACCGGGAGCTCCTCCTGGAAGCCTCGATCGTGCAGGCCTGGGTGTCACCACCGGACAGGCCTGCTGACATCAACGACGAGGCGGAGTGGTTCCGGGAGGCCATGTCCGAAATATGTGACGTGGCAATGCCCCGGGTCCAGCCCGGACGTGCTTGGCGCCAGGTGTGCTGGTGGTCGCCGGAGCTGACGGCTTTGCGCAAGGCGTGCGTGGCTGCGCGACACCTGTACACCAGGCACCGCAGGCTACGTATTCGCCCTCCGAATACGGAAGCCATTCAGGCGGAGCTGTACGAGGGGTACAGAGCGGCGAAGACCGCCCTCCAAGCGGAGATCCTGCGGGCCAGGGCTCTGGCCCGCGAGGAGTCGCTGGAGACTCTGAACAGGGACCCGTGGGGACGCCCCTACAAAATGGTGCGGGATAAAGTCCGCCCATGGGCTCCCCCACTGACGCAGAGTCTCCGGCCCCAGCTCATGGAGGAGGTGGTGAGCACTTTGTTCCCTTCGCGGGGGGAGCATACTCCCCCGCCCATGACTCCGCCTTTTGCGGTGCCGGATGCGGACCACACTGCCGACGACGACGACGATGCTTCGGAGGTGACCGGGGTAGAGCTGAGAGTGGCGGTAAATAGGCTTAGTGCCAAAAATACCGCCCCAGGACCCGACGGCTTACCTGGAAGAGCCTGGGTTCTGGCCATGGAGGCTCTCGGGCCTCGACTTATGGGGCTCCTAAGCGCATGCTTGGAGGAGGGCCAGTTCCCACTTCGCTGGAAGACGGGGAAACTGGTCCTCATTAAGTAGCCAGGGCGCCCTGCGGACTCTCCGTCCGCTTACCGGCCCATCGTGCTGCTCGACGAGGTGGGCAAGCTCTTTGAAAGAGTTATTGCAAACCGCCTCGTCGGGCGGCTGGTGCGGGTGGGGCCGGATTTGGCGGAGAGCCAGTTTGGTTTCCGCAGGGGGCGCTCTACGGTGGACGCCATCATGCGCGTGCGAGCCCTCACGACGGGGGATGCTGTTGCCCGGGGTGGGGTCGTCTTGGCGGTGTCTCTAGACATCGCCAATGCCTTCAACACCCTGCCCTGGAGTTGCATCAGGGAGGCATTGCGGTATCACCGGATGCCGACCTACCTCTGTCGTGTGGTCGAGGCCTATTTGACGGACAGGGCCGTCATCTACCCCGGTCACCGGGGAGAGTGGAACCGGCGAGAGATGTCGTGCGGTGTCCCACAGGGATCGGTCCTGGGGCCGCTTCTGTGGGATATCGGTTACGACTGGGTGCTGCGCGCGGACCTCCCGAATGGCGTCAGCGTGGTGTGCTACGCTGACGACACGCTGGTCCTGGCACAGGGGAGGTCGCACCAGGAGGCGGCCGAACAAGCGACACTCGGGGTTGCGACAATCGTCGATAGGATCCGGCAGTTGGGACTCGAAGTGGCCCTGCACAAGTCCGAGGCCATGTGTTTTCATGGTCCTCGGAACGCGCCACTGTCGGGTTCCCAGATAACGGCGGGAGGGGTTCACATCGGTGTCGAGTCGACGATGAAGTACCTGGGACTCGTCCTCGACAGCCGGTGGAACTTCGTGGAGCACTTCCGACGTTTGGCTCCCAGACTGGAGCGGGCTGGGGCTGCCTTGAGGCGGCTCCTGCCGAATCTAGGGGGTCCAAACGCCTCCTGCCGGAGGCTCTACGCGGGAGTCGTGCGGTCCATGGCCCTTTACGGGGCACCGGTGTGGGCGCGTTCTTTGAGGCGCCGACCGGCCCGCCGATTGAACGCGTCCCAAAGGGTCATGGCCATCCGGCTGGTCCGGGGATACCGCACGGTCTCATGCGAGGCGGCGAGCCTCCTTGCCGGATTGCCGCCATGGGATCTGGAGGCAAAAGCCCTCGCGCACGTATGGGAGTGGCGCGAGGAAGCAAAACGCCGGGGTGTAACTCCGCTGCCGCGACAAATCACGGTACAGCGGACAGAGCTCCGAGGGTGCGATTGTCGCAACCCAGTGCTGGGCACGCCACAATAGCGGCGGTAAGTCCCCTCTTTGAGGAGTGGTTGGAGAGGCGCCACGGCGTCCTCACCTTCCGCCTGACACAGGTCCTCACCGGACACGGTTGTTTCGGGAGGTTCCTGTTTCGCATAAGGCGGGAGGAAACGCCCGGGTGTCATCATTGTGTGGATCGCCCGGAGGACACGGTGGAGCATACGGTGGAGGTATGCCCAGCTTGGGCGGAGCACCGCAGTGTCCTCGCGGAGGCGATTGGCGGCGGCGATCTCTCGCGTCCGGCCCTGGTCCAGGCCATGGTACGGAGCGAGAGGGAATGGAAAGCCGTCACCTCCTTCTGCGAAGCAGTAATGCTCGCAAAGGAGGAGGCGGAGCGCGTGAGGGAGAGAGCCTTGCGCCCTCACGCCCCTAGTCGCCGCAGGAGACGCCCTGGGCGTCGGGAATCGCAAGCAGATTCCCGGCCACCGTAGGCGCGGGCTTGCGGATGGCGAGCCATGGGTAGCTCGCCGTCCGGTAAGGACCAGGCCCGGGTCGACGGCGCGTTGTGTTCCACGCGCGCCTCAATGAGATGTCAGCACAAAATGACGGGGTCCGATAGGGCCGACGCCTCAGGGTCGCGGGTTATTCCACAGAGAAAACCGTGGCCCTGGCACAGGCAACTGAAGTAAAAGTCTGACACGCCCTCCCGCTCCACCCAGAGCGGGAGAAGTCATTTGATGATTTCCCACCCAAAAAAAAAAAAAAAAAAAAAAAAAAAAAAAAAAAAAAAAAAAAAAAAAAAAAAAAAAACAGCACCCTAATAGCGTTATTATACTGCACACGAAGAACGTTGTAGGTCCTCTGCGTATGTCTAACCGACAGGGTGAACGTGTAGAATAATTGGCAAAATGCCTAGAATAGAGGGAGTTTCACTTCTCTGGTACATCGTGCAAACCTACGGGCCAGTATATTATATCGGACCTATACCACCCACCGCCGCCCATCGCCCACCGCTCATCTTCGTTGTATTTTTTACTCTTGTGCAAAATTTCATTTAGGCTATGCGTTGGCTGGCAGTGAGTAAGTATTTTTTTTTTTCTTCTAAACGCAACCAAAAAATTCAGCAACATACCGTTAGCTGACGCAGCCATTAAGTTCTCATATGTGCAGTTGACAGGGCATGCGGCGCATTATGGGAGGTGAGCATTGTTCGTGGAGAGACGCCGCATACACACCGGAGGTCTGTGTCGTCTATGTACCCCCACTTGTAGAGGTTGTCCTTGCTGCGGCCTACTTAGGTACGAAGTGTATTTAAGGTTTTATAAGTAGGCCACTAACAAGTAGGTAACTTGTGCCGGGAAGGAGGCTCTCTTATGGTTCAATAAAGAAATCAGGAAGTTTAAGCAGTTCTTGCCTAAGATCACATCTTCCTATAAATTAATGAAACCAGAATTTTACTGATTTGAGGTCTCCGTATGTAAGCTTCTATGTATGCGCCTGTTTCACCTCGTTATATGGAGCTGACCTTCTGTAGTATTGTGTTCACAAACGTGACGGCCTGCCCAGACGCGGTATGGCTCAGCAAAACTTGTACCTAATTTATCAATCAAGTCAATGTCAATGTTAAAAGTGTAATAATATGTCTGACTAGTTATGTATGGTTTGATATTCGTATAATATCATTGGCTAAGTATATTGTTACGTTGTTATAACTATATAAGTTCAAGTGGTCAATGCCACCTTAATATAATGGTGCAACCTTAAATTCTACAAGCTTTTCTGCGTTCCTAGTAATGAATGTGGCAGCTTTATTTGTACTTTCAGATCAGACGGGCAATTTCCGCAGTTATAAGAACGTTCGCATTCTTGTCTCAGTCCCAATTCGTCAAAAAGTCTCTAATTTATATATAGATTTTGTGTATGTACGAATTTGCGTATATGAATGTTTCTACATTTTTGAGAAGATTTTGATTGATTGTCACTGAATGGGCCTTCTGGCAATTAGGTTGCAATTTTTTTTAAATACTAGGAATACTATTAGTATGCACATCTGATTTGGTTCGGCTGCCGCCACCTTCTATTATAACGAGCCGATATCTTTACCATGGCGTACGACTGCCGATCGACTGCTATATTTCACGAGTCTCTTCATAACTTAAACAAACTTAACTTAAGTGGCAGTGGACAGGGCACACTGCTGGCAGAACAGATGGCCGACGGGGCTGAATGTTTCTGGAGTGGCGACTGCGTGCCGGAAGACGAAGACGTACCGATGGCTTTATGAAGGCCTCAGGAATCCGCTGGATACGAAAAGCACGGAACCTGTAGAAGTTGCGATGCTTAAGAGAGGCTCATGTCCAGCAGTGGACGTCTTTCTGCTGAAATGATAATGAAGAGGATCATCGGAACGAAACCTTCACAAAGTCTCTTGATAGGTCAAGAGGAATTTGTCGAAATTTTGATGGGAAAACTTACTTTTATCTTAACATACTAACAAGAGAGACAAAAAATCTTATTAAAGCACACATAAGTTACCCGAGCATCACTCCCTCAATATTATTGTAGGCAGGTCCATGACAACATGTATCATATCTATCATAGGTTACCGTGGTTTATTCCAGGCAGACTAAGATTAATGGTCCCGGAGCCGGTACGCAGGTCGGTATGTTATGGTTTAGGCTCGTGTTAGACAGACAACAGATTCTGGGAACGTGTGTGGACGGATACCTTGATGTGACGTTCATTAAGTTGGGTATTCATTTCACGCTGATTGGTAGAGGTTTGGAAGCGTTACTGGATATTAGATTGAATTTTGTCCTTAATAAATATAACAATGACCGATGATTTGCTTATGTAATCCATTGACGCTTTCAACGATCACTTACTCATTGAAAATTGATAGCAAATACCGAAGCCCAAATTTTCCGCTGAGGGTAGCGGCGAGTCCAATAATATCAATTTCAGATGTAATCGTAATCAAATTGCTAGCAATATGATTACGCCCGAAATTAATATTATTCTCCTGTTGCAAAGCCTTACAATTTTGTTGGTATCCTGTTCTGCATTACCCGTGCTACTTACATAGCTATATGGGCTTCTTGTAAAATGATCGTAACTATAAATGCGAAAGTTGGTATGTGCGTTGTGTTCTGAATAGACTATCTTACTGATCTTGAGAAGAGAGAGAGTAGATTTGGAACTTCAGAAAAGTCTCTTTGCGCCGCTGCACGCTGCCTGCCTGTGTTTCAATAGAGATATGCAAAGATTTTACACTACACACACTTCATCAATTTTGTGGATACCTATGTTTAAATCCTATTTATTAGAAAGCGATCTTGTGCCAGTAACCAGGTTCAAATCCAAACACCAAGCCGTTACTGAGTAAAAAAAACTAAGCGTTCCGTACTGCAAGACAAAAAATGACGATAAATACAAGTTTCTTGTATGGAGACCCACTGTCATTATACATTTTATTAATTGCGACATACATAGAAATACACACTCTGTGATAATTTCAATTGTCTACCTACGGTTCATGAGGAGGCTTAGAATAGGGACTCGTTGGCACCCTTTTAAACAAAAAAACACACGATCAGCGGTTGCGTTTTCGAATACATTTCATTTCATTAAACCCTTCAAGGTCGGAACTAATACCAAAACAATTAAGATGTCTTTCTCCGTCCTTGCAACCTTCAAATACCACACACTTTTTCACCACACTACCGTGCGTTATTTATTTTTCTTCCTAATTGAATTGCTTTATCTTAATGATTGTAGAAAAACAACTTCAGGAAGTTTGCCTCGTGAAAGTTCGTTACATTGTGACCTTCAAATAGTAGAAACATTATAATTGATTGTTGCTACTGGCCATTGATACTGTGGTTAATTATTTTCAGTCTTGGTATAGACTGCTATTGTTCTAAAGACATTAGTTAAATTATGAGTTTGGTCTTACAGAGCTTAAAAACGGGCCATTTAAAGTTGAATCGTGTTTCTGGCGCAATAGTTCAAGGTTTCCACCCAGTTCGAATATAATTTTGTGGACCTACGGTCAACCAAATAACAGTATCTAACACTTATTTGAACTACAAAAACCACCCTTCAACCACCTACCCTAACAAATAAAAAAGTGCTGTCAATTTCACCAAGGACCTGCATCTAGACACGCGGTGGTGTCAAGCCAAGTTCAAGCCAAGAAAAGGAACAGTTGATGCAACAGCCGTGTGTTTCATGTACACAACTATTTGGAACCACTTTTGATTGTATTTTCTTAGACATTTTAAAACTGCATGACTTCAGTATTTGTACGCCTTAATATGGCATGACGTATCGTATTTTCGTTCGTATTTTCAAACGAATCAATAAAATGTCTTAAGACTTCTTCTCAGCCGGTCGATGGCAATTTAAATTGAGTCGGCCCAGAATTTCGCTAAGAGTTTGGCACTTTCAGTTGCGTCCATTTTATGACTTATGACTAAGTGCTCGTGTACTTGAGCACTCATATTCGTACACTGTCAAAGGCCAGCGGCTTGTGAGTCGTTGCCCGGAATGTGACCATTTTATAAATCTTGTTTATTTAAACACTTGGAACTAGGTAATTATTGTGTTTTTTTAAAATAATGTTTTATTTTATCTTAGCGTTTGCTGCACCGGTTAACATCACCACGTCAACGCCGGCTGTCGCTGAAAACCAGCACTAAACCTCTGTCTCACCTAAGGTCGTAGCATTATGCTGAGCGATGGCCGGAGCGGTTCCTGGCTGAGAACAAGCAGAACATCAGGCCATACACTTATATGCCTTTTGGTGATGGGCCCAGAATCTGTATAGGTAAGTGCTGAATGTATTATTTTTCGTTGACCTTTGTAAAATGGTTGTATTCTGTTTATATTCTTATATAAGTATAGATCGCTCACACCATGCAGTGAATCACTCTACCTAGCCTTTTCCCAACTATCTTAGGGTCGGCTTCCAATCTAACCACATGCAGCTGAATCCATTCCTACAGTCAGAGTCAAAAATCGAAAGAGAGAGACGGGCTTCTTCACCTTAAGTAAAATTATGTTTAATGTGTTTTGCCACTTATGACCGACTGTAAAATAAAACAACCGACTTCCAGAAAAACGCTACAAAGTGAAAAAATACGTTTATTTCAGAAGTCGGTGTCCTTGGTTTTGTATTTTTGTTTTTTTGCCACGGACTTATTTTTCTCTTTGTAGAGTTTTTTTTTTAGAGAAAGCTTGACTAAATTTGTATGGGAACACTCGATAAGCATTATAGCTTTTGAAAGAAAAGAAGAATTTTTCAAATAAGTTGATTTCTGAGGTTGACTTGAAGTCAGTTAAAAATTAAAGAGCATTAAGCTAAGATTGGGGTGCCTACTTAGGTACGAGTACCTTTAAACCTGCTGAACAGTATGTTATTCTCATCCAAAAGCAATCAGTTGGTACCGGCGTGATTTAGTAGTGAGTGCATACAAACTAAAAAAAAATAACACGATAAGAAGCCGTTCTGAATGGTTCTCTGACATTGGAGTAAGATGACTAACTTACTAAAGGATAACTTTTAATTGTGTAATGTTTCCAGTTTTATTTAATTTTTTATTTCATTACGATGACGACAAAAAAAGAGGATGCGTACAAAAGAAGATACGCCCATGTTTTTAAAATACGTTAAACCTTACACGAAAACCTTGGTGACGCTGGTTACTCGTACGAGTATAAATACAGAGTCTGTGAAATTACTTGTTAAGTAAATTGTCACCCTACTTCAGTTTGTCTTTTTCGAGTTATTTCATACTGCTGCTTTGTAGTGTCCATAAATCGAAAACTCAAGAAGACACATTGCTAGCCTATGTTTGAATTCGCAACCTAATACTTAAACTCCGAAGGCACCACGTCTTCTACGTCGTTCACTTCAAATAATTTACAATCATTGTCTTGTCCAGGTATGAGATTCGCAAGAATGCAAATGGCGGCCTCTCTGATAACTCTACTGAAGAAGTATCGCGTGGAGCTGGCTCCAGGCATGGAGAAACAAGTGAAGTTCGAGCCCGGAGCCATGGTGACGCAGGCTGCTGGGGGAATCAGACTGAAGTTTATTGAAAGAGAGGGTTGGCAGCAAAGGCTGTTGAAGTCACCTTGAATTTGTTGTAAAGGACAATGTCAGGTTTCGGCCTACACAACTTTTAAAACTAAATTCACACCGACACAAAGATTTTACTTCCAATCATTAAAATATAAAATTCCAACTTATTAAACAACAAATATTTCTTTTCGAGAATTTTTCGAAAAGAAACTCATTTTAATAAATAATTATTTTAATATTCATGTTCTTGAATAGCAGATTTTTATTTTTTTAAATAAAAAAGTCAAATAGTTGCCTGTCCTGCCACTTTAATCGATATTCTAAATAATTCAAGCGATTTACTCCTTACTTTTTATTTACCACCTCACATTTATTGTATATTTCTTATTATTTTTTTACTTACTAATACTTTTATCGTGTTTAATAAACATTACATATTGTTTTTTTTTAAAGAATATTAAAACAAAATTCAAGAAATCGAATTTCCGGATCTGTGTTCGATAACTTAATCGCCATGCAATGGCAACCCTATTAGGTTATGACTTCTGCAGTTCTGTCAATATCGCGCGCGCTTAAACTGACAGTGGGTTGACAACGACAAGATGTCAAACATCTTTGTTGTTGGTTTTTTTTCGTGGGTAGTGGTGAAGGCTTAGTACGTGCTTTTGTCTGTGTTACGAATTTTTTCGATTTGAGTTTATTTTACAAGTGTGAACTTCAGTCGAGACTGTTCTTTGTGTTTGTATTTTAGTGTAAGGTTTGTATTAACACTTAGTTTATTTTTTAAGATTTAACCCGGCATCCACTATGGATGTCGAAAAACCTCCTGACCCTTTTGATTTCACTCCGGTGTCAACCGTTACTCTCCCCGACGACAATGTACAACCAGATGCTATGGACTCCGAATCTGCAAGCAGGAAATGATCTATCAAATACCCCCCGGCTACTATAATCAACCCTCCTAAGCATGCGAAAAATAAAATTGGAAGACAAATTTATACAAATAGAGACTACCCCCTGTTTATTGTACATGCATCCTTGAAAGAAGTTCAGACCCCTGGTACCGTTCTGCACCCCGTCAAATTTGGTATGTTCTTGACACAAAATAATATCAGCAACATACTCCTGGGCAGTGTCAAACGCTTAGGAAGAAACCGGGTTTCAGTTGAATTCAAGTCTCACCAGGATGCTAACAGTTTTTTAATAAGTCCCACTTTAGTAAAAAATAATTTTGTTGCCTCAATCCCCCGATTTAACATCACTCGCCTGGGTCTTGTCAGAGATGTCCCCACTGAGTGGACTGAGGACGAAGTCATAGAGAACATCAAGGTTCCCACTGGATGCGGCCCTCAGGTCTTTCCTCCAGTTTCAAGACCATATGCTGAAGTGTCAAGATTATCTCAAAATACTAAATCAGAACCCAGTCCATCTCATTCGCCCAGTTCCCTTTCACAAAATCCAAAATCTTACCGTAAATCGGTTTTGCTTATACCAAAATCCCCCACTTTCACCTAGCTATGATAAGCAGGCTCATCAAGCCATCACTAAGAACTACTCCTTCACTCCTTCCTAAAACGGTGGTGTCCCTAAGGAAGGTACAACTATTCCTGAGAACTCAGAAAATATTCTGAATATTATAACCAGTATGCTAATGACTGTATTAGCAAATCCGAAGCAATCCCTACCTGACCACGTTGCCGATAAACTGACATACATTGTTAATTACATTCACAATGCTCCACTACCTGACATTCCTTCAATGGAACGTGAGGAGTATTACTCCCAGGAAATCTGACCTACTCTTCCTAATTAACAAATACAGACCATTGATCTGCGGCATCGCTGAGACATGGCTATGTTCTGAAAGTAATTTCAGGATTCCATGTTTCACTGATGTTCGCCATGACAGATGAGATGGATATGTGTGTGCTTTGTTCATTAATAACAAAGTACCATTCTCCCCGATTCCTCTACCCTTTGTTGGTGACAACATCAATGTTGTTGCTGTTAAGGGTGAGGATATAAATATATTTAGTTTTTATATTGCACACCCACCAATTGAAGATCTTATCTCGATAAAAAGTTTGTTGAGTAATGTACAAGGTCCATTGCTAATTATGGGTGATTTTAATGGCCATCATTATAGATGGGGGTCTGAAACCTGTGACAACTTTGGTATTGGCCTAGTGGATATATATTTTTATTTTTTTAAAAAACGTTGCCCCACACTAGGAATTACTCCTGTATCGTGGGTGCGTTCACAAACATGAAAACTCACATACACAAGACACCCAGACCCGGAACAACTATTTGTAGGTCATACAAATATTTGTTCCGTGCGGGAATCGAACCCGCGACACGCAGCGCAGCAGCCGATCGCTCAACCACTGCGCCAACCGTGCCTATTAGATGAACTGAACCTATGTGTAATTAATGATGGCAGTTCCACACGTAGGTCTGCGCCAGGGCAGATCAGCAGTTGTGTTGACTTAACGTTCTGTTCATCTAGTATAGCCAGCCTTTTTAATTGGAGTCGCTTGAATATGACTTATGGGAGTGATCACTATCCCATCATGGTTGAAATCCCTTCCAAAAAAAAAAATTTTTGTTCCCTGACAAAACTTCCCCTCCTTTGTTAAAATACCAGCTGAACTCAGTGGGTTGGGACCTTTACTCAAAAATCTTAGACTTGCGTGTCTCATCCCTCCCATCCATTAATCCTGAGTCTGCTCAGGAATGCTTTTCCTCATTTTCCAACACAATCTCCTCCACAGCAGATGATTGCTTTCTACCAAAAAAACCGCCAACAGGCAAAATTCCATCCCCGCCGTGGTGGGATAGGGACTGCTCTGCCGTGATCAAGGCCAGGAATGAGGCAGAAATGAATTTCAACTCTGACATGAACCTGGAAAACATCATTGCTTTTCAACATATCTTGGCTAAGTCCAAGAAATTACTCAAAAATAAGAAGAGAGAAGGTTGGCGGAAATATTGTGGCTCACTGAATCCTTCCACTCTAGCGGCAGCTGTGTGGCGTAGTTGAAGTCTTTTAGAAGTAGTTCGAAACCTCCCTCCGGGAGCTCACTATCTGCGGAACTGGGTAACCAGTTTTTTTTCTAAGCTCGCTCCAGCCTATATTCCCGGTACGGATGAGTGTGTTGCTTCGAACTCTCAGCTGATTTCAAATGATCCTCTAGATGGTCCATTTACTCTTAATGAACTTAAATCGGTCCTCACCCATGTTAAGGATTCTGCTCCTGGAGTGGATGGATTTCCTTACTCCTTCATTACTAAAGCTGGTGATAAGACCCACCAATATTATCTGGACTTAGTCAATTATTGTTTTATTTCGAGTTATATTCCCCCTGATTGGAAGGTTCAAATCGTAATCCTCATATTAAAACCCGGTAAATATTCTAGTGATCATTGTTCTTACAGACCGATTGCTCTATTGTCCATTCTTATAAAACTTTTAGAACATTTGATTAAAAACCGCCTAGAATGGTTAGTAGAAAACAGAAAACTGCTCTCAACGACTCAATTCGGCTTTAGGAAAGGTCTGGGTACAGCTGATAGTGTGGGTACCCTTACATCAGAGATCCGGCTGGCCCTTAGTAGAAGTGAGTCTGTGGTAGCCGTTTTTTTAGACATTTCAGCTGCCTATGATTCTGTCCTCCTCCCACTTCTCAGGCAGAAAATGCAAAAGCTGAGAATCCCGGCTAGGATTAGTCAAATCATTTGCAGTATTTTTTCAGATCGTAGTGTTCAACTCAGGATTCCCGGGGAAAGCCCTGAACCGAGGTCGGTTTAGAGAGGTCTCCCTCAGGGATCCGTGCTTAATCCTCCCTTATATAATATTTATACCTCTGATCTTCCTTCTTGCTTGAATTTTAACTGTAAAGTACTTCAGTATGCTGACGACATTGCATTATTGGTCTGTGGCAGTTCATTCCATTAATATCTCGTTGTCCTCTTTAAACCAATGGCTCTTGGATCACGGGTTATCTTTAAGTGCTCCAAAAAGTACCGCAGTTGTCTTTACTCGTAGGCGCCTTATCCCCCAGGTTAACATTAATATTGACGGTCAAGCTATCCCAGTTGAGGAGAAGGCCAGGTTTCTGGGGGTTACCCTGGATTACAAATTGTCGGGAGTCGAACACATTAATAACACAGTCAAAAAATGTGAGCGCTCGGTTTCGGTCCTCAAGGCTTTGGCAGGTATATGGTGGGGAGCTCACTCATACACCTTAAAGTTAGTTTACAATGCGCTGGTCAGAAGCGTGTTGGATTATTGCAGCTACCTAATTGAGCCATGCAACAAGGAAGCCTTGCGCAGATTACATTCTGTTCAGTCCAAATGTCTGAGGATCATAAAAGGTGCCATGAAATCCTCCCCCATAAATGCTCTCCAGGTTGAATGTGCAGAACCTCCTCTTAACCTTCGAAGACAATACCTAGCAGATCGTTTCTTGTCAAAAGTTTTAAGTGTGTTTAGAACAAACCTACCTCTCTCTTACCGCGTCTTCCTACTGGAATAATAAATCTATTCCATTGATGAATAGGTACAGAGAGCTTATACAACTCTCCTCACCTGTTTGTCAATACCCCTCTCTTCCAGTTTTTTCTTCCTCCTATGAGGTGGTCCATTTCAGGCCAAAGGTGGTTTTGGGACTTGGTAGCTCCAAAAATTCCCAGGACGTAAAAGGCGACTTTGATCAGGCCATTAAGAGATACTGGGTAGGTTGGAGTTTATTTAATAAGGCCGCATCCAAATTATCGTCAACAGGATGCACAGGTGTTTCAACATATTTCCAGAACTCTAAAATTGCCCTTCTATTCCAATGTCCACCAGAGACTTCAGTATTTACAGGCGAATGCATTGGTATTCTAGAGGCCATCAATTTAATTTTAACCCACAATATTAAAAACTCGGTAATTTTTACAGATTCTCGCAGTAGCATTAAAGCTTTAAGTCAATGTCAACTAAAATCTAAAATTCACAGTAAAATCAATTCGACTACACTTGCACTATACACTTGCTCGAACAATGGTTTAAGCATTGAAATAGCTTGGGTTCCCAGTCACTCGGGTATAGGTGGCATCGAGAGTGCCGACTCACTGGCTAAATTTGCTTCATCTAATCCGGTGGATCGAAAGCACTACATTATACAAAGTTACGACTTACGAACTGACACCAAACACAAGCTGTACAACTCGTGGTCAGCAATGTGGCAGGTAAGTTCGAAACTCAAGGGGGCGTACTACGCTAGTATTCAACCTAACGTACAGCGGAAACCTTGGTTTTTTAAATGTCCCAAATTATCCAAAATAACTGTTACATCCTTGTGTAGACTAAGACTTGGTCACTGCTGCAGTCCAGTATTCCTGAAGAAGATCCGTGTTCGTGACAGCTCCTTGTGCGAATGCGGTCTTGATGATGGTACTTTAGAACACATATTTTTTCTTGTCCTTTAAATTCCCCATCCTTTGACTTGTATCATAAGCTCTCCAAAATGAAAATCCCTCTTCCTACTAACTTCCATTCTCTGTTGACTAACTTTTCTCCTAAACTTATCCAAATCTTATCAAATTTTTTAAATGTAAATGGAATCAAAATGTAGTTGTTTGTGTAGTGATAATAACTTTGTAAATACATTAGTAGAGTTGTGGTGGTATTTAAGTATATATTCTATGTTTACTAACAAAAATTGTCTTGTCCTTTCAGCTACTAACATAATTTTACTAGAACTACCACGAAGTACAAAGTTCGACGGCTCACCTTGTTGCTCTGCCGTCACTACATGACGCTGGCAGTATAGTCGACATCGGCTCAGTTGCCAGACAAGAAAAAAAAAAAAAAAATCTTTGTTGTTGTCGGTGTTTTTCTGTGCACGTATCGCTCGAGCCGAAGCCCCCGGCGGCCGCGGCGGCGGGGGCGAGGCGTCGCCGGCGAGGCCAGGCTCTCCGGGCCTACGCTACCTGCCACCGTCTCCAGCTCACTGGATGCCTCTGATGCATAAGCATCATCGTCATAACCATTACGCTCCCCCTTGTGAGTACCGATGCTCGATCGCGAAAGTGATAACCGCGACTTGTTCCCAACTAGAACTATTTATTAGAATTCGAGGTGTAATCGCGTGCGATTACCGCTTCTCCTACACGGATAGGGGGCTGGGGCGTGCCTCCTGCATGAGCTACCTGACGTTGCTGCGCCGCTTGTGCGACGTCTGGCCGTAACGCATCCAGTCGTGTCCGCTTACGACGCTCGGTGAGCAATACTGCCGGTGGCACGCCCGTAGTTGCATGTTCACAATTGCGGTAATTAAATAGGAATATGTTAAATGCTTGTAGCACATTTACGCCACTGAGAACTGCTCTCTTAATGGCTTTTTTAACAATCTTCACCACATTTTCAGCGGCGCCATTACCCTGTGGACTATAAGGCGCCGTTGTCACATGTGCAATACAATTTTGATTGCAATAATTTTTAAATTCAGTGGATTGAAATGGTGGTCCGTTATCCGTAACGAGTTGCGAAGGTAATCCAAACCTACTAAAAACTGTGATAAAAGCTGTGATTGTTGACTGTGCATCCGTGCGACCCATTGGAAGTGCCTCAATCCACTTCGAATGCGCGTCGACTATAATGAGGTATTTTCTTCCTGAATACTCCGCAAAATCTGCATGTAAGCGTTACCATGGAAACAAAGGAAATTCCCAAGCATGACACGGCTCACACGAACGACACTTTACTTCAAGATCATTATCTAAGCTAGGCCAGTAAACATAATTGCGTGATAAGCTTTAATTTTTCTAACTCCTAAATGACCTTGATGAATTTCTTCTAGGGTTTTAGTTTGTAGTGGTTTTGGTGTAATGATACGATATTTATAAATTAAACAACCGAAATCCATTGTAATATCGCTCCTTCGTGCAAAATATGGCTTTTCGTCTTCGCAACTAGGTACCGATGGCCATCCAAATTTTACGAAACCCGATATTCGCGATAATATTGTATCCTTATTGGTTTCTTTACCTACGTCATGGAAATTAACCGGCATACATTGATGTACTAAGTTAACACAACTCATCGATTCGGTGGGACGGCGCTCCTGTGCTATTGGTAAACGTGACAACGCGTCAGCTGGTCCATTTTGCTTTGAGGTTATATATTTTATTGTAAAATCATATGCGGCTAATCGGGCAGCCCAACGTTGTAAGCGACTGGCGGCAGTTTGGGTTATACCCACTTTCGCTCCGAAGATGTAGCTTAAAGGCTGATGATCTGTACGTAATTCAAATATTCTACCATACAGGTATTGATGGTGTCGAGTGACGCCATAAAATATTGCGAGAGCCTCCTTGTCAATCTGACTGTAATTGCGTTCCACGTCATTGAGTGTGCGCGACATACAGCTGTCCGTTCGCTCACTGCAGTCTGGGAAACGATGCGCCAATACTGCGCCCCACCCGTACGCGCTGTTGTCCACCGATAGCACTAAGGGCCGCCACTCCTCATAATGTGCGAGTACCCTCTCACCTGATAGGACTCGCTTCGCTTCCTTAAAAGCCTCAACGCATTCATTACTCCAATTCCAACTGATACCCTTTTTTAAGAGTTCATGTAACGGATTCAATAAAATACTTAAGTTGGTAATAAATTTGCCATAGTAATTAAGTAATCCTAGAAAGCTTCTTAACTGTGTGATATCGACAGAAGCTGTTGCCTTTACAATAGCTTCCACCTTGTGGGGATCCGAGCGCAGACCACTTTGGTCTTAAATAAACCCGAGATATTTAACGCTCGCTTGTAGAAAACAGCATTTGCTTATTTTAACGGTCAAACCCATATCTCTTAATCTAACTAGTACTTGTCTTAAATTAACCAAATGTTCTGCTCTCGAAGCCCCCGTCACACAAATATCGTCAAGAAACACCACCGTGCCACGCACGTCGCGCAATGTCTCCTCCATTAATTTTTGAATTTTCTCCGTAATTCAAGATAATCCGAATGGTGTACGGCGATAAACATATGTACCGATGTGTGTAGTATAGCTGTACACAGTTGTGAATCATCCGTCAAAATCGTCTGTTAATATGCATGGGTTAAATCAATTTTGGTAAATTCCCTTCCTTCACTTAGAGTGGCAAACAACTCTTCGATGCGTGGGAGTAGGTATTATTCACGTTTAAGTTTAGGATTGATGGTAATTTTATAATCGCCACATATTCGTATATCGCCGTTCGTCTTTATAACCGGCACGATGGGTGTGCCGTAGTCAGAGTGCTCGACCCGGTAGATGGTGCCCTCGGCCTCCAGCCTCTCGAGCTCACGCTCCACACGCGCGCGGAGTGCCAGCGGCACGGGGCGCACCCGTACGTACACGGTTTCTTTATTTGTCAATGGTTTTGTCAACACCCTGGTGATCGTGCTCATGCATCATGAAATACACGAAGTAGGCTAAGTCGATGGTCTTTAGGAATAAAACATAAGAGAGGTGACTGTTCTCCTACTGATACATATCATGCAGTACGTACTTGTAATAAAGAAGATCATTATTTTTAACACATTGGTTGGGATCTAACTTGCCATCGTGTAACTGCTAGATGAGGGTAAAAGTTTCCTCATCTGCGGCTTGTGCTATTCAAGCTCAACTCCGAGGCTTCTCAATCTGAACTAACTGGGTTCCGACTGATATAATCGGCGTGTGACATGGAAGTACCTTTGCGGTATTCAAGAGAAAAGTCAAAATCTTGCAAGTACATCCTCCATCTGGCCACTCTCGGCATCAAATCTTTCTTTTTCTTTGTTAACTTTAGGGCATTACAGTCAGTGATAACCGTGAAAGGCACACCGACCAGATAATGTCTGAAATTTTGAAGAGCTTTGACCACCGTCAAAGTCTCCAACTTGTATTAGTGATAGTTTGGTTCTGAACCCTGAGTAAATTTACTGAAAAAGCTACTACACGCTTTTGACCCGGTTTGTATACTTGGAGTAATATTGCCCCATAAACCGATCGAGTTAGACATCTTGATGGACCTCAATGGGCAACGTAAGATCTTAAATAGCTAGAACTGGTTTACTAGTCAGGTACTCAATTATGTATTTCCTAGCAGCTTCCTGTTGCTAACCCCATTAAAACAAAACAATACACCTTTCCTTTTAAGATGTGCAATACAAGCTATCTGTGATTTCGCAAAACAGAAAATATCCGGCTAATCTCAAAAACTAACGCACCTGTTTTACATTCTTTGGTACAGGGGCCTCAACTAGAGCTTTTACTTTAAGGGGGCTTGGTTGTACTAGACCTTGACTGATTGAGCAACCCAAATGTTTGACTTTGGTAAATAGAAATGAACATTAATCGCTGCTTAAATTCAAAGGGGCCATAAATCGAAATGTCATTTTTTACAGGAGAGCCCGTCAAAATTTTTTAGGGCGATTTTTTGTTTATATTTCTAACAACCTAATTTTGTATATTTATGTGTTATATATCATCGAATGTATATTTTAAGCCTCTATTTGCCTATTTATTGATATCTACTATAAGTTTTACCCAGTTAAGTAAAACATCGCATAAGTCCCTTTTGCTTATAAAAAAATACCGTAACGTTCATGAGTTTTATAAATAAAAATTCACAAATCAAACTGAAAATAAGTGTTATTAGGTCTCTTCGTATAATGTTTAGTTTAATTTGCAAAAAATAAGAAATTAGAACTAAATGGTAGCAATACCTTGCAATAAAATTAAAAAAATCTATCATAAAAAGATACAAATCAAATAGAAAACATAGGTAATAATGAAACAAAAAAATAACATAAAAAATTGAAATGTGCTTTTAGAGCTAATATCAAGTTATCCAGTATTTTGAGTGGATTAACCTAACCTTACCATGTCATGTAAAAACCAAAACTAAAAATTAAATCAACTTCTATAGAAATAAATGTACCTAAGTTTACAAAACTCAAATTGTTTATAAATCTCTAGCCCACCATGTTAACAAATTATTAAAATGCTTATTTTCGTATCTAAATTAAATCTTCTCCTATGATAAATCACAAATTAAAAGGCGACGTAAATTGTAAATCAACAGGATGTTCAACACTAGGAGGTTCTGTGTCAACGCTTGATAGTGACCGAATTTAAAGGCTGTCGGTTGGCTGTAGGATTTCAACGTCGGCAGCCTGGGTACCACCGCTGTCAGGCCGATCTACGACGCTGAGTTGCTGAATTTCGAAGTCTTGATTATCTTCATCCGAGTCAGAATCAGGTTTCACGTCAACTTTGAAATCAGTGTGATTTCATTTAGCTTTCGATAGTCTACGCACATACGGTCTTTGCCTTACTTTTATTTTTAACAAGAAATATAGGGCTAGAAAACTCAGATTCGGACTCTTGTATGATGCCTTTATCCGATAAATCTTTTACAATCTCACGAACGCGCACCGTTTCGGCTTGCGAAAGTCGGTGGGGCCTGTAGTCAACAGGGGTATCGCTTTTAAGTTTGATGGTCATTTTTCCTGTTTCAACGGTCGAGCTGGCTGTTCCCAATGTAAAGTGTTCAGAGAACTCATCAACGATAGCCTGCAATTTGTTCAAGTCATCACCGACAAGACTTGTATTTATTGAAATGATCGAACTTCACTTTCGAAATCCTAGCAGATTTTTCAATATTACGAGTAGTTTATTGTCGGTCTCGAGTTCGAACGTAGGTAATGTCGTCGCGGTACAGTACGTCTGTCCCTATTATCACTGGGGTTATTCATATATTCCGCTTGATGGTGTTTGATTCGATATGACATCTCTGATGGTATTCAAAAAGATGTTCGTCATTTCATTTGGGTCATCATTATGAAACCTTTCTTCCCAGTTAGTCTGTATGAAGTCTCTAATAGCAGCATCGTAGTTGGTTTTTGTATGAGAGGGGTTTTCTTGGGTCTAGTTTTCATTTTTTTAGGGTTGAATTACATACTATAGGCAAAAGTTTTAATTTTGTTTTGACGAAGCAGTGATCAAGACCATTTGATTCTCTAGTCGGAAGGGTATGCGTGGTAAGAAGGCCGTTGGATGCAAGCAGATTTAAGTATTCTGTATGTTTAGGGTTAAGTTGTTCAAATATAATATTAATATTTAAATCGCCCATTAAAACGATGTTTTAAAATGGCCAATGCTGGACAAGATTTTATCTAACGACTTTAGAAAGGGATCTAGTTTTTTGAAGGCTGGAGATCTGTACAATGATACAACAGCTAAGTCGTTGCTGATTGTTGTCACAAGGCAATTTACTTCTCTACAATAATCAATAATTACCATTTCAGGTATGATTGAATTTTCTGTGAGCATAATAAGATCGTAATTGATGTCTAGTCTCTTGAGGAGAATAGCAAGGCCTTCGTAGTTACGGTTTAGTCTTCTGATATTTTGATTTAAAACTGAAAACCCTCCCTTTTTCTTAAAAATACTTTGCCGAGAGAAGTCCAGCAGAACCTATAGCTATTCTCTTTTGCGAATTTTCTAGCAAGGTAGAATAGTTGCTGAGCTTTTGGTGTTAGGCACTCGGACAGCAATACCGGCTTAGGGGGGGCCTCTAATTTTATATGTAACGTGATCAACTTATTTTCTTTATTGGACTTATTAAAGTTCCTTGGACTTTTAATGAAATTGCTTTTAATATTCACGTTGGTGAAACCTACTATTATTGGTGAAACGCCTCCCTTCCTATTTAGCCGGAATAAGTCTTTAATTTCGTTCTGTTGGATGGATACACCGATAACCTTGCCCGTTTCTGTGACGATTTTGTGTAGGTCTTCCTTTGACTCTCCAAGTGGTTTCGGAATATTTCTTATTTCTATTTTTGACAGGCATGACATCCTTTCTAAGTTTTCAATTCTATCCTCAAGCTGAATATTAATTAATCAACCACAAATGGTGTTATTTGCTGACGATACTTCCTTAATTTCAAGGTAGATAGACGTGCTTCAAATTTTAACGATGTAAATAACGCCCTACTGGTCCAAAATTGGTTCACTACTAATAATTTAGTAGTAAATGGAAATAAAACTAAGTGCATAAGATTTTCATTACCAAACGACAAGAGTAGTGATTGTGAGATAGTATTCAATCAAGTATTGAATTCGTCGATAAAACGGTTTTCTTGTGGATCACGCTCGACTCAAGGCTACAATGGGATCCTCATTTAACATCTCTTGCAGATGGCGTCAGAAAAATCCGTCAATTTACTGTTGTAGATATCGCGAGGCTGGTCTGTTTTAGTTACTTTCATAGTACCATGTTTTACGGTATTTTACTTTGGGGATGGGCTGCAGACATCGAGTCTATTTTTATTCTGCAGAAAAGGGCTATCAGAGCCCATATATAATCTCCGCAGGCGCGATTCTCTAAGGGAATTGCTTAAGGATATTAACATCATGACGGTACCTTGTCAATACATCGATGAAAACATCATGTACGTAAGAAAAAAAAAATCTTTACAGTAAAAGAGGTGAAAGACATAATTATAGTACTAGAAATCGGGACCTATTAGTTCAACCAGGTTTTAGACTGGCTAAACTAGACTCATCTTTCATGGGGTACTGTATAAAATGTTATAATAAAATACCTCCCCACATACTTCAACTGAATGAGACGAAATTCAAATCCTTTGTCAAACGCACACTATGCAGGCAGGCATATTATAGGTTAGGGGATTACATAACTGATAAAAATGCCTGGCTTAATGCTGGTCCTGCTCCACACCACAACTAACTAATTTACATTTGAAATACTGTTGAAGCTGCTGAAGATTGTAAGAATATATTTGCATTATATAAACTCAATCTCCTTTTGATTACATAGATGATGCATTGCACAGATGTGAGTACTTTGTAGACTAACATGTTTTTGGAAATTAGAGCTTCCACGGTTTTCGACACGACAGTTACTTTCCAGTGTTAACTCCTGGCATGAAGTTTTTTTCAAATTTCAGATAGGCATGAATACTGTGATCAGTTGGTTAAATAACAATTTACTTACATTAAATGTAGAAAAAACGACCTTCATCACGTTTTCCATTCAAACTAATGACAAACCAGTAGTGCTATTCTGTAACCATCTCACCGTGACAGCTTAGGTGAAGTGAGCGTGGAGTGAGCTGTCAGTGCCACTGATGCTAGGGATTGACCTAGACGGTATGACACTTACAGCTCACTCCACGCAGGTCTTCACGGTGAGATTTTTACAGAATGGACATGCAGATCCCTCTTTGAGTATTGTCTCCCAATCGTGCCCAAATGCAAATGACACAGTTTGTCAGTGTCCCAACCTTAAAAATACTGAATCTACAAAATACTGAGGAGTAATTACTGACAGAAATCTTAAAGAAGAATGCCCATTTTTCACCTGACTATGTATATGAATGACATAAATCTTAAAATTCCGCTTATTGCATTGTATATTAATTACTCTTAACACAGTGTTAAAACCAATGCAGGTTTTTTCATTATTAATATTTCTTTATGCTTATTCTACGACAAGAGCAAACATATTACCATGTTTTGAACGCATCTCAACTACTCTTTTTACGACGTTCCATTTAACCTACTGCTACTTGACTTTATTTAACTCTGTTTCTGAGTTTCATACATTATTATACCATTTATTTAATCAGTAAGTATTTCTTTATTAGTCTTTGTACAATACAGATTAATTAAAACTAACATAATAATTAAAAAAATTAATCACGCAATAGGTAATTGAGTTCGCAAGATTGAAACGGATTTTTTGACATTTGGCAGTTAATGCTCGACACTCAATTTAAAGTGACAATCATCGAGAGTCTAAGCAGTGACGTAAGGGCAGTTGGTTTCAAGGAATTCACAAAGTAGAAAAGACGTTTTAGACCATATCATAGGTAAGTATTCCTCTTTTGGACGAAACTTCGAGCATTAAATAATTGTTTCTAGCACATTTATTTATTTATATTTGGTAACGGCAAATCCTAATCTAAACAGTAACATTCATATTTTTCGTACTTCTTATCGTTTAAATCGTAAAAATGACTATATGACATTATTTTCTAAACTTACAGGTAGTCTTTCTACCATACCTTATAACTATACATACACTTTCATTTTCAGGTTTATAAATTTATAGGAAGTGGGCATTGTACTTTCATGATCATTTCAATCTTCTATCAGCGAGAGTGCGTAGACTTATAGTAATATTTAAAGCCATAGGAAACACTGCAACAAAATCTGTGATAAAATTGGTTTACTATGCTCTCTGCCAGTCTCAGCTTGAATACTGCATCACCACTTGGGGAGAAACATGTAAAACTCATCTCTTAAAAGTTGAGAGAGCATATAGAGCACTCCTAAAGGTTAGTTTGTTTCTACCTTTTTATCACCCAACTACTGAGCTCTACTCAAAATGGGAGGTACAGTAAGCGATCTAAATTGCATAGGCACGTTAAGAGTCGTATTGCTGTGAACTCACGGTACGATTGTATGTGTTTCAACGACACTCACCACAAAGATCGCAGTTTTGCACGGCACACACTGTCGTATCGCGTACTCGCGTCGCTCTGCACGAAATAAAAATATATTTCCGTCGCTTTTGTTAGACACGCATCATGCGCGTGACCTGGCCGGTTTATGACATTGCTAAAATTTTAGTTAATCTAATATGAGCTGGTAGCAATTAGGCGCCAAGCGTTGGACTGAGAAGTAGCCGGCTTAGGTTCTGATCTCATAAGAGGCAGCGCAGTTTTATTGCCAATTTTTTATTTTGGTTTGAAATAATATATTTAAAAAAAATGCTGTTTTATATTTTTGTTGTTATTGCAATAAAGGGTTAAAGATATAAAAAAATGCGTTAGAAGTGAAAACAAAAATTAAAACATTTTTATTTGTTATAATATTTTACATAAAGATAACCGCTACGATTGTTTATAATAACTTCTTCAGCCAAATAGGATGTGCAATACTATGTCAAGAAACTTAGAAGCAATTTGTTTTATTTAAACATGTGAGATGTTCAAAAAAAATAATGTAGATTTATTTCAGCATAAACAATGGGGAAGGTCGGTCAAAGCTTATTGTAGATGGCGCGACCATAGCTAGGTCCCTACAGCCTAATACAATTTTGACATTTCGTTCATTCATTCCGTTTCGTGTTCATTCATGAGTTAGCTTTAATTCTAATAATTCGTTATTTTCATTGATTTCAATATTTTATAAAATTCGATTTGGAATATGTTCGAATTGAAAACCTATTATAGTTTAATTCCTAGTCATCACTTTCTTTAAAATGTTTCCGACATAACCTCGAACTATGTCATAATTGAAAGAATTCTCTTCCAATAGCTTTAAGCCACAATCTGCTAAGCTTAGGGTATTTCGGAAACAGGTAGACTCAAATGTTAGAGCATTTAGGAACATAACAATGAATAATTTTATCAAAAATTAATAAAAACCGACTCACGCCTTGCATTATTAGCTTGTTTTGGGAACTAGCTACGACAGCGCCATTTTGACAGTTGCCTTCCCCATTAAGCTTCGATCATGAATTTTTAAAATAAGTGATTTTATTAAGTGGTTTTGTACTTTCTTTGGCTTTAGTGAATATAGGTAACATATTGAGAATAGCTAAGTTTTCATTTTCATTTTCGTTCTGTGAAAAGATGATTGAAACTAAACCTCAATTTGTATAATTAAGTATACAGGATAAACTATTCCGGAACTTAAACGTTCTTGTTTATTACGTTATTGTTTGCAGGGCTTCGGTGATGCAACCTTTTTAGCGCGGAGTACACGGCGAACAGTTTTTAATTATGTTTTTAATTAATTCAGCAAAATGTCCGGTTGGTATGAAACCATTTGTTGCATATTCATTCAGCTTGTGTGGGCTTATTTAAATAACAATCCACTTCATAAATAAGCGCTCCAACTATCTAGAATTCCTTCTTCCTCACATCTCTTAACCCACAGACTCACAGTATTTGTCTAGAACAAAGAATGTGATGCTATTAGACATCTATTAGCAAAATTTATATTTATAACATTTTACTCGTCATTCACTAATTCAAACAAATAACAATTTAAATTTAGTTAAATAAGCAATATTTAAATGATAACACTCACGCTTAGTCCGGTTTCAATATATACACTTGGGAGCAAATAAATCGAGCCACTTCCTTTTTCACGCATTATGGTTATTATTTTTGGTATTATGGAACGCATCGATTCGAAACATATATCGCCTAAAAGGGTATTTAATAACCTTTACAATGAGGGTAGTTAGTTGTCAAAATTTCATTTTAATTAAAGTTTAAAGGGTAGAATAAAATTATCGCATTTAATTTGCTTATGACATTTTTATTGTACTCTGTTAAGAAAAGATTAAATTTGAGGTTTTTGTTAATCATACCCATATTACTTGTTATTGTTGTCTTTATCTGTGTCTGTGTAATCAAAATAACCTGATAAAATGGATACTACACCGACGGAAGCTGCCCAAGTTGTAGCTTTACTTGAGGTTGGACACGGACAACGTGAAGTGGCACGCAGACTTCATTTGAGTCGTTCAAAGGTACAGCGGGTATACCGCAGGTATCTGGAGACTGGTGCTTTTGTTTGGCGACCTGGAACTGGCCGACCATGGGCAACAATAGAACGTGACGACCGCTTTATTGCAACCAATTCGTTGCGCGACCGTGGACTTAATGCTGTTCAGCTACAGCAAGCGTTACGTGACGTTCGAGGTGTCGCAATCAGTAGGTGGACAGTGAGACGAAGACTAAAGGAACGAAATTTAACATCACACAAATCAGCAACTGGCCCAAAATTGACTGTAGCTCATCGCCGATCTCGCTTGGAGTTTGCTCGAGAACACATTAATTGGACGTTAGAAGACTGGAGGTCAGTTTTGTTTTCTGACGAGTCAAGAATCTGTCTTTTTAGCAATGACGGGAGAAACCGAGTGTATAGACGTCCTGGTGAAAGATTTGCCCAATGTTGCATTCGAGAAACTGTGAGTTTTGGTGGTGGTTTTGTATGGTATGGGGAGGAATTTCTCTAGACGGAAAAACGGAACTTGTCTTCGTCGACCCCGCCAACGATGGCAGTGGTAGACGTGGATTAACAGCTGACCGATACATAACTGACATTCTTGAAGACCACGTAATGCCGTATGCTGGTTTTGTCGGAGAAAATTTCTTGTTTATGCATGACAATGCGAGACCTCATACCGCGCAGATCGTTACGGAATACTTGTCTGCGATCGGGATTCAACAAATGGTATGGCCAGCACGAAGTCCCGATTTGAACCCGATCGAACACCTATGGGACGAGCTAAAACGGAGAGTCCGAGCCAGGGTTCCCGCTGTTTCATCCATTCCCGAGCTTAAAGTCGCTGTGCTTGAAGAGTGGGAGAACATACCACAATATGTCATCGTAACTCTGATCAGATCGATGACTAATAGGCTACAAGAATGCATCAGGGCACGGGGGGGTAATACCAGTTATTAAGAATAATTTTTTTGCAATAATTTTGTTTTTTATTGTTTTTATGGACTGTTTTAGCCCTACTAAATTTTCTATCAAAATTACCATTTTTCTTGCAGAGCCAATAATTTATCATTCAATAAGGTTATTATTCAATAATTTACCATTGTTAAGGTTATTAACTTAACTTTTAGGCGATATATAGTTCGAATTGATACGTTCCATATTCCCAAAAATATTTACCATTTTACGTGAAAAAAGGTAGTGGCTCGATTTATTTGCTCCCAAGTGTATTTGTGTTATCACATCATTTACATCCTCTTTTACGCAGCGCAACAATATTTGCCAATGCTTTAATATTTGCACAACACCGCTAATTAACAGATTTAAACTTTCGTCACTAACCAACAACGTTCAATTAGGTGAATAGTCGTAACGAATTGCATCTCATCAGAAATCGAAATAATTTACTCAGTTTTCTATGGCCTACCTACTAAAATTTATTATTTATGGAAACAAGATGAACGAGATAAGTATCGAATGATTATCGAACCACTTCAAGTAATTTAATTAAAACAAACAAAAATTGATCATTTTAGGTATTATTAATAACATATCAAAAACTTGAAATAACATCACGCAAGCGCAGATGAGATTCGAACTCAAGGCTCGCCATAATCGCTGCGCTGCTTCCCAAGCACGGTAACGACTAAGCTAGCATGCCAAATGTTAGTTGAAATTATGAACTACTATCAATTACAGACCAAGTGAGTGCGTGTGCGTGTCTATAGTATAGAAACAACTTATAGAAGAAGGTCTTAAGTGAAACCGAAGCGTCAATCTATTGCTTTGTGAGATTGCTTTACTGTGAGGCAGCTCTTCGTCCTAAAACGGTTATGAAACAGCATGCCCTAACAACTTTAAAACTAGAAAGAATCAGAAACAAACGTCTCAAACATATAGCCTGTTCTTCATCGTCATTCAAAACTAATTTTGCACATCGGTTTTTCTGCTAACAGGGTTCAAATTTATACAATAAGGTAAATCGAGCCTTAGCGATATATCCATATAATGTAAGTGTTGATTTCGGACTGGTTAAAAAAGGACATGGCCAAAAATTGTATTTTAAATACTAATCTTTCCGAAACAAAATTAAAAAGAGCTATATTGCTCAGCAGTAGTAGACAAAACTTATAAAGGTTTGAAAAAGTTGTTTTTTTACACTACGGCTAAGGAATTTTATGTAGATTAATGTATATATATCTGTGAGCAGCTTTTTTTATAAGTAAATAAATCTATAGTTTGTAACTATGTATTTATATAGCACAAAAAGTAAAATATCTATATTAGCATTTTCTGTATAGGGAAAATAACAAAACAAAGAACCATTTTTCATCATTTAATGTTATCAAAACTCAGGCGAGAGGGCTCAATTCTGAAATGTTGTGTCGTCTGGCACGGATAACTCATCTTCCACAGCCATAACAATCATTGGTATGGTCAAGTATTGGTCTTTACCTTGAATTGGTTCCAACGCATCTTGTAATATTGTCATAGCAGGCAACACAGACACAGCTGTTAGGTGATAACTGTAAAGATAAAATAAGAACCTATTAGTCTAAGATTTGACAACGACGTCAGAATACGGGGTAAATAATACTTCTCGTAAGTATTTTAGTAGAAGGTACTTATTTAAACTAGGTCTTACCTAGAAAGAAAGAAAGAAAAGAAAGAAAGAAAAATTGTTTATTCTTCACAAACACAACGCACATAATAAAAATAAAATAAAAAACACAAATTACATCCAAATAAAGTAGCCAAAGTCCTCGTATTCAGAATGTCACATAAAAATGACGTTTTTAATTTTTGTCCATTGCCTGATGTCACTCAGCACCAAAGACAATACACATTGCTCTGTGTGTGTGTGTTGCGACACTGGCAAGGCAAATGACAATAACGTATTACGTAACACCAACAATACAAACAAAAACACGATTGCGAAGTGAAAAATGACTACTTTTCTTAACAACTATACAAGAACTATAATTAAAAAACTGTGCGTCACATCTGTGCAAGAACAGGTCGTTGCTCAGCAAAATGCTGTGACTTCGGACCAACCTATTGTCAACAGCGCTGATTTTCAGCAACTACCTCTCGAATGACGTAATGACTTCGTGCGGTGTGACATAATATATCGGGTAAGTATAATCATAACATAATTTTCCACAAAAATACGTGTGATTCTTGCTGAACATATTATTAAGTAAATAGATGTATAAACATATATATCTGTAAAACTAAGTAACTTAATTAATTACAAAGAGAATACTTTAAACACAGTACAATGAAAACAAAAATGCCTTCCATTAATTAACTCTGTATTATCTATAATTTCGATACTATCAATATTCAATTATTAAAAATAAAAGTGAAGTGAATTCATTGATACAACATTGCGACAGCGGCCATCTGCATAAAGACATGCTTCGAGGCATGGCGTTGGCAAACGACCACCACGCTCTTTAGATCAAAGCGATAGGTTAGCCAAGTGGTACAACTTGATAGTGTTCTCTTGATCTTCATGGTAAGCATGACTACAGTCATTAGTATTCACAAGGTATTAGTAGGTGTTGCATTACTTAACTAAATTGAGACAGAAACCCAGCCCAACATAAAACAAAATTGGTAAGTACCTAAAGTGATACTTTATGAAATTTTATACCTACCTATTGTCCCATCCAGATAATGCAGCTTTAGAAAGACTTCCAACAAACACAACACATAATTAAGGACTACCACTCCTGCAACAATGACACAGACTGGACCCAAACAGGGAGGATTCAGACAGAGGCAACTCACACTGCTGAAAATCCATATCCATTGCCCGTAGGCCATGACCCTTGATGTAAGTACAAAAAGGTCAGCTATTGTTACTAGACTAGTTTTACCATCCTGTGGATTGCTGTATCTGCATGAAATATTTCTTTAAAGTACTCAAAAAATGCTTTTTTGTCCTCAGGACTCTTACTGGTGGAGGAATGTTATTCCAACAGTGTGTGGCGGCATATCTGAAACTCCCCCTGAATGCTGCGGTCCTATGTTGTGATGTACAAAGGGGTTTGGTAGAAAAACGTGGTTCGTATTTGCTCTGCCTCCAACTTAACTTTTCAAACAAATAGTGCGGTTTTTGTGTATTGACTACTCCAAAAAGTAAACCAGCCATATGCAACCTTCTTCTAGAAGCCATTTTTAAAATATTATTTTCATTTATGAAAGGAGTGACATGACTTCTACGAGGTATCTTTACACAGAACCGTGTACACGCATTTTGTATTCGTTGTATCAGCTTTTCTGTTCTTGCTAACAGGCATGGTCCATACACGGTATCGCAGTAGTTAAGTCTCGATAAAATAAGGCTATCCACTAATTGCTTACGCAGATCAACACTCAGGTAGTCTCTAATTGAATATAGAAGTTTCAATCTATAAAAACAACTCCTCATGGAGTTACTTATGTGTTTCTCAAATCTTAGTTCCGGATCCATTGTTAACCCAAGGTTGCATGCTATCTCCACTCTATCTATTTTTTCACCCCTGATTACAACTTCTGGATTGGCTGACAGTATCGCGTTGATCATTTTCTTACTACCCAAAACCATAAATTTAGATTTTAGTGGGTTTAATACTAGTGAGTTATTATCTGACCATACCACTACTCTGTCAAGATCGTCATTGATTTTTTCCACTGCCTCCAATGTATCATCTGGTTTAAATGTTATATATAGTTGGATATCATCTGCGTACATGTGATACCTGCAATGCTGGAAAGACTTAATAATATCTGCACTGTAAAGGATATACAAAAGGGGTCCTAAAATGGATCCCTGAGGCACACCACGTGGCACCTGACGAAGGGGGGATGACATTTTTGATCCATCCTCCTTCTGAATTTCAACGAGCTGTGACCTATTTTGCAAGTAGCTAGCAAACCACTGTATTGTTTCCGCAGTAAAACCATAATAAGCCAACTTGGAAAGTAACAGTGCGGTGTTTATTGCATCGAAGGCCCGTGAAAAATCAAGAAGTGCAAGGATTGTTCCCTCCCCCTTGTCCCTTGCTTCTAGAATATTCCCGTCGTTACTACGTCAGAAAGGGCTGTGGCCGTCCCACGGCCTTTCCTAAAACCAGACTGAAGGTCGGGAAGCATGTTGTTTGCTTCTAAGTATTCCAACATTTGGTTATAAACCACCCTCTCCAAGACTTTCGACAAACAAGGCAAAATGCTAACAGGTCGTAGATCTTTATAAGTACTTGGGTTACTGCTTTTAGGTAGAGGACGCACAATAGCACACTTCCATAAGTCAGGGAAAGTGTGGGTATCTATTGACTTATTTATTAATGTGGTGATAGCCTGAAGGGTGGTTGGTAATGTTAACATTATCATATCCAGACCCACTCCATCAATCCCTTTAGCATTTGACCCCAAGCTCTTAATAATTTTGGAAATTTCTTCCTCATTAATATTTCTCAGCTTAAATTGAGTTTCACCAAACCTATTCGTATTAAAATATGAAAGCTGCGATGCGGGCAGTATGCACTGACCTGGTACATTTAGAAATGCCTTATTTATCTTATCTGGGTCATTGAAATGTTCTGGAAGCATATTTTCACTATGTTCTGAGAACACATCAGATTTGAGATTATTCCAAAGTTTTTTGGGGTTTTTTATCTGACTATTAATGTGTCTATCAAAGTACACCTTCCTTTCCTGCACCAGTGCTGTAATAGCTAGTTTTTTTAAATCCAAATAATATTTTTTTGTTGTATCTAGCTTGTCCTTATGATAATTATTTTTTGCCTCATCTCGCAGCTTAATCATCAATTTAACATTATCTGTTATCCACGGCGTGGGGCGGTCTCTAAATATCTTACTTTTTATGGGGGCATGTAAGTCAAATAATTGGGTTATACAGAAATTGAAATGTTCGATCATGCTGTTAACATCTGGCAGTGAGCCAATTTCCAACCATGGCATTAATTTCAGGTCTACTGCAAAGTAATCTTCCAATATGTCCCTCATAGGTCGATATACAACTAGCCTAGGTTTGCTTTTTACTTTCCTAATGACGGTATCACATACAACAAACGAATGATGACCAAGTTCACTGATATGACTGACTAGCACATTACGAACCCCTATATCGGTACAGATCACGTCTATGAGAGTACTACTATCCCCTACAAAATGAGTTGGTGACTTTACTACCTGATTAAGGTTGGTATAATTTAGGAATTCCATCATATCTTTAAATTTTGTATTGTTTGTATCCAATAGATTAACATTCAAATCCCCCAGTAATACCAAATGATCGTAAGGTGCCAATGCGCTTATACTGTCAGTTAATCCATCCAGAAATTTTGCCACTTCAAACCAGGGTGGCCTGTATGCAGTGCCAATCAACAACTTTCTACCATTAACAGTTAGGTTCAACCACATCTGTTCCACTTCAGACTGCTCCGAGAGTGGCCGTACGCGCGCCCTAACTCCCGTTTTAATGTAAAATGCTACTCCTCCACCTCGCCCCCCACGTATAGTCGCAGGGCGCGGCACGTGCTTTAACGTATAGCCCGGAACCTTAGGCGCGCGTCCGTCCTCCCCAGGTCTCAGCCACGTACCTCAATAAAGTTAACTATTCCATTAAAAGAACAGTCACATCAAGGGGTAGTGATGATATTAGATACATGCCGCCTGATTCGTTCTCTAATTAAGATACCACAGTTAACACACGCCTGTAAAATGTCCATTCTCCTTAAGTATGTATTACACAGTTTACTATAATATGATTAGTGGAGCACTAGTAAGGCGCTGCGACACTAAAAAATATAAACGTGTTAGCGAAAACAATGAAACATAAACACAATTCGAACTAGAAAACCGGCGCAAACGTCGAAGAGGGATTATGATATTGACAATTGACATTTGTCGGCGGTGTTGCCAGTAATAACGTGAAATTATCCTATCCGTAACTGCACAAATATATGTAAATTCAGTCATAGATGGTTCAATTTATAGACAAGAAAACATAAAAAAGTACATTTAGGAAACGAATAATTTAGGAGTATATTTTAGACCCCCTAAGCGTTTATTTGAAATGCCTTCACACGAATGTTCTACAATTTATTTTTCTTCCGTACGCCTGTGTCGATACTTTAGCTGCGTCGATGCTTAGGCTTCAGGATGTTCGTTGGGTTCAGCTTCACGATGGGAACTCGGCCTTTTGTGGTCTCGATGATCACGCCACGTGCAGACTCAACGAACCGATTTTTTGGAAATTTATATTTTCTGTCCTGTCACGGTCGCCAATTTTTATGTCTATTACGACATAAAGGATGAATTTTTGGTGATTTGTTTTCTTCAATAATACAATGAAATTTTGGAAATAACTTTAATTTGATTTTACAGTTAACAGAAAATATATCGACCGCTCGTTCGGTTAGCAAGTTGCGAAGTGAAGTATAAAAAAGTTATTCACGCACACCGCCACGAAATTACGCCTGACCGAACTCTCTAGGCAATAGGTTTTCCTGGCACATGCTGCTAACCATAAACGTTCAGAGCGAGCCTAAACAGAGCATGCATAGGACGAGCTTGAGCGTTGCGTAAAACGTCGTAACTACCCACCAATCACGCTACCCGAACTCAGACAAGCACTGGTGGAGGAATGGGAAGCCATTACTCAGAACCGGCTCCGAAATTTTGGTGTTCAGCATGCCGAATCGCCTGGAAGCTGCAAGAAGATCTCGGGGAGGCAATACGAAGCATTAAAATTATGCATGTAATGAAAAAAAGCAAAAAAATAAACTTACAAAATTTTTAAGTTTCAGAAAATAATGTCTTACTTTAGTTTTATTTTTATTTTGAGAATAAGAATGAAGGTACAGATAAGTTTCAATTTATTCATTTTTTGTATCATTAAATGCCCAATCGTTTCATTATGATAGCATACGCAGTTCGGGAGATATTCGGACTTTTGTAACTGACCCGTTATTTTTGGGACCGAGTGTATATAGTGAACATAATGTAAAGATTTTATATTTTTGAAAGTAAGGTTCACAACTCTGAGTGGTTTCAAGTTTGAATCACATCGACCGAATGCAACGCTTTTGAGTTTTAAATATAAGTTCCCGCTCAGTCGAGTTACCTCAAAAAATATCGGCCGATTTTAAAATGGACTCCACCAGACCGTAGTATGCGGTGAGCAAAGCATTTTCACTAATTACAGCTATCAGTTTGTACAGAGCATAATTATGCTGAGGTACTTATTTTCTTACTGATGGTCTCTATATGGGCCTACTATTTGTTCCTTTCTACCGCTTTCTATTTGTTCCTTTCCTATCGCGGTACGCGTTTTTATTCCGCCGCGATTTTTTACGTCAGTGCGAACGCAGGCTAAAAGTGTTTCCCTGAAAATAGACCCAAATAAAGATAAATTGAATCATCAAATGATAATGTAAAAAAGGAAATGTCAAATTTAAAATATAAAAAAATTGAATGAGAAATGATTTTATTTCTGTAAGCAGGTTTGTACAAACAATATTAAACGTCAATCATATTTTAAAAACTAGCTGAGATCGGCGTTTCCTGTCTGACTACTCTGAGAAGAAAGGCCGAAACAAACTCAGGGGTCACAGGCTGCGGCGATCTCTCGCGTCCGGCCCTGGTTCATGCCATGGTACGTATTGAGAGGGAAAGGAAAGCCGTCACCTCCTTCTGCGAAGCAGTAATGCTCGCGAAGGAGGAGGCAGAGCGCGTGAGGGAGAGAGCCTTGCGCCCTCACGCCACCCCTAGTCGCCGTAGGAGATGCCCCGGGCGTCAGGAGTCGCCTGAGTCCCGGCCACCGTAGGCGCGGGCTTGCGGATGGCGAGCAATGAGATAGCTCGCCGTCTGGTAAGGACCAGGCCCGGGTCGACGGCGCGTCGTGTTCCACGTGCGCCTCAAAGAGATGTCAGCAAAAAATGACAGGGTCCGATAGGGCCGACGCCTCAGGGTTGCGGGAAATTCGAAAGAGATAATTGTGGCTCTGGCACAGGCAACTGAAGGAACACGATCCCCGGTCGATCCCGATCCACCCATAGCGGAAGAAGAAGAGAAGAAGAATTGATGATTTTCCTCCCAAAAAAAAAAGGGGTCACAGTCTCTTTTAAAGTCCAGACAATAATAATCTTGGTCAGATCGTGTGATTGGTGAGTGTCTGAGATGATATTTTGAGGAAAGAACCACACAGATTGAGTGGACCTGTCCATTCCAGACTAACTGATATTTTTGTACTGAAGTGTTTCTATATAAAACCAAGTCAAGTTAGTTACACCATTTATAAAAAAAAAATTGATCTGCATTTTGTTGGATTTACCTCCACTCCAAATAGCAGATTAACTATTAAAATATGGGAAAAATTCACGAAAAACAAATGAAGATTATCTTCTGAAAATAATGGCAAATCACGGCACCATTCGACACGAGCTTGCTTTTGAGCATCCGTGAGGTTGTGCGGCACCCAGCTTGAAACTGTCCTCCTCACGTGAAGCCTTCCCGATCCAACCTGCAGTATGTGCTGAATCTCTTGATACGTAACTCGCCTATTGTATTGCATTAAATTATTCACTGCAAGCAGGTTTTCTTTCGTAACTGCAGTCAAAGGGTGACCACTTCTTTCTGCATCCCCCAAAGTTTGTCGACCGCGCTTGAATTCGTTATACCAACGATACACGGTTGCCCTAGAAGGGCCTTCATCCATGAATGCCATTTGAAGTCTATCGTACAATTCGTCCGGTCTCAGGCGACCTCTTGAAATCGTAAAAAATCACAGCGCGAAAATGTTTCCGGCGCAGAATATTTTTTAATGAGACACGATTATTTAAATTAGCTCGCAAACAATGTGGAGGGAAATGTTTAAATTGGAACGTACCTGTTTTACATACAAATAATCATACTTTCAAAATAGACTATAACTGGCCAGTCTCTCATACATAAAAACTTTTTTTCGCAATACTTTCTGAGTGGCCTGGTATACGTTTGTTTAAGTGTTAGATTTAATGGGGAAGGTCGGGCAAAGCTAATTGTAGATGGCGTGAACATAGCTAGGTCCCTACGGCCTTCAATAAATTTGACATTTCGTTCATTCATTCCATTTTGTGTTCATTCATGTGTTTGATTTTATTTCAATAGTTCGTTATTATCGGTCTGGCTGATGAATGAAACTTATTTACAAAAACATAGTTAGACTGGAAGCCGACCCTAACATAGTTAGAATGGAAGCCGACCCTAACATAGCTAGAGTGGAAGCCGACCCTAACATAGTTAGAATAGAAGCCGACCCTAACATAGCTAGAGTGGAAGCCGACCCTAACATAGTTAGAATAGAAGCCGACCCTAACATAGTTAGAGTGGAAGCCGACCCTAACATAGTTAGAATAGAAGCCGACCCTAACATAGTTAGAATAGAAGCCGACCCTAACATAGTTAGAATAGAAGCCGACCCTAACATAGCTAGAGTGGAAGCCGACCCTAACATAGTTAGAATAGAAGCCGACCCTAACATAGTTAGAGTGGAAGCCGACCCTAACATAGTTAGAATGGAAGCCGACCCTAACATAGTTAGACTGGAAGCCGACCCTAACATAGTTAGAATAGAAGCCGACCCTAACATAGTTAGAATGGAAGCCGACCCTAACATAGTTAGAGTGGAAGCCGACCCTAACATAGTTAGAATAGAAGCCGACCCTAACATAGTTAGAATAGAAGCCGACCCTAACATAGTTAGAGTGGAAGCCGACCCTAACATAGTTAGAATGGAAGCCGACCCTAACATAGTTAGACTGGAAGCCGACCCTAACATAGTTAGAATAGAAGCCGACCCTAACATAGTTAGAGTGGAAGCCGACCCTAACATAGTTAGAATGGAAGCCGACCCTAACATAGTTAGACTGGAAGCCGACCCTAACATAGTTAGAATAGAAGCCGACCCTAACATAGTTAGAATGGAAGCCGACCCTAACATAGTTAGAATAGAAGCCGACCCTAACATAGTTAGAATAGAAGCCGACCCTAACATAGTTAGAATAGAAGCCGACCCTAACATAGTTAGAATAGAAGCCGACCCTAACATAGTTAGAATAGAAGCCGACCCTAACATAGTTAGAATAGAAGCCGACCCTAACATAGTTAGAATAGAAGCCGACCCTAACATAGTTAGAATAGAAGCCGACCCTAACATAGTTAGAATGGAAGCCGACCCTAACATAGTTAGAATAGAAGCCGACCCTAACATAGTTAGAATAGAAGCCGACCCTAACATAGTTAGAATGGAAGCCGACCCTAACATAGTTAGAATAGAAGCCGACCCTAACATAGTTAGAATAGAAGCCGACCCTAACATAGTTAGAATAGAAGCCGACCCTAACATAGCTAGAGTGGAAGCCGACCCCAACATAGTTAGAGTGGAAGCCGACCCTAACATAGTTAGACTGGAAGCCGACCCTAACATAGTTAGAATAGAAGCCGACCCTAACATAGTTAGAATAGAAGCCGACCCTAACATAGTTAGAATAGAAGCCGACCCTAACATAGCTAGAGTGGAAGCCGACCCCAACATAGTTAGAGTGGAAGCCGACCCTAACATAGTTAGAATAGAAGCCGACCCTAACATAGTTAGAATAGAAGCCGACCCTAACATAGTTAGAATAGAAGCCGACCCTAACATAGCTATAGTGGAAGCCGACCCCAACATAGTTAGAGTGGAAGCCGACCCTAACATAGTTAGACTGGAAGCCGACCCTAACATAGTTAGAATAGAAGCCGACCCTAACATAGTTAGAATAGAAGCCGACCCTAACATAGTTAGACTGGAAGCCGACCCTAACATAGTTAGACTGGAAGCCGACCCTAACATAGTTAGAATAGAAGCCGACCCTAACATAGTTAGAATGGAAGCCGACCCTAACATAGTTAGAATGGAAGCCGACCCTAACATAGCTAGAGTGGAAGCCGACCCTAACATAGTTAGAATAGAAGCCGACCCTAACATAGTTAGAGTGGAAGCCGACCCTAACATAGTTAGAATGGAAGCCGACCCTAACATAGTTAGACTGGAAGCCGACCCTAACATAGTTAGAGTGGAAGCCGACCCTAACATAGTTAGAGTGGAAGCCGACCCTAACATAGTTAGACTGGAGGCGACCCTAACATAGTTAGACTGGAAGCCGACTCTAACATAGTTAGACTGGAAGCCGACCCTAACATAGTTAGACTGGAAGCCGACTCTAACATAGTTAGACTGGAAGCCGACCCTAACATAGTTAGACTGGAAGCCGACCCTAACATAGTTAGACTGGAAGCCGACCCTAACATAGTTAGAATGGAAGCCGACCCTAACATAGTTAGAGTGGAAGCCGACCCTAACATAGTTAGAGTGGAAGCCGACCCTAACATAGTTAGAGTGGAAGCCGACCCTAACATAGTTAGAGTGGAAGCCGACCCTAACATAGTTAGAATGGAAGCCGACCCTAACATAGTTAGAATGGAAGCCGACCCTAACATAGTTAGAATGGAAGCCGACCCTAAAATAGTTAGAATGGAAGCCGACCCTAACATAGTTAGAATGGAAGCCGACCCTAACATAGTTAGAATGGAAGCCGACCCTAACATAGTTAGACTGGAAGCCGACCCTAACATAGTTAGAATGGAAGCCGACCCTAACATAGTTAGACTGGAAGCCGACCCTAACATAGTTAGAATGGAAGCCGACCCTAACATAGTTAGAATGGAAGCCGACCCTAACATAGTTAGACTGGAAGCCGACCCTAACATAGTTAGACTGGAAGCCGACCCTAACATAGTTAGAATGGAAGCCGACCCTAACATAGTTAGACTGGAAGCCGACCCTAACATAGTTAGAATGGAAGCCGACCCTAACATAGTTAGAATGGAAGCCGACCCTAACATAGTTAGACTGGAAGCCGACCCTAACATAGTTAGACTGGAAGCCGACCCTAACATAGTTAGACTGGAAGCCGACCCTAACATAGTTAGGAAAAAGCTAGGCAAGCTTAGATTGATGCCAGTTTAATATTAAGGTTTTATAAACCAACACCCTAGGAATAGTCAAAAGAAGTTAATAAAAAGAAGTCACACGGTGCTTGGTCAGGCTGTAAGGAGGGTGACCCAGGAATGGAGTGCAGTTGTCGTGGTGGAGCAGTGGCCCGCGGTGCCCTGTGTTTGGTCGCTTGTTGCTCATAATGTTAATTTTGGTTCCAATATTATGAAATTATTATCTTTGATATATTTTTTGCTAATAGATAATCTGGTGATTTTTCAAATCATCTACAGTGACTTAGCATTCGTCCGGCTTAAGATGCATACGTACCAAGTATGATATCACAGTAATACCTGTTTTTTAATATGTCATGATGCTTACGTAAGATACGCGAGTACTTAAATAGGTATCATTAATATCAACGTTATCAGTTTCATTTTCATTATCACGTTCATTACTTTTAGGTAAATCCGCCATTTTGTTGGGTCGTTAACAGATCAGCGATTATGGTACAACACTGGCTACTTGCAGTATTGTCTCTCCTTCTCTCTTTAATCCATCCAAAGGTCTGTAAAAGATCGCTTTAAGCGATAAGACCGCCCATTGTGTCACCCAATGTAAAATTTCCATATCCATGTCGGTAACTTATAAGGTGTACATAATAAAGAGTCATATTCTATATATATATCGAAGTCTTGGCAACCTCTCTACGCCGGTTCAACACGGTCATCATGTCTGGTTTTTTCTCTTGGGCTGGCTGTTCAAACCATATAAAAAATACTGTAATGCTATAATTAACTCAGTTTTAAAATAAACTTATGTGCTCCCAAAGTTACATTGATGGATGCTATCATAATTCCAAGATACAGCGCTACGTAGTGGGGAATGTATAAATCGATGTGGTTCGGTCCCATCAGCACCATGACGTCACCTTTCTTCAGTCCCAAGTTCGTTTATTCGTGTTTCATATGTATGTGGAAAATTGTATACTACCTGCGGAAGTGGTAAAATTTGGCAATGTATCGTTTATCTAGATGTTTTGAAAGTCACGACAACTCGAAATGCTGGAGTCGATATTGAATGTCGAAAATAAATGGAAAAAAAACTCTATATTGATTCGAGTCATTGATATCACGACATTGCTCTGATTGCGAAACCCGTTGATCATCGCGTGGTTCTTAAGATACTTATCTGTCTGATAGTCAGTTCCTAAAGTATCTATCTGATTATGATGTAAACAAAATTAAATTGCCAATTTGCAGCGCCACTTATATATCTAGAGGTGGGGTTAGTTTGAGTATGTCACTTTATACCGGCTGAAAATCATAGTGATTATAGTGTGTAAGAGATCTGAGCGACAGCTGTTCCAGTAGTGGGGGAATCCAAAGTAAGAGCATTTCAAAGTTGTAAAAACAACTTTTAAAAAAAAGTTACAAAACCATATGGAACGATTTTAGTATCTTCTCACGAAAGGACAACGGACTTTTTCACGAAAGGACATAACAGCTCTTTTAATGTTTGTTTTAACGGTTAGTCCTGAATTTTAGTTCTAATTTATTGTCATTATTACTTGTCTACCAGAAGATGAACGTAAAAACTTTTAAACAATTGTATGTGAATGGTTTTAAAATTCCAACTGAAACAATAAACGATTAAATGATAAATGATAAATGATTTTATTTCTGTAAGTAGGTTTTTACAAACACTTTTACACGTCAATACTATTTTAAAAGTAGATGAGATCGGCGTTTCCAATCTGACTACTCTGAGAAGAAACGCCAAAACAAACTCAGAGGTCACAGTCTCTTTTAAAGTCCAGACATAATCTTGGTCAGGTCATGTGAAGACCATGTGGATTGATGTCTGAAATGGTCTTTTGAGGAAAGAACCACACAGAATGAGTGGACCTGTCCAGTCAGTGCACGCATTTGTCAGTAATCATGCAGCTCAACACAACACATATGGAGCTCAACGATTCGACGAACATTACCAAAGAAAGGACATTTGGGTAGGCCGCATAAATTGCTCAAACTGCCAGACCATGATTAAAACTAATTTTAAAGATTAAAAATAGATTGAGATAAAAAAAAACAACAAATCCACACTGCCTTCACATTCACAATAATTAAAATATTATAATACTTTACAAAGTAAATTTTCACGTCATGTCAAAGTGTAAAAATCCGAGAATAAACATGGTCAGATCATATGAGGACTCTGTAGACTGGTGTCTGAAATGGTCTTTTGAGGAAAGAACCACACTGATTTGAGTGGACCTGTCCAGTCAGTGCATGCATTTGTCAATCATGGTGCAGCTCAACTCAGAACTAAGGAGCTCAACGATTCCACGAACAATACAAAAGAAAGGACATTTGGGTAGGCCGCGTTAAGTACTCAAACAGCCAGACCGTGATTAAAACAACGGAAAGAACAAAAAAACAATGACTCACATAGTCCTCACATTCTCAAAAATTAAAACAATTTTATACTTTAAACAGTAAATATAAAGATGTCATTGTTTATCTAAAAAAATCAAAAATAAAAGTTTAACAGCAAATTAAACATCGACAATATCTGTGTAAACTTATTGGAGCAGCTCAATCCCAAGCCTTCTTGTCCTCAATATAGCCTTTGACAGTATAATAGGCATTCTGGCATAATTTCCGCTTTATAAAAGATTTGAATTTATTAAGGCTTAGTTCTTGAATGTGGCTAGGAAGTTTATTATAAAAACGAATACTTTGACATTTAAACGAGCTACCTATTTTCTTGAGTCTGGTAGTGGGAACAACAAATTTGTGTTTGTTCCTAGTATTTATGTTATGGATATCACTGTATTTTTTAAACAGATTAATATTTTTATGTGCATACAAAAGATTTTCATAAATATACTGAGAAGGGACAGTCATTATATTAATCTCTTTAAATTTGTCTCTGAGGGAGTGTCTGGGACTTAGTTTATAAATTGAACGAATTGCCCTTTTTTGTAAAACAAAAATTGCCTGAATATCGGCGGCATTTCCCCACAAAAGAATACCGTACGACATCACACTATGAAAATAACTAAAGTATACTAAACGGGCTGTCTCTAAATCAGTTAAATTACGATTTTTTCTAACGGCGTATGCTGCAGAGCTTAGTTTTTTTGACAATTTATCTATATGGGGGCCCCATTGAAGCTTGGCATCCAAAGTTATGCCTAAGAATACTGTGGTGTTTTCGGGTTTCAACTCTTCACCCTTAATAAGAACACTAGTTTCTACTTGTCTAACATGAGGTATCGTAAACTTAATGCATTTAGTTTTTCTCTCGTTTAGAAGTAAGTTATTAACATTAAACCAGTTAACTACTTTAGTAAGGGCGCTATTTACATTGTCAGTAACCAGCTGCTGACGTTTGAGTTTAAATAAAAGTGAAGTGTCGTCTGCAAACAACACTATATCATGATTATCCTTTATGAGGTAAGGCAAGTCATTAATATAAATAAGAAACAAAAATGGGCCAAGAATTGAACCCTGGGGGACCCCCATTCTTATTACAGATCCAGGTGATCTTTTTCCGTTAACATCAACTGTCTGAATCCTATCACTTAAGTAAGAAGATCCAGAGAGGCATTCCGGATTCCGTAGTGGTGCAGTTTCCTGATCAATGTTTCATGAAGAACACAATCGAATGCCTTGGACAAATCGCAAAAGATTCCCAAAGCATCGCATTTGTCCTCCCATGCCTTGTAAACATGTCCTAAAAGTTCAACTCTGGCATCAGTAGTTGAACGACCCCTTGTAAAACCGAACTGTTTGTTATGCAGTAATTTGTGTTTATTAAAAAATCTTTGCATTTGATCTAAAATAAGTTTTTCAAAAATTTTACTAAAGGTAGGCAGCACTGAAATAGGTCTATAATTAGTAGGGTCTGATGTGCTACCAGATTTAAACAATGGTATTATTTTACTGTTTTTCATAAGATCAGGAAACTCACCACGGTCAATACAATTATTAAAAATAACAGCTAAAGTAGGTGCTACAATATTTATAATGGACTTAGCAACATCCACAGAGTTACCCCATAGATCTGCGGTTTTTTTTACATTTAATGTGTGAAAGGTTTTAATTATATCTCTACAAGTGACATATTGGAAATTAAATTCAGAATCACAAACTGGAACGTTTTCTTTAAGTAAAGACTCTGCAGCAGTGGGCGATGAGTTTAGAGATTTAGTAGTCGAAACGGGAATCTCTGCAAAGAAATTTTCGAAGGTCGCGGCGACTTGAGAATCCGATTGAATTAAATTGCCATCAATTGCAAGGCTGTAGTCACTACTTCGGTTGCATGATCTTCCCGTTTCGCTATTAATGATATACCATGTCATTTTAATTACATTACTGCTATTTTTAATCTTTGAACTCAAGTAACGTGACTTGGCTATGCAACAAACTTTTTTAAATAATTTCGAATAATTTCTAACATATAAATTAAATTCAGCAGTGTTTATACAAGTCCGTTCATCATACAACTCATAAAGACGTTTTCTACTTTTATGTATACCAACAGTGGCCCAATCACTGAAGGAAGCGTTACCATTAATCGAGAATGTCTTTGGAATGAAAGTTTTATCAAATTGTGTGCAATACATATTAAAAAAAGCATTATAATGATGATTAGAGTCCTCATTAGTTGACAAAAGTGGTAAATTACTCAAAAGTTTAGTTTTAAATGTTTCCAAACGTTTAGTTGTTTTTGGATTAACAGTGATATCTTTTTTAATAACCTTTTTGTTTATATTTGAAATAGTGATCAACTGTCCGCAATGATCCGAGTCTATTAAATTAATAATTTCTTTGTAAGTTGGTTTAACATCTGTATAAATGTTATCTAGGCATCTGGCTGCTTCCGCCATCATGGCCAGAGAAGTTAAGGACCACTCGATCCGTATACTCTCAGACAGCATGGCTGTTCTGCAAGCGCTAAACAGCTACACAGTTGATTCTGGGCTAATATACGAGTGTCACCAGCGCCTTAACCAGGTGGGTAGACTCAATAAAATCACCATTCAATGGATCAAAGGACACAGCGGTTCGCTAGGCAACGATGCAGCCGACGAACTTGCCAGAAGGGGGTCGAGTGAGACGGCAGTGGGACCTGAACCCATCGTGCCACTCCCCTTCGTATATTTGCGCACTCTGGTAAGGAAACGCACCAGGGAGCAACATCACAAACAATGGTTGGAACAAGGTGAGTGCAGGCAGGCTAGGGAAGCACTCCCTGCAATTGAAAGCCGCCTCACGAAACAGGTTCTCCGACTAACTAAACAACAGCTGCGCATAGTTACGGCAGCCTTAACTGGCCACGGGTCATTTAATAAACACCTCTTTGTCATAGGAGTCACAGACAGTCCGCTGTGCAGGGCCTGCATGGAGGAGGACGAGACAGCAGCTCATTTGCTTCTAAACTGCCCTGTGGTCGACACATACAGGGCAAAGCACTTCGGTAACCCAGGTACCCTACGCGAGGCTGTCAGTAACATAAAGGCGTTGCTGGCCTTCCTCGAGGAGCTGGGGTGGATCGAATAATCGATTTTCCCACCGTACGCAAAATACGCGCAATGACGTGGAGTTGCGGACACCAGCCCGTATTACCTATTACCTATTTATTACCTATGTGGCACTAGTGGGAGTTATTCTAGTGGGCTCCAAAAATTGGTTAGCAAGATTGTATGACTGAAACAAACTTATAATTTTAGTACTAATCCCAGAGTTTTCCAACAAATTAACATTAAAATCACCACAAGTGACGATAGACTTGTTTGAAGTACAGATTTTGTTTAACACTTCATCCATAACTTTTTCAAAACAATCGTACAAACCTGAAGGAGGTCTGTACACACTTAATATAATGAACTGCTCCAATTCTACACAGGCTATTTCAACTGTCCGTTCAACAGAGAGGCTCACAATATCCTTACGGTCTTTAAATTGAATCTGGTTATTTACTAAAATTAATGAGCCACCATGTATAGCATTAACTCTGCTGAATGAACTACCAACCTGGTGATTACTAAAATTGAACATGAACTGGTGGCTTTTAAGCCAATGTTCTGTTATACAAAGAATATCTATATTGTTACAATTCAGGAATAATTCTACTTCTAAATCTTTGTTTAAAAACCCTTGAATGTTTTGATGCACCAGGTTGATGCTATTTAAATTTTTTACACACACATTTGATTTCTTATTTGCTTTCTTTACATTTTTGCAAGAGGCTACCTCTATTGTCCTAATTTATAATTTAAATTAAAATCAATGTCATCAATTGGATCCAAATTATTGGCAGTATATTTTAAGATGTCATTGCATTGCTCAAAAGAAGCAAGTTGTTTAGCCAAATTCTTGGCTGTAATTGAAAAAAAAATATGATAGCGACACAGCTATCTGTCTTTTGTGATAGTTAGAAAGATAGTACATAAAAATATTATACCTATCTTTCGTCAAATACAAATTTCTACCAACATAATTGTTAGTATCTACTAAATGAAATTGATTATTATTTAATGTCAGATTATGCAATGTCATATTTATTTTAAATCTAATGTTATTTTCTTCCTGTGGCAAACTGTTACTATATGGGAATGTAAACAACACAATTTTTCTTAACTTGAGATTACACAATGCTTTATAATATTGGAGAAATTCACCTTTGTTAACATTTCCCCTATTACCCAAGAAAATTATTAATGTAGTGTCTTGGTTAAAGTTACATTTAATAATTTCTTTCATAATTTCAAATAAGGAACAGCCAGGCATACAGTAGTTTATTATGGAGTGTCCTGGATGTGCAAGTGGCCTAAGTCCTTTCCAATCTCATCACAAAATAATATTACATCATTTTTTACTCTGTCTTTACGTTTTTTATTGCAACTATTAATAGCAGGAAATGTCAAATCAACACAAGGCTGCGGTAATGTGGTATTGTATGTCGACAATGAATGGTCCGGTGTAGACACATGGGATGGTGTTTTACAATGCTCACAGATGCTTGATTGTGAGTTTACCAGTTCATTAATTGCCAACACATATTCCCTCATGAGATCTTCAGAGGTATTATACTTGATAGTCATTGAACTAAGTTTCTCCTGTAAATGGTCAAGTTGAGATTGCAAGACCTCTGTGTCATTGTTGTATCTCCTGGTACTTTGTTCCAAATTAAAAGAATACATATCTAATTGTTTAAGTAAGTTTAGCCTTTCTCTATTAAGTTTGACATTTTTAATAAAGAACTTATGTCTTTTAACCATCATTTTAGTTTTAACAATGTATTTATTCATTTTAATGTATTTTTTTAGTTTGTTTTTACTGGTGACTACCCTCAATGAATTACATGACTTTGTGTCATCCTCACCTGTCAAATCTATAGTGTATGATGTTTTTTTTTGCAGAAACCATTAAGGGGGCAATAGGCATCACCTCATTGAACAGACTTTGATTCAGCGAGGCAGTGATATTATGATTTGTAGTCTGAAGTTCTGTTATTTGACTATGAGCCTCATGTAGCTGGTGTTGTAGTAGATGTTTATGACTAAGAGCTTGTTCATACTCTATGCTACACTGGCTGAACCCGTCCACAACAAGTTGAAGTCTGTCCCATTCTTCTATGGCATCAGTGTATTGAGTATATAAGGTGTATCTATTCATACACGAAATATTTAAACAGGTGCGTCTATAGGTCGAACATAAGCTATAGAAATGATTTTTATTTTTTTATCTAAGCATCTAATTTAAAAAATTTAATAATGTAATATTACTTAACACACATAAAATACTGGCTCTTTCATATTTTGTAACATCCATTACGCTACGAAAATACTACATAGAAACTACTTTCATTGAAGCGGGCAAGGTCATGGCGGTGCCCTTAGATGTCGCGTGGCTTTTATGAATTATCAAAAGAGGCGCCGGCGGCGGCGCCGCGCACGATGCCTCGCCCCGCGCCCGCCGCGCCGTCCGCTACGCCGCCATGCTCAGTCTCGCGCGAACTGCTTGTTGTACTGCACGCGGCTTAACCAACGTGGAACGCATCGCGCTTCGCGCAACAAACGCAACAATGCCGAAATATTCCAACTAGGAGTACCAGAACATGGTGGACTGCTACAATGAGGGTGGACTTATTTTGCTCACAGCACAAGCCCCCTTCCTAGAGATCCTAGAAGCTCGACAGCGGCAACGGGACTACGGGGTCTACATGCCCCCAGCTGCAGACGGAGGCAGGTCTGATCTTACGCCGTTGAACTTCCATGTGTGGGGTAGGTATAGACCTGATTTATGGTAATGGCGGCCAGACCATTTCTAGTGCGGAACAAAAAAACGTGAATTGTGGCGTTTACGCAGTGATGGCTAGAGATAGAGACATTGTTAAAAGTGCAACGACACATTATTTAACGTGCAACTGCAGGGTGAATATGTACAGCAATTCTAAAAAAATAGTACGTAAACAAACTAATAGTATGTAAACAAACTAATAGCACGTAAAATATAAAGTATTGTACCTGTTAAACAAGATGACAATGCAAAATTAACTTGTGCCGGTAACTGTCACCGATTCACATTGAAATATTTACACTTATTTTGCACTTGGTATGTGAATTTAATACAAAATACATTTATAATTATCCTATTCACTTGATGAGTAATTGGAAATGGACCTTAAAAACAAAGAAATTTAATAATTAAGATTAAAACTACTAGAACAAATTTAAATCAGCTGTTAGCTGTAGTGTTGCCACGGGAAAAAAGAGATTGATTGAAAAGAAGATTGAGGTGACATTTTCTTTTTTCTTACAGATATGCCCAGAAATCTTCGAAGGACTACTACTACTAAACGGCTTAGAGCTAAGAAGACCTACTGCACGATTGAAAGAGGAATGCCCAAAAGCCAAGCGGAAAAACACATAACATTCCATTCACTACGACTAAATAGAGAGTTAAATATATATAACGTACAAGTATATCAGGGAAAAAAACGGAAGAGCTCATTGTAAAAAGTGCCCAAAAGGCTCGCAGCGTTACCACATTGGATGGCAATGCTGATCTGATCTTTGGCCTAAAAACAGGCCAACCCTCTAGTCATGTGCAGAATCGACCAACCGCTTGGCGATGTCCCGAAATATTCGATGAGCACTTGTACCCCACGACCCATATGTTTCAACCCCAAACGGCTCCAACATATAGCTCCCAATAAGTTTATTTGACAAAGGCGTTTGAGGTTTTCTCCTCCTACAGCAGCCGCCCCAGCACAGCCCGCTGTGGCACAGGTGTTTTTCAAATTCAATCGTTAAACTTTCATAAGTCGGGTCGGGGAAGTCCTCCCTATAGTTTTTGACTATTTCACCAAAACTCTACGACCATACCTTCAGCTGTTTTTTAAACAGAAAAAATTAAACATTTTAATGACATATAAAACTACTGATCTGCTAAAATAAATGAAAGGTGACCTTGAACAAGAATGACGTACAATAAACCTCTGCGAGTGTTCATATAAATATTTGTTTGCATGCATAACTTAGTCGTATGGATACATGGTTTTGGCGTGAACGAGGCGCGTGTACACCTCCCCTTTATAATTAAGTTTTTTAATTGCGTCTCGCATGTCAACCGAGGAGGTTGCCGGCTGGTTATGGCTCCAGCCAGGACACATAACTTATCTACTATGCGACTACACGGCTGAGCATGTATAGTTTAAGTTTAAAGTGGTTTTATTTAGTTATAAAGTTAGTTTTATACATAATGTAACATAGTATAATTATGTTGTTTAAAGTTCAAAGCCCACATCAAACGTGTCCTTATCAAAAAAGCGTACTATAAGATTAAAGACTACGTCGAAGACAAGAAAGTTTGGCAATAATTCCTTCTGCACATGTGGCTTCCCTGGTACCTCATAAACGGCATCACTATGTAAATTTCTAATAACTGCTCCCAAATAATGGTGTTTAATTTTTATTTTTTATTATTAGATATGGACTTTTACATATCTCTGACATAATTCTTTCATTATTTGACATTATATACCTACAATTTTTAATTAGTTTTTGATTTTACTTTATTAGATTATTTTATATTTTGTAAATGTGAGAACGTCGTAGGCCCTGTGGATTGTAAATTTATAGACAATTGTCTATTTGTTTAACATATGGTACTTGTTGACAGGCCTACACTGTCCTCCCATACCTGTTAACACTGAAATTGGAAAACATTGTAAAAGACATATTTTTAAAAGAGTAACCATGGAGTTTCTTGCCGGCTCTTCTCCATGGGAAACGACCAATTGGAACCGTGCACCTAGAATCTGACGTTTCATAAGTGCCCATGTAGGTCTATGTGAAATAAAATATTTTGATTTGATTTGATTTGATTATGTACCTTTCTGACTGTCTACAGATTTTTGTGGCTAAAGCAAACATTATAATATTTTATTAAGTTAAGGACGGTTAAGGTATGCCTTGGTCGGCGAATACTGCTAATGCGGGAGGGAGTATAGCGGGCGGCCGCTGAAATCAGAGGATTTGGGTGTTTTATGCCACAGTCAAAGAAACGCTTAGATAAGCGTTTCATGAACTGGTTTGTAGTTTGCATTTTAAGGTTGACGTGGATATCTATATTATGGACATAGTAGGGGGCACCCGTGACCTTTCTGAGGTAACTGTTCTGGAGGGTCTGCATCTCATGGAGATGACGTGGGTTAGCGTGCGCAAATACAACGCAAGCATAGGTCATGATGGAACGGATGACTGCAGTATAGATGCGCAGTTTGCATTTAAGTGACAGTTTGCAACGGGCTGTCAGAATAAAGAGACACCTGCAATTTGATCTGGGACTTCATCATCCCAACTTATTTTAGCAAGCCACAACTTTTGTAATAAAACCCTAGCCGTGGTAATGGCTGGTGCCAATAATCCCGTGGGTCCTTAATCTGTGCAATGACTGACAACTCGCACTGCACCACAAACGCCCGAACACACTCACACACACTCGCACAATACAGAACAGCAGCTTATATGGAAATTATACGAAGTTTAATCTTTTAAATATGCCAGAAGACGTCACGCGAACGTGCGAGTAGGTATAATTTTATTGATACCTTGCAATATTTGTCCGAAATATACATACATACAAATCCGAAACATACATATTTTTACCGATGCTTCTCACCACTATAGTTCAAGGTTGGCTTCGGACATGACCACATTTGTTAAAAACTTAAAAACATTTGTTCAGACTAGGGTTGTTCAAATCAACGAATTAACAAGCAACACTACTTGGTTCATTGGTTGCATGTTAAAGGTAAGGAGAATCCCGCTGATACATTATCAAGAGGTGTTCTCTGAAAGGGAGATAACACTAGTTTGTGGTGGTGTGGACCGACCTTTCTTCGTGAACCGACTTCTAGTTGGTTGACAACAAACAGTAATGAAATCTAGTATAATAAGATCAAGATGCTGGAATTAAAATGTTCTAATAATACAAATTTGTTAAGTGCAGAAACTGGTAGTATAATTGATTTTGAAAGGTTTTCTTGTTTTAATCGTTTGCAAAGAACAGTCGCATATCTCTTACGGTACATTTTTAATTTACGTGCATCGCGTGTCGGTCAAGGTCGCAAAACCGGTTTATTGACCGTTAAAGAGATTAATAGTTCATAAGTTGTATGGACACGTTTAGTTCAATCACAATCATTCAGTAAGGTATATCATAACCTTAAAGAAAAGCATTTCAACATTAATTCTAGTAATAAAACATTAGGTTTTAGTATATTTTTAGAGAAGGATAATGGTGCCGATTCTCTTGTCACAAATGCCTCTAAACTAGACTAAAAATCACTAAAATTTGGTTTAATTCTGTCAAATGACGATTTTCCATTCTGAAATTGACTATAGTGACACAACTTAACTATATTTTAGTTTGAAAGCACTAAGATTGCACTGAGTTATTAATTTAGTGAAAATGGCAATTTTGCTATTCTGAATTTTACGTTTTTCACTAAAAATTTGATTGTCTAACTAAATCTGAACATGAATCTGACTATTTTTAATCGCGATTAAAAAGGTGTGGAATAAAATTAGGTGGCGTGGACTAAAATTCACACCAACACCTCGACTTCAGACGTGCAAAAACGATACTGTAACGTTCTTTTTCTTTTTTTGCTCATATCTCGAAAACGGTGTGTCCTATCACAAAAATAATGAAAATTTCGACCCCCTTTGTAACTCCAAAACCACCAAATCTCTACATTTAGATATTTTTATTTTATATTTTCCACACAAAAAGTCAAAACTTCCATATAAAACACGTCGAGACTGCCCGGCCAGGATGCCTCCGGCTCTAACAAAGACGTTGCGAAACCAAAAGAAAAAAAAAAACATGTGGACTCGCGATTGTCAAATTCGATTATAGTTGTGTCAAAATTATTTTTTAATTTAGAGATTATTTTTCGCAGAATAGCTTCAAGATTTTCATAGTAAAAAGTAAGGAATTTTAGTGATAGTTTAGTTAGTTTAGTTCGGTGTACAAGAGAATCGGCACCAATGTAATTCGTGTTGGTGGCAGATTTAGTAATTCCAAATTTGATTACGATAAGAAACACCCAGTGTTGTTGTGTCATAAACATCGGTTTACTTGGATATTGTGTTCATACGAACACAAACGTTTACTTAATGCTGGACCACAGCTTCTCGTGGCTGCCATGTGTGATAGATGGTGGGTGCTGGGAGCACGTAATTTAGCAAGATTAGTGATTCACAGATGTGTAACCTGCATTCGCATGAAAGGAAATACGTTAACTCCACACATGGGTGATCTCCTTGCCGAACGTTTAGAAGCTGGATTTCGATTCATGCAATGTGGTGTTGATTATGCCGGGTCAATATCTAAATTGAATCACAAAGGCAGAGGTTCACAACTAATTAAATGATATAATTGTTTATACGTTTGTTTTGCTACCAGAGCAGTGCACTTAGAATTGGTTAGTTCTTTGTCTACTCAGGATTATCTATTGGCATTCAAACGATTTAAGTCACGACGCGGTAAGCCGTGTCAAGTTTTTTCCGAAAACGGTAGGAATTTTGTTGGAGCTGAAAGAGAGCTCTCAGCTATATTTGAAAAATCTAATGAAATTATAGATTTTGCTTGTAGTAATAATATTAAATTTAGTTTCATTCCGCTTTATGTGCCTTACTTTGGTGCTTTATGGGAAGCAGGAGTGAAGTCGTGTAAGTATCACTTGAGACGTTTCCTAGGGCTCGTAGGTAATGCTAAGTTAACTTATGAAGAGTTAAGTACGGTACTGACATAGGTTGAAGCCTTCCTGAACTCCCGTCCTATGTCACCTATGTCCGCAGATCCACATGATTACCTTCCACTCATACCAGCTCATTTGCTAATCGGCCGGTCGTTGACTGCGCCTGCCAGTGAGGACTTCACGACGACATCTACGCCTGCCTGTCGCTACCATCAGCTGGAACAGCTGCGATAACATTTTTGGGAGCGGTGGTCAAATGGATAAGTCTGAGCTGAAACGCAGAACGAAGTGGGCACACAATAAAGACGACATCGCTAAAGACAATCTTGTTGTGATCAAGGAAGATAATCTGCCACCACTCAAGTGGAGAATGGGTGGGATTGTTCAAAAATATCCCGCTTCCGGTATCCACAAACGAAGCCAACGGATCTTCCAAGGTGGTGGTATCTGTAGCTTTCATGAACTCAACGATTGATAGACGCTTGGGAGCGACATCTGTTGGTCGAGAGGACGTCACGCGAGCGAGCGAGGGAAAAGGAGACGGGAGACGACTCCTTTGCGCGAGTGTTTCGAGACTGTTCCTTTTTAATAAGACGGCAGGATCGTACGCACCGACATAATTGTTAAAATTGTAGCAAAAAAAAATTAACTTAATAAAACATTTTATTGTAAAATATTATTTGAAGCACAATTGAAGAAGCCCCTGCCTGCGCCCTGTCTTCATTGCCAAAACAGAATGGATTTTATTTTTCATTAATTAGTTTATGTTTGTACACTTAGTTTCGTAGTCTCGATGAGGCTAACAAGCTTAACTGTAGCCCATTTCATCTTTTACTTAAAAATTAAAATTAATTTTAATAAAATGAACAAAACTTGTACATATTTAATTGTGCCCAAGAAACAGGTTATGCCTAGTTTGGGACCAACGATACCTCCATATTGTAACTTTCGAATGTTAAAGGATAAGATATCCTCACTTAATGAATATACTTCTAGAATGCTCAGATTCGGACATTGTCTGGCAAAGTTAGAAAACTAATTATCGTGTTTAAAAGCTTGCCGTACAGTGCTGACGCAGTTATCTTACGTATGGTTGTCAATATTAACATATGGCATAACAGTCTGGGGTGGTGCTTCAAAGACAAGTACGATACAGCTGGAGAGGGCGCAGAGAGCCGTTCACAAGATCACCTTTAAACACTATCGTTATAGTACGGCTCAATTGTTCAAAGAATATCAGGTCTTTTGCGTGAGGCCGCTCTTTGTGCTGAACTGTACGTTGTGTAGACATGCTTCTTTACGGTTGTATCTCAATCGCTTGACAAAACGTAGGACCATGGCCGTTTGTCCCATAGAGAGGCACAAATCAAAACTTGCACAACGTCATTCCAGAATCCGATCATACAATTTTGTGAACAAACAATGTAACATCTACAGGTTCAATATTTTTGACTGTAAAGGTCAGTAAATGGATTATGACCCTTAGCTCTAAGAGGTTGAAAAACTTCTCGATATGTAGATTTCACCCAAACAGTTTCTCGTCCGACACATCCTCTTATACACACATATACCTACACAACACAACACTATGCAACAGACACACATACACACACACACACACACACTATCCAAATGGTTTTATTTTATTCTTAAATGATTATTTTTTAATTGTAGGCCTGTAAATCCGTTATTTCAAACACAACAAACTTAAACCGTTTACTTAACCGTTGTTTTTTCAATTAAACCATTTACAGGCACAGTTGAACTGTCAAAGGATTCGGTCATTCAGAAAGATGAAACTAAAATGAGTGCAAGATAATTCAAGTCTTTGAACTTCTTTGAACTTCAAGACCATATCCCTACCAGCACTTTGAATAACTTTTGGCAGAATGAAGGCTATTATTTACTTTGGACACTGAACACAGCACTCTCATGACACCTTATTTATACGTCGAGATGGCGGTAAACGATTATTTCTGCCGCGCGCGGACTCATCTTGCGCGCACTTTAGTTGCACATTCCAAAGAGTAGGCGTAGGTTATAGTGCAATTTAGGTTATAGGTTCCTTTGGAGAAAAACGGCAGTAAACTCCATGGATACTCTTTTACATAATATTGTAGAGAATAGTAAACCCACTATTCGCCAGTTCTTATAAAGACCCGTGTAAGTACCTCATTTAATATGACGAGTCAATAGTCAGTAACAGAGTGGTTTGTTTACTGATAACCTATTACCTCAATGGTGACTGTTTGATAAATTAGTTAATTATGGTCCCTATTCTTTAAGCGAAAAGGACGAGGTTTGTTTATCCTGATATTAGGTCAGTATGGTCATTTGGCAGCTTTTTATTCCTCGTAAGATATGCAGTTGCAGTCATCCTTTAATTTGTAATTTAAGTACCTAGCAGTAACAGTAGCAGATGGCAGTTCCTGGTAGTAGAGTTATTATTTATCTTAGATAAATTATTTACTAGTTGAGCCTACATCGATTCGCCTCAGAATATTAATGTTATTTTCTTTCTGTTTTTTATTCTCCATATTTTACCTTATAAATATCTAGTTGTTCTGCTATTCGGGACGGAGACAAATCCTACAAATCAAAGATTATAAAAATCGGTCCAGCCGTTCTTGAGTTACAAATGGTGTAACTAACCCAATTTTGTTTCATATGTTTGTCGTAGTTATGTCTTAGTTTCGAATCCAAGCAGACCCTTTACTTTGTGTTAATTATTTCATCACCACTGCTTTCAAAACTTCACCGGACACAAACAAAAATCATGAGTAAACCGGCATATCCTAGAACCAAAATAAACAAAACCATTCGAAGACATGTGGCATCCACCAACCTGCACTGAGCCCGCGTGGTAGATTACGGCCCACCACTCCGTCTCATAGAGTGAAGGCCTGTGTCCAAGCAGTGAGAACATTATTAGGTGATTATGCTTAGGTACCTATATGCTAATCTGTGCTTCTTTGGCTCGACTAGGCAAGTTTAGAATATTGGTGTAAGTTATCCCTGTAGATTCGACCTATCAGTCAGGTCAGTCTGTTTGCTACATATTATCACATCACGCTTATTGCAATACTGCAATTGATACGCATTCTTCTATAATTTACCGCAAAAAAAGGAGACCTAAAAGGTTAACATATTGCAGACAGTTTCAGATCTAACCTTTAGCTCCATAATGGTATAGCATGATGATAATCATTTGTTATCATCACGCTATACCTTTATGGAGCTAAGCAGTCTATCACGACATACACAGGATGGATTTTTGAGATGGGGCAGGTACCTAAACTGTTGGCGCCAAAAGAAAACGGTCTTAGCAGTTCTTAACTTTTTTTTACATATTGATCTGCATTAACAGATTTTGAAAAAAGAAAAAAAATGTGGCCACTATCACAACAAAAAAAAAAGTTCAGCTCAACAGTCAATTATGTCATAATACAGGGTGGCATCCACAAACTGTCAACATGGATTCAGTACAGTAAGCGATGAAAAGTGCATAGGCACGTTAAGAGTCGTATTGCTGTGAACTCACGGTACGACTGTATGTGTTTCAACGACACACACCACAAAGATCGCAATTTTTACACGGCACACACTGTCATATCGCGTACTCGCGTCGCTCCGCACGAAACAAAAGTATATTTCCGTCGCTTTTGTTAGACACGCATCATGCGCGAGACCTGGCCGGTTTATGGCATTGCTAAAATTCGAGTTAAACTAATATGAGCTGGTAGCAGTAGGCGCCAAGCGTTGGACAGAGAAGTCGCCGGTTTATGTTCTGATCTCATATGAGGCAGCGCAGTTTTATTGCCAAATTTTTGTTTTGGTTTGAAACAATGTATTCAAAAAAAAAATTGTTTTTATATTTTTGTTGTTTTTACAATAAAGGGTTAAAAATAAAAATTAATGCTTTAGAAGTGATAACACAAATTAAAACATTTTTATTTGTTTTAATATTTTACATAAAGATAACCGCTACGATTATTTATAATAACTTCTTCAGCCAAATAGGATGTGCAATACTATGTCAAGGAACTTAGAAGCAATTTGTTTTATTTAAACATGTGAGATGTTAAAAAAAATTAATAAGTAGATTTATTTCAGCATAAACAATTAAGCTTCGATCATGAATTTTTAAAATAAGTGATTTTATTAAGTGATTTTGTATGTCAGTTTGTGTTTTATTTGGCATTAGTGAATATAGGTAACATATTGAGGATAGCTTAAGTTTTCATTTTCATTTTCGTTCTGTGAAAAGATGATTGAAACTAAACCTCAATTTGTATAATTAAATATACAGGATAAACTATTCCGGAACTTAAACGTTCTTGTTTATTACGTTATTGTTTGCAGGGCTTCGGTGATGCAACCTCTTTAGCGCGGAGTAGGTACACGGCGAACAGTGATGTTTTTAATTAATTCAGCAAAATGTCCGGTTGGTATGAAACCATTTGTTGCATATTCATTCAGCTTGTGTGGGCTTATTTAAATAAGCATCCACTTCATAAATAAGCGCTCCAACTGTCTAGAATTCCTTCTTCCTCACATCTCTTAACCCACAGACTCACAGTATTTGTCTATAACAAAGAATGTGATGCTATTAGACATCTATTAGCAAAATTTATATTTATAAAATTTTACTCGTCATTCACTATTTCAAACAAATAACAATATAAATTTAGTTAAATAAGAAATATTTAAATGATAACACTCACGCTTAGTCCGGTTTCAATATATATTTGTGTTATCACATCATTTACATCCTCTTTTACGCAGCGCAACAATATTTGCCAATGCTTTAATATTTGCACAACACCGCTAATTAACAGATTTAAACTTTCGTCACTAACCAATAACGTTCAATTAGGTGAATAGTCGTAACGAATTGCATCTCATCAGAAATCGAAATAATTTACTCAGTTTTCTGTGGCCTACCTACTAAAATGTATTATTTATGGAAACAAGATGAACGAGATAAGTATCGAATGATTATCTAACCACTTCAAGTAATTTAATTAAAACAAACAAAAATTGATCATTTTAGGTATTATTAATAACATATCAAAAACTTGAAATAACATCACGCAGGCGCAGATGAGATTCGAACTCAAGGCTCGCCATAATCGCTGCGCTGCTACCCAAGCACGGTAACGACTAAGCTAGCATGCCTTAAGTTAGTTGAAATTATGAACTACTATCAATTACAGACCAAGTGAGTGCGTGTGCGTGTCTATAGTATAGAAACAACTTATAGAAGAAGGTCTTAAGTGAAACCGAAGCGTCAATCTATTGCTTTGTGAGATTGCTTTACTGCGAGGCAGCTCTTCGTCCTAAAACGGTTATGAAACAGCATGCCCTAACAACTTTAAAACTAGAAAGAATCAGAAACAAACGTCTCAAACATATAGCCTGTTCTTCATCGTCATTCAAAACTAATTTTGCACATCGGTTTTTCTGCTAACAGGGTTCAAATTTGTACAATAAGGTAAATCGAGCCTTAGCGATATATCCATATAATGTAAGTGTTGATTTCGGACTGGTTAAAAAAGGACATGGCCAAAAATTGTATTTTAAATACTAATCTTTCCGAAACAAAATTAAAAAGAGCTATATTGCTCAGCAGTAGTAGACAAAATTTATAAAGGTTTGAAAAAGTTGTTTTTTTACACTACGGCTAAGGAATTTTATGTAGATTAATGTATATATATCTGTGAGCAGCTTTTTTATAAGGAAATAAATCTATAGTTTGTAACTATGTATTTATGTAGCACAAAAAGTAAAATATCTATAGTAGCATTTTCTGTATAGGGAAAATAACAAAACAAAGAACCATTTTCATCATTTAATGTTATCAAAACTCAGGCGAGAGGGCTCAATTCTGAAATGTTGTGTCGTCTGGCACGGATAACTCATCTTCCACAGCCATAACAATCATTGGTATGGTCAAGTATTGGTCTTTCCCTTGAATTGGTTCCAACGCATCTTGTAATATTGTCATAGCAGGCAACACAGACACAGCTGTTAGGTGATAACTGTAAAGATAAAATAAGAACCTATTAGTCTAAGATTTGACAACGACGTCAGAATACGGGGTAAATAATACTTCTCGTAAGTATTTTAGTAGAAGGTACTTATTTAAACTAGGTCTTACCTCAATAAAGTTAACTATTCCATTAAAAGAACAGTCACATCAAGGGGTAGTGATGATATTAGATACATGCCGCCTGATTCGTTCTCTAATTAAGATACCACAGTTAACACACGCCTGTAAAATGTCCATTCTCCTTAAGTATGTATTACACAGTTTACTATAATATGATTAGTGGAGCACTAGTAAGGCGCTGCGACACTAAAAAATATAAACGTGTTAGCGAAAACAATGAAACATAAACACAATTCGAACTAGAAAACCGGCGCAAAAGTCGAAGAGGGATTATGATATTGACAATTGACATTTGTCGGCGGTGTTGCCAGTAATAACGTGAAATTATCCTATCCGTAACTGCACAAATATATGTAAATTCAGTCATAGATGGTTCAATTTATAGACAAGAAAACATAAAAAAGTACATTTAGGAAACGAATAATTTAGGAGTATATTTTAGACCCCCTAAGCGTTTATTTGAAATGCCTTCACACGAATGTTCTACAATTTATTTTTCTTCCGTACGCCTGTGTCGATACTTTAGCTGCGTCGATGCTTAGGCTTCAGGATGTTCGTTGGGTTCAGCTTCACGATGGGAACTCGGCCTTTTGTGGTCTCGATGATCACGCCACGTGCAGACTCAACGAACCGATTTTTTGGAAATTTAGATTTTCTGTCCTGTCACAGTCGCCAATTTTTATGTCTATTACGACATAAAGGATGAATTTTTGGTGATTTGTTTTCTTCAATAATACGATGAAATTTTGGAAATAACTTTAATTTGATTTTACAGTTAACAGAAAATATATCGACCGCTCGTTCGGTTAGCAAGTTGCGAAGTGAAGTATAAAAAAGTTATTCACGCACACCGCCACGAAATTACGCCTGACCGAACTCTCTAGGCAATAGGTTTTCCTGGCACATGCTGCTAACCATAAACGTTCAGAGCGAGCCTAAACAGAGCATGCATAGGACGAGCTTGAGCGTTGCGTAAAACGTCGTAACTCCCCACCAATCACGCTACCCGAACTCAGACAAGCACTGGTGGAGGAATGGGAAGCCATTACTCAGAACCGGCTCCGAAATTTTGGTGTTCAGCATGCCGAATCGCCTGGAAGCTGCAAGAAGATCTCGGGGAGGCAATACGAAGCATTAAAATTATGCATGTAATGAAAAAAAGCAAAAAAATAAACTTACAAATTTTTTTTTTAAGTTTCAGAAAATAATGTCTTACTTTAGTTTTATTTTTATTTTGAGAATAAGAATGAAGGTACAGATAAGTTTCAATTTATTCATTTTTTGTATCATTAAATGCCCAATCGTTTCATTATGATAGCATACGCAGTTCGGGAGATATTCGGACTTTTGTAACTGACCCGTTATTTTTGGGACCGAGTGTATATAGTGAACATAATGTAAAGATTTTATATTTTTGAAAGTAAGGTTCACAACTCTGAGTGGTTTCAAGTTTGAATCACATCGACCGAATGCAACGCTTTTGAGTTTTAAATATAAGTTCCCGCTCAGTCGAGTTACCTCAAAAAATATCGGCCGATTTTAAAATGGACTCCACCAGACCGTAGTATGCGGTGAGCAAAGCATTTTCACTAATTACAGCTATCAGGTTGTTAAGAGCATAATTATGCTGAGGTACTTATTTTCTTACTGATGGTCTCTATATGGGCCTACTATTTGTTCCTTTCTACCGCTTTCTATTTGTTCCTTTCCTATCGCGGTACGCGTTTTTATTCCGCCGCGATTTTTTACGTCAGTGCGAACGCAGGCTAAAAGTGTTTCCCTGAAAATAGACCCAAATAAAGATAAATTGAATCATCAAATGATAATGTAAAAAAGGAAATGTCAAATTTAAAATATAAAAAAATTGAATGAGAAATGATTTTATTTCTGTAAGCAGGTTTGTACAAACAATATTAAACGTCAATCATATTTTAAAAACTAGCTGAGATCGGCGTTTCCTGTCTGACTACTCTGAGAAGAAAGGCCGAAACAAACTCAGGGGTCACAGGCTGCGGCGATCTCTCGCGTCCGGCCCTGGTTCATGCCATGGTACGTATTGAGAGGGAAAGGAAAGCCGTCACCTCCTTCTGCGAAGCAGTAATGCTCGCGAAGGAGGAGGCGGAGCGCGTGAGGGAGAGAGCCTTGCGCCCTCACGCCACCCCTAGTCGCCGTAGGAGATGCCCCGGGCGTCAGGAGTCGCCTGAGTCCCGGCCACCGTAGGCGCGGGCTTGCGGATGGCGAGCAATGAGATAGCTCGCCGTCTGGTAAGGACCAGGCCCGGGTCGACGGCGCGTCGTGTTCCACGTGCGCCTCAAAGAGATGTCAGCAAAAAATGACAGGGTCCGATAGGGCCGACGCCTCAGGGTTGCGGGAAATTCGAAAGAGATAATTGTGGCTCTGGCACAGGCAACTGAAGGAACACGATCCCCGGTCGATCCCGATCCACCCATAGCGGAAGAAGAAGAGAAGAAGAATTGATGATTTTCCTCCCAAAAAAAAAGGGGTCACAGTCTCTTTTAAAGTCCAGACATAATCTTGGTCAGATCGTGTGATTGGTGAGTGTCTGAGATGATATTTTGAGGAAAGAACCACACAGATTGAGTGGACCTGTCCATTCCAGACTAACTGATATTTTTGTACTGAAGTGTTTCTATATAAAACCAAGTCAAGTTAGTTTCACCATTTATAAAAAAAAAATATGATCTGCATTTTGTTGGATTTACCTCCACTCCAAAAATCCAAATTAAATATGCAAAATGTAAATTTAACAAAACAAAGTTTTTGCTTTATGTCATTATTGTTTTTTTCCATTTCTATTTTGTCACAAAAAATATATTGTGAACGACTTCCACGTGCATAATCAGTATTCTGTGAGGTGGAGCATGGCAGTTACGTTAAATGAATGTACCAGAATCCTGACTTTCTTGGAACTTGGGCGGAGCCAGCGTGATACAGCAAGAAACATTGGTGTATCTTTGTCGACTGTTCAGCGGGTAGTCCAGCGGTACCGAGAGACCGGATCGCACCTTTGGAGACCAGGAAATGGCAGGCCAAGATGCACAACGGCCAGGGATGACAGATACCTGGTGGCTACAATGCTCCGAAATCGTTTTCAAACTGCAGTTGGTTGGCAATTTAAGCGCAGGAGCCGTCTTGCTGAGGCAAACTTGAAACCATTACGGCCCGCAAATGGCCCCAATGGCACCATCAAATTGCAAGACAGAGATACGTGCGCGAGCACCAACACTAGACACTGGACGATTGGTCTAGGGCACAAGCATTATGGTAGGCAGTTGGTGTGCAGAAGACCAGGGGAACGCTTCCATCAAGACTGTGTGGAGGAAAAAGTGGCAAACGGCGGAGGCTCAGTACTTGTTTGGGCCGAGGCCCGCACCGAGACCGTGCTAATTCAAAATGGCACTCTGAATGCAGAGAGGTACGTGGCGGAGATCGTGAATGTGCATGTGGGACCTACATGGCGAGGATGGACCGGGATGGCATATTAATGCATGATAATGCGCGTCCCCATACCGCCGGAATTGTAAATGAATAACTTGGAGAGGTCGGTATCGAACTGATGCAATGGCCAGCGCGAAGCCCTGATTTAAACCCCATAGAGCATGTCTATTACGACATGAATTGAATTTTTGGTGATTTGTTTTCTTCAATAATACGATGAAATTTTGGAAATAACTTTAATTTGATTTTACAGTTAACAGAAAATATATCGACCGCTCGTTCGGTTAGCAAGTTGCGAAGTGAAGTATAAAAAAGTTATTCACGCACACCGCCACGAAATTACGCCTGACCGAACTCTCTAGGCAATAGGTTTTCCTGGCACATGCTGCTAACCATAAACGTTCAGAGCGAGCCTAAACATCCTCCCACCCGTTGAAAGGCTTGTCTTTCAACAATAAATCTTCAGCAGTGGGTAGCGGACACAGTTTGATAATGGGCCGACGTAGAATGCCTCTAGTGGTTTTCAAATCAGCCACTCTGGAAACTCCATCCGAGCCAGGGAATAATCTAGTAACCCTTCCAAGGCGCCAACACAATGGAGGTACATGTTCTTCATGGATTAGCACGAGGTCTCCAATATTTAGGGATTTCGCGTTCGTCTTCCACTTCAGTCGTTGTTGTAGCTCGTGTATATATTCACGCTGCCAGCGTGACCAGAAATGCTGATGAATTTGCTGCAGTCGAGTGTATCGTTGCAGGTGACTTTCTTTCAAGTTTTCTAAGCTTGGTTCAGGCAGTGCCATCAGTGGTGTTCCAATAAGGAAGTGCCCTGGGGACAAGGGGAGGTAGTCATCAGGAGACGAGGACAAAGGACACAAGGGGCGACTGTTCAAAACGGCCTCCACTTGTGCGAAAAGTGTAGATATTTCTTCGAAGGTAATATGGGACTCTTTTTTTATGAAAATTTGCAGATTTTACTCCGGCTTCCCAGATGCCGCCAAAGTGAGGAGCGTGAGCAGGCGAGAACACAAATTTTATATTTTCATGAGTTGCAAATTCAGCTAAGTCCCTATTATGTAATTTAAGAAAAGCCCCTATATCCTTAGCAGCAGCCACAAAGTTACCCCCGCTTTCACAAAATATTTCCTTGGGTTTGCCACGACGGGCAATAAATCTGCGTAATGTCATTATAAATGCGTCCTTAGTAAGGTCACAGACCGCTTCCAAATGAACACACTTATAACGCAAGCACACAAATATGCAAAGGTAACATTTGTTCACCCCTGCACCTTTACCTTTACGATTAATTATGTCATAAGGCCCAGCAAAATCTATGCCCACTGTATTGAATGGAAAATCTGCGCTCACACGTTGTGATGGCAAATCACCCATTTTAGGACAAAAAGTTTTGCCTCGGACACGACAACATCGAACACAATTATGAACTGTGCGCCGAGCTAGCCTTCTGCCGTTTAACGGCCATACTGATTCCCTTATCATTGATAACAACAGCTGCGGGCCAGCATGCATGTGCCGTAAATGTTCTCTTTCAAATAAAAGTTTGGTCAAATGGTGGGATGAATCAAGTAGTACTGGATGTTTTTTATCAAAACTATATGGTAAAGCACTTATTCGTCCTCCAACTCTAATTAAATTATTGTTATCTGAAAACGGTGACAAAGATAGTATTTTAGATTTAGCATTTACAGGTAAGTTTTTAGATAACGCCTTGTATTCAATAGGAAAACATTTTAACTGAGCAACACGACATAGATAATGAAATGAGTCATCTAACTCATTAGCGCTGAGAGATAAAACCTGTTTGTTGTGAACATTACGAATGTTATAACAAAATCTTTTTACCCATGCGATTATTCTTATCATTCAGATACAATTGTTTAAAAGTGTTTACGTTATAGCTAAATATAATCTTTTAGTACCTACAAAAGTAAAAATGACAATAAATAAGTACCTACTAAAATTCTGGACTTATCGCTAAAAACAAATATTAAAACAGCTGTGTGCATATGTGGAGTCCTCGCTGCGATATGGACTACTGGATGGGTAAATAGTACCGAACATAACCATAATACTTTGTGCGAAGGTTGATTTTTACTAACACTAGACAATAAGTTATTTTTTGTATGATACTAACACTATATGGATATTTGTGTCCGAAATAAAGTTATTCTATTCTATTCTATTCTATAACAGAGCATTTATTGCTCTAAAGAAATGTATTCGAGCTATTAAGGGCATTCCATCGGACACAATATCTTGTCGACTGTCGACCGTTGTTGTTAGTGGTTTTAATTTAACTCAGACAACCTTATTTCTGTCTTGGCAAAGTAGACATCTGATAGCTATTTTGATAGCATATAATATTAATGAGGTTATAGATACGAGTAATACAACAAATTGTAGTATTAGTGACGAGTCTGTGTTGCCTAGATACAAACAACATAGTGATTAATTATGATTCATCATGTTGTACGAAGGAGGATCCAATCATAATCCCAACATCTTTGGAGGGCACTACCAGTCAGATAGGGTATACTTTTCCCGCTGGAACCCAAACCGATTTTAGACTCTTCAGTTGTAGTTGTGGGGGTCACTCCGGATAATTATTTAAACTAGTCAGTAAGACAACAGAAGTTACCCCCCCGTCAAATAACCAATTATTATTAGAATAATAATAAGGTATCTTCTGGCAATTTAACATTAGAAAATATAAAAAAATCCAAAGGGATTGCATCATACTTAAAAATTAAATTATTGGAAATAGAATTGATGTCATTCGTTTAACAGAACATTGGTTAAAAGATCATCAAGCAAAGTCAATTAATTATGCAAATTATTGTGAAGTAAGCCATTTCATCCGAAAACGTATGATACATGGCGGGTTATTACTATTAGTTAAAAATTCAATTAAATCGAAAAAACTAAAAGTCATCATCGGACTGTCTGTTGAGCTCGCCATTGAATTGTCCTGTGTTGAGCTTGATCAGCATGTCATAGTTTGCGTATACAGACCTCAAAGTTACCAGAATCTGTATTGAAACCTGTATTTGATTCTGTAATGGAAGATGTGTTAAAGAAACTTAGTGTTTGTAGTAAGTCAATAATAATGTGTGGAGACTTTAATATTAATATAATCTGCCTGCATTCGAGTAAAAAACTCGAATGCAGTCAGATTATTAAGTCTATTAATGTCATTTGATATGTCAAATGTTTTAGATTGAACCAACCCGAGTGACAGCTTCTTCTGCTACTTGCATAGATATTATTTTTTGTAATTGTGATTACTGACACAAACAAATAGTAAATAAGTAGCCGATTTGAGATCACAGTGGATAATTTTTTTTTCTCATGTACGCCTTTACAAAAAACTCAAATAAGGTTTAGGGAAATTACATGTAAAAATTTAGAGAAATTTAATGATTCTTTGACTATTAATAATATAAACAGAATTAAATAGTACATGTGACCCAAATGAGTTCTACGCCGAAGTTCCACTAAAGTCTAAAAGTATTAATACAAAGTTTTTATTTAGTGATTTAATTACTTCTGGCATTCGTAAAAGTAGAGCAAATCTGTTAGAACTTTATGGCCTAAAGCAACATGTGACTCATACAAGCTTTCATCAGTATGTTGCAAGATATTCAAAAAACTTTTAAAAGTGTGTGCAAAATGTGCTCTTTGTATTAGCAATAAAATAAAATCAACTGATTATAAAATAAAACTACATGGCGAATAATAAATAATGAAACAGGTAGGAAAAAACAGCGTAATATTGAATTTAATTTAGAGACTGCACTTGGCCCCATCAACTCAAATGCTAGATATAGCTCAGGACTTTGAAAATATTTTTGTTAATATTCTACTTAATACTACAGAAGCTTTTAAATTTCTCATCCGGGCTTTCTGCTGCCTTACTTAAAAATTATATAAAAGCATGCCTTTTGGAGTTCAGGTTTCAGCATACAAACCCCCAAAGTGTTATAAAAGCTTTTAAAAATCTTAAAATTAAATCAACAGGAGATCTCTGGGGAATATCTATAAAACTCTGTAGATTAACACCAGTGTAGACCAAGGAGTCTTTCCGGATCTTATGAAACACAGTAAAATAATCCTATTGTTCAAATCCGGTGATAGTAAAGAAATCAATAATTATAGGCCTGTGGCAATTCTGCCAGTTCTCAGTAGGGTGTTTGAAAAGTTTATGCTCAATCAAATGTTACGTCACTTTTATAAAAACTCCATCTTTCATGAACATCAGTACGGTTTCGCTAAAGGGCGTAGTACCACTGATGCCGGTTTCACCCTAATAAAGAACATTTTAACGCCTGGGAGGAATCACAAGATGCCATTCGAATCTTTTGCGACCTCTCTAAAGCGATCGATTGCGTAAACCATGAGACACTTTTGCTGAAACTAGAGCATAATGGGATTAGGAATGCAACTCTTGATTTGCTTAGTTCATACCTGAAAGATAGAAAGGTTATAGTATAAATAAACGGCATAAACTCATTAGGGACTGAAATGATAATGGGCGTTCCTCAAGGTTCGATATTGGGTCCATTCCTCTTTTTAGTTTACATTAATTACTAACCCCAGTTACTTCAAAATCAACCGAAGATTATTATAAAATGAAATATTTTAAAACTGGTGACCTCGCCGATAGCGGTAACTATAGGCCTATTTCACTAGCTACTGTGATTTCAAAGGTATTTGACAGCATGCTTAATGCACAATTAAATAGTAGGATTATTATTCATGATAACCAGGTTGGATTCAGAGCTGGTTTATCAACATTCAGTGCGGTGTTGTGTCTTAAGCATGCTGTGTCACACTATGCGCGGTGCGGGACGCCTATTTATGCTTGCTTCCTGGACCTCTCAAAGGCATTTGATCTGGTTTCCTATGATGTGTTGTGGAGTAAATTAGAGCGGGTAAATTTACCCACAGAACTAGTTAACATTTTAAAGTTTTGGTATGAAAACACTGTACGATGGGCTGGGGCGTTTTTTCGTCCTTACGGGTTGGAGTGTGGGGTGAGGCAGGGTGGATTGAGCTCACCAACGCTGTTCAACCTTTATATGAACGAGCTGATTGGCGGGCTCAGCAGTACCAGGATCGGATGTTATATAGGGTTGAGAAAATTGGTAGCTCAATGTGAAGCGTTTGCTAAAATCCATGGCTTGGCATACAACACCAAGAAGTCGGAGGTCATGGTCTTAGAGGTACCACCTGTAATACTTTATGGTACACCTTTGCTGAGAGTCTACAGATTTAAGTATCTTGGTCATATATTGACTCCCAACCTCAAAGACGATGATGACATTGAACGGGAACGGAGGGCATTATCGGTTAGAGCGAACATGCTGGCTCGCAGGTTTGCACGATGCTCTCTTCCCGTTAAAATCATGCTCTTTCGAGCCTACTGTACTGCTTTTTACACGTGCAGCCTGTGGGCTAGTTAAACGCGAAAATCATACAGTGCTCTCCGCGTTCAATACAACAATGCCTTTAGGATACTAGTGGGTCTGCCCCGTTTCTGTAGTGCGTCAGGGATATTTGCGGATGCGCATGTAGATTGCTTTTAAACAACAATGCGTAAAAGGTGTGCTTCTCTGGTGCGCAGGGTGTGGGACAGCTCCAACAGTGTCTTAAGCATGGTTGCAAGTCGATGGGACTGTTTATACGTGGGTCACTGTTGTGCAGTCTCTCATGGGTTGTCGCAACAGTGACCAACCGTTCCCCTTGTTTTTTATTTTTATTTTCCTTGTTTTTGTTTAGTGTCTGTGCTTACTAACATAGTCGTAGGTTTTTACTCTTATAATACTGTTGAGTCTTGATTACTCAAATAAAGAAAATTCTATATTCTATAGGCTTTTCTCTAGCAATCCAAACAGTATATCATCATCATCTGCGTAGCCTTTTGCCCAACTACGTTGGGGTCAGCTTCTAGTCTGACCGGATGCAGGTGAATACCAGTATCTTACATGGAGCGACTGCCTATGTGACCTCCACAACCCAGAGACTGGGTAATACGATACTACTTGGTGAGGAAAGGAACGTGTTTTTAAACCTTATAAACAATGTATTAGATCGATGTACAATATATCCCAAAAAAAACATGCAGAACACGTTTTAAAACATTTAAAATATTGACTTCCTAGTGTATATAAAAACAAAAATCAAAATTATTTAAATTGTTCACAAGGTTCAGACACAAAGACTAGCTGCACATCAAAGCCAGTTGAATAAAGCTTTTGCACAAAAGCTTTTTTTGTATGGGCCCACGTATCTTTAATAATCTTCCTCGATTCTTCAGAACTATGAGCAACATAAATACCTACCTTAAAAAGACTACACAACTAATGCTTAAGTTAATGTTACTATTATAACATAATTCCTAGATGACAATACATTGAATCAGCCAGTTTATTACAACAAAGCAATGGAGACACAATCATGAATTTACAAACTAGGTACTCATAAACTAAGCTTGTAGCATGACTAATTTGTAATTGACCAAAATATTATACTAACTTAATCTGAATGTATTGAATCACAATTTGATGTATTGTATTTTAACTCTGTTTTGAATTTTGTGCGCCTTAACGGCGGGACAAAGCAAACTTACCTGTAACTAACACAACATCTTATGAACCTATCGCCGTCCCCGGAAAACAAAATGATAACTGCCATTATCTTAGTATTAGTGTTATGTCATTTTTGGGATCAGTGGGTGGTAACACATCTGCTCAATTTTTTGTAATATTTTTACAGTTATTTTACGAAGTTACAAAATTTTACAATAGTATTCAAAGATTTAACACGGGCCTTAAATTACGAGAATAAAGTGTTAATATAATATTATCTAAATGTATTCGTACTTGTTACTATGAAAACCAGTCATAGAATTATGTTCTCGTGAAAAATATTCGACGAGATAATAAAAAATGCGGATATCGTTTTATTCTTGTTCATAACCAACCAATAGCTTCGTATAAAGATGTGTTAGTATAACGACTTTTACGGTTTTGAACAGTAAAGACTTAATGTCATCAATACTTTGGTAAAGGACATGGATTTTTTTTGGCCCAGCACATTTTATTTCTCCGCATAACTCGGTGGGAAAATATCAATTTTAAATATAATAATAAAAATAATAATATCGATGTTAATAATATTAACATCTCCATCATCGTATCGATGGAGCCAGGGTACTCATAGGCAAACTATACTGTTTTAGGGAGGGCAATACAAGACCATGAGTGATGCGCTTTGTGAGGCAGGCATTTTCGGGGACTGAAATAAGCCCTCGAGAATACATGTCCCGTGTCACAGAGCGCATCGACTTCCTGAAGCAGAAAGTTTGTGCATGGGCGAGCCGTATTCGGCGGTACAAGCGGCGGGTTGATCGATACACGCAGAATCGCAACGCGTGTGCCGCCCGGATGATGCCGCCACAAGTGCATTCTGGCGAGCATCTGGTCAGTACCCGTCTATCACACTGAGGCTGACTGGATGCAGGATGTCGAGCGAGTGTGTGAAACTATACCAGAAATGGAAACAGTCCTAATTACGCCATCAGACGTTGCCAGAGGCGTCCGTCCGTTACCGAATTGGAAATCGCCAGGGCCGGATGGATTGCACAACTTTTGGTTGAAATGGCTAATTAGTTCGCATACTAACCTGGCATCTCAGTTCCAGTCAGCCTTAGAGTCTGGGTCGCTACCGCAGTTTCTATCAACAGGCGTTACCCACCTGCTCCATAAGTCAGGTAGTCCCACGGAACCCAAGAATTATAGACCGATCACGTGTTTGTCGACGATCTATAAACTTCTTCTATCGTATATGTAGTAGCATTTATTTTTATTATCCTGCGTCGCTAGGTGAAAGGCAAGATAGATATTCATACAAATGTCCACAGGACACAAGCAAACATAACATTATGCTTGTATTCTCTGATGGGTAAGGCAGACGTTTAGGTATAGAACACCCATTCAGCACATGTAGCTTCCCTGGAACCTCATAAACGGCATCACTATGTAAATTTCTGTTGACTGGTCACAAATTAAGGTGTTTTATTTTTATTATTAAATATTTATTTTTAACATACTTCTTTGACATAATATTCTCTTTATTTGACAATTTTTACCTGCAATTCTAATTTCTCTCTGTCTGTCTTTATTAATGCCCTTTCTTTGTACAGGATGTTAATTCAGATTTGTTACAGTTGTAATAGCATTCATGTCATTTGGTTTAAATAGGTTCTAAATTGTTTTATTTGTTTCTAATAACAGATTATTTTATATTTTGTGAATTTGAGAACGTAGTAGGCCTTGTAGACTGTAGATTTGTAGATCATTGTCTGTTTATTAACATGCCTACAATGGCCTCCCCATACCTTTTGACACTGTAATTTGAAAACATTTTAATAGTCAATTATTGGTAAAAGAGTAAACATGGAGTTTCTTGCCGGCTTTTCTCCATAGGAAACGACCAATTGGAACCGTGCACCTAGCTTCTGATGTTTAATTATGTGCCCATGTAGGTTAATGTGAAATAAAATATTTTGATTTTACTGCTACTAAGAATTACCCAACCTCAATGAAATTTTGCCCGACTTCGGAATTGAACCAGGACCCCGCAGTCAGCAGTCGCGCTCGCGAAATAAAATGGCAATAATGTTAAAACATGAAATTATAAAAGGTATGTGAACCGTCCAGGTTGGTGTATAATTTTATTTGTACTTTTATTACAAAAATATAATAAGTACTTATGTGCACAGATTACATCCAGTTTCTACTACAATGTAAACCAAAGCAACATGGATACCTCATCTAGTTTAAAAAAATATGCTTGACGTGTTAAAGTGTTTGTAGAAACCTACCTACAGAGTTTTTATTTATCATTTATCATGAGATAGAGAAGTAATAGTGCGCAGTACAAGTACTGCTGAATTAGTAAAATCCGTTAATTTTTCCACTAGTCATGCAATGTGGCTCGTGCAACCCTGAAGGCGCCGGAACGTGTACTTAGCTTCGCTTTGTGTGACAAAGTAGGAGGGATCTTGCAAACAGAAAATGCTGGCAAACACAAAAATTAAATGTAATGGTTTCGAAAAGTTAATAATAATTTGGAAAATAATACATCACTACCATTTATAAAATTAAGGAGCTATTTTATCATAACATAACAAAACATCACGCTTGTTATCCCAGAAGGGTTAGGCAGAGGTGTAAACCCACATTTCGCCTGTTATGTTCAGTCCCATGTAATAGGGGGCGAGCCTATTGCCATCAACCGGGCGCAAATCCAGACTCCGGGGTGCTACTGAGAAGTTCTAGATAGAAAAACCCAATAACACTTTGCCCGACTGATTTTGATTTGATTTTGATTGAGGCAAACAATTTAAAGGAGGAGGCAATTTTATCATTAGGTGTAATATGTAGTGTTTTGTTTGTTTGTAAATAAAACGTTTACCGAGTTACAAAGCAGCAACTATTAATAGGTGGTACATAAGTGGACATTATCTTGACATTTAGCTAAGTCATTGTTTGCATTCAAGGGGGTTCCCACGTCACATAGGCACGACAGTAATCAGACCGAGAAAAGTCGGCGAGATTAGAATGTATGACATAACATTACAGCCAGGAGCACTACTATGTACCATCAACTCAGCCGAAAGACAAATGCCTCCCCCAAGCACTGCCACTTCGACCAGTTCTGTGCTTCCCTGACTTTGACCAGCGGCTTCTTGCGGCTGTCACAAGGTCATCGGTCCATCTTGTGGGAGGCCTTCCAACGCTACGTCTTCCGGTACGCGGTCGCCACTGAATCTTTCGGCCCTGTTGGCCATCTGTTCTGAGAGAAAAGTGCCCTGCCCACTGCCACTTCAGTTTGGCATTTCTTCGAGCTATGTCGGTTACCTTTTTCTCCCGCGGATATAATATGTCTAAGCAATTGTGTAGTGGAATAACGATTGAAACTTTGGTAGATAGGTACTATCCACCTATTTCATAATGGAATGGGTTCCAAAATACTATGTTGCAACAACGTAATAATACAATCGATATGGTAGTAGAAAAACACTCTCAAAAGATGCTCAGTATATTCACATGTTAGTGCTCGCGATTATGATCTGTTGAACCCTTTTATTAGGGACAAATGTCGACCGACTTCACACAACATGTCTGGCGACATGAGTTTTTCCTTCCTCAAAGGCTAGTCCAGATGGTATCCTGCATTTTGTTTCATCATATTTTTAATCCTTAGGTAACGTCTGTAATTTAAAGGCGTGGAGGCCACTGAGAGCACTGCGGTTTCGTCACAACCAGCTAGCACGCCGGCCGCATGCGCTCACGCATTGGTAGGGATGGCTACTAGTATCGATCGAACGTCGGCTCCCGCTGCATTGTACCAGCGGCATTGTTACAGAAAAATAATGGCGGTATGAGTACAAATAATCTCAACACGGAATGGACTGTGGTGCAGAGGAAATCGTCTAAACGGTATAAACTGATTGGTCAGAAAGGATGTGCGGCCACTTCCCCGAATGGTAAATTCAAAGCAGCGGATGTTAAAGTGCCTTTGTTTATCTCTAATGTAAGTACTGAAACGAGTGAACAGGACATAATTAGCTACATAAAAGAGAAAACCAGTGAGAGTGTTACCTTAAAAATGATTAATATGAAAGTAACGAAGAAATACAATGCTTATGAACTGTTGTTTCTAAAAACAAACTGGACCTGTTTTTGAACGACCAATTGTGGCCAGATGGCATAACTTTTAGGCGTTTCGTACGTTTTACGTACCGAAAACAGACGAAAGTTTAGGTTTAAGTTTTATTATTAGTATAGACTTTTTATTATGTATAGTACGCAAAACAAATATTGCAAGTTTACCAGTTTTAACTGTAAATCATTGAAACGCTCAATAGATAGTGTTAGGGATGTTTGCGAGATGTCAGACATTGTAGCCCTCCAAGAGACGTGGCTTATCCCCCATGATATTCCTTTCTTAGGTACTATAAGTGACAATTTTGAGTATACGGGTAAGTCAGCTTTTGACACATCCGCAGGTCTGCTAGTAGGAAGACCTTATGGGGGAGTGGCCATCCTCTGGAGAAGATGAAGTCATTTTTGAAGATGTATCAATAGTAACATGCACAAGCTCTCGTTTAGCTGCTATCAGAGCTATAATAGGTGATCGTTCTATTATAGTGATATCGGTGTGTATGCCCAACTGATTCGACCGATAACTTTCCTATTTTTACAGATGTTCTAGGTGAGATTGGTGCCATAGTGGCAAGCTTAGATATTGAGAGTGTTTTTGTACTAGGAGATTTTAATGCGCATCCCTACGAATTGTTTATTAGGCAATTAAATAATTTCTTTGATGACCATTCTTGGGTTTGTGCCGATGTATAAAAATTGGGTTCCGGGACAGATAATTACACTTTTGTAAGCGAAGCTCACGGATGTAGAAGGTGGCTAGAGCACTGTGTTGTGTTTTTTTTCTGCTTGGCAGACATTTATTAAAGTGGGTATAGAGGAAGACGTATATATGTCGGATCACTTACCGATATACATTGAGTGTGACTTGAATATAGTGAGGCCTAAAATAGTAACGCATAATGCGCCGCGCTCTAGGGTTATATGGGGGGAAAGGGACGGATCTCCGGTCAAACGTTATCATGATTTGTGTACCAATAGGTTGCGTAACATTGATTTTCCCAAAGAGTTTGCGGAGTGTAGTTATGGGTCTTGCAGCTCGGTAGCACACAAAGGTATATTAGATAATCTGTTCATGGATATTACAGGTATTTTATGTAATGCTGCGGAGTTAACCATTACTGCGGGAGAGTGCAGGCCAAGGAGAGGCAGTGTTGTGTGGATGGAACAGTAATGTACGCGACGCTCACCGGGAGGCCAGGCACAAGTTCAAATTATGGGTAGCACATAAGAGGCAGACGAAATGACCGAGTCGCGTAAAGTATTTAAGGGGCGCCTGAAATGGTGTCAAAAGAACAAAGACCAAATCAAAATGGACATCATAGCAAAGCAAAGAACCACAAATAATTTTGGTGAATTTTGGAAATCCACTAGTAAGTTGGATGCTGGGCCTGGGCTACCGGTGAGAGTAGGAGGGATCAGTGACCCAGTGGGGATTGCAAATATGTTTATGGAACATTTTAAGGTGCAGTCGCCGCTGGGCCCCTCTGTTGCAGTGGGTGATGCTGAGTCCGACCGTAAGACGGGGCAACCACTGATACATTTTCCGGCAAAACAAATAAAAGCCACAATTCAAAACATGAGCAGAGGTAAGTCCCCCGGCCACGACGGACTCAGCATTGAACATTTCAAATTTGCGGGTGTGAACCTGCCGAGTTTTCTTTCCTGGTTCTATGCAATGTGCATTAGTCATTCGTTCTTGCCAGCCGAACTAATGCGAACTATAGTTGTACCTATTGTTAAAAACAGGACAGGGGACATCTCGGACAGAGGAAACTACCGTCCGATTTCCCTGGCAACCACCTTGGCTAAAATACTGGACAGTATGCTTACGCGCAAGGCATCTAGCGATCTTTTGCCATAGCAGACCCATAGACCCCCCGCATACAAACCTTGACAATACGCCTTGAATAGGGTGATTTTGACTTGGTCGGTAAAACGGGAGAATCTACGGGCCAACATATTACCTCGGACCGCTAGTACCCTACGTTCCCTGTTGATGTCTACATTATCCTTAAAGTAATCGGTAAGTATGTGCCCCAAGTACTTAAATTGGTTCATTTTAGTTATGCTCATGCCATTTAGGGTGAAATTAGGTGTATGATCAGGGCTCTTACCGGCGGCCCTAAAGACCATGTACTCACACTTCTTGACATTGTAGACAAGTCTTTGCGCTTCAGCGTATCTTTCTCACACCTTCAGCATATCTCTGATAGATCCATCAGTCGGGCCCAGCAGTACCATGTCGTCCGCGTAGCTGATGTTGTTAATATTAACACCACCAACTCGGCAGCCGACACCCATACCGCTGAGCTCCTCTAGGAGATCATTGACATATAGGTTGAAGAGTCCGGGAGACGTCAACCCCCCCTGCCTCACACCACACTCCAACCCATATGGCTCAGAGAAAGCTCCAGACCACTTGACACTATTTGTCTGATTCGCATACCAATACCGCAGGATTTTCAGAACTTCCTCCGGTACATTCCTGTCCCCCAGCTTTCTCCAAAGCACATCATATGACATCAGGTCGAAGGCTCTGGAAAGATCCAGGAAACAGGCGTACACCGGCGTTTTGCGTTCTGTGTAATACTGGACAGTATTCTTTAGACTCAGCATGGCACTTTCGGTCGACAGTTCAGGTTGAAACCCAAACTGTGCGTCGTGCAAACTTAAATATTTTTTCAAGTATGAGTTAAGTAATGTTTTTAGGATGCTGTTGAGACTGCCCAGGTTCTGTAGTGCATCAGAGATGTTCTCGCAGAACCGAACTGACGGATTTCACGCAGTCATGCGGAAAAAAGTTGCATCACTGATGTTTCGAACACGGGTCAGTAACAATAGCATCCTGAAAACAGTGGCGGAGAGTCCTTACTCCCCCATTCTGAGGCATTTTGTGAGGATGATGGTCAATCAGGGTTTATCACCGTGAAGTGATCGTTCTCTGCGCAACCGGCTTCGGACTCAAAAATTGTGACTGTGTTTTTTGTTTTATGTTATCTTATTTTCTAACACTAGTTTTTAAAGAGTTTACTAACAAAATGGACCACATTATTGTCTGAAATTAATAAATAACAATAAAGGAGACCTGAACTACTGAGTTTGGTTTCGCCAATTAATTTTCTTCTAACAAGGGATATGTCAACTTCGTTTAGTTATTTTGAAGTGAAACTATTCAGAGAGAAATTTCAAGAACGTTTAGTACCATTTCGTTCCATTGCTTCAGTTTGACCAGAGCTTAAAGCATACCTAACACGACAGACACAAGAGTATCGCTGTCCGATAAATATGTTGGGTTTTTTTAAAGCAGACTTAACAAAACAGACCCTCCCGTCCGCTTGACAACACGTGTCTTTTCTGTGCTCTGATACTTAAATCTATTACCAGTGTCAAAAGTTTAAATCATATCCTAAAACCTATGCCGTTGTGTAGCTAAGTGTACAAACCTCATAGTGCGCAAAGTTAATTTTAATTCCACCCAGTTATCTCCAAATAAACACAGTTTTCCTTTTGTAACAATCAGTGCAGTAAAAAAATTATTCACCGGCCGAGCGCACGAATCATGGTGCTTTCGAACAACAGAGTGAGCGGCGAGGTGACAAGGTCAGCGTCCGGCCTTCGGCTCACTTTTTAGTTCCTTGTGCACGTTCGGCTGGGCTCGGCGGCTACTTGGGCCCACGGATACACCGTTCACACGAAGTTTTATCAATTCCGATCTAACTATTCATGCGCACCGTAACTAACTAAGACAGTACAGCTCTCCAAATATCTATAATAATAGTATAGTAATTCCCGCTTGATGATGCCGTTAAATCGCACACCGCCGGCGCTGCAGCTACAAGCATCTAAGACAGCGGCGTCACCAGTGACGACCACTTTGCCCGCCAGTTTCGAGCACGCGCTATCCACTCCACTTACGAGTAGCTCATCTGAACTCACTTTAAATACAAGGCCGGTCTCACCTATTGATGACAACTCATGAGCGCTAGGAAAATCTCTCTCTCTAAAAATATGTGATCTCGAAAACAAGCTCGACAAAATGGAGCAGAGCTCGAGGTCCGCCTTGGACTAAAGAGGAATCAAAGTTCTCTCTGTTAAATACCGTCATTGATACTGGTAGCATACTGAACCTTGCAAAACAACCAAGGGATGTGAAGAACATATTCCGTATAAAAACAAAAGACCCTGCCAATAAACCAATTATTGTCGATTTTACCACCGTAATCCATAAGGAAGAATTCCTAGTAAAGTTCAGGAACCACAACAAAAATTGCTTTAAACTTACAACGGAACACCTCAAAATTACTGGTTCTGCAAAACAAATTAACATATCTGAAAACTTATCGGCTAAGAATAAAATGCTGTAAAAATAAATAATCTGGCTAGAGACGCTGCAACAAACGAGTTTCAGTTTTGTTAGGTTCTGTGGGAATTTCACTCCCAAGTTCAATACGAGGCGTATTTCGACCGTATCAAAAAAGGCGCGTGACTAGTTGTTTATCATTGTGTAACTTCATTATCTTATTATGTCGTAATCTTAGTGTTATTGTATTGTTTGAAAATCTACTAATGTAAGTTGAAGTATTTTCACCAATAACTCACCCGTGTAAATCACTCCTCACCTTTCACTCTCACACACATCTTCCCACATTCTTACACACACTCGCACTTCCTACAAACTCTGTATACTCCCCCAAAAAAACGACTTATCAAGCTTAAGCAACTGCTTTTGCGCTGGTTTTCTTCTACTCTTAACTCAATAAACCTGGGGTGGCCGTACTTCGACCACGAGTATGCTTACTCCATCCTAAAACTTTGTTACCCTTTTGTTATTATAATTGAAAACGGATGATCTTACTGTGAACACTAGTGAAGTTGAAGTTCCCGGAAACATTGTTCTCTCCATGATCTTAAAATACTATACACTAATATTCGTATCCTTAACAGCAATTTTGATAATCTGGTGGTTTTATGAGTAGACTAACGTACTTGCCTGACATTACAACTAAACTGAACTGACTGACTGAACTAAAGGACTTAGGAAAAGTAGGGAAAGACTTTTCGAGTTGTATGGCCTTAAGCCTTATATTAACACGGAAACTTTTAATAGGTATGTTTCTTCTTCCTCAAACTTGAACACTTGTAAGGCAGCTAAAGCCTTATACATTAGCACAAGGTAAAATCCGCAGACAATAAAATAATGGCGGTTTGGAAAATTATCAATAATGAAACGAACAGGATCAAAAAGCAAAATTCAGATTACACACTGGAGACGTCATGTGGTCTCATTTGCGATAGCAAACAAGTTGCTCAGGAATTGTGAATTTCTTTACCAGTGTACCACTAAAATCCAACGAAATCTTAAATTCTTCGCCCTCGCTTGCTTTTTATTTAATAATGGCGAATGTTTTAGCCTGCCCGATTGAATTTAACTTTAAGCATATTAACCCCTTTAAGAGTAATAAAATCTTTTAAGCGTATCAAGATCAAATTGACCGAAGATCTTTGGGGAATGTCTATTAAAGTCTGTACCTCCATAATTGAGACTTTAGCACCTTACTTAGCCTTAATATTTCATTTGTGTGTGGATCAAGGAGTCTTCCCGGATCTAATGAAATACAGTAAGGTAATACCAATTTTGAAATCCGGGGACAGTAAAGGCACTAATAATTATAGACCTCTGTCCATGTTGCCAGTTTTCAGCAAGGTTTTTGAAAAGGTAATGCTTAATCAAATGCTCAATCATATCAACACTAATAAAATACTTCACGAGCAACAGTATGGTTTCACCAAAGGGCGTTGTACGACCGACGCCGGTGTTACCTTATTAAAACATATTTTTAAGGCGTGGGAAGAGGCTCAAGACGCCATAGGAATCTTTTGTGACCTTTCTAAGGCATTTGATTGCGTCGATCACGAAACCCTGCTTTTGAAACTTGAGCATTACGGACTTGGAAAACTTGCGCTCAGTTTAGTAAAATCTTATTTAAATGATAGACACCAGCTAGTTCAAATAAATGGTGTCAATTCACTTGGTTTAAAAGTAAAAATGGGTGTTCTACAAGGCTCGATATTGGGTCCTTTCCTCTTTATAGTATATATTAATGACCTACTCCATTTATTAATAAATCAACCACAAATGGTGTTATTTGCTGACGATACTTCCTTTATTTTAAAGGTAGATAGACGTGCTTCAAATTTTGACGACGTAAATAACGCCCTACTACTTTTCCCAAATCTGTTCACTGCTAATAATTTAGTACTAAATTGTAATAAAGCTAAGTGCATAAGATGTTCTTTACCAAACGTCAAGAGTAGTGATTGTGAGATTGTATTGAATCAAGAGAAACTAGAATTCGTCGATAAAACGGTTTTCTTGGGGATCACGCTCGACTCAAGGCTACAATGGTGTCCTCATTTAACATCTCTTGCAGGACGGCTAAGTTCAGCAGCTTACGCTGTCAGAAAAATCCGTCCATTTACTGATGTAGATACCGCGAGGCTGGTATTTATTAGTTGAGTTTGAGTTTGAGTTTATTATTATTCTGACTGAGTGCTGGTTGATCAAATGCCCCACTACTCCCTTACTAACCGGCTACAATTCACACACTTCATCGTATGAAACTCAGAATGAGGGTGTGGTTGTCTATGTGAGGGATTGCTTTGATACCACTGTCGGAGCACCTATATTTAATGAGGCAAACGTTCTCCTTCATATTGAGCTTTGACTAATTTCCTTGGCAGCTTAGACATTTTGCTTGGTACTTTAATACAATTTAAAACTGTAGCCATTATTGGTGACATGAACCTGAACATTACACCAGGGAGCACCGACCCAAATGCTGATGAATACCTTCATCTTACAGCTTCGCATGCAATGCTGCCAGCCTACACTCTCCCAACTAGACACTCGAACTGCCTAGACCATGTGATACTCCGCACTCAAAGCTCAGCTACTACACTCATCATTAATTCTCTCATCACTGACCACTCTCCTGTTATTATTTTCTGCAACCTCAATATAAAAGCTAAAACTCCCCACTCCACCAGATGAAACATTTATTTTCCTCGGGTTGCAAACAATTTTAAGGGTCCGAAAAACAAAGCACGTAATAGCAATTCGAGGCCAGTACAAAATTCTTTCGGAATCTACCTCTGTTTGACAAAAGAAGGGAGCGAGGGACGCGTCTGTGTGAGTAGATAGATAGCTATAATTAGCTGTAATTTCTTTACAATGTCGATATGTCAACATTTAAGAATATTTCGAGATCTAAGCCTTGTAGAGAAAATCTAGCAGATAAGTATACTTTCCCTAAATACTTTTGTAAACCAATGTTGAATGTACCTGTTGGTGCCCGCTGTTGGTGTAGGTTAATTATATAAGGTACTACTTATGGTACCTAAACATCGTCATCGCGCGCGGTCTTAGGGGGAACCGGCCGACGTCGTACGTCGAGTAAATTGAAATTTTAGGGATACTGTCTTTGTTAATTTTAAGCCTGTGTAAGTGAATTTATTCCCTTGGTCTCCTCTTTAAAAAAAACTCCTTAAAAAAAGGCTCCTTCTGTCTTATTTATGTAGTTATTACTTTTACTAAACTTAAAAATTGTTACAAAATGTATAAATAATGAATACAAGTCACATAATAAAAGTGTTATGCACAATACAATAAAAACATGCCAACAAAAATACCTATTTACCGATATGAGTACATAAATAATACCGTTCTGAGCTATGAATAATAAATAAATAAATGTTGAATAAACACTTATGTTATTATGTTCTTACTTAAAACATTGCTATTACCATTGTTATTATTGATTCATCTATTTAAAATAAAACGAAACATAATAAAGTCGGACAAACGTTACAGTACCAATAAAGAGGAGCAGTGTCTTTGAGATATTTTTTTCGCGCACTGGATCTTCAACGCACTGCTTAGCGCCGAGAGTTGAAAATCCAACAGTGTGCAGCACTCTGTTAGAATTCTCAATGTTGGGTTCAACACCGAGAGTTGAAAATGCAGTGCGCCATAAAATCTCGCCGCGAGATATTTAAGTCCGTGCGAACATAGTCTAAAGAAACGGAACAAACAAAAGCTCCATAGGTTGGTAGATAGGTAGGTAAATAATAATATTTACAAAATATACTTAGGTACCTACTAGTGTGAAACAAGAAACGTTACGGCGATAAAGGTTATACATCAGAATAACACATAGACTATAATTTAGAAAGATTTTATGTGATTTGTCCATAACATAATGATAAGTAGTAAGTAAGTCGGAAAAACGCCAGCCCTCTGAGAGCTATCTTATCGTGCGCTGCCTAAGCCGTATCATGTTATAATGACAAGTAGTAAGTAAGTCGGAAAAAAGCCAGCCCTCTGACAGCTATCTTATCGTGCGCTGCCTAAGCCGTATCGTGTTAGTGTAGACGTAGTATACGAAGATAATGAATCGTGGGATTGTTTGACATAAACAATTCTAAATAAAAGTCCGCGACAGCATACATCTACATTTTATGTGGAAGCTATTATAGCCAAAATAGTGAGCCATAAATGAATTGCTTGTTTTTACAATACACATCTTATAGTATTTAGTTAATTCTCAAAAAATATTACCGTTATTGCTTTTGTTTATTTCCTACAAAGCCCCTTACATTATTGCTGTTCATTTACATCTCAAATTTTGTTCACGTATACCAAACGTATTCATTATCATTCAACGTAAGGGACATGCTATCTTTAAAACTATAGGATGTATTGATTTTTTGCTATTTTAGCTTAAAATAGTAAAGAAATCTAAGAAACTTTGTCCTAGACACTTTTTACATCAAACGTATGGTTAAAAAAATTATTGTCAGTTTGGTTAACAAAAAAACTTATTTTCGCTCTCCTGAAAACCTTAGTTTTGTCCCTTACGTTATTTTATTTTTCCAGTATCGATGTGTGAACGATGTAGAAAGACGTGCACATTAAAGGCGTACGTAATGAAAAACATAAAAAACAAAAAATACAAAAAATCTGAAGAAAAAAAAACCGTGGCAGCCAAGAGATGACCAGTCCCCACAGACGGCGCCCGTTCTCGAACATGACGTATGAATCAGCACCATTCAGCTCAACCATCTTGAAGGCGAGACATTTGAGTTCGCGTAACATACTCTCAGCCGCCAGGGCACATTCAAATCAATGACAGACGTGCCCAGTATAGGGTAGCTTTATAGTAGGTAGAGGTACATAGTGCTCACACGTGTGCTTTGCAATTATACAATATTAAAATATTGAATTTATACAGTGCAAAGAAATGTTTACAATCTTCAGCAGCTCCAACAATATTTCAGAATGCTAATCAATTGTTTATACGCCCTTGTGGAGCAGAACCAGCGTTGAGCCAAGCATTTTTGTCAGAGATGTAATCCTCCAACTTATAATATGCTTGGCTGCATAGTGTGCGTTTGATACAAGTTTTAAACTTCGTTCATTCAGTTGGAGTATGTGGGGAGGTATTTTATTATAACATTTTAAACAGTACCCCAAGAAGGATGAATCTACTTTAGCCAGCCTGAAACCCGGTTGAACCAATTGGTCCCTATTTCTAGTCCCATAGAGTTGTGTCTTTCACCTCTTTTACTGAAAAGATTTAAGTTTTTCCTTACGTACATGACGTTTTCATATATATATTGACAAGGTACGGTCATGATGATAATATCTTTAAACATTTCCCTTAAAGAATCGCGCCTGCGGAGGCCATCTATTGCTCTGATGGCTCTTTTTTGCAGAATAAAAATAGACTCGTTGTCTGCAGCGCGGCCCCATAATAAGATACCGTAAGACATGATACTATGAAAGTAACTGAAGTAGACTAGCCTCGCAGTATCTACATTAGTAAACTGACGGATTTTTCTTACAGCATATGCTGCTGAGCTTAGCCGTCCTGAAAGAGATGTTAAATGGGGACCCCATTGCAGCCTTGAGTCGAGCGTGATCCCCAAGAAAACCATTTTATCAACGAAAAGGTTTCGTGATTAACGCAGTCAAATGCCTTGGAGATGTCACAGAAAATTTCTATGGCATCTTGGGCCTCCTCCCACGCTGTAAATATGTGTTTTTAGCAAAGTGACACCAGCGTCAGTCGTGCAACGACCTTTGGTGAAACCTTAATGCTGGTCGTGTTAGATTTTGTTGATGTAAAAATGATTAAGCATTTGATTGAGTATTACCTTTTCGAACACCTTGCTGAATACCGGCAACACGGATAATGATCTATAATTGTTGGTGCCTTAGCTATCCCCAGATTTAAAAAGTGGTATAACCTTACTGTATGTCATTAAATCCGGGAAGACTCGTTGATCTACACACAAATTATATATTAAAGCATGGTGCTATAGTCTCGATTATGCATGTACAAACTTTGATGGATATTCCCCAAAGATGTTCGGTCAACTTGATTTTTATTTGCCGAAAAGCTTTTATAACTATCATAGGGTTTATTTGTTTAAATTGAAATTCAACCGGGCAGCCTGGAACGTTCGCTCTTAATAAATCAATTGAGACTTTGGGTGAGAAATTTATAACTTCCGTAGTTTTAGATGGTATATTAGTAAAATAATTTACAAATTCTTGAGCTACTTCTAAGTTAGAGCATATGGCACCACGTGAAGTCTCCAATGTATATTCAATGTTTGGTTTTTTTTTTCTACTAGTTTTGTTATTTATAACTTTCCAAACTGTGTTTATTTTATTTTCTGCTGATTTGATCTTGTTGCTAATATACAGGGCTTTAGCTATTTTGCAGGTATTTCAAAAAAAAATTGGAATATGTAGCAACATACTTATTGAAAGTATCAGTGTTTATGTAAGGCTTAAGGCCATACAGCTCGAACAGTCTTTCCCTACTAATCCTAATACGTCTAGTTGTCCAGTCACTAAATATAAAATTAGGGCAAATATTTTTTGTTTTCTTTTCAAAAGTTTTATTGAATTCAGTGTGCACTAATGAAAAGAAAGCCTCATAAAATTTATTTGCATCGTCCATATTATGGCCATTATGGCCAAGAACATTTAACTTATTATTTAGGGTACTATTAAATCTATTTAATTTTCCAGTAGTTATTGGTCTAAATTGTATTTGCAATTTTTGTAAAGGTGTTTTAAACCTAAAAGTTACCGTTTGTCCACTATGATCAGACGGCAGATAATTTACGATGGCTTTCACTAAAAATCAAATTCGCAGAAGACATTATCAATACAAGTAGCAGATTGGAGTTACTCTAGTCGGTTCTGTAAAAACACTAAATAAATTGAAAGATTTAAAAAGGCTTAGTAATCTACTGCTATTTGAATTATTTACCAAAATATTAATATTAAATCACCACAAATAATTGCGGCTTTGTTGCTGGATGCAAGTTTCGCTAGGCCATCTCCCATTATTGACTTAAATAAAGAAAAGGTCTGATAATTAGGGGGTCTGTACACGCACACTACAACATGCTTATCTAGGTCAACACAGGACAGTTCGATGCAATGTTCAACAGATAAACCAACTATGTCATTGTGTTGCTCTCTAATCTTGATTAAAAATTGTTTAAAATCTAATTTTAAACAATTTTTAATCAATACTAGAGACCCTCCACGCAGCATAGATTTACGGATAAAACAAGTGCCCACACTATAGTTCTCATAATTAATTAGCATTTGGTAATCCCTAAACCAATGTTCAGTAAAACAAACAATGGTGCCGATTCTCTTGTACACCGAACTAAACTAACTAAACTATCACAAAAAATCCTTACTTTTTACTATGAAAATCTTGAAGCTATTCTGCGAAAAATAATCTCTAAATTTAAAAATAATTTTGACACAACTATAATCGAATATGACAATCGCGAGTCCACGTATTTTTTTTTTCTTTTGGTTTCGCAACGTCTTTGTTAGAGCCGGAGACAGCCTGGGGCAGCCTCGACGTGTTTTATAGGGAAGTTTTGACTTTTTGCGTGGAAAATAAAAAATAAAAAAAATCTAAATGTAGAGATTTGGTGGTTTCAGGGTTGCAAAGGGGGTCGAAATTTTCATTATTTTTGTGATAGGACACACCGTTTTCGAGATATGAGCAAAAAAAGAAAAAGAAAGTTAAAGTACCGTTTTTGCACGTCTGAAGTCGAGGTGTTGGTGTGAATTTTAGTCCACGCCACCTAATTTTATTCCACACCTTTTTAATCGCGATTAAAAATAGTCAGATTCATGTTCAGATTTAGTTAGACAATCAAATTTTTTGTTGAAAAACGTAAAATTCAGAATAGAAAAATTGCCATTTTCACAAAATTAATAACTCAGTGCAATCTTAATGCTGTCAAACTAAAATATAGTTAAGTTGTGTCACTATAGTCAATTTCAGAATGGAAAATCGTCATTTGACAGAATTAAACCAAATTTTAGTGATTTTTAGTCTAGTTTATAGGCATTTGTGACAAGAGAATCGGCACCATTGTCAAACTTTGTTTTTTCTAAAAACATTTCAATTTCTAATAATTTGGAAGAAATACCTTGAATATTTTGATAAAAAACTTCAAGGCATTCTGCTGACTTTCTTTTCGATAATTACGTATTTTTTAGCAAGAAGATACCTTGTTGTTGTTGGGTATTAGAATATTCTTCCTGGTACCTTCTGTTGTCTTACAAACTAGTTTAAACGATTATCCGGAGTTAAGCCCAAGACTTCAATGTCATCACCAGACGGTGAGCTCGTAGTGAGTGAGGGACATGGAACCTCCTTCGTACAATTTGTAGAACTACCTCATTTTTAGTATTATTACTAACTATTGTGGTGTTAATAACACAAGACTTCGACATACTACTTATGTCTGAGTTTATATAAAAAGCTAGCGTGTGTCTAAAATTATCAAACCTGTATATCAGTGCGCGATTTACTGTTTGGCATTCTGAAAACAGATGCTTGTGCAAAGTCCGGCTTATTTAGGATCTTACTACGCGTTACATTAAATGTTTTATCAGCCAAGCCTGTTTGCGTCGAATGGCGAATGGGATCAATACATTTCGGCTGTTTGTTCCTCAACCGAGGCATATCCACTTCTGGCATGCTTCGAGAAACTTCTTTCCTTCTTCAGATGAGAGATCGATGTATACTTTTTTTTTTCACTTCCAGACACAAACACCAGTGTAGGCCTGGCTCTTGTACTAGGGTTTCCTGTATTACAAGAGCCAATACGAAATTATATTTATCCTTACAACGCTGGCATTCTAAGTAATCCGTTTCTGTCAGTTCATTACAAACAGCACATACACTCATGATTATTCGATGCACACGCACTGCAGCGACGATGACAAGGACGAAAAATAACAACTGTCTCTTATCGCAGAGGGGTGCTTTTAGCACGCGCACCGATTTTTTTTCCACAATATGTAAATTCTATAACACTGGAATATGTGGCTTTTTTGTTTACACAACGGTACTTATTAGCGTTACCGAAACGATATGTCTTTAGTTAATGTAGATAATAAAGGGCGTCACGTCTCCTTCCTACCGTGAATAGGTGCGATCATTAGTTACTTGTTTTCGTCTATATGTTTAGAGGCCACCGGGCGGGCGGAGTGGCATGTATTAAGTCATCATTTTGTTTTGAAGAGGTAAAGTATGAGATTATCTCAGCCAACACTATTTTCAACAAGGTTCTTAGGGGGAATTCCTTTGCCATGCATGCAACCCATCAAACTGTTGGAACTAGAATCTTACTGTCACAGGAAAAAAAACTCGTTCTGATATTTTGTCAGTTTATTTTATTTATTTATATGTATTTAAACAGGTTGGCAGTGGGGACATCGACACGCAAAAAGAAGACATTTTTCGTCAGTAATACATAGCATTTTTCATAAGTGTAAAATGTATGGAAACGCAATTCTTTATTTGTTCTGAATCATAAACTGAATCCAAGGTTTTGGGCCGATGTCCCTGCCAACCTGTATATACCTTATTGTACACAAGGTTATATATTACAAAAATAACACTACAAAATATACAATAGGCTTCCTTATCACTTACTGCGATCTCTTCCAGCCAAGCTTGGAATGGTTTTGTGGACATAAAATGAGATTGTCTTTGGTGCAAATAAAAAGTTTCAGTAAACCCAAGATATCATAACCTACTTTGATTTGATTGAATTTACAAAAGGTTTATTCCATGTTCCCTATTGATAAACAACATACATTTATTTAATATCGTTAGCCAATAGTTTACTGAAATATTAATGTTGGCAAATTAAATCCGTCAGCGTCTAGCGCCGTCAGTACTAATGAAAGGTGAGTCATCACCTGCCTGGCCTTCCCATATATATATTTGCTGCGGTCGGCTTCCAGTCCAACCCATTACCATATTTTATAAACATAATTAATTACTTTAGCCTTAACCAAAATACAAAATTTTGGTGTCCAGCGGGTGCATTAAAAAAAAGTTTCGAAAAAGGGAAGGTTTGCTAATTGTATACGAGAGATCTTAAAAGTTAACAGATGTAGAAACCGCGCGTTTGGTCTATTTAAGCTACTTCTACAACATTATGTCGTATGGCATTTTCCTGTGGAGTCGGGCTGCTGACATTGAATACATTTTTATTTTAACAAAAGAGACCTGTCAGAGCCATGTACAATCTACCTCGTCGCGAATCTCTCAGGGAACTATTTAAAAAGATTAATATTATTACTTCCATTACTTTCACCGAAGTGAAATAAATAAAAAAAATTGTTAGAAAAAATGCATACAAAGTCGTGATAGTATTCATTAGAATTAACATTATGAATCCTACTTACTAATCCTATTTACAAGGAAAACCAGGAAGACCTTTATTCAATCAAGCGGTTTTATTCACGGTTATTTACTTCTTATACTATTAGGTTACTACTATGAGGTAAATAATATTCATAACTATAACATAATCTAAAATAATATTATAAAGAGGAAAGATTTGATTGTCTTTTTGTATTGAATAGGCTCCGAAACTACTGGACCGATTTGAAAAATTGTTTTACCATTAGAAGCCGACATTATCCCTGATGAACATAGGCTACTTTTTATATTTTAATTTATAGAAAATACGAATTCCACACGAACGAAGTCGCGGGCGAAGTGCTAGTAATATTGTTAAAGTGTATGTTTCATGTTTGGATGTTTGTTACAAAATCGCGCAAAAAAGACTGAACGGGTTCGGATTCATTAATATTTCAAGGTGATTTGATCAATATGTTATTGCCAGTGAGTTTATAATAATAATACTATTAATCATTTATTTCATATCTTACGATTACATCCATATTTGTTAGTAAAATGGTAATACAACTCTGTTTTCCTGTTTAAATAAAGTGATTGGACATATTTTCAAAACGAATAGCGTCATATAGCCACCTTCGTTTTATCTTGAGATAAAGCTTATATCGCGAATGAAACTGATGACTATAGTACCAATTTTGTGCTGTTATACAATTCATTCTTGTCGGCTCATTTGTGAGGTGCACATAACCGTGACTGGAATTTCAAGGTAGCGGGTTTTGGAGCACCGACACTGACTAGACAGATTTCGCCTGTTTGCTTGATCAACATTTGTCAGAACCGCGGTTATCATAATGATCGCCTCGCTCGTTGTCGCGTTCTTGTTAACAATCATATTTTATTTATTATATTATCTATCGACAAAGAAATTCAGTTACTGGGAAAAGAAGAATGTGCCTTACATTAAACCACTGCCCTTATTGGGCAACTACGGAAGACTTATCTTGCAACAAGAGTATTCTGGTCAGTTAGTACAAAAACTGTGTCAAAAGTTCATCGGTCAACCTTACTTCGGAGCTTTCTTTGGCACGGAGCCTGTTCTCGTGGTGCAGAGCCCCGAGATCATCAAAGACGTGTTGATTAAAGATTTCTCCTACATCAACGGCAGGGAAGTAACCAAATACACCCAAAGGGAAGTTGTTACACAAAACCTGTTCTTCAGTGGCGGCGATAGGTGGAAAGTAATGCGTCAAAATCTGACTCCACTCTTTTCTTCAGCAAAGATGAAGAACATGTTCCATTTGATAGAAAAGTGTGATTTCGTTTTCGAAGATATGCTCGACTATGAAATTGGCATTTCTGATGTCGTCGATGTGAGGCACATGATTGCAAGGTACACCATGGACTGCATATGCTCCTGCGCTTTCGGTGTTGAGTCCAATACCATGTCAACAGAAGATGATAATCCCTTTACGGTAATTGCAAATAACCTATTCGAAGCTTCACCCTTTCGTGGTTTCAAACTCATATGCAGGTCCGTATGGCCTGCCATTTTCTACAATTTGGGACTCCGAGTTTTCCCTTCTAAAATAGATAAATTCTTCACAAATCTCCTGAAAAATGTGTTTAAAAGCCGAGACTACAAGCCGTCACCGAGGAACGATTTCGTAGATCTGATCCTGACTTTTAAGAATGAGAATTACATAACTGGGGACAGTTTAAGTAACGCAAAGACTGGCGCTGATAAGAAGATACATTTGGAAGTGAACGATGACTGGTTGGCGGCGCAATGCATCGTGTTTTTTGCCGCGGGTTTCGATACATCAGCTACCACTATGAGCTTAACATTGTTTGAGATGGCTAAGCACCAGGAGGTGCAGCAACGAGCGGCCCAGGAGGTGGACGAGTTTTTGAGACGACACGGGAATGAATTGAAGTATGAGTGCGTGAATGAGCTGCCTTACTTGGAGGCTTGTATGTACGAGACTCTTCGCAAATACCCGGTTATTGGGAATCTTACCCGTGAGGTCATGGACGACTACGTCCTCCCTACGGGCCTGAAACTAGATGTCGGCGTCCGAGTCCATATTCCAGTCTACCACATGCACAACGATCCTGAATACTTCCCGGAGCCGCAGAAGTACAAGCCAGAACGGTTCCTGCCTGAAAATAAAGACGAAGTTAAACCTTACACGTTTTTCCCGTTTGGATCTGGACCCAGGCTATGTATAGGTAAATATTATTATTTTAATGCTATGAAAATTGGTCATCATCTGTCCAGCCTCATCACGTCTGTATACAAAATGACTATTTGGAAGTCTGTTGTGCCATTTTGTTTTCTGTCAGCCATTGGTGTGTCGGAAATTGTGTAGTAAGTTTCTTACCAGGTCTGTGTGTTTTTCAAAGGTCAATGTCACAGAAAAGCAGCCTTTTATGGCATTGACCTTTGAAAAAGTGCCGATTAAGTTCTTTTAAATTAATTTTGTTTTTTAATTCAGGAATGCGGTTCGCGAAGATGCAAGCGCTGCCTGGTCTCATTACGTTTCTGAAGAAGTACAGAGTTGAACTGGCTGATGGCATACCGGAGACTGTGACCTTTGATCCTAGGACCATTTTGATACAACCTAAGGGCCAGGGTATCATGCTTAAGATAACTGAACGCGAAGGCTGGGAGGGGAGAAGATTAGTTCGAGGTGGAAACATAAAAAAATAAACTTTAATTGAGAAAGCACATAAGTCCTCACTGTGGTTCATCGCCCACACAACTTGACATGATATGAGAAAAAATTACGTCATATTGTGTAACTCAAACATAGGGCTGTCTCATGAGTTTTTATACATTAGTTAGTTTGAGTAGTACACCCACATTTCGCCAGTTATGCTTAAGTCCCATGTAATAGGGGGCGAGCCTATTACCATAAACCGGGCACAAATCTAGATTTCGGGCTGTCAAAACTGATATCTCTCTTTTGTCTGTACTATGTATTTTGTGCTATTCAGTTTATATATAAGTATGTAAATACATTTGATGCTGTGCACTTGTTTACTGTTTTCATTTACAAATCTCTATATCGTACTGAATTTTTTGTAAGAAAACCCATTCTGAGTAAAGCTTTGCCTTTGTACATAAGCTGTCTTTATAATAACATAAGTGATATCGTTTTATAAATTACGTGTACAATTTGAAAGAATAAGAATAGGCATTTTGCTTGTGACCTCATTTTCGTCATCAGCAACCAAACACAAGTGAACTATTACAGAAAAGTGAAAACTGTAACAGTTGCGGCGGTTAAAATACCAATGATTCGTAATGGGTGTCATTTTCATGGTTCTGACAAGCATGAAAACCACCATTCTTCATTTTTAATAGTGCACTTGTCTTCATGAACGCTTCATATTCTGATGTTAACTCATGTATATTTGTACTTTTGATTGTGATTTCTAACAATAATAAATAAGTCTGTACATTTCATTTCTTAAATTCGCGAAAGGACTTGATAACTGTGCTCTGTGTGTGTGTGTACGTGCTTGAATTAAAATGACGAGTTTGCAATGTGTTAATAACAAACTAATAAAATCTTATAATACACACACACACACACACATACACAGCACAGTTATAAAGTCCTTTCGCGAAACTACTATCAAGAGATAGATACGCGAAACTACTATAGGAGGAGCAGTTTCTTATCTCAACGTAAAAATGGCCAGATAGTTAGTTAAATTGCTCACATGCAGTCACAAACCTCAATCCAAAACAACAGCAAAGAACTGAACGGAACTGAAAGACAGATATTAATTACCTGTCAATAAATAATAGCCGTATGAACAAAACAAATTGATGACGAAAATTATTCCTATAATTAAATCGTTAACTATTATGATTTTATGCAACAATAATGCATTCCTAGGTGTAACATATAAATGATTAATTGTATTTAATGTTGTCACTACTCCTAAATAATTCATTCTCATTTCGATATTTGTGTTATTCTTTAACTTCTAAAAATAAAGCCGGCCGCTCCACCGGCCTGCAGCCCGGTCAGTGATTGAGAGGGTTGGAGGTAAAGACGAGACAGTAGAACACATTCACGCACACCATAAGTCTATGATGAAATGAATTCACTGAATTTTCAGTGATGTATTTTTAGCTCATTAATATATATATTAAAACTGTGATGTACAGAACCCAGAAATAAAGAATGGTGTATGTTTAAGCAGCTTTAGAAACTCAAAGACAGATCGAAACTCAACGAAGTACGAAAGTAAAGAAATCAAAAGAGAGAGCCAAAAGAGCGAGCCAAAAAAGCCTGTTAAAAACTTGCAGCTGCCTTGTATAGTCCCTGGCCGACCTTCTAGAAGTTACTTTTTAGTTTTTCAAACATAAATGCAAAATCTTCGTATTTGGATAACGGCCATAAAGAATAAATATGGCTTATGTTGAGAGCTTGGCTTTACGCTAGTGTTTTCAATAGCTTTAAAATAAATAGCTGGCCTCTTAGCCCTATAGCATAGAAAAAGAAAAAAATACAGATGTAAGATAAAATGTCAAAACATCACATGAAATAAGATAATTGGATGTGGAAAATAGACAGAGGTAACTAAAGGTTTGCCTTTCAGCAGTACAACAATTATCAGTTATAAATGTAAGTTAAATGAGTGTCATACAATTTTCATAAAGATTTTGGTACCTACTGAATCATAGAAAGATTTGCTGTACAAAACGGCTCCTTAGGTGTTAAATAGATAAATAGATTATAAGATGTGATTGTTGTGTACCAAAATACCACATTTAAAGACCCTTTTAAAGAATTACAGACCCATTTCGCTCCTAAGCCACTTATAAAAGTAATAATAATAATAATAATGTAATACTAAATGGCAATGGTAATAATATATTGCAATTAAATGAAAGAAAGTTTAAAACTCATGTTAAAAATACACTTTATAATCAAGCATATTACACATTAGAAGATTATATCCTAGATAAGAATGCTTGGAAACATGCTGGACCTGCTCCATAGGACAATCTAGAGGCTAGACAAAATCATACTATTTGCTTATTATATTGTATATTTGGTTATTTTTACTTTACTCACACACTGACTTATTAATAGTTAAAATTTTAGGAAAATCATATATTTTTTACAATTGTTTGTAAATATGTGAGCACAATGTACCTATCACGTGATTAATTTATATGCCTTTGCTTTATTTTTAATTTTTTTGTACCAGTTGTGGTATAGTATTTTTATTCTTGGTGCATCGTCTTCACATATAGAAATATAATTAACTTATACAAAATATTGTAAAACATTTTAAAAGAGTAACGGTGGAGTTTCTTGCCACTTCTTCTCCATAAGAAACGACCTTCTGGAAGTGGCGCCTAGAATCAGTTCTATTTTTAATGTAAATTTTGACGTTCGTAAGTGCCTTTTTATGGGCCTATTTGAAATAAATGCTTTGACTTTGACTTTGACAACACCGTGTCAATAAAACGTCTGAATTTCCAATTTTAACTAATACTCGTAATATTAGTGAAAATAATTTTGACCAAGTCTTACAATAGTTTTTCAATCGAAACGAAACCTGAAAATTTAAAATTACTTTAAAACCAAAAAAGAGACCATAACACATCAAAATGTAACTTTAATCAAAAACTACAGAATCGGAGCACGCCCACCACCTCCGGACTCATCGCTCAGCTCCACCTCGCCGCCGCCGGTACCCAGCACTACTGTGAGCGCTGTGACGACACCAGCCGCGGTAGTTGCGTCGAGCTCGAGCGACGAGTATTTCTCCCCGCCCACGACGCCACCACCTGCTTGTCGACGAGGAGGACGCCAGCCGCCGGACGGCTCAGGACCTCGAGGCCCACCGGCCTCTGATAGGGTCCCAGCTCCCGGCGGAAGTGTGCAGCGCATGAGATGGACAAGATCCATCAACGAAAACGTCTGCGCTCATACTATGGGGCTACAGAGGGGGGGAAACAATCTGACCGCGTACCGTGTTCGGATGATCTCTCTTTTTCAGGTGCTTGAGCCAGCTGTCAACGTTTCGGCACAACGACTGTCGGATCAGGTGCGGGTCATCCAACGTAATCATATGTTGGATGACACTGTGCTTGATCACCTGCGAAGTGAAATGCAGAGCAGCCATGTCGTCGCCCCCCCGTCGCAGACTGTTGTGGTACTACCACAGTCCAACACAAATCAAGCTGACGAGAGAAGTGATGATAGGGCTACAAACGTAAGTACCCAGTGCAATGAGGAATTGAGGAGTGCTTCGGAGTGTGCGATTCGGGAATATCGGTTCATGTCGCCCGAACTTAGACCACGCTTACCTCGTTTGCCCATGCATAACAAAAATAGGGCGCTGGTGGCGGTCCTGGATTCGCATTTATCAAACTATTTTGATGACTGCGAAGACCTCACCGATACTCATTCGATTCTGTACTGCGCGACTGTAGCGGCATGTCGTGTAGCTCACGTCAAATTTCCCAATGACTCTAGAGCTACGCGACCGAAACCAACCGTACCAGCTTGGCAGTGCAGAATTGAGCACCCTATTAGTGGGGCCAGAGCGCTAATCGGCAAACTAATCTGCTTCAGTGACGGCAATACTCGTCCAAGAGTGATGCGCTTTGTGAGGCGGGCGTTCTTAGGGACAGATATTAGATCTCAGAACTATCTGTCCTGCGTCACAGAGCGCATCGACTTCCTGAAGCAGAAAGTGTATGCATGGGCTAACCGTATTCGTAGGTATAAGCGGCGAGTAGAGCGATACACTCAGAATCGCACCTTCCAGAGCGATGAAAGGTGGGTTTATAGGGGTTGGGAGCGACCGAACCAAGGTGTGGCTGACACGTGCCTGCCAGATGCCATGTGTTCTTTCTGGCGCAGTATCTGGTCGGTGCCTGTCAGTCACACCGAAGGTGACTGGACTCGGGAAGTCGAGCGAGCCTGCAATCCAATACCAGAAATGGGGGCTTTTACTATCTGCCTCCAAGATGTAGCTCGTGCAGTCCGTCCGTTGCCTACCTGGAAGTCTCCAGGGCCGGACGGACATCAGAACTTTTGGATCAAATGGTTCACAAGATCGCACGCTCGCTTAGCGGCTAAGTACCAGACGGATTTGGACTTTGGTTCGCTACCCCAGTTCCTAACAACAGGAGTTACCCACCTGCTCCATAAATCAGGTAGCACCGGGGAACCCAAAAATTATAGGCCGATCACGTGTTTACCGACGGTCTATAAAGTGCTTACATCCATTTTGAGAGCTAAAATTAACAAACATATAGACACCAACTCCATCATGTCTGCCTCTCAAAATGGATGTAGGAACGGGTCCCGCGGTACTAAGGAGCTACTCCTCATTGATATGGCCATTAGCCAACAGGTTTGTTGTTCCCGAAAGGTTCTGTCGACATGTTGGATAGATTACAAGAAGGCCTATGACTCGGTGCCACATACGTGGCTCATGAGGGTGCTGGAGTTGTATAAAGTAGATGAAACTCTGCGCACGTTCTTGATGTCATGTATGGGGCGATGGAGGACGATCCTTCGCTATCCAGGATGTCGAAGTATCCTGAAGAAAAGCGATCCGATAAGGATCGAGCGAGGCATATTTCAGGGCGATATAGTTTGAGCCCGCTTTGGTTCTGCTTAGCCTTGAATCCTCTAAGCACACTGCTGGAGGATTCAGGTCTAGGCTATCGGCTGAGGAGAGGTGGTCAGGTTATATCTCACCTTCTGTACATGGATGATCTGAAACTCTTTGCCCCCAACAATTTGCAACTAATGGAGAAAGAAAGAAAGAAAAGAAAAATATTTTATTTGGGACACGCACAGGGAATACAAATAGTAAAAAAATAAAAAAATAACAAACAATGTATAAACTAACAGGATAACAACAAAAAACAGTAAAAAGACCTATGCGAGGCCAAAAAGGCTCCTATCTCAGCATAATGCTGCGATTCTGACAGAGCCCGTTATGATGCCACGGACACATATACGGACATCAATAAATCCTAATATGGGATTTAAAAAAATAAAAAAAATGATAAGTAAATTAATAAATAAGTTATTATATACGGCAACAAAAAAAATATATATCGTATTATTTTGTTTACAATTTAGGAGCTACTGAAAGTAACTGAAACTTTCAGTAGCGCCATCAGGATGGAATTTGGTGTGGACAAATGTGCGGTCATGCATGTAAAGCGAGGGGAGATTGTGGAATCCGTGGGAACACAACTCTCGGATTCCATAAACGTCAGAGCCCTCTCCGCATCCGAAACCCATAAGTAGTTGGGTATGTCGGAAGCGTTGGGCATCAATGGTACTGACATGAAGCAATCGTTGATGGAGCGCTTCTTTGGCCGCCTGAAGAAAGTGTTAAATAGTCTTCTGTCAGGCGGAAACAAGGTGCGCGCCTTTAACGGTTGGGTCATGCCAGTTTTGATATACTCTTTCGATATACTCAAATGGACTCAGACCGAACTCGACGCCCTGGATAGGAGGGTCCGTATACTGCTGACTGCAAACCGAATGCATCACCCACGGTCATCGGATGAGACTGTATATCCCGCGAAAGTGTAGTGGTCGAGGCTTTTTAAACGCTAAGACCCTACACAAGCGCGAGATATGCAGTCTCAGGGAATATTTCCTAGAAGCCGACGTGGGGATGCATCTTGATGTAGTCTCGGTGGACAAGGGCCTCACCCCGCTCTACTTGGCTAAAGAGAACTGGCGCAAACCTGTAGTGCTTGACACTAATGTTCGCGTGGAAGTATGGCAGAGCGCTTCACGGACGCTTTTTCCATGCCCTACATGGACCCGATACAGATCTTCTAGCGTCCGTAGCCTGGCTGCGTTTCGGTGACCTCTTTGGAGAAACCGAAGGTTTTGTCTGTGCAATTATGGACGAAGTTATGATGACGAACAATTACCGGAGATTTATACACAACCTCGTAGCCAGGATTATCCATCAGCAACTTGCTCTGAAATACAGCCTTGTGGAATCGGAAGTGCCGTACTACAGGTACGTGCCCGACCCAGTTCTCGAAAATGGAAATATCACATTGTACTGGGATCGATCCATCATCACTGACAGGACTATTGTTGCCAATAAGCTTAATATAGTTGTGGTGGATCGAGTAGAGCGGCGCACAATTATTGTTGACATAACGGTCCCGCATGACCGTAACCTCGTGAAAGCCGAGAACGATAAAGAAATCAAGTATCTTGATTTGGCTGGCGAGGTTGTCGACATGTGGGATGTGGACTCAGCAATCATTATGCCGATAGTCGTGACAGCCAATGGCTTAATAGCCAAGAGCCTCGAAAAACACCTGAGGAGGCTCTCGTTGGGCAGTTGGATCAAGGGCTTAATTCAGAAAGCGGTACTTCTGGACACGGCTCGCATTGTCAGGAGGTTCCTCTCTCTGGAGCCCTGACCGCCGGTAGCTTGGACCCTGTTCCCGATACCGGTGGGATACAATTTTTTATCTGTTTAAATGTTTTTAAATTTTTTATCAGATTTTTTTTAAAATATTAAAAATGTAATTTATAAGTTTGTGAAATGTATTAGAGGAGATAATAAAAATAATCTTTATTTCTCCATAAATGCATTTACATAATTTAAATCTAAAACTTACTTAAGATAGTGTTCCAGAGTGAAAAACCCTGACTTCTTAACTAGGTTTATGTACCTGTATCTTAGAAGCCAGTGTCCTTTCAAAGTGATGTGCATAAAGTAAATAGGACACAAATAATATACAAAAATCCATTTGGGCAAGTCCAAGAGAAACAAAAAAAAAAAGAAAAATAACTGAATACAAGAAAAAAACATTGAAAGAAAGTGTTGTGTTTGTCTATAGTGTGTTACAGGAGCTATGTGTGTGTGGGTGTTTGAGGGAGTGTGTATGTTTGTGATAGTGTATGTGACTGTAATTGAAGTATGAGTAAGTGTGCGAGCGTATGCAAGAGTATAATAATTATCATAATTTATCTTTTATGTATAACTTTATGTACCTATATATTTATATTTCTAAAATTTCCCAACAGAAGATCGTCGGTATTGCGATAAGTTAGTTTTAGAAGACATTCCTTTAACTTAGATTTGAACTGATATTTAGTATCGGGATAAATTTTTTGAACTATATTAAGCTGGTTATAGAGTTTCGATCTGGAAACAAAATAGTGTTTCTTGGCAAACGAAGTTCTATGCGAATCATGAAGAAAAAACGTGTGTTTTATTCTGCCTGTTGGCTCTGAGGACGGACGAGAAGGTGCTGACGGAGCATTGACTGAAGGACATACAGCTGCCTGACAGTCAATACTTTGGATTCCGCATAGAGCTGTACTGTGGAATATCTTAGCGGCCGAGAGAGCAGAACCTTCAGAACAGCTCTTTGTGCTCGTTCTAGTCGGATGAAATGGTTTTCAGAAGCACCACCCCAGACTGGAATACAATAAGCTAAGATCGATTGGCACAAAAAAAATAAACCACCCTCAATGTGTCCCTATCTGCAGACTTATTTTTCAAAAACGTAGATCAGCTTGCGAGTTCTACCAGAAAGTGTGTCAAGATGTTTTTGCCAAATTAAGATGTTGGTCGATATGTACGCCTAGGTACTTCACACTAGTGGACTTGGAGATTTCCAGGCAGTCACACTCACAAATGGTGGAAGGCGTACATATAGGGCTTAAAGAGTAAGGCAAGGTGATGGGCATAAATTTGACCTGATAGCAAATGGCATGTAAACCGTTTTACTGACGTTTAGAGTGAGTAGGTTGTTACTGAACCATTCCAACACACGTGTAAGTGCCTTGTCGGCACTCCGATAGCACTGGGCCCAGTCTACTCCATCTATAAGCAAGGAAGTATCATCGGCGTAAGCAATGACTTTACAGTTTTGAATGGGCAGTTTACAGAGTTCATTAATATAGTTATGGAATAGATTGGGACCCAGTATGCTACCTTGAGGCACACCGTAAGCAATGGGAAGCTCTTTACTCACATATTGCCCGATTTTAACTACCTGAGTGCGATTCCTCAGGTAGTCTAAAGATATCCAGCACCAAGCGTCGGATTCCAATGCCCTCCATCCTATTTAGCAAGGCGGCATAAACTGTATCAAAGGCCTTAGGTAAATCAAGAAAGATACCAAGACACTTTCGCTTATTGTCAACAGACCTAACTGCGTAGTCAGACAGAGCCATTATAGCATCTTCAGTACTAATGCCCTTCCGGAAACCAAATTGGTTGGGGGCTAAGATATTGTATGTATCAAGGAAACTGACGAGACTCTTATTTAAAATTCGTTCCAAGATCTTTGACATGGCAGAGAGAACCGAGATAAGTCTGTAGTTGTTAACGTCGTCTCTGCGACCGGCCTTATGAACAGGGCGAACTACGGCTCTTTTATAGACCGCAGGGAAGACACCAGATGAAATGGCGAGATTACAGACATGTGTAATGATTGGGACCAATACACTTCTCGTGGACTTGATGATGTTAATGGGGATTCCATCCCAACCGGTAGCAGAGTCTGACTTTAGGCTAATAATGATGCATTCGACGTCCATTTCTGTAGCCTCTAGAAGAACCATAGAGCCACTAGAATTCGTGGCCGATACTGAAGGTGTAGTAGACACAGGTTTTATTTTAGTAGCAAGGTCTTAACCAATGCCAGCAAAGTAGGTGTTGACCTTATTAAGACAGGACACTGGGGAGTCAGAAAGATGTAACAGCTCAACAGGGGGAGAACGAAGGACAGATACATTTTTTACCACATTCCAAGTTGCTTTAATATAATTTTTTGCCTTAGAGAAATTTTCCTTTTCACATGCGCGTTTAAGCTTCTTTATATTTTATGTATCTTCTGGCAATTTAACTCATAATGATAAGAAACCAAAATATTCAAGGTTGCTCTTCCAAATTACTAGAAAAAGAATTGTTTTTGGAAAATCCCAAGTTTGATGTCATTTTTGTTTAACAGAACATTGGTTAAAAGATTATCAAGTACGGTCAATTAACTATGAAAATTCTTGTGTAGTTAGCCATTTCAGCCGAAAACATATGATACATGGCGGGTCATTAATTTTAGTTAAAAACACAATGAAATCTAAAGAACGAAAAGACATCATCGGTCTGTCTGTTGAACACATCACTGAATTGTCCTGTGTTGAGCTTGATAAGCATGTCATAGTATGCGTATACAGACCTCCAGGTTACCAGAATCTATGTGTGTTTGATACAGTAATGGAAGATGTGCTAAAGAAACTTAGTGCTAGTAGTAAGTCAATTATCATATGTGGTGATTTCAATATTAATTTATTAGCAAATAACTTGAATACTGTCAGATTATTAAGTCTTTTTGGGTCATTTGATTCATCAAATGTTTTTATTGAACCAACCCGAGTGACAGCTTCTTCTGCCACTTGCATAGATAATATTTTTTGTAACTGCGATTACTTACACAAATAAATTGTAAATAGGCTGCCCTCAGATCACAGTGGACAAACAGTAACATTTTGCTCATACATGCTTTTACAAAAAAATCAAATAAGGTTTAGGCCAATTACATGTAAAAATTTAGAGAAATTAAATAACTCTTTGGCCAGTAAATTATTTGTTCAAAGTTTCTTTATAATTTATGTGACCCCAAATGAGTTCTATGCCGAGTTCTTTTCACTATTAAACATACAATTTAATGAAATTTTTCCACTTAAAACCAAAAGGATCTACACAAAGTTCTTATTTAGTGATTGGGCGACTCCAGGTATTCGTAAAAGCAGGGGAAAACTTTTTGAACTTTATGGTCTAAAGCAACATATGAGTAATATAAGCTTTCATCAGTATGTTGCAAAATATTCTATTTTTTTTTAAATGTGTGCAAAGTTGCTAAAGTTCTTTATATTAGCAATAAAATAAAATCAGCCGATGATAAAATAAAAACTACCTGGCAAATAATAAATAACGAAACAGGTAGGAAAAAACAGCGTAATACTCAATTTAATTTAGAAACTGCACATGGCCCTATCAACTCAGATCTAGAAGTAGATCAGTCATTTGAAAACTTTTTTGCTAATATTCCCCTAAATACTACTGAAGCTTTAAATTCCTCACCCGAGTTCTCTGCTGCCTTACTTAGAAATAATGTAAATGCATGCCCTTTGAAGTTTAGGTTTCAGCATACAAACCCCCAGGCTGTTATAAAAGCTTTTAAAGATTTTAAAATTAAATCAACAGAAGATCTCTGGGGAATGTCTGTAAAAGTCTGTAGAACTTTCATCGAAACCATTGCGCCCTATTTAGCTGTCATATTTAACACCAGTGTAGACCAAGGTGTATTTCCGGATCTCATGAAACATAGTAAAGTAGTTACTTTGTTCAAATCCGGTGATAGTAAAGAACTCAACAATTATAAGCCTGTATCAATTCCACCAGTTCTCAGTAAGGTGTTTGAAAAGTTGATGCTCAATCAAATGTTACGTCACTTTAATAAAAACTCCATCTTTCATGAACAACAGTACGGTTTCACCAAAGGGTGTTGTCCCACTGACGCTGGTGTTTATCTAATAAAGAACATTTTTAACGCCTGGGAAGAAGCAAAAGATGCCATTGGAATCTTTTGCGACCTCTCTAAAGCATTTGATTGCGTAAACCATGAGACCCTTCTTCTGAAACTGGAGCGCTATGGGGTTAAGAATACAGCTCTTGATCTACTTACATCATACCTGAAAGATAGAAAGGTTAAAGTTCAAGTAAACGGCATAAACTCATTAGGGTATGAAATGGAAATGGGCGTTCCTCAAGGTTCGATATTGGGTCCATTCCTCTTCTTAGTTTACATTAATGATTTATCCCAAGTACTTCAAAATCAATCGAAGATGGTGTTATTTGCAGATGACACATCATTAATCCTTAAAATAGAGCGACGGTCACAAAATCTGGACGACGTGAATAGCTCGATTCTTCAAGTCCAAGATTGGTTTACGGTAAATAATTTGGTTCTAAATGAAAAAAAAAACAAATGTATTAGATTTAAATTACCTAATGTTAGAAGTAGCGAATGTGACATCATATTGAATGGAGAAAAACTGGAATTTATTAATTAGACGGTTTTCCTAGGAATCACGCTGGACGAGAAATTACAATGGGGACCACATATAACATCTCTTGCGGGGCGGCTAAGCTCGGCCGCTTACGCTGTTAGAAAGATAAGACAGTTAACAGATCTAGATTTTTGGACGCGTTTGGTCTATTTTAGCTACTTCCACAGCATTATGTCGTATGGTATTTTACTGTAGGGTCGGGCTGCTGACATTGAATCCATTTTTATTTTGCAAAAGAGAGTTGTCAGAGCCATATACAATCTTCCTCGTCGCGAATCTCTCAGGGAACTATTTAAAGGGATTAATATTATGACAGTACCTTGCCAATTCATTTATGAAAATATTATGTATCTAAGAAAAAATCTACATCTTTTTAATAAATTAAGTGGTAGACATAATTTGAATACTAGAAATAAAGATAAAATAGATCAACAATTTTTCAGATTAGCTAAAGTACATACATCATTTATGGGTTACTGTGTTAAATGTTATAACAAAATACCTTGTGATATATTGCAATTAAATGAAAGAAAATTTAAAATTCGTATAAAAGCACACTTTGCAGACAAGCTTATTACAAATTAGAGGATTATATACAAGATAATAGTGCTTGGACACATGATGGTCCAGCTCCATAGGACAATCCCGTCTAGACAAAATCACACTGGTTGCTAATTTATTTTTTTATTTTATTTTTTTTACTTACTCACACACTGACTTATTCCTAGTTAATATTTTAGGAAAATCATATATTTTTACAATGTTTGTAAATATGTGAGCACAATGTATCTATCGCGTGATTAATTTATCTGCCTTTGCTTTATTTTTAATTCTTCTTACCAATTGTGGTATAGTATGTTTATTCTTGGTGCATCGTCTTTACATATAAAAATATAATTAATGTATACAAAATATTGTAAAACATTTTTTAAAGAGTAACGGCTCCACCGTTACTCTTTAAAAAAATGTTTTCTTGCCCCTTCTTCTCCATACGAAACTACCTTTTGGAAGGGGCGCCTAGAATCAGTTATATTTTTAATGTAATTTTTGACGTTCAAAAGTGCCCTTTTATGGGCCTATTTGAAATAAATGCTTTACTTTGACTTTGACTGACCTTTATAGTTAAATTTATTGAACGTGTAGATCAGGGGGGGTAAAGTTGCCTTTACATACACAGCAACTTTTTTAGGTGCGCCATCTAGTAATCTGGTTCTGTAAATTTAAGGCAAATAATTCACATAGCACTCAATAGAGGTCTCTACAAAACGCCTTATACTTGTTGTTTAAAATTGCTATTTTGATTTCTTATTTATTTTCAATAAGTTTCATTGTAATTGTTAAGTTAAATGTAAGACTTAAATTTAAATTACGTGCAGATACATCTTTTTGGGTTTTTCGATTCATTCAATCGGTTGCTAAAAATATCCAAATGTCAAAATTCGAAACTGTTAAAAGAAAGCAAAAATGGCCGATACGTTTTGTAATTTGCAAGCGTGATTAAATATTCGTATTGAATATTCTTAAGCAACTTTGTTTCATTAAAAACTAAATTAACCTTTACAAACTATCTAAAAGAATACATGTGCACATTTTCCATGCTTGTACATTGATTATATTTAATGTGGAGCAGTTTTTATTTACAAACTACTGTAAAATTAATTTCAAGCAACCAAACATGGTTTTACATGAATCAATCTACAACCACGGAAAATATATGCAAAAGCAATGAAATGAAAATAGTATAGAATACAAGTAATATATGTATATAAAAGGATAATAGTATGGTTAGTTATGGAACATGAAATCCAGGTTGCGCTACTTGTGACAGGTTGGCATAAAAATCCCTTGAGATGGCACTCTATACCAGTATGATATGATGCTCTGTGGTGTAGATCTTACATTGTTTGTTCACAAAATTGTATGAACGGATTCTGGAATGACGTTGTGCAAGTTTTTATCTCTGCCTCTCTATGGGACAAACGTCCGTGGTCCTACGTTTTGTCAAGCGATTGAAATCTGAAAAGAAGCATGTCTACACAACGTACGGTTAAGCACAAAGAGCTGCCTCACGCTAGAGACGAGACATTCTTTGAACAATTGAGCCGTACTACAATAGTGTTTCTGACCTTGAGAACAGCTCTCTGCGCCCTCTCCAGCTGTATCATGCTTGACTTTGGAGCACTACCCCAGACTGTATGCCATATGTTAATATTGACTGGCAAAGTGAGAAATTAACCATACGTAAGGTATCTGCGTCAGCACTGTACCGCAAGCTTTTAAACACGATACCTAATTAGTTTTCTAACTTTGCTAGACAAGACAACGCCCGAATCTGAGCATTCCAGAAGAATATTCATTAAGTGAGAATATCTTATACTTTAACATTCGAAAGTTACAACATGGAGGTATCATTGGTCCCAAACTAGGCATAACCTGTATCTTGGGCACCATTAAATATGTACAAGTTTTGTTAATTTGATTTAGATTTTAGGTAGATAGGTACGTAGAATATTTGAGTATTTTTAAGTAAAAGATGAAATTGGCTACAATTAAGCTTGTTAGCCTCATCGAGACTACGAAACTAAGTGTACAAAAGTAAACTAATTAATGAAAAATTAAATCCATTCTGTTTTGGCAATGAAGACAGGGCGCAGGCACGGGCTTCTTCAATTGTGCTTCAAATAATATTTTACAATAAAATGTAAATGATAACAATTATGTCAGTGCGCACGATCCTGCCGTCTTATTAAAAAGGAACAATCTCGAAACACTCGCGGGGGGACGTCTCCTTTTCCCTAGCTCGCCCGCAGTGACGTGTTCTCGACCAACAGATGTTGCACCCAAGCGTCTATCGATCGTTGAGTTCATGAAAGCTACAGATAGAAAGCGCTGCATGACGCAACATACCGTCCACCTTGGAAGATCCGTTGGCTTCGTTTGTGGATACCGGAGCAGGCAAATTTTTGAGAAAGCACGCTTGATTGTGCTCGTTGATGTTCGGATTTCGACTCTCGAGACACCATAATTCCCTGGGAACAAATTAACAATCCCACCCATTCTCCACTTGAGTGGTGGCAGATTATCTTCCTTGATCACAACAAGATTGTCTTTAGCGATGTCGTCTTTATTGTATGCCCACTTCGTTCTGCGTTTCAACTCTGACACTTATTCCTTTGACCACCACTCCCAAAAATGTTATCGCAGCTGTTCCAGCTGATGGTAGCGACATACAAGCGTAGATGTCGTCGTGAAGTCCTCACTGGCAGGCGCAGTCAACGACCGGCCGATTAGGAAAGAGCTGGTATGAGTGGAAGGTAATCATGTGGATCTGCGGACATAGGTGACATAGGACGGGAGTGCAGGACTCATAAGTTTACTTAGCATTACCTACGAGCCCTAGGACACGTCTCAAGTGATACTTACACGACTTTACTCCTGCTTCCCATAAACCACCAAAGTGAGGCACATAAGGCGGAATGAAACTAAATTTAATATTATTACTACAAGCAAAATCTATAATTTCATTAGATTTTTCAAATATAGCTGAGAGCTCTCTTTCAGCTCCAACAAAATTCCTACCGTTTTCGGAAAAACTTGACACGGCTTACCGCGTCGTGATATAAATCGTTAGAATGCCAATAGATAATCCTGAGTAGACAAAGAACTAACCAATTCTAAGTGCACTGCTCTGGTAGCAAAACAAACGTGTAAACAATTATATCATTTAATTAGTTGTGAACCTCTGCCTTTGCGATTCAATATAGGTATTGGCCCGGCATAATCAACACCACATCGCATGAATCGAAATCCAGCTTCTAAACGTTCGGCAGGGAGATCACCCATGTGTTGAGTTAACGTATTTCCTTTCATGCGAATGCAGGAGACACATTTGTGAACCACTAGCCTTGCTAAATTACGTGCTCCCAGCACCCACCATCTATCACAAATGGCAGCCACGAGAAGCTGAGGTCCAGCATGAAGTAAACGTTTGTGTTCGTATGAACACAATATCCAAGTAAACCAATGTTTACGACACAACAACACTGGGTGTTTCTTATCGTTATCAAATTTGGAATAACTAAATCTGCCACCAACACGAATTACATTACGGATTTAGATACGGATTAGCTAGAACCTAATGTTTTATTACTAGACTTAATGTTGAAATGCTTTTCTTTAAGGTTATGATATACCTTACTGAATGATTGTGATTGAACTAAACGTGTCCATACAACTAATGAACTATTAATCTCGTTAACGGTCAATGAACCGGTTTTGCGACCTTGACCGACACGCGATGCACATAAATTAAAAATGTACCGTAAGACATATGCGACTATTCTTTGCAAACGATCAAAACAAGAAAACCTTTCAAAATCAATTATACTACCAGTTTCTGCACTTAACAAATTTGTAGTTATAGAACATTTTAATTCCAGCATCTTGATCTTATTATACTCGATTTCATTGGTGTATGTTGTCAACCAACTAGAAGTCGGTTCCCGAAGAAAGGTCGGTCCACACCACCACAAACTAGTGTTATCTCCCTTTCATGAAACAAAGAGAACACCTCTTGATATTGTATCAGCGGGATTCTCCTTACCTTTAACATGCAACCAAGTAGTGTTGCTTGTTAATTCGTTGATTTGAGCAACCCTATTCTGAACAAATGTTTTTAAGTTTTTAACAAATGTGGTCATGTCCGAAGCTAACCTTGAACTATAGTGGTGTCAGTCCAGAAATAGACCTTTTCGAATTTCAACCTAAGAGATTTTTTTTTATAAAGTTTGGCCCCGACTAAAGCTCCACATAGTTCAAGTAGTGGAAAACTTAACGCTTTAATTGGTGCGACCTTACTCTTAGCACATAATAATCGACTAGTAACCTGCGACTCATCAATATGAGTGTGTTAACGTATGTACGCACAGTCACCGTATGCAGACTGAGAAGCATCGGTAAAAACATGTAACTCCTTATTTACAGCATTATCAGACATGACGCGGCACAAATATTTCGGACAAATATTGCAAGGTCATCAAATAAAATTATACCTATTCGCTCGCTCGAGTGACGTCTTCTGGCATATTTAAAAGATTAAACTTCGTATAATTTCCGTATAAGCTGCTGTTCTGTATTGTGCGAGTGTGTGTGCGTCTGTCTGTGTCTGTTTCTATGTGGGAGTGTGTGTTCGGGCGTTTGTGGTGCAGTGCGCGTTGTCAGTCATTGCATAGATTAACGACCCACTGGGATTATTGGCACCAGCCATTACCACGGCTAGGGTTTTATCACAAAAGTTGTGGCTTGCTAAAATAAGTTGGGATGATGAAGTCCCAGATCAAATTGCAGGTTTCTCTTTATTCTGATAGCCCGTTGCAAACTGTCACTTAAATACAAACTGCGCATCTATACCGCAGTCATCCGTCCCAACATGACCTATGCTTGCGTTGTATTTGCGCACGCTAACCCACGTCATCTCCATGAGATGCAGACCCTCCAGAACCGTTTCCTCAGAAAGGTCACGGGTGCCCCCTACTATGTCCGTAAAATAGATATCCACGTCAACCTTAAATTTCCAACCATAAACCAGTTCATGAAACGCTTATCTAAGCGTTTCTTTGACTGTGGCATAAAACACCCAAATCCTCTAATTTCAGCGGCCGCCCGCTATACTCCATCCCGCATTAGCTTTATTCGCCAACCAAGGCATACCTTAACCGTCCTTAACTTAATAAAATAATATAATGTTTACTTTAGCTACAAAAATCTGTAGACAGTCAGAAAGGTACATAATTATACTATGTTACACTATGTATAAAACTAACTTTATGACTAAATAAAACTACTTTAAACTTAAACTATACATGCTAAGCCGTGTAGTCGCATAGTAGATAAGTTATGTGTCCTGGCTGGAGTCATAACCAGCCGGCATCCTCCTCGGTTGACATTCGAGACGCAATTAAAAAACTAAATTATAAAGGGGAGGTGTACACGCACCTCGTTCACGCCAAAACCATGTATCCATACGACTAAGTTATGCATGCAAACAAATATTTATATGAACACTCGCAGAGGTTTATTGTACCTTTCATTTATTTTAGCAGATCAGTAGTTTTATATGTCATTAAAATGTTTATTTTTTTTCTGTTTAAAAAACAGCTGAAGGTATGGTCGTAGAGTTTTGGTGAAATAGTCAAAAAATATAGGGAGGACTTCCCCGACCCGACTTATGAAAGTTTAACGATTGAATTTGTAAAACACCTGTGCCACATCGGGCTGTGCTGGGGTGGCTGCTGCAGGAGGAGATAACCTCAAACGCCTTTGTCAAATAAACTTATTGGGAGCTATATGTTGGAGCCGTTTGGGGTTGAAACATATGGGTCGTGGGGTCCAAGTGCTCATCGAATATTTCGGGACATCGCCAAGCGGTTGGTCGATTCTGCACATGACCAGAGGGTTGGCCTGTTTTTAGGCCAAAGATCAGATCAGCATTGCCATCCAATGTGGTAACGCTGCGGGCCTTTTGGGCACTTTTTACAATGAGCTCTTCCGTTTTTTTCCCTGATATACTTGTACGTTATATATATTTAACTCTCTATTTAGTCGTAATGAATGGAATGGTATGTGTTTTTCCGCTTGGCTTTTGGGCATTCCTCTTTCAATCGTGCAGTAGGTCTTCTTAGCTCTAAGCCGTTTAGTAGTAGTAGTCCTTCGAAGATTTCTGGGCATATCTGTAAGAAAAAGAAAATGTCACCTTGAGCGGTATTAAAACCTCAAACGATCGTTTATTGTTTGAGTTGGAATTTTAAAACCATTCACATACAATTGTTTAAAAGTTTTTACGTTCATCTTCTGGTAGACAAGTAATAATGACAATAAATTAGAACTGAAATTCAAGACTAACCGTTAAAACAAACATTAAAAGAGCTGTTATGTCTTTTCGTGAAAAAGTCCGTTGTCCTTTCGTGAGAAGATACTAAAATCGTTCCATATGGTTTTGTAATTTTTTTTAAAAGTTGTTTTTACAACTTTGAAATGCTCTTACTTTGGATTCCCCCACTACTGGAACAGCTGTCGCTCAGATCTCTTATCACTATGATTTTCAGCCGGTATAAAGTGACATACTCAAACTAACCCCACCTCTCGATATATAAGTGGCGCTGCAAATTGGCAATTTAATAAATTTGTTTACATCATAATCAGATAGATGCTTTAGGAACTGACTATCAGACAGATAAGTATCTTAAGAACCACGCGATGATCAACGGGTTTCGCAATCAGAGCAATGTCGTGATATCAATGACTCGAATCAATATAGAGTTTTTTTTCCATTTATTATCGACATTCAATATCGACTCCAGCATTTCGAGTTGTCGTGACTTTCAAAACATCTAGATAAACGATACATTGCCAAATTTTACCACTTCGGCAGGTAGTATACAATTTTCCACATACATAGGAAACACGAATAAACGAACTTGGGACTGAAGAAAGGTGACGTCATGGTGCTGATGGGACCGAACCACATCGATTTCTGCATTCCCCACTACGCAGCGCTGTATCTTGGAATTATGATAGCATCCATCGATGTTACTTTGGGAGCACATAAGTTTATTTTAAACTGAGTTAATTAGAGCATTACAGTCTTTTTTATATGGTTTGAACAGCCAGCCCAAGAGAAAAAACCAGACATGATGACCGTGTTGAACCGGCGTAGAGAGGTTGCAAAGACTTAGATAGATATATAGAATATGACTCTTTATTATGTACACCTTATAAATTACCGACATGGATGTAGAAATTTTACATTGGGTGACACAATGGGCGGTCTTATCGCTTAAAGCGATCTTTTACAGACCTTTGGATGGATTAAAGAGAGAAGGAGAGACAATACTGCAAGTAGCCAGTGTTGTACCATAATTGCTGATCTGTTAACGACCCAACAAAATGGCGGATTTACCTAAAAGTAATGAACGTGATAATGAAAATGAAACTGATAACGTTGATATTAATGATACCTATTTAAGTACTCGCGTATCTTACGTACGCATCATGAAATATTAAAAAACAGGTATTACTATGATATCATACTTGGTACGTATGCATCTTAAGCCGGACGAATGCTAAGTCACTGTAGATGATTTGAAAAATCACCAGCTTATCCATTAGCAAAAAATATACACAGACATAATTGATGTGTAATTTGCTATTTTTACTTTGTTTTTTTCTTTTAATGTTTTTTTTTCTATATACGTACCTTTTTATCTAAACAATGACATGTATATATTTACTGTATAAAGTATAATATTGTTTTAATTTTTGTGAATGTGAGGACTATGTGGGTCATTGCATTTTTTTTTCTTCTTTTAATGATGATGGTCTGGCTGTTTGAGTACTTTACACGGCCTCCCCAAATGTCCTTTCTTTTGTATTGTTCGTCGGATCGTTGAGCTCCTTAGTTCTGAGTTGAGCTGCACGATGATTGACAAATGCGTGCACTGACTGGACAGGTCCACTCAAATCCGTGTGGTTCTTTCCTCAAAAGACCATTTCAGACACCAGTCTACATAGTCCTCATATGATATGACCAAGATTATTTTCATATTTTATTTACACTTTGACATTGATGCACTTTATATATGCAATCACATTTACTTTGTAAAGGATTACACTATTTTAATTATTGTGAATCAGAAGACATTGTGGATTTGTTGTTTTTTTATACATTTTTTTTTAATTATTAGTTTTAATCATGGTCTGGCAGTTTGAGTAATTTATGCGGCCTACCCAAATGTCCTTTCTTTGGTAATGTTCGTCGAATCGTTTAGCTCCTTTAGTTCTGTGTTGAGCTGCATGACAACTGACAAATGCGTGCACTGACTGGACAGGTCCACTCATTCTGTGTGGTTCTTTCCTCGAAAGACCATTTCAGATATCAATCCACACGGTCTTCACATGACCTGACCAAGATTATGTCTGGACTTTAAAAGAGACTGTGACCTCTGAGTTTGTTTCGGCGTTTCTTCTCAGAGTAGTCAGATAGGAAATGCCGATCTCACCTAGTTTTAAAAATATGATTGACGTGTAAAAGTGTTTGTACAAACCTACATATTATACATATTTCGGAACTTTTCCTCTGTTACCACTTTACCAGTCCGATCAGCTGAACAAGTAACTTATTTCTTATGTACGGTGTAATTATTTTTTATGGTGGTATTATCGTTGACTATTACTATTATCTAGCACAAGAACTTGATAAAGGTAACGGCACTGTTGGGATCTTCTTGGACCTTTCTTGGACCAAAAGCTTTTGAAACGGTTTATATTCCTATTCTGTTGCACAAGCTTGAAGCCATAGGTATCAGAGGCACCCAGCTTAGACTATTTAAGAGCTATCTAGAAGACCGTACCCAATGTGTAAGGATTGGTAATGTGCTCAGCGATGTTAAAAAAACACGTCCTTCGGAGTTCCCCCAGGAAGTATTTTAGGGCCTTTTTTGATATACATTAACGATCTTTGTAATCTAAATTACGGCCAATTTTTTTCTTATGCTGACGACACTGCCATTCTATTTTCGGCTGACTGAGAAAAAAATGTCAACAAGCTTGCGCAACTCGGTTTCAATGTTGTTAAAAAATGGCTTCAACATAATTCACTAACACTAAATGCAAACAAGACAAATTACATTAATTTTTCGTTGCGCAAGCAAACATCAACTAGCACCACGACATTATATGCTCATTATTGCACAAATCCCACGGATAACCAATGTGTTTGTCCCAACATTAAAATGACAAATAAAACAAAATGCCTTGGTGTTATAATAGAAGAAACACTCTCGTTCAAACAACATATATTAGCTTCAAATAATAGAATTCGCAAGTTACTAATTGTTTTTAAAAGACTACGCTATATTGCTTTCACAAAAATTGTTAGACAAGTTTACTTTGGTTTATGTCAATCGATTATAACGTACTGTATTACCACATGGGCATGGACAGCGGGTAAAACAGTGTTAATAACCATCGAGAGAGCTCAGAGGGCGGTTCTAAATTGTCTACTTTTCGCCCTTTCCTTTTTCCTACTAACCTTCTAAACAAATCTTGTGAAGTATTAACAGTTCGGCAACTATTTATAATGGGCATTGTACTAAAACAACACACAGCTCTACCTTACAGCACGGAATATACAAACAAAAGACGTAAAGATATAGTCTGTCGACAAAATACAACAAAAGATGCTTCTATTTCCAAATTTTACCTGTACCTCGTCCTCTCCTCTATATTAGACGAAACTCAAAAGCAAACATTTATTCCCTGAACTACACAAATTGTATGAGAATTCTCAAGGAGGCTCTCCAAAGTATGTCATATTATTTTGAAGGTACAGAGAATTTATTAACTGTGTTAAAGTAAATACATATACTCACCTACGAGTACAACAAGCATTTGTTAAATTTAGAAACTGTGATTTACGCTACTCTACATTTAATTTATTTGTCTAGTATCAACTTTTTGATTGTTTATAAATTTTATCTGACTATTTTAGCACTTTTCGCCTGAAAAACAGGATAACCTAGTTCAGGCACGTAAGTCTTAGGAATATAATTTACATTTAATCAAAACTGTTATTATTTTTATGCCTTTTAATTTTTGAATTAAAATATTAATGTCTCCTTTATTACATCTAAAAACTTATAAATTACATTTTTAAATATTTTCCAAAAATCTGAAAAGAAAAACCTTTAAAAATATAAAAAATGGTATCCCACCGGTATCGGGAACAGGGTCCAATTTACCGGCGGTAAGGGCTCCAGAGAAAGGAACCTCCTGACAATGCGAGGCGTGTCCAGAAGTACCGCTTTCTGAATCAAACCCTTAATCCAGCTGCCCAACGAGAGCCTCCTCAGGTGTTTCTCGAGGCTCTTAGCTATTAAGCCATTGGCTGTCACGACTATCGGCACAATGATTGCTGAGGATTAATTATTATGTCGTTTATTCATTATTATGCTTATTTTACTACATTTTTAAATATTTTATAAAACAACTTAAAAATCATTTAAAAATATAAATAATAGTGGTCCGCCGGTAGCGGGAGCAGGGCTACCGGTGGTTAGGACTCGGAAAAGCATTTCAACATTAAGTCTAGTAATAAAACATTAGGTTCTAGCTAATCCGTATCTAAATCCGTATCTAAAAATATGCTAAAGTATATTTTTAGATAAGGATAATGTAATTCGTGTTGGTGGCAGATTTAGTTATTCCAAATTTGATAACGATAAGAAACACCCAGTGTTGTTGTGTCGTAAACATCGGTTTACTTGGATATGGTGTTCATACGAACACAAACGTTTACTTCATGCTGGACCTCAGCTTCTCGTGGCTGCCATTTGTGATAGATGGTGGGTGCTGTGAGCACGTAATTTAGCAAGGCTAGTGGTTCACAAATGTGTCTCCTGCATTCGCATGAAAGGAAATACGTTAACTCCACACATGGGTGATCTCCCTGCCGAACGTTTAGAAGCTGGATTTCGATTCATGCGATGTGGTGTTGATTATGCCGGGCCAATATCTATATTGAATCGCAAAGGCAGAGGTTCACAACTAATTAAACGATATAATTGTTTACACGTTTAATTAGCTACCAGGGCAGTGCACTTAGAATTGGTTAGTTCTTTGTCTACTCAGGATTATCTATTGGCATTCAAACGATTTATATCACGACGCGGTAAGCGCGTGTCAAGTTTTTCCGAAAACGGTAGGAATTTTGTTGGAGCTGAAAGAGGGCTTCCAGCTATATTTGAAAAATCTAATGAAATTAGTGAAATAGATTTTGCTTGTAGTAATAATATTAAATTTAGTTTCATTCCGCGTTATGTGCCTTACTTTGGTGCTTTATGGGAAGCAGGAGTGAAGTCGTGTAAGTATCACTTGAGACGTTTCCTAGGGCTCGTAGGTAATGCTAAGTTAACTTATGAAGAGTTAAGTACGGTACTGACATAGGTTGAAGCCGTCCTGAACTCCCGTCCTATGTCACCTATGTCCGCAGATCCACATGATTACCTTCCACTCATATAATTGATAAGGGTGTATTTATACGTCTCAGGCTTATAAAAACAAGATAAAAACTGACTACACGACCGTGTAAACAATAATCTATAAGCGACACTATTATGTAATGTTTACAGCCAGCTTTTCATTCGTAGATCTTTGTCAGTCGTTAGGTGTAAAGTCTGGCAACATACATTCGATTCGATAAGAGTGAGGTCGACAAAAAAAGAGAATTCTAAACATACATCACAATACAATCGTAGCGTAAACAAAACTGTACAGTGTTTTGAATAAAGTCATTTTCGAGAAGTCTGGGAACGATTCCCATGCCGAAAATGTAATTTTAAGATTTCTTGTCTGTTTGTTTGTATGCATTTTTAAGTAATACGAGTAAGTAATAATTTATTTACCAAAAGACTTAGCCTAGGTAACATAAATGTTCTTTCAATAAAGGATGGGTACTTATGGCTATTATAGATTTGTAAGACCCCTGCCCTTCAAACTAGGAAAATCCTGTATCTTGAAGGACAGTGTACTTTAGTGGGGTACACGTTTTACAAAATATCTATAATTGTGTAATAATTCTGATGTTAACATACATATTTATTGAATGAGCTTAAAAGTTAATAGTGACGAGTTTTTGTACATGTCTGTTGCTGTGGAGTTAAGCCGGTCCGTTGGAGTTTGTGTGTGTGTGGGTGTCTTAGACTTATAAAAACATCTGTCAAGGAAATTAAAAGTTAGGAATTTTTGTCGTTAATACGTAGAATAAATGAGTTCTAGAATAAATGAATATTGGCTAGTAGCTAATTTGGTCCTGTAACGCTCGACTGTAGCACACCTATGTCGAGTATGGAGTACTTGTCTTGGTATGACGGAGGCATGTTTGCGATGAGTGGATCGGAAAACAAAGATTTGTCTGACGGTGAGCAACTTGCAGTCCTGATAGAATTGTTCAGTCGGGTGTCTAAACGGTTTGCGTAACATTACCTTCAGAACAGCTATTTGAGCCTTCTCGAGCGGTAGGTATTATTACATGGGGATAGCTTAAATGTAAGAAAAATGGACATAATTGAGTGGGTAATTGTAAATTTATTTTCTGTGTCTTGCCTTATTCTCAATATTTGTCTGATGAGCAAAATAGGCACATTTGTAATTTAAATATGTTCATTTATAATAGGACTTGCCGTTATAGTGACACTATTTTATATTTTGATTGTAATCAATTTATTACTGATTACAAACTGACAAATTATACAATGTATTTGCCACCTAGATGTAGGAGACAAATTGCTAAACTTTTAGCATACAATGTACAAAGTGACAAGGGTACATGTAGTGTACCGTCGATTACAGTTAGTAGTGGTACTAATACTACTTTTGAAACGCCTTGTAGTTTAAACTATTAGGTGCGACAACGGGTGTGCCGCATATGTTGAATGTTGTACATCAAAATATGCAGGGTATGTCCGGCAAAGAGTTCCTTCTTTTGAATGTTTCTCTTAGCATGTCTTTCGTCTCTCGCACGAGCACTGGCTGATATCCTTTTCTGGTTCCACGAAAAGACACTTGGTACTGCTTCTTTCTTTAAAAGTTTGTGTACACAGGGCAAACTTTAAAACAAGATGAACAATGATAAATATTTAAAGATATAAAGTAATGTTAACAATTAATGTATATAGACACTAGCTTAAATAGAAGAACTATCGTTTATAACACGCACCTGTACTCACACTTTGTTTGGTAATCATTATCATGACAATAATCTCGACATAACCTCGTCGTCCTAGTAGGCTCAAAGTTTTTAATCCTTACGGCAGCTATCCACTTAATTCTTTTAATATGATTTATTGGAAATTTGTGTTGGCATACGTTTTAACACCCAATTACACAACACTTTGTAATTTCTATGTTATTTGTGATCAACTTCTCTAAGATGCTATACAATTTGACAGCTAGTTTGGAACAACCGTATACAGCGCCACTTTGACAGTTGCCTTCCCCATTATTTTATTTATAGAGTGGTTTGTTTTGGGAAAATCGGGGAATCCTACGTTAACAGTGGTCAATGTGGTCTTCTTTTGTTCACAAAAGTAAAGGCAGGCATAGTATTTTCAAACGCATTTTCATAATACATACACATTTCCTACGCATTCTACGTTCTTGTTATTAGTTGACACAAGATGAACGATCGTGTATACCCACCTATGTAGGTACTACACTAAACATTGTTAGGAGTGGGACACACGAGACATTACTATCAAAGAACCTGTCGTCCGCTTCCGGTGCCGCTACAGGAAACTGGCAACTCTCGGGGAAATAGTCCGTGCAACGACGTGGTAGACAATACGGGTACGTGTGTCTATGCCTTATAGATGAGAATGTACGTCCTTTAGGATGGTTCTCAATAAGGGCGTTTTGTGATTTATGTGTGGACAGTGAGATGTGGTTTTCGGAAATTTGTAAACTCGCTTTTAGACTGGCTTTCCTCCCGCCAAAGCTGTGTAAGAGATCGAACCGAAAGTGCACAAATAAAATGGCTTCATATCAAAATGTACCCCGCTTATGAACTAAAACCGGCCAAGTACGTGTCGATGTCGCCCAAAACACGGTAATGGGTTCCGTTGTCGGGATGAATATTTACGCATGCACAGTATCGATATTTTCGAACGCAAAAAATAAAAATAACATTGTACTTCTCGATGTAACTATTTTCGATTACAACCACGTAACTTGGTTTAGTTTTTCTACAATCTTAGACAGGGCTGGTATGACCGAAATAGGTCTGTAGTTATTGACATCACCTCTGTTCCCTCCCTTGTGTACCGGTGTAATAATGGATTTTGTTAAATTGGTCTGGAAAAATGTCATTGTTGTAACAAAGGTGTTAGCCAGGTGGGCAATGATAGGAACAACATCTTTGCAAATACAGGGTGGAAGGGACATCGACGCACAACCATGGACTCAGTACATGATTCTGAATCCCCTGCATCGATTTTTTTTTCCGTTTACGGCGCGTCAAACAAATTTTTGAACATCAAACGATGAGGACATTTTTTTAAGTTTTGCGCTTGGTTTAAATTTTTGGTATTTTTAAACGCTAATTAGTGTTATCTCCCTTTCATGAAACAAAGAGAACACCTCTTGATAATGTATCAGCGGGATTCTCGTTACCTGCAACCAAGTAGTGTTGCTTGTTGATTCGTTGATTTGAACAACCCTATTCTGAACAAATGTTTTTAAGTTTTTAACAAATGTTGTCATGTCCGAAGCTAACCTTGAACTATAGTGGTGTCAGTCCAGAAATAGACCTTTTCGAATTTCAACCTAAGAGATTTTTTTATTTTTTCTTAATGTTTGAAATGTTTTGCGGGAGGGCGTGTCAGACTTTTACTGACTAAAACCCACCCGTGTTCCTTCAGTTGCCTGTGCCAGGGCCACGGTTTTCTCTGTGGAATAACCCGCGACCCTGAGGCGTTGGCCCTATCGGACCCCGTCACTTTGTGCTGACATCTCTTTGAGGCGCGCGTGGAACACAACGCGCCGTCGACCCGGGCCTGGTCCTTACCGGACTGCGAGCTACCCATTGCTCGCCATCCGCAAGCCCGCGCCTACGGTGGCCGGGAATCTGCAGGCGACTCCCGACGCCCAGGGCGTCTCCTGCGGCTGCTAGTGGGGGCGTGAGGGCGCAATGCTCTCTCCCTCACCCGCTCCGCCTCCTCCTTCGCGAGCATTACTGCTTCGCAGAAGGAGGTGACGGCTTTCCATTCCCTCTCGCTCCGTACCATGGCCTGGACCAGGGCCGGACGCGAGAGATCGCCGCCGCCAATCGCCTCCGCGAGGACACTGCGGTGCTCCGCCCAAGCTGGGCATACCTCCACCGTATGATCCACCGTGTCCTCCGGGCGATCCACACAATGGTGACACCCGGGCGTTTCCTCCCGCCTTATGCGAAACAGGAACCTCCCGAAACAACCGTGTCCGGTGAGGACCTGTGTCAGGCGGAAGGTGAGGACGCCGTGGCGCCTCTCCAACCACTCCTCAAAGAGGGGACTTACCGCCGCTATTGTGGCGTGCCCATGATATACCTTACTGAATGATTGTGATTGAACTAAACGTGTCCATACAACTAATGAACTATTAATCTCGTTAACGGTCAATGAACCGGTTTTGCGACCTTGACAACACGCGATGCACATAAATTAAAAATGTACCGTAAGACATATGCGACTATTCTTTGCAAACGATTAAAACAAGAAAACCTTTCAAAATCAATTATACTACCAGTTTCTGCACTAAACAAATTTGTAGTTATAGAACAATTTAATTCCAGCATCTTGATCTTATTATACTCAATTTCATTGGTGTATGTTGTCAACCAACTAGAAGTCGGTTCACGAAGAAAGGTCGGTCCACACCACCATAAACTAGTGTTATCTCCCTTTCATGAAACAAAGAGAACACCTCTTGATAATGTATCAGCGGGATTCTCCTTACCTGCAACCAAGTAGTGTTGCTTGTTAATTCGTTGATTTGAACAACCCTATTCTGAACAAATGTTTTTAAGTTTTTAACAAATGTGGTCATGTCCGAAGCTAACCTTGAACTATAGTGGTGTCAGTCCAGAAATAGACCTTTTCGAATTTCAACCTACGAGATTTTTTTATTTTATAAAGTTTGGCCCCGACTAAAGCTCCACATAGTTCAAGTAGTGGAAAACTTAACGCTTTAATTGGTGCGACCTTACTCTTAGCACATAATAATCGACTAGTAACCTGCGACTCATCAATATGAGTGGGTTAACGTATGTACGCACATTCACCGTATGCAGACTGAGAAGCATCGGTAAAAATATGTAACTCCTTATTTACAGCATTATCAGACATGACGCGGCACTAATATTTCGGACAAATATTGCAAGGTATCAATAAAATTATACCTATTCGCTCGCTCGCGTCACGTCTTCTGGCATATTTAAAAGCTTAAACTTCGTATAATTTCCGTATAAGCTGCTGTTCTGTATTGTGCGAGTGTGTGTGCGTCTGTCTGTGTCTATTTCTGTGTGGGAGCGTGTGTTCGGGCGTTTGTGGTGCAGTGCGCGTTGTCAGTCATTGCACAGATTAACGACCCACTGGGATTATTGGCACCAGCCATTACCACGGCTAGGGTTTTATTACAAAAGTTGGGGCTCGCTAAAATAAGTTGGGATGATGAAGTCCCAGATCAAATTGCAGGTGTCTCTTTATTCTGACAGCCCGTTGCAAACTGTCACTTAAATACAAACTGCGCATCTATACCGCAGTCATCCGTCCCATCATGACCTATGCTTGCGTTGTATTTGCGCACGCTAACCCACGTCATCTCCATGAGATGCAGACCCTCCAGAACCGTTTCCTCAGAAAGGGCACGGGTGCCCCCTACTATGTCCGTAATATAGATATCCACGTCAACCTTAAATTTCCAACCAAAAACCAGTTCTTGAAACGCTTATCTAATCGTTTCTTTGACTGTGGCATAAAACACCCAAATCCTCTGATTTCAGCGGCGGCCCGCTATACTCCCTCCCGCATTAGCTTTATTCGCCGACCAAGGCATACCTTAACCGTCCTTAACTTAATAAAATAATATAATGTTTACTTTAGCTACAAAAATCTGTAGACAGTCAGAAAGGTACATAATTATACTATGTTACACTATGTATAAAACTAACTTTATGACTAAATAAAACTACTTTAAACTTAAGCTATACACGCTAAGCCGTGTAGTCGCATAGTAGATAAGTTATGTGTCCTGGCTGGAGCCATAACCAGCCGGCAACCTCCTCGGTTGACATTCGAGACGCAATTAAAAAACTAAATTATAAAGGGGAGGTGTACACGCACCTCGTTCACGCCAAAACCATGTGATGAACATCATTATCTCTTCACTGGTGACCCCGAGTATGAACGTCAGCGCAGCCTTCGTGCAACTACTTCAGCGTGACGTCATCATCATCACTCCCGCAAGTCACACAGCCAGCCAGCAACCACGGCTTGAACAGTTGTCCTGACCATCAGCATGCAGCGCAAGCGCATACCTGGTCATCACCTTCAGCGTCATCAGCAACCTTGGCACAGCACACTGCACATTCGGCCGGTCCTCAAGCAATGTGCTTAATCCCTCTCCTGGTCGACATCAGCAGTCAGCCACCCCGACTCACTGGGGAATCTTCGCAGACAGTTCCGACTTACCGCGAACTATGCGACACCCGGTTCCAACCCACTGGAACCCAACTGGCATTGGCAAGCATCGCAAGATACAAGACTTAGTCCACTATCGACCTCCGGTCTTCGGAGGGGAGTGATGTGGCAGCATCTACACCGCCACATGCGAACAAACGCATCAATCCTGCATCGCGCAAGCAGAGTTTACCGCGCAGATAGCATACATACAACTTCCCGATAACAATCATCGGGCAGTTGCCCACCAGATACGACATCCATCTGGTCGGAGGATCCTCCCTTTTCCAAGAGTATGAGGGAACTTGACACCCTGTTCCTCATATTACTTCATATCCATACGACTAAGTTATGCATGCAAACAAACATTTATATGAAAACTCGCAGAGGTTTATTGTACGAATTTATTTATTGTTTATTTTATTATTTATTACATTCTTGTTCAAGGTCACCTTTCATTTATTTTAGCAGATCAGTAGTTTTATATTCAATCATACCTGAAATGGTAAATTACACAACTCACAGTACTAAGTCCCACCTTAATCAAAATGACGGTATCGTATTATACCTAAAAGATAGCATACAAGCGAATGTCTATGAACCAGATTATTGTAGATAAGTAAATTGCCTTGTGACAACAATCAGCAACGACTTAGCTGTTGTATCATTGTACAGACCTCCAGCCTTCAAAAACCTAGATCCCTTTCTAAAGTCGTTAGACAAAATCTTGTCCAGTATTGGCCATTATAAAAACATCGTTTTAATGGGCGATTTAAATATTAATATTAAATTTGAACAACTTAACCCTAAACATACAGAATACTTAAATATGCTTGCATCCCACGGACTTCTTACCACGCATACCCTACCGACTAGAGAATCAAATTGTCTTGATCACTGCTTCGTCAAAACAAAATTAAAACCTTTGACTATAGTATGTAATTCAACCTTAACTGACCACTTAAGTGTTATGGTATCACTACCCCTAAAAATTAAAAATAGACCCAAGAAAAACCCCTCTCACACAAAAACCGACTACGATGCTGCTATTAGAGACTTAACACAGATTAACTGGGAAGAAAGGTTTAATAATGATGCCCCAAATGAAATGACGAACATCTTCTTGAATACCATCAGAGATGTCATATCGAATCAAACACACACCGTCAAGCAGCCTAGGCGACAAATAATCATTAAGCCATGGATTACACCAGGTCTGTGTAGATGTATGAGGAATCGTGACCAACTTCACCAAAAACTAAGAAAGGACCCAGAAAACTTAACCTATATAACTATAACTTACACTATAACTTACAAGCGCTACCGAAATACATGTAATAATCTACGAAAAATCCTTAAAAACCGATATTTTAAATCAGAATTCGCTAAGTCTAGTCATAATATTAAAAAAAACAATGGGGATTGGTAAAGGAAATGTGTAATTTAAACACCTACCCAAAACTACCATCAGAGCTTCTTTCCACTACTTCAGCAACTCAAGACGAGTTAGATAGCATAAATAGGTACTTTGTAAATGTCGGTAGTAATTTAGCAAACTCCATCTTGTCCAGGGCCCTCACAAATGAGATGGATTTGAGGAATCGGTCTTATCCAAAACCGAATAGCGGAACCCTAAACTCTTTTATGCTTCGCCCAACAGACCAAGTTGAAATTAAAGATATAATTGCTAACTTAAAATCTAAGAATTCTTCGGGATGGGAAGGTATCTCCACGTTTTTCATAAAGAGAGCAGTAGATTCCCTTATTGCACCACTAGCACACATATGTAATGCTTGCTTTTCAAAAGGAGTATTTCCAGATGCGCTTAAAAAATCCGTCACTGATCCTATATATAAAGCAGGAGACAAATCTTTGGTGTCGAATTATAGACCAATCTCTCTACTACCAAGGATTTCAAAAATTCTTGAAAAACTAATAATTAAGAGATTAAAACACTACCTGGAAACACATAAACTTCTCTCTGGTAATCAGTTTGGGTTCAGAGAAAAAATATCAACCGCCGATGCTCTTCACAAACTAACTTCGTATGTGGTCGAAAACGGGACAAGGGGGAGAAGGGACAGAAGACTCTAGGTATATTCCTAGACCTAGCAAAGGCTTTCGACACCGTCTCTGTGCCCATCCTCCTGAACAAACTCCAGACCTTGGGAATACCAGGGATACCTCTCCAACTTTTCAAAGATTACTTGACAAACCGAAAACAGGTTCTAAAAATTTATAACTGTGTAAGCCATGAGGAAAACGTTACCTTTGGAATACCTCAAGGCAGTGTAATGGGTCCTACGTTGTTTTTAATCTATGTTAATGACCTCTGCAATTTGCTTTTACAAAATGGTCAAATAATAACATTTGCAGATGACACAGTATTATTGTTCAGCTCCAACACGGAAAGATGTAACCGAATCAGCAAATAAAGGCTTTGCTTTAGTAACCTCATGGCTGGACAATCATTTGTTGACTCTTAATCTTGACAAAACAAAATTTATTACATTCACAATTAACGGCAGAACTCAACCTATTCCTAATTCTATAATTATTCAAACTCACTATTGCAATAATCCAAGTACCTGTGGATGTAACCCAATCAACAGAACTAATTCTATTAGATATCTCGGTGTGATAGTAGACCAAAACTTAAACTGGAAAGAACACGTCATGAAAGTAAGTAATCGCGCAAGACAGTTAATTTATATTTTTAAAACTATTAGAAATGCATGTGACATTAAGCTACTTATAAAAATCTATTTAGCACTATGTCAGTCTATACTAATATACGGTTTGAATGTATGGGGAGGAACTTCAAAAACCTCCATGTTGCTCGTCGAAAGAGCCCAAGGCATGGTACTTAAAGTTATTTCTCGCAAAAAGTACACGTATCCGACACACCTACTGTACTCGGAATTGGGAGTCCTCTCGGTACGAAAACTATTTATAAAACTCGAGATCATGGCACAACATAAAGTAAAACCGCACTTTGCAAAAAGGCGACGATTAGATATAGTTTATAACGTACCTAGATATAGTACATCTTTTGCACACAAATTTCACAATTATCTCGGTCCTAGCCTTTACAACAAAGTTAGTAAAAATCTGAAATTGAAACATCTTGATGGGCAAACATGTAACAAGACTATAGATAAATATTTGAAAACACTGGACTACAACAGCACCGAAAATCTACTCACAAAGTTGGAATAAACAGGGTACATAAATAATAAAGCACACATGACTGCAAGCATACAGAAACACATACACATATACATTCACCTATACCCAAACACAAAACAACACAGATAATAATTCCAATTATCTAACTTAATTAATATAACTGCACTATGATTTGTTACCTATACATCAATATGTAATCAAATTACATAACTGGGCTTGTAACTGGAACCTTGTGGAATTCTGATGATCTAAAGTTGAGGAAGACTATCCGCTCGTGATACAGTTTTAAACTAGTACGAGGGGATAGGGCGAATCAATCCAAAGACAACCAAACCATTTTTTCTTTTTTTTCTTTTACAATCTACCATTCCAAACCAGCCCAAATTGTATTGTAAAAATATCTTTAAACGATTTTGTCTGTCCTGGGCTTATTATTAAGTTTTTATTAAGATACTCTGTACGGTTGTCTCATATTCATGAATAAATAAATTATTATTATTATATATGTCATAAAAATTATTAATTTTTTCTGTTTAAAAAACAGCTGAAGGTATGGTCGTAGAGTTTTGGTGAAATGGTCAAAAATTATAGGGAGGACTTCCCCGACCCGACTTATGAAACTTTAACTAATGAATTTGAAAAACACCTGTGCCACAGCGGGCTGTGCTGGGGCGGCTGCTGCAGGAGGAGAAAACCTCAAACGCCTTTGTCAAATAAACTTATTGGGAGCTATATGTTGGAGCCGTTTGGGGTTGAAACATATGGGTCGTGGGGTCCAAGTGCTCATCGAATATTTCGGGACATCGCCAAGCGGTTGGTCGATTCTGCACATGACCAGAGGGTTGGCCTGTTTTTAGGCCAAAGATCAGATCAGCATTGCCATCCAATGTGGTAACGCTTACCGCCTTTTGGGCACTTTTTACAATGAGCTCTTCCGTTTTTTTCCCTGATATACTTGTACGTTATATATATTTAACTCTCTATTTAGTCGTAGTGAATGGAATGTTATGTGTTTTTCCGCTTGGCTTTTGGGCATTCCTCTTTCAATCGCAGTTTTAGTGTGCAGTAGGTCTTCTTAGCTCTAAGCCGTTTAGTAGTAGTAGTCCTTCGAAGATTTCTGGGCATATCTGTATGAAAAAAGAAAATGTCACCTTGAGCGGTATTAAAACCTCAAACGATCGTTTATTGTTTGAGTTGGAATTTTAAAACCATTCACATACAATTGTTTAAAAGTTTTTACGTTCATCTTCTGGTAGACAAGTAATAATGACAATAAATTAGTACTGAAATTCAGGACTAACCGTTAAAACAAACATTAAAAGAGCTGTTATGTCCTTTCGTGAAAAAGTCCGTTGTCCTTTCGTGAGAAGATACTAAAATCGTTCCATATGGTTTTGTAACGTTTTTTTAAAAAGTTGTTTTTACAACTTTGAAATGCTCTTACTTTGGATTCCCCCACTACTGGAACAGCTGTCGCTCAGATCTCATACACACTAAGGGCACACTATTATCACTATGATTTTCAGCCGGTATAAAGTGACATACTCAAATTAACCCCACCTCCCGATATATAAGTGGCGCTGCAAATTGGCAATTTAATAAATTTGTTTACATCATAATCAGATAGATACTTTAGGAACTGACTATCAGACAGATAAGTATCTTAAGAACCACGCGATAATCAACGGGTTTCGCAATCAGAGCAATGTCGTGATATCAATGACTCGAATCAATATAGAGTTTTTTTCCATTTATTATCGACATTCAATATCGACTCCAGCATTTCGAGTTGTCGTGACTTTCAAAACATCTAGATAAACGATACATTGCCAAATTTTACCACTTCGGCAGGTAGTATACAATTTTCCACATACATAGGAAACACGAATAAACGAACTTGGGACTGAAGAAAGGTGACGTCATGGTGCTGATGGGACCGAACCACATCGATTTCTGCATTCCCCACTACGCAGCGCTGTATCTTGGAATTATGATAGCATCCATCGATGTTACTTTGGGAGCACATAAGTTTATTTTAAACTGAGTTAATTAGAGCATTACAGTCTTTTTTATATGGTTTGAACAGCCAGCCCAAGAGAAAAAACCAGACATGATGACCGTGTTGAACCGGCGTAGAGAGGTTGCAAAGACTTAGATAGATATATAGAATATGACTCTTTATTATGTACACCTTATAAATTACCGACATGGATGTAGAAATTTTACATTGGGTGACACAATGGGCGGTCTTATCGCTTAAAGCGATCTTTTACAGACCTTTGGATGGATTAAAGAGAGAAGGAGAGACAGTACTGCAAGTAGCCTGTGTTGTACCATAATCGCTGATCTGTTAACGACCCAACAAAATGGCGGATTTACATTAGGTAAACACTTTTGAATTTACTTTTAGAAGTAATGAACGTGTTAATGAAAATGAAACTGATAACGTTGATATTAATGATGCCTATTTAAGTACTCGCGTATCTTACGTACGCATAATGACATATTAAAAAACAGGTATTACTGTGATATCATACTTGGTACGTATGCATCTTAAGCCGGACAAATGCTAAGTCACTGTAGATGATTTGAAAAATCACCAGATTATCTATTAGCAAAAAATATATCAAAGATAATAATTTCATAATATTGGAACCAAACTTAACATTATGAGCAACAAGCGACCAAACACAGGGCACCGCCGGCTACTGCTCCACCACGACAACTGCACTCCATTCCTGGGTCACCCTCCTTACAGCCCTGACCAAGCACCGTGTGACTTCTTTTTAATAACTTCTTTTGACTATTCCAGAGGGTGCTGGTTTATAAAACCTTAATATAATATTAGTATTTTACATATAGAGAATGCCTATCTGACCTTCACAAGTCAGTTACAGAGTAACACGATCCCCCTTAATATTAAACTAAAATATGCTGAAAAAATCTAAATGTTTTGACAAAGTTTCAAAATTTTGATTTTATGTCATGTAAGTTTTACTCGTATAAAAAATTAAAAATTTAAAGTTCTCTTTTTATTGTTTTCATGATTTTGTTAGACGTAATGTTCTTTTAATTTTGTGAGAAAAACATTGTTCTATTTATTTATTTATTTCTTTCTTTCTTCCCTTTTTTCAGACTTGTATCAGTTCCGACTGCTTAGCACCCCAATTGTGTTACACACTTTATTTCTTAATCCGAAGGAGTTTTGAAAGAAATTCATAATCCATAAATAATACTTAAAATATTTGACAAATTCGTTTGCTCAACAAGTCTTATTATGCTCAACAACGTGAATATCGCAACGAATTACTTTGAACTGTCAAAATGAACGACACTGCAGTTGTTAGATAAACACTAGTGAGTTGAGTCGATCGTTCATTATTGGGAATTCTATACCATTGTAGGTTCAAGTCTGAGCCAAAACTATCGGATCTAAGACCCTTAGTTGAAAGTTGGCAAACTTTTCCGATACGGGTGAATCAACAACTGCGAAATCAACAAATTTGTTTTGTATCCACTGCACGTTGACTGCATGTAACTAGTACTAATCACCATCATTAACTGCGTTTGGGATTTAGTTTTCGAACATGTAAACAAACACATACATACTCACAAATTAGAGTGAGCTAAAGGTGCACCTCTGCTTAAACTGTTCGGTATTACAGGATTCATGTTGTGTTGTTTGAAAACTCGGTCATCACTAAACTCGCGTCGCGGCGTGAGTCAACCTCCAAACATAAATGATAAATGTTTTTATTTCTGTAAGTAGGTTTTTACAAACACTTTTACACGTCAAACATATTTTAAAAGTAGATGAGATCGGCGTTTCCTATCTGACTACTCTGAGAAGAAACGCCGAAACAAACTCAGAGGTCACAGTCTCTTTTAAAGTCCAGACCTAATCTTGGCCAGGTCATGTGAAGACCATGTGGATTGATGTCTGAAATGGTCTTTTGAGGAAAGAACCACACAGAATGAGTGGACCTGTCCAGTCAGTGCACGCATTTATCATGCAGCTCAACACAGAACTTAAGGAGCTCAACGATTCGACGAACAATACAAAAGAAAGGACATTTGGGTAGGCCGCGTAAAGTACTCAAAGAGCCAGACCATGATTAAAACAACTGAAAGAACAAAAAAAGAAAAATACAATGACTCACACAGTCCTCACATTCTCAAAAATTAAAACAATTTAAAACAGTTAATATAAAGATGCCATTGTTTATCTAAAAAAACAAAAATAAAAGTTAAACAGCAAATTAAACATCAACAATATCTGTGTAAACTTATTGGAGCAGCTCAATCGCAAGCCTTCTTGTCCTCAATATAGCCTTTGACAGTATAACAGCCTTTGACAGGCATTCTGGCATAATTTCCGCTTTACAAAAGATTTGAATTTATTAAGGCTTAGTTCTTGAATGTGACTAGGAAGTTTATTATAAAAACGAATACTTTGACATTTAAATGAGCTACCTATTTTCTTGAGTCTGGTAGTGGGAACAACAAATTTGTGTTTGTTCCTAGTATTTATGTTAGGGATATCACTGTATTTTTTAAACAGATTAATATTTTTATGTGCATACAAAAGATTTTCATAAATATACTGAGAAGGCACAGTCATTATATTAATCTCTTTAAATTTTTCTCTGAGGGAGTGTCTGGGACTTAGTTTATAAATTGAACGAATTGCCCTTTTTTGTAAAACAAAAATTGTCTGAATATCGGCGGAATTTCCCTACAAAATAATACCGTACGACATCACACTATGAAAATAACTAAAGTATACTAAACGGGCTGTCTCTAAATCAGTAAAATTACGAATTTTTCTAACGGCGTATGCTGCAGAGCTTAGTTTTTTTGACAATTTAGCTATATGGGGGCCCATTGAAGCTTGGCATCCAAAGTTAAGCCTAAGAATACTGTGGTGTTTTCGGATTTCAACTCTTCACCCTTTATAAGAACACTAGTTTCTACTTGTCTTACATGAGGTATCGTAAACTTAATGCATTTAGTTTTTTTCTGGTTTAGAAGTAGGTTATTAACATTAAACCAGTTAACTACTTTAGCAAGGGCGCTATTTACATTGTCAGTAACCAGCTGCTGACGTGTGAGTTTAAATAAAAGTGAAGTGTCGTCTGCAAACAACACTATATCATGATAATCCTTTATGAGGTAAGGCAAGTCATTAATATAAATAAGAAACAAAAATGGGCCAAGGATTGAACCCCCATTCTTACTACAGATCCAGGTGATCTTTTTCCATTAACATCAACTGTCTGAATCCTTTCACTTAAGTAAGAAGTAAGAAGATCCAGAGAGGCATTCCGGATTCCGTAGTGGTGCAGTTTCGTGATCAATGTTTCATGAAGAATACAATCGAATGCCTTGGACAAATCGCAAAAGATTCCCAAAGCATCGCATTTGTCCTCTCATGCCTTGTAAACATGTCCTAAAAGTTCAACTCCGGCATCAGTAGTTGAACGACCCCTTGTAAAACTGAACTGTTTGTTATGCAGTTATTTGTGTTTATTAAAAAACCTTTGCATTTGATCTAAAATAAGTTTTTCAAAAAATTTACTAAAGGTAGGCAGCACTGAAATAGGTCTATAATTAGTAGGGTCTGATATGCTACCAGATTTATACAATGGTATTATTTTACTGTTTTTCATAAGATCAGGAAACTCACCACGGTCAATACAATTATTAAAAATAACAGCTAAAGTAGGTGCTACAATATTTATAATAGACTTAGCAACATCCACAGAGTTACCGCATAGATCTGCGTTTTTTTTTTACATTTAATGTGTGAAAGGTTTTAATTATATCTCTACAAGAGACATATTGGAAATTAAATTCAGAATCACAAACTGGAACGTTTTCTTTAAGTAAAGACTCTGCATATGTTTAAGTTCCTAACCCGGGGAGACATCAACCCCTGTCATTTATAATTATGGGTAGCAATGAAGATCAATGACTCACGCACTTACAGTGGCTTATGGCAAATCCCTCAAGGAAGGGACGACGGCACACTTTTGAAATTGAAGTAAATATAGAGAGAGAAGGAAGGTAGGTAGATGTCAATTCTTTCCTCGAATACTTTGGCAAAGCGTAGTGTTCTATTTAAATAGCTTTCACAAGTGGTGGCACTTAAGGAGGAAGCGCCAAGTAGCCCGTGAAGTTCAAATTTTCTTACGTTTTTTGCAATTGTCAGGTCAGTCTCAAAGGTAGAGACAAAACGTTTATTGTGAACTAAGTGTACAATGTTCGTGTTATGTTAGCACTTATGTGACTTAGCAGCCCTTTTACATTTTGTAGGTAAGTGTCAGGTTGTACCGTCAATACAACCCTCTAAGTTCATGTAATCGCTCAGGTTAGTAGTGCAGACTTAGGCGTCATTCTATGTCACTGTCCTCCAGTAGCTCGGCGAGTTCGTCTTCGCTACGAACAGTGGTATAGAATGCTCAAAAATGAACGATCTACTAGTGACGTGAATTTATGATTGAACAACAGCGGGTTTGTTTATAATTATTCAACATCAATAGAATCTCTGTTTAATTTTATTTGCATGCCCATGAGACGGTAGAATATGGAGGACTTTACTTTAAGAAAACATCTATGTACAAATTACCCATGTTTGCAAAAATAAATGATTTGACTTGATTTGATATAATAACGAGATGCTTAAAAATCTTTTACAAGGTAGAGATTTTTCGATATTTCGGAAATTTTTGTAAAACTGTAAATCAGTAAGATTTTGCTGAACATAGATTGTGTTGTTTTGGTAGGTATTGACCCAGGCTATTACCCCCTGCAGTATGTCGTGCTATTTACTGGACAGCCTGTATATTAGATATAATAAGAACATATTTCTCAGAAGAATTGCTCAGTAGCAGCCGGGAATCTGGATTTGTGCCCTGTTGATGGCAATAGGCTCGCCCCCTACATGGGACTTAGGCATAACCGGTGAAATGTCACCCACATTACACCTCTGCCTAACCCTTCTGGGATTATAGGCGCGAATGCACCTCGACTATAAGTAAATGATGTGGTCTCCTAATATTGGAAGCGCAGACTTGTATTTATCCCTATTCTATATATACTTGCATGTAATTGTGTAGCCCCTGTTTGAGATCTAATAAATAAATAAATCAATAAAACCTTTCCATATTAGGGTTTATTTTTTTATTGTCTTTTATTGTCATGTAAACACGTTACCATTAAGGGGCCGACGTTACAAGCTCGTAATAATACTTCGAGTCGAGTACAAAATTCTTTCGGAATATTGCTATCTCTGTTTGACAAAAGAAGGAGAACGAGGGACGCCGCGCAGCCGTGTGTGTGTTTGTGTGAGTAGATAGATAGCAATTATTAGCTGTACTGTATTTACTGTACCTACCATTCATTCATAACGACTCGGAAGATTTATTTCTAAATTCATTCATTTGACTGTTTAATTATTTTGTATTTTTATTTATTTATTTATTTTTGCTTTGTGAATTGGACATAAAAACATTTGATCTGACATTAATATATTGTTTATCTGTTATCATTATCATTTCATGAACTTTTATCGTGTCATCTCATCAGTCACCTAATTTTAACGTAACAGTATTTTCAAAATTGAATTGTGTTATTTTTTATATCTTATATGGGTCAAGGACCTGAAATAAATGTTTTTTTTTATATTAGTAATTAGTTATGTTCATGATTTGCTTTACTTTTGTTGACTACTTTGGGGAATCGTTCGTAAATATATACACTAATAATGTGTTTTTTTGACATTTCTTTACAATGCCGGTATCTCAACATAGAAGAATATTTGGAGATCTAGGCCTTGTAGAAGAAATCTCTAAGTCATACATACCTTCCCTAAATACTTTTGTAAACCAATGTTTAACGTACCTATATGTTGTCGGTGTTCTTGAATAAATTACTTATGGTACCTATACATCGTAATCGCATGCGGTCTTTGACGGGAACCGGCCGACGATGTGTAAATATAAGTTATAGGGATATTTATTATTATTGTCTAATAACATTTTAAGCCGGTTTAAGATTATTTATTCCCTTGGTCTTCACTTTAAAACACTAAGGCTTCTTCTGTCTCTCTGATGTTTACCTTTACCGTTTTGAGAGCAGTGGTGATGGAATAATTTACACAAAGTAAAGCGACTGTCTGGGTTCGAACCTACAACTCGTACGTCGCGGCCGTTACCACTGGGCCACCACTGCTCTCTAAGCAATAAGGAATACAAGTCAAATAATAAAGTGTTTTGCAAAATAAAAGACAAATATTCTAGGTACATCTAATAAATAAGCGTACACACAAATAATAGTATTCTGTGCTAAGAATAATAACAATAAAAAAACAAGGATTTTGTACAAACATTTATTTTGTTATGTTCTTACTTTATAAATATAATTGTTGTTATTGATTTATCTATTTAAAAATATATCGGGATAGGCCCTCATCAGCAATATTACACTTGCACTTTGTAAGTAGGCGTGGATTGTCGGGCGAAGAAAATAGAGATACTAGTTACAGCACAATCACTTTATTTCACTCACAATGTCTAATAAAATAATCACCATGAAATAACCTGAAGGCAGAGGTCCGACATATTAAATGAAAGTATGAGATATAGCAGTAACCAACTCTTTTATTCCGACAGCTTGTTAATTAATTAAATAGATCGCGATAATAGCTCTAGGCGCTACGGCAGGCGCACCGGGCCGAGCCTGCCACAAGAATGATCCCCCTCTTCGCTGCGCACTAGCTTACATTAAGTTGCTTGAGAAGTGGGGAGAGTGGGGAGGTGAACGTCCCGCTTTGCACAGCGTAACTCGGCCCGCTGTACCTACCGCTAACGGTGACGCCGACACGGCCATACTGACGTGCGGACGTCCTCGTACGCGTAGACTCATCAAGCATTGTCTAAAAAGACATAACGTTATTATTAATGTTCGTTCATCCAGACTAGCAATCTCGATGAGCAAAAAAATCCAGGTCATCCCTACTGACTGTGCAACCAACTCTGGACCGCTCAATATTGAGCCTTCAGGACTTATTCTAGTAATCTGGTCCGGTTCAGCCCTGCAGAGTTTACTACTAATTCGGGACCGCTCGTTATTGAGCCTTCAGAACTTTAGCAATCTGGTCCGGTTTACCCCTTCAGAGTTATAATTTTCTGGCCCGGTCCAGCGACCCTTCAGAATTATAACCGCCTGGTCCGGTCAAATGACCCTTCAGAATTATAACCTCCTGGTCCGGTCTTACGACCCTACAGAGTTATAATCTCCTGGTCCGGTTATAACAAACCCTTCAGGATTGTTACTGCTTGGTCCGGTCATGAATGACCCTTCAAGATCATTCCAGTTTACAGTATTTTTTTTTCTCTTTTTTTTGCTCTTTTTTGGTCTCTTTTTGTGTCTCTTTTGTCTCTCTTTTGTCTCTCTTTTGTCTCTCTTTTGTCTCTCTTTTGTCTCTCTTTTGTCTCTCTTTTGTCTCTCTTTTGTCTCTCTTTTGTCTCTCTTTTGTCTCTCTTTTGTCTCTCTTTTGTCTCTCTTTTGTCTCCTTTTTAGTCTCTTTTTAGTCTCTTTTTTTGTCTTTTTTATTTTGTCTCTTTTTTTGTCTATTTTGTTTGTCTCTTTTTTTTGTCTCTTTTTTTTTTGTCTCTTTTTAGTCTCTTTTTTAGTCCGGACTAAAATGGTCCCTGTAGATTATATAATCAAATGTATTAAAGTACTTGTCTCAACAATCCACACATGCTATGTTCATTGGTAGTTTCACTACCACCAAAGTCATTTACTTTAGAGCCTATAACAGAAACAAACTATTTTAATCTTAAGAATAGACTTGACTTAGACACTCCACCGAATGCGTAGCACGCCTGTGCGATGCCGACCGAGTCTCATGTCATACGGCCAGCAAAATGTCACTTCAAGGTGCATAAGCGTTCTGTGTTGTGTCAGAGTGTCATGTCATTGAATGTGTCGCAGCAGACACATAATTCATGTTCACACACACATAACACTCTAAACTAACAAACGACATCTATGAAAACTAAATAACACTTATTTAAGTATTGAAGCGCCGTCACGGCCAGACTGACATTCGCACGTCCTTGTGCGTCTCCATCCTCTTAAAGTCACTGCGGGGTCATTTTTCTGTAAAAAGAATAATACTGGTAGATACATTACTTTGTACGCTCGTCCATCAGTGACATACATTACAACGTTTTATAACCCACAAAATCAACCTTTAGGAGCTAAGCCGGACAACTTAAATAGGCCTCCCTTGAGCTAGTTATCTCTCCAGATAACATGGACCAGGCAGCCAATCAGCGTCTCTCCGATCACTCACTAGTACCACACATATCTCCATTGATCTCATAGCCTCTCAGACTAGACCATCACGTTATAATATGACCCAGAACATCGGCCTGCATAAGCCAGTTCTTTAGACTACCCAATAACACACACCATAGGACGTCAACCCGCATGAGTCGGACCCTTACTTTATCTCACAGATTAGTACCAATTTTACGTTTAATTACGTTTCTTCACTCTCAGACGCCGAGAGGTTTTCAGAGCTGGCGGATAACGTACGTGAACTACAAATAGACAAAGCATCACTAAAACCACCCGATGACGCCCACTCCATTCGTCAATCACGGACTGCCGCCACCTCGGCCTCCTTCAAGCTACCCGTCAAAGTGGTAGCTAAATGGACCAAGCCCTCACTTCCCCCGGGCATTGCACGAAAATGCTTACGACCATATTTGCATTCTCTATTAGACACACAACAAAGGGAAGTCTGTACTCCCTGCGAAGCCCAATCGAACCCAGAGGGGGGTCACATACAATGAAGTAGGAATCACCACTGTAGAACGGTCTCATTTTTCCTACTGTGACGCAGCAACTCTCCCAATATTCTCCGATGCTATCTTACGAATTTCACCCAAATCTAACCGAAACCCAGACTCAGAATATGAAGCCACACTTAAAAACCGCGCCCGAGTCCCAAACACAAGTTCTGTTTGTGTTACCCTAGACCTTGCACCATCCGTCGCTAGCTGCACTTCGAGAAGCTCGCCGCGCCAGGTCCCACCAGATTCACTTTCGATTATAACAAGTAAGCACCTCAATGTCCTCATGACTCTCTCTACCCGAACACATGCCCTGCCAGAACCGTTAGAAACAAGGTGCAACTCTACACCATGTTCACCATAAAATTGCTCTGTCTGCGCCAATACAATACCCACCCCGATCCGAAATGATCCGCGAAGTCGCACCGAAAAGACAGAGCCTCCTTTAGTGCTTCATCTGCACCTGCTGCATCAAACTAAGAAGTGCACTCGAGAAGGACTCATTTAGTGAAAGAGTCAACAATGACAAGAATACTCCCTACCATCGATTTCTCCACACAACTTCTCCGCGATGTCTAAATGTACAGTATAACATTGTGCAGAAACCCTAAGCATAGGATGGAGTGAGCCCCGAGCAATCCCTTGAGGCCCAGCACACAAGTGTGAAGTTCAATCAGTGCGTTCCAGTCAAATCATTTTAGTCAGAACCCGTTCTGATGTTAGTATTTCGATCACTTTCTTGTTAATATCTTGTCTGTCCATTTGATAGGCCCTTTTAATTTGATTCAAGATTCTTAACGTAAAACACGTGAAATATGGGGCAAACCGCTAAAAACTAATCTAAAGGACCTACACATCGCTCAAAATAAAATTATTAAACTATTATTTCGCTATGATTACCTTACACCTGCAGTTAAAATTTACAGGGAAACGAAACTCATGAATATTAAACAACTTCCTGCATATTCCACCAGAATACTTAAAAATTCTAAGTAAGTTCATTCACACAAAAATACATCAGGTACACAATCGCAGCAATAGTAGGAAGGATCACATTTTACTACCGCGAGTGTTGACAGTAAACGGCGAGAGAACAATTATTTTTTTTGCGGGAGTGCAACAATGTAATAAGCTACCTGTAGAAGTAAAGAATGCAAACTAAACGTTTGGTTTTTTTTTTTTTTTTAATCACTTTCTAAGTGATCAAACACTACTCCATTAAACAGACTTGCCCTACTACTGCATTGCTTTATTGTGGCACCGGGATCGCATTCCTTATCTACGGTAATTATTTCTTTTGCGGGTGGATCGAAAAGTTTTAAGTTTTGTGTTAGTTAATTATGTTATTTGCGTACGAAAAGAAATGGTATTACAACTTAGATGATTTAATATAAATTCAAACAATAGCTGCTTAGTTTGTGTGTCCAAATTATATTTTAAGTTTAAAAACGTTCTCAAGTAAGTGAAATCTTTGTAATTTCTTATCGAGAAATAAATTTCTTAAACCATAAACACCATACCACCAATAAAGAATCAATTATCCTTTCGCACTGAACTAATGCGAGTTTATCTTCACCATGTAGGTCAGTTTTGATGTTGTGGTATATGATAATGAAACTCTTTAGTAACGTTAACTTTCTTACCCCAAATAGAATGTAATTTTGCAATATTCGTACGTACATGGATCTACTATCTAATAGATCCCTACCTATAATAACTGGTTCTGTAATTGAGTTAACAGGCACAACATGAAACAAAAAGGACACTGACGTGTTGAATTTCACCACGGCTCAGTTATTCTGCGATTCATATTTAACGTTTTCTTTACACAGGTATACCTGTAAGGTAAACTAAATCAGCGTATAGTACGCATAGTACCCTGGATTTTTTGACAAAGCTAAAAGCTACAAACGAACTACCAGATTATGTATTAAAAAGAAAAGGAACGAGCTCACCGGATGATGTGGTTGTCCATACAAGTAGCAGATGAGACGGTTCGTATCACGACTCTTCGGTGCTGGTGCTCGATTCGAATTCTTCACTTCGGTCAAAGGTTCGTACTGCCACTTGCTTCATCACTTGATTTTTGGACTGTTGTGCTTTAACGATGGCATGTGCCATTGAAGCGATTGTCATTATCAGGATCAAACCGTATCAGTCGCGCAGTTGCGGTGAAATTTGACGTTTGCGGTTAAGTGGTTGCCGGAAGTCGTGATAGCAAAAACTCCATATTTTGAATAGATTAGACGTTAGCCCACACTTCACTGTCGTCATTATTTTCTTCAGGTTTTTGCCCTTCGAATGCCACTTCTGATATCGGGATAGGCCCTCATCAGCAATATTACACTTGCACTTTGTAAGTAGGCGTGGATTGTCGGGCGAAGAAAATAGAGATACTAGTTACAGCACAATCACTTTATTTCACTCACAATGTCTAATAAAATAATCACCATGAAATAACCTGAAGGCAGAGGTCCGACATATTAAATGAAAGTATGAGATATAGCAGTAACCAACTCTTTTATTCCGACAGCTTGTTAATTAATTAAATAGATCGCGATAATAGCTCTAGGCGCTACGGCAGGCGCACCGGGCCGAGCCTGCCACAAGAATGATCCCCCTCTTCGCTGCGCACTAGCTTACATTAAGTTGCTTGAGAAGTGGGGAGAGTGGGGAGGTGAACGTCCCGCTTTGCACAGCGTAACTCGGCCCGCTGTACCTACCGCTAACGGTGACGCCGACAAATATATTAATCGGAACTTGATAAATGTGAGCATACATTATCGACTAAACAAATAATACAATTATGGTAGTAAGAGTGTCAAAGATCCACACTAAATACTCTGATTTAAATGATTTGACTTTTAATCTTTAGTACCGTGCATAAGACGATAATCAACCATATTCTAGTGGCAAGAATTTATATTATACAATAAAAATAACATTACAATCCTTGCAAGCAAAGTAAATGCGACACAATACGAAATGTTTTAGTTCAGAGCCCAATGCAGAATGGTTACGAGTATGTATGTGCTACAGCCAATTTAATTAATATGAATATAATTTATACTATCAGCCATTATTATATAGGTACTATCTACTCAATTTAGACAAAACTGATTTTTGAGGCATCAATACAATTCGCCATCTTAGATATTACCATCATATCAGGGGCATTGTATGAAACCTGGTTACATCCAGCAAAAATATAATAATAATAATGTCTTCCTGGTCCTTACCGATTTCGGTCACAATATAGTAAAGTGTACAAGTGTATGCGCAGACACAGGTGCACTCCCTATACCCTCAATCTCAAAGTCATGTTTTGCGTAAAAAAACTTGAAAAAAAAAACCTTCAAGAGTTATTTATGATATTTACTTATTTTAAAGCGAACAACAAGCATAACTACTGTGATACTGTTGTAATCACAAAACGATTGTCAATTTATTTTATCCACTATCGCTTCAATAAGATATGACCTTTGATTATATGTATAATGACAATAAATAATCAATGAAATATGAAATGACCTATGATCACGTGACGTTTCGATAGCTCATGTCAAGCCCATACATTTTTTGGTTTTTCTACTAGCGTCATCGCTAATCGAATGTTACGAATGTTACTTTGTCTAAGTCCTCAGTGTCCTTGAGATTATTACAGCTACAACGTTAAATATAGAAAAGGGATTGTTTCGTGCACTGTATCTTCAACGCACTGCTTAGTGCCGAGAGTTGAAAACCAACAGTGTTTAGTCGACGCGCTGGGTAGCACTCTGTTGGATTCTCAATGCTCGGTTCAACACAAAGAGTTGAAAATGGATTGCGCGAGATATTTTCGTCATACTTATATATATTAATATTTTTTTGTAATACTTATTTTCTTAAATTGCAAAGTATTTCCCGCACATAAATTAATGTTGAAATCGTGATTGAATTACACAAAGAACATGCTTTCAGTTGATGTATTAATGAACGTAATACTTCAACTCCTTGAAAAGATACACATTCAACAAACCAAAAAAAAATTTTTTTCTGTAAAACTTGCCTTTTAAGATAGCCGACTTATTGCTTGGGGGTGTCTTTGCAAAACACTTAGTAAATAAGAACGTAGTAGGTAGGTTACTTATAATATATATTATTGGATAATACTAACTACTAAAATACATCCCAACGTTCGGAGTCCATATCGGCAACCAAACCAATACGTAAATAAAATATCGTGAATAATAGGTCTTACGGACCTACAATAAGTCCGCAAGCAAAGCTAAAGTTCGTTGGGACAGAACCCCGGTTTAGGACAACCAGGCCTGTCCCCAGAGCCCAGTCCTCCACCATCCTGCCCCGCGTGTCGGTGAGCCGGGAACCCCAAGCCAAGTTCTTGGCATTGAAGTCCCCGAGGACGAGCACGGGGAGGGAACGAAACCCGACGACGACGACTCTCAACTCCGCTAGGGAGTTGTGGAACTCGGCGAGAGTTCGGTTCGGAGAGAAGTACACCCCTACCACGACTATCTCCCCGAACCGTGCTGCCACGCAACCCCGTCCCCTCTTGACGGCCTCGAGGGACAGGGTACCGGCGGCGGCCGACGTAATTAGGGCCACTGAGCCGCTCAGGTCCTCCACCCAGTCATCCCTGGGCGGGACAAAGTACGGCTCAGCGACCACGGCGATGTTAATCGACCACTGCGCCATGCTCTGGAGCAACAGATCCTGAGCAGAGGCGCAGTGGTTGATGTTCGCCTGGAGGAGGCTTAATGGGGCCATTACTGACACTCCATATCAGCCCCCTCCCGAGCCTCCTGTGGAGGCCCTGCCACGATGGTTGCGGCGGCGACGACGGTGGAGGCGGCAACGGCGGCGGCAGTAGCGGCGGATGCAGCCTTGACGGCGGTGGCAGTGGGCTTTCCCCTGCCCCTGCCCCTGGCTTTGGCGGGTGGAGCGCAGACCTTACTCCCAACCCGGTGATCGGCCGGCTTGCCAGCTGCCACACATATAAAGCAGTGCGGCGCGGCATTGCACGAGCCGGCCTTGTGACTGGGCTGACCACAGCGGAAGCAGTGACCGCTGCGGTCCACCTCCGAGGCGCATTGCACTCCCACGTGGTTGCCCACTTGGCAGCGGAAGCACCTCAGAGGTCTAGGTTCCAGCAGTTTGACCTGCGTGGAGACCCAGCCCACCCTCGCCTTCGGCCCTCCCCGGCAATTTTTTGGGCCGCCGTTACGCGGCAGCTCACCGTAATGGATTGCATCCCCGTGAAGTCAGGACGAATGGTGCCTGCCCTTACCTGCTGGGCAGAGCACCCCCCCGTCCTAACAACGGCAGGCACGACCTCTTCCTCCGTCACGGAGTCGTCCAGGCCCAGTATACGCATGTCAGCGCACTTGGTGGGCCTGGATACTCGGACCTCGTCCGCATTCAGGGACGCCCTAAGCTTTTCAGCTAGAGCGTCTGCGGTCGGGCCGCTGGCCGCACCGGGGACCTCCAGCATCCGGGCCCCAGTCGCAGTGACCCTTAACCGAAGGCCATTGGTGACGCCGATCTCCTGGAGGTTCACCGCCGTCCTCGCCTTGCCGAGCACCTCGCGGTAGGTCATGCCCTTCTTTTCCGCTTCCGGCTGTAGTGTGATAACTACAGCTGCGGACTTTGGGGCACGGAGCCTAGCCGCGACGTTTCGCTCCTTGCGCCGCTGCCGCCTGTTTTTCCTCCTGGCCGCCCTTGCTGCCTTACTCTTTTTCCCCTTCTGCCCGACTACTTCCCACTCGGCGTCGGCCGGAGGGGATTTTGAAGGCATGGGCGGCCGTCTCGCCACCGGGGCTGAGTTCTTCGCCATCTGAGGAGCCACCCCACCCTTCTTGGATTGGGGCGGCGGCGCCTTCGCCAGGGGCGGGCCCGCCACGGCCCCACTTTTGGTATGCCCCGAGGGCCCTGGTTTGGCCGCGGTGGCAGCATACGAGGCCGCCTTTCGCTGGGCCAAGGCCGGCTGACTCGCCGCTAGCGGGGGGCGCAGGACAATGGCTTCCAGAGCAGAAAACCTACTCCGAAAGGAAGTCAGCTACTGCCGCACCAGGGTCAGAAGCCGGTCCTCGGCAGACACGGGCTGGCCCTGCCCATGCTGTGCTCTTACTAGCGGGACCTCCCTGGGGCCCACTATTCGGCTCTTAGCCAGATCAGCACGGAGCTCTTCGTTCTCCTTTCGGAGAAGCTCCATGGCGGTAGTCAGGCGGGCGATCACAGCCCGCATCTCGAACATACCGTCCGTCGGAGGACCGAAATGAATGGCTTCCGCTGCCTCCATAATGGAGGCCGTGGCTGCGGATATGAACTTGTCTTTAGAGGATTGAACCCTCTTCAAGGCCACACCCTTGATCGCGGCAACCACGACCTCCGCAAATCTGGCCGATCGCACCGATTTCGAGCCGCCAGCGGCATCCGGCTCACCACCTGACGACTCTGAAAGAGCTGTACTGCGGCTGGCCACTTCAGGGCGGCGTTCCTTCGTAGCGAACCTCCCGGCTTGCTGGGCTGGCTCGGCTGGCTTTGCTCTGCCTGTCTCTCTGTCCTCCTGAGGGGTGTGCACTCCGCCTCTTCCTCGGACCCCACCTCAGGCTTTATTTAATGTCGAACCCATTATAAAAGAGTCAAGTGTTTCCATCAGAAACCTTGTTGATGTCATAAATAAAAATGTTAGGGCGCTAACTTCATTACAAAAGCCCACTCAATATTGGGACGATATTATTATTTATTTCAGGGTCAAAAAATTAGATTTAATACCAAGTCGTGACTGGGAAGAGCATAGGAACAATACTTTTAAAGATGATCCTACTTTAACACAATTTGGTTCTTTTTTAAGCAAGAAAGCGGACTGGTTAGAATCAGTGGAGTCTAATCATAGTTCTTCTGAAACGAATACTATTGTCGCCTTAAATAATAGTCATACGAATAAAACTGATTCTAAGCAAAATCAAACAAATACAAAATTAGAAAACATTAATAAAAACAGTAAATGTCCACTTTGGTCCCAAGCACATACATTATTTAAATGTGAATCTTTTAGAAATTTATCAGTAGAAAATCGCATACAAAAAGCAATTGAATTTAAAGTTTGCATTAACTGCTTACGCTTTGGACATAATTCTAAGAAATGTAGATTTTCACATTGCAAATATTGCAAAACAAAGCACAATACGCTCTTGCATTTAGAAAGTAACGAGCTCAAACTTACTTCCAATCCATTGCCTTCTGCCATGCCTAGTGCACTGCCTTCTGCTTCGCCTTCTTCAAATGTTGTGCTTTCAGCCAATTCCATGCAGCTTGCTACTTCTGCGCATGTTTTACTGTCCACAGCTATGGTGAACGTGACTGGCGTGTCGGGTAAGAAGTACACTGCGCGCCTACTGTTGGACAATGGCAGTACGGCGAACTTTATTACGCAGAGCTTATCAGAGAAGCTGGGTTTGTTACGACGCGGTACGAGCACCAAGGTAACGGGTATTAATACTCACATATCCACCAGTACACAGTCTTGTCACCTCACAATAGAGTCTTTATGCTGTGTCTTTACTGTAGATATCGAGTGTCACATTTTGCCTGAAATTACAAAGGTTCTACCATCTTCATTCGTGCACATCAGTCATGTCCCTATTCCTTCAGGTCTTAAGCTAGCAGACCCGAACTTTAACGTTCCGTCGGTCGTAGATATCCTGGTAGGGGCTGAAGTTTTCTGGAATGTCTTAGGTAGCAAAACAATAGACTTAGGGAAAAACCTACCTAAATTATGCGAGACCAGGTTAGGATGTCTCTTAGGACCTACACTTTAAATACGGTTACTTATGGTACCGCTTCTGCACCCTACTTAGCCACTAAGTGTCTTGTAAGTCTGGCTGACAACATTGAGAACAGTCGTGCCCAATGTGCCATACGACGTGACTTCTACGTAGATGACTACCTTAGTGGAGGGGATACCATAGCTGAAACTGTTGACATTTCAAAAAAGGTACATTCTGTTCTATCATCAGCAAAATTTAATTTACGTAAATGGCGGTCAAATAATCCTCAAATTCTTAAAGAGAGAACACAAAATAACCAGTTACATAATACTTTATATTTTTCTGAGCAAGGTTCAAGCTCATCTCAATCTAAGACTTTAGGTCTTAACTGGGTTTGTGACTCTGATTTACTTACTTATACCATAAATATCACTTCCACTACTAAAGTCACCAAACGTCATGTTCTTTCTGTTATCAGTCAAATCTTCGACCCTCTAGGCCTCATAGGTCCGTGCGTCGTCGAAGCTAAGATAATTATGCAGCGTCTATGGCTAGATAAGTATGACTGGGATGACGAAGTATCGCACGAAGTCAGAAACCTTTGGTCTCTATTTGAAGGCACAATAACAGCATTAAATCACCTAAAAATTCTTCGTTGGGTTTTGCGTGAAGACTCTATTACGCATGAAGTGCACGTCTTTACCGATGCGTCCGAGAGGGCGTATGGCGCTTGTGTGTACATTCGGTCTTGTAATGGCAGTGGATCCATAGGCGTACAGCTTCTAGTCTCTAGAAATCGTGTAGCGCCCATCAAACCAACGACGATACCCAGGCTTGAACTTTGTGGAGCTTTGTTGGGTGCAAGGCTGTGTACTAAGGTTCAGGAATCGCTTACCATGCCCATTCATAAATGTAGATTCTGGTGTGACTCAACCATTGTCCTGGGTTGGCTCTCTACTCCTTCTAATCAACTAAATCCTTTTGTCAGAAACAGAGTTAATGAGATACAGGAAAGTACTTGTGGTCGTACCTGGAGCTACGTACCGTCGAAGGACAACCCGGCGGATCTTGTTTCCCGTGGTCTTAGGGCCAACGTTATCATGGACACACCTCTCTGGTGGTCTGGACCCTCATTTTTACAGTATAGTGAAAATGAGTGGATAGTCTGCCGGAAGTAGTGACTCATATCATTGGTAGTGATACTGACAAGCAATCGTTAGTTAGTAATCATTTAGACGTAACCATTCATTCATCAGTCATTCATGATTTATTAGTAAAGTATTCTAGCTTAACGAAAATTCAAAATATATTTACATAATGTACAAGGCTTTATTTACAATGTAAAAAATAAAAACAAACTGCATGGTAATTTTACAACAACAGAACTAGAAAACTCATTAAATATAATTATACAATATTCACAGCTGGAAATGTTTCCAGAGGAGTATAATTTGTTAAAGTCTGGACAAAAATTACCACGCAAAAGTAGATTGCTCTCTCTGACACCGTTCATTGATAATCATAACCTCATTCGCGTGGGCGGGAGGCTCGATAACTCCCCCTACGATTTTAGTGTGAAACATCCTATTGTTTTATGCAGTAAGCACAAACTTACGAAACTTATATTTCAAATGCAACATTTAAAGCTTGTACATGCTGGTCCACAGTTGTTATTGTCACATATGTCGTATATGTGACAATAACAACTGTGGACCAGCATGTATTATTGGCCTCTAGGTGGCAGAAACTTGTCTAGGTTTGCGTGAATGAATATCTTAAATGTTTCAGACATAAGGCTCAGAACGTACAGCCTATAATGGGTCAACTACGTAGCTCGAGAACGAATCTTGACTTTCCGTTTTTGAATAGTTATGTTGACTATGCTGGGCCAGTATTGGTGGCCAATCGTAAATGCCGGGGATGCAAACTAACAAAATCCTATATGTGCATCTTTGTTTGCTCGGCAGTGAAAGCCGTACATTTGGAGCTCGTCACTGACCTCACCACTGAGGCCTAGATGGCCGCTCTAAATCGTTTCGTGGCGCATCGTGGCAAGCCTCGAAGCATCACGTCCGATAACGGGACTAACTTCGTAGGCGCATCAAACGAGATGTATAGGTTCTTGCAATCATCAAATGTTATATCTGAAATGGCGCAGCAAGGTATTGAATTTATTTTCACGCCTGCTTACAGCCCTCATTTCAACTCATTGGCTGAAGCTGCTGTTAAATCATGTAAGCATCATCTAAAACGGTTACTGCATCTTGCTCATTTCACCTTCGAAGAGATAGCTACCTGTCTCACTCACATCGAGGTGGTTCTTATTTCACGCCCTTTCATTCCGCTTTCTTCAGACCCAAACGATTTTTCGGCACTTACTCCCTTTCACTTCCTAATTGGACGGCCATTCTTATCAGTACCACATCCTTAGGTGACTGAAGCCAACATCACGCAGCTGGATCGCTGGAAGAGAATTCAGCACATCAGGCAGCATTTCTGGCGACGGTTTCATAACGAATACACTTCTCTGCTGCAGGCAAAATCCAAGTGGTTTCATTCCAGAGGTGAAGTGAAGCCGGGGTCCTTAGTCCTGATAAAGGACAAAACAACGCCACCTCTGCTCTGGTCCCTGGGCCGTGTCACGAAGACCTATCCCGGCGTAGACGGGGTCACGAGAGTGGCCGAACTGAAGACGAAGCGGGGCACCATTTGTCGTGCCTTCAACTGCATCTGCCCCCTTCCAGTCGAACATTGAAGACTTCCCTTCAACCCGGGGAATATGTCGGCGCACCACATATGCGCGTGATTGACGGCGGAAAGGTGCGGGGTGTCGGGGTACCGAACCCGTACGCGACGGCCGCTGCGCGCCCTTGAAACCACTCAGCTCACAGACGCGCGCCACTACGGGCATTCCATTGTTCTATCGTAACTATCCGTTGTTCGTGTTAATTACGGTATTAAAACTATTTTAATACAGTCCACTAATTCTTTTATTATAAAGTCCCGATTGAGCCCAATCAGTTCCAATCATCGATCATTTATATTGGTCGATGAAGGGAACCGGGCTAGTGGGGCGGCCAGTCCGTCTTCGGGACAGGTCTGGTGGCCATCTCCGTCCACACCCCCTCTGTTTGCAGAGGGTGAGTTTTGTGGGCGTCGAGTGGGAAGGGGAGAGGAAGACAACCTCTTTAAAAAATTACCCCAATCCCAAGGTCGAGCGTGCTGAGGGGATGAATGGCCGGAGGGAATCCGGTCACTAGCGCTGGGGAGGGTTAACAGGGGAAAAAGGGACCACACCCTTCAAAGGAACAACAAAAAATGGTCTTTATTAACGCCTAAGATTTCAACCCGTTGTTGTCGATTAGTTAGGTAATTTTTTATCCAATTTAACGTTTTTCCTCTTATTCCGTATCTCTCACATTTTTCCAATAGTATATCATGTTTAACAAAGTCAAATGCTTTGCTCATGTCGAAAAATATTGCTGTGACCGGTATTTTCTTATCTATATTCTCGGTAATCGATTTTATTAGTTGATAACAAGCTAGTGCTGTTTACTTTCCTCTTTGAAAACCATTTTGTTCCGTACTTATTATATTGTACTTGGATATAAATGATACAATTCGATTATACATTGCTTTTTCAAATATTTTTGAAAATATAGGTATTAAGGTCACTAGACGATAATTGTTTAACTCGTGTTTATTTTTATTTTTATATAATGGTTTTACAACTGAGAACTTTAATTTATTCGGGTACTTTTCTTCACAGAAACTTAAATTCACAAGATGAGCGATAATAGGAGACAATATATCGGCACATGATTTTATTATGTGGGTAGAAATATCATCATATCCCACTGCATTGGTATTATTTAGAAATGCAATTATTTTTTTGATTTCATTGGGCGTGCAAGGTTCGAGATATAAACTGTTACTTCCATTGCTAATGTTCTTTGTGACTTTGTTTTTATTATTGGTTATGTCCATATTTGTAGTATCAATGAAGTGATTATTAAAAGCTTCCGCTATTTCTTCAGGTTTTCCTATCATAGCGCCATTCAGTTTGATGGCATCTATATATTGTGAATTTGTATCTTTAGGTTTATTCTTAATCAATTTCCATGTTGCCTTACATTTGTTTTTTGCTTTCATAATAAATTTGCTAGAAGATTGCTTTCTGGACAAGTTAATACACTTTTTTAATATTTTGGCGTAGTTATTATAAACTAATTTATTTTCCTTAGATTTACATTCATGATATTTTGATTTTAGATATCTTTTAGTGAGGCAAGATTTTTTTTTACCTTTAGTTAACCATCTTAAAGTAGGTTTTTGACGATTTACTTTTATTGTTTGCAAAGGGAAATTTAATTTATATAATAGGCAAAAAGCCTCATGGAAGTTGTTAAAAGCCGTATTAGGATCTATTTCATCATAAACATCTTGCCATTTTAGGCTCAAGAGACATTCTCTAAATTTTCTAATGTACTCGTCGTTATAATTACTCTTGAACATTAAAAAAAAACATTGTAATTTATTCATTAAAAAAACATATTCACAAATTTCAAATAAAACTGCGCACACTGGTTAAACTTTTATGAGTATCAGAATTTAGGTTAGTATAAAAGCATGGCTTCGGAATAATACTTACAAGCCACTTGTAACCACGGGACCCAAACTTAACTAATATATTATAAAAATATAATAATAAATAGGATTGTTTTTCAAATATTACCGTCTTATTTTAACAAGAATGGAATATCGCGTACCTTAATCCTTCAATACATCCCTTTTATAAGTCAGCCTATATTTATACTGATTACATGGTTTTGTTAGGTAAAAGCATAGATAAAGTTAAGTATCAGCATCGAAAAAGATTATATTTGATAACCGCACATGAGCGATGTAAAGTGCGGCGTCATAGGACACGCCCGAACTCTGTCACCACACTTATTGTACGTTTCGGGACATTCCCAAAAATAAGAGAGCTCTCATTTAAACATTTTGGAATTAGACTGCGTCAATTACAATTGATAAGTAAGTATATATTCAGTGCTGTAGGGTAGAGCTGTGTGTTGTTTTAGAACAGTGCCCATTATAAATAGTTGCCGAACTATACTTCACAAGATTTGTATAGTAGGTTAGAAGGAAAATTAAAGGGAGAAAAGTAGACACTTTAAGAACCGCCCGCTAACGAACTCGCTCCACCCCATGTGGTAATACAGTAAGTTATAATCGGTTGCCATAGAGATTGACACAGTAAACTTGTCTAGATATTTTTGGATCAGCAATATAGCGTAACTCTTTAAAAAACCAATATTAACTTGCGAATTCTATTATGTAAAGCTTCTATATGTTGTTTGAACGGACGTGTTTCAAAACACCAAGGTATTTTGTTGTAATTGTAATTTAAATGTTGGAACAAACGCATTGGTTATACGCGGGATTTGTGCAAATAATGTCGAGGTGCTAGTTGCTGTTTGCTTGCGCATACTAAACTTACTGTAATTTGTCTTGTCTGCATTTAGTGTTAGTGAATTATGTTGAAGGCATTTAATAACAACATTAAATCCGTGTTGCGCAAGCTTGTAGACAATTTTTTCTGAGTCACCTGAAAATAGTAGAGCAGTGTCGTCAGCAATCGAAACCATTTGGCCGTGATTTAGATTTAAATTATAAAGATCGTTTATGTATATCAAAAATAGCGTAGGCCCTAAAATACTTCCTTGGGGAACTCCGAAGGACGTGTTTTTTTTTTACATCGCCGAGAGCATTACCAATCCTTACACATTGGGTACGGTCTTCTAGAGAGCTCTTAAACAGTTTCAGCTGGGAGCCTCTGATACCTATGGCTTCTTGTCGTTAGGGTAAATAGCCTGTCTTTCCGTGTCTGTTTAGCAACGCAAGGCATACCCCAACGCGTTCGCAGCACTGGTGTTTTTTTATTTTGACAATTTGACGCAAATGGACCAATATTGTATTGACTTCAAATTGTAAAGACCTAACTCGGACTTTAAATGAAAAGCAGTGGACTGTAAAAACTAACTTATATTGAATGGAATTATGGACGGTACCGAAGAATTTAGTGCGCGTGTGTCGTCAGTAGCACCTGTATAGTAAAAGTACTCTGTGAGTAGCACTCGTTGATCAAGTGTCGGGCGGGGCGGGCCATCGCCCCTCTCATGCCTCCGCGTAGCCCAACTCTCAAGTCTGGCACGAAGATAGCCGACGGCGCCCGAACAGATGTCAACGTTGAAAAGCTGCTGCTAACTCAGCCGTAGATTGAGTATCGTCAGCTTCCACTATCGCCTTTAGTCGTCAAGGTTGACTTTAGTTTTTGGGTGACAACAGGGTTATATATAGCAAGCGTTTAAAGCAATAACGTTTAAGTCGTGCGTTTGTTTGTAGTGTTCACTCCGTACACGTAATTAATGTTGTATGGTGTTTGTAAGGCATTGCTACCACGACGGAACTCGTATTCCATGATTACTCGTATTTTTTTTCTCGTCCATATTGACTTAAAAGATACAAATGTAGTGAAAACAAAACACTAATCAATAAACAAATGACTGAATTAAAATAATAGAATTACTTTTTTTTTACAATTTTCATTTGAGTTTAGAATGTATAGCTAGCCATACATACGTTATTTATACGTTACTTTTCAAATGGCCAGTATTGTAAAACGGAAACTTCATAGGTAAAGGTCTACCATATGTATCGTAATTTTAATAAGCAGGTACCTGTGTTTAATCAACATAATTAACGACATTTCAGAAGATTGACTTGTTTGACAAACGCATGCTTTTGAAACGGGCTAAAACCTGTATTTTATGCTAAGAAGTTATTATTCTTGAATAAATCTTAATGTTTTATCTGACCCTGATGTTTATCTACTGTACTTGTTGTTAATAATAGTAGAGGGCCACCATAAGATACCTACAGCCTTCGTGCAATTACACGTCAGCGGTAACACTTAAACTACGAAAATTATCCGTTTTAATACCGAAGAACTGATTGTTAGTATGTGTAATTTGTTGGAAATAAAACAAGCAAACGACAGCTGACGGTAAGTGGTCACCCCTGCCTGTAGACATCTGCAATAGAAGGCAAAAAAAACGCATTTCAGGATATCACTTGTATTTTGTTCCACTTTGGGGTAGAAGTATCACTTAATTGTTTTCAAGTACATCGACATCTATCAACTTTTTGTACAACAATCACTAACGGGAAATTCCTTAAAACTTCAGATAACATTGTCGACCTCAAGTACGCTGAGCTAGTTATCTTTAGAACTATAAATAAGCAAACATACTTCACACATAATCAGATTTCTCGCTACATCAACATGATCACATTACTATTGCTCGCCACGGTAACTTTGATCTTATACGCGGTCTACCTCACTTCCAAGCGAAAGTTCCAATATTGGGAGGATAAGAAAGTGCCGCATTTACCACCGGTCGCGTTTTTCGGAAATTATGGCGGATATATTTTACAGAAGACGTACTTAGGAGAGCTCACACAGAAATTATGCCAAAAATTTCCGAACGTGCCGTACATAGGCGCCTACTACGGCACAGAACCCACCCTCATCTTACAAGATCCAGAACTCATCAAGCTCGTAATGACGAAGGATTTCTATTTCTTCAACGGCCGTGAAGTCTCCAAATACTCCCAGAGGGAGATGTTCACACAAAGCCTGTTCTTAACCTACGGCGATAGATGGAAGGTGCTACGTCAGAACCTGACTCCACTGTTCTCCTCTGCCAAGATGAAGAACATGTTTCATTTGATCGAGAAGTGTTCTTATGTGTTCGAGAAGATGCTCGATCATGAAGTGCAGAAATGCAACGAGATCGAAGCGAGGATGCTCATGGCGAGGTACACGATGGACTGCTTTGGATCCTGTGCATTCGGCGTTAACACAGACACGATGGTAAAGAAAGAAAACAATCCATTCATACTCGTTGGTGATATGATCTTTGATTCCCATAAATTCAGAGCATTCAAGATTATTCTGCGATCTATCTGGCCGGCCATCTTCTACGCACTGGGATTCAAAGTGATGCCGGAAGAAGTTGATAGTTTCTTCAATAATTTGTTGACAGGAACTTTTAAAGGCCGCAATTATACGCCTACGTCAAGGAACGACTTTGTTGATCTCGTGCTGAAATTTAAGAACAACCATTCGATGACTGGCGACTGTATTAAAAATATGAAATCTGATTCAGGAAAGAAAGTTAATTTAGTTGTAGACGACGATCTGTTGGTGTCGCAGTGCGTGTTGATTTTCTCAGCAGGATACGAGACTTCAGCAACCACTTTGAGTTTCACTTTGTTTGAGTTGGCGAAACATCCTGAAGCTCAAGAACGACTGTTGGAAGAGGTGGATGATTACCTGCGTCGTCATAACAACGTGCTGAAGTACGAGTGCGTCGCAGAGACACCTTACATGGAAGCGTGTATTGATGAAGCACTTCGTCTGTATCCAGTGCTAGGCATACTAACTCGCGAGGTGATGGAAGACTACACGTTCCCATCAGGACTGAAGCTAGAGAAGGGTCTCCGGGTGCACCTGCCTGTGTACCACTTGCAGCATAACCCGGAGTTCTTCCCGGAACCTGAACAGTACCGTCCGGAGCGGTTCCTGGCTGAGAACAAGCAGAATATCAGGCCATACACTTATATGCCTTTTGGTGATGGGCCCAGAATCTGTATAGGTAAGTTCTAAATGTATTATTTTTCGTTGACCTTTGTAAAATGGTTGTATTCCATTTATATATAAGTATAGATCGCTCACACCATACAGTGAGTCAATCCACCTAGCCATTCCCAACTATCTTAGGGTCGGCTTCCAATCTAACCACATGCAGCTGAATCCATACCTACAGTCAGAGTTAAAATTGAAAGAGAGAGACGGGCTTCTTCATCTTATGTAAAGTTTTTTTAAAGAGTTTTACCACTTTAGACCGACTGTAAAAGAAAACAACCGACTTAAAAAAAAACTCTGAAAAATAAAACAACTTTAATTTCAGAAGACGTTGCCTTTTGTTTTGTATTTTTTTTTTGTTTTTGCCACCGACTTATTTTTCACTTTGAAGAGTTTTTTTTTGAGAAAGCTTGACCAACGGATGGGACCACTCGATAAGTATACCTTTCAATCAAAAGAAGAATTTTTCAAATCAGTTCATAAAAGAGTTCTGAGGTTGAGTTGAAGTCGGTTAAAAATTATGGAGCACTAAGCCGAGCATGGGGAGCTTACCTAGTACTTTTAACCTACTGCAGAGTATGTTATTCTCATCCAAACGCAATCAGTTAGTACCGGCGTGATTTAGTAGTAAGTACATACAAACTGAAAAAAGTTACAAGATACGAAGCTGTTTTGATTGGTTCTGGACATTGGACCTACTCATATTCAAAATATAACTTTTAATTGTGTAATGTTTGCAGTTTTATTTCAGTTTTTATTTTCTTATGATGACGACAAAAAAAAGTGGATGCGTAATAAAGAAGATACGCCCATGTTTTTAAAAACGTAAAACCTTACACGAAAACCTTTGACACGGTGACACTAGTTACTTTTACTACAGAGTCTGAAAAATTACTTGATAAGTAAATTATCACCCTACGTTAATTTGTCTTAATAGTGTTATTTCACACTGCTGTTGCTTTGTGGTGTCTACAAATCGAAAACCCACAAAGACACATTGCTTGCCAAGTTTTGAATTCGCAACCCAATACTTAAACTCTGAAGGCACCACGTCTTTAATCTATCCTGTTTGTTCAAAATTTCAAATAATTAACTATCATTGTCTTGTCCAGGTATGAGATTCGCAAGAATGCAAATGGCGGCCGCTCTGATAACACTACTGAAGAAGTATCGCGTGGAGCTGGCTCCAGGCACGGAGAAACAAATGACGTTCGAGCCCTTTGGCTTAGTGACGCAGCCTGTTGGGGGAATCAGACTGAAGTTTATTGAAAGAGAGGGTTGGGAGCAAAGGCTATTGAAGTCACCTTGAATTTGTTGTAAATTTTAGTTTTAAGTCGTCATTGTATCATCCCATCTACAAGTATGTCTCTTTTTGGATTTTAAGCAGACTTCTGTAATGAAAGAACTTAAGGATATATTTCCAACTGTACCGTTTGGTGCCCAAATTCGCTGACGGCGTATTTCAAAATGTCAAGTGTTGTTCAACTTTTGCTGCTGTTACTGTTGCAGTTCGTTACAAATTTTCTGTTGTACAGTCAGGGAAAATAATTGCTAAGGAAATTAAAATGTATCCTACTTCTATTTCTAATGTTGTAACCATTTCATGCAACTGTCAAAGAATAACAGTTGTGATTTTAATAAACGGATAATTTATGTAAACCATGACATTACATCACTTAAGGCTTAAATATTACATTAACACATATATTAATTATATAAGACAAACACAAAACTACACAAAAATAGTACAATACAAAAGTTAAAAACACGATTTTTTCTATAAATATTTACACATAAATTACAGATCTTAGGAAGTAAAAACACCTCGATTCATAATAATAAAACCAACGAACCAAAACATGCGAAGTATTTAAACTAAACTCGCCCGCGTCACCGATCTCTACAAATGTAAAAATACATGTTAATTATTCAAATCATCATCACACGAAATGATTAAATCCCACACTATTATAAATTGTATTAAAGTGTATTATAAATTATCGGCACTATAGTAACGGAAATCGTATATCTTACAATATGAATCCATATGTGGACTGCTGTTTACGAAATTAATGGTATTTTTAGTATGCGGTTTTATTTTTATCGCTTCCTTAAACCGAATTCAGTTACTTAATTTAATATTGACACACATAACATAATATCACGCCTGTAATTCCAGAAGGGATAGGCAGTGGTGTACCTATAGTACACCCACATTTCGCCATTGCTGTTTAAGTCCCATGTAATAGGGGGCGAGCCTATTGCCATCAACCGGGCATAAATTCTAGATAGAAACTATTAGAAACACTAGGTAGAATGTAAAGGACCATCATAGTTTTAAGATCATACAAATCCATGTAAACCTACATTCTGGCAATTTTTTTTTTTTTTTAAATAACATTTTGCCCGACCTGAGAATCGAACCCAGGACCTCATGCTCAGCAGTAGCTTTTGCGACCACTGACCAACGAGGCAGCATTTAATATTGAGTAACTGCAAAGATTTTGAACTAAACACCTTCATCGGATGATCTGTTTTATTTTTTTGCGGAAATTGTCGTCTTATCTTGCAATCTTGGTGTTTTTGTGACGTTCGTAAAGCAATGCATTATGCAGCAGTCTAATCTTTTATCATCTGCCTACCCTTTACGCATCTGCGTTGGGGTCGGCTTCTAATCTTACCAAACGCAGCTGAATACCAGTTACAGAAGTAACACGGTACCCTTGCCTTCCTCACAATACGTTTACACATACATAACAAGTGAATTAGTAACAAATACATCTGTTATACGAAGGTATAAACTTTATAATTCACATAAAACAAAAACATAACAACACTCCTGTAATCCCAGAAGGGTAGGGCAGAGGTGTACCTAGAGTACACCCACATTTCGCCGGCGAGCCAATTGCCATCAACCGGGCACAAATCCAGACTCCGGACTGCTACTGAGAAATTCCCAATAACACTTTGCCCGAATGGAATCGGACCTCATGCTCAGCAGTAGCTCTTGCGACCACTAGACCAACGAGGGCGGGATTAATAAGCATTATTAAAAACAAATATCATTATAAAGCGTGACGTCAATGAAAATGCCAAGGCTAATTTAATGCACTAAATGTTTCTGTGCATGTTTGATAATATTGTGAAATATATTGCAACGTCAGTAATCAATTTATTACTAGCATAAATATTAATTTGATTTAATTTAAATAGCTTCTTCCTTGAGACCTCATCAATGTTTTATTAGATTTCTTACAATATTTGCTCGGTGTTCTGACTAAGTAAAAATTACTCTCTTCAAGGCCTACTGTCAGAGCTTTTACACGAGCAATCTATGGGTCAACTACACCAAGAGGTCGCTGTATGCCCTGCGCGTGCTTTATAATAATGCTTTCAGGATGTTGTTGCGACTGAACCGTTTCAAAACCGCCTCAGAAATGTTTGTTGAGACCCACACAGATGGTTTTCACGCTATAATTCGCAAAAAAACTGCGTCGCTGCTTAGCAGAGTGCGGGGTAGTTGCAACTATATTCTGAGAGCTGTGACGGAGAGCTATACTCCAAATATTAGGCATTTTATGCGGAGGTTGCTCGGGTAGGTAACATGTTTTATAAATGTTTAATTGTCGTCGTCTTCTGCATGGAGTGTAAATTATTTTAACTACCTACCTATTTTTATACTAGTAATACTAACGCTATAATTTAAGTTATTTTGTAATATTAACACTGTATGGATCACAGTTGTACGAATTAAATACATTATAATTTAGTTTAATTTTATTTGATAAAACCACTGAATATTTAGAGGTCAACGACTTCGTACTGCAGAATTATTCAGTGAACATATAGTTCAATAACAATACCGTTCTTTGTTCTGAGACCGAAAAATGTTAACGTTACGCTAGCGAAATTGAGACCAGTCACAGCTGTTTGATCATAATTTTATTACCTAGAAGCACTTGAAAAGTGTGTATTAAAATATCAAGTCTAGTTACATTTCTCTATCTACCAACTACCCACATTCCTACGGGTAGTTGGTAGATAGAGCGTATTTGAGGTCAACACTGTTTTGTGTTCCGATCTTGGAAAATGAAGTGATTACAAATAAGAACTAGACAACTCCACGATTTTATACTGCACAATGTGTAGGGTTAGCATTTATGAACATGGTGACCATTTAACGTTTATAAGATTTTCCAAGCAATAAATTGATGAGTTTATAGAGAAAGCTTACTAAAACTTCCGGAAAGTATTATGCTACCAAGACTACGGGATCGTAGCAAAGTGCGTACTACGTCGTAGCATAGTGCGTACTACGTCGTAGCATAGTGCGTACCACGCCATAGCCTGATACGTACTTCGACGTAGAACAGTATGTGCTACGCCGTAGCCGGATGCGTACTACGTCATATCTCGATGCGTAGTGTTATTAAACACGACCATCTTAAATTTTGTGAGCTGCGGATGTAATAATTTTAGGAATTGTGGATCTGGGAAGTTTAATACTAACTAGAGATGATGTTTTCATGAACAAAATAAAAGATTTAAGTTATGATTAATCCTTAATACTGAAAAAAATGCATAAAAAAATTTACCACGTAGCATTCAATCAATTGTGACCTTCAGAAAAAAGTTGCCAGCTCCATTCAAACTAGTTATTTAAATAACAATACATTAAATCTGCAATCATATACCGTTCATAGAAGAGTACGTCTTTAAGGACACTTGAGCCATCTGCTAATGACCGGTTCCTGTATTCAACTGATCCTCATAGTACGAGGGCTGCAGTAAAAGTATCGGGAATGGAATATTTCCACTGTTCCTGTCATACTAAAATCTTTTTAATTGAAAACTCCTTTGGTTTTAAAAATCGAATATCATTTATTTATTTAAAAAAAGATTCTCGGTCTTGTCACAAGGTTTTGTCAAACTTGTTTAGTCGTTGAGAAAATGGAATTGACTCGAGAAAATTCAAGAGCGATGATTTATTATGACTTTCGAATTGGTTTAACACAAAAGCAGTGTGTTGACCGGATGATTTATTCATTTGGTGATGAAGCCCCATCCAAAACCGCAATTTATCGCTGGTTTGCTGAATTTCAACGTGGACGTGTCAAGCTCAGTGATGATCCCCGTCAAGGTCGTCCAAAAACTGCAGTCACCCAAGAAAACGTTAATGCGTAAGCTGATTGAGGAAGATCGACATGTGACATACCGCGAAATTCAGGCAACTTTAGACATTGGCATGAGTCATTACAAATAATCTTGCATGAACAGTTAGGTGTAAAAAAGTTGTTTTCCCGATGGATACCGCATTCGCTCTGTGAAGAGCAAAAAGCGGCTCGCGTTACTTGGTGCATCAGAACTCTCGAAAGATTCCACGCAGGATCCTCAAATGCTGTATACAACATCGTATCAGGTGACGAATCCTGGATATACGCGTACGAACCCGAAACAAAAAACCAGTCACGAGTTTGGGTGTTCGAAAATGAGTTAAAGCAAAAATTGTTCGTTCACGGAGTGTTGCAAAAATAATGGTGGCTTACGTTTGTCTCCAAAACCGGCCATGTTACGACTATTCCTCTTGAGGGACAAAGAACGGTTAATGCAGAATGGTATGCTAGCATTTGTTTGCCACAGGTCGCTTCTGAACTCCGTAAAGAGAACTGCAACCGCCGCATCATCCTCCATCACGACAATGCGAGTTCTCACACCGCACACAGAACAAAAGTGTTTTTAGAGCAAGAAAACATAGAATTATTAGACCATCCGCCGTACAGCCCTGACCTAAGCCCTAATGATTTCTATACTTTCCTAAAATAAAGAATAAATTGCGTGGACAGAGATTTTCATCACCTGAAGAAGCTGTGGACGCCTTCAAAACGGCCATTTTGGAGACCCCAACTTCCGAATGGAATGGTTGCTTCAATGATTGGTTCCATAGTATGGAAAAATGTGTCAAATATCGCGGAGAATACTAAATAGTAATGTTGTGTCACTTCCTTGATTCCCGAAATTTTTAGTGCCGCCCTCGTGTAACAGCTACCACCTGTTTCCAAGTTACCAATAACGAAGCGTAACTTGGTGTTCCACAAAGTTTGTATCTAGCCTACCAGCTACGAACATTGGTCGGTTACTTTATAACCGATGGTCCTCAATGCTCCTCTTTGCGTTTCGTTAATACAAAAATATGTAATATGTAGTTCAGTAACTACGACCTGCTTTCAAGCAATAAACGATATTTAAATCCTTGTTTAAATGTAGTCCTTTTTAACTTGCATTTTGCTATTGTTGCAAGTGTGAACAAAATGCAACAATTTTACACCAAGTTGCGCCAGCTCCAACGCCGAACCAATTTACCGTTTATAGTTTTATATGGTTAAATTAATTTTTACCAAGATTATTTTCCTCTGAATCAGAGTTGCTGGAATCCGATAGTAAATGTAACATTTTTACATCACTCACTTCACAAAACAAACTTCGTAAGCAAACGAACAGTAAATTTTACCGTTTGACTGAAGTTTGAATGTTTTATACGAACACCACAGACCATCGTTTCTATACTTCACGGTAATGGATCTTAATTGGTAATCCTTCTCTTCCGTAGGTAGCAAACCAACGGTAAAATCGCTTACGTAACGTTTTTAATTTTAATAGGAACACTTTTGGGTTACGAATCGTAGACAATTCTACCATCCGTAAGCAAAACGAATCGTTTTTCGAATATAGGAACCGGGCATTAGGACGCATAAGTACGTATGTATTAAGAGAAAGGGTCCTTCTTCAGGCAAGTACTTGTCTAAATAAAGTTGAGAACTCCTACTAAGCCTACCGCTTGTGATTTATTGCCCTGATACGCTTCGACCTGCGGATTTGCCTGTGACCCATGAATATGTAATACGAAATCAACACTTTGAATTTTGGAATGTATTGGATGATACGTAGAACAATTTTGAACTTAACTATTCCATTCTAAATTTAATTACCGCTGCCCTGTCTCGTTGGTTTAGTGGTCACAAACGCTTCTTTTTTATGAGGTCCTTTGTTTGATTCCCGGGTCGGGCAAAGTGTTTTTTGGTTTTTGCGTCTGGAATTTGTCAGTAGTAGACCGTAGTCTGCATTTGTGAAAGTAGCGTTCCTCATAATACATGGGGCTTATAAACATAACTGGCAAAATTTGGGTGTAAGTACTATAACAATGAAACTGTTTTGTCCCTTTCTGTCATACTTTGTTTTAGCATGACAGAAAGGGACAAAACAGTTCGACAGCTAAAATAGGTTTTAAAAGCTAATAGCTTAATTAATAATAAGACGGTTTGAGTTTTGGTATGTATCGGATGATTATGTCGAACAATGTCGATACCGACCGGTCGAAGAACAACTGTGAAACTAAACTCTTGTAAAAATACTGCTTTTCTTTAGCCGTGTTCTCAAAACACTTAATTACTTAATCAAAACAAAGTGCTAGTGTATGGTGCCTACTACCGTTCGCCCAAACATTTTTTTTGCACTTGTTGTAATTACGTCTGCTTCTTCCCAATGTCAAGAACGTTTGTTTTTGTATGTTTATTCTTATTTTTCCACTTAGTGTATGTTGATGATGTTATAATAACTTCCCGTGACTTATATTTACTTAGGAAGTGAAAGTATATGAATTTGTGTGGGGTATGTACCACAGCTAAAAAGAGAAAAAATTGAACTTTATTACAAAATTAAAAACAACCGTCTTCCAAAACAAAACACTATGTAAAATAACTTTAATTTCAGAAGTCGGTGGCAAAAAACGAAAATAAAAAAACTACAGACACCGGAGTTATTTTTCACTTTGCTGTGTAATGTTTGAGTTTCTCTTCGTCTCACTTCACTCGTTTCACTCGTCCTTACTTCGCACGAGTGCAATTATATGTGAAAACGGTATTCTGTTCACGACATGTTGCGCACAAGTTCTGAGTAGTAACCTAACAAAAAATACTAGATTTTCATGAATACAAGATAGTATTTCATTTGTATTATTATTTATTTTTAGCCTATGTTGTCCCACTGCTGGGCAAAGGCCAGCAGTGGGACAACATTTCTCTTTTCCACTCTTCTCTGTCCTGAGCTAGTGTGGACCAGTATTCGTGTGTATTAGTATTATTAAGTACTTCTTTTTGTATATTTTAACATAATATATAGCCTATGTTCACCTGGAAGAGCAGTGGTGCCCTAGTAGTAATGAATAGGGTTACGAGTTGCTGGTTGTAGGTTCGAACCCTGGCAGGCAATTTGTGTAAATTATTTCATCACCACTGCTCTCTAAACGGTGAAGATAAACATAATTAGGAAACCGGCTTGTTCTTGAATCAAAAATTGACATGTGACATCAAGTAAGCCGCACTGGGCCCGCGTGATAAATTACAGTCCACTCAATCTCACCGAAAGGAGACAGGTTAACTCGTCTTCAACACATCACATCCAACATTTTCAAACTGCAAAGCTGTCCACAAAATGACCTATTGACAATGATGTTAGAAGTTTTGAAACTAAAATCATTATACCAGCAATTGCCGCCAGCAAATAATTAAATAGTGTAATAGAGCTGCCCACCGGTAACCTATAAACACACAAATAGCCCTCGCAGTGGCTAAGTGCGGCAGACGCAGTGGCTCGGAAGGGTGGCTACTGAGCCATGCCGCCCCAGCCGCGTCACCGGCGCGACAATTATGTCAATTTACCTTCCATTCAGCTGGGCGTAAATCGTGATGAAGCTCTATTTGATTCTTTCACAAGTTGACTAAATCTAAACCACTAAAAATTATATAACATAAAAAGATATGTATAACATTATGTCATGATGCACTTAACAGTTTACGAGAACGTTATTGGAACATTTTAAATTTTGTTTAGACAGAAAGAAAGAAAGTAAAGGTACTTATTGTGACTCGCACAGGAATACGCAGTACGAAGCATCTGGTACTTGTTGACAGGCCTACAATGTCCTCCCATACCTGTTAACACTATAATTTGAAAACATTGTACGAGCCAATTATTTTTAAACGAGAAACCGCGGAGTTTCTTGCCGGCTCTTCTCCATAGGAAATTACGTTTTGAAACAATGCACCTAGCTTTTGACGTTTCATAAGTGCCCTTTTATGTGAAATGAAATATTTTGGTTTTGACTGCTTTTAAAGTAAACAAAATCTAGCCCAACTCAAGTCACCCGATTTGATCTCAATCTACATTAATGTTGTGCACAGGTAAAACTGTTTGTTTTTTGTAAGAGGTAATCTTTGGAAGTACTGATCTGGTTACAAAAAATCTTTTACGAACAGAAAGGTATTAAAGAGAGCCAGTGAATATTTTTGCACCGGCAGTGGTGGCCCAGTGGTGAAGGTCGCGACTTACAAGTGGTAGGTCGTAGGTTCGAACCCAAACAGGCGCTTTACTATGTGTAAATTTCATAACCACTGCTCTCAAAACGGTGAAGGAAAACATCGTGAGGAAACTGGCATGTCTTAGAACCAAAAATTCAAAGACGTGACATCCACCAAACCGCACTGGGCCCGCCTGGTGGATTACAGCCCACTCCCTCTCATAGAGTCGTTCAGTTAGTGAGAATGTCAAAGCTGAACCGAAATGAAGCTAGTTGCCATCATATTGTCTTCTTCATCCATAATTATATCTCTATAAGCCGTTATCTCAGTATTCATAACTTTTCTAGCCACAAAATCATAAATAGTATGCTTGATTTTCTTCAGTTCTTATGGCCATGCACATATTACAATTATGAATCAATAGGAATAAAACATGGTGGCGATTTGGTTATCGCATTAATTAAAACCACACAATTATGTATTTTAAACGAACACGATGAAAATAATTAATAACAATTAACATTTTAGCAATTTTTTTATCTTTGATTGTTAACAACATTAAACTTAATTTGTGATTATTTGGTAACCATTCCATAAAGTTTGCGTTAAAGATACCATCGCCCCCTGCGTGTCTATAGTGCCTTATCATCAAGGGTGGTTTATTTTGTGCCACTTTTTACGCTATTTAATTTATTTGAAAAATACTTTTTTTTTGTAAAATATTTATTTTAGTGTTTTAACAGACTGATAAAAACTTGTAATAATCGCCACTCTATTTCCTTTTCTAGGGTTCCGAGTTTCCGACTTTAAATGGAAACCTACAGAACCTTTATAACACCACTGTTTTTTGCGTCTGTCACAGGTTCATTAAGTTATAATTTGGAAGAAGCCAAAATATTTAATTAAGAAGAATACACTTCTACGTTTTTATCTCAGAAGATGATTATGAAAAAAAGATCGAAGAAAAAAATATTCTGGTTCGCCAAGTTTATTTCTAAAACGCTAATCAACTTGTATCTTGATGAGAACAGTTTCGAGTAAACAAGGTTTTTGTGAAGCCCTTTTTTAAGTTAATTAAGTCTCTTCTTTATTAAATCAGTTAATGAGTTATTTGGATATAATAAAATAATTAACACAATTCATGTTTGTTTTCCACCACCGATTGAAAACTTCGCAATGAACATTTTAGTGAGAATGCGTGGCAGTGATTGTTTCAATCCTAACTAACTATAATATTATTATTAATGCAAAAGTAAGTTTGTTTGTGTGTTACGCTTTCACACCAATATGGCTACACGGATTTGGATGAAATTTGGCACACAGATAGACCATGGCCTGGGTAAGGAAATATGCAACTTTTCATTCTAGATAGCAGACGAAGTTGGAGACAGGAGCTGAATAGTGCACAATTACAGACTAAAAACTTTAGGTATTAAAGTTGTGTATGGAGAGTCAATAATTCTTTCGCGATAACGATGTTGGTCCCATTGAGGAAGTTGTTCAGTATGATGGTCTGTACCACACCCTTAAATATGACAACACCTTTTTTATACATGCTGGTGGTCAATGTTTAACTTTCAATATAGACAAACTCTGCAACCCTGGGCTGTTCCGAAAACGCCAGCAATACTTAAGCAACTGTGGTCATGCGAGACTTTATTTCCTTCTCGGCAAAAAGTTGCAGGCTTATATTATTAATTCGAAAAGGAACTGTTTTACTACCACATTTTTCTCATAAAACCAGAGGCACTCAAAAATTTTCCGGATGTTCTCGTATTTCTCATTACCGCTGGTTGACGTATTTTTTTACGTTATTTTGTAGGAATTCGCAATGTATGGATAATTCTGGGGTAAATGCAGAGAATTGAGCGTCTCTGGTAGTAAGTGCAAAGCTCTGGCTATCTATCGCAAAAATGAGGATGTGTTACTGAAAACGATAACCAACAATGGTAAGGCGGCTATATTGTAATAACAGGCTTAGCAACAATGCTGCTGTCTTCGAGTATGTAATAGAACGCCGAACCGTGTTTAAAAGATGTTTCAGCCGTACTGATTAAATGTGTATTATTAATATGAAATCTACTAATTAAAACTACTTCTTGCATTTGTGTGATTCTCATTCAATTCGCTCTGGAGATAACACAAGTTACGACCAACAAAACTGAACAAAGTCCCACTTTGATTCTTCAACTTGTTACCAAAGCATTCATTTAAAATTAACACCATTCATCAGACCTACAGTGCAAAATATAATCTTGAAAGAAAGTTTCATCTCTAAATTACGTAATAACAAAAACATTTGCGGCTACATTTTCTCAAGGCGCCATAATAAAACTGAAAGGTACACAAAAACCCACTCATAACACAAATATAATAACCGTAAACTTAAAATGACTGTGCAGGTCAACACTGGTGCGAGTCGTGACCCAATTCCTGCACAAACGACCTATATTTATGACATACTGACATTAACGTTGCTTATAGAATCAATAGCATTTGACGGACCGGTAAGCGAGGGTTGAATGCATCAATAACCTTAATTGTTGGGATTATGAGTGCCTGTTAGAATTTAACGTGATTAAATAGTCTACTATAGAGGTACACCTCTACCTAATAGAGGCGTGATGTTATGTTATATTAAATATAAATATTGCCTTAGAGGAAACCAGGAATTAAAACTAAGTAGGTGTTGCTCGCGACTTCGTCTGCGATCCAGGATGAAAAGTAACTCATGCCTTTATCTAGCTCATGTTCAATCTGTGTGAAAAATTTCGAACAAATCTGTTCTGCTGTTTTTGCGTGATTGAGTTATAAACATCTAAACATCCAAACTTTCACTTTTATAATATTTAAAATATTTGACTATGTTTTTGCTTGTGAATTTGTCTGAGACCCAAGACGAAAATAGCCTATATTCTTACCTAAGTCATGGTCTGTCTGTGTGCCAAACTTCATCCAAATCCGTTCAGCCGTTTTTGCGTGAAAGCGTAACAAACAAACTTACTTTCGCATTTTTTGTTAGAATTCAAGCAGCTGCTGCCCGCGACTTCGACAGCGATCCAGGATGATAAGTAGCCTGCGTCCTTTACTCAGGTAATTGTCTATCTGTGTGCCAAATGTCATCTGAATCCATTTAACCGTTTTGGCGTGAAAACGTAACAAGTAAACAAACAAAAAAATACACTTTCGCATTTATAATACATTAATATATTATATTAAGTTACGATTAGTATAATCGTTGGTCTAGTGGTCGCAATCGCTACTGCTGACCATGAGGTCCTGGGTTCGATTCCCAGGTCGGGCAACGTGTTATTGGGTTTACCTATCTGGAATTTCTCAGTAGCAGCCCGAAGTCTGGATTTGTGCCCGGTAGATGGCAATAGGCTCGCCCCTTATTTCATGGGACTTAAACATAACTGGCGAAATGTGGGTGTACTATAGGCACACCTCTGCCCAACCCTTCGGGAAAACAAGGCGTGATGTTATGTTAGTATAATATCAGAAACTTGTCCTAAAAGTATTCTTTAAAATAGTAGTCCCTTGGGCCCATAGTCCTGCAAGTCCCACTCCGAGTTTATGACCACCACGTGAACACACGGGAAGTGGAAAACTTACAAAGTGCTCAGGTGTGTTTCTAGCTCAAGCTAAGCTACAAACTTGCCGCGAGATTAATCCTACAACGGGATTACTCTGCAGATTTGAAATAGCTGGTGGTTCTAGGTAAGTTTGTTTTTCACTCAGTATTCACGTGAAACTGCCTAGGTGGAGTTTTGTTTTAAGCGTATAGCAATTTATGGTTAGAAAACATAGCTCTTAGCAAAAATAAATGAAATTATTTATTCTGTAAATTGGATATTAAAATCACTTTTAAACGTTATTAAGTAATAATAATAATATACATTTATTAGACCAAAATAAAAATACTTATGCTTAAAAGTAAATCAGTTACAATTGTGACTCATTGTAAGCTTCTGTTGCCGAACTAGGTTTATAGCCTGTGTTTCAGCACGCAGAGCCTCAAGCTCTGGGGATGCAAGTTTGAACTTACGAACAAAAAGCAACAGCTTCTACAAAATATGAACTTAATTAAGTAATTTAGTTAAATTAAAATTTAAAGTAGTTACTTTAAAAAAAAATAAAGGGTAGCTGTCCTTTAGGTGAGCATCGTGAAGAAGGGTGAGTTTTTGTGTGTTAGAGGGTGTGTAGGGAATTAAATTGCTAGTAGATTCTTATATGGAGACAATAGATTGTCTCCATATAAATCACTATTTTAAGACGGTCAGTAAATTTTCAGTCTCATCATATGTTAACTTCCAAAGCCACAGAGATACCGAGTTCTATATGTCTATATTCTCTATGAAGAATTCGGTATCTCTGTGGCTTTGGAAGTTAACATACGTCTAAATCTACGAATAAAAGCCATTTTTGAGTGATATAACCTCTTACATACAGGTAAACCCTTCCACCTTCTTAACAACGTTGGATTGAACTCCAAGATAGCATGTTGTTTTGATACAATACTTAAGACAAACAGTTGGCGTACAGTCAGCACCTCAGTATTCATAAAGAAGTGTGGTTGAGCAACGGAAAGGCTTAAAGGTACAGAGTCACAGTACGGTTTTTTGTGAAACTTCAAATGGCTATATCGTAGTTTTCGGAGCACCGCCCCAAGACGATATGTAATTAGTGACTGACAAAGCGCGTAATAAATTTGCTTTAGGATTATAGGGATTTATTATAAATGTCTCAATGATTTAAAGATGTAGGTAAGCTTACGAATCCTTTTACTCAGCAATTGAATGTGTGCCTTGAAGCTAAAGTTTACGTCAATAACAACGCTCAAATATTTCATTGTCTTTGATCGTTCCAAAGGATTGCATAATTACACCTAATGAACTGAAACTTCAATCCGTAGCCTTTTAACCGATTCAAAAAAGGAAGTTCTGTTTTTTCTTTCTCATACATTAGTTCCATTTGTTATGAGTTGCTAATTACTCCCTACCCCGGGAAAGAAAATACATTGTCTGTTTACAAATGCAAAGTATTCATTATCCCCTTGTTTTCTCTACTTAATTACTGGCTTCTTGTTTAGAATGCTAATGTAAGCGATACCTTTGATCCGGCCTCCGCGCGCCTGTGTGAATTTTTAGAGCAGATTCCGTTTGACTGACGCTTTGGAAATTGCGCAGAAATTAGGCGCTTTTAAAAAACTAGACATGAAGTAACTTTTAGAATTCAATTAATTGAGTTAATCCAATTATTTTATTTATAGAGTGGTTTGTTTTAGGAAAATCGGGGAATCCGAAGTTAACAGTGGTCAATGTTGTCTTCTTTTGCTCACAAAAGTAAAGGCAGGCATAATATTTTCCTAAGCATTTTCATAATTTACTTACACATTTCCTACGCATTCTGCCTTCTTGTTATTAGTTGACACAAGATAAACAATCGTGTATAACCACCTATGTAGGTACTACACTAAACATTGTTAGACTGAGGACACACGAGACATTACTATCAAAGAACCTGTCGTCCGCTTCCGTTGCCGCCACAGGAAACTGACAACTCTCGGGGAAATAGTCCGTGCATAGACGTGGTACACAATACGGGCACGTGAGTCTATGCCTTATAGATGAGAATGTACGTAGTTTAGGATGGTTCTCAATAAGGGCGTTTTGTGTGGTTTTCGGAAATTTGTAAACTCTCTTTTAGACTGGCTTTCCTCCCACCAAAGCTGGCTAAAATGGCTTCATATCAAAATTTACCCCGCTTATCAACTAAAACCGGCCAAGTACGTGCCGATGTCGCACGATGTCGGGATGACTATTTACGCATGCACAGTATCGATATTTTCGAACGCAAATATTAAAATAACATTGTACTTCTCGATGTAACTATTTTCGATTACAACCACGTAACTTGGTTTATAAGCTATGCGGTTAACCCTCAAGTCAACTTTAAAAGTTCAGTTAGTGTTTAAAAATACCAAAAATTAAAAACAAGCGCAAAACTTAAAAAAATGCCCTCATCGTTTGATGTTCAAAATTTGTTTGACGCGCCGTTAAATATTTCAACTAGATGTGCCATGTTAACGCCTGAGCACACTAATTGTAGTCTAGTATTGCAGACACGATTAATCTGTTTCGAGATGATGGTACGTACGTAAAAAGAAAATATGAAAGAGAATTGATCGCTAAATCAGTTACAACCTCAATGTTACTCTCTAAAGGAAAAACATAAAATCAATCACATACTCAAATAAAGTAAACAGCCAAAGTGCAGCTTTGCTAAGTATCAGACCGTCTCCAACCGAATCAGTTAACGGTGTAAACGATTACTTTGTGAAAATTGGAAAAGAATTAGCTGAGCAAATTCAACCCTGGACCATGGACCAAATAGCCCTCTGTTCGACCTAACATTTCCCGGGCGCAAACTAATTCCTTATATGCCATTGGACACGGACCCAATGGAAAGAATTTTGATGAGCTTGAATTTGTCCAGTGACTCAGGATGGCACAGTATCTCTACTTGTGTTTTAAAATATACAGGGTGGAAGGGACATCGACGCACAACCAGTACATGATTCTGATTCTGAAAAAAAAAACAATGAAGGGGGCGTTGAAATTTTCTGTCGGTTAAAAAGAAACATCCTTTGCATTGGTTTTTTAAATATGTTTACAAAGATGTTGTTCTTATCATTTCCCACCTGTCTAACCTTTGTTCCAAAAATGACATATTCCCAGACCAATTTAACAAAATCCATTATTACACCGGTACACAAGGGAGGGAACAGAGATTATGTCAATAACTACAGACTGATTTCGGTCATACCAGCCCTGTCTAAGATTGTAGAAAAACTAACAAATACCAGACTCGTGGCAGGGAATATATGCCTGACGGTATTTCTGGATCTAAGAAAGGCTTTTGACACCGTCCAAGCCGGAAAGAGCGGGAATAAGAGGAACCCCTCTGCTCCCTGCGAAAGCCCCTTTATCATTGACCTGCAACGTGCAATGAACGTGCAATACGTGATGATAGGATATCGAACGTTTATAATCTGATTTTAGATATGGTTTATTACTTTTAATTAATGTGTTAATATTAATAGCCTCTGAATATCTATCATCATTTCATCATATCATATCACTATCGCAAGGTTTTGCTCAGGGTAGCGCCTAAATGAAATTTAATATATACGAGTATGTAATGCATGATTCTGATTTCAATTAAACATCTCGCCTGTTCTCTTGAAGCGGCTCAAAGGGTTAGGGAATCGTGTTTAGTCGGTGCACACACATTTTTCCTTTTGTGAAGTCCAATGTAATAGCGTGCGAGCATATGCCATTGAATTGGCACAAATTCGAGACTGCGCTGCTGAGAATTATTCTAATTATATACCTAACCAAAGGAAGGAGGCCTTAACTCATCAGTGGGTAGAACTACGATGCCTATGATGATGATTATGATCTACTTTAATATATAAAATTCTCGTGTCGCAATGTTTGTTACCAAACTCCTCTGCAACGTGCATATCGGGTAAGTCTGAGAATCGGTAAATGTCTAAATGTCAAAGTTAAATATTTAAATTATAAATATTAACCCCTAAATGTTACATTTTATTTTTTTAAGAACATTTTTAATTTATTTAGTATTGAAAAATGCATACATCTTCAAATTTTCACCCTTCTAGGATCAACCCCTGTTTTTTAAATGCGATTTTTATGTTATTCTGTTCGATTAAACTTAAATTAATCTTCAACACTGGAGTAGGTATGAGAACGAAGCCGGCATCCTTTCTCTCACTCTCTATACAGTTTTCGCACATTTTTTATTTTTTATTTGTGTCTTGATCGTAGCAGTGACTGTTATACGTCGTCATATCATTTTAAGTTTTCGGTGCAACTCACATGTTAATTTTATTCTCCTATTGAATTGATCATTATTTTTCAGTGGTATTATTATTCATTTATATTTTATTAATCTAATGTATAAAATTTTCGTGTCACACTGTTTGTAAAAAAACTCATTCGAAACGGCTCGACCGATTCTTATGTTTTTTTTGTATATTCCGTAGGTCTGAGAATAAAACATAAACTATACAAAAATAAGCAAAACAACGTTTCGCGGGGTCATCTAGTAATACAACAAATTTGCTGAATAAATCTTGTTAAACATAGATGTGTTATCACAGCGATCTCACAACGATCGATCATTTCGATCGATAGATATCAAATCGAGTTTTTAATTAAGCCTCTTTGGCAATAGCAACGGTGACAAAGCTAAGTAGACGATTGTGGTGGTATAAACACGTTATACAATAGAATGGAAAGTGACAAGAAACTTTAGTAAGTGTGAATGGATGTGATGAAAAGAGGCAGACCGAAAAAGATATATATGGGTTGTGTGAAAACAACAGGAAGAAAGTGACCACTGATATGATGGTTGAATAAAAAACCTGAGCTGACTTAAAATAAAATTGGTTTAAGAGCAGCATGTCGATTATGTAAAAATCTCACCTTGAAGACTTGCGCGGAGTGCGCTGTCAGTGTCATCCCGTCTTGGTCAATTGCAAGCATAAGTGGCACTGACAGCTCACACCACGCTCACTTCACCTTAGTTTTCACGGTGAGATGGTGAACACTACAGGAGTAGGTATATGAGTCCCTACGCTAAACAGCCAAGCTTGCTACAACTATATACTCTAACGTTGTTATGGAATAATCATCATCAGCCTAGCCTTTGCGCGTTCCAAATAAAAAAATAAAAATACAACAGGAACTTTGCCTAGAATGCATGGTGACAAAAGAGTCAGTTCCTACAGTAGGTTTTCAGAAAAAGCACTTCTCCTGCTCCGAGTGCCCCGTACGCGGTGCGCCACGTGCAGTTGTTCTTGTACTAGCATCCAAAACAAACTAAAATATCGCGTAATCAGGTAGCAAAGTACTTCTTCGAATAAGTAAAATAAATTCTTGAGGACATATGTAACTCGTGACGTCGATAACTGATACGCCCCGAAAAATGCAATGTACAACTTTCAAAATAAAACCACTGTTATCCATCCTTTTTTTTTCCTCGTTCGTTTTGGGGTTTTTGTATAAACGGATATGTCAACCCCATCGTGCCTTTTACCAATGTAACATAACACTTATAATTAGTGCATAAACTATCCTAAACATTTAACAATATGCAAAATACTTTGTGTTAAAGATAGAAGTCACCGATGAAGGACTGATATTAAATAACATAACTTTTTGGCACCTTCTGAAGTAGGTTGGGATAAAATTGCACCGTATCGTCCGCTTTACTGTTATTGACACAGATACCGTCAACCGACATTATGACTGCTAAGCATTCATTTACAAACAAAGCATTCATAATCAAATTGAACAGGACAGCGTAGGCCAACCGGTCTCACTCCGCACTTCAAATTTATTTTATTTATTTATTAGGGTACACCAACAGCTTTTGTATACAAAATATCAAATAACAATAGATAGCAGTTATGTGCTTGTCGGCGTGATCTTTGTAGCTAGTAGGCGCCTAGAGCTATTATATCAATTTAAATTAATAAACAAGCTGTTAAATTAATTAACAAGCTGTTGGAATAAATAAGTTGATTGAAGCAAGTGGCAGTACGAACCTTTGACCGAAGTGAAGAATTCGAATCGAGCACCAGCACCGGAGAGTCGTGATACGAACCGTCTCACCTGTTACGTGTATGGACAACCACATCATCCGGTGAGCTCGTTCCTTTTCTTTTTAATAGATAATGTGCTAGTTCGTTTGTGGCTTTTAGCTTTTTCAAAAAGATCTCGGGCACTATGCGCTGTGATTTAGTTTACCTTACAGGTATAGATAGGTAAAGAAAACGTTAAATATGAATCGCAGAATACTGAGCCGTGGTGAAGTTCAACACGTCAGTGTCCTTTTTTGTTTCATGTTGTGCCTGTCAACTCAATTACAGAACCAGTTATTATAGGTAGAGATCTATTAGATAGTGGTATCCATGTACGTACAGATATTGATAAAATTACATTATATTCGGGGAAGAAGTTAACGTTACTGAAGAGATTTATTATTTATGGTTAATTGAACTTACCTAAAGTGAACTTCAACCATAATTATACGAGTTGCTGCATCCGTAGATATTTAATAAACCATGTAGTCCGTTTTCTGTTATACTGCATCATTACACAAATTTTAGATCTTTAAAAAAAAAAAAAAAAAACAAATGTAAGAATCGGTGACTGGCTACACTTCGTAGTGTCACCACTTGTCAGTAGATGGCGCCATAATCATTCGTTTTAGAGTTATCTAATTTGTCATTTTTAAATTTCTTGGGGATATTCATTTTTGGGAGGGTCGGGTTCTTAAATCTCTACGGATTATCTCACTGTATAGGTCCTTGATCTATATTGATCAAGGACCTATACAGTGGGAACCATGGTTAACTTGGCCAATAGGGTGCTACTAATACGCCGGTTGCTTCGTCATTAATTATTTTCCTAATGCATTTCAATATAATTGAAAAGGGAGGGAAGGCGAAAGAAAATCGCCCCATCTTAGGGTAAACGCATCTATGTCGTAGGCATCCGGATCTCGTTTCCAAGATACAAATTTAAAACATTTTTTATTAATTCGAGAGGCAAACAGATCTACACTTGGGAGCAAATAAATCGAGCCACTACCTTTTTTCACGTAAAATGGTAAATATTTTTGGGAATATGGAACGTATCAATTCGAACTATATATCGCCTAAAAGTTAAGTTAATAACCTTAACAATGAGGGTAAATTATTGAATAATAACCTTATTGAATGATAAATTATTGGCTCTGCAAGAAAAATGGTAATTTTGATAGAAAATTTAGTAGGGCTAAAACAGTCCATAAAAACAATAAAAAACAAAATTATTGCAAAAAAAATATTCTTAATAACTGGTATTACCCCCCCCGTGCCCTGATGCATTCTTGTAGCCTATTAGTCATCGATCTGATCAGAGTTACGATGACATATTGTGGTATGTTCTCCCACACTTCAAGCACAGCGACTTTAAGCTCGGGAATGGATGAAACAGCGGGAACCCTGGCTCGGACTCTCCGTTTTAGCTCGTCCCATAGGTGTTCGATCGGGTTCAAATCGGGACTTCGTGCTGGCCATACCATTTGTTGGATCCCGATCGCAGACAAGTATTCCGTAACGATCTGCGCGGTATGAGGTCTCGCATTGTCATGCATAAACAAGAAATTTTCTCCGACAAAACCAGCATACGGCATTACGTGGTCTTCAAGAATATCAGTTATGTATCGGTCAGCTGTTAATCCACGTCTACCACTGCCATCGTTGGCGGGGTCGACGAAGACAAGTTCCGTTTTTCCGTCTAGAGAAATTCCTCCCCACACCATACAAGAACCACCACCAAAACTCACAGTTTCTCGAATGCAACATTGGGCAAATCTTTCACCAGGACGTCTATACACTCGGTTTCTCCCGTCATTGCTAAAAAGACTCTTGACTCGTCAGAAAACAAAACTGACCTCCAGTCTTCTAACGTCCAATTAATGTGTTCTCGAGCAAACTCCAAGCGAGATCGGCGATGAGCTACAGTCAATTTTGGGCCAGTTGCTGGTTTGTGTGATGTTAAATTTCGTTCCTTTAGTCTTCGTCTCACTGTCCACCTACTGATTGCGACACCTCGAACGTCACGTAACGCTTGCTGTAGCTGAACAGCATTAAGTCCACGGTCGCGCAACGAATTGGTTGCAATAAAGCGGTCGTCACGTTCTGTTGTTGCCCGTGGTCGGCCAGTTCCAGGTCGCCGAACAAAAGCACCAGTCTCCAGATACCTGCGGTATACCCGCTGTACCTTTGAACGACTCAAATGAAGTCTGCGTGCCACTTCACGTTGTCCGTGTCCAACCTCAAGTAAAGCTACAACTTGGGCAGCTTCCGTCGGTGTAGTATCCATTTTATCAGGTTATTTTGATTACACAGACACAGATAAAGACAACAATAACAAGTAATATGGGTATGATTAACAAAAACCTCAAATTTAATCTTTTCTTAACAGAGTACAATAAAAATGTCATAAGCAAATTAAATGCGATAATTTTATTCTACCCTTTAAACTTTAATTAAAATGAAATTTTGACAACTAACTACCCTCATTGTAAAGGTTATTAAATACCCTTTTAGGCGATATATGTTTCGAATCGATGCGTTCCATAATACCAAAAATAATAACCATAATGCGTGAAAAAGGAAGTGGCTCGATTTATTTGCTCCCAAGTGTATTTCTGGTTGACCGAAATCACTTACTATCTCGGAAACAAGATTCGTGTAATTCCCACTCTGTATCAATGTTCGAGACGCTTGAGGCTTTATCAGCATCAGTATTTTCACATGATCTTAAATAAGATGCAAATATGAAAAGCTTTCTTCGTTCGCACCACTGCCATATCTCTAGAGTTATATTATTCAGGTGTGGGAACTGTATCCCACCCATTATATTAATATATGATATGGCGGTGTATTGGTATTATATCGATCCATTTAGTTAATTAACAAGCTGTTGGAATAAATAAGTTGGTTACTGCTATATTTCATACTTTCATTTAATATGTCGGACTTCTGCCTTCAGGTCATTTCATGGTGATTTTTTGAATAAGAAATTGTGAGTGAAATAAAGTGATTTTGCTATAACTAGTGTCTCTATTTTCTTCGTCCGACAATCCACGCCTACTTACAAAGTCCAAGTGTAATATCGCTGATGAGGGCCTATCCCGATATGCTTATAAAGTTGCTAATAACAGGTGAACCAACATTCTCAAATACAGTTATATCCTAAGGTAAAAGTATACAAATTTAGTGGTAACAAACTATATAAACGAATACAAAAAGACATAAGTTATAAGATTACAGAGGTTGCAAGAAATACCTACATACTAATACAATTAAATTAATGTTTAAATTTTGCGAGTTTCGTGCTTTGGGAACTCAGCATCAAACTAGCAGCATTTTAGAGGAAGCGATGCTGCGACTGATTACGAAATTTGTTGTACCAAATAGAAGAAAACATCGCTTTCTCTTCCCTTTAAACTTTAAATATTCTGGTCCATCAAATACAGGGTGGCGATTATGTCATCTCCCGGCTGAGCCTATTGAGAAGTGAGCTTATTCCTATATTTGTGTTGGATGCTTTAGTGTGTAGCATATTTATTGGAAGATATAATTGTATAGATTTTAAGTTCGTCGGCAAACATTGGATATTTACAGTGATCGATTTGGACAGTAATGTCGTTAATAAAGAGCAAAAATGAACCGGTGCAAGGTGAGAACCCTGAGGAACTCCTGAATCGGCATAGTATGTATAAGATTCGTACCATTATCAACAAGAATTTGCGATCTATGAAACAAATAATATGATAACAAGTTTCTATGTGAGCCATGCACACAATTATGATCTAACTTGGACAGCAACAGAGAATGGTCAAATTTGTCAAACGCACTGCTGAAGTCCGTGTACACGGCATCTACTTCTTGTCTGTTGTCAAGAGCTAGAGGTCACTTCTGACACAAACTGGACGAGGTTTGTTTCTACGCTGCGTCCAGCTGTGAAGCCGTGCTAACTTGATGAAACAATTTTATCAATGATAAATTAAAATTATTTATTTGACTAGATAACAATGACACATATTATGTTAGTTAGTTAGATACAGTGGCGACCAAAAGTCCATAGGCATTCTCACAAAGCAATAGCTTGACGTTTAGTTTGACTTACGACTTTCTATTTCCAAGAGACACACGCATAATCATTGTCGTCAACAAGTGATTGTCGTTCATAATTTCAACTTATTAACATGAGTCAAGATAGCCTAGCGGTGAAGCGCGTGCAGATAAAATCAAAATCAAAATATTTTATTTCACATACACCTTATTTTTTTTTTTTGGGTGGGAAATCATCAAATGACTTCTCTCGCTCTGGGTGGAGCTGGAGGGCGTGTCAGACTTTTACTGACTAAAACCCACCCGTGTTCCTTCAGTTGCCTGTGCCAGGGCCACGGTTTTCTCTGTGGAATAACTCGCGACCCTGAGGCGTCGGCCCTATCGGACCCCGTCATTTTGTGCTGACATCTCTTTGAGGCGCGCGTGGAACACAACGCGCCGTTGACCTACCCATGGCTCGCCGTCCGCAAGCTTCGCCTACGGTGGCCGGGAATCTGCTTGCGATTCCCGACGCCCAGGGCGTCTCCTGCGGCGACTAGGGGCGTGAGGGCCGGCGCAAGGCTCTCTCCCTCACGCGCTCCGCCTCCTCCTTTGCGAGCATTACTGCTTCGCAGAAGGAGGTGACGGCTTTCCATTCCCTCTCGCTCCGTACCATGGCCTGGACCAGGGCCAGACGCGAGAGATCGCCGCCGCCAATCGCCTCCGCGAGGACACTGCGGTGCTCCGCCCAAGCTGGGCATACCTCCACCGTATGCTCCACCGTGTCCTCCGGGCGATCCACACAATGGTGACACCCGGGCGTTTCCTCCCGCCTTATGCGAAACAGGAAGCTCCCGAAACAACCGTGTCCGGTGAGGACCTGTGTCAGGCGGAAGGTGAGGACGCCGTGGCGCCTCTCCAACCACTCCTCAAAGAGGGGACTTACCGCCGCTATTGTGGCGTGCCCAATTTCTCATACACCTACATGGGCATTTATGAAACGTCAGATTCTAGCTGCACGGTTCCAATTGGTCGTTTCCTAAGGAGAAGAGCCGGCAAGAGATAGATGCGCGAATGTGAGTTCATATCTCACGCATAAATCTATAAGCTTTTTGTAAGTTTTTGCTTGATTGAAAGTAATGGGACAGAAATATAATATTCTTTATCTTGTTCGCTTTGTCCACATATCGTAAAGTAAAAAAGGTTGAGCATAGAAAACTAAACAAGGAATTGAGATTTCTGTGAGGTAGACATGAGTTTTACGAATGTTTAACTTGATCGGAATGAACGTTGTCGATTGATTGTAGTTGTTGGTTAGTGACGTGTGGTTTAATAGATAGCAGTATTGTATTTATTCTCAAAATCAGGCAAATATTAATATTGAGGCGAGGGCGACTATTATTGCGCTGCATAAAAGTGGTATTAATAGAACACCAATATCTGATAAAACCGGACTAAATGTGAGTATTATATTTGTCGTGGATGGATGGCACCACAGTACAGCGGACAGCGCCATCTAACAATTTGATTCAGAAACGAATGATCATGTGATCGGAAACGCAAGCGAGCCCTACCGCTTGGACACGATCGTCGGTAGAGGAGATTCAGTGAGGACTGGCGGAGAGACCCGAGTGTTGCGACAGTCAACAGAATACGGTCGAGTTTGGACAGTCTTGGCAAACGCTCGGTACCAACGCACGTGTCGGTTTCCGTTGCTTGTGTTTATTTCGTTAGCCAGTGTATTAAAGTTATTTTTAATTCGAATTATCTTTTCGTTCGAGTACCCACTACAGTGCCCACACTAAAAATGTGTCGGATCCTGAAGAAGATTAATACCTAGATGTTTTGTTTTAATTATTAAATCAAAAATCGAACGTTATTTATCCAAATTAGACTGAGAATCAGCACTTTTCGAACGTCAAAATTACATAAGACAGTCCCCCAAAACGCCCGCCCTTCACCACTTCCTAGTGCTTTAGCTGGCAATTTTAAGTAATTACCGAATCATTAAATTAATTGCCATACGACAACTAGCCACGCCAATGCCAAAAAAAAAGATAAAAAAAATAATTGAATGTACACATAAATTCACGCCTTCTTCCCATGGGGGTAGGCAGAAACCACAGAAAGCCACCTGCTACGTTCCTTACATACTCCTTTTGCCTCGTTTACGTTCATACATCTGGTCATACACGAGCGCCGGTTGAGAGTACTTCGTACTACTACACCTGACTTTTCTGAAGAACATCACCAATAAGGTCAGTATATGTCTTCCTAGGGCGCCCCCTCCCGGCGTTTCCACTCACATCTGCCTTGTAAATACCTTTTGTTAGTCTCCTTTCATTCATCCGCTCAACATGACCAATCCATCTAAGCATACTCTTTTAAATTTTTGTCACTACATCTTCTCTTAAACCACACCGTTGCCTTATCACATCATTCCTCAGCCTATCATTCAAAGTCACACTACACATGCTCCGCAAGGAACGCATTTCCACAGCATTTATTCTGCTTTCATGCTTCTTTTGCCACACCCAACATTCACTTCCATACATAAGCGTAGGCACCAGCACGCTATTGTGAACAGCCAGTCGTGCCTTCTTGGACATCAACTGGTTGGTCACAATTGCATGTGTAGCAACATTCACTTTATTTCCCGCATTCACTCTCCTTTCGACATCTCCATCAATCTTTCCATCCCTTGTAAACAGACTCCCCAAATATACGAACTCACTTACTTGTTCCACACTCTCACCATTTATTTTCACATCACAAACCGATACATCCTCTTCTCTTTCAAACACCATGACTTTCGTCTTATTTACATTTATATTCATTCCTTTCCTCTTATATGCTTCATCCATCACATTCACCATGTCTTGCAACTGTTCTGCTGACGATGTAAGTAGCACTTGATCGTCTGGATAGAGCAGGCATTTAACAGGCAACTCATTCATCGTCAATCCACATTGAGGTTTACTTTCAAACTTCTTTTCGTCAAGAAAATTAACACTTAAGCTATAACCCCAATATTATAATTCATTGTGACGTTACATTAAAAGCATAAAGTCTTAATCATTATATTAGTTTTCAATAAACTCTGCTGAATACCTATAATAAGTGGGTATCAACAATTATATTTGTGTTATTAGAATATTCTTTCCTTGTTATGTTATTATGAATTGAATGTGACGTCACAATTGTCATAAAAGTTTGTTAATTTTATAAATATATAAAACGAATAAATATTTTTATTATCATATGCAGCACGATTTTTTTAATTCCACCTTCCAACACCGAAGAGTTAAATAAAAAATCACATAAATAGGTAAATAATACACTATGTAATATTTAACTTCTTATAAAAAATAAATAATAAGCATGAAACAAGCATAAATAAACATAAATACCCAACAAATTGTTTCATAAAATTCAAAATAAAATATAATTTATGGCCAAACCGCTACCAGCACATGTTAAAATTACGCAAATTTTAGCAATGCCATAAACTGGCCAGATCACGCGCATGATGGGTGTCCAACAAAAGTGACGTTAATATATTTTTGTTTCGTGCATTGCGATGCGAGTACGCGACGATACACGAGTGTGTGCAGTGCAAAACTGCGATCTTTGTGGTGTGTGGCGTTAGAACACATACAGTCGTACCGCGAGTTCACAGCAATATGACTCTTAACGTGCCTATGCACTTTTGAGCGTTTACTGTACAATAAATTTATAAATCTTCGACGGCGCACCTGCCCACCGAACAGTGCTGGCCTGGTTCCATACCAATGCTTGAAGATGCTTATAAGCTCGAGACACACAAGCTTATAACTTCAAGTTTCTTCCATAATATATCGTAGGAAACCAGATCTTAAGCCCTAGACAGATCGAGGAAGCAAGCGAAAACAGGTGCTCATCGTTTTGTGTAGTACCTGACGGCCTACTTGAGACACGGAACTGCACTTTCTGTAGAAATTCCTGGCCGAAACCCGAACTGATTGTCGTGCAGCATGAGACGTTCGTTAAGCTGCAAAAAAAAAAATACAGACGAGAAATTTCAACGCCCCTGCGTTAAAATGTTTCCAAAAGGTTCAGAATCATGTACAGTAGCGCTCAAAAGTCCATAAGCAATCTCACAAAGCAATAGATTGATGCTTCGGTTTCACTTACGACCTTCTTCTATAAGTTGTTTATATACTATAGACACGCACAAACACTCACTTGGTCTGTAATTGATAGAAGTTCATAATTTCAACTAACATATGGCATGCTAGCTTAGTCGTTACCGTGCTTGGGAAGCAGCGCAGCGATTATGGCGAGCCCTGAGTTCGATTCTCATCTGCGCCTGCGTGATGTTATTTTCAAATAATATCTATGTCAAGTTTTTGATATGTTATTATGAGTGAGTTTATGTATGTATGTATGTATGATCAATTTTTGTTTCTTTTAATGAAATTATTTGAAGTGGTTCGATAATCATTCGATGCTTGTCTCGTTCATCTTGTTTCCATAAATAATAGATTTCTGTGAGGTACATGCAATTCGTTACGACTATTCACCTAATTGAACGTTGTTGGTTAGTGACGAATGTTTAAATCTGTTAATTAGCGGTGTTGTGCAAATATTAAAACATTGGCAAAAATTGTTGCGCTGCGTAAAAGAGGATGTAAATGATATGATAACACAAATATATATTGAAACCGGACTAAGTGTGAGTGTTATCATTTAAATATTTCGTATTTAACTAAATTTAAATTGTTATTTGTTTAAATTAGTGAATGACGAGTAAAATGTTATAAATATAAATTTTATATAGATGTCTAATAGTTTCACATTCTTTGTTCTAGACAAATACTGTGAGACTGTAGGTTAAGAGATGTGAGGAAGAAGGAATTCTAGATAGTTGGAGCGCTTATTTATGAAGTGGATGCTTATTTAAATAAGCCCACACAAGCTGAATGAGTATGCAACAAATGGTTTCATACCAACCGGACATTTTGCTGAATTAATTTAAAGCATCATTAAAAACTGTTCGCCGTGTACTCCGCGCTCAAAAGGTTGCATCTCCGAAGCCCTGCAAACAATAACGTAATAAACAAGAACGTTTAAGGCCCGGAATAGTTTATCCTGTATACTTAATTATAAAAATGAGGTTTAGTTTCAATCATCTTTTCACAGAACGAAAATGAAAATGAAAACTTAAGCTATCCTCAATATGTTACCTATATTATATTCACTAAAGCCAAATAAAATGTGAAATACTTAATGTAAAGAAACTGCCATACAAAACCACCTAATAAAATCACATATTTTAAAAATGATCGAAGCTTAATTGTTTATGCTGAAAAAAATCTACTTATCATTTTTTTTTTACATCTCACATGTTTAAATAAAACAAATTGCTTCTAAGTTCCTTGACATAGTATTGCACATCCTATTTGGCTGAAGAAGTTATTAATAAATAATCGTAGCGGTTATCTTTATGTAAAATATTAAAACAAATAAAAATGTTTTAATTTGTGTTTTCACTTCTAACGCATTAACGTGCCTATGCACTTTTCATCGCTTACTGTACTGAATCCATGTTGACAGTTTGTGGATGCCACCCTGTATTATGACATAATTGACTGTTGAGCTGAACTTTTTTTTTTGTTGTGATAGTGGCCACATTTTTTTTCTTTTTTCAAAATCTGTTAATGCAGATCAATATGTAAAAAAAAGTTAAGAACTGCTAAGACCGTTTTCTTTTGGCGCCAACAGTTTAGGTACCTGCCCCATCTCAAAAATCCATCCTGTGTATGTCGTGATAGACTGCTTAGCTCCATAAAGGTATAGCGTGATGATAACAAATGATTATCATCATGCTATACCATTATGGAGCTAAAGGTTAGATCTGAAACTGTCTGCAATATGTTAACCTTTTAGGTCTCCTTTTTTTGCGGTAAATTATAGAAGAATACGTATCAATTGCAGTATTGCAATAAGCGTGATGTGATAATATGTAGCAAACAGACTGACCTGACTGATAGGTCGAATCTACAGGGATAACTTACACCAATATTCTAAACTTGCCTAGTCGAGCCAAAGAAGCACAAATTAGCATATAGGTACCTAAGCATAATCACCTAATAATGTTCTCACTGCTTGGACACAGGCCTTCACTCTATGAGACGGAGTGGTGGGCCGTAATCTACCACGCGGGCTCAGTGCAGGTTGGTGGATGCCACATGTCTTCGAATGGTTTTGTTTATTTTGGTTCTAGGATAGGGCGCAGAGAGCCGTTCACAAGATCACCTTTAAACACTATCGTTATAGTACGGCTCAATTGTTCAAAGAATATCAGGTCTTTTGCGTGAGGCCGCTCTTTGTGCTGAACTGTACGTTGTGTAGACATGCTTCTTTACGGTTGTATCTCAATCGCTTGACAAAACGTAGGACCATGGCCGTTTGTCCCATAGAGAGGCACAAATCAAAACTTGCACAACGTCATTCCAGAATCCGATCATACAATTTTGTGAACAAACAATGTAACATCTACACGTTCAATATTTTTGACTGTAAAGGTCAGTAAATGGATTATGACCCTTAGCTCTAAGAGGTTGAAAAACTTCTCGATATGTAGATTTCACCCAAACAGTTTCTTGTCCGACACATCCTCTTATACACACATATACCTACACAACACAACACTATGCAACACACACACACACACACACACACACACACACACACACACACACACACACACTATGCAAATGGTTTTATTTTATTCTTAAATGATTATTTTTTAATTGTAGGCCTGTAAATCCGTTATTTCAAACACAACAAACTTAAACCGTTTACTTAACCGTTGTTTTTTCAATTAAACCATTTACAGGCACAGTTGAACTGTCAAAGGATTCGGTCATTCAGAAAGATGAAACTAAAATGAGTGCAAGATAATTCAAGTCTTTGAACTTCTTTGAACTTCAAGACCATATCCCTACCAGCACTTTGAATAACTTTTGGCAGAATGAAGGCCATTATTTACTTTGGAAAACACTGAACACAGCACTCTCATGACACCTTATTTATAGAACATTAACACATATATTAATATTAATTCTATATTAATATACAATCAAATTTTAAAAACATATAAAATTAAATATGAAAATTACTAACAATGTAAACAGACCGCATCTATAAATATATAAATTGTTTCATGTGTTATCGGTATCATTCATTCCGTTGAACACCGTTGTTATCGTGGGATTTAATGCTATTTTTGCAATTTTGTGTATTCTTAACGACTTGGGTTTACCTTTGGGCTGACTATTCTGCACACCAACCTAGACTACGGCATTTACTTCTGGATAACGACAAGTAAGAGATTTGGACTTTGGCAAGTGTTGAAATGCATTGTTGGAGACATCGTTTGTCTGACGAAAGTGATCAGATAGAGAGTGCAGAGATAGGTGTATTCGATGTTAGTATGGTCGTAAACTAATTTGTTTAATTTCATGTACACATAAATCATATCAGAGATAAAACACAGGGAGCGAGTAAAAGTGGGGATTTGTTTTAGATGTTAGCTTTTACTTATTTAGTCTCGTATAATCTTTCAACCTCGCGAGTCAAGTCAAGATACTTGATTAGTTGGATATTATTATTTATGTATAATCACACTACTAGTTTATTATACTGATGCGTGGAGATTTTAGATAGTCTATCCTTTATGCTACTCAATACGGGTGCCTGTATAACACATGGTTTGGTAGCATTGCACGGGGTGCTCACGTTCTTCATCCGGTACTAGGACATGATTATAGCTTAAACTCGTAAAAGTACTTAGTGTTTTTTTAACCATGGTATTAATATTTTCAGATAACTGGAGACAACTTTATAAAAGAACTATACTACTATAGAAAAAGTTAGTAGTTTAGCAAGTCAAAGTAAATAGTAGAATTAGGGTTGAATAGGTATTTAGACTCTGTGTGTGTGTATGTTCTTGTGACTGTGAACATTATAATATTCTTTCATGATGATATTTAAATAATCTATGGAAATGGAAAGAAAAAAAAACTTAAACTGCTGCTCAGTTTAAGTTTAAGTTTTGTTGCAAAAAACTGCAATGTTACGAGTATCTCCACAGAGCAATCAATGAAATCATTGTACAGAAATTATATTGCATTAGGCTTAGATAAATGATTGGTCTCGCTGCGTTCGACTTGATACCGTAGGCGTACTTATTAAATGCGGAAACAAATACTACGCCAAAGTCGGCGTACCCGAGCCAGTCACACTGCAAGCTGTCTGTCACGTGCAAGTGCCGAATGTTCTATTAAATTTTGGGCATAATCCGAAGTAAAATGCAAGTTGTGTAATCATAATACATCACTTAAGAAGGACACTGGGATCACATACCATCAGTAAGTATCGTATAGTTTCGAAATGTCAACATAAAATAACATGAATCCTATACGCCTTTCAGTCTTGCCGCGTACACACTTTTTCCTTAGATGGCAGCACAGTTGCAAATTAGCACATTTTCAATTTTTTTGCCTAACTTAGAAATAATTGAGAGAGAACTTTGTTATACGCGGAAACTAACGTATTAACTTATATTTTTAGATATTCTCTTTGCTTGTTAACTCGTCTCTTACAAAGTTTTGTTCCACGAAGCATTTAGCAGTCTTCACTTTATTCTATACACACACATGAACGGTAAATAGTAGAGCCCTACCGCTTGGACACGATCGCCGGTGGAGGGGATGCAGTGAGGACTGGGGCGGATAGACCGACTCACCGACCGAGTCAGCGACAGTCAACAGAATACGGTCGAGCTTGGAAAGTCTTGGCAAACGTTCAGTACCAACGCACGTGTCTGTTTCCGTTGCACGTGTTTATTTCGTTTGCCAGTGTATTAAAGTTATTTTAATTCGAATTATAACCCAACTAACTATAGACCCATTTCACTGTTGGCAATATTCTCCAGAATTCTTGAAAAAATTGTCAATTTACGGCTCACCTCATACCTATATTACAACGATATAATATCTAACAAGCAATTTGGCTTCAGACAGGGAAAATCCACAGAAGATGCAGTAAGTCTCTTAGCTAATCTTGTAACTTCTTGTTTAGATTCCTATTCTTCTAAAAAAGCTCGAGACGATTGGTATAAGAGGACTGCCACTCAAATGGTTTGAGACCTACCTTTCTAACAGAAGGCAATGTGTGAAAATTGGGGACACCATCAGTAGTCATAGCAGCGTAGAATTTGGAGTGCCTCAAGGTAGTGTCTTGGGCCCGACACTATTTATCATTTATATTAATGATATTCATCAAGCCATTACACAAAATGCAGAGGTCATCTGCTATGCAGATGACACGGCTATTATTTTTCATAACAAATCTTGGGAAACAGTCCATGAAGAAGCACAAACTGGCTTAACTAGTATCAAAAACTGGCTCGACCTTAACCTTCTGTCACTTAATATTACAAAAACGAACTACATCTGTTTCCATAAAACTCTCTCATCAGCACCTAAACTTCCTTTACAGCTTCAAATCCACCCTTCAAATACTAAGGGGTTCTGTTAGATCAACGTCTTTCATTCAGACCTCATATCGACTTGGTAGCTAGACGAATCAGAAAGCTGATTCACGTCATGAAACTGTTCCGTAACTCGGCTAGCAAAAAGATCTTACACCTGGTGTATGTGGCATTATGTGAGTCAGTTCTCTGCTACTGTATACCAGTATGGGGCGGAGTCGGTATTACCTCGATGATACAATTGGAAAGAGCCCAAAGATCAGTGCTTAAGGTTATGTATAGAAAACACTTTCGTTATCCTACAGATCACCTGTATAAAGAAGCATCAGTCCTGAATATCTGACAGTTATACATCCTTAAATGAGTTTACTAAAACAACACAAAATAACAATCCAATCCAAAGAATATCAAGAACTACTTAAACAACGAATTTACAAATGTCCACTTATTGTAGTAAAAACCGCCTTTGCACAATATATGCAAGAATTTATGCTCAGTTTCGTTTACAATAAATTTGCAAAAATTTGTGATATCTTAAATTTAAGAACCAACCAAGTTAAAAAATGATTAAACAATGGCTGTTAGCTCAAACCTACACAGAAACCGAAGCCTTCGTTAGAGTAATTTCAATACATATTTATAACAAACACTTTATACCACTCACACACACACCCTCACTCATATCACTCTCACACTACCTCCGGCATACATTAAATTAGTTAAACACATTCCTTCGACACATCAGATTTCAAACAATTGTTTTAACGATCATACATATTTAATTTTGTTCATTTTAAAACACGATTTGGCTAATAAATTATTTACCTTATCTTTTCTTTCGAGTGCCCACACTAAAATGTGACGGATCCTGAAGACCCGATGTTTTGCATCTCGGCCACCCCTGATGCGACAACAAAAAATGTATAGGTATAAGATGGAAAATAAACAAGAAATACATTCCGCGCATCAAAGCGAGGGTTTGTCAAAAAACTAGTGTCAGCAATTTTATAAATAGCCATTACTTTTTTTGTATTATACATACGTACATATATTATTACTTGACATTGGCAAAATAGTGACATAATTTTCACAGAATCCATAAATTGTAGAACATAATAGACTGGAAATTACATTGAGACCAACTTTTTCAAATATTTTAAAATTCTAATTATTATTCTGAATTATGTAGGTAGATAAGAATATAATTGTCGTCACCCGTCGACACACGTAAGTATCTTACACAATAACACAAAAGTAGACTGCTAACCTAACACAGTTTCCAGAATTACTTAGGTGTACAATTTAGAACTTCAATAAATATTTTCATACAATTGTTAGGCTGGTACATACAGTGAAAAATATCAACTAACAAAAATCTTATGAACTAACATATAACACAATAAAACTATACATCGCTACATACAAAAGATACATAAATTTTAATTTAATACAATACAAATATGTTCTCTCCTATGCGCTGCTTTTTGTGTTTTTGCTGTATCACTCTTCTCCTTGACACTGTTTACTTTCATCGTATATTATATCCTTTCTGTCCGCATCTCCTTCAGTAAAATCAAGTGCTGGAAGCCGCAGTTTTCGCTACAACAAATTAATCAATTAAACCCTTTTGTTAGACTATACTATACTGAATCCAAACCTCTGAGACCCGAGAAATAATTTAGTCTATTGGTAAATGAGTAAGAGTTATATTTTTCATGCCTTTTAATTTCTTGATGTCTAGACATTTTTCAGAACTCGTCTCAAAATAATTTCCGGCAGTACACATGCTTTTAAAATGTAACCAACTTCTTCAACCAATCATAGCGCTGATAAATTCCTCATCCCGGTTGACTTCTATGACAGTAAATGGTTGGGTGACAGTTATAAGTCTGTTTTTTCCATGTAGTTTGATGCGATTTGTGGGGCTACTGAATGAGACAATCCTGAAAAATCCAAATCATAGTCACATGCCTGTTTGTAACATAAGTATTTATTGATGACCATTGAAAGTTCTATAATCAAGTAACACATGCATCTTTTGTTACAAAAGAAATGAAGTCATAAGTCTACCATGTGGATGCAGTGTGTTGTTAGAGATGTCATATAATTATTGTTTTAAAATTTCTATGATCTAACTTATTTACCTGCTAAATGGACACGCCGCTGATAAGATCCTCCTTTTCCAAGACTGAGTCTTTTTCCACAGTTGAATGCATTTATTTTTTCATTCAGTTCGAGTACTTCATGCGGCCTACCCAAATGTCCTTACTTTCGTATTGTTCGTCAAGTCGTGGAGCTCCTTTAGTTCTGAGTTGAGCTACACGATTACTGAAAAATGCTTGCACTGACTGGACAGGTCTTCTCAAATCTGTGAGGTTCTTTCCTCAAAAGACAATTTCAGACACTAATCTACATGGTCCTCACATGATCTGACCCAGAACATACCTCGACTTTAAAAAAGACTGTCTTTTTTTTAGGTTTGTTTTACCATTTCCACTCAGGGATAGTCAGATAAGAAATTCCGACTACATCTAGCTTATTTTTTTAATTTATAGTATGACGTGTAAAACGGTTTCCTATATCAAATTCCCAGAATAAACAATTGCATTTCTATTTTTAAATGCCATGTTCTCTAAACATAAAATGCTATACGCTTTAAAAAAACTGCACCTTGGGCAGTTTCCCGTGAATACTGAGTGAATAACAAACCTAGAACACCAGCTATTTTAAACCTCCACACAGTATTTCGCCTAGAACATGCTAGGTGGACAAAATTCAAGTTTTCATTTCCAGGAAATCTTAATTGCATAACACAAACAACACCCCCAAACTCCAAATTCCGAGAAAAAGTTGTTTTTCAAATGCTTAACTGATGAGTCATAGAGTTCAGAAGTCAGGTAATGAGTTTATGCAAGCGTTCCGGTCAATCAGTTGCAATTTAGCGACACTTTTGTGCACATCTCATAGTGGTTTATAGTGATATTGTGAAAGTTTTTTGTGATGGATATTAAAACTGAGGGTATGTACTATAATTTAATATATTGTTTTTATCAGAATCTATTAAAATGAATTTTAAGCATTTTTTTAACTTAATGCATAAATTTTTGCGTAATTTTTTTCATAAACAAAACTTTGAACGTTCAGGAAATACATTGATTCGCCTCTATTCGGGCTAGTTTTTAGATATATTGTAGGTATAACTGTGTAGTTTGTAAAAATATACATATTGTTCAGCACACTTCAGTACAACATATTTTTTTATATTTTTTTTCAGAACACGTTTACTCTATTTCAAGGGTAGCATTTTTTGAAGAGTGGTTGAAACACACGAAGAATGATAAAAGATCGCGTATTTATGACTATCTTTCTGCAAAATTTCACTTTGGTGACATTACTGAAAGCAGCCAAAGAGAAATAAAGTTAAAAATATCCAACTTTTCTACTAAGATTGAAGCCAAATGGTTGGCTTCGGGAAAATCGAAGGACCGTTTTTTAATTAGAAATAAGACTTGGCTGGATGAAGGAGACATAGAGTTTACTGTGAGTTCTTTAGCCCCACAACCTTCAACATCGAGTGAGGTTGTGACATCTGCAGGAAGACCTCGCAAAGATTTCGAGTAATCGTCGTTTAAGACGAAGAAACGTCGAGTCGTGGATCTCGTAGAATCTCGAAGTGCCAGTGAATTAGTGACTGCTGCCGAAATTGCTATGCGTTCAGCAGGGCAAAGAAAAGTTGCCCATGTGATTAGAGACATTAGTGAAAGGCCAGATAATATTATTAAGTCAAAAGAAAATACCAGTTCCGTTAATCCTAGGCAGTTAAGTAGTGGCGAAGCCTTAGCATACTATATAGATTCGAGATAGAATATTAGTACACAGTACTGAGGTCATCAAAGCGGCATTGCTTCCAATTGGGCAACTTTCCGAAGAGGCTCAAGAAGCACGTAACAAAGATTGCCGCAGATTTAGGGAGTACAACACCCGCAAGTGCTCACGTGTTGCCACGAATAGAGACTTGCTGTCCATGTTAATAATAACATCTGACCCTTTGATCAATGGCCTTCGTGAGATTCCCCGAAAAAAGCCGGAAAAAATATGTGCAGAAGTATTAAAGTTAATCGTAAGCCCGACCTGGTAGCATCAAGACCGGAAACGTCATCATATTGTCGCACATTACCACAAAATGATGACGATTCACCAGAAGATTTTGATGATGATTCTGATGATTAGGTTTAGGTTAAGTTAGTTTGTACAGTAGGTATTTATTTATTTAATGCATTTTTGTTGTTTGTTTATTATTTTAAAATATTTTTTTCTGTTTTTACATATTTTTTTTGTTTTTTTATTACAAAATCATACCAAAAACTATTAATAATGCCTCAACATGACTACTTATATATAAAAGCATCGTTAAATATCATAAAATAACATTGTCCACCTAGCATGTTCTACGCGGTACACTGTGCTCCAGAGTAATCCCGTTGTATGATAAATCTCGCCGAAAGTTTGTAACATATCTTCATATGGTATATAATTTTTCATCCCCTTGTTTTCGCTTTAATACTGGCTTTTTGTTTAAAATGCTAATACAACCGATACTTTTGAACTGGCCTCCGCGCGCCTGATAAATTGTTTTGAGCATATTTAGAGCGTTTGGCCGAAGCTTGGAAATTGGGCAACTATTAGGCGCTTTATATTTTTAAAAGAGAAAGTAACTTTTAGAATTAATTTAATTGAGTCTATCCAATTATTTTATTTATAGTTGAATAGTTTGTTTTGGGAAAATTGGGGAATCCTAAGTTAACAGTGGTCAATGTGGTCTTCTTTTGTTCATAAAAGTATATGCATAATGTTTACCTAAGCATTTTTTGTATAATCTACACATTTCCTAAGCATTCTGCCTTCTTGTTTCATAAGGTATATACTTTTACGTGGAGTAAAATATTTTTGAATTTGAAGTTGTCAAACATAGTACATTTCATGTTACTTCTCTATTTCGCCGCTTGCATTAAGAAGTATGTCGGTTGTAGAACAGCCGTGACCGACACGAGGGTCTCACCAGACACCTGTCTTGGCGGCCCAAGGTTCTACACGTCCAAGTGACACGGGACGCCACGACAAACTTTGTAACCTTGCCGTATATAGTCAAGGAGGTTCGGACCGCGACCTCACTAGAATAAATTGTGGTTAAAGACACATACATGATAGGTAAAGAAGGCTGGCTCCATGCAACGAGCGAGAACAGGCGCAGGCACACATAGTCGCGGATGTACGGTGATCTCAAACGAATGTAAAAAGAATGTAAGCGGGCACGCCCTTTATGCCTGGAGGCTTTTTGCTGGGTATTAGTTTTCAATGTTTTGTTGGTATATTAGCGTGTGCTAGCTGACAAATAATTTATTTAAATATTTCATGTTTCCTTGCTTTGTTATAATAAAGTGAAGAACAGACAGAGTAGCGGTTAGGAAGTTTGCTGCACCCCTTTTTCTTCGTAACTAAAGTAAAAAGGACAGTCTTGTGTAACTTAATATATTATTATTATTCATACTATATATATAACCAAAATGTTAGAGGTCTTCGAACAAAGCTGAACGACTTCAGAAATGGCTTAGAAAAAATGGATGCTGCCACGGAATTAATAAAATATAATATTATGTAGGTAAATAATAATGTTGTCAAAGCATCCTTTCGTAGAGCCAGCGATGAATTCAAAAAATTGTTTTTGTTTTTCCCATTTTGTTTTACAAAATTATAACTATACATCATAAAAACTAACTATAAATTACAAGTATAAAATATGACGGCGCGTGATGATTTAGTCGATTTATTGTGACACTTTTTAAACTTGTAATCCATTAATTTTACTCTGTAGTTTGGAATTATTATTTCTTTAGTGGTGTTTTAAATGTAGAGTGGGTAACACCGAATGGGGTTGTGAGTGTCATGGCGGCGGTGACGATCACTTTTGATGAGATCGTCACGCGGTGCACACGCACAAATCCATTGGCTCTAAAAATCAAGTTGAATAATTATTGTGATTTAATTTTATCAGTGATTATCATCATAATCCTTATTTTGTATGATTGAGTTTTGTTGCTGTATTTTAAAGTAAATTAAGTGCGTTACTTTGCGAATATTGTACACGCCCGCGATGGAAGACCAACAGATGACGGATCCGCAGCGACACGTGGTGTCCCAGCCGCTCGATCTTCCGTCATCAGAAGTAGGATACGACGGAAAGGCGCAGAAACAGCCTACAGGTCAGAGTGTTGATTTGTTATCAAGTGAAAATAACCGTTGGAAGTTGTTATTTGAAATGCAGCAACGCCAAATGATGGAGTTGATTCGCGCGATTAAAGAACCTAGTTCAGAAGAAAATAACCTGACCCTACCTGAATTTAATCCCGAGTCTCGAGATAGTGATGCCCGAGCTTGGTGCAATACCGTCTTTATGCATGCAAGAAAAACGTTTATCTGGCAGTAGACTAATTATTACGATGAGTAAAGCCCTTAAGGGATCGGCGGCCTCTCGGCTAGCTCAGAATACATTTACTGGAATAACTTGGCCTCAGTTGAAAGACCTATTTCTCTCTCGATACGATTCGGTGGAAACTCCTGCTGCTATGCTGTGTAGGCTACTTAATGAGAGTCTTAAGGAAGGAGAATGTTTGTCTGCTTACGCAAATCGATTTCTGAGCACGCTGCTGACTCAATGGACCAACTATTCTACTGAAAAGATAGCAATAGCTGTAACTATGGCGCATGCAGCAAAAACTGAACCACGACTACAGCGATTGTCTTTCACTACGGAAATTGATACTCGAGTTAGATTACAACAGGAATTAATGGCTTTTACGTACCCCAAAAAAGGACCTCCAATGCAAGATAAATTAAACGCACCTGGTGATGCCAAGAAACCAAAATTAGACCAACCAAGGCGTTGCTACAACTGTGGCAAACTGGGCCATATTGCTTGACTAACAGTTCTCGCGATAATTTTGCTAATTCGCAGTCTAAGTTTTGAGGAAGTAATGGATCGCAATCAGCCAAAGACAGCGTTTCAAAGAAAGCATCGACGTCAGTGACCTGTTTATTCTGTGGTGTGCCGGGCCACATAGCCACACGCTGTCCAAAGAGGGAGACTGACTCGAGCAACAGCCGAGTTGAGAAGCAAGTGGATATCTGCACCATTAAGCCAGCTACAGATCTACTTTCTACCGAATCTGGTGAGTCGTTTTCATTTTGTTTTGACTCCGGTGCTGAGTGCTCGCTGATCCGAGAAAGTTTAGCTAGTGGGTTCCCTGGTAAACGACAGCAGAATACGGTTACATTGTTAGGAATAGCCAAATCTAGATTACAGTGCAATTTTCAAATACTATCGACGGTTACGATACAGGGATACTCGTTGCAGTTATTATTGCATGTAGTCCCTGACTATTTTATTTCTACTGCAATTGTGATTGGGCGGGATATACTTTCATTGGGATTCTCAATTGAAATTTCTGAAACATCTTTTTTATTGAAAAAGATTAAAATTGTCTCTGCTTGTAATGTAGGCTCTAAAGTAAATAACTTCGGTGATATTGTTAGTGATATTCCCAATGAACATAGAGAACAATTAACATCTTTACTTGAACATTACGGTAATTACTTCGTAGAAGGCACTCCATCGGGTAGAGTTAGTACAGGAAAATTAGAGATTAGATTAGTTGATCCCAACCGCACTGTACAACGCCGACCATATCGGCTTGGTAGTGATGAAAGACAAATAGTGCGCTCTAAGATCAAGGAACTTATAAATGCCGGTGTCATTCGTGAAAGCTGTTCGCCTTTTGCTAGTTTTGTCTTTGAAAATAGGGCACTCATATATTTTATGATTTTGACTGCAGATTATACATTCAAATGAATTATCTTTATTAGTAGCTGTTGCTGCCTTAATAAAACATTTTTGATATTTATCTTGTTTGTAATTGTGATTATTTTGTGTGTTGCTATTCGAACGTTTTTGAATATTTTCAACCTGTGAACCCTTTTGGTGGCTGCTGTCTGTTTTATTCCTATCTAAAGCTTCAAGCACATCAGCGCGATCTATCAAAATCCTTTTAAAGTTTTCTAAGGTTGGAATGTCGTTACCAAGCTGGTTTCTAAATTCCTCCCATTTTAGAAGAGTATTATCGTCTAGTTTTGAAGTTAAATTAAATATGACACACATATCCCAATTATCTGTGGGCATTCCTAAGCTCGATAATGCTCTTAAGTTTTTTGTTACATGGTCAACTAAAAATCGCAAGGACTTTACGGTTTCCTTACTAAATGAACGTATGTTAAACAATTAATTTATGTGATGATCAATGAGAAGTCTTTTATTATCGTAACGATCACAGAACAACTTCCAAGCTCCCTTGTAATTTTCAGATGATACTTCAAGATTAGAAATTATGCGTGCCACGTCTCCTTCAAGGTAAGACATTAGATAATGAAATTTATGTACCGGCGAGAGTTGCTTATTACGATCAACTAAGCTCAAAAACGAGTCTCTGAACTCGAGCCACCTAAAATACGCACCTTCAAACCTTGCAATTTGTATACGTGGCAACATGTTGCCACGTATACAAACTCTGGTATTTCAGATCGGGAGTTTCAGATCGGGATTCATGACAGTCATGACTACATGGTTGTATACAGTTGTCTAACAAACCCTTTGCAATGGCAAGCCCACTCACCATATCAACCTCAATTTTTTCCCGCTCCTCAAGCTCTAATGACAGGCTCCCACTATTTATGACTTCAATCAGACTTTGCAACTCATCAAACCTAGCTGATAATTGTTCAAACCTACCAAGTTTAATCTTTAATTCAGCTATTTCCACATTTGTTAATGAGTCCGAAGACGATAATTCATCTAAAAAGTTTTTAAACTTGGTAACTTGACCTTTAATTGAGCTACGCCTGACAGTCAATTCGCGTAACTTCTTTAAATCGGCTTCTTGCGACATCTTTTAAAACTACAATTTTGTCAAAGCAAAATATGCTAAGTATAATAAATAGACTATCAAGCAGAATAGCTCAACTACGTTTCAGCATAACAACAATAATTTAGTAAGTTAATTAAAGGAATCTCACGCCCCTCAATCCGACGTCACCGCCGACCAGGAAACCGGATCCACGCTGCCGAGCACGGAATGCAAGCTCTGCTCGTACCAATGGATGGTGCTAGCGTGATGTTTCGAGGTATCTGGAAAGTCCGGCGAACAATATTAAAAACTGATTGGGAACGTTCCGTTATCTTTTCCTAGAATGGCATGAGAAATACACGATGTCGGTAGATGAAAAAACGAATGAAAATTATTTTAAAATAGTAATTTAGGATGATTATTTAGCCAAATTTGATGCCAACTTGTAAATAAGGAATATTAATGATGAACTTTAGTGAAATGCGCTGATATTATAGTGAGTTATGTGGAAAACAATTCAGTTTGGTCAAGTAAAACTTTGACCTTCAGCAACACCTTATTATTAAATTGAAATTATTGCACAAGTGCAAGGCACGTTTTTCACACCTTTCAATGAGATTAAGGATAGCTGATGATGTGATTTAGAAAATAGGTATGTAGGTAAGAATGAGGAAGGAAGGGCACTTAACTTATGATGATCCGGTTCACACGAATGTTCTGCAATTTATTTTTCTTTCGTACACCTGTGTCGATACTTTAGCTGCGTCGATGCTTAGGCTTAAGGATGTTCGTTGGATTCAGCTTCACGATGGGTACTCGGCCTTTTGTGGTCTCGATGATCACGCCACGTGCAGACTCAATGAACCGATTTTTTGGAAATTTAGATTTTCTGTCCTGTCACGGTCGCTAATTTTTATGTCTATTACGACATAAAGGATGAATTTTTGGTGATTTGTTTTCTTCAATAATACGATGAAATTTTGGAAATAACTTTAATTTGATTTTACAGTTAACAGAAAATATATCGACCGCTCGTTCGGTTAGCAAGTTGCGAAGTGAAGTATAAAAAAGTTATTCACGCACACCGCCACGAAATTACGCCTGACCGAACTCTCTAGGCAATAGGTTTTCCTGGCACATGCTGCTAACCATAAACGTTCAGAGCGAGCCTAAACAGCTTGATGGTGACAGATATTTGCTAAAAGCGTTAAACTCTAAGCGAACGTATAAGTATGCACATGACCGTATACGGCCCATACCTGAGTGCTACGTTCCTTTGGAGTTGAATGCTGGGCTGGAAACGCCAAATAACAGCATAGTCAGAATGTTCCGATGACGGCAAAATTGCTGGTGACTAGTTTATTAATTAGCCTGTGTGGCACCCGGAGCCTGTGTGGCACGCGCAGCCTGTGTGGCACGCGGAGCCTGTGTGGGACTGTTTTAGTACCCATTTTGTTTAAGTTGTGTGTTCCGTCTCAGTGATGATTAAGCTGACCGTTGGCGTCTAGTTTTCATAAATTCTATGTTCATTATGGTTTGGTCAGAATGACCAAGTTTTGAAGTGTGTATACAACTCGTTGTTCATTTGTCCACAGGTAATGAAGTAAACACACACGAGGACGTGTGAAGATGCAGGACGGCCGTGACGGCGCGTGATGATTTAGTCGATTTATTGTGACACTTTTTGAAACTTGTAATCGATTAATTTTACTCTGTAGTTTGGAATTATTATTTCTTTAGTGGTGTTTTAAATTTAGAGCGGGTAACACCGAATGGGGTTGTGAGTGTCATGGCCGCGGTGACGATTACTTTTGATGAGATCGTCACGCGGTGCACACGCACAAATCTAAAAATCACGTTGAATAATTATTGTGATTTAATTTAATCAGTGATTATCATCATAATCCTTATTTTTTATGATTGAGTTTTGTTGCTGTATTTTAAATCAAATTAAGTGCGTTACTTTGCGAATATTGTTTGTTAAACACCTGCACGTACAGGCCCGCGATGGAAGACCAACAGATGATGGATCCGCAGCGACACGTGGTGTCCCAGCCGCTCGATCTTCCGTCATTATATAAAAAACCGAAATTCATAAAAACTTTTTTTCATTGAACTACTTAGCATTAGCATAGAAAGTTATAATTATAAATACTTACAAGTATTTATGAAAAACAACAAATCATAAAATATTTCTTGCCTACACTACGTTATTTTTGTCGTCATACATCACAGCGACTACTATTTTTGCAGTAAATACATTGCTTCTTAACCACTATCTAAGTATGTCGCTAAGTGACTGGACAACAATGTAATAAAACAAAACGATACTTTATTAAAGCGTATGAATTACGAATTCACGATACCTACGCAGAAAAAAAGGATGTTTGTTGTCAGTAAGTTGTCCGGTACATGGTAAATGCACGCTGATTTGAAGGAATAAGTTCATGATTGGTTGTTGTATTTATGATTTGAATGGGTGTAATGGCCTACGCAGACTGGGACGGCATGGCAAGGGATTTTGCCGTCAGTCAGCGCACATTAGCCGCTTAGATTCTGCGGTATTCCAGCGCCTTGCCACGGCATGCCACGGCGGCGGCGTGCCGCGGCACGACTAAGCACGCCTCGGCAGCATTTTTTTTTTTTTGGAATGGCATCTCTCAGGTCAACCTATGAGGTTGTCGTCTGCTTAAACGTACTTGCCTGTGGTTTCCCTAATAAATTAAGGCCTCCAGCCAGGACTTAAACTTAAATACTAACTAAAAACTAAGCGACTACACGCTAAGGGCACCCCCTGTGGGGTACGAACCTCGGCTTAGGGCGTCGCTGGAAGAGGGCTGCAAGGGACTAGCTGGATCAGGATTTGAGTGATTTAGGGACGAATTTAAAGCTACAAACGCAGTGACGCGGGCTGGCTCGAGCAAGGGTCGGGAGGGGCGTAGATTTGGGCGTCGCAGCGGGCCTCGGCGGCGAGGACGGTAGGACGGCGATCGGGTATTGCGCTTGTGTAAAGCTCGGCAGCTCCTGCTCCCCGATACACTTTTAGCCTTCAGTTGTAGCGCAAATTTATTTATTTTATTTATTTAAATTTAATTTAATAATAATAATAATAAAAATATGGCAACACCGTGTCAACAAAACTTCTGAATTTCAAATTTTAACTAATAATATTACTGAAAATAATTTTGACCAAGTCTTACAATAGTCTTTCAATAGAAACGTATCCTGTAAATTACTTTAAAACCAAAAAAGAGACCATAACACATCAAAATGTAACAAATTTAACCAAAAACTACAGAATTGGAGGTGGCATGACAGATGTCACCTCCGATAAAAATAACATGAATAAGATCTGTCGAAATTGAAATGAGGAAACTATGTTGACAAGATCAGCCGCACGTCAAGCACGCCCACCACCTCCGGACTCATCGCTCAGCTCCGCCTCGCCGCCGCCGGTACCCAGCGCTACTGTGAGCGCTGTGACGACACCAGCCGCGGTAGTTGCGTCGAGCTCGAGCGACGAGTATTTCTCCCCGCCCACGACGCCACCACCTGCTCGTCGACGAGAAGGACGCCGGCCGCCGGACGGCTTAGGACCTCGAGGCCCACCGGCCTCTGATAGGGTCCCAGCTCCCGACGGAAGTGTGCAGCGCATGAGATGGACACGATCCATCAATGAAAACGTCATGCGCTCATACTATGGGGCTACAGAGGGGGGAAATAATCTGACCGCGTACCGTGTTCGGATGCTCTCTCTTTTTCAGGTGCTTGAGCCAGCTGTCAACGTTTCGGCACAACGACTGTCGGATCAGGTGCGGGTCATCCAACGTAATCATATGTTGGATGACACTGTGCTTGATCACCTGCGAAGTGAAATGCAGAATAGCCATGTCATCGCCCCCCCCGTCGCAGACTGTTGTGGTACTACCACAGTCCAACACTGATCAAGCTGACGCAGGGCAGGAAGTGATGATAGGGCTACAAATGTAAGTACCCAGTGCAACGAGGAATTGAGGAATGCTTTGGAGTGTGCGATTCGGGAATATCGGTTCATGTCGCCCGAACTTAGACCACGCTTACCTCGTTTGCCCATGCATAACAAAAATAGGGCGCTGGTGGCGGTCCTGGATTCGCAGTTATCAAACTATTTTGATGACTGCGAAGATCTCACCGATACTCATTCGATTCTGTACTGCGCGGCTGTAGCGGCATGTCGTGTAGCTCACGTCAAATTTCCCAATGACTCTAGAGCTACGCGACCGAAACCAACCGTACCAGCCTGGCAGTGCAGAATTGAACACCGTATTGGTGGGGCCAGAGTGCTCCTCGGCAAACTAATCTGCTTCAGAGACGGCAATACTCGTCCAAGAGTGATGCGCTTTGTGAGGCGGGCGTTCTCAGGGACTGATATAAGCTCCCAGAACTAACTGTCCTGCGTCACAGAGCGCATCGACTTCCTGAAGCAGAAAGTGTATGCATGGGCTAACCGTATTCGTAGGTATAAGCGGCGAGTAGAGCGATACACTCAGAATCGCACCTTCCAGAGCGATGAAAGGTGGGTTTATAGGGGTTGGGAGCGACCGAACCAAGGTGTGGCTGACACGTGCCTGCCAGATGATGATGCCATGTGTTCTTTCTGGCGCAGCATCTGGTCGGTGCCTGTCAGTCACACCGAAGGTGACTGGACTCAGGAATTCGAGCGAGCCTGCAATCCAATACCAGAAATGGGGGCTATTACCATCTGCCCCCAAGATGTAGCTCGTGCAGTCCGTCCGTTGCCTAACTGGAAGTCTCCAGGGCTATACGGACTGCAGAACTTTTGGATCAAATAGATCACAAGATCGCACGCTCGCTTGGCGGCTCAGTACCAGACGGCTTTGGAGTTTGGTTCGCTACCCCAGTTCCTAACAACAGGAGTTACCCACCTGCTCCATAAATCAGGTAGCACCGCGGAACCCAAAAATTATAGGCCGATCACGTGTTTACCGACGGTCTATAAAGTGCTTACATCCATTTTGAGAGCTAAAATTAACAAACATATAGACACCAACTTCATCATGTCTGCCTCTCAAAATGGATGTAGGAACGGGTCCCGCGATACTAAGGAGCTACTCCTCATTGATATGGCCATTAGCCAACAGGTTCGTCGTTCCCGAAAGGATCTGTCGACATGTTGGATAGATTACAAGAAGGCCTATGACTCGATGCCACATACGTGGCTCATGAGGGTGCTGGAGTTGTATAAAGTAGATGCAACTCTGCGCACCTTCTTGATGTCATGTATGGGGCGATGGAGGACGGTCCTTCGCTATCCAGGATGTCGGAATATCCTGAGGAATAGCGAGCCGATAAGGATCGAGCGAGGCATATTTCAGGGCGATAGTTTGAGCCCGCTTTGGTTCTGCTTAGCCTTGAATCCTCTAAGCACACTGCTGGAGGATTCAGGTCTAGGCTATCGGCTGAGGAGAGGTGGTCAGGTTATATCTCACCTTCTGTACATGGATGATCTAAAAATCTTTGCCCCCAACAATTTGCAACTAATGGAGCTACTGAAAGTAACTGAAACTTTCAGTAGCGCCATCAGGATGGAATTTGGTATGGACAAATGTGTGGTCATGCATGTAAAGCGAGGGGAGATTGTGGAATCCGTGGGAACCCAACTCTCGGATTCCATAAACGTCAGAGCCCTCTCCGCATCCGAAACCTATAAGTATTTGGGTATGTCGGAAGCGTTGGGCATCAATGGTACTGACATGAAGCAATCGTTGAAGGAGCGCTTCTTTGGCCGCCTGAAGAAAGTGTTAAATAGTCTTCTGTCAGGCGGAAACAAGGTGCGCGCCGTTAACGGTTGGGTCATGCCAGTTTTGATGTACTCTTTCGGCATACTCAAATGGACTCAAACCGAACTCGACGCCGTGGATAGGAGGGTCCGTACACTGCTGACTGCAAACCGAATGCATCACCCACGGTCATCGGTAATGAGACTGTATATCCCGCGAAAGTGTGGTGGTCGAGGCTTTTTAAACGCTAAGACCCTACACAATCGCGAGATATGCAGTCTCAGGGAATATTTCCTAGAAGCCGACGTGGGGATGCATCGTGATGTGGTCGCGGTGGACAAGGGCCTCACCCCGCTCTCCTTGGCTAAAGAGAACTGGCGCAAACCTGTAGTGCTTGAAACTAATGATCGCATGGAAGTATGGCAGAGTAAGGAGCTTCACGGGCGCTTTTTCCGGGCCCTACATGGACCCGATGTAGATCTTCTAGCGTCCGTAGCCTGGCTGCGTTTCGGTGACCTCTTTGGAGAAACCGAAGGTTTTGTCTGTGCAATTATGGACGAAGTTATGATGACGAACAATTACCGGAGATTTATTGTGAAAGACGGCACGGTTGACATCTGTCGGGCATGTCACCGTCCGGGGGAATCAATAAGACACATTATCTCCGGTTGTTCTCGTCTGACTAACGAAGAGTATTTGCATAGACACAACCTTGTAGCCAGGATTATCCATCAGCAACTTGCTCTGAAATACAGCCTTGTGGAATCGGAAGTGCCGTACTACAGGTACGTGCCCGACCCAGTTCTCGAAAATGGAAATATCACATTGTACTGGGATCGATCCATCATCGATAGTGGTGGTGGATCGAGTACAGCGGCGCACAATGATTGTTGACATAACGGTCCCGCATGACTGTAACCTCGTGAAAGCCGAGAAAGATAAAGAAATCAAGTATCTTGATTTGGCTCGCGAGGTTGTCGACATGTGGGATGTGGACTCATCAATCATTGTGCCGATAGTCGTGACAGCCAATGGCTTAATAGCCAAGAGCCTCGCACCTGAGGAGGCTCTCGTTGGGCAGCTGGATCAAGAGCTTGATTCAGAAAGCGGTACTTCTGGACACGGCTCGCATTGTCAGGAGGTTCCTCTCTCTGGAGCCCTGACCGCCGGTAGCTTGGACCCTGTTCCCGATACCGGTGGGATACTATTTTTTATATTTTTAAATGTTTTTTTTTTTTTTTTTTTTTTCAGATTTTTTAAAAAATATTTAAAAATGTAATTTATAAGTTTGTAAAATGTAATAAAGGAGATAATAATAAATTTTATTTATTTCGAATAAGTTACAGACGAAAAATACATATATGTAGTTTAAAATAAAAATAGGTAAAAGATGGGTTATAACTGGTTGGCATAGGAGTTGATCGCGACGATAGATCGTAGTGGAGCAAAATGAAAACTGTAGTGGACTGTATAACATGTAAGTATAATGAAATAAGAAATGAAATTGAAATTACAAACGGTCGGTTAAAAAATGCAAACAAGATATGTAAATTAGATGTTAAAAAAAGCGTAAGCGCAGCCGTGCGTGGAGGCGTGCAGCAGCTGACTGGTTTGCGCGGGGGCCCGCGCTCGGCCGTAGACCGGTTGGCTCCCCGCCGTCCCCGCACCTCTCGTTCACTGCCGCCAGCGCGCGGCCATGTTGAGGGGAGCGGTCTCAACATACTCCCCCCGTTGAAGAGTCTTCAACAGTTGTAACCGGCAGCGGGCAGATGGTGTTGAAGGCGCGCCGGATGACACCCTTTCTTGTGAGGATGTCGGCGACCCTCGCGACGCCATCTCTGCCTGGGAGTACATGTGTGATGCGTCCTAGAAGCCACATAAGAGGAGGTAAGGTTTTGTCCTTTATGACGACGAGTGTTCCTTCCTTGAGCTCGCCAGACGCCCGGCTCCATTTTGTTCTCTCCTGTAGCCACAGAACATATTCGTGGGAAAAGCGAGCCCAGAAGTGTTGCTTCAAATAGTCGATACGGCGAAATCGTTGTAAGCTGTTGATGTTCGCGTTCTGGATCTGTGGATGAGGCAGCATAATTAGAGAACGACTAATTAGGAAGTGTGCCGGGGTTAAAGGAGCGAGGTCGGAAGGGTCGTGGGACAGTGGAGTTATGGGTCTTGAATTTAAAATAGCCTCGACTTGAATTAAACAAGTAGCCATCTCCTCGAAGGTGAGGTTGGTTAAACCCAAAATGCGTCGTAAATGATGCTTGGTAGATTTAACTGCAGACTCCCATAGGCCTCCGAAGTGTGGTGTATATGCAGGTATGAATGAAAAATTAATGCCAGGATCGATGTTGTTAAAGTCTAATTCTTGTGATAGCAGCCTGGCCAACTCATTGAAAGCACCGACAAAGGTTGTGCCGTTGTCGGAAAAGATGTTACGGGGTTTTCCCCTTCGAGCAATAAAGCGGTTTAGTGCAGCTAAGAAAGCCTCCTTTGTAAGGTCTGACACAAGCTCGAGGTGGATGGCTCTCGTAGCTAAACACACAAACACACAAATGAAGCATTTGATGAGCCTACATCCTCTACCTTTCCGGTCAGCTATCATGATGGGTCCGGCGTAGTCTACCCCTGTGTCTAAAAACGGGAACTCTAAATGTAGACGCTGCTCTGGGAGATTACCCATAATGGGCTGAATGGTGTTGGCCTTGATCCTGCAACATTTTACGCATTGATGCGTGATATTTTTTGCTAGGTTCCTACCTCCAATAGGATAGTAATGATGACGAACAGTGGCCAATAAAAGCTGTGGCCCAGCATGCAAAAGGCGTATATGAAACATGTTAAACAAGAGATTGCAAATTATATGAGAACTACTTAATAGAATTGGATGCTTAGTGTTATAGTCATAAAACGAGTTGTTTAATCTTCCACCAACACGAATTAGATTAGAAAGGGTATCAAAGAAAGGAGACAAAGATAATAGCTTGTTCTTTGCCGGTAATTGTTTACCTGATTTAAGTAAGTGGTACTCTTCCGAGAAAGATTCCATTTGATTAAGTTTTAGTAACAAGTTTAAAGAATTGTTAAGTTCAGTAGAAGTAAGTGAATCAGACAGAACAGTTTTTTTTTTGCATTTATAAATGAATCGCATGACATATGCAGTCACACGCTGTAATGTGTTAAAGTTTGAAATTTTTGAAAACAACGCATTGATAGGATTTTCGATAATTTGATTAGAGACATGACAAGAAGAGACTGTTTCCGGTAACCCAGACATACTATGATGTGATTCAGGGAACTGAGGCCATGAACACATATCTTTGCGAAGAAACTGTGGTCCTGACCACCACAATGAAGACGACAGCAGCCTGTCAGCTCTAAGTCCACGCGAAGCGAGGTCTGCGGGGTTTTCAACTGAGGGAACATAATGCCAAAATGCTACAGTTTCCTGAATTTCAGACACACGATGACGAACGAATGTCTTTAACTGACTTGGTGAAGTAGATAACCATCCCAAGACGATGGTGGAATCACACCAACAATGGACTTTATCAAACTTTAAAGTAAGTGACTGACGAACCTTTGAGTACAACCTTGCGCCCAACAACGCACCACACAGCTCGAGCCGCGGTATGGTTGTGGACTTGATTGGAGCTACCTTGCTTTTAGCGGTAAGAAGATGTACGTTAACCTCGCCGTCTCTCAAAATACTGCGAACATAAACACACGCCCCATAAGCCTTTTCGGATGCGTCAGTGAATATATGCAGCTGTAGACAGGACGCAGATTCAGACAAAATCCACCGGGGTATCTTGAACTCATTTAAAAGGTGCAGGCTATTTTGAAAGTCATTCCAAGCATACTGAATATGCGTGGGAACAAGCTCATCCCAAGAGCATTTGGCCTGCCATAGATGCTGCATGATAATTTTGGCTTCCACTATGCATGGAACGACCAGGCCAATGGGATCAAAGATCTGCGATATGGTTGATAGGATATGACGTTTAGTAGCCTTATCAGTGGAGTTTAAGTTTATAGAAAAAGAAAATGTGTCACTTAAACTCTTCCATAAAAGACCTAGAGTCTTCGACTGCTCGTTGTCGCTCAGGTCCACGACATCAGAGCCGTCGTGTTCTCCGCTAAGCGCCTGCAACACCTGACTGGCGTTGGACCGCCATTTCCGGAGATTGTACTTTGCTGCCCGATGAACATCGTCAACACGGCGGCTTTTTTCTAAAGTTTCTGAAACAGATGATCCACCGGACAAGTAGTCATCCACATAGAAGTCACGTGCTATCGAAAACTTTGTTGAAGCATCTGAGCACCCTTCAGCCAATTGAACTAAACACCTGGTAGCTAAAAAGGGTGCTGATGCCGTGCCATACGTCACGGTATTAAGCGTGTACTCCTTTAACGGATGTGTTGGTTCTGCCCTCCAAAGAATTTTTTGTAAGGGACGATGATTGTCGTGAACAAGAGTTTGTCGGTACATTTTTTCAATATCCGCGCTTATGACGATTTTATGCTGACGGAATCGAAGTAATATTGACAACAAATCATCTTGGATTGGGGGACCAACCATCTGTATTTCGTTAAAAGACTTACCTGATGCAGTTCTTGCGGATGCGTCAAAAACTACCCTTAATTTGGTGGTAGTTCTTGACTCCTTCAGAACACCATGATGTGGTAAATAATTAGGACATGTTGAGTCGAGTGGGCGCCTAGTAGATTCAGACATGTGTCCCAGCTCTATGTACTCATTGATGAAGTCTACATATAGGCTTTTAAGGCGAGGATCTCTACCCAAACGACGTTCAAGAGATAGAAATCGCTGCTTAGCCATCATGTATGAATCACCAAGCACGTCCAGTGACTCTTTAAAAGGAATACTCACCACAAATCGCCCATCAGAACTACGATATGTGGTATCTATAAAATGTTGTTCACAGGATCTCTCTTCACCCGAATGTTTATGTATAGATGACACAGAATCTAACTCCCAGAACCGATCTAAATCTACTTGTAAGTTATTAGTATGCATACAAACATGTAAAGAGGAATCAGACTGATGATATGCACCCGAAATGAGCCAACCTAATTTTGACTCAAGCAAAGGGGGCATATGGGTTCCTAACGAAATGCGGCCAGTGCCTATGATACCCCAAAAGACTTCCGCACCAACAAGGACGTCGATTGAAGACGGAACATAATAAGTGGGGTCGGCAAGACGCACATTCGTAGGGATACGTATATTGCTTGTATCAACATAAGTATTAGGAACAGATGCTGATACTTTTGGCAATACGAGGCAGTCAATGTTCAGTTCGTACTCACTGTCATCAATTGATTTTAATGACACTAAGCATCCCTGAGTACAACTAGAAGTTTTATAATTTATACCTGTTACCTTGGACTTGGTAATGTAGGTAGGAACATGTAGCTTACGAACAAAGTCCTCCGAGATGAAATTTGTTGTGCTTCCACTGTCCAGCAAGACTCGTGCTGTATGGTGGTTACCGTCAGCGTCGGTTACCCTCACGAGCGCTGTGGAAAGTAAAATTACTCGAGATGTAAACGATTGACTAGCTGATAATGCAGTGTTGTGTGCATTAGGAAGAACATTGTCACTATCGATGTGTAACAGAGTGTTGTCTTTTTGACGACAATATTTACAATGGCCCAATTTGCATTTGGAAACATCATGACCTGGACGAAGACAGTTCATGCACACATTTGAACCCTGAGCCTTTTTAATGCGAGCTTGTACTGAGAGACTTTTAAACTGCTCACATGCAAAAATAAAATGATTTTGATGACACATAGGACATGACAAAGGTTTTAATGTTTTCTCAGGTGGCACGTTGCCGCTCTTAGTTTTTGCCGCAGGCGCGGCGTATTCACTCTTAGCTGCTGCTATGGGTTTAGACTCCTCAAGTGTCTCCAGTAAGTCAGCCCTGCTACTGATGAAGTTAGTGAATGCAGATAATGTAGGAGGATCCGTAAAAGTGTTTCTATGCTCTTCCCACTGCCGATTTGTAACGTGGTCGAGTTTACTGGTCATTATATAAATGACAAGAACATCGACGAAGACGTTTTGAACTGGTTGACCAAGGGTTGCCAAGGCTCTAAGATTTTTATTCCTTGTGTCAATTATGTAACGTAGTGACTTACTTGACTCTCTATCTATAGACTGGATGTTAAAGAGTGCTTGCACATGATTGTTGACAAGCAATCTTTTGTTGTCATACCTCTCACAAAGTAACTTCCAGGCAGCGTCGTAGTTTTCTGACCTGAAGTCAAGGTTATCAACAACAAGAGAAGCACTACCTTTTAAGGAAGCACGCAGATAGTGTAATTTATTGATTTTATCCAAAGATGTGTTGTTATGTACTATAGACACAAAAGTATCTCTAAATTCCAGCCAATCATGATAGCTGCCTGAAAATTTTGGTAAGTCAATTTTGGGTAACCGAATTGAATTGTGTTTGTGTGTACTAGTAATACAAGATTCCACCTCGGTTCCGGAGTCCCCCTCAAGAAGCCTCCTTGCGCCGCTGATCAGCTGGCGTGCAGAAGCCACCAAAACGTAGTACAGCTTCTCAGACTCTTCGCGTTCTGCATATTGCTCGCTGGGGTCATCCATCATCGCTTCCAATTCATCCTGTATGGCATCATATTTCTCATATAAAGTTTCAAATTTATTAAGGCGATATTCGATTTCGATGACTTGTACTTCACTTAACTTTTCGCAAGACTTTGTAATATTTAAGTAGGTAGCAAATTGCGTAAGCTTGGCTTTAATTGAAGCTCGCTTCTTAATAAAGCTTTTCATGTCAGCCATGACAATGAAAATTAAGCAGTTGCAGTAAGAAACAGAAAAAAGAAGATAATTAATGCTAAGGGAAAATAATTAATGATAATATAAGATTAGCAATAAGTTGTGAAATGGGTACTGGAACTATAAGCAGTAAGAAATCAGATTGCTATTATAAAGACGTTAGGCGTTTACTATCGAATCCGCTGAGTAGTAAGCGAATGATGCAATGTTTTCTTCACACAAAAACAATAAAAATTCAATTATTAAATGAAATAATGAAAAATGTATTGATTGCAATTTGTAATTAATGCGATTTAGAATAAAAACGTCATAAATACTGAAATTGTGATTGACTCGAATGAATATAATGTTAAATTCACTATTGGAAATGGCTTAAAACTTGGTACTGTTTAGAACTAAAGATACTGTTTAAATAAGTTGATAGGCTGAAGATTATGGATTAAGGAAATACTTATTGATTTGTAACTATTAAATAAGTTGGAATAATTGAAAATGAATCTGGATAGGCAAAATGACTAGGCAAAATGTTGGAACAAAGGAATTGGAACGTTATCACGGTTTTATGCTGTCAACCTCTGATGATGAGCTGACGACTGTGGCTCCGATGAGTGGATCCTGGGATGTTTCCGTCTTCAAGTCTTCTCGGCTTGAAGTTATGACGATCTTTTCTATAGGCGCCCGTTGGTTTGAACTTGATGACGACGGCTGTTGCCGGATCGACGTTCACGATGACCAAATATGCAGGCGATGACCCATAGATAATGAAGATCTGTTGCGAACTTGTAACCCGAAAATGAATCCTTTGTTCCCCAACCAACGAACCGTTGATTTTTTGAATTTGAAAATTTTCGGTTTTTTCTTTGTTTGATTCAAACGTAGCGGTAGAAGGACCAATGATCGCGACGATAGATCGTAGTGGAGCAAAATGAAAACTGTAGTGGACTGTATAACAAGTAAGTATAATGAAATAAGAAATGAAATTGAAATTACAAACGGTCGGATAAAAAATGCAAACAAGATATGTAAATTGGATGTTAAAAAAAGCGTAAGCGCAGCCGTGCGTGGAGGCGTGCAGCAGCTGACTGGTTTGCGCGGGGGCCCGCGCTCGGCCGTAGACCGGTTGGCTCCCCGCCGTCCCCGCACCTCTCGTTCACTGCCGCCAGCGCGCGGCCATGTTGAGGGGAGCGGTCTCAACAGGAGTAAAGACAGGTATTACATCATTACTTTGTAACCACAAGGTCTGTAAAAAAAAAAGGGTGAGCCCTGCCTCTTAAACTAGGGCGACCTGTATCTTAAGAAACAGTGATCAGCTATAAGGTATCTAAAATAATAACAATTAATAACGGTAAAAAAAGAGGAGAGGGGAGTGCAACTCAAGAGTGTAGGAGAGTGTGTAAATGTATGTAACTGCACACCCATGTGTATGGAGAGTGAGTGTAATTATGAGTGCAGCGATAAATAGTTGGTATTATTATTATTCAAAATTCAAAAATCATTTATTTCAATCCATTTGGATCATAACTTGGACACATTATAAAAAATCTAAATTGCAATTAATATAAAAATAACTAAAATTAAATGTCAAAATAAATTAAATAAAATTAAAAATAGCAATACCAAATAAAAAAAATAAAATTATTATTATTTACTTATTACGCCTGCCTCTGAGTCATTTGTTTGTTTGTCATTACATTAATCATATAACAGTGGTTAATGTAATGACAATCAAACCTGTTCGCATATACGCTCAGGATGGTGTTGGAGGTGGTCCGGAGCCTGCGCCCCAGAGATGTGCACCGCTTTCGCATCGTCGTGTAGAAACAGTCGACACGGGCATCGGCGAACATCCCTGAGGCGCTGCAGTGCCGGGGCAGCCCCAACAACACCCTGAACGCATTGTTGTACTGAACACGGAGTGCGTTGTACCGCTTCTGGGTATATGACCCCCACAGGCTGGCTGTGTACAGGGACGTACAAAACGCTCTGAAAAGAGTTATTTTGACAGCCTCCGAGCAACGAACGAACCTGCGGGCGATCATATTGGCCCTCACAGACAACGCCCTCCGCTCCCTATCGATGTCTGCATCGTCCCTCAGGTCAAAGGTAACGAAATGCCCGAGGTATTTAAACTGATTAACTCTGTTTAGGTTGACACCGTTTAACCTAATAGGTGGAACAGAATCCGGGCAGCTCCGACCCCTGGCCCGAAAGACCATGCATTCACTCTTTTTTGCATTATATAGCAAACCGTGATCCTGTGCGTAACGCTCGCAGATGCCCAATAACTTGGACAAACCACACACCGAGGCGCTCAGCAGCACCATGTCGTCCGCATAACTAATATTGTTGACACAAACCCCGTCAATATGGCAGCCGACACGAGTGCTGCTGAGCTCCTCTATCAGTGCGTTCACGTACAGGTTGAAGAGCTTCGGCGAGGTCAGCCCTCCCTGCCTCACCCCGCACTCCAACCTGTACGGCTCCGACAGAGTACTCGACCATCGAACGACGTTGACCTGGTTAAGATACCAGTATTTGAAAATGTCTATAAGTTCGAGGGGCATTGAGATGTTATTTAATTTTTGCCATAAGATGTCATAGTTAACCAGGTCGAATGCCTTCGTGAGGTCGAGGAAACAGGCATAAATTGGTGTGCTCCTATCGGAGTAGTACCTGACAGTTTGCTTCAAACACAAAATAGCTGACTCAGTAGACAGTCCCGGTTTAAAACCAAATTGGTTGTCATGAGTGTTTAAATACCGGTCAAGCCGTGTATTAAGCAAACTGTCAAGAACCTTAGCAAGCACTGTAGCTAGTGAGATTGGCCTGTAGTTGCTCGTGTCGCTTAGGTCACCGGTTTTACTCTTCACAATTGGCACCACCACGGTCCTCATCATCTCTACTGGTAAGTACGCATGTCCTATACAAAATGTATATAACATGGCCAGAACTCTAGGCAGGTGGACGCCGGCATGCTTTAGATGCTCAATGCTCAAGCTGTCATGGCCAGGAGACTTTCCACGCGACATTGACTTTATTATTGAGCAATATATGTAAGTAGGGACTCGGTTTGTAAATAGTGTTGTTGAAGTAGCCATTCTGTCACCTTAGACTTTACTTGGTATTTATTGAGGTCGCGGATGTTGAGGCCTTTGTGAGTTTTTTTGTAAATATATGCGCTAAGTGTGTGGTATTGGTGTCTGGCGAACGACGTTTTATGCTGAGTGCCTGGGGGAATGTTGGTACGTTTGTTTGGATCAGAAGGAAGGACGCAAGCGTGTCTTTTAAGTACCGATCGGAGCACAAAGAGCTGACGGACAGTAAGCACCTTACATTCCGAGTACAGTTGTGTTGTAGGATAGCGGTACGGCTTACGTAGCATTACTTTTAATATAGCTCTCTGTGCCCTTTCAACTTTTATCGAACTGGTTTTAGTTGCGCCAACCCAATACCGTGATACAATACCCAATTACGGATTGACACAGAGCATAGAATACCATTTTCAGAGTGTCAGGGTTATCCGACTCTCGAAGAGACTTAAAAATGTGTATCAGTCTCATAGTCCTGGAGGTCAAGGCATTAATCTGTTTATCCCACCGTAACCCCGCGTCAATTTGTACACCAAGATATTTTACATTCTCGGTTCTTGTTAGTATTCGACATTGACACGGAGATGATAGCCGTGAGCAGGTGTGGGCTATTATCGAGAATGTAAAGTCTGGAGCGGTATTCTGGCGAATAGAGAAAGGCATATAGGACGTCTTGTCAAAGTTAAGCGTTAGCAGATTTAGGTTAAGCCATGTTATTACTTTGGTGGGGTGCAGTTGAAGAGCCTCCTCGTGGCGCATCCTGGGCAACGTCAGCTCCAATCGCCCACCGGTTCTGGTGGACAATTGGCGCTGGCGGCAAATCTCAACAAACGGGGAAGGGCACGGTTCCATTCCCCGATCATCTTTGATGGTCGTGGAAGGGAACCGGGCTAGGGGAGGGTCGTTGGTGTAGGTCGTACGCCCACCCCCACTCTGCTTACAGAGGGTGAGTTGTGTGCGCGTGATCTCGTGGGAGGAGAGGAAGAAAACCTCTTAAAAAAATAACCCCAACTCCAAGGTCGAGCGTGCCGAAGGGGTGTATGGCCGGAGGGCATCCGGTCGTTAGCGCTGGGGGGGGATCCAGGGGGATCAAAGGGACCGCACCCTTCAAAGGAAAAAAAAACAAAATGGAAAACAAGTCAGTTGCTAATATATTACCCCAGGGCGGTACCGACTGCTTAGCAGTCGGAGAATCCGTCACGCATCTGGTTTCGGATGCGTCATGCCCCTCGTATTCTGGGGGGGGCAACAACTGTCTCGAGGGAGGAGAGAGAGGAAGAACCCGGTCGCAGTCGTTCGGGGACCCGCTAAGCGATAGTCTGGCGGGCCCTCGAGTGACTGCCGCCGGTCACCAGCGAGAAACGGAGCTACTTTTGAAGCTCCCGCGCGTGGTGATAGAGCCATTTGCCACCTACGATGGCAACCAGAGCCGAGGAGGCTCCGGTCCCTCCGGGGACCACAGCAGGTCGGATCCGGACCTGAGCAGGCGCGGCAAGGCGCTGCTTAAGAGGAAAACGGACGAGGAAATGTTGCCGGCGCCAAAAGCGCCCAAGGTGATGGGTGGTCGGGGTCGTGCGGCTGCAAAGTCGGGGCGTGACCCGTTGGGCCGCTTCACGCGCCCTGCTACGCCGGTCCCATCGCAGGCTTCATCGCCGGCTCCGTCGTCGGCTCCTTCGCCAGCTCCGTCGGAGAGCGCGGGGAGCGACGCCGAACTAGGGAGAGAGGACCTCGCGAGCATAGGCTTAGGCCTATGCTCCAACAGGGCGGAGGCAAACGCTGCCAAGAGGGCGCAGCGGAAGGCTGCCGCAGTCGACGTGGTGGCTGAAATGGCCAGCCAGAATAGAGAGCGACGCGCTGCCCGGATGGCAGCCGGAGGGACCGTTACCGGGGTGGCGCTCAGTAGCCAGGTTCTGGACAGCGTCGATGTCGTCATGACGGTTGCCACAAAGTCAGGCAACCTGAGGGGCACGTACATTCGTGCCCTAAAGGAGACGGTGGACGACATCAAGGAGGCGGTCGAGCTCCTCGTGAACCGCACCAGCACGGAGGAGACGGCGAGGCTCTGGGAGGAGAATCGCCGTCTCCGATCCAAGCTCGAGGAGCTCGAGCGGCAGTTTGCTGCCCAGAGGGCGGCACCCGCCGCCCGCGGCGTCACTCCCGTCACGATCCCGCCGGCGGTCCAGCCGTCGCCTGCTCGTGCGGATGCGGAGATCGAAAAGATCGCCCGCATCTGCATGATGCAGTGCGGCGGAATGGTAAACGCCCGGTTGGAGGCGCTGGAGTCGCGACTCCCACCAGCTGCGACCCTCCGACCCCCGCTTGCGGCGGATAGGAGGAGAGCGGAGGAGGCCGCCGCCGGGACGAACTCCGCGTGGGGGGGGAGAAAGCCCGCGCAGGGGCCCAAAAAGCCCACGCAGGGGCCCAGGAAGCCCACGGGGGCTTCTCCCGCGCCACCTCCGGCGACCGCGCCTCCGGCGACCGCGCCTCCAGCGACAGCACCTCCGGTGACCGCACCTATCGCGCCTCTGGCGACCGCACCGCCTCCCACCTCACCTCCCACCCAGGACGCCGAGGGGTGGACGACGGTGGGGAAAAAGAAGAAGAAGAGCGGAAAGAACGCCGACGGAGCACCGGCACCGGCCAAGACGCCAAAAAAAAAAAAGAAGTCGCGAGGACGGTGTAGGGCCCCACGCTCTGCGGCTGTGGTGATCACACTGCAGTCCGGAGCCGCTGAGAGGGGCGTCACCTACGCGGCGGTCCTCAGAGAGGCGAAGAGCAAAGTCGCGTTCCCCGACCTTGGGACACCGTCCGGCCTCAGATTGAGGCCGGCGGTTACGGGGGCGCGGCTGCTCGAGGTGTCCGGTGCCTCCAGCCGCGAAAGGGCGGACGTTCTGGCCGCCAAATTGAGGGAGGTCCTCAACCCGGAGGACGTTCGGATTTCCAGGCCGATGAAGACCGCGGAGCTGCGAGTCAACGGCCTGGATGACTCGACGACCCCGGCTGAGGTCGTGGAGGCCATCGCCCGTGTCGGTGGATGCCCGCCCGACGACGTGCGGTCGGGTGAAATCCGCGCCGACAACTCCGGGCTCGGCTCGATTTGGGTGAGGTGCCCGGTGTTGGCGGCGAACAAGGTGGCCGACGCTGGGCGTCTGTTGGTGGGATGGGTTGCAGCGAGAGTCAAACTGCTGCAGCCCAGGGCCATGCGGTGCTACCGGTGCCTGGACGTCGGGCATGTCAGGTGTCGGTGCACCGCCGAAACGGACCGCAGCGATGAATGTTATCGCTGCGGCCAGCCCGGCCACAAGGCGGCCCAGTGCTCCGCGGCGCCAAACTGCAGCCTCTGCACGGCTGCAGCGAGGCCCGCCGGGCACAGATGGGGGGCGAAAGCCTGTGGCGTGCCCGCCAACAAAAGGAGGGGAAGGGGCCAGAAGGGCTCCTCTTCGGCCGACTCCCGGCCTGAGAATGCTGCGGAGGGGGGGATGGACTGCGCATAAATGGCGCTGTTCCGTCTCCTCCAGGGCAATATCAACCACTCTGCCAGAGCTCAGGATCTCTTGCTCCAGAGTATGGCAGAGTGGTCGATTCACGTGGCCGTGGTCGCCGAGCCGTACTGGGTCCCGCCCAGGAATGACTGGGTGGGAGATCTGGATGGTTTGGTGGCCATCATTGGCTGGGCTCTCGTCAGCCCGTCTCGGGGGCACGGCTGGGTAGCCGCCCTCGCAGATGGCGTTGGCGTCGTTGGGGCGTATTTTTCGCCCAACAAGAGTCTCGCCGACTTCGAGAGGTTCCTTGTCGAGTTGGGTGCCGTCGTGGGCCAGCTCCATCCTCGCCCGGTGCTGTTGCTCGGGGATCTCAACGCCAAATCTGCGGCGTGGGGATCCCCGGTGACCGATGCTAAGGGTGAGGCATTGGAGGAGTGGGCGATCACGACTGGCCTGGTCGTCCTGAACCGGGGCTCGGTCTACACGTGCGTGCGGCAGCGGGGCGGGTCCATAGTGGACGTGTCGTTCGCAAGCCCTGCTGTCGCGAGCCGTGTCCGGGACTGGCGTGTCGCCGCGGAGGTGGAGACGTTGTCGGATCACCGATATATCCGATTCGACGTCTCCGCCCAGACCGCTGGCGGCCACAGGACATCAGTCCCGCGTTCGGACGGCCCGCGCTGGGCGCGTAAGCGCATCGACAGGGAGCTTCTCGAGGAGGCAGCCATTGCTCAGGCCTGGTTCCGGGGGTCGGTCACGACCGGACCCGATGACGTCGAGCTGGAGGCGCTGTGGTTCCGCGGGGCAATGACGCAGATATGCGACGCGTCCATGCCCCGCGCCCACGCACAGGGTGCAAGGCGCCAGGTGTACTGGTGGTCCGCCGAGATCGCGCAGCTGCGCGTCGCATGCGTGGTGGTGAGACGCCGGTACACCCGTTACCGGAGGAGACGTCGTCGGGTACCCGATGAGGAGGCCGCGCTGTACGAGGTGTACCGCGCGGCAAAGCAGACTCTGTGGCTGGCCATCGACGAGGCGAGGACGCGATCCCGGGAGAGGATGTTGGAGACTCTGGACGGGGATCCGTGGGGGCGCCCGTATAAAGCGGTTCGAGGGCAACTTCGAGCCGCGGCGCCCCCACTTACGGAGAGTCTCCAACCCGAGCTGCTGGAGGAAGTGGTGGCAGCCCTCTTCCCGGCGAGAGCGGAGCATGTTCCGCCGCCGATGGCTTTGCCCGCAGCCGCAGAGTCTGCAGAGGAGGAGATGGAGAACGCCATCAGCGTCCCAGAGGTGACACAGGCAGAGATGAGGGCGGCCGTGATGCGGCTCCGGGCCAAGAACGTGGCTCCGGGGCCCGATGGAATTCACGGCCTGGCTTTGGCCCTCTCTCTGAAGGAGTTGGAGCCCCAACTGAGAGGACTCTACACAGCGTGCCTTGAACGGGGCCAGTTTCCCAGTCTGTGGAAGATTGGACGTCTGGTCCTGCTCAGGAAGGCGGGGCGCCCTGCCGTCCTGCCGTCGCCGTCTGCGTACCGGCCCATAGTGCTGCTCGACGAGGTGGGCAAGCTGTTCGAGCGCATACTCGCAGCCCGCCTCGTCGGCCACTTGTGCAGAGAGGGGCCGGACCTGGACGAGAGCCAGTTCGGCTTTCGGCATGGGCGCTCTACCATCCACGCTGTGTCGAGGGTGAGAGTTCTGGCGGAGGAAACAGTGTCCCGGGGCGGGGTGGTGGTGGCGGTGTCCTTGGACATCTCCAACGCCTTCAACACCCTGCCCTGGAGCTGCATGATGGCGGAAACCAGCATCAGGTGTCGTGCGGTGTTCCACAGGGATCGGTCGTGGGACCGCTCCTGTGGAACATCGGGTACGACTGGGTGCTGAGGGGCGAGCTCCCGCCGGGCGCCGACCTGACGTGTTACGCGGACGACACGCTGGCCACGGCCCGGGGGAGTTCGCACAGGGAGGCAGCGTTGCTCGCGACGGCGGCGGTCTCACTCACGGTGAGCCGCATACGGCGCCTCGGCCTGGAGGTGGCCCTTAACAAGTCGGAGGCCATGGTGTTTCATGGCCCCCGGCGGGCGCCGCCGGCCGGATCACACATTGTGGTCGGGGGGGTCCGGATCGCTGTCGAGCCCACCATGAAATATCTGGGATTGGTGCTCGACAGCCGGTGGGACTTCGGACCCCACTTCCGGCGGCTGGCGCCCAAGTTGTTGGGCGCGGCCGGGGCGCTGGCAACGCTGCTTCCCAATCTGGGGGGCCCGAGCGCCGCCTGTAGGCGGCTCTATATGGGGATCGTGCGATCCATGGCGCTCTACGCAGCGCCGATCTGGGCGTCTGACCTGACGGCCGGCAGCATAGCTGTCCTGCGCAAGCCGCAGCGGGCGATGGCCGTCAGAGTCATTCGGGGGTATCGCACGATCTCCTTCGAGGCGGGTTGTGCACTGGCCGGATCACCGCCCTGGGACCTGGAGGCGAAGGTGCTCGCGTCACTGTACCGGTGGCGCGAGGCAGCGCGGGAGCGGGGCGAGCGACCGATGCAGCAACATATCGAGCAGCATCGGTTGCAGCTCCGCGAGGTCCTGGTGGCGGAATGGCGGGTGAGGCTTTCACGCCCTACCGCCGGCCTCAGCACCATCGAGGCGATCCGGCCAGTGCTCGACCGCTGGCTCGGGAGAAGGCACGGCTCCCTGACGTTTCGGGCGACGCAGGTGCTCTCGGGGCATGGTTGCTTCGGGAAGTACCTGTGTCGCATAAACAGGGAGCCGGACGCCCGGTGTCACCACTGCGTCGACTGCCGGGAGGACACGGCGTGGCACACGCTGGCAGAGTGTGCCGCTTGGGAGGAGCCGCGCCGTGCCCTCATAACTGAAGTAGGCAATGACCTGTCGCTGCCGGCCGTCGTGAACGCGATGGTCGGCGGCGCAGAGTCCTGGGACGCAGTGGTTTCCTTCTGCGAGACGGTCATCTCGCGGAAGGAGGCTGCGGAAAGGGAGAGAGAGATCTCGACTCTCGACCCGGCCCGCAGCAGACGCACCGGGCGTCGGAGGAGGGCGGACAACGCCCTCTTCCGGCCCCCCTAAATGGGTCCAGGGGCGACGGATTCGGGGACATCCGTCGACCCCCAACATCAGGACCCGAGAAGGCGGCGCGCGTAGTGTTCCGCGTGCGCCACTCACAGACGTTGCGGGGGGAGTACACCTCACTCCCCCCGCCCGAGACGGGGCCCGCGCAAGCGGGCCGGCACTAGCCGGGGTTGTGGAAGAATAATGTGTTCCCGCGACCCCGGCGTAGGTGTGAGATGGAACACCGGGGTGGTTTTTAGTCAGTAAGAGTCTGACAGACCCCTCCGCCCGCCCCAGGGCGGAGGACATCCATGAGGATTTTCCACCCCGGGAACAAAAAAAAAAAAAAAAATTTTTATTACTTTGGTAAGTGCTGATTCTGCGCTATTTTTAACGCTATCCCACGTTGACCCATCAACTATAATAACGGTATCATCAGCATATGCAAAGATTTTAGTATCAGGTAGGGTCATTCTGCATAAATCATTTACGTAAATAAGAAATAAAATGGGACCCAAGATGCTTCCCTGTGGCACTCCGTGAGAGATCAGTTCCTCATCACTAAGGAGGTTACCTATTTTAGTGATTTGGGTTCGATTGGTGAGATAATCCTTAAAGATTTGAAGAGCGATGCCTCGTATACCAATCTGTTCCAATTTAGAGAAAAGTAAGAGAACAGAGACTGTGTCGAATGCCTTCTAAAGATCTAGGAATATACCAAGACATTCAGTTTTATTGTCCAGGTTCCCAGCAACCAACTGCGTCAAGTCCAGGACTGCATCTTCGGTTGAGACTCCAGCACGAAAACCGTATTGGTTGTTGGCTATGATCTCGTACTTGTCCAAGAAATTAGGGGGGGGGGGGGGGGGGTTCAACGTAGTGCTAGCCAAGGAAATACTAATCTATCGAAAAATAAAACTTTGACTCAACAACTATTTCACCCGGGTCTATTCAATCGCCAGCGATCGGCATCAACATGTGATGACAGCGAACTGAAACAAAAAATGTTAGAAGAACACACAATACCTGCAGACAACAATGCTATACAAACAGCCGAAACTGGAATATACAACCCAAAAGCACTATGGCAACGAATACCAACCCAAAAAAGGATCCGCTCTCCTGATGAGAAATCAATGTCCAAATTGAACAAAGCCAAAAGAACACAGCAAAGGAACCAGCTAAGCAACATAAAAAGAGGAGTGACTGAACCTGAAAAAAACGTTCCAGAGGTAGAAACTAGTAATAGCTTCTCAATGCTAGACATAGAAGTAGAAGATGCAACCCCACCCAAAAAGGCTACCAAACCTCCGCCAATCATACTCTATGGAGTGGACGATCTTAAAAAATTAACTGAGTTCATAGAAGAAGTATTACAAAAAAACGACTACACCTTCAAAGTGGTGTCCAAAAACCAACATATCATATCCTCCACCACAGTTGAAAAGCACAAAACCATAATTGAACACATCAGAAGCAAAGGACTTATTGGTCATACTTTCACCCGCAAGGATCAAAAATGTATGAGGGTCGTGATAAAACATCTTCACTTTAGTACACCAAGAGCTGCTATTGTTGAAGCTATTGAGAACACAGGTAGCAGTGTGCAAGGCGAAATTGTAACTGCGCGAAAGCCAGGGACAAAAGAACCTCTAAATACATTCTTTGTGAACATAACACCACATGAAAACAATAAGTTAGTAAAAGACATACAATTTATCTACAACCAAAAAGTAGTTATCGAAGATCCAAAAAAAAAAACAACTGTAGTACAATGTAAGAGATGCCAACAATATGGGCACAGTAGAAACAATTGCATGCGGCCATACAGGTGCGTCAAGTGCGCTGGTGCACACAAAACTACTTCATGCACAGTAGACGACAATACCCCGGCAGTCTGTACCCTTTGCACAGGTAGTCACCCCGCAAGCTACAAAGGTTGCCAAGTGTACAAAGAGGTGCTAGCAAGAAGGAAAACTGGTAACAAATCTCAAATCACCACAAAACCACGAACAAATCCAAATGTCCCAAACAAAGTCAACAGAGCGGACAACCAGCTGGTGGCCACTACTAGTATGTACCCTCCGCAACACAACAAGACCGAAGCAGATAGAATACCACACACTACACATGCTAAACGAAAAAATCTAACCGCAAAAGAGAGCCTAGAGTTATACAGTGAAGCGGTCAAAGGCTGGACAAACAATAACGCAGGCGCTGCACTTCAATATAAAACAGGCAATGTTCTAGTAGACCAAATAATAGACCCTAGAAGCGTACAAGCAAAATACTACACGGAGCTGCAAAGACAATATCCAAAAGCTGGTAATAACCCGACAGAAAGAACATATCCAAGACCCCCCAGTGACAGAACAGATCACAGAGAACACAGTATAGAAATAAAATAGAAAACGAGGACCACGAATCCCAAGAACACAGGCTAAACCTAGAAGCGCTTATAATAAGACAGACTGAAAGAATTGATCAACTCATAACTCAGCTAAGCTCAATGATGAATCTCATCATGACGCTCATCAGTAGAACGCCACAATGACCTCGTTACAGATTGCCACCTGGAACATGAATGGACTAGCGCCAAACAAACAAGAATTCGAAACATTGTTAAAAAAAAATAAAGTGGACATAGCCTTGATATCAGAAACCCATCTTAATGATAGCAAAAAGTTTACTATAGACAACTATTCTGTATATGATACAAATCACCCTGACAGCACCTCACACGGAGGATCTGCAGTTATAATAAAGAAAAATATTAAACACCACCTCCATAGCGAGTATCAAAAAGAATGGATTCAAGCCACTACCATAACCGTATATGGATATCGGTCATTCAGAATGATGAAACTAAAATGAGTGCAAGATAATTAAAGTCTGCGCGTCTTTGAACTTCAAGACCATATCCCTACCAGCACTTTGAATCTCTTTTGGCAGAATGATGGCCATTATTTACTTTGGAAAACACTGAACACAGCACACTCTCATGACACCTAATATTTATACGTCGAGATGGCGGCAAACGATTATTTCTGCCGCGCGCGGACTCATCTTGCGCGCACTTTAGTTGCCCATTCCAAAGCGTAGGCGTAGGTTCCTTGGAGAAAAACGGCAGTATAGCATTATATTGTAGAGAATAGTAAACCCACTATTCGCCAGTTCTTATAGACCTCATTTAATATGACGAGTCAATAGTCAGTAACAGAGTGGTTTGTTTACTGATAAACTATTATCTCAACGGTGACTGTTGTATAAATTAGTTAATAATGGTCCCTATTCTTTAAGCGAAAAGGACGAGGTTTGTTTATCCTGATATTAGGTCAGTATGGTCATTTGGCAGCTTTTTATTCCTCATAAGATATGCAGTTACAGTCATCCTTTAATTTGCAATTTAAGTACCTAGCAGTAACAGTAGCAGATGGCAGTTCCTGGTAGTAGAGTTATTATTTATCTTAGATAAATTATTTACTAGTTGAGCCTACGTCGATTCGCCTCAGAATATTAATGTTATTTTCTTTCTGTTTTTTATTCTCCATATTTTACCTTATAAATATCTAGTTGTTCTGCTATTCGGGACGGAGACAAATCCTACAAATCAAACATTATAAAAATCGGTCCAGCCGTTCTTGAGTTACAAATGGTGTAACTAACCCAATTTTGTTTCATATGTCACGATAGGTCACGATTCGCACCAGTGTTGACCTGCACAGTCATTTTAAGTTTACGGTTATTATCTTTGTGTTATGAGTGGGTTTTTGTGTACCTTTCAGTTTTATTATGGCGCCTTGAGAAAATGTAGCCGCAAATGTTTTTGTTATTACGTAATTTAGAGATGAAACTTTCTTTCAAGATTATATTTTGCACTGTGGGTCTGATGAATCGTGTTATTTTTAAATGAATGCTTTGGTAACAAGTTGAAGAATCAAAGTGGGACTTTGTTCAGTTTTGTTGGTCGTAACTTGTGTTATCTCCAGAGCGAATTGAATGAGAATCACACAAATGCAAGAAGTAGTTTTAATTAGTAGATTTCATATTAATAATACACATTTAATCAGTACGGCTGAAACATCTTTTAAACATGGTTCTGCGTTCTATTACATACTCGAAGACAGCAGCATTGTTGCTAAGCCTGTTATTACAATATAGCCGCCTTACCATTGTTGGTTATCGTTTTCAGTAACACATCCTCATTTTTGCGATAGATAGCCAGAGCTTTGCACTTACTACCAGAGACGCTCAATTCTCTGCATTTACCCCAGAATTATCCATACATTCCGAATTCCTACAAAATAACGTAAAAAAATACGTCAACCAGCGGTAATGAGAAATACGAGAACATCCGGAAAATTTTTGAGTGCCTCTGGTTTTATGAGAAAAATGTGGTAGTAAAACAGTTCCTTTTCGAATTAATGATATAAGCCTGCAACTTTTTGCCGAGAAGGAAATAAAGTCTCGCATGACCACAGTTGCTTAAGTATTGCTGGCGTTTTCAGAACAGCCCAGGGTTGCAGAGTTTGTCTATATTGAAAGTTAAACATTGACCACCAGCATGTATAAGAAATGTGTGGTCATATTTAAGGGTGTGGTACAGACCATCATACTGAACAACTTCCTCTATGGGACCAACATCGTTATCGCGAAAGAATTATCGACTCTCCATACAAAACTTTAATACCTAAAGTTTTTAGTCTGTAATTGTGCACTATTCAGCTCCTGTCTCCAACTTCGTCTGCTATGTAGAATGAAAAGTTGCATATTTCCTTACCCAGGCCATGGTCTATCTGTGTGCCAAATTTCATCCACATCCGTGTAGCCATATTGGTGTGAAAGCGTAACACACAAACAAACTTACTTTTGCATTAATAATAATATTATAGTTAGTTAGGATTGAAACAATCACTGCCACGCATTCTCACTAAAATATTCATTGCGAAGTTTTCAATCGGTGGTGGAAAACAAAAATGAATTGTGTTAATTATTTTATTATATCCAAATAACTCATTAACTGATTTAATAAAGAAGAGACTTAATTAACTTAAAAAAGGGCTTCACAAAAACCTTGTTTACTCGAAACTGTTCTCATCAAGATACAAGTTGATTAGCGTTTTAGAAATAAACTTGGCGAACCAGAATATTTTTTTCTTCGATCTTTTTTTCATAATCATCTTCTGCGATAAAAACGTAGAAGTGTATTCTTCTTAATTAAATATTTTGGCTTCTTCCAAATTATAACTTAATGAACCTGTGACAGACGCAAAAAACAGTGGTGTTATAAAGGTTCTGTAGGTTTCCATTTAAAGTCGGAAACTCGGAACCCTAGAAAAGGAAATACAGTGGCGATTATTACAAGTTTTTATCAGTCTGTTAAAACACTAAAATAAATATTGTAATAATAAAAATTTAATGGATAATACGGTCCCTAATTGGGAAGCCAAATGTAATATTAAAAATTAAAAGAATAGGTGTGTGTGTGTGTGTGTGTGATCTCCTAAAAAAAAGTATGTTATTGTAAGAAATTAAATTTCGGGCGCCGTGGAGCGACACACTATTAATAGATAGCCAGATAAATAAAGTTGGAGAGATTGGGCCATTAATCTTAGGATGGGGGCCTGTGGATGTCAATGGTGATTAAAAGTCTCACTACCTTGAACGTTCCCAGTTTATTGTACCTTTAGCCTAATGTATACAATTATATTAATATAAAGTTTACCTGCTATATCATCATTGCATCTTTAAATTCGCAGCTGAAGGCTGTTATGTTCTATAGGAAAAAAAAAGATATAAAAAATATGTAACTTGAAGCTTGACCCCGAGAGCCGGAAGGTGGTACCTCTCAGGTAATCAGCCCCCGTGGAAGGCCAGTAGAAATTTATTGAAGTAAAGGTGGAATAAGCACCCACAATTGTAGGCTGTGGACAAAAAGGAACTCTGAGATGTGATTTCACTCCGAACTCGGACACGCGGGGACGCATCGACCAACGAAAAACTTACCGCTTATTCCAGGTATATAAACTCGCGTCTCCCTCGGTGTACCGTGAAGATATTTGGTATAAGAGACGTAGGGAGGCGACGAGGAAACCTGCGAAAAACCGTAAGATGGTCACAAACGAACCGCCATCGTCGAAGGAAATTTTCTCTCGAAAAGAGCAACTTACCAAAAATCGGATAGAAATATCCACCGGGACCATTCCACGGGTCCTTTGGTTTAGGATTAGGGCATTAAAGCGCCACTATAAACTAGATTAGTTACGATTCCATTCAGGAAAAATCAAGAGACATGTCACATTGACCAACAAAGATCGCAAAAGTGACCTGTCCAATTTTGACGTCCAAAAATGTCATACGAAATGTATCACAGATAAAAAAATAAAATTAAGAAATCGTTCCGAAATCGACTACAATCATCAATACATGTAACGGTGTAAAAAAACTCGTTACATTACATCCCTCCCCAAAAAAAAAAAAAAGAAAGCAATTTCTTTTATGCCAAAAAAACAACGATCAAGGTAAAACGAACAGTTTCCCAAAAAAACAGGAAATATAAACAGCGTGTATACAAACAACACTTACAGGTGCAGACTAAATACTAGCACAACCGACCCATAATGTCAAAAGAACCACAAGAGTACAGTTAAGCACCTTCGCCACTGACTAACAAGTTAAATCCGAGTTCTACTATAGAATCAGTTAAGTGCAGCAGTCGCTTAACACTGTAAAACAATACAACAGAACTATACCCAATTGAGTGCGGTTGGGCACCATCGCCACCGACTAACAAGTATAAAATTCTAAAAAGACAAAAAAATACCAATACAAATTCGGTTAGGCACTATAGCCGCCGACTAGCAAGTATAAAGCTTTACAAACAAACAAAAAAAATACTAACAAGAGTTCGGTTAGGCACCATAGCCGCCGACTAGCAAGTATATGTTTAATGTAACAGGATAAAAAGAATATTAATTCGAGTACAGTTAAGCGCAAAGGCCGCTGTTTAACGAGATTAATCCAAAAAATTATATATGAGTGCAGTTAGGCACCATCGCCACTGACTAACAGGAACAAATTATAACTGTGAGAAACAGTTAAGAACCTTCACATCTCTAAAGATGCAAAGAATTTTTCTTTGTTTTGAGATGTTGTGATCGGCTCAACTCCACCAACTTTCCGGGCACAAACAAAAAAAATGTTGTGATCGGCTCAACTCCACCAACTTTCCGGGCACAAACAAAAAAAAAAGTTGTGATCGGCTCAACTCCACCAACTTTCCGGGCACAAACAAAAAAATATGTTGTGATCGGCTCAACTCCACCAACTTTCCGGGCACAAACAAAAAAAGAAATCACTGTGTTCTTCCTAAGTGCACCGCGAAATATTCCGGGTGACAGAGTCACTATAGGAGCACAATGATCAAAAAAAATAGGTAAACCTCTACAAGTGTAAACAAAACGTACAAAGGTAGTAGGCACCAATTCAGGAATTGCATGCAAAAATTTACAAAGGAAAATTGCATACAAGACTGTTTAAAAAAATATACATGATAATAATAGTATAATAATAAGATCTTTCGATATGGAAAATGTATCTGTGTGGGTTGAAGAAGTTTATAAAAAATGTCCTAAGTTGTAATTTAGAATGTTAAATCAAGATTTTAATAAATTTATAAGAATTTACCTATCATACATCTACATTCAAACCACCGATAACCTATCATCCATCCCAACGTGCATCACACTATCAAAAGTGGCCTTCAATCAAAATCATCAAAAAACAAGATTAACAATGAGAAACCAAATTAAAATTTAATTATATCCTTAACATGATAACGACCAGTCGTTCCCTTATTAAGGTCTTTCAGAATATAAACATTATCAGAAATCTTTTCAATAATTTTACATTTAATAAACTTAGGAGCAAGTTTTGCCGAAAAATAAGTAGGTGCATGAGATTGAACAAAACTTCTTCTCCACACGACATCACCCACATCAAAAGAAATGACCTTGCGACCTTTGTTATAATAGCGAGCATTACGCTGATAAGCTTTTAATAAATGAGTTTGTACTTTAACAAAAATATTACTAAGTGAATTGAGAGAATCGGCATAGTGAACTCTATTGGAAATTTCCAGTTCATCTATGTTATCGATAGAATTACTAAAACGATGTAAAGAAGCATCAAAAATAAGTTCTCTACCAAACATCAAAAAATTAGGTGTGAAATCTGTGGCCAGATTAACACTATTATTCAAAGCTAGTTGAATATTAGGTAAATATTTAGACCAAGTTCTATGATCATCTTTAACAAAACAAGCTATGCAAGTTTCAACAGTTTTATTATATCTCTCAACAGTATTATTTTGAGGCGTGTATAAAGTATTATAAAATATTTTATTAATGTTAAAACCCTTCAAAAACTCTACAAAATGTTTAGAAGTGAATTGTGTACCATTATCACAAACAATTATTTTGGGACAACCAAATTTAAGAAATATTTCTTTTTCAAAAAGTTTATTTATTACTCTAGTAGTAGCATTTATCATAGGAAAAATCCAGCAGTATTTAGTGAAAACATCAACAACTGAAAGAATATATTTATGTCCAGAATAAGATTTAGGCAATATACCTATAATGTCTACTGAAAGCATCAACATAGGACGATCAACTTTTTTAGGGTTAACCATAATACCAAAAGGAGGTTGAGTGGTATGTTTATAAGCTTTACAAGTATCACAAGCAAGAATATATTTTTGAACATCATTAAACATCCCTTTCCAAAAATAGTGTTGTTTTAATTTATTTAAAGTTTTATGAATACCTAAGTGTCCAGAATTAATATCATCATGATTAGAACGAATTGTATCTAATATGTGTTCTTTAGGAATAACTATCTTCCAATTAAGATTACTATTAGGATCAAACTTACTTTTACAAAACTTAAATAATGCTTTATTTTCTACTCTAAAGTTCTTATATCTACAAGGAGACTTTTGACAATTAATAAATACTTTTTTATACCAAGGATCATAAATATCATCATCGGGTAAGACTAAATTATTTTCAGAGATTCCTATAGTAGCTATTTCAATACGAGACAAAGCGTCTGGGACTAAATGTAAAGAACCTTTTTTATGAACTATATCAAAAGTAAATTGAGAAATTCTAGCAGCCCAACGTGCTAAGCGTCCACTAGGATTGCTAAGACCTAAAAGCCACTTTAAACTAGCATGATCAGTTATTACTGTAAACTTCATTCCTTCAATATAAGGTCTAAAATGTTCTATTGAAGCTAAAATAGCAAGTAATTCACGTTCTGTAGTACTATAATTGCGTTCACATTTATTGAGTGATCTAGAATAGAACGCAATAGGATGTTGAACTCCATTATCATCCTCTTGACTCAAAACACTACCAATGCCAACAGAACTGGCATCACAATGTAAAAAGAAAGGTTTTTCAAAATTAGGGCATTGCAAAACCGGAGCAGTAATTAACGCTTGCTTCAACTCATCAAATGCAATCTCAGCTTCATCATTCCAACAAAGTGATTTCTTAGAATTTTTACTTCCCGCCGTTAATTTAGTCAGAGGAGAGGCAATATCAGCAAATTTACAAATGAATCTACGATAGTATGAGCATAAACCTAGAAAACTACGAAGCTGTTTAACAGATTCAGGACGTGGGAAACTTTTAATGGTATCTAATTTAGAAGGATCAGTGTGCAAACCATTACTATCAACTATATAACCAAGATAGCGGAGTCTATCTTTACAAAAATTACACTTTTTCAAATTAACTGTCAAACCAGCATCTTTCAGTATATTGTAAATTTTATGTAGATACTCTATATGTAAATTAAAATCCGAATTTACGCAAATTAAATCATCTAAATAACAAAACACAGTATTATCGAATTCAGGTCCAAAAAGTTTATCTACAAGTCTCTGCAGTTCAGCAGGTGCGTTGGTTAGACCGAAGGGCATACGGACAAACTCGAAAAGTCCTTTTCCCGGAACTACAAAAGCAGTCTTTTCTCGAGAAGATTCTTCCAGGGCTATTTGCAAAAATGCTTTAGAAAGGTAGGTACTAATAAATTTAGCTCCCCCAAGGTTATCTAAAATTCTAGAGGTATAAGGAAGAGGGTAAGAATCTTTTACAGTTACTGAATTTAAACGTCTTGAATCCAAACACAATCTGGTACTACCATCCCTCTTTTCTACAGCTAAGACAGGTGAACACCAAGGCGATTTAGAAGGTTGGATGATTCCTTCCTTTAATAAGACTTCTACTTCATCAAAAAGTTCCTTCTGCTTTGCAGGACTTAAAGGCCAATATCCAGTATTTCTGTAATAAAGTCTGGAAGAGATTCAGAACTCTTTTGTTTCCTTGTACGAAGATCATGTTCCAAAAAATAGTCGAAGTCCGGCCTGTCAAAACGTTTAAGCAAAGCAAGCTTAAGCTCACGCCAGGATGGAATACGAAAACGAACTGTGCGGAACCATTTCAGAGCAATACCACCAAGCAAATCCGTGAATGAACCAACCAACAAAATTTCGTCAAAATTCCTGTACAAAAAGTATTCCTCAACTTCAGCAATAAATTCCCTAACACAAGATTTCCCATCGAATTTAATTCTACTCTTTTTCAAATCAGGCAACTTAATTGCAGATGGCAAGTTCTTCTTAATATGATCATTAACCAAAACATTCATAGAATTAAACGAAGGCAGAGCGTGCAAAGCAAAAGCTGAGGAAGAGTGTGCAATCCTTTCATTATGATCAAAAGGGTGTGGTACTTCTGTCAAATTAATCATGTCCGGAGCAGTTTGTGCAACATTAGGATCTGCGCAAGCGCCATCAGATTCTATGTGGTCTTTAGCAATAGGCGGAAAAGACTGGTCTTCATTAGCCATCATGAATAAACTAAACGAAAATTGATGAGCAAAGCAAGATGTACATTTAAAATAAAGTGAAATATTTGAGGGTAAGTGTAAAATATTTTCTAAGTTTTTTTTTGTTTTGATGAAACTATCAAGTAAAAAGATGCAATAATAATTTACAGGATAAGTTTAAACTACTTAAAGTAAGGTTACCAAGTTAAACCAAAGTTTACTTAAGATTAAATATGAAACAAAAACTTCCAAAGTTGTAAAATACTTGAGGTTAAAAAGATATGTTCAAAGTTTGTTTTGATGAAAATTTCAAGTTTAAAAAATGCAGTAACAATTTACAAGATCAATTCAAGTTACTAAAAGTAAGATTACTTAGTTAAACTAAAGTTTGCTTTAGATTAAATATGAAACAAAGTTTCACCGCACTTAATTAACACTGTTGAGACACTTAGATAAAACAAACTGTCTTACCATACAAAATGTTGGTTTTGTAAGAAAAAGAAGAAGTAATGCTGTAACCATAAACATTAAACATACACAATAGTACAAAGTACAATAATGTTAGTAGAAAATACTGTTTACTTAAAAGCAAACATCCAAAGAATTTAAGTTTTAAATTACAACATTGTACAATAATGTGTTACTACAAAATATCAAGATGCAATGAATCAATAACAAAATAAGTAAGCTAAATTCAAGTCCCTGTTCGCTTGAGCGACAAATGTAATAATAAAAATTTTATGGATAATAGGGACCCTAATTGGGAAGCCAAATGTAATATTAAAAATTAAAAGAATAGGTGTGTGTGTGTGTGTGTGTGTGTGTGTGATCTCCTAAAAAAAAGTATGTTATTGTAAGAAATTAAATTTCGGGCGCCGTGGAGCGACACACTATTAATAGATAGCCAGATAAATAAAGTTGGAGAGATTGGGCCATTAATCTTAGGATGGGGGCCTGTGGATGTCAATGGTGATTAAAAGTCTCACTACCTTGAACGTTCCCAGTTTATTGTACCTTTAGCCTAATGTATACAATTATATTAATATAAAGTTTACCTGCTATATCATCATTGCATCTTTAAATTCGCAGCTGAAGGCTGTTATGTTCTATAGGAAAAAAAAAGATATAAAAAATATGTAACTTGAAGCTTGACCCCGAGAGCCGGAAGGTGGTACCTCTCAGGTAATCAGCCCCCGTGGAAGGCCAGTAGAAATTTATTGAAGTAAAGGTGGAATAAGCACCCACAATTGTAGGCTGTGGACAAAAAGGAACTCTGAGATGTGATTTCACTCCGAACTCGGACACGCGGGGACGCATCGACCAACGAAAAACTTACCGCTTATTCCAGGTATATAAACTCGCGTCTCCCTCGGTGTACCGTGAAGATATTTGGTATAAGAGACGTAGGGAGGCGACGAGGAAACCTGCGAAAAACCGTAAGATGGTCACAAACGAACCGCCATCGTCGAAGGAAATTTTCTCTCGAAAAGAGCAACTTACCAAAAATCGGATAGAAATATCCACCGGGACCATTCCACGGGTCCTTTGGTTTAGGATTAGGGCATTAAAGCGCCACTATAAACTAGATTAGTTACGATTCCATTCAGAAAAAATCAAGAGACATGTCACATTGACCAACAAAGATCGCAAAAGTGACCTGTCCAATTTTGACGTCCAAAAATGTCATACGAAATGTATCACAGATAAAAAAATAAAATTAAGAAATCGTTCCGAAATCGACTACAATCATCAATACATGTAACGGTGTAAAAAAACTCGTTGCAATATTTTACAAAAAAAAAGTATTTTTCAAACAAATTAAATAGCGTAAAAAGTGTCACAAAATAAACCACCCTTGATGATAAGGCACTATAGACACGCAGGGGGCGATGGTATCTTCAACGCAAACTTTATGGAATGGTTACCAAATAATCACAAATTAAGTTTAATGTTGTTAACAATCAAAGATAAAAATATTGCTAAAATGTTAATTGTTATTAATTATTTTCATCGTGTTCGTTTAAAATACATAATTGTTTGGTTTTAATTAATGCGATAACCAAATCGCCACCATGTTTTATTCCTATTGATTCATAATTGTAATATGTGCATGGCCATAAGAACTGAAGAAAATCAAGCATACTATTTATGATTTTGTGGCTAGAAAAGTTATGAATACTGAGATAACGGCTTATAGAGATATAATTATGGATGAAGAAGACAATATGATGGCAACTAGCTTCATTTCGGTTCAGCTTTGACGTTCTCACTAACTGAACGATAATTCGACTATAATGAGGTATTTTCTTCCTGAATACTCCGCAAAATCTGCATGTAAGCGTTACCATGGAAACAAAGGAAATTCCCAAGCATGACACGGCTCACACGAACGACACTTTACTTCAAGATCATTATCTAAGCTAGGCCAGTAAACATAATTGCGTGATAAGCTTTAATTTTTCTAACTCCTAAATGACCTTGATGAATTTCTTCTATGGTTTTAGTTTGTAGTGGTTTTGGTATAATGATACGATATTTATAAATTAAACAACCGAAATCCATTGTAATATCGCTCCTTCGTGCAAAATATGGCTTTTCGTCTTCGCAACTAGGTACCGATGGCCATCCAAATTTTACGAAACCCGGTATTCGCGATAATATTGTATCCTTATTGGTTTCTTTACCTACGTCATGGAAATTAACCGGCATACATTGATGTACTAAGTTAACACAACTCATCGATTCGGTGGGACGGCGCTCCTGTGCTATTGGTAAACGTGACAACGCGTCAGCTGGTCCATTTTGCTTTGAGGTTATATATTTTATTGTAAAATCATATGCGGCTAATCGGGCAGCCCAACGTTGTAAGCGACTGGCGGCAGTTTGGGTTATACCCACTTTCGCTCCGAAGATGTCTGTCTGTACGTCTGTCCCTATTATCACTGGGGTTATTCATATATTCCGCTTGATGGTGTTTGATTCGATATGACATCTCTGATGGTATTCAAAAAGATGTTCGTCATTTCATTTGGGTCATCATTATGAAACCTTTCTTCCCAGTTAGTCTGTGTGAAGTCTCTAATAGCAGCATCGTAGTTGGTTTTTGTATGAGAGGGGTTTTCTTGGGTCTAGTTTTCATTTTTAGGGGTAGTGATACCATAACACTTAAGTGGTCAGTTAGGGTTGAATTCGATGATTTGTTGATTCGATGCCCGGAATGTTACCATTTTACAAAAATTGTTTGTTGTACTTATTTTGTTGAACACTTATCTAGTTTTTATGTGTATGTATTTTTGTTTTAATCTTAGCGATTGCTGCACCGTGCGACGTCATTCAACGCCGGCTGTCGCTGAAAACCAGCGCTGGGGCTCTGTCTCGGATAGGGTCATAGCATTAAGCTGAGCGATGGCCGTTTTGCGTGGATGTGACGCATATTTTCCCCCAACTTGTTATTTTTGGTGTTTGTGTTCAATCACTGCGTCATGTTTACCGCAAATAAACGTTTTTTCTTTCTTCTTCTTTACATACTATAGTCAAAAGTTTAAATTTTGTTTTGACGAAGCAGTGATCAAGACAATTTGATTCTGTAGTCGGTAGGGTATGCGTGGTAGGGAGGCCGTTGGATGCAAGCAGATTTAAGTATTCTGTATGTTTAGGGTTAACTTGTTCAAATATAATATTATTTATATCGCCCATTAAAACGATGTTTTAAAATGGCCAATACTGGACAAGATTTTATCCAACGACTTTAGAAAGGGATCTAGTTTTTTGAAGGCTGGAGATCTGTACAATGATACAACAGCTAAGTCGTTGCTGATTGTTGTCACAAGGCAATTTACTTCTCTACAATAATCTGGTTCATAGACGTTCGCTTGAATAAAGTTAGCATAAATCATGAATAAGAAAATATAGTATTTATATTTTAGGTATAATACGATATCGTCATTTTGATTAAGGTGGGACTTAGTACTGTGAGTTGTGTAATTACCATTTCAGGTATGATTGAATTTTCTGTGAGCATAATAAGATCGTAATTGATGTCTAGTCTCTTGAGGAGAATAGCAAGGCCTTCGTAGTTACGGTTTAGTCTTCTGATATTTTGATTTAAAACTGAAAACCCTCCCTTTTTTTTAAAAATACTTTGCCGAGAGAAGTCCAGCAGAACCTATAGCTATTCTCTTTTGCGAATTTTCTAGCAAGGTAGAATAGTTGCTGAGCTTTTGGTGTTAGGCACTCGGACAGCAATACCGGCTTAGGGGGGGCCTCTAATTTTATATCTAACGTGATCAACTTATTTTCTTTATTGGACTTATTAAAGTTCCTTGCACTTTTAATGAAATTGCTTTTAATATTCACGTTGGTGAAACCTACTATTATTGGTGAAACGCCTACCTTCCTATTTAGCCGGAATAAGTCTTTAATTTCGTTCTGTTGGATGGATACACCGATAACCTTGCCCGTTTCTGTGACGATTTTGTGTAGGTCTTCCTTTGACTCTCCAAGTGGTTTCGGAATATTTCTTATTTCTATTTTTGACAGGCATGACATCCTTTCTAAGTTTTCAATTCTATCCTCAAGCTGAATATTAATTAATCAACCACAAATGGTGTTATTTGCTGACGATACTTCCTTAATTTTTAAGGTAGATAGACGTGCTTCAAATTTTGACGATGTAAATAACGCCCTACTACTGGTCCAAAATTGGTTCACTGCTAATAATTTAGTAGTAAATGGAAATAAAACTAAGTACATAAGATTTTCATTACCAAACATCAAGAGTAGTGATTGTGAGATAGTATTGAATCAAGAGAAACTAGAATTCGTCGATAAAACGGTTTTTTTGGGGATCACGCTCGACTCAAGGCTACAATGGGGTCCTCATTTAACATCTCTTGCAGATGGTTGTTGCTTGTCAGAACAATCCGTCAATTTACTGATGTAGATATCGCGAGGCTGGTCTGTTTTAGTTACTTTCATAGTACCATGTTTTACGGTATTTTACTTTGGGGACGGGCTGCAGACATCGAGTCTATTTTTATTCTGCAGAAAAGGGCTATCAGAGCCATATATAATCTCCGCAGGCGCGATTCTCTAAGGGAATTGTTTAAGGATATTAACATCATGACGGTACCTTGTCAATACATCGATGAAAACAATATGTACGTAACAAAAAAATTAAATCTTTACAGTAAAAGAGGTGAAAGACATAATTAGAGTACTAGAAATCGGGACCTATTAGTTCAACCAGGTTTTAGACTGGCTAAAGTAGACTCATCTTTCATGGGGTACTGTCTAAAATGTTATAATAAAATACCTCCCCACATACTTCAACTGAATGAGACGAAATTCAAATCCTTTGTCAAACGCACACTATGCAGGTAGGCATATTATAGGTTAGGGGATTACATAACTTATAAAAATGCCTGGTTTAATGCTGGTCCTGCTCCACACCACAACTAACTAATTTACATTTGAAATACTGTTGAAGCTGCTGAAGATTGTAAGAATATATTTGCATTATATAAACTCAATCTCCTTTTGATTACATAGATGATGCATTGCACAGATGTGAGTACTTTGTAGACTAACATGCTTTTGGAAACTAGAGCTTCCACGGTTTTTGACACGACAGTTACTTTCCAGTGTTAACTCCTGGCATGAAGTTTTTTTCAAAGTTCAGATAGGCATGAACACTGTAATCAGTTGGTTAAATAACAATTTACTTACATTAAATGTAGAAAAAACGACCTTCATCACGTTTTCCATTCAAACTAATGACCAACCAGTAGTGCTATTCTGTAACATCTCACCGTGACAACTTAGGTGAAGTGAGCATGGAGTGAGCTGTCAGTGCCACTGATGCTAGGGATTGACCTAGACGGTATGACACTTACAGCTCACTCCACGCAGGTCTTCACGGTGAGATTTTTACAGAATCGACATGCAGATCCCTCTTTGAGTATTGTCTCCCAATCGTGCCCAAATGCAAATGACACAGTTTGTCAGTGTCCCAACCTTAAAAATACTGAATATACAAAATACTGAGGAGTAATTACTGACAGAAATCTTAAAGAAGAATGCCCATTTTTCACCTGACTATGTATATGAATGACATAAATCTTAAAATTCAGCTTATTGCATTGTATATTAATTACGCTTAACACAGTGTTAAAACCAATGCAGGTTTTTTCATTATTAATATTTCGTTATGCTTATTCTACGACAAGAGCAAACATATTACCATGTTTTGAACGCATCTGAACTACTCTTTTTACGACGTTCCATTGAACCTACTGCTACTTGACTTTATTTAACTGTGTTTCTGAGTTTCATACATTATTATACCATTTATTTAATCAGTAAGTATTTCTTTATTAGTCTTAGTACAATACAGATTAATTAAAACTAACATAATAATTAAATAAATTAATCACGCAATAGGTAATTGAGTTCGCAAGATTGAAACGGGTTTTTGACATTTGACAGTTAATGCTCGACACTCAATTTAAAGTGACAATCATCGAGAGTCTAAGCAGTGACGTAAGGGCAGTTGGTTTCAATGAATTCACAAAGTAGAAAAGACGTTTTAGACCACATCATAGGTAAGTATTCCTCTTTTGGACGAAACTTCGAGCATTAAATAATTGTTTCTAGCACATTTATTTATTTATATTTGGTAACGGCAAATCCTAATCTAAACAGTAACATTCATATTTTTCGTACTTCTTATCGTTTAAGTCGTAAAAATGACTATATGACATTATTTTCTAAACTTACAGGTAGTCTTTCTACCATACCTTATAACTATACATACACTTTCATTTTCAGGTTTATAAATTTATAGGAAGTGGGCATTGTTCTTTCATGATCATTTCAATCTTCTATCAGCGAGAGTGCGTAGACTTATAGTAATATTTAAACCCATAGGAAACACTGCAACAAAATCTGTGATAAAATAGGTTTACTATGCTCTCTGCCAGTCTCAGCTTGAATACTGCATCACCACTTGGGGAGGAACATGTAAAACTCATCTCTTAAAAGTTGAGAGAGCATAAAGAGCACTCCTAAAGGTTAGTTTGTTTCTACCTTTTTATCACCCAACTACTGAGCTCTACTCAAAATGGGAGGTACAGTAAGCGATCAAAAGTGCATAGGCACGTTAAGAGTCGTATTGCTGTGAACTCACGGTACGACTGTATGTGTTTCAACGACACACACCACAAAGATCGCAGTTTTGCACGGCACACACTGTCGTATTGCGAACTCGCGTCGCTCTGCACGAAACAAAAATATATTTCCGTCGCTTTTGTTAGACACGCATCATGCGCGTGACCTGGCCGGTTTATGACATTGCTAAAATTTTAGTTAATCTAATATGAGCTGGTAGCAGTAGGCGCCAAGCGTTGGACTGAGAAGTCGCCGGCTTAGGTTCTGATCTCATAAGAGGCAGCGCAGTTTTATTACCAATTTCTTATTTTGGTTTGAAATAATATATTCAAAAAAATTGCTGTTTTATATTTTTGTTGTTATTGCAATAAAGGGTTAAACACATAAAAAAATGCGTTAGAAGTGAAAACAAAAATTAAAACATTTTTATTTGTTATAATATTTTACATAAAGATAACCGCTACGATTGTTTATAATAACTTCTTCAGCCAAATAGGATGTGCAATACTATGTCAAGAAACTTAGAAGCAATTTGTTTTATTTAAACATGTAAGATGTTAAAAAAAAAAAAAAAAATAAGTAGATTTATTTCAGCATAAACAATTAAGCTTCGATCATGAATTTTTAAAATAAGTGATTTTATTAAGTGATTTTGTATGTCAGTTTGTGTTTTATTTGGCATTAGTGAATATAGGTAACATATTGAGGATAGCTTAAGTTTTCATTTTCATTTTCGTTCTGTGAAAAGATGATTGAAACTAAACCTCAATTTGTATAATTAAATATACAGGATAAACTATTCCGGAACTTAAACGTTCTTGTTTATTACGTTATTGTTTGCAGGGCTTCGGTTATGCAACCTTTTTAGCGCGGAGTACACGGCGAACAGTGATGTTTTTAATTAATTCAGCAAAATGTCCGGTTGGTATGAAACCATTTGTTGCATATTCATTCAGCTTGTGTGGGCTTATTTAAATAAGCATCCACTTCATAAATAAGCGCTCCAACTGTCTAGAATTCCTTCTTCCTCACATCTCTTAACCCACAGACTCACAGTATTTGTCTAGAACAAAGCATGTGATGCTATTAGACATCTATTAGCAAAATTTATATTTATAAAATTTTACTCGTCATTCACTATTTCAAACAAATAACAATATAAATTTAGTTAAATAAGAAATATTTAAATGATAACACTCACGCTTAGTCCGGTTTCAATATATATTTGTGTTATCACATCATTTACATCCTCTTTTACGCAGCGCAACAATATTTGCCAATGCTTTAATATTTGCACAACACCGCTAATTAACAGATTTAAACTTTCGTCACTAACCAACAACGTTCAATTAGGTGAATAGTCGTAACGAATTGCATCTCATCAGAAATCGAAATAATTTACTCAGTTTTCTGTGGCCTACCTACTAAAATTTATTATTTATGGAAACAAGATGAACGAGATAAGCCGTCAGGGTATTTATGTTCTGTGGAGATAAGTATCGAATGATTATCTAACCACTTCAAGTAATTTAATTAAAACAAACAAAAATTGATCATTTTAGGTATTATTAATAACATATCAAAAACTTGAAATAACATCACGCAGGCGCAGATGAGATTCGAACTCAAGGCTCGCCATAATCGCTGCGCTGCTACCCACGCACGGTAACGACTAAGCTAGCATGCCATATGTTAGTTGAAATTATGAACTACTATCAATTACAGACCAAGTGAGTGCGTGTGCGTGTCTATAGTATAGAAACAACTTATAGAAGAAGGTCTTAAGTGAAACCGAAGCGTCAATCTATTGCTTTGTGAGATTGCTTTACTGTGAGGCAGCTCTTCGTCCTAAAACGGTTATGAAACAGCATGCCCTAACAACTTTAAAACTAGAAAGAATCAGAAACAAACGTCTCAAACATATAGCCTGTTCTTCATCGTCATTCAAAACTAATTTTGCACATCGGTTTTTCTGCTAACAGGGTTCAAATTTATACAATAAGGTAAATCGAGCCTTAGCGATATATCCATATAATGTAAGTGTTGATTTCAGACTGGTTAAAAAGGACATGGCCAAAAATTGTATTTTAAATACTAATCTTTCCGAAACAAAATTAAAAAGAGCTATATTGCTCAGCAGTAGTAGACAAAATTTATAAAGGTTTGAAAAAGTTGTTTTTTTACACTACGGCTAAGGAATTTTATGTAGATTAATGTATATATATCTGTGAGCAGCTTTTTTTATAAGTAAATAAATCTATAGTTTGTAACTATGTATTTATATAGCACAAAAAGTAAAATATCTATAGTAGCATTTTCTGTATAAGGAAAATAACAAAACAAAGAACCATTTTCCATCATTTAATGTTATCAAAACTCAGGCGAGAGGGCTCAATTCTGAAATGTTGTGTCGTCTGGCACGGATAACTCATCTTCCACAGCCATAACAATTATTGGTATGGTCAAGTATTGGTCTTTCCCTTGAATTGGTTCCAACGCATCTTGTAATATTGTCATAGCAGGCAACACAGACACAGCTGTTAGGTGATAACTGTAAAGATAAAATAAGAACCTATTAGTCTAAGATTTGACAACGACGTCAGAATACGGGGTAAATAATACTTCTCGTAAGTATTTTAGTAGAAGGTACTTATTTAAACTAGGTCTTACCTCAATAAAGTTAACTATTCCATTAAAAGAACAGTCACATCAAGGGGTAGTGATGATATTAGATACATGCCGCCTGATTCGTTCTCTAATTAAGATACCACAGTTAACACACGCCTGTAAAATGTCCATTCTCCTTAAGTATGTATTACACAGTTTACTATAATATGATTAGTGGAGCACTAGTAAGGCGCTGCGACACTAAAAAATATAAACGTGTTAGCGAAAACAATGAAACATAAACACAATTCGAACTAGAAAACCGGCGCAAACGTCGAAGAGGGATTATGATATTGACAATTGACATTTGTCGGCGGTGTTGCCAGTAATAACGTGAAATTATCCTATCCGTAACTGCACAAATATATGTAAATTCAGTCATAGATGGTTCAATTTATAGACAAGAAAACATAAAAAAGTACATTTAGGAAACGAATAATTTAGGAGTATATTTTAGACCCCCTAAGCGTTTATTTGAAATGCCTTCACACGAATGTTCTACAATTTATTTTTCTTCCGTACGCCTGTGTCGATACTTTAGCTGCGTCGATGCTTAGGCTTCAGGATGTTCGTTGGGTTCAGCTTCACGATGGGAACTCGGCCTTTTGTGGTCTCGATGATCACGCCACGTGCAGACTCAACGAACCGATTTTTTGGAAATTTAGATTTTCTGTCCTGTCACAGTCGCCAATTTTTATGTCTATTACGACATAAAGGATGAATTTTTGGTGATTTGTTTTCTTCAATAATACAATGAAATTTTGGAAATAACTTTAATTTGATTTTACAGTTAACAGAAAATATATCGACCGCTCGTTCGGTTAGCAAGTTGCGAAGTGAAGTATAAAAAAGTTATTCACGCACACCGCCACGAAATTACGCCGGACCGAACTCTCTAGGCAATAGGTTTTCCTGGCACATGCTGCTAACCATAAACGTTCAGAGCGAGCCTAAACAGAGCATGCATAGGACGAGCTTGAGCGTTGCGTAAAACGTCGTAACTCCCCACCAATCACGCTACCCGAACTCAGACAAGCACTGGTGGAGGAATGGGAAGCCATTACTCAGAACCGGCTCCGAAATTTTGGTGTTCAGCATGCCGAATCGCCTGGAAGCTGCAAGAAGATCTCGGGGAGGCAATACGAAGCATTAAAATTATGCATGTAATGAAAAAAAAGCAAAAAAATAAACTTACAAAAAATTTAAGTTTCAGAAAATAATGTCTTACTTTAGTTTTATTTTTATTTTGAGAATAAGAATGAAGGTACAGATAAGTTTCAATTTATTCATTTTTTGTATCATTAAATGCCCAATCGTTTCATTATGATAGCATACGCAGTTCGGGAGATATTCGGACTTTTGTAACTGACCCGTTATTTTTGGGACCGAGTGTATATAGTGAACATAATGTAAAGATTTTATATTTTTGAAAGTAAGGTTCACAACTCTGAGTGGTTTCAAGTTTGAATCACATCGACCGAATGCAACGCTTTTGAGTTTTAAATATAAGTTCCCGCTCAGTCGAGTTACCTCATAAAATATCGGCCGATTTTAAAATGGACTCCACCAGACCGTAGTATGCGGTGAGCAAAGCATTTTCACTAATTACAGCTATCAGTTTGTACAGAGCATAATTATGCTGAGGTACTTATTTTCTTACTGATGGTCTCTATATGGGCCTACTATTTGTTCCTTTCTACCGCTTTCTATTTGTTCCTTTCCTATCGCGGTACGCGTTTTTATTCCGCCGCGATTTTTTACGTCAGTGCGAACGCAGGCTAAAAGTGTTTCCCTGAAAATAGACCCAAATAAAGATAAATTGAATCATCAAATGATAATGTAAAAAAGGAAATGTCAAATTTAATATATAAAAAAATTGAATGAGAAATGATTTTATTTCTGTAAGCAGGTTTGTACAAACAATATTAAACGTCAATCATATTTTAAAAACTAGCTGAGATCGGCGTTTCCTGTCTGACTACTCTGAGAAGAAAGGCCGAAACAAACTCAGGGGTCACAGGCTGCGGCGATCTCTCGCGTCCGGCCCTGGTTCATGCCATGGTACGTATTGAGAGGGAAAGGAAAGCCGTCACCTCCTTCTGCGAAGCAGTAATGCTCGCGAAGGAGGAGGCGGAGCGCGTGAGGGAGAGAGCCTTGCGCCCTCACGCCACCCCTAGTCGCCGTAGGAGATGCCCCGGGCGTCAGGAGTCGCCTGAGTCCCGGCCACCGTAGGCGCGGGCTTGCGGATGGCGAGCAATGAGATAGCTCGCCGTCTGGTAAGGACCAGGCCCGGGTCGACGGCGCGTCGTGTTCCACGTGCGCCTCAAAGAGATGTCAGCAAAAAATGACAGGGTCCGATAGGGCCGACGCCTCAGGGTTGCGGGAAATTCGAAAGAGATAATTGTGGCTCTGGCACAGGCAACTGAAGGAACACGATCCCCGGTCGATCCCGATCCACCCATAGCGGAAGAAGAAGAGAAGAAGAATTGATGATTTTCCTCCCAAAAAAAAAGGGGTCACAGTCTCTTTTAAAGTCCAGACATAATCTTGATCAGATCGTGTGATTGGTGAGTGTCTGAGATGATATTTTGAGGAAAGAACCACACAGATTGAGTGGACCTGTCCATTCCAGACTAACTGATATTTTTGTACTGAAGTGTTTCTATATAAAACCAAGTCAAGTTAGTTTCACCATTTATAAAAAAAAAATATGATCTGCATTTTGTTGGATTTACCTCCACTCCAAATAGCAGATTAACTATTAAAATATGGGAAAAATTCACGAAAAACAAATGAAGATTATCTTCTGAAAATAATGGCAAATCACGGCACCATTCGACACGGGCTTGCTTTTGAGCATCCGTGAGGTTGTGCGGCACCCAGCTTGAAACTGTCCTCCTCACGTGAAGCCTTCCCGATCCAACCTGCAGTATGTGCTGAATCTCTTGATACGTAACTCGCTAATTGTATTACATTAAATTCTTCACTGCAAGCAGGTTTTCTTTCGTAACTGCAGTCAAAGGGTGACCACTTCTTTCTTCATCCCCCAAAGTTTGTCGACCGCGCTTGAATTCGTTATACCAACGATACACGGTTGCCCTAGAAGGGCCTTCATCCATGAATGCCATTTGAAGTCTATCGTACAATTCGTCCGCTCTCAGGCGACCTCTTGAAATCGTAAAAAATCACAGCGCGAAAATGTTTCCGGCGCAGAATATTTTTTAATGAGACACGATTATTTAAATTAGCTCGCAAACAATGTGGAGGGAAATGTTTAAATTGGAACGTACCTGTTTTACATACAAATAATCATACTTTCAAAATAGACTATAACTGGCCAGTCTCTCATACATAAAAACTTTTTTTCGCAATACTTTCTGAGTGGCCTGGTATACGTTTGTTTAAGTGTTAGATTTAATGGGGAAGGTCGGGCAAAGCTAATTGTAGATGGCGTGAACATAGCTAGGTCCCTACGGCCTTCAATAAATTTGACATTTCGTTCATTCATTCCATTTTGTGTTCATTCATGTGTTTGATTTTATTTCAATTGTTCGTTATTATCGGTCTGGCAAAAAAAATTAAATATGCAAAATGTAAATTTAACAAAACAAAGTTTTTGCTTTATGTCATTATTGTTTTTTTCCATTTCTATTTTGTCACAAAAAATATATTGTGAACGACTTCCACGTGCATAATCAGTATTCTGTGAGGTGGAGCATGGCAGTTACGTTAAATGAATGTACCAGAATCCTGACTTTCTTGGAACTTGGGCGGAGCCAGCGTGATACAGCAAGAAACATTGGTGTATCTTTGTCGACTGTTCAGCGGGTAGTCCAGCGGTACCGAGAGACCGGATCGCACCTTTGGAGACCAGGAAATGGCAGGCCAAGATGCACAACGGCCAGGGATGACAGATACCTGGTGGCTACAATGCTCCGAAATCGTTTTCAAACTGCAGTTGGTTGGCAATTTAAGCGCAGGAGCCGTCTTGCTGAGGCAAACTTGAAACCATTACGGCCCGCAAATGGCCCCAATGGCACCATCAAATTGCAAGACAGAGATACGTGCGCGAGCACCAACACTAGACACTGGACGATTGGTCTAGGGCACAAGCATTATGGTAGGCAGTTGGTGTACAGAAGACCAGGGGAACGCTTCCATCAAGACTGTGTGGAGGAAAAAGTGGCAAACGGCGGAGGCTCAGTACTTGTTTGGGCCGAGGCCCGCACCGAGACCGTGCTAATTCAAAATGGCACTCTGAATGCAGAGAGGTACGTGGCGGAGATCGTGAATGTGCATGTGGGACCTACATGGCGAGGATGGACCGGGATGGCATATTAATGCATGATAATGCGCGTCCCCATACCGCCGGAATTGTAAATGAATAACTTGGAGAGGTCGGTATCGAACTGATGCAATGGCCAGCGCGAAGCCCTGATTTAAACCCCATAGAGCATGTCTATTACGACATGAATTGAATTTTTGGTGATTTGTTTTCTTCAATAATACGATGAAATTTTGGAAATAACTTTAATTTGATTTTACAGTTAACAGAAAATATATCGACCGCTCGTTCGGTTAGCAAGTTGCGAAGTGAAGTATAAAAAAGTTATTCACGCACACCGCCACGAAATTACGCCTGACCGAACTCTCTAGGCAATAGGTTTTCCTGGCACATGCTGCTAACCATAAACGTTCAGAGCGAGCCTAAACATCCTCCCACCCGTTGAAAGGCTTGTCTTTCAACAATAAATCTTCAGCAGTGGGTAGCGGACACAGTTTGATAATGGGCCGACGTAGAATGCCTCTAGTGGTTTTCAAATCAGCCACTCTGGAAACTCCATCCGAGCCAGGGAATAATCTAGTAACCCTTCCAAGGCGCCAACACAATGGAGGTACATGTTCTTCATGGATTAGCACGAGGTCTCCAATATTTAGGGATTTCGCGTTCGTCTTCCACTTCAGTCGTTGTTGTAGCTCGTGTATATATTCACGCTGCCAGCGTGACCAGAAATGCTGATGAATTTGCTGCAGTCGAGTGTATCGTTGCAGGTGACTTTCTTTCAAGTTTTCTAAGCTTGGTTCAGGCAGTGCCATCAGTGGTCTTCCAATAAGGAAGTGCCCTGGGGGGGGACAAGGGGAGGTAGTCATCAGGAGACGAGGACAAAGGACACAAGGGGCGACTGTTCAAAACGGCCTCCACTTGTGCGAAAAGTGTAGATATTTCTTCGAAGGTAATATGGGACTCTTTTTTTATGAAAATTTGCAGATTTTACTCCGGCTTCCCAGATGCCGCCAAAGTGAGGAGCGTGAGCAGGCGAGAACACAAATTTTATATTTTCATGAGTTGCAAATTCAGCTAAGTCCCTATTATGTAATTTAAGAAAAGCCCCTATATCCTTAGCAGCAGCCACAAAGTTACCCCCGCTTTCACAAAATATTTCCTTGGGTTTGCCACGACGGGCAATAAATCTGCGTAATGTCATTATAAATGCGTCCTTAGTAAGGTCACAGACCGCTTCCAAATGAACACACTTATAACGCAAGCACACAAATATGCAAAGGTAACATTTGTTCACCCCTGCACCTTTACCTTTACGATTAATTATGTCATAAGGCCCAGCAAAATCTATGCCCACTGTATTGAATGGAAAATCTGCGCTCACACGTTGTGATGGCAAATCACCCATTTTAGGACAAAAAGTTTTGCCTCGGACACGACAACATCGAACACAATTATGAACTGTGCACCGAGCTAGCCTTCTGCCGTTTAACGGCCATACTGATTCCCTTATCATTGATAAGAACAGCTGCGGGCCAGCATGCATGTGCCGTAAATGTTCTCTTTCAAATAAAAGTTTGGTCAAATGGTGGGATGAATCAAGTAGTACTGGATGTTTTTTATCAAAACTATATGGTAAAGCACTTATTCGTCCTCCAACTCTAATTAAATTATTGTTGTCTGAAAACGGTGACAAAGATAGTATTTTAGATTTAGCATTTACAGGTAAGTTTTTAGATAACGCCTTGTATTCAATAGGAAAACATTTTAACTGAGCAACACGACATAGATAATGAAATGAGTCATCTAACTCATTAGCGCTGAGAGATAAAACCTGTTTGTTGTGAACATTACGAATGTTATAACAAAATCTTTTTACCCATGCGATTATTCTTATCATTCAGATACAATTGTTTAAAAGTGTTTACGTTATAGCTAAATATAATCTTTTAGTACCTACAAAAGTAAAAATGACAATAAATAAGTACCTACTAAAATTCTGGACTTATCGCTAAAAACAAATATTAAAACAGCTGTGTGCATATGTGGAGTCCTCGCTGCGATATGGACTACTGGATGGGTAAATAGTACCGAACATAACCATAATACTTTGTGCGAAGGTTGATTTTTACTAACACTAGACAATAAGTTATTTTTTGTATGATACTAACACTATATGGATATTTGTGTCCGAAATAAAGTTATTCTATTCTATTCTATTCTATAACAGAGCATTTATTGCTCTAAAGAAATGTATTCGAGCTATTAAGGGCATTCCATCGGACACAATATCTTGTCGACTGTCGACCGTTGTTGTTAGTGGTTTTAATTTAACTCAGACAACCTTATTTCTGTCTTGGCAAAGTAGACATCTGATAGCTATTTTGATAGCATATAATATTAATGAGGTTATAGATACGAGTAATACAACAAATTGTAGTATTAGTGACGAGTCTGTGTTGCCTAGATACAAACAACATAGTGATTAATTATGATTCATCATGTTGTACGAAGGAGGATCCAATCATAATCCCAACATCTTTGGAGGGCACTACCAGTCAGATAGGGTATACTTTTCCCGCTGGAACCCAAACCGATTTTAGACTCTTCAGTTGTAGTTGTGGAGGTCACTCCGGATAATTATTTAAACTAGTCAGTAAGACAACAGAAGTTACCCCGTCAAATAACCAATTATTATTAGAATAATAATAAGGTATCTTCTGGCAATTTAACATTAGAAAATATAAAAAAATCCAAAGGGATTGCATCATACTTAAAAATTAAATTATTGGAAATAGAATTGATGTCATTCGTTTAACAGAACATTGGTTACAAGATCATCAAGCAAAGTCAATTAATTATGCAAATTATTGTGAAGTAAGCCATTTCATCCGAAAACGTATGATACATGGCGGGTTATTACTATTAGTTAAAAATTCAATTAAATCGAAAAAACTAAAAGTCATCATCGGACTGTCTGTTGAGCTCGCCATTGAATTGTCCTGTGTTGAGCTTGATCAGCATGTCATAGTTTGCGTATACAGACCTCAAAGTTACCAGAATCTGTATTGAAACCTGTATTTGATTCTGTAATGGAAGATGTGTTAAAGAAACTTAGTGTTTGTAGTAAGTCAATAATAATGTGTGGAGACTTTAATATTAATATAATCTGCCTGCATTCGAGTAAAAAACTCGAATGCAGTCAGATTATTAAGTCTATTAATGTCATTTGATATGTCAAATGTTTTAGATTGAACCAACCCGAGTGACAGCTTCTTCTGCTACTTGCATAGATATTATTTTTTGTAATTGTGATTACTGACACAAACAAATAGTAAATAAGTAGCCATCAGATCACAGTGGACAATTTTTTTTTCTCATGTACGCCTTTACAAAAAACTCAAATAAGGTTTAGGGAAATTACATGTAAAAATTTAGAGAAATTTAATGATTCTTTGACTATTAATAATATAAACAGAATTAAATAGTACATGTGACCCAAATGAGTTCTACGACGAAGTTCCACTAAAGTCTAAAAGTATTAATACAAAGTTTTTATTTAGTGATTTAATTACTTCTGGCATTCGTAAAAGTAGAGCAAATCTGTTAGAACTTTATGGCCTAAAGCAACATGTGACTCATACAAGCTTTCATCAGTATGTTGCAAGATATTCAAAAAACTTTTAAAAGTGTGTGCAAAATGTGCTCTTTGTATTAGCAATAAAATAAAATCAACTGATTATAAAATAAAACTACATGGCGAATAATAAATAATGAAACAGGTAGGAAAAAACAGCGTAATATTGAATTTAATTTAGAGACTGCACTTGGCCCCATCAACTCAAATGCAGATATAGCTCAGGACTTTGAAAACATTTTTGTTAATATTCTACTTAATACTACAGAAGCTTTTAAATTTCTCATCCGGGCTTTCTGCTGCCTTACTTAAAAATTATATAAAAGCATGCCTTTTGGAGTTCAGGTTTCAGCATACAAACCCCCAAAGTGTTATAAAAGCTTTTAAAAATCTTAAAATTAAATCAACAGGAGATCTCTGGGGAATATCTATAAAACTCTGTAGATCTCTCATCGAAACCCTTGCGCCCTATTTAGCTTTCATATTTAACACCAGTGTAGACCAAGGAGTCTTTCCGGATCTTATGAAACACAGTAAAATAATCCTATTGTTCAAATCCGGTGATAGTAAAGAAATCAATAATTATAGGCCTGTGGCAATTCTGCCAGTTCTCAGTAGGGTGTTTGAAAAGTTTATGCTCAATCAAATGTTACGTCACTTTTATAAAAACTCCATCTTTCATGAACATCAGTACGGTTTCGCTAAAGGGCGTAGTACCACTGATGCCGGTTTCACCCTAATAAAGAACATTTTAACGCCTGGGAGGAATCACAAGATGCCATTCGAATCTTTTGCGACCTCTCTAAAGCGATCGATTGCGTAAACCATGAGACACTTTTGCTGAAACTAGAGCATAATGGGATTAGGAATGCAACTCTTGATTTGCTTAGTTCATACCTGAAAGATAGAAAGGTTATAGTATAAATAAACGGCATAAACTCATTAGGGACTGAAATGATAATGGGCGTTCCTCAAGGTTCGATATTGGGTCCATTCCTCTTTTTAGTTTACATTAATTACTAACCCCAGTTACTTCAAAATCAACCGAAGATTATTATAAAATGAAATATTTTAAAACTGGTGACCTCGCCGATAGCGGTAACTATAGGCCTATTTCACTAGCTACTGTGATTTCAAAGGTATTTGACAGCATGCTTAATGCACAATTAAATAGTAGGATTATTATTCATGATAACCAGGTTGGATTCAGAGCTGGTTTATCAACATTCAGTGCGGTGTTGTGTCTTAAGCATGCTGTGTCACACTATGCGCGGTGCGGGACGCCTATTTATGCTTGCTTCCTGGACCTCTCAAAGGCATTTGATCTGGTTTCCTATGATGTGTTGTGGAGTAAATTAGAGCGGGTAAATTTACCCACAGAACTAGTTAACATTTTAAAGTTTTGGTATGAAAACACTGTACGATGGGCTGGGGCGTTTTTTCGTCCTTACGGGTTGGAGTGTGGGGTGAGGCAGGGTGGATTGAGCTCACCAACGCTGTTCAACCTTTATATGAACGAGCTGATTGGCGGGCTCAGCAGTACCAGGATCGGATGTTATATAGGGTTGAGAAAATTGGTAGCTCAATGTGAAGCGTTTGCTAAAATCCATGGCTTGGCATACAACACCAAGAAGTCGGAGGTCATGGTCTTAGAGGTACCACCTGTAATACTTTATGGTACACCTTTGCTGAGAGTCTACAGATTTAAGTATCTTGGTCATATATTGACTCCCAACCTCAAAGACGATGATGACATTGAACGGGAACGGAGGGCATTATCGGTTAGAGCGAACAAGCTGGCTCGCAGGTTTGCACGATGCTCTCTTCCCGTTAAAATCATGCTCTTTCGAGCCTACTGTACTGCTTTTTACACGTGCAGCCTGTGGGCTAGTTAAACGCGAAAATCATACAGTGCTCTCCGCGTTCAATACAACAATGCCTTTAGGATACTAGTGGGTCTGCCCCGTTTCTGTAGTGCGTCAGGGATATTTGCGGATGCGCATGTAGATTGCTTTTAAACAACAATGCGTAAAAGGTGTGCTTCTCTGGTGCGCAGGGTGTGGGACAGCTCCAACAGTGTCTTAAGCATGGTTGCAAGTCGATGGGACTGTTTATACGTGGGTCACTGTTGTGCAGTCTCTCATGGGTTGTCGCAACAGTGACCAACCGTTCCCCTTGTTTTTTATTTTTATTTTCCTTGTTTTTGTTTAGTGTCTGTGCTTACTAACATAGTCGTAGGTTTTTACTCTTATAATACTGTTGAGTCTTGATTACTCAAATAAAGAAAATTCTATATTCTATAGGCTTTTCTCTAGCAATCCAAACAGTATATCATCATCATCTGCGTAGCCTTTTGCCCAACTACGTTGGGGTCAGCTTCTAGTCTGACCGGATGCAGGTGAATACCAGTATCTTACATGGAGCGACTGCCTATGTGACCTCCACAACCCAGAGACTGGGTAATACGATACTACTTGGTGAGGAAAGGAACGTGTTTTTAAACCTTATAAACAATGTATTAGATCGATGTACAATATATCCCAAAAAAAACATGCAGAACACGTTTTAAAACATTTAAAATATTGACTTCCTAGTGTATATAAAAACAAAAATCAAAATTATTTAAATTGTTCACAAGGTTCAGACACAAAGACTAGCTGCACATCAAAGCCAGTTGAATAAAGCTTTTGCACAAAAGCTTTTTTTGTATGGGCCCACGTATCTTTAATAATCTTCCTCGATTCTTCAGAACTATGAGCAACATAAATACCTACCTTAAAAAGACTACACAACTAATGCTTAAGTTAATGTTACTATTATAACATAATTCCTAGATGACAATACATTGAATCAGCCAGTTTATTACAACAAAGCAATGGAGACACAATCATGAATTTACAAACTAGGTACTCATAAACTAAGCTTGTAGCATGACTAATTTGTAATTGACCAAAATATTATACTAACTTAATCTGAATGTATTGAATCACAATTTGATGTATTGTATTTTAACTCTGTTTTGAATTTTGTGCGCCTTAACGGCGGGACAAAGCAAACTTACCTGTAACTAACACAACATCTTATGAACCTATCGCCGTCCCCGGAAAACAAAATGATAACTGCCATTATCTTAGTATTAGTGTTATGTCATTTTTGGGATCAGTGGGTGGTAACACATCTGCTCAATTTTTTGTAATATTTTTACAGTTATTTTACGAAGTTACAAAATTTTACAATAGTATTCAAAGATTTAACACGGGCCTTAAATTACGAGAATAAAGTGTTAATATAATATTATCTAAATGTATTCGTACTTGTTACTATGAAAACCAGTCATAGAATTATGTTCTCGTGAAAAATATTCGACGAGATAATAAAAAATGCGGATATCGTTTTATTCTTGTTCATAACCAACCAATAGCTTCGTATAAAGATGTGTTAGTATAACGACTTTTACGGTTTTGAACAGTAAAGACTTAATGTCATCAATACTTTGGTAAAGGACATGGATTTTTTTTGGCCCAGCACATTTTATTTCTCCGCATAACTCGGTGGGAAAATATCAATTTTAAATATAATAATAAAAATAATAATATCGATGTTAATAATATTAACATCTCCATCATCGTATCGATGGAGCCAGGGTACTCATAGGCAAACTATACTGTTTTAGGGAGGGCAATACAAGACCATGAGTGATGCGCTTTGTGAGGCAGGCATTTTCGGGGACTGAAATAAGCCCTCGAGAATACATGTCCCGTGTCACAGAGCGCATCGACTTCCTGAAGCAGAAAGTTTGTGCATGGGCGAGCCGTATTCGGCGGTACAAGCGGCGGGTTGATCGATACACGCAGAATCGCAACGCGTGTGCCGCCCGGATGATGCCGCCACAAGTGCATTCTGGCGAGCATCTGGTCAGTACCCGTCTATCACACTGAGGCTGACTGGATGCAGGATGTCGAGCGAGTGTGTGAAACTATACCAGAAATGGAAACAGTCCTAATTACGCCATCAGACGTTGCCAGAGGCGTCCGTCCGTTACCGAATTGGAAATCGCCAGGGCCGGATGGATTGCACAACTTTTGGTTGAAATGGCTAATTAGTTCGCATACTAACCTGGCATCTCAGTTCCAGTCAGCCTTAGAGTCTGGGTCGCTACCGCAGTTTCTATCAACAGGCGTTACCCACCTGCTCCATAAGTCAGGTAGTCCCACGGAACCCAAGAATTATAGACCGATCACGTGTTTGTCGACGATCTATAAACTTCTTCTATCGTATATGTAGTAGCATTTATTTTTATTATCCTGCGTCGCTAGGTGAAAGGCAAGATAGATATTCATACAAATGTCCACAGGACACAAGCAAACATAACATTATGCTTGTATTCTCTGATGGGTAAGGCAGACGTTTAGGTATAGAACACCCATTCAGCACATGTAGCTTCCCTGGAACCTCATAAACGGCATCACTATGTAAATTTCTGTTGACTGGTCACAAATTAAGGTGTTTTATTTTTATTATTAAATATTTATTTTTAACATACTTCTTTGACATAATATTCTCTTTATTTGACAATTTTTACCTGCAATTCTAATTTCTCTCTGTCTGTCTTTATTAATGCCCTTTCTTTGTACAGGATGTTAATTCAGATTTGTTACAGTTGTAATAGCATTCATGTCATTTGGTTTAAATAGGTTCTAAATTGTTTTATTTGTTTCTAATAACAGATTATTTTATATTTTGTGAATTTGAGAACGTAGTAGGCCTTGTAGACTGTAGATTTGTAGATCATTGTCTGTTTATTAACATGCCTACAATGGCCTCCCCATACCTTTTGACACTGTAATTTGAAAACATTTTAATAGTCAATTATTGGTAAAAGAGTAAACATGGAGTTTCTTGCCGGCTTTTCTCCATAGGAAACGACCAATTGGAACCGTGCACCTAGCTTCTGATGTTTAATTATGTGCCCATGTAGGTTAATGTGAAATAAAATATTTTGATTTTACTGCTACTAAGAATTACCCAACCTCAATGAAATTTTGCCCGACTTCGGAATTGAACCAGGACCCCGCAGTCAGCAGTCGCGCTCGCGAAATAAAATGGCAATAATGTTAAAACATGAAATTATAAAAGGTATGTGAACCGTCCAGGTTGGTGTATAATTTTATTTGTACTTTTATTACAAAAATATAATAAGTACTTATGTGCACAGATTACATCCAGTTTCTACTACAATGTAAACCAAAGCAACATGGATACCTCATCTAGTTTAAAAAAATATGCTTGACGTGTTAAAGTGTTTGTAGAAACCTACCTACAGAGTTTTTATTTATCATTTATCATGAGATAGAGAAGTAATAGTGCGCAGTACAAGTACTGCTGAATTAGTAAAATCCGTTAATTTTTCCACTAGTCATGCAATGTGGCTCGTGCAACCCTGAAGGCGCCGGAACGTGTACTTAGCTTCGCTTTGTGTGACAAAGTAGGAGGGATCTTGCAAACAGAAAATGCTGGCAAACACAAAAATTAAATGTAATGGTTTCGAAAAGTTAATAATAATTTGGAAAATAATACATCACTACCATTTATAAAATTAAGGAGCTATTTTATCATAACATAACAAAACATCACGCTTGTTATCCCAGAAGGGTTAGGCAGAGGTGTAAACCCACATTTCGCCTGTTATGTTCAGTCCCATGTAATAGGGGGCGAGCCTATTGCCATCAACCGGGCGCAAATCCAGACTCCGGGGTGCTACTGAGAAGTTCTAGATAGAAAAACCCAATAACACTTTGCCCGACTGATTTTGATTTGATTTTGATTGAGGCAAACAATTTAAAGGAGGAGGCAATTTTATCATTAGGTGTAATATGTAGTGTTTTGTTTGTTTGTAAATAAAACGTTTACCGAGTTACAAAGCAGCAACTATTAATAGGTGGTACATAAGTGGACATTATCTTGACATTTAGCTAAGTCATTGTTTGCATTCAAGGGGGTTCCCACGTCACATAGGCACGACAGTAATCAGACCGAGAAAAGTCGGCGAGATTAGAATGTATGACATAACATTACAGCCAGGAGCACTACTATGTACCATCAACTCAGCCGAAAGACAAATGCCTCCCCCAAGCACTGCCACTTCGACCAGTTCTGTGCTTCCCTGACTTTGACCAGCGGCTTCTTGCGGCTGTCACAAGGTCATCGGTCCATCTTGTGGGAGGCCTTCCAACGCTACGTCTTCCGGTACGCGGTCGCCACTGAATCTTTCGGCCCTGTTGGCCATCTGTTCTGAGAGAAAAGTGCCCTGCCCACTGCCACTTCAGTTTGGCATTTCTTCGAGCTATGTCGGTTACCTTTTTCTCCCGCGGATATAATATGTCTAAGCAATTGTGTAGTGGAATAACGATTGAAACTTTGGTAGATAGGTACTATCCACCTATTTCATAATGGAATGGGTTCCAAAATACTATGTTGCAACAACGTAATAATACAATCGATATGGTAGTAGAAAAACACTCTCAAAAGATGCTCAGTATATTCACATGTTAGTGCTCGCGATTATGATCTGTTGAACCCTTTTATTAGGGACAAATGTCGACCGACTTCACACAACATGTCTGGCGACATGAGTTTTTCCTTCCTCAAAGGCTAGTCCAGATGGTATCCTGCATTTTGTTTCATCATATTTTTAATCCTTAGGTAACGTCTGTAATTTAAAGGCGTGGAGGCCACTGAGAGCACTGCGGTTTCGTCACAACCAGCTAGCACGCCGGCCGCATGCGCTCACGCATTGGTAGGGATGGCTACTAGTGTCGATCGAACGTCGGCTCCCGCTGCATTGTACCAGCGGCATTGTTACAGAAAAATAATGGCGGTATGAGTACAAATAATCTCAACACGGAATGGACTGTGGTGCAGAGGAAATCGTCTAAACGGTATAAACTGATTGGTCAGAAAGGATGTGCGGCCACTTCCCCGAATGGTAAATTCAAAGCAGCGGATGTTAAAGTGCCTTTGTTTATCTCTAATGTAAGTACTGAAACGAGTGAACAGGACATAATTAGCTACATAAAAGAGAAAACCAGTGAGAGTGTTACCTTAAAAATGATTAATATGAAAGTAACGAAGAAATACAATGCTTATGAACTGTTGTTTCTAAAAACAAACTGGACCTGTTTTTGAACGACCAATTGTGGCCAGATGGCATAACTTTTAGGCGTTTCGTACGTTTTACGTACCGAAAACAGACGAAAGTTTAGGTTTAAGTTTTATTATTAGTATAGACTTTTTATTATGTATAGTACGCAAAACAAATATTGCAAGTTTACCAGTTTTAACTGTAAATCATTGAAACGCTCAATAGATAGTGTTAGGGATGTTTGCGAGATGTCAGACATTGTAGCCCTCCAAGAGACGTGGCTTATCCCCCATGATATTCCTTTCTTAGGTACTATAAGTGACAATTTTGAGTATACGGGTAAGTCAGCTTTTGACACATCCGCAGGTCTGCTAGTAGGAAGACCTTATGGGGGAGTGGCCATCCTCTGGAGAAGATGAAGTCATTTTTGAAGATGTATCAATAGTAACATGCACAAGCTCTCGTTTAGCTGCTATCAGAGCTATAATAGGTGATCGTTCTATTATAGTGATATCGGTGTGTATGCCCAACTGATTCGACCGATAACTTTCCTATTTTTACAGATGTTCTAGGTGAGATTGGTGCCATAGTGGCAAGCTTAGATATTGAGAGTGTTTTTGTACTAGGAGATTTTAATGCGCATCCCTACGAATTGTTTATTAGGCAATTAAATAATTTCTTTGATGACCATTCTTGGGTTTGTGCCGATGTATAAAAATTGGGTTCCGGGACAGATAATTACACTTTTGTAAGCGAAGCTCACGGATGTAGAAGGTGGCTAGAGCACTGTGTTGTGTTTTTTTTCTGCTTGGCAGACATTTATTAAAGTGGGTATAGAGGAAGACGTATATATGTCGGATCACTTACCGATATACATTGAGTGTGACTTGAATATAGTGAGGCCTAAAATAGTAACGCATAATGCGCCGCGCTCTAGGGTTATATGGGGGGAAAGGGACGGATCTCCGGTCAAACGTTATCATGATTTGTGTACCAATAGGTTGCGTAACATTGATTTTCCCAAAGAGTTTGCGGAGTGTAGTTATGGGTCTTGCAGCTCGGTAGCACACAAAGGTATATTAGATAATCTGTTCATGGATATTACAGGTATTTTATGTAATGCTGCGGAGTTAACCATTACTGCGGGAGAGTGCAGGCCAAGGAGAGGCAGTGTTGTGTGGATGGAACAGTAATGTACGCGACGCTCACCGGGAGGCCAGGCACAAGTTCAAATTATGGGTAGCACATAAGAGGCAGACGAAATGACCGAGTCGCGTAAAGTATTTAAGGGGCGCCTGAAATGGTGTCAAAAGAACAAAGACCAAATCAAAATGGACATCATAGCAAAGCAAAGAACCACAAATAATTTTGGTGAATTTTGGAAATCCACTAGTAAGTTGGATGCTGGGCCTGGGCTACCGGTGAGAGTAGGAGGGATCAGTGACCCAGTGGGGATTGCAAATATGTTTATGGAACATTTTAAGGTGCAGTCGCCGCTGGGCCCCTCTGTTGCAGTGGGTGATGCTGAGTCCGACCGTAAGACGGGGCAACCACTGATACATTTTCCGGCAAAACAAATAAAAGCCACAATTCAAAACATGAGCAGAGGTAAGTCCCCCGGCCACGACGGACTCAGCATTGAACATTTCAAATTTGCGGGTGTGAACCTGCCGAGTTTTCTTTCCTGGTTCTATGCAATGTGCATTAGTCATTCGTTCTTGCCAGCCGAACTAATGCGAACTATAGTTGTACCTATTGTTAAAAACAGGACAGGGGACATCTCGGACAGAGGAAACTACCGTCCGATTTCCCTGGCAACCACCTTGGCTAAAATACTGGACAGTATGCTTACGCGCAAGGCATCTAGCGATCTTTTGCCATAGCAGACCCATAGACCCCCCGCATACAAACCTTGACAATACGCCTTGAATAGGGTGATTTTGACTTGGTCGGTAAAACGGGAGAATCTACGGGCCAACATATTACCTCGGACCGCTAGTACCCTACGTTCCCTGTTGATGTCTACATTATCCTTAAAGTAATCGGTAAGTATGTGCCCCAAGTACTTAAATTGGTTCATTTTAGTTATGCTCATGCCATTTAGGGTGAAATTAGGTGTATGATCAGGGCTCTTACCGGCGGCCCTAAAGACCATGTACTCACACTTCTTGACATTGTAGACAAGTCTTTGCGCTTCAGCGTATCTTTCTCACACCTTCAGCATATCTCTGATAGATCCATCAGTCGGGCCCAGCAGTACCATGTCGTCCGCGTAGCTGATGTTGTTAATATTAACACCACCAACTCGGCAGCCGACACCCATACCGCTGAGCTCCTCTAGGAGATCATTGACATATAGGTTGAAGAGTCCGGGAGACGTCAACCCCCCCTGCCTCACACCACACTCCAACCCATATGGCTCAGAGAAAGCTCCAGACCACTTGACACTATTTGTCTGATTCGCATACCAATACCGCAGGATTTTCAGAACTTCCTCCGGTACATTCCTGTCCCCCAGCTTTCTCCAAAGCACATCATATGACATCAGGTCGAAGGCTCTGGAAAGATCCAGGAAACAGGCGTACACCGGCGTTTTGCGTTCTGTGTAATACTGGACAGTATTCTTTAGACTCAGCATGGCACTTTCGGTCGACAGTTCAGGTTGAAACCCAAACTGTGCGTCGTGCAAACTTAAATATTTTTTCAAGTATGAGTTAAGTAATGTTTTTAGGATGCTGTTGAGACTGCCCAGGTTCTGTAGTGCATCAGAGATGTTCTCGCAGAACCGAACTGACGGATTTCACGCAGTCATGCGGAAAAAAGTTGCATCACTGATGTTTCGAACACGGGTCAGTAACAATAGCATCCTGAAAACAGTGGCGGAGAGTCCTTACTCCCCCATTCTGAGGCATTTTGTGAGGATGATGGTCAATCAGGGTTTATCACCGTGAAGTGATCGTTCTCTGCGCAACCGGCTTCGGACTCAAAAATTGTGACTGTGTTTTTTGTTTTATGTTATCTTATTTTCTAACACTAGTTTTTAAAGAGTTTACTAACAAAATGGACCACATTATTGTCTGAAATTAATAAATAACAATAAAGGAGACCTGAACTACTGAGTTTGGTTTCGCCAATTAATTTTCTTCTAACAAGGGATATGTCAACTTCGTTTAGTTATTTTGAAGTGAAACTATTCAGAGAGAAATTTCAAGAACGTTTAGTACCATTTCGTTCCATTGCTTCAGTTTGACCAGAGCTTAAAGCATACCTAACACGACAGACACAAGAGTATCGCTGTCCGATAAATATGTTGGGTTTTTTTAAAGCAGACTTAACAAAACAGACCCTCCCGTCCGCTTGACAACACGTGTCTTTTCTGTGCTCTGATACTTAAATCTATTACCAGTGTCAAAAGTTTAAATCATATCCTAAAACCTATGCCGTTGTGTAGCTAAGTGTACAAACCTCATAGTGCGCAAAGTTAATTTTAATTCCACCCAGTTATCTCCAAATAAACACAGTTTTCCTTTTGTAACAATCAGTGCAGTAAAAAAATTATTCACCGGCCGAGCGCACGAATCATGGTGCTTTCGAACAACAGAGTGAGCGGCGAGGTGACAAGGTCAGCGTCCGGCCTTCGGCTCACTTTTTAGTTCCTTGTGCACGTTCGGCTGGGCTCGGCGGCTACTTGGGCCCACGGATACACCGTTCACACGAAGTTTTATCAATTCCGATCTAACTATTCATGCGCACCGTAACTAACTAAGACAGTACAGCTCTCCAAATATCTATAATAATAGTATAGTAATTCCCGCTTGATGATGCCGTTAAATCGCACACCGCCGGCGCTGCAGCTACAAGCATCTAAGACAGCGGCGTCACCAGTGACGACCACTTTGCCCGCCAGTTTCGAGCACGCGCTATCCACTCCACTTACGAGTAGCTCATCTGAACTCACTTTAAATACAAGGCCGGTCTCACCTATTGATGACAACTCATGAGCGCTAGGAAAATCTCTCTCTCTAAAAATATGTGATCTCGAAAACAAGCTCGACAAAATGGAGCAGAGCTCGAGGTCCGCCTTGGACTAAAGAGGAATCAAAGTTCTCTCTGTTAAATACCGTCATTGATACTGGTAGCATACTGAACCTTGCAAAACAACCAAGGGATGTGAAGAACATATTCCGTATAAAAACAAAAGACCCTGCCAATAAACCAATTATTGTCGATTTTACCACCGTAATCCATAAGGAAGAATTCCTAGTAAAGTTCAGGAACCACAACAAAAATTGCTTTAAACTTACAACGGAACACCTCAAAATTACTGGTTCTGCAAAACAAATTAACATATCTGAAAACTTATCGGCTAAGAATAAAATGCTGTAAAAATAAATAATCTGGCTAGAGACGCTGCAACAAACGAGTTTCAGTTTTGTTAGGTTCTGTGGGAATTTCACTCCCAAGTTCAATACGAGGCGTATTTCGACCGTATCAAAAAAGGCGCGTGACTAGTTGTTTATCATTGTGTAACTTCATTATCTTATTATGTCGTAATCTTAGTGTTATTGTATTGTTTGAAAATCTACTAATGTAAGTTGAAGTATTTTCACCAATAACTCACCCGTGTAAATCACTCCTCACCTTTCACTCTCACACACATCTTCCCACATTCTTACACACACTCGCACTTCCTACAAACTCTGTATACTCCCCCAAAAAAACGACTTATCAAGCTTAAGCAACTGCTTTTGCGCTGGTTTTCTTCTACTCTTAACTCAATAAACCTGGGGTGGCCGTACTTCGACCACGAGTATGCTTACTCCATCCTAAAACTTTGTTACCCTTTTGTTATTATAATTGAAAACGGATGATCTTACTGTGAACACTAGTGAAGTTGAAGTTCCCGGAAACATTGTTCTCTCCATGATCTTAAAATACTATACACTAATATTCGTATCCTTAACAGCAATTTTGATAATCTGGTGGTTTTATGAGTAGACTAACGTACTTGCCTGACATTACAACTAAACTGAACTGACTGACTGAACTAAAGGACTTAGGAAAAGTAGGGAAAGACTTTTCGAGTTGTATGGCCTTAAGCCTTATATTAACACGGAAACTTTTAATAGGTATGTTTCTTCTTCCTCAAACTTGAACACTTGTAAGGCAGCTAAAGCCTTATACATTAGCACAAGGTAAAATCCGCAGACAATAAAATAATGGCGGTTTGGAAAATTATCAATAATGAAACGAACAGGATCAAAAAGCAAAATTCAGATTACACACTGGAGACGTCATGTGGTCTCATTTGCGATAGCAAACAAGTTGCTCAGGAATTGTGAATTTCTTTACCAGTGTACCACTAAAATCCAACGAAATCTTAAATTCTTCGCCCTCGCTTGCTTTTTATTTAATAATGGCGAATGTTTTAGCCTGCCCGATTGAATTTAACTTTAAGCATATTAACCCCTTTAAGAGTAATAAAATCTTTTAAGCGTATCAAGATCAAATTGACCGAAGATCTTTGGGGAATGTCTATTAAAGTCTGTACCTCCATAATTGAGACTTTAGCACCTTACTTAGCCTTAATATTTCATTTGTGTGTGGATCAAGGAGTCTTCCCGGATCTAATGAAATACAGTAAGGTAATACCAATTTTGAAATCCGGGGACAGTAAAGGCACTAATAATTATAGACCTCTGTCCATGTTGCCAGTTTTCAGCAAGGTTTTTGAAAAGGTAATGCTTAATCAAATGCTCAATCATATCAACACTAATAAAATACTTCACGAGCAACAGTATGGTTTCACCAAAGGGCGTTGTACGACCGACGCCGGTGTTACCTTATTAAAACATATTTTTAAGGCGTGGGAAGAGGCTCAAGACGCCATAGGAATCTTTTGTGACCTTTCTAAGGCATTTGATTGCGTCGATCACGAAACCCTGCTTTTGAAACTTGAGCATTACGGACTTGGAAAACTTGCGCTCAGTTTAGTAAAATCTTATTTAAATGATAGACACCAGCTAGTTCAAATAAATGGTGTCAATTCACTTGGTTTAAAAGTAAAAATGGGTGTTCTACAAGGCTCGATATTGGGTCCTTTCCTCTTTATAGTATATATTAATGACCTACTCCATTTATTAATAAATCAACCACAAATGGTGTTATTTGCTGACGATACTTCCTTTATTTTAAAGGTAGATAGACGTGCTTCAAATTTTGACGACGTAAATAACGCCCTACTACTTTTCCCAAATCTGTTCACTGCTAATAATTTAGTACTAAATTGTAATAAAGCTAAGTGCATAAGATGTTCTTTACCAAACGTCAAGAGTAGTGATTGTGAGATTGTATTGAATCAAGAGAAACTAGAATTCGTCGATAAAACGGTTTTCTTGGGGATCACGCTCGACTCAAGGCTACAATGGTGTCCTCATTTAACATCTCTTGCAGGACGGCTAAGTTCAGCAGCTTACGCTGTCAGAAAAATCCGTCCATTTACTGATGTAGATACCGCGAGGCTGGTATTTATTAGTTGAGTTTGAGTTTGAGTTTATTATTATTCTGACTGAGTGCTGGTTGATCAAATGCCCCACTACTCCCTTACTAACCGGCTACAATTCACACACTTCATCGTATGAAACTCAGAATGAGGGTGTGGTTGTCTATGTGAGGGATTGCTTTGATACCACTGTCGGAGCACCTATATTTAATGAGGCAAACGTTCTCCTTCATATTGAGCTTTGACTAATTTCCTTGGCAGCTTAGACATTTTGCTTGGTACTTTAATACAATTTAAAACTGTAGCCATTATTGGTGACATGAACCTGAACATTACACCAGGGAGCACCGACCCAAATGCTGATGAATACCTTCATCTTACAGCTTCGCATGCAATGCTGCCAGCCTACACTCTCCCAACTAGACACTCGAACTGCCTAGACCATGTGATACTCCGCACTCAAAGCTCAGCTACTACACTCATCATTAATTCTCTCATCACTGACCACTCTCCTGTTATTATTTTCTGCAACCTCAATATAAAAGCTAAAACTCCCCACTCCACCAGATGAAACATTTATTTTCCTCGGGTTGCAAACAATTTTAAGGGTCCGAAAAACAAAGCACGTAATAGCAATTCGAGGCCAGTACAAAATTCTTTCGGAATCTACCTCTGTTTGACAAAAGAAGGGAGCGAGGGACGCGTCTGTGTGAGTAGATAGATAGCTATAATTAGCTGTAATTTCTTTACAATGTCGATATGTCAACATTTAAGAATATTTCGAGATCTAAGCCTTGTAGAGAAAATCTAGCAGATAAGTATACTTTCCCTAAATACTTTTGTAAACCAATGTTGAATGTACCTGTTGGTGCCCGCTGTTGGTGTAGGTTAATTATATAAGGTACTACTTATGGTACCTAAACATCGTCATCGCGCGCGGTCTTAGGGGGAACCGGCCGACGTCGTACGTCGAGTAAATTGAAATTTTAGGGATACTGTCTTTGTTAATTTTAAGCCTGTGTAAGTGAATTTATTCCCTTGGTCTCCTCTTTAAAAAAAACTCCTTAAAAAAAGGCTCCTTCTGTCTTATTTATGTAGTTATTACTTTTACTAAACTTAAAAATTGTTACAAAATGTATAAATAATGAATACAAGTCACATAATAAAAGTGTTATGCACAATACAATAAAAACATGCCAACAAAAATACCTATTTACCGATATGAGTACATAAATAATACCGTTCTGAGCTATGAATAATAAATAAATAAATGTTGAATAAACACTTATGTTATTATGTTCTTACTTAAAACATTGCTATTACCATTGTTATTATTGATTCATCTATTTAAAATAAAACGAAACATAATAAAGTCGGACAAACGTTACAGTACCAATAAAGAGGAGCAGTGTCTTTGAGATATTTTTTTCGCGCACTGGATCTTCAACGCACTGCTTAGCGCCGAGAGTTGAAAATCCAACAGTGTGCAGCACTCTGTTAGAATTCTCAATGTTGGGTTCAACACCGAGAGTTGAAAATGCAGTGCGCCATAAAATCTCGCCGCGAGATATTTAAGTCCGTGCGAACATAGTCTAAAGAAACGGAACAAACAAAAGCTCCATAGGTTGGTAGATAGGTAGGTAAATAATAATATTTACAAAATATACTTAGGTACCTACTAGTGTGAAACAAGAAACGTTACGGCGATAAAGGTTATACATCAGAATAACACATAGACTATAATTTAGAAAGATTTTATGTGATTTGTCCATAACATAATGATAAGTAGTAAGTAAGTCGGAAAAACGCCAGCCCTCTGAGAGCTATCTTATCGTGCGCTGCCTAAGCCGTATCATGTTATAATGACAAGTAGTAAGTAAGTCGGAAAAAAGCCAGCCCTCTGACAGCTATCTTATCGTGCGCTGCCTAAGCCGTATCGTGTTAGTGTAGACGTAGTATACGAAGATAATGAATCGTGGGATTGTTTGACATAAACAATTCTAAATAAAAGTCCGCGACAGCATACATCTACATTTTATGTGGAAGCTATTATAGCCAAAATAGTGAGCCATAAATGAATTGCTTGTTTTTACAATACACATCTTATAGTATTTAGTTAATTCTCAAAAAATATTACCGTTATTGCTTTTGTTTATTTCCTACAAAGCCCCTTACATTATTGCTGTTCATTTACATCTCAAATTTTGTTCACGTATACCAAACGTATTCATTATCATTCAACGTAAGGGACATGCTATCTTTAAAACTATAGGATGTATTGATTTTTTGCTATTTTAGCTTAAAATAGTAAAGAAATCTAAGAAACTTTGTCCTAGACACTTTTTACATCAAACGTATGGTTAAAAAAATTATTGTCAGTTTGGTTAACAAAAAAACTTATTTTCGCTCTCCTGAAAACCTTAGTTTTGTCCCTTACGTTATTTTATTTTTCCAGTATCGATGTGTGAACGATGTAGAAAGACGTGCACATTAAAGGCGTACGTAATGAAAAACATAAAAAACAAAAAATACAAAAAATCTGAAGAAAAAAAAACCGTGGCAGCCAAGAGATGACCAGTCCCCACAGACGGCGCCCGTTCTCGAACATGACGTATGAATCAGCACCATTCAGCTCAACCATCTTGAAGGCGAGACATTTGAGTTCGCGTAACATACTCTCAGCCGCCAGGGCACATTCAAATCAATGACAGACGTGCCCAGTATAGGGTAGCTTTATAGTAGGTAGAGGTACATAGTGCTCACACGTGTGCTTTGCAATTATACAATATTAAAATATTGAATTTATACAGTGCAAAGAAATGTTTACAATCTTCAGCAGCTCCAACAATATTTCAGAATGCTAATCAATTGTTTATACGCCCTTGTGGAGCAGAACCAGCGTTGAGCCAAGCATTTTTGTCAGAGATGTAATCCTCCAACTTATAATATGCTTGGCTGCATAGTGTGCGTTTGATACAAGTTTTAAACTTCGTTCATTCAGTTGGAGTATGTGGGGAGGTATTTTATTATAACATTTTAAACAGTACCCCAAGAAGGATGAATCTACTTTAGCCAGCCTGAAACCCGGTTGAACCAATTGGTCCCTATTTCTAGTCCCATAGAGTTGTGTCTTTCACCTCTTTTACTGAAAAGATTTAAGTTTTTCCTTACGTACATGACGTTTTCATATATATATTGACAAGGTACGGTCATGATGATAATATCTTTAAACATTTCCCTTAAAGAATCGCGCCTGCGGAGGCCATCTATTGCTCTGATGGCTCTTTTTTGCAGAATAAAAATAGACTCGTTGTCTGCAGCGCGGCCCCATAATAAGATACCGTAAGACATGATACTATGAAAGTAACTGAAGTAGACTAGCCTCGCAGTATCTACATTAGTAAACTGACGGATTTTTCTTACAGCATATGCTGCTGAGCTTAGCCGTCCTGAAAGAGATGTTAAATGGGGACCCCATTGCAGCCTTGAGTCGAGCGTGATCCCCAAGAAAACCATTTTATCAACGAAAAGGTTTCGTGATTAACGCAGTCAAATGCCTTGGAGATGTCACAGAAAATTTCTATGGCATCTTGGGCCTCCTCCCACGCTGTAAATATGTGTTTTTAGCAAAGTGACACCAGCGTCAGTCGTGCAACGACCTTTGGTGAAACCTTAATGCTGGTCGTGTTAGATTTTGTTGATGTAAAAATGATTAAGCATTTGATTGAGTATTACCTTTTCGAACACCTTGCTGAATACCGGCAACACGGATAATGATCTATAATTGTTGGTGCCTTAGCTATCCCCAGATTTAAAAAGTGGTATAACCTTACTGTATGTCATTAAATCCGGGAAGACTCGTTGATCTACACACAAATTATATATTAAAGCATGGTGCTATAGTCTCGATTATGCATGTACAAACTTTGATGGATATTCCCCAAAGATGTTCGGTCAACTTGATTTTTATTTGCCGAAAAGCTTTTATAACTATCATAGGGTTTATTTGTTTAAATTGAAATTCAACCGGGCAGCCTGGAACGTTCGCTCTTAATAAATCAATTGAGACTTTGGGTGAGAAATTTATAACTTCCGTAGTTTTAGATGGTATATTAGTAAAATAATTTACAAATTCTTGAGCTACTTCTAAGTTAGAGCATATGGCACCACGTGAAGTCTCCAATGTATATTCAATGTTTGGTTTTTTTTTTCTACTAGTTTTGTTATTTATAACTTTCCAAACTGTGTTTATTTTATTTTCTGCTGATTTGATCTTGTTGCTAATATACAGGGCTTTAGCTATTTTGCAGGTATTTCAAAAAAAAATTGGAATATGTAGCAACATACTTATTGAAAGTATCAGTGTTTATGTAAGGCTTAAGGCCATACAGCTCGAACAGTCTTTCCCTACTAATCCTAATACGTCTAGTTGTCCAGTCACTAAATATAAAATTAGGGCAAATATTTTTTGTTTTCTTTTCAAAAGTTTTATTGAATTCAGTGTGCACTAATGAAAAGAAAGCCTCATAATATTTATTTGCATCGTCCATATTATGGCCATTATGGCCAAGAACATTTAACTTATTATTTAGGGTACTATTAAATCTATTTAATTTTCCAGTAGTTATTGGTCTAAATTGTATTTGCAATTTTTGTAAAGGTGTTTTAAACCTAAAAGTTACCGTTTGTCCACTATGATCAGACGGCAGATAATTTACGATGGCTTTCACTAAAAATCAAATTCGCAGAAGACATTATCAATACAAGTAGCAGATTGGAGTTACTCTAGTCGGTTCTGTAAAAACACTAAATAAATTGAAAGATTTAAAAAGGCTTAGTAATCTACTGCTATTTGAATTATTTACCAAAATATTAATATTAAATCACCACAAATAATTGCGGCTTTGTTGCTGGATGCAAGTTTCGCTAGGCCATCTCCCATTATTGACTTAAATAAAGAAAAGGTCTGATAATTAGGGGGTCTGTACACGCACACTACAACATGCTTATCTAGGTCAACACAGGACAGTTCGATGCAATGTTCAACAGATAAACCAACTATGTCATTGTGTTGCTCTCTAATCTTGATTAAAAATTGTTTAAAATCTAATTTTAAACAATTTTTAATCAATACTAGAGACCCTCCACGCAGCATAGATTTACGGATAAAACAAGTGCCCACACTATAGTTCTCATAATTAATTAGCATTTGGTAATCCCTAAACCAATGTTCAGTAAAACAAACAATGGTGCCGATTCTCTTGTACACCGAACTAAACTAACTAAACTATCACAAAAAATCCTTACTTTTTACTATGAAAATCTTGAAGCTATTCTGCGAAAAATAATCTCTAAATTTAAAAATAATTTTGACACAACTATAATCGAATATGACAATCGCGAGTCCACGTATTTTTTTTTTCTTTTGGTTTCGCAACGTCTTTGTTAGAGCCGGAGACAGCCTGGGGCAGCCTCGACGTGTTTTATAGGGAAGTTTTGACTTTTTGCGTGGAAAATAAAAAATAAAAAAAATCTAAATGTAGAGATTTGGTGGTTTCAGGGTTGCAAAGGGGGTCGAAATTTTCATTATTTTTGTGATAGGACACACCGTTTTCGAGATATGAGCAAAAAAAGAAAAAGAAAGTTAAAGTACCGTTTTTGCACGTCTGAAGTCGAGGTGTTGGTGTGAATTTTAGTCCACGCCACCTAATTTTATTCCACACCTTTTTAATCGCGATTAAAAATAGTCAGATTCATGTTCAGATTTAGTTAGACAATCAAATTTTTTGTTGAAAAACGTAAAATTCAGAATAGAAAAATTGCCATTTTCACAAAATTAATAACTCAGTGCAATCTTAATGCTGTCAAACTAAAATATAGTTAAGTTGTGTCACTATAGTCAATTTCAGAATGGAAAATCGTCATTTGACAGAATTAAACCAAATTTTAGTGATTTTTAGTCTAGTTTATAGGCATTTGTGACAAGAGAATCGGCACCATTGTCAAACTTTGTTTTTTCTAAAAACATTTCAATTTCTAATAATTTGGAAGAAATACCTTGAATATTTTGATAAAAAACTTCAAGGCATTCTGCTGACTTTCTTTTCGATAATTACGTATTTTTTAGCAAGAAGATACCTTGTTGTTGTTGGGTATTAGAATATTCTTCCTGGTACCTTCTGTTGTCTTACAAACTAGTTTAAACGATTATCCGGAGTTAAGCCCAAGACTTCAATGTCATCACCAGACGGTGAGCTCGTAGTGAGTGAGGGACATGGAACCTCCTTCGTACAATTTGTAGAACTACCTCATTTTTAGTATTATTACTAACTATTGTGGTGTTAATAACACAAGACTTCGACATACTACTTATGTCTGAGTTTATATAAAAAGCTAGCGTGTGTCTAAAATTATCAAACCTGTATATCAGTGCGCGATTTACTGTTTGGCATTCTGAAAACAGATGCTTGTGCAAAGTCCGGCTTATTTAGGATCTTACTACGCGTTACATTAAATGTTTTATCAGCCAAGCCTGTTTGCGTCGAATGGCGAATGGGATCAATACATTTCGGCTGTTTGTTCCTCAACCGAGGCATATCCACTTCTGGCATGCTTCGAGAAACTTCTTTCCTTCTTCAGATGAGAGATCGATGTATACTTTTTTTTTTCACTTCCAGACACAAACACCAGTGTAGGCCTGGCTCTTGTACTAGGGTTTCCTGTATTACAAGAGCCAATACGAAATTATATTTATCCTTACAACGCTGGCATTCTAAGTAATCCGTTTCTGTCAGTTCATTACAAACAGCACATACACTCATGATTATTCGATGCACACGCACTGCAGCGACGATGACAAGGACGAAAAATAACAACTGTCTCTTATCGCAGAGGGGTGCTTTTAGCACGCGCACCGATTTTTTTTCCACAATATGTAAATTCTATAACACTGGAATATGTGGCTTTTTTGTTTACACAACGGTACTTATTAGCGTTACCGAAACGATATGTCTTTAGTTAATGTAGATAATAAAGGGCGTCACGTCTCCTTCCTACCGTGAATAGGTGCGATCATTAGTTACTTGTTTTCGTCTATATGTTTAGAGGCCACCGGGCGGGCGGAGTGGCATGTATTAAGTCATCATTTTGTTTTGAAGAGGTAAAGTATGAGATTATCTCAGCCAACACTATTTTCAACAAGGTTCTTAGGGGGAATTCCTTTGCCATGCATGCAACCCATCAAACTGTTGGAACTAGAATCTTACTGTCACAGGAAAAAAAACTCGTTCTGATATTTTGTCAGTTTATTTTATTTATTTATATGTATTTAAACAGGTTGGCAGTGGGGACATCGACACGCAAAAAGAAGACATTTTTCGTCAGTAATACATAGCATTTTTCATAAGTGTAAAATGTATGGAAACGCAATTCTTTATTTGTTCTGAATCATAAACTGAATCCAAGGTTTTGGGCCGATGTCCCTGCCAACCTGTATATACCTTATTGTACACAAGGTTATATATTACAAAAATAACACTACAAAATATACAATAGGCTTCCTTATCACTTACTGCGATCTCTTCCAGCCAAGCTTGGAATGGTTTTGTGGACATAAAATGAGATTGTCTTTGGTGCAAATAAAAAGTTTCAGTAAACCCAAGATATCATAACCTACTTTGATTTGATTGAATTTACAAAAGGTTTATTCCATGTTCCCTATTGATAAACAACATACATTTATTTAATATCGTTAGCCAATAGTTTACTGAAATATTAATGTTGGCAAATTAAATCCGTCAGCGTCTAGCGCCGTCAGTACTAATGAAAGGTGAGTCATCACCTGCCTGGCCTTCCCATATATATATTTGCTGCGGTCGGCTTCCAGTCCAACCCATTACCATATTTTATAAACATAATTAATTACTTTAGCCTTAACCAAAATACAAAATTTTGGTGTCCAGCGGGTGCATTAAAAAAAAGTTTCGAAAAAGGGAAGGTTTGCTAATTGTATACGAGAGATCTTAAAAGTTAACAGATGTAGAAACCGCGCGTTTGGTCTATTTAAGCTACTTCTACAACATTATGTCGTATGGCATTTTCCTGTGGAGTCGGGCTGCTGACATTGAATACATTTTTATTTTAACAAAAGAGACCTGTCAGAGCCATGTACAATCTACCTCGTCGCGAATCTCTCAGGGAACTATTTAAAAAGATTAATATTATTACTTCCATTACTTTCACCGAAGTGAAATAAATAAAAAAAATTGTTAGAAAAAATGCATACAAAGTCGTGATAGTATTCATTAGAATTAACATTATGAATCCTACTTACTAATCCTATTTACAAGGAAAACCAGGAAGACCTTTATTCAATCAAGCGGTTTTATTCACGGTTTGCTTACTTCTTATACTATTAGGTTAATACTATGAGGTAAATAATATTCATAACTATAACATAATCTAAAATAATATTATAAAGAGGAAAGATTTGATTGTCTTTTTGTATTGAATAGGCTCCGAAACTACTGGACCGATTTGAAAAATTGTTTTACCATTAGAAGCCGACATTATCCCTGATGAACATAGGCTACTTTTTATATTTTAATTTATAGAAAATACGAATTCCACACGAACGAAGTCGCGGGCGAAGTGCTAGTAATATTGTTAAAGTGTATGTTTCATGTTTGGATGTTTGTTACTAAATCGCGCAAAAAAGACTGAACGGGTTCGGATTCATTAATATTTCAAGGTGATTTGATCAATATGTTATTGCCAGTGAGTTTATAATAATAATACTATTAATCATTTATTTCAGATCTTACGATTACATCCATATTTGTTAGTAAAATGGTAGTACAACTCTGTTTTCCTGTTTAAATAAAGTGATTGGACATATTTTCAAAACGAATAGCGTCATATAGCCACCTTCGTTTTATCTTGAGATAAAGCTTATATCGCGAATGAAACTGATGACTATAGTACCAATTTTGTGCTGTTATACAATTCATTCTTGTCGGCTCATTTGTGAGGTGCACATAACCGTAACTGGAATTTCAAGGTAGCGGGTTTTGGAGCACCGACACTGACTAGACAGATTTCGCCTGTTTGCTTGATCACTTGATAAACATGTTTTATAAAGAAAAACATCCGTCTCTCAGACAACATTTGTCAGAACCGCGGTTATCATAATGATCGCCTCGCTCGTTGTCGCGTTCTTGTTAACAATCATATTTTATTTATTATATTATCTATCGACAAAGAAATTCAGTTACTGGGAAAAGAAGAATGTGCCTTACATTAAACCACTGCCCTTATTGGGCAACTACGGAAGACTTATTTTGCAACAAGAGTATTCTGGTCAGTTAGTACAAAAACTGTGTCAAAAGTTCATCGGTCAACCTTACTTCGGAGCTTTCTTTGGCACGGAGCCTGTTCTCGTGGTGCAGAGCCCCGAGATCATCAAAGACGTGTTGATTAAAGATTTCTCCTACATCAACGGCAGGGAAGTAACCAAATAAACCCAAAGGGAAGTTGTTACACAAAACCTGTTCTTCAGTGGCGGCGATAGGTGGAAAGTAATGCGTCAAAATCTGACTCCACTCTTTTCTTCAGCAAAGATGAAGAACATGTTCCATTTGATAGAAAAGTGTGATTTCGTTTTCGAAGATATGCTCGACTATGAAATTGGCATTTCTGATGTCGTCGATGTGAGGCACATGATTGCAAGGTACACCATGGACTGCATATGCTCCTGCGCTTTCGGTGTTGAGTCCAATACCATGTCAACAGAAGATGATAATCCCTTTACGGTAATTGCAAATAACCTATTCGAAGCTTCACCCTTTCGTGGTTTCAAACTCATATGCAGGTCCGTATGGCCTGCCATTTTCTACAATTTGGGACTCCGAGTTTTCCCTTCTAAAATAGATAAATTCTTCACAAATCTCCTGAAAAATGTGTTTAAAAGCCGAGACTACAAGCCGTCACCGAGGAACGATTTCGTAGATCTGATCCTGACTTTTAAGAATGAGAATTACATAACTGGGGACAGTTTAAGTAACGCAAAGACTGGCGCTGATAAGAAGATACATTTGGAAGTGAACGATGACTGGTTGGCGGCGCAATGCATCGTGTTTTTTGCCGCGGGTTTCGATACATCAGCTACCACTATGAGCTTAACATTGTTTGAGATGGCTAAGCACCAGGAGGTGCAGCAACGAGCGGCCCAGGAGGTGGACGAGTTTTTGAGACGACACGGGAATGAATTGAAGTATGAGTGCGTGAATGAGCTGCCTTACTTGGAGGCTTGTATGTACGAGACTCTTCGCAAATACCCGGTTATTGGGAATCTTACCCGTGAGGTCATGGACGACTACGTCCTCCCTACGGGCCTGAAACTAGATGTCGGCGTCCGAGTCCATATTCCAATCTACCACATGCACAACGATCCTGAATACTTCCCGGAGCCGCAGAAGTACAAGCCAGAACGGTTCCTGCCTGAAAATAAAGACGAAGTTAAACCTTACATGTTTTTCCCGTTTGGATCTGGACCCAGGCTATGTATAGGTTAATATTATTATTTTAATGCTATGAAAATTGGTCATCATCTGTCCAGCCTCATCACGTCTGTATACAAAATGACTATTTGGAAGTCTGTTGTGCCATTTTGTTTTCTGTCAGCCATTGGTGTGTCGGAAATTGTGTAGTAAGTTTCTTACCAGGTCTGTGTGTTTTTCAAAGGTCAATGTCACAGAAAAGCAGCCTTTTATGGCATTGACCTTTGAAAAAGTGCCGATTAAGTTCTTTTAAATTAATTTTGTTTTTTAATTCAGGAATGCGGTTCGCGAAGATGCAAGCGCTGCCTGGTCTCATTACGTTTCTGAAGAAGTACAGAGTTGAACTGGCTGATGGCATGCCGGAGACTGTGACCTTTGATCCTAGGACCATTTTGATACAACCTAAGGGCCAGGGTATCATGCTTAAGATAACTGAACGCGAAGGCTGGGAGGGGAGAAGATTAGTTCGAGGTGGAAACATAAAAAAATAAACTTTAATTGAGAAAGCACATAAGTCCTCACTGTGGTTCATCGCCCACACAACTTGACATGATATGAGAAAAAATTACGTCATATTGTGTAACTCAAACATAGGGCTGTCTCATGAGTTTTTATACATTAGTTAGTTTGAGTAGTACACTCACATTTCGCCAGTTATGCTTAAGTCCCATGTAATAGGGGGCGAGCCTATTACCATAAACCGGGCACAAATCTAGATTTCGGGCTGTCAAAACTGATATCTCTCTTTTGTCTGTACTATGTATTTTGTGCTATTCAGTTTATATATAAGTATGTAAATACATTTGATGCTGTGCACTTGTTTACTGTTTTCATTTACAAATCTCTATATCGTACTGAATTTTTTGTAAGAAAACCCATTCTGAGTAAAGCTTTGCCTTTGTACATAAGCTGTCTTTATAATAACATAAGTGATATCGTTTTATAAATTACGTGTACAATTTGAAAGAATAAGAATAGGCATTTTGCTTGTGACCTCATTTTCGTCATCAGCAACCAAACACAAGTGAACTATTACAGAAAAGTGAAAACTGTAACAGTTGCGGCGGTTAAAATACCAATGATTCGTAATGGGTGTCATTTTCATGGTTCTGACAAGCATGAAAACCACCATTCTTCATTTTTAATAGTGCACTTGTCTTCATGAACGCTTCATATTCTGATGTTAACTCATGTATATTTGTACTTTTGATTGTGATTTCTAACAATAATAAATAAGTCTGTACATTTCATTTCTTAAATTCGCGAAAGGACTTGATAACTGTGCTCTGTGTGTGTGTGTACGTGCTTGAATTAAAATGACGAGTTTGCAATGTGTTAATAACAAACTAATAAAATCTTATAATACACACACACACACACACACACATACACAGCACAGTTATAAAGTCCTTTCGCGAAACTACTATCAAGAGATAGATACGCGAAACTACTATAGGAGGAGCAGTTTCTTATCTCAACGTAAAAATGGCCAGATAGTTAGTTAAATTGCTCACATGCAGTCACAAACCTCAATCCAAAACAACAGCAAAGAACTGAACGGAACTGAAAGACAGATATTAATTACCTGTCAATAAATAATAGCCGTATGAACAAAACAAATTGATGACGAAAATTATTCCTATAATTAAATCGTTAACTATTATGATTTTATGCAACAATAATGCATTCCTAGGTGTAACATATAAATGATTAATTGTATTTAATGTTGTCACTACTCCTAAATAATTCATTCTCATTTCGATATTTGTGTTATTCTTTAACTTCTAAAAATAAAGCCGGCCGCTCCACCGGCCTGCAGCCCGGTCAGTGATTGAGAGGGTTGGAGGTAAAGACGAGACAGTAGAACACATTCACGCACACCATAAGTCTATGATGAAATGAATTCACTGAATTTTCAGTGATGTATTTTTAGCTCATTATATATATTAAAACTGTGATGTACAGAACCCAGAAATAAAGAATGGTGTATGTTTAAGCAGCTTTAGAAACTCAAAGACAGATCGAAACTCAACGAAGTACGAAAGTAAAGAAATCAAAAGAGAGAGCCAAAAGAGCGAGCCAAAAAAGCCTGTTAAAAACTTGCAGCTGCCTTGTATAGTCCCTGGCCGATCTTCTAGAAGTTACTTTTTAGTTTTTCAAACATAAATGCAAAATCTTCGTATTTGGATAACGGCCATAAATAATAAATATGGCTTATGTTGAGAGCTTGGCTTTACGCTAGTGTTTTCAATAGCTTTAAAATAAATAGCTGGCCTCTTAGCCCTATAGCATAGAAAAAGAAAAAAATACAGATGTAAGATAAAATGTCAAAACATTAAAATTTAAGTAAAATAATAAGAGATCACATGAAATAAGATAATTGGATGTGGAAAATAGACAGAGGTAACTAAAGGTTTGCCTTTCAGCAGTACAACAATTATCAGTTATAAATGTAAGTTAAATGAGTGTCATACAATTTTCATAAAGATTTTGGTACCTACTGAATCATAGAAAGATTTGCTGTACAAAACGGCTCCTTAGGTGTTAAATAGATAAATAGATTATAAGATGTGATTGTTGTGTACCAAAATACCACATTTAAAGACCCTTTTAAAGAATTACAGACCCATTTCGCTCCTAAGCCACTTATAAAAGTAATAATAATAATAATAATGTAATACTAAATGGCAATGGTAATAATATATTGCAATTAAATGAAAGAAAGTTTAAAACTCATGTTAAAAATACACTTTATAATCAAGCATATTACACATTAGAAGATTATATCCTAGATAAGAATGCTTGGAAACATGCTGGACCTGCTCCATAGGACAATCTAGAGGCTAGACAAAATCATACTATTTGCTTATTATATTGTATATTTGGTTATTTTTACTTTACTCACACACTGACTTATTAATAGTTAATATTTTAGGAAAATCATATATTTTTACAATTGTTTGTAAATATGTGAGCACAATGTACCTATCACGTGATTAATTTATATGCCTTTGCTTTATTTTTAATTTTTTTGTACCAGTTGTGGTATAGTATTTTTATTCTTGGTGCATCGTCTTCACATATAGAAATATAATTAACTTATACAAAATATTGTAAAACATTTTAAAAGAGTAACGGTGGAGTTTCTTGCCACTTCTTCTCCATAAGAAACTACCTTCTGGAAGTGGCGCCTAGAATCAGTTCTATTTTTAATGTAAATTTTGACGTTCGTAAGTGCCTTTTTATGGGCCTATTTGAAATAAATGCTTTGACTTTGACTTTGACAACACCGTGTCAATAAAACGTCTGAATTTCCAATTTTAACTAATACTCGTAATATTAGTGAAAATAATTTTGACCAAGTCTTACAATAGTTTTTCAATCGAAACGAAACCTGAAAATTGAAAATTACTTTAAAACCAAAAAAGAGACCATAACACATCAAAATGTAACTTTAATCAAAAACTACAGAATCGGAGCACGCCCACCACCTCCGGACTCATCGCTCAGCTCCACCTCGCCGCCGCCGGTACCCAGCACTACTGTGAGCGCTGTGACGACACCAGCCGCGGTAGTTGCGTCGAGCTCGAGCGACGAGTATTTCTCCCCGCCCACGACGCCACCACCTGCTTGTCGACGAGGAGGACGCCAGCCGCCGGACGGCTCAGGACCTCGAGGCCCACCGGCCTCTGATAGGGTCCCAGCTCCCGGCGGAAGTGTGCAGCGCATGAGATGGACAAGATCCATCAACGAAAACGTCTGCGCTCATACTATGGGGCTACAGAGGGGGGGAAACAATCTGACCGCGTACCGTGTTCGGATGATCTCTCTTTTTCAGGTGCTTGAGCCAGCTGTCAACGTTTCGGCACAACGACTGTCGGATCAGGTGCGGGTCATCCAACGTAATCATATGTTGGATGACACTGTGCTTGATCACCTGCGAAGTGAAATGCAGAGCAGCCATGTCATCGCCCCCCCGTCGCAGACTGTTGTGGTACTACCACAGTCCAACACAAATCAAGCTGACGAGGGAAGTGATGATAGGGCTACAAACGTAAGTACCCAGTGCAATGAGGAATTGAGGAGTGCTTCGGAGTGTGCGATTCGGGAATATCGGTTCATGTCGCCCGAACTTAGACCACGCTTACCTCGTTTGCCCATGCATAACAAAAATAGGGCGCTGGTGGCGGTCCTGGATTCGCATTTATCAAACTATTTTGATGACTGCGAAGACCTCACCGATACTCATTCGATTCTGTACTGCGCGACTGTAGCGGCATGTCGTGTAGCTCACGTCAAATTTCCCAATGACTCTAGAGCTACGCGACCGAAACCAACCGTACCAGCTTGGCAGTGCAGAATTGAGCACCCTATTAGTGGGGCCAGAGCGCTAATCGGCAAACTAATCTGCTTCAGTGACGGCAATACTCGTCCAAGAGTGATGCGCTTTGTGAGGCGGGCGTTCTTAGGGACAGATATTAGATCTCAGAACTATCTGTCCTGCGTCACAGAGCGCATCGACTTCCTGAAGCAGAAAGTGTATGCATGGGCTAACCGTATTCGTAGGTATAAGCGGCGAGTAGAGCGATACACTCAGAATCGCACCTTCCAGAGCGATGAAAGGTGGGTTTATAGGGGTTGGGAGCGACCGAACCAAGGTGTGGCTGACACGTGCCTGCCAGATGCCATGTGTTCTTTCTGGCGCAGTATCTGGTCGGTGCCTGTCAGTCACACCGAAGGTGACTGGACTCGGGAAGTCGAGCGAGCCTGCAATCCAATACCAGAAATGGGGGCTATTACTATCTGCCTCCAAGATGGAGGACGATCCTTCGCTATCCAGGATGTCGAAGTATCCTGAGGAAAAGCGAGCCGATAAGGATCGAGCGAGGCATATTTCAGGGCGATATAGTTTGAGCCCGCTTTGGTTCTGCTTAGCCTTGAATCCTCTAAGCACACTGCTGGAGGATTCAGGTCTAGGCTATCGGCTGAGGAGAGGTGGTCAGATATCTCACCTTCTGTACATGGATGATCTAAAACTCTTTGCCCCCAACAATTTGCAACTAATGGAGAAAGAAAGAAAGAAAAGAAAAATATTTTATTTGGGACACGCACAGGGAATACAAATAGTAAAAAAATAAAAAAATAACAAACAATGTATAAACTAACAGGATAACAACAAAAAACAGTAAAAAGACCTATGCGAGGCCAAAAAGGCTCCTATCTCAGCATAATGCTGCGATTCTGACAGAGCCCGTTATGATGCCACGGACACATATACGGACATCAATAAATCCTAATATGGGATTTAAAAAAATATAAAAAATGATAAGTAAATTAATAAATAAGTTATTATATACGGCAACAAAAATAAATATATATCGTATTATTTTGTTTACAATTTAGGAGCTACTGAAAGTAACTGAAACTTTCAGTAGCGCCATCAGGATGGAATTTGGTGTGGACAAATGTGCGGTCATGCATGTAAAGCGAGGGGAGATTGTGGAATCCGTGGGAACACAACTCTCGGATTCCATAAACGTCAGAGCCCTCTCCGCATCCGAAACCCATAAGTAGTTGGGTATGTCGGAAGCGTTGGGCATCAATGGTACTGACATGAAGCAATCGTTGATGGAGCGCTTCTTTGGCCGCCTGAAGAAAGTGTTAAATAGTCTTCTGTCAGGCGGAAACAAGGTGCGCGCCTTTAACGGTTGGGTCATGCCAGTTTTGATATACTCTTTCGATATACTCAAATGGACTCAGACCGAACTCGACGCCCTGGATAGGAGGGTCCGTATACTGCTGACTGCAAACCGAATGCATCACCCACGGTCATCGGATGAGACTGTATATCCCGCGAAAGTGTAGTGGTCGAGGCTTTTTAAACGCTAAGACCCTACACAAGCGCGAGATATGCAGTCTCAGGGAATATTTCCTAGAAGCCGACGTGGGGATGCATCTTGATGTAGTCTCGGTGGACAAGGGCCTCACCCCGCTCTACTTGGCTAAAGAGAACTGGCGCAAACCTGTAGTGCTTGACACTAATGATCGCGTGGAAGTATGGCAGAGCGCTTCACGGACGCTTTTTCCATGCCCTACATGGACCCGATACAGATCTTCTAGCGTCCGTAGCCTGGCTGCGTTTCGGTGACCTCTTTGGAGAAACCGAAGGTTTTGTCTGTGCAATTATGGACGAAGTTATGATGACGAACAATTACCGGAGATTTATACACAACCTCGTAGCCAGGATTATCCATCAGCAACTTGCTCTGAAATACAGCCTTGTAGAATCGGAAGTGCCGTACTACAGGTACGTGCCCGACCCAGTTCTCGAAAATGGAAATATCACATTGTACTGGGATCGATCCATCATCACTGACAGGACTATTGTTGCCAATAAGCTTAATATAGTTGTGGTGGATCGAGTAGAGCGGCGCACAATTATTGTTGACATAACGGTCCCGCATGACCGTAACCTCGTGAAAGCCGAGAACGATAAAGAAATCAAGTATCTTGATTTGGCTCGCGAGGTTGTCGACATGTGGGATGTGGACTCAGCAATCATTATGCCGATAGTCGTGACAGCCAATGGCTTAATAGCCAAGAGCCTCGAAAAACACCTGAGGAGGCTCTCGTTGGGCAGTTGGATCAAGGGCTTAATTCAGAAAGCGGTACTTCTGGACACGGCTCGCATTGTCAGGAGGTTCCTCTCTCTGGAGCCCTGACCGCCGGTAGCTTGGACCCTGTTCCCGATACCGGTGGGATAAAATTTTTTATCTGTTTAAATGTTTTTAAATTTTTTATCAGATTTTTTTTAAAATATTAAAAATGTAATTTATAAGTTTGTGAAATGTATTAGAGGAGATAATAAAAATAATCTTTATTTCTCCATAAATGCATTTACATAATTTAAATCTAAAACTTACTTAAGATAGTGTTCCAGAGTGAAAAACCCTGACTTCTTAACTAGGTTTATGTACCTGTATCTTAGAAGCCAGTGTCCTTTCAAAGTGATGTGCATAAAGTAAATAGGACACAAATAATATACAAAAATCCATTTGGGCAAGTCCAAGAGAAACAAAAAAAAAAGAAAAATAACTGAATACAAGAAAAAAACATTGAAAGAAAGTGTTGTGTTTGTCTATAGTGTGTTACAGGAGCTATGGGTGTTTGAGGGAGTGTGTATGTTTGTGATAGTGTATGTGACTGTAATTGAAGTATGAGTAAGTGTGCGAGCGTATGCAAGAGTATAATAATTATCATAATTTATCTTTTATGTATAACTTTATGTACCTATATATTTATATTTCTAAAATTTCCCAACAGAAGATCGTCGGTATTGCGATAAGTTAGTTTTAGAAGACATTCCTTTAACTTAGATTTGAACTGATATTTAGTATCGGGATAAATTTTTTGAACTATATTAAGCTGGTTATAGAGTTTCGATCTGGAAACAAAATAGTGTTTCTTGGCAAACGAAGTTCTATGCGAATCATGAAGAAAAAACGTGTGTTTTATTCTGCCTGTTGGCTCTGAGGACGGACGAGAAGGTGCTGACGGAGCATTGACTGAAGGACATACAGCTGCCTGACAGTCAATACTTTGGATTCCGCATAGAGCTGTACTGTGGAATATCTTAGCGGCCGAGAGAGCAGAACCTTCAGAACAGCTCTTTGTGCTCGTTCTAGTCGGATGAAATGGTTTTCAGAAGCACCACCCCAGACTGGAATACAATAAGCTAAGATCGATTGGCACAAAAAAAATAAACCACCCTCAATGTGTCCCTATCTGCAGACTTATTTTTCAAAAACGTAGATCAGCTTGCGAGTTCTACCAGAAAGTGTGTCAAGATGTTTTTGCCAAATTAAGATGTTGGTCGATATGTACGCCTAGGTACTTCACACTAGTGGACTTGGAGATTTCCAGGCAGTCACACTCACAAATGGTGGAAGGCGTACATATAGGGCTTAAAGAGTAAGGCAAGGTGATGGGCATAAATTTGACCTGATAGCAAATGGCATGTAAACCGTTTTACTGACGTTTAGAGTGAGTAGGTTGTTACTGAACCATTCCAACACACGTGTAAGTGCCTTCTCGGCACTCCGATAGCACTGGGCCCAGTCTACTCCATCTATAAGCAAGGAAGTATCATCGGCGTAAGCAATGACTTTACAGTTTTGAATGGGCAGTTTACAGAGTTCATTAATATAGTTATGGAATAGATTGGGACCCAGTATGCTACCTTGAGGCACACCGTAAGCAATGGGAAGCTCTTTACTCACATATTGCCCGATTTTAACTACCTGAGTGCGATTCCTCAGGTAGTCTAAAGATATCCAGCACCAAGTGTCGGATTCCAATGCCCTCCATCCTATTTAGCAAGGCGGCATAAACTGTATCAAAGGCCTTAGGTAAATCAAGAAAGATACCAAGACACTTTCGCTTATTGTCAACAGACCTAACTGCGTAGTCAGACAGAGCCATTATAGCATCTTCAGTACTAATGCCCTTCCGGAAACCAAATTGGTTGGGGGCTAAGATATTGTATGTATCAAGGAAACTGACGAGACTCTTATTTAAAATTCGTTCCAAGATCTTTGACATGGCAGAGAGAACCGAGATAAGTCTGTAGTTGTTAACGTCGTCTCTGCGACCGGCCTTATGAACAGGGCGAACTACGGCTCTTTTATAGACCGCAGGGAAGACACCAGATGAAATGGCGAGATTACAGACATGTGTAATGATTGGGACCAATACACTTCTCGTGGACTTGATGATGTTAATGGGGATTCCATCCCAACCGGTAGCAGAGTCTGACTTTAGGCTAATAATGATGCATTCGACGTCCATTTCTGTAGCCTCTAGAAGAACCATAGAGCCACTAGAATTCGTTGCCGATACTGAAGGTGTAGTAGACACAGGTTTTATTTTAGTAGCAAGGTCTTAACCAATGCCAGCAAAGTAGGTGTTGACCTTATTAAGACAGGACACTGGGGAGTCAGAAAGATGTAACAGCTCAACAGGGGGAGAACGAAGGACAGATACATTTTTTACCACATTCCAAGTTGCTTTAATATAATTTTTTGCCTTAGAGAAATTTTCCTTTTCACATGCGCGTTTAAGCTTCTTTATATTTTATGTATCTTCTGGCAATTTAACTCATAATGATAAGAAACCAAAGGGAGTGCAACACACTTTAAAATTACTTAACCAAAATATTCAAGGTTGCTCTTCCAAATTACTAGAAAAAGAATTGTTTTTGGAAAATCCCAAGTTTGATGTCATTTTCGTTTAACAGAACATTGGTTAAAAGATTATCAAGTACGGTCAATTAACTATGAAAATTCTTGTGTAGTTAGCCATTTCAGCCGAAAACATATGATACATGGCGGGTCATTAATTTTAGTTAAAAACACAATGAAATCTAAAGAACGAAAAGACATCATCGGTCTGTCTGTTGAACACATCACTGAATTGTCCTGTGTTGAGCTTGATAAGCATGTTATAGTATGCGTATACAGACCTCCAGGTTACCAGAATCTATGTGTGTTTGATACAGTAATGGAAGATGTGCTAAAGAAACTTAGTGCTAGTAGTAAGTCAATTATCATATGTGGTGATTTCAATATTAATTTATTAGCAAATAACTTGAATACTGTCAGATTATTAAGTCTTTTTGGGTCATTTGATTCATCAAATGTTTTTATTGAACCAACCCGAGTGACAGCTTCTTCTGCCACTTGCATAGATAATATTTTTTGTAACTGCGATTACTTACACAAATAAATTGTAAATAAGCTGCCCTCAGATCACAGTGGACAAACAGTAACATTTTGCTCATACATGCTTTTACAAAAAAATCAAATAAGGTTTAGGCCAATTACATGTAAAAATTTAGAGAAATTAAATAACTCTTTGGCCAGTAAATTATTTGTTCAAAGTTTATTTATAATTTATGTGACCCCAAATGAGTTCTATGCCGAGTTCTTTTCACTATTAAACATACAATTTAATTAAATTTTTCCACTTAAAACCAAAAGGATCTACACAAAGTTCTTATTTAGTGATTGGGCGACTCCAGGTATTCGTAAAAGCAGGGGAAAACTTTTTGAACTTTATGGTCTAAAGCAACATATGAGTAATATAAGCTTTCATCAGTATGTTGCAAAATATTCTATTTTTTTTTAAAATGTGTGCAAAGTTGCTAAAGTTCTTTATATAAGCAATAAAATAAAATCAGCCGATGATAAAATAAAAACTACCTGGCAAATAATAAATAACGAAACAGGTAGGAAAAAACAGCGTAATACTCAATTTAATTTAGAAACTGCACATGGCCCTATCAACTCAGATCTAGAAGTAGATCAGTCATTTGAAAACTTTTTTGCTAATATTCCCCTAAATACTACTGAAGCTTTAAATTCCTCACCCGAGTTCTCTGCTGCCTTACTTAGAAATAATGTAAATGCATGCCCTTTGAAGTTTAGGTTTCAGCATACAAACCCCCAGGCTGTTATAAAAGCTTTTAAAGATTTTAAAATTAAATCAACAGAAGATCTCTGGGGAATGTCTGTAAAAGTCTGTAGAACTTTCATCGAAACCATTGCGCCCTATTTAGCTGTCATATTTAACACCAGTGTAGACCAAGGTGTATTTCCGGATCTCATGAAACATAGTAAAGTAGTTACTTTGTTCAAATCCGGTGATAGTAAAGAACTCAACAATTATAAGCCTGTATCAATTCCACCAGTTCTCAGTAAGGTGTTTGAAAAGTTGATGCTCAATCAAATGTTACGTCACTTTAATAAAAACTCCATCTTTCATGAACAACAGTACGGTTTCACCAAAGGGTGTTGTCCCACTGACGCTGGTGTTTATCTAATAAAGAACATTTTTAACGCCTGGGAAGAAGCAAAAGATGCCATTGGAATCTTTTGCGACCTCTCTAAAGCATTTGATTGCGTAAACCATGAGACCCTTCTTCTGAAACTGGAGCGCTATGGGGTTAAGAATACAGCTCTTGATCTACTTACATCATACCTGAAAGATAGAAAGGTTAAAGTTCAAGTAAACGGCATAAACTCATTAGGGTATGAAATGGAAATGGGCGTTCCTCAAGGTTCGATATTGGGTCCATTCCTCTTCTTAGTTTACATTAATGATTTATCCCAAGTACTTCAAAATCAATCGAAGATGGTGTTATTTGCAGATGACACATCATTAATCCTTAAAATAGAGCGACGGTCACAAAATCTGGACGACGTGAATAGCTCGATTCTTCAAGTCCAATATTGGTTTACGGTAAATAATTTGGTTCTAAATGAAAAAAAAAACAAATGTATTAGATTTAAATTACCTAATGTTAGAAGTAGCGAATGTGACATCATATTGAATGGAGAAAAACTGGAATTTATTAATTAGACGGTTTTCCTAGGAATCACGCTGGACGAGAAATTACAATGGGGACCACATATAACATCTCTTGCGGGGCGGCTAAGCTCGGCCGCTTACGCTGTTAGAAAGATAAGACAGTTAACAGATCTAGATTTTTGGACGCGTTTGGTCTATTTTAGCTACTTCCACAGCATTATGTCGTATGGTATTTTACTGTAGGGTCGGGCTGCTGACATTGAATCCATTTTTATTTTGCAAAAGAGAGTTGTCAGAGCCATATACAATCTTCCTCGTCGCGAATCTCTCAGGGAACTATTTAAAGGGATTAATATTATGACAGTACCTTGCCAATTCATTTATGAAAATATTATGTATCTAAGAAAAAATCTACATCTTTTTAATAAAATAAGTGATAGACATAATTTGAATACTAGAAATAAAGATAAAATAGATCAACAATTTTTCAGATTAGCTAAAGTACATACATCATTTATGGGTTACTGTGTTAAATCTTATAACAAAATACCTTGTGATATATTGCAATTAAATGAAAGAAAATTTTAAATTCGTATAAAAGCACACTTTGCAGACAAGCTTATTACAAATTAGAGGATTATATACAAGATAATAGTGCTTGGACACATGATGGTCCAGCTCCATAGGACAATCCCGTCTAGACAAAATCACACTGGTTGCTAATTTATTTTTTTATTTTATTTTTTTTACTTACTCACACACTGACTTATTCCTAGTTAATATTTTAGGAAAATCATATATTTTTACAATGTTTGTAAATATGTGAGCACAATGTATCTATCGCGTGATTGATTTATCTGCCTTTGCTTTATTTTTAATTCTTCTTACCAATTGTGGTATAGTATGTTTATTCTTGGTGCATCGTCTTTACATATAAAAATATAATTAATGTATACAAAATATTGTAAAACATTTTTTAAAGAGTAACGGCTCCACCGTTACTCTTTAAAAAAATGTTTTCTTGCCCCTTCTTCTCCATACGAAACTACCTTTTGGAAGGGGCGCCTAGAATCAGTTATATTTTTAATGTAATTTTTGACGTTCAAAAGTGCCCTTTTATGGGCCTATTTGAAATAAATGCTTTACTTTGACTTTGACTGACCTTTATAGTTAAATTTATTGAACGTGTAGATCAGGGGGGGTAAAGTTGCCTTTACATACACAGCAACTTTTTTAGGTGCGCCATCTAGTAATCTGGTTCTGTAAATTTAAGGCAAATAATTCACATAGCACTCAATAGAGGTCTCTACAAAACGCCTTATACTTGTTGTTTAAAATTGCTATTTTGATTTCTTATTTATTTTCAATAAGTTTCATTGTAATTGTTAAGTTAAATGTAAGACTTAAATTTAAATTACGTGCAGATACATCTTTTTGGGTTTTTCGATTCATTCAATCGATTGCTAAAAATATCCAAATGTCAAAATTCGAAACTGTTAAAAGAAAGCAAAAATGGCCGATACGTTTTGTCCCACCCGCTCCTACCGCGAGGAAGCAGAAGCCCCCTCCCCCGATATACGTCCAGGAAAAGTCCAAATGGACTGAAATATCTAAAATGTGTGTTGATCGCAAGATCAACTACACCAACGCCCGATCCACCCTCCAGGGGATCAAAGTGACCGTCCCTACATCTGCGGACTTTAGGGATCTCTCCCGCGCCCTGCGTGAAAGGAACTATTCCTTTCATACGTACTCCCTTCCGGAGGAAACCCCCACTCGCGTCGTTATTAGGCGCGTACCCCAAGAAATCTCCACCGAGGAGATTGAGACCGACCTTGTCGCACAAGGCATACCAGTTTCCGCCGTCCATCGCTTACATAAAGCGAGACAGGGCCTAGTCTATGACATGGTCCTGGTCATCTGTGACCCCACAGACGGTCACCACCCGATTTTTAAAGTTAAGTCGGTGTGTTCGCTCTCAGGCATCTCAATAGAGAAGCCTTACAGAGCTCAATTAATTGGACAGTGTCATCGCTGCCAATTATATGGTCACTCGCAGTCCAACTGCTATGCCACCCCTAGATGCGTCAAGTGTCTAGGAGAGCATGGCACCGCCGACTGTACCCGCCCTAAAGATAGGGAACTATGTTTAGAGCCTCCCAGCTGTGTACTCTGCGGCCAATCGGGACACCCGGCAAATTACCGGGGCTGTCCTAAGGCCCCGAAGTCCTCCTCTCCCAAACTCGCGAAACGCGCGAGCGACCGCCAGCACAGGGAAAGCCCCTGGGGAAAGCCTCCTTCCGCGCTGATGCCGGAGCGGCTCAGTCCGCAGAGGCCGTCTCCATGGGCTAACCTAAATCACCTGAAGGCTCCCGCAGCCTCGGTGCCCTCTATCCCCGCGCAACCGGCGCAACCCGCTCAACTTCCAGCGCTGATGGCTTCCGCCATCCCAGCGCCTTTGGTAGCCCCCGCGGCCCCTACGGCCTCTCCAGCGAAACCTCAGGGAACCCAGGGCCGAAACAGCGCCCAAATTATACTTAGTACATACGCGGCTCTCTTCACCACCGCCGCGGACAAAATGGCGGAAGAAATCGTTGCTGCAAACGGCAACGCACTCCGCCTTATGGAAATCCTCAGCGCGTATCCCGAGATCGCGCAAGTTCTACACTCACTCAAATATTAATTCTCAATGGATAATACGAGAGTAAACAGTAACAAACCCCGATCCCTTAAATTAGGCTTCTTCAACGCAAATGGCGTTTCAGGTCAACGCGATGAGATCGCCACTTTCCTCCGCGACCATCAGCTTGACATCCTCCTCATACAGGAAACCTTTTTAAAACCACATCACCGAAACCCGAATATTGCCAACTTTAAACTAGTTCGCAATGACAGGTCTCGATGTCACAAGGGTGGCACACTCATATACTTTAGGAAATCTTTGTATTGTATCCCTATAGACCCACCTCCTCTCTTCTCCCATCTGGAGACCTCTATCTGTCGGCTCGGCATGACCGGCCACCAACCGATCACCATCATCTCCGCTTATATCCCACCCGACAATGGTCCGGAGGATCCCATCTCGCTCCAAAAGGACTTCACTGCCCTCTTCGGTATGAGTGACTCCGTCATCTTGGCGGGGGATCTTAATGCCAAGCACCCGGCGTGGAATAGTAGCACAACCTCAACCAGAGGTAGGTTAGTTTTCAAGTTAGGCGAATCCCTTAACTTTGACGTCATCGCTCCAATGAGCCCGACTCACTTCCCAGGTAATCCTAATCACCTTCCCGATGTTCTCGATGTAGCGCTGCTCAAGAATGTGAACCTCCGTTTGCAATCGATTGAGACGTTCCATGAGCTAAATTCTGACCACCGCCCTGTAGTCATGCATCTTGCACCCTACTCGGGCCCGATCGACCCCAACCGCCCCCCTCAGACCCAGACGATAACCGACTGGAGGAAAGTAAGCGAAAGACTGAAATCCACCACGTCGCCTCATTTAGACACCATCCCCGATCACTTAGTGTCAGTCGCCGACACGACGGCCGCAATCGACTCGTTTACAGAGCACGTACAATCCGTATTGACGGATTGTTCACGGGAAGTTCCGGTGATGGAAGACCATCGCTGGAAACTACCTGCTGACGTACGTGACCTGATAACCGAGAAGAACGCGGCCATCCGTGCCTACGACTCCTTCCCTTGTGACGCGAACAAAGCCCACATGCGCCATTTACAGCGTGCTGTAAAGAAACGCATAGGGGAGGTTCGCTCTGAGGGCTGGAACAAGATGCTCAGCGAACTCGAGCCCACTCATCAAGCCTTCTGGCAAATACAGAGGAAATTGCGTTCCTCAGAAGAGGTCTCTATGCCTCCTCTCATCCGCCCCGACAATAGTGTCGCTTTCGACAGTCCCGATAAGGCTGAATGTCTTGCCGACAGCCTAGAGTCCCAATGTTCTCCCAGCTCCCAACCAGTAGACCAAGCTCACCTGAACAAGGTCGACGCTGAAGTCGAACGAAGAGCCTCCCTCCCTCCCGTCGAAGACCCTGATGATCCTCTGCCTCCCGTCACTCCAGACGAAGTGCACGACATCATTAAAGGGCTCCACGCTCGTAAGGCCCCCGGTTCGGATGGTATTACCAATAAGGTATACAAACTCCTTCCTGCCCCGCTAATAATGCTTATGACCGCCATCTTCAATGGCGCTTTGAGCAACAACATCTTCCCACAAGCATGGAAAGAAGCCACCGTCATCGGTATCCCAAAGCCAGGCAAGCCAAAGTCTGAGCCCTCCAGCTACCGCCCTATTAGCTTACTCAATGTCCTCGGCAAAATCTACGAGAGGCTTATTTATAAGCGTCTCAAAGACTACGCCGAAGCAAAGAGCCTCATACCCAACGAGCAGTTTGGATTCCGTAGCCAACACTCGGGCACCCAACAGGTCCACCGTATCGTAGAGCACTTATGCGCTGGTCTGCAGCGTAACGCGACGACGGGTGTGCTATTCTTCGACATAGCGAAAGCCTTCGACAAAGTCTGGCACAACGGCTTGATATACAAGCTCTACCAACTAGGAGTGCCAGATCGTCTCGTGCTCATCTTACGAGACTTTTTGTCGAACCGGACCTTTCGCTATCGCGTCGAGGGAGCACTCTCGTCCCCTCATCCTATTCGCGCCGGTGTCCCTCAGGGTTCCGTACTATCTCCTCTCGCCTTCACGCTGTTCACTAGCGATATCCCAAAAAGTAAAAAGGCTCAGTTGGCTCTCTTCGCCGACGACACTGCCGTTTACTATACCGGTCACTGTCCCAACGCTATAGCTCGTACTCTCCAAACCTCCGCAAACGTCTTAGGCGCTTGGTTCCGGAAATGGAGAATCGAGGTCAACCCCGATAAGAGTCAGGCGGTTCTCTTCTCGAGACGTCGTCGACTCCCTCCCCCACTTCCCAGCCCGATCACTATGTACGGCAAGCCAATCCCTTGGGAGAAGCAAGCCAAATACCTAGGCGTGATCCTCGATGAGAACCTTACCTTTAAGACTCATATTAAGGCGGTTCGCGCGCGCGCTTCCTTCGCTCTTAGCAGGCTGCAATTCGTACTGACAGCCCGTAGTAAACTGTCCCTCAAATTCAAGCTCCGCATCTATACCGCAGTCATCCGTCCCATCATGACCTATGCCTGCGTTGTATTTGCGCACGCTCACCCACGTCATCTCCATAAGATGCAGACCCTCCAAAACCGTTTCCTCAGAAGGGTCACGGGTGCCCCCTTCTATGTCCGTAATATCGATCTTCACGTCGACCTCAAAATGCCAACCATAAAACAGTTCATGAAACGCTTATCAAAGCGTTTCTTCGACTGCGGCATCAAACATTCTAACCCCCTGATTACAGCGGCCGCCCGCTACACTCCCTCTCGCATTAGCAGTATTCGCCGACCAAGGCATACTTTAATCGACCCCGACGACGCCACTACCCTCCTCCAGGAGAGTAGTAAGGCCACTAGCACGCTACAAAAGCCCAAAACCCGATCGCCGTCCTACCGCCCTCGCCGCCGAGGCCCGCCGCGACGCCCAAATCGACGCCCCTCCCGACCCTTGCTCGAGCCAGCCCGCGCCGCTGAGCCTGTAGCTTTAAATTCGTCCATAAATAATACCAATCCTGATCCAGCTAGTCATTTGCTGCCCTCTTCCAGCGACGCCCTAAGCCGAGGTTCGTACCCCACAGGGGGTGCCCTTAGCGTTGTCGCTTAGTTTTAGTTAGTATATAAGTTTAAGTCCTGGCTGGAGGCCTTAATTTATTAGGGAATCCACAGGCAAGTCCGCTTAAGCAGACGACAACCGCATAGGTTGACCTGCGAGATGCCAAACAAACAAACAAACCGATACGTTTTGTAATTTGCAAACGTGATTAAATATTCGTATTGAATATTCTTAAGCAACTTTGTTTCATTAAAAACTAAATTAACCTTTACAAACTATCTAAAAGAATACATGTGCACATTTTCCATGCTTGTACATTGATTATATTTAATGTGGAGCAGTTTTTATTTACAAACTACTGTAAAATTAATTTCAAGCAACCAAACATGGTTTTACATGAATCAATCTACAACCACGGAAAATATATGCAAAAGCAATGAAATGAAAATAGTATAGAATACAAGTAATATATGTATATAAAAGGATAATAGTATGGTTAGTTATGGAAAATGAAATCCAGGTTGCGCTACTTGTGACAGGTTGGCATAAAAATCCCTTGAGATGGCACTCTATACCAGTATGATATGATGCTCTGTGGTGTAGATCTTACATTGTTTGTTCACAAAATTGTATGAACGGATTCTGGAATGACGTTGTGCAAGTTTTTATCTCTGCCTCTCTATGGGACAAACGTCCGTGGTCCTACGTTTTGTCAAGCGATTGAAATCTGAAAAGAAGCATGTCTACACAACGTACGGTTAAGCACAAAGAGCTGCCTCACGCTAGAGACCAGACATTCTTTGAACAATTGAGCCGTACTACAATAGTGTTTCTGACCTTGAGAACAGCTCTCTGCGCCCTCTCCAGCTGTATCATGCTTGACTTTGGAGCACTACCCCAGACTGTATGCCATATGTTAATATTGACTGGCAAAGTGAGAAATTAACCATACGTAAGGTATCTGCGTCAGCACTGTACCGCAAGCTTTTAAACACGATACCTAATTAGTTTTCTAACTTTGCTAGACAAGACAACGCCCGAATCTGAGCATTCCAGAAGAATATTCATTAAGTGAGAATATCTTATACTTTAACATTCGAAAGTTACAACATGGAGGTATCATTGGTCCCAAACTAGGCATAACCTGTATCTTGGGCACCATTAAATATGTACAAGTTTTGTTAATTTGATTTAGATTTTAGGTAGATAGGTACGTAGAATATTTGAGTATTTTTTAAGTAAAAGATGAAATTGGCTACAATTAAGCTTGTTAGCCTCATCGAGACTACGAAACTAAGTGTACAAAAGTAAACTAATTAATGAAAAATTAAATCCATTCTGTTTTGGCAATGAAGACAGGGCGCAGGCACGGGCTTCTTCAATTGTGCTTCAAATAATATTTTACAATAAAATGTAAATGATAACAATTATGTCAGTGCGCACGATCCTGCCGTCTTATTAAAAAGGAACAATCTCGAAACACTCGCGGGGGGACGTCTCCTTTTCCCTAGCTCGCCCGCAGTGACGTGTTCTCGACCAACAGATGTTGCACCCAAGCGTCTATCGATCGTTGAGTTCATGAAAGCTACAGATAGAAAGCGCTGCATGACGCAACATACCGTCCACCTTGGAAGATCCGTTGGCTTCGTTTGTGGATACCGGAGCAGGCAAATTTTTGAGAAAGCACGCTTGATTGTGCTCGTTGATGTTCGGATTTCGACTCTCGAGACACCATAATTCCCTGGGAACAAATTAACAATCCCACCCATTCTCCACTTGAGTGGTGGCAGATTATCTTCCTTGATCACAACAAGATTGTCTTTAGCGATGTCGTCTTTATTGTATGCCCACTTCGTTCTGCGTTTCAACTCTGACACTTATTCCTTTGACCACCACTCCCAAAAATGTTATCGCAGCTGTTCCAGCTGATGGTAGCGACATACAAGCGTAGATGTCGTCGTGAAGTCCTCACTGGCAGGCGCAGTCAACGACCGGCCGATTAGGAAAGAGCTGGTATGAGTGGAAGGTAATCATGTGGATCTGCGGACATAGGTGACATAGGACGGGAGTTCAGGACTCATAAGTTAACTTAGCATTACCTACGAGCCCTAGGACACGTCTCAAGTGATACTTACACGACTTTACTCCTGCTTCCCATAAACCACCAAAGTGAGGCACATAAGGCGGAATGAAACTAAATTTAATATTATTACTACAAGCAAAATCTATAATTTCATTAGATTTTTCAAATATAGCTGAGAGCTCTCTTTCAGCTCCAACAAAATTCCTACCGTTTTCGGAAAAACTTGACACGGCTTACCGCGTCGTGATATAAATCGTTAGAATGCCAATAGATAATCCTGAGTAGACAAAGAACTAACCAATTCTAAGTGCACTGCTCTGGTAGCAAAACAAACGTGTAAACAATTATATCATTTAATTAGTTGTGAACCTCTGCCTTTGCGATTCAATATAGGTATTGGCCCGGCATAATCAACACCACATCGCATGAATCGAAATCCAGCTTCTAAACGTTCGGCAGGGAGATCACCCATGTGTTGAGTTAACGTATTTCCTTTCATGCGAATGCAGGAGACACATTTGTGAACCACTAGCCTTGCTAAATTACGTGCTCCCAGCACCCACCATCTATCACAAATGGCAGCCACGAGAAGCTGAGGTCCAGCATGAAGTAAACGTTTGTGTTCGTATGAACACAATATCCAAGTAAACCAATGTTTACGACACAACAACACTGGGTGTTTCTTATCGTTATCAAATTTGGAATAACTAAATCTGCCACCAACACGAATTACATTATCCTTATCTAAAAATATACTTTAGCATATTTTTAGATACGGATTTAGATACGGATTAGCTAGAACCTAATGTTTTATTACTAGACTTAATGTTGAAATGCTTTTCTTTAAGGTTATGATATACCTTACTGAATGATTGTGATTGAACTAAACGTGTCCATACAACTAATGAACTATTAATCTCGTTAACGGTCAATGAACCGGTTTTGCGACCTTGACCGACACGCGATGCACATAAATTAAAAATGTACCGTAAGACATATGCGACTATTCTTTGCAAACGATCAAAACAAGAAAACCTTTCAAAATCAATTATACTACCAGTTTCTGCACTTAACAAATTTGTAGTTATAGAACATTTTAATTCCAGCATCTTGATCTTATTATACTCGATTTCATTGGTGTATGTTGTCAACCAACTAGAAGTCGGTTCCCGAAGAAAGGTCGGTCCACACCACCACAAACTAGTGTTAGCTCCCTTTCATGAAACAAAGAGAACACCTCTTGATATTGTATCAGCGGGATTCTCCTTACCTTTAACATGCAACCAAGTAGTGTTGCTTGTTAATTCGTTGATTTGAGCAACCCTATTCTGAACAAATGTTTTAAAGTTTTTAACAAATGTGGTCATGTCCGAAGCTAACCTTGAACTATAGTGGTGTCAGTCCAGAAATAGACCTTTTCGAATTTCAACCTAAGAGATTTTTTTTTATAAAGTTTGGCCCCGACTAAAGCTCCACATAGTTCAAGTAGTGGAAAACTTAACGCTTTAATTGGTGCGACCTTACTCTTAGCACATAATAATCGACTAGTAACCTGCGACTCATCAATATGAGTGTGTTAACGTATGTACGCACAGTCACCGTATGCAGACTGAGAAGCATCGGTAAAAATATGTAACTCCTTATTTACAGCATTATCAGACATGACGCGGCACAAATATTTCGGACAAATATTGCAAGGTCATCAAATAAAATTATACCTATTCGCTCGCTCGAGTGACGTCTTCTGGCATATTTAAAAGATTAAACTTCGTATAATTTCCGTATAAGCTGCTGTTCTGTATTGTGCGAGTGTGTGTGCGTCTGTCTGTGTCTGTTTCTATGTGGGAGTGTGTGTTCGGGCGTTTGTGGTGCAGTGCGCGTTGTCAGTCATTGCATAGATTAACGACCCACTGGGATTATTGGCACCAGCCATTACCACGGCTAGGGTTTTATCACAAAAGTTGTGGCTTGCTAAAATAAGTTGGGATGATGAAGTCCCAGATCAAATTGCAGGTTTCTCTTTATTCTGATAGCCCGTTGCAAACTGTCACTTAAATACAAACTGCGCATCTATACCGCAGTCATCCGTCCCATCATGACCTATGCTTGCGTTGTATTTGCGCACGCTAACCCACGTCATCTCCATGAGATGCAGACCCTCCAGAACCGTTTCCTCAGAAAGGTCACGGGTGCCCCCTACTATGTCCGTAAAATAGATATCCACGTCAACCTTAAATTTCCAACCATAAACCAGTTCATGAAACGCTTATCTAAGCGTTTCTTTGACTGTGGCATAAAACACCCAAATCCTCTAATTTCAGCGGCCGCCCGCTATACTCCATCCCGCATTAGCTTTATTCGCCAACCAAGGCATACCTTAACCGTCCTTAACTTAATAAAATAATATAATGTTTACTTTAGCTACAAAAATCTGTAGACAGTCAGAAAGGTACATAATTATACTATGTTACACTATGTATAAAACTAACTTTATGACTAAATAAAACTACTTTAAACTTAAACTATACATGCTAAGCCGTGTAGTCGCATAGTAGATAAGTTATGTGTCCTGGCTGGAGTCATAACCAGCCGGCATCCTCCTCGGTTGACATTCGAGACGCAATTAAAAAACTAAATTATAAAGGGGAGGTGTACACGCACCTCGTTCACGCCAAAACCATGTATCCATACGACTAAGTTATGCATGCAAACAAATATTTATATGAACACTCGCAGAGGTTTATTGTACCTTTCATTTATTTTAGCAGATCAGTAGTTTTATATGTCATTAAAATGTTTATTTTTTTCTGTTTAAAAAACAGCTGAAGGTATGGTCGTAGAGTTTTGGTGAAATAGTCAAAAATTATAGGGAGGACTTCCCCGACCCGACTTATGAAAGTTTAACGATTGAATTTGTAAAACACCTGTGCCACATCGGGCTGTGCTGGGGTGGCTGCTGCAGGAGGAGATAACCTCAAACGCCTTTGTCAAATAAACTTATTGGGAGCTATATGTTGGAGCCGTTTGGGGTTGAAACATATGGGTCGTGGGGTCCAAGTGCTCATCGAATATTTCGGGACATCGCCAAGCGGTTGGTCGATTCTGCACATGACCAGAGGGTTGGCCTGTTTTTAGGCCAAAGATCAGATCAGCATTGCCATCCAATGTGGTAACGCTGCGGGCCTTTTGGGCACTTTTTACAATGAGCTCTTCCGTTTTTTTCCCTGATATACTTGTACGTTATATATATTTAACTCTCTATTTAGTCGTAATGAATGGAATGTTATGTGTTTTTCCGCTTGGCTTTTGGGCATTCCTCTTTCAATCGTGCAGTAGGTCTTCTTAGCTCTAAGCCGTTTAGTAGTAGTAGTCCTTCGAAGATTTCTGGGCATATCTGTAAGAAAAAGAAAATGTCACCTTGAGCGGTATTAAAACCTCAAACGATCGTTTATTGTTTGAGTTGGAATTTTAAAACCATTCACATACAATTGTTTAAAAGTTTATACGTTCATCTTCTGGTAGACAAGTAATAATGACAATAAATTAGAACTGAAATTCAGGACTAACCGTTAAAACAAACATTAAAAGAGCTGTTATGTCTTTTCGTGAAAAAGTCCGTTGTCCTTTCGTGAGAAGATACTAAAATCGTTCCATATGGTTTTGTAATTTTTTTTAAAAGTTGTTTTTACAACTTTGAAATGCTCTTACTTTGGATTCCCCCACTACTGGAACAGCTGTCGCTCAGATCTCTTATCACTATGATTTTCAGCCGGTATAAAGTGACATACTCAAACTAACCCCACCTCTCGATATATAAGTGGCGCTGCAAATTGGCAATTTAATAAATTTGTTTACATCATAATCAGATAGATGCTTTAGGAACTGACTATCAGACAGATAAGTATCTTAAGAACCACGCGATGATCAACGGGTTTCGCAATCAGAGCAATGTCGTGATATCAATGACTCGAATCAATATAGAGTTTTTTTTCCATTTATTATCGACATTCAATATCGACTCCAGCATTTCGAGTTGTCGTGACTTTCAAAACATCTAGATAAACGATACATTGCCAAATTTTACCACTTCGGCAGGTAGTATACAATTTTCCACATACATAGGAAATACGAATAAACGAACTTGGGACTAAAGAAAGGTGACGTCATGGTGCTGATGGGACCGAACCACATCAATTTCTTCATTCCCCACTACGTAGCGCTGTATCTTGGAATTATGATAGCATCCATCGATGTTACTTTGGGAGCACATAAGTTTATTTTAAACTGAGTTAATTAGAGCATTACAGTATTTTTTATATGGTTTGAACAGCCAGCCCAAGAGAAAAAACCAGACATGATGACCGTATTGAAGCGGCGTAGAGAGGTTGCCAAGACTTAGATATATATATATAATATGACTCTTTATTATGTACACCTTATAAATTACCGACATGGATGTAGAAATTTTACATTGGGTGACACAATGGGCGGTCTTATCGCTTAAAGCGATCTTTTACAGACCTTTGGATGGATTAAAGAGAGAAGGAGAGACAATACTGCAAGTAGCCAGTGTTGTACCATAATTGCTGATCTGTTAACGACCCAACAAAATGGCGGATTTACCTAAAAGTAATGAACGTGATAATGAAAATGAAACTGATAACGTTGATATTAATGATACCTATTTAAGTACTCGCGTATCTTACGTACGCATCATGAAATTGTAAAAAAAGGGATTACTATGATATCATACTTGGTACGTATGCATCTTAAGCCGGACGAATGCTAAGTCACTGTAGATGATTTGAAAAATCACCAGCTTATCCATTAGCAAAAAATATACACAGACATAATTGATGTGTAATTTGCTATTTTTACTTTGTTTTTTTCTTTTAATGTTTTTTTTTCTATATACGTACCTTTTTATCTAAACAATGACATGTATATATTTACTGTATAAAGTATAATATTGTTTTAATTTTTGTGAATGTGAGGACTATGTGGGTCATTGCATTTTTTTTTCTTCTTTTAATGATGATGGTCTGGCTGTTTGAGTACTTTACGCGGCCTCCCCAAATGTCCTTTCTTTTGTATTGTTCGTCGGATCGTTGAGCTCCTTAGTTCTGAGTTGAGCTGCACGATGATTGACAAATGCGTGCACTGACTGGACAGGTCCACTCAAATCCGTGTGGTTCTTTCCTCAAAAGACCATTTCAGACACCAGTCTACATAGTCCTCATATGATATGACCAAGATTATTTTCATATTTTATTTACACTTTGACATTGATGCACTTTATATATGCAATCACATTTACTTTGTAAAGGATTACACTATTTTAATTATTGTGAATCAGAAGACATTGTGGATTTGTTGTTTTTTTTATACATTTTTTTTTAAATTATTAGTTTTAATCATGGTCTGGCAGTTTGAGTAATTTATGCGGCCTACCCAAATGTCCTTTCTTTGGTAATGTTCGTCGAATCGTTTAGCTCCTTTAGTTCTGTGTTGAGCTGCATGACAACTGACAAATGCGTGCACTGACTGGACAGGTCCACTCATTCTGTGTGGTTCTTTCCTCGAAAGACCATTTCAGATATCAATCCACACGGTCTTCACATGACCTGACCAAGATTATGTCTGGACTTTAAAAGAGACTGTGACCTCTGAGTTTGTTTCGGCGTTTCTTCTCAGAGTAGTCAGATAGGAAATGCCGATCTCACCTAGTTTTAAAAATATGATTGACGTGTAAAAGTGTTTGTACAAACCTACATATTATACATATTTCGGAACTTTTCCTCTGTTACCACTTTACCAGTCCGATCAGCTGAACAAGTAACTTATTTCTTATGTACGGTGTAATTATTTTTTATGGTGGTATTATCGTTGACTATTACTATTATCTAGCACAAGAACTTGATAAAGGTAACGGCACTGTTGGGATCTTCTTGGACCTTTCTTGGACCTTTCTTGGACCAAAAGCTTTTGAAACGGTTTATATTCCTATTCTGTTGCACAAGCTTGAAGCCATAGGTATCAGAGGCACCCAGCTTAGACTATTTAAGAGCTATCTAGAAGACCGTACCCAATGTGTAAGGATTGGTAATGTGCTCAGCGATGTTAAAAAAACACGTCCTTCGGAGTTCCCCCAGGAAGTATTTTAGGGCCTTTTTTGATATACATTAACGATCTTTGTAATCTAAATTACGGCCAATTTTTTTCTTATGCTGACGACACTGCCATTCTATTTTCGGCTGACTGAGAAAAAAATGTCAACAAGCTTGCGCAACTCGGTTTCAATGTTGTTAAAAAATGGCTTCAACATAATTCACTAACACTAAATGCAAACAAGACAAATTACATTAATTTTTCGTTGCGCAAGCAAACATCAACTAGCACCACGACATTATATGCTCATTATTGCACAAATCCCACGGATAACCAATGTGTTTGTCCCAACATTAAAATGACAAATAAAACAAAATGCCTTGGTGTTATAATAGAAGAAACACTCTCGTTCAAACAACATATATTAGCTTCAAATAATAGAATTCGCAAGTTACTAATTGTTTTTAAAAGACTACGCTATATTGCTTTCACAAAAATTGTTAGACAAGTTTACTTTGGTTTATGTCAATCGATTATAACGTACTGTATTACCACATGGGCATGGACAGCGGGTAAAACAGTGTTAATAACCATCGAGAGAGCTCAGAGGGCGGTTCTAAATTGTCTACTTTTCGCCCTTTCCTTTTTCCTACTAACCTTCTAAACAAATCTTGTGAAGTATTAACAGTTCGGCAACTATTTATAATGGGCATTGTACTAAAACAACACACAGCTCTACCTTACAGCACGGAATATACAAACAAAAGACGTAAAGATATAGTCTGTCGACAAAATACAACAAAAGATGCTTCTATTTCCAAATTTTACCTGTACCTCGTCCTCTCCTCTATATTAGACGAAACTCAAAAGCAAACATTTATTCCCTGAACTACACAAATTGTATGAGAATTCTCAAGGAGGCTCTCCAAAGTATGTCATATTATTTTGAAGGTACAGAGAATTTATTAACTGTGTTAAAGTAAATACATATACTCACCTACGAGTACAACAAGCATTTGTTAAATTTAGAAACTGTGATTTACGCTACTCTACATTTAATTTATTTGTCTAGTATCAACTTTTTGATTGTTTATAAATTTTATCTGACTATTTTAGCACTTTTCGCCTGAAAAACAGGATAACCTAGTTCAGGCACGTAAGTCTTAGGAATATAATTTACATTTAAGCAAAACTGTTATTATTTTTATGCCTTTTAATTTTTGAATTAAAATATTAATGTCTCCTTTATTACATATAAAAACTTATAAATTACATTTTTAAATATTTTCCAAAAATCTGAAAAGAAAAACCTTTAAAAATATAAAAAATGGTATCCCACCGGTATCGGGAACAGGGTCCAATTTACCGGCGGTAAGGGCTCCAGAGAAAGGAACCTCCTGACAATGCGAGGCGTGTCCAGAAGTACCGCTTTCTGAATCAAACCCTTAATCCAGCTGCCCAACGAGAGCCTCCTCAGGTGTTTCTCGAGGCTCTTAGCTATTAAGCCATTGGCTGTCACGACTATCGGCACAATGATTGCTGAGGATTAATTATTATGTCGTTTATTCATTATTATGCTTATTTTGCTACATTTTTAAATATTTTATAAAACAACTTAAAAATCATTTAAAAATATAAATAATAGTGGTCCGCCGGTAGCGGGAGCAGGGCTACCGGTGGTTAGGACTCGGAAAAGCATTTCAACATTAAGTCTAGTAATAAAACATTAGGTTCTAGCTAATCCGTATCTAAATCCGTATCTAAAAATATGCTAAAGTATATTTTTAGATAAGGATAATGTAATTCGTGTTGGTGGCAGATTTAGTTATTCCAAATTTGATAACGATAAGTAACACCCAGTGTTGTTGTGTCGTAAACATCGGTTTACTTGGATATGGTGTTCATACGAACACAAACGTTTACTTCATGCTGGACCTCAGCTTCTCGTGGCTGCCATTTGTGATAGATGGTGGGTGCTGTGAGCACGTAATTTAGCAAGGCAAGTGGTTCACAAATGTGTCTCCTGCATTCGCATGAAAGGAAATACGTTAACTCCACACATGGGTGATCTCCCTGCCGAACGTTTAGAAGCTGGATTTCGATTCATGCGATGTGGTGTTGATTATGCCGGGCCAATATCTATATTGAATCGCAAAGGCAGAGGTTCACAACTAATTAAACGATATAATTGTTTACACGTTTAATTAGCTACCAGGGCAGTGCACTTAGAATTGGTTAGTTCTTTGTCTACTCAGGATTATCTATTGGCATTCAAACGATTTATATCACGACGCGGTAAGCGCGTGTCAAGTTTTTCCGAAAACGGTAGGAATTTTGTTGGAGCTGAAAGAGGGCTTCCAGCTATATTTGAAAAATCTAATGAAATTAGTGAAATAGATTTTGCTTGTAGTAATAATATTAAATTTAGTTTCATTCCGCCTTATGTGCCTTACTTTGGTGCTTTATGGGAAGCAGGAGTGAAGTCGTGTAAGTATCACTTGAGACGTTTCCTAGGGCTCGTAGGTAATGCTAAGTTAACTTATGAAGAGTTAAGTACGGTACTGACATAGGTTGAAGCCGTCCTGAACTCCCGTCCTATGTCACCTATGTCCGCAGATCCACATGATTACCTTCCACTCATATAATTGATAAGGGTGTATTTATACGTCTCAGGCTTATAAAAACAAGATAAAAACTGACTACACGACCGTGTAAACAATAATCTATAAGCGACACTATTATGTAATGTTTACAGCCAGCTTTTCATTCGTAGATCTTTGTCAGTCGTTAGGTGTAAAGTCTGGCAACATACATTCGATTCGATAAGAGTGAGGTCGACAAAAAAAGAGAATTCTAAACATACATCACAATACAATCGTAGCGTAAACAAAACTGTACAGTGTTTTGAATAAAGTCATTTTCGAGAAGTCTGGGAACGATTCCCATGCCGAAAATGTAATTTTAAGATTTCTTGTCTGTTTGTTTGTATGCATTTTTAAGTAATACGAGTAAGTAATAATTTATTTACCAAAAGACTTAGCCTAGGTAACATAAATGTTCTTTCAATAAAGGATGGGTACTTATGGCTATTATAGATTTGTAAGACCCCTGCCCTTCAAACTAGGAAAATCCTGTATCTTGAAGGACAGTGTACTTTAGTGGGGTTGACACGTTTTACAAAATATCTATAATTGTGTAATAATTCTGATGTTAACATACATATTTATTGAATGAGCTTAAAAGTTAATAGTGACGAGTTTTTGTACATGCCTGTTGCTGTGGAGTTAAGCCGGTCCGTTGGAGTTTGTGTGTGTGTATGTCTTAGACTTATAAAAACATCTGTCAAGGAAATGAAAAGTTAGGAATTTTTGTCGTTAATACGTAGAATAAATGAGTTCTAGAATAAATGAATATTGGCTAGTAGCTAATTTGGTCCTGTAACGCTCGACTGTAGCACACCTATGTCGAGTATGGAGTACTTGTCTTGGTATGACGGAGGCATGTTTGCGATGAGTGGATCGGAAAACAAAGATTTGTCTGACGGTGAGCAACTTGCAGTCCTGATAGAATTGTTCAGTCGGGTGTCTAAACGGTTTGCGTAACATTACCTTCAGAACAGCTATTTGAGCCTTCTCGAGCGGTAGGTATTATTACATGGGGATAGCTTAAATGTAAGAAAAAAGGACATAATTGAGTGGGTAATTGTAAATTTATTTTCTGTGTCTTGCCTTATTCTCAATATTTGTCTGATGAGCAAAATAGGCACATTTGTAATTTAAATATGTTCATTTATAATAGGACTTGCCGTTATAGTGACACTATTTTATATTTTGATTGTAATCAATTTATTACTGATTACAAACTGACAAATTATACAATGTATTTGCCACCTAGATGTAGGAGACAAATTGCTAAACTTTTAGCATACAATGTACAAAGTGACAAGGGTACATGTAGTGTACCGTCGATTACAGTTAGTAGTGGTACTAATACTACTTTTGAAACGCCTTGTAGTTTAAACTATTAGGTGCGACAACGGGTGTGCCGCATATGTTGAATGTTGTACATCAAAATATGCAGGGTATGTCCGGCAAAGAGTTCCTTCTTTTGAATGTTTCTCTTAGCATGTCTTTCGTCTCTCGCACGAGCACTGGCTGATATCCTTTTCTGGTTCCACGAAAAGACACTTGGTACTGCTTCTTTCTTTAAAAGTTTGTGTACACAGGGCAAACTTTAAAACAAGATGAACAATGATAAATATTTAAAGATATAAAGTAATGTTAACAATTAATGTATATAGACACTAGCTTAAATAGAAGAACTATCGTTTATAACACGCACCTGTACTCACACTTTGTTTGGTAATCATTATCATGACAATAATCTCGACATAACCTCGTCGTCCTAGTAGGCTCAAAGTTTTTAATCCTTACGGCAGCTATCCACTTAATTCTTTTAATATGATTTATTGGAAATTTGTGTTGGCATACGTTTTAACACCCAATTAAACAACACTTTGTAATTTCTATGTTATTTGTGATCAACTTCTCTAAGATGCTATACAATTTGACAGCTAGTTTGGAACAACCGTATACAGCGCCACTTTGACAGTTGCCTTCCCCATTATTTTATTTATAGAGTGGTTTGTTTTGGGAAAATCGGGGAATCCTACGTTAACAGTGGTCAATGTGGTCTTCTTTTGTTCACAAAAGTAAAGGCAGGCATAGTATTTTCAAACGCATTTTCATAATACATACACATTTCCTACGCATTCTACGTTCTTGTTATTAGTTGACACAAGATGAACGATCGTGTATACCCACCTATGTAGGTACTACACTAAACATTGTTAGGAGTGGGACACACGAGACATTACTATCAAAGAACCTGTCGTCCGCTTCCGGTGCCGCTACAGGAAACTGGCAACTCTCGGGGAAATAGTCCGTGCAACGACGTGGTAGACAATACGGGTACGTGTGTCTATGCCTTATAGATGAGAATGTACGTCCTTTAGGATGGTTCTCAATAAGGGCGTTTTGTGATTTATGTGTGGACAGTGAGATGTGGTTTTCGGAAATTTGTAAACTCGCTTTTAGACTGGCTTTCCTCCCGCCAAAGCTGTGTAAGAGATCGAACCGAAAGTGCACAAATAAAATGGCTTCATATCAAAATGTACCCCGCTTATGAACTAAAACCGGCCAAGTACGTGTCGATGTCGCCCAAAACACGGTAATGGGTTCCGTTGTCGGGATGAATATTTACGCATGCACAGTATCGATATTTTCGAACGCAAAAAATAAAAATAACATTGTACTTCTCGATGTAACTATTTTCGATTACAACCACGTAACTTGGTTTAGTTTTTCTACAATCTTAGACAGGGCTGGTATGACCGAAATAGGTCTGTAGTTATTGACATCACCTCTGTTCCCTCCCTTGTGTACCGGTGTAATAATGGATTTTGTTAAATTGGTCTGGAAAAATGTCATTGTTGTAACAAAGGTGTTAGCCAGGTGGGCAATGATAGGAACAACATCTTTGCAAATACAGGGTGGAAGGGACATCGACGCACAACCATGGACTCAGTACATGATTCTGAATCCCCTGCATCGATTTTTTTTTCCGTTTACGGCGCGTCAAACAAATTTTTGAACATCAAACGATGAGGACATTTTTTTAAGTTTTGCGCTTGGTTTAAATTTTTGGTATTTTTAAACGCTAATTTGTGTTATCTCCCTTTCATGAAACAAAGAGAACACCTCTTGATAATGTATCAGCGGGATTCTCGTTACCTGCAACCAAGTAGTGTTGCTTGTTAATTCGTTGATTTGAACAACCCTATTCTGAACAAATGTTTTTAAGTTTTTAACAAATGTTGTCATGTCCGAAGCTAACCTTGAACTATAGTGGTGTCAGTCCAGAAATAGACCTTTTCGAATTTCAACCTAAGAGATTTTTTTATTTTTTCTTAATGTTTGAAATGTTTTGCGGGAGGGCGTGTCAGACTTTTACTGACTAAAACCCACCCGTGTTCCTTCAGTTGCCTGTGCCAGGGCCACGGTTTTCTCTGTGGAATAACCCGCGACCCTGAGGCGTTGGCCCTATCGGACCCCGTCACTTTGTGCTGACATCTCTTTGAGGCGCGCGTGGAACACAACGCGCCGTCGACCCGGGCCTGGTCCTTACCGGACTGCGAGCTACCCATTGCTCGCCATCCGCAAGCCCGCGCCTACGGTGGCCGGGAATCTGCAGGCGACTCCCGACGCCCAGGGCGTCTCCTGCGGCTGCTAGTGGGGGCGTGAGGGCGCAATGCTCTCTCCCTCACCCGCTCCGCCTCCTCCTTCGCGATCATTACTGCTTCGCAGAAGGAGGTGACGGCTTTCCATTCCCTCTCGCTCCGTACCATGGCCTGGACCAGGGCCGGACGCGAGAGATCGCCGCCGCCAATCGCCTCCGCGAGGACACTGCGGTGCTCCGCCCAAGCTGGGCATACCTCCACCGTATGATCCACCATGTCCTCCGGGCGATCCACACAATGGTGACACCCGGGCGTTTCCTCCCGCCTTATGCGAAACAGGAACCTCCCGAAACAACCGTGTCCGGTGAGGACCTGTGTCAGGCGGAAGGTGAGGACGCCGTGGCGCCTCTCCAACCACTCCTCAAAGAGGGGACTTACCGCCGCTATTGTGGCGTGCCCATGATATACCTTACTGAATGATTGTGATTGAACTAAACGTGTCCATACAACTAATGAACTATTAATCTCGTTAACGGTCAATGAACCGGTTTTGCGACCTTGACAACACGCGATGCACATAAATTAAAAATGTACCGTAAGACATATGCGACTATTCTTTGCAAACGATTAAAACAAGAAAACCTTTCAAAATCAATTATACTACCAGTTTCTGCACTAAACAAATTTGTAGTTATAGAACAATTTAATTCCAGCATCTTGATCTTATTATACTCAATTTCATTGGTGTATGTTGTCAACCAACTAGAAGTCGGTTCACGAAGAAAGGTCGGTCCACACCACCATAAACTAGTGTTATCTCCCTTTCATGAAACAAAGAGAACACCTCTTGATAATGTATCAGCGGGATTCTCCTTACCTGCAACCAAGTAGTGTTGCTTGTTAATTCGTTGATTTGAACAACCCTATTCTGAACAAATGTTTTTAAGTTTTTAACAAATGTGGTCATGTCCGAAGCTAACCTTGAACTATAGTGGTGTCAGTCCAGAAATAGACCTTTTCGAATTTCAACCTACGAGATTTTTTTATTTTATAAAGTTTGGCCCCGACTAAAGCTCCACATAGTTCAAGTAGTGGAAAACTTAACGCTTTAATTGGTGCGACCTTACTCTTAGCACATAATAATCGACTAGTAACCTGCGACTCATCAATATGAGTGGGTTAACGTATGTACGCACATTCACCGTATGCAGACTGAGAAGCATCGGTAAAAATATGTAACTCCTTATTTACAGCATTATCAGACATGACGCGGCACTAATATTTCGGACAAATATTGCAAGGTATCAATAAAATTATACCTATTCGCTCGCTCGCGTCACGTCTTCTGGCATATTTAAAAGCTTAAACTTCGTATAATTTCCGTATAAGCTGCTGTTCTGTATTGTGCGAGTGTGTGTGCGTCTGTCTGTGTCTGTTTCTGTGTGGGAGCGTGTGTTCGGGCGTTTGTGGTGCAGTGCGCGTTGTCAGTCATTGCACAGATTAACGACCCACTGGGATTATTGGCACCAGCCATTACCACGGCTAGGGTTTTATTACAAAAGTTGGGGCTCGCTAAAATAAGTTGGGATGATGAAGTCCCAGATCAAATTGCAGGTGTCTCTTTATTCTGACAGCCCGTTGCAAACTGTCACTTAAATACAAACTGCGCATCTATACCGCAGTCATCCGTCCCATCATGACCTATGCTTGCGTTGTATTTGCGCACGCTAACCCACGTCATCTCCATGAGATGCAGACCCTCCAGAACCGTTTCCTCAGAAAGGGCACGGGTGCCCCCTACTATGTCCGTAATATAGATATCCACGTCAACCTTAAATTTCCAACCAAAAACCAGTTCTTGAAACGCTTATCTAATCGTTTCTTTGACTGTGGCATAAAACACCCAAATCCTCTGATTTCAGCGGCGGCCCGCTATACTCCCTCCCGCATTAGCTTTATTCGCCGACCAAGGCATACCTTAACCGTCCTTAACTTAATAAAATAATATAATGTTTACTTTAGCTACAAAAATCTGTAGACAGTCAGAAAGGTACATAATTATACTATGTTACACTATGTATAAAACTAACTTTATGACTAAATAAAACTACTTTAAACTTAAACTATACACGCTAAGCCGTGTAGTCGCATAGTAGATAAGTTATGTGTCCTGGCTGGAGCCATAACCAGCCGGCAACCTCCTCGGTTGACATTCGAGACGCAATTAAAAAACTAAATTATAAAGGGGAGGTGTACACGCACCTCGTTCACGCCAAAACCATGTGATGAACATCATTATCTCTTCACTGGTGACCCCGAGTATGAACGTCAGCGCAGCCTTCGTGCAACTACTTCAGCGTGACGTCATCATCATCACTCCCGCAAGTCACACAGCCAGCCAGCAACCACGGCTTGAACAGTTGTCCTGACCATCAGCATGCAGCGCAAGCGCATACCTGGTCATCACCTTCAGCCTCATCAGCAACCTTGGCACAGCACACTGCACATTCGGCCGGTCCTCAAGCAATGTGCTTAATCCCTCTCCTGGTCGACATCAGCAGTCAGCCACCCCGACTCACTGGGGAATCTTCGCAGACAGTTCCGACTTACCGCGAACTATGCGACACCCGGTTCCAACCCACTGGAACCCAACTGGCATTGGCAAGCATCGCAAGATATAAGACTTAGTCCACTATCGACCTCCGGTCTTCGGAGGGGAGTGATGTGGCAGCATCTACACCGCCACATGCGAACAAACGCATCAATCCTGCATCGCGCAAGCAGAGTTTACCGCGCAGATAGCATACATACAACTTCCCGATAACAATCATCGGGCAGTTGCCCACCAGATACGACATCCATCTGGTCGGAGGATCCTCCCTTTTCCAAGAGTATGAGGGAACTTGACACCCTGTTCCTCATATTACTTCATATCCATACGACTAAGTTATGCATGCAAACAAACATTTATATGAAAACTCGCAGAGGTTTATTGTACGAATTTATTTATTGTTTATTTTATTATTTATTACATTCTTGTTCAAGGTCACCTTTCATTTATTTTAGCAGATCAGTAGTTTTATATTCAATCATACCTGAAATGGTAAATTACACAACTCACAGTACTAAGTCCCACCTTAATCAAAATGACGGTATCGTATTATACCTAAAAGATAGCATACAAGCGAATGTCTATGAACCAGATTATTGTAGAGAAGTAAATTGCCTTGTGACAACAATCAGCAACGACTTAGCTGTTGTATCATTGTACAGACCTCCAGCCTTCAAAAACCTAGATCCCTTTCTAAAGTCGTTAGACAAAATCTTGTCCAGTATTGGCCATTATAAAAACATCGTTTTAATGGGCGATTTAAATATTAATATTAAATTTGAACAACTTAACCCTAAACATACAGAATACTTAAATATGCTTGCATCCCACGGACTTCTTACCACGCATACCCTACCGACTAGAGAATCAAATTGTCTTGATCACTGCTTCGTCAAAACAAAATTAAAACCTTTGACTATAGTATGTAATTCAACCTTAACTGACCACTTAAGTGTTATGGTATCACTACCCCTAAAAATTAAAAATAGACCCAAGAAAAACCCCTCTCACACAAAAACCGACTACGATGCTGCTATTAGAGACTTAACACAGATTAACTGGGAAGAAAGGTTTAATAATGATGCCCCAAATGAAATGACGAACATCTTCTTGAATACCATCAGAGATGTCATATCGAATCAAACACACACCGTCAAGCAGCCTAGGCGACAAATAATCATTAAGCCATGGATTACACCAGGTCTGTGTAGATGTATGAGGAATCGTGACCAACTTCACCAAAAACTAAGAAAGGACCCAGAAAACTTAACCTATATAACTATAACTTACACTATAACTTACAAGCGCTACCGAAATACATGTAATAATCTACGAAAAATCCTTAAAAACCGATATTTTAAATCAGAATTCGCTAAGTCTAGTCATAATATTAAAAAAAACAATGGGGATTGGTAAAGGAAATGTGTAATTTAAACACCTACCCAAAACTACCATCAGAGCTTCTTTCCACTACTTCAGCAACTCAAGACGAGTTAGATAGCATAAATAGGTACTTTGTAAATGTCGGTAGTAATTTAGCAAACTCCATCTTGTCCAGGGCCCTCACAAATGAGATGGATTTGAGGAATCGGTCTTATCCAAAACCGAATAGCGGAACCCTAAACTCTTTTATGCTTCGCCCAACAGACCAAGTTGAAATTAAAGATATAATTGCTAACTTAAAATCTAAGAATTCTTCGGGATGGGACGGTATCTCCACGTTTTTCATAAAGAGTGCAGTAGATTCCCTTATTGCACCACTAGCACACATATGCATGTAATGCATGCTTTTCAAAAGGAGTATTTCCAGATGCGCTTAAAAAATCCGTCACTGATCCTATATATAAAGCAGGAGACAAATCTTTGGTGTCGAATTATAGACCAATCTCTCTACTACCAAGGATTTCAAAAATTCTTGAAAAACTAATAAATAAGAGATTAAAACACTACCTGGAAACACATAAACTTCTCTCTGGTAATCAGTTTGGGTTCAGAGAAAAAATATCAACCGCCGATGCTCTTCACAAACTAACTTCGTATGTGGTCGAAAACATGGATAAGGGACAGAAGACTCTAGGTATATTCCTAGACCTAGCAAAGGCTTTCGACACCGTCTCTGTGCCCATCCTCCTGAACAAACTCCAGACCTTGGGAATACGAGGGATACCTCTCCAACTTTTCAAAGATTACTTGACAAACCGAAAACAGGTTCTAAAAATTTATAACTGTGTAAGCCATGAGGAAAACGTTACCTTTGGAGTACCTCAAGGCAGTGTAATGGGTCCTACGTTGTTTTTAATCTATGTTAATGACCTCTGCAATTTGCTTTTACAAAATGGTCAAATAATAACATTTGCAGATGACACAGTATTATTGTTCAGCTCCAACACGGAAAGATGTAACCGAATCAGCAAATAAAGGCTTTGCTTTAGTAACCTCATGGCTGGACAATCATTTGTTGACTCTTAATCTTGACAAAACAAAATTTATTACATTCACAATTAACGGCAGAACTCAACCTATTCCTAATTCTATAATTATACAAACTCACTATTGCAATAATCCAAGTACCTGTGGATGTAACCCAATCAACAGAACTAATTCTATTAGATATCTCGGTGTGATAGTAGACCAAAACTTAAACTGGAAAGAACACGTCATGAAAGTAAGTAATCGCGCAAGACAGTTAATTTATATTTTTAAAACTATTAGAAATGCATGTGACATTAAGCTACTTATAAAAATCTATTTAGCACTATGTCAGTCTATACTAATATACGGTTTGAATGTATGGAGAGGAACTTCAAAAACCTCCATGTTGCTCGTCGAAAGAGCCCAACGCATGGTACTTAAAGTTATTTCTCGCAAAAAGTACACGTATCCGACACACCTACTGTACTCGGAATTGGGAGTCCTCTCGGTACGAAAACTATTTATAAAACTCGAGATCATGGCACAACATAAAGTAAAACCGCACGTTGCAAAAAGGCGACGATTAGATATAGTTTATAACGTACCTAGATATAGTACATCTTTTGCACACAAATTTCACAATTATCTCGGTCCTAGCCTTTACAACAAAGTTAGTAAAAATCTGAAATTGAAACATCTTGATGGGCAAACATGTAACAAGACTATAGATAAATATTTGAAAACACTGGACTACAACAGCACCGAAAATCTACTCACAAAGTTGGAATAAACAGGGTACATAAATAATAAAGCACACATGACTGCAAGCATACAGAAACACATACACATATACATTCACCTATACCCAAACACAAAACAACACAGATAATAATTCCAATTATCTAACTTAATTAATATAACTGCACTATGATTTGTTACCTATACATCAATATGTAATCAAATTACATAACTGGGCTTGTAACTGGAACCTTGTGGAATTCTGATGATCTAAAGTTGAGGAAGACTATCCGCTCGTGATACAGTTTTAAACTAGTACGAGGGGATAGGGCGAATCAATCCAAAGACAACCAAACCATTTTTTCTTTTTTTTCTTTTACAATCTACCATTCCAAACCAGCCCAAATTGTATTGTAAAAATATCTTTAAACGATTTTGTCTGTCCTGGGCTTATTATTAAGTTTTTATTAAGATACTCTGTACGGTTGTCTCATATTCATGAATAAATAAATTATTATTATTATATATGTCATAAAAATTATTAATTTTTTCTGTTTAAAAAACAGCTGAAGGTATGGTCGTAGAGTTTTGGTGAAATGGTCAAAAATTATAGGGAGGACTTCCCCGACCCGACTTATGAAACTTTAACTAATGAATTTGAAAAACACCTGTGCCACAGCGGGCTGTGCTGGGGCGGCTGCTGCAGGAGGAGAAAACCTCAAACGCCTTTGTCAAATAAACTTATTGGGAGCTATATGTTGGAGCCGTTTGGGGTTGAAACATATGGGTCGTGGGGTCCAAGTGCTCATCGAATATTTCGGGACATCGCCAAGCGGTTGGTCGATTCTGCACATGACCAGAGGGTTGGCCTGTTTTTAGGCCAAAGATCAGATCAGCATTGCCATCCAATGTGGTAACGCTTACCGCCTTTTGGGCACTTTTTACAATGAGCTCTTCCGTTTTTTTCCCTGATATACTTGTACGTTATATATATTTAACTCTCTATTTAGTCGTAGTGAATGGAATGTTATGTGTTTTTCCGCTTGGCTTTTGGGCATTCCTCTTTCAATCGCAGTTTTAGTGTGCAGTAGGTCTTCTTAGCTCTAAGCCGTTTAGTAGTAGTAGTCCTTCGAAGATTTCTGGGCATATCTGTATGAAAAAAGAAAATGTCACCTTGAGCGGTATTAAAACCTCAAACGATCGTTTATTGTTTGAGTTGGAATTTTAAAACCATTCACATACAATTGTTTAAAAGTTTATACGTTCATCTTCTGGTAGACAAGTAATAATGACAATAAATTAGTACTGAAATTCAGGACTAACCGTTAAAACAAACATTAAAAGAGCTGTTATGTCCTTTCGTGAAAAAGTCCGTTGTCCTTTCGTGAGAAGATACTAAAATCGTTCCATATGGTTTTGTAACTTTTTTAAAAAAGTTGTTTTTACAACTTTGAAATGCTCTTACTTTGGATTCCCCCACTACTGGAACAGCTGTCGCTCAGATCTCATACACACTAAGGGCACACTATTATCACTATGATTTTCAGCCGGTATAAAGTGACATACTCAAATTAACCCCACCTCCCGATATATAAGTGGCGCTGCAAATTGGCAATTTAATAAATTTGTTTACATCATAATCAGATAGATACTTTAGGAACTGACTATCAGACAGATAAGTATCTTAAGAACCACGCGATAATCAACGGGTTTCGCAATCAGAGCAATGTCGTGATATCAATGACTCGAATCAATATAGAGTTTTTTTTCCATTTATTATCGACTTTCAATATCGACTCCAGCATTTCGAGTTGTCGTGACTTTCAAAACATCTAGATAAACGATACATTGCCAAATTTTACCACTTCGGCAGGTAGTATACAATTTTCCACATACATAGGAAACACGAATAAACGAACTTGGGACTGAAGAAAGGTGACGTCATGGTGCTGATGGGACCGAACCACATCGATTTCTGCATTCCCCACTACGCAGCGCTGTATCTTGGAATTATGATAGCATCCATCGATGTTACTTTGGGAGCACATAAGTTTATTTTAAACTGAGTTAATTAGAGCATTACAGTCTTTTTTATATGGTTTGAACAGCCAGCCCAAGAGAAAAAACCAGACATGATGACCGTGTTGAACCGGCGTAGAGAGGTTGCAAAGACTTAGATAGATATATAGAATATGACTCTTTATTATGTACACCTTATAAATTACCGACATGGATGTAGAAATTTTACATTGGGTGACACAATGGGCGGTCTTATCGCTTAAAGCGATCTTTTACAGACCTTTGGATGGATTAAAGAGAGAAGGAGAGACAGTACTGCAAGTAGCCTGTGTTGTACCATAATCGCTGATCTGTTAACGACCCAACAAAATGGCGGATTTACCTTAGGTAAACACTTTTGAATTTACTTTTAGAAGTAATGAACGTGTTAATGAAAATGAAACTGATAACGTTGATATTAATGATGCCTATTTAAGTACTCGCGTATCTTACGTACGCATAATGACATATTAAAAAACAGGTATTACTGTGATATCATACTTGGTACGTATGCATCTTAAGCCGGACGAATGCTAAGTCACTGTAGATGATTTGAAAAATCACCAGATTATCTATTAGCAAAAAATATATCAAAGATAATAATTTAATAATATTGGAACCAAACTTAACATTATGAGCAACAAGCGACCAAACACAGGACACCGCCGGCTATTGCTCCACCACGACAACTGCACTCCATTCCTGGGTCACCCTCCTTACAGCCCTGACCAAGCACCGTGTGACTTCTTTTTATTAACTTCTTTTGACTATTCCAGAGGGTGCTGGTTTATAAAACCTTAATATAATATTAGTATTTTACATATAGAGAATGCCTATCTGACCTTCACAAGTCAGTTACAGAGTAACACGATCCCCCTTAATATTAAACTAAAATATGCTGAAAAAATCTAAATGTTTTGACAAAGTTTCAAAATTTTGATTTTATGTCATGTAAGTTTTACTCGTATAAAAAATTAAAAATTTAAAGTTCTCTTTTTATTGTTTTCATGATTTTGTTAGACGTAATGTTCTTTTAATTTTGTGAGAAAAACATTGTTCTATTTATTTATTTATTTCTTTCTTTCTTCCCTTTTTTCAGACTTGTATCAGTTCCGACTGCTTAGCACCCCAATTGTGTTACACACTTTATTTCTTAATCCGAAGGAGTTTTGAAAGAAATTCATGATCCATAAATAATACTTAAAATATTTGACAAATTCGTTTGCTCAACAAGTTTTATTATGCTCAACAACGTGAATATCGCAACGAATTACTTTGAACTGTCAAAATGAACGACACTGCAGTTGTTAGATAAACACTAGTGAGTTGAGTCGATCGTTCATTATTGGGAATTCTATACCATTGTAGGTTCAAGTCTGAGCCAAAACTATCGGATCTAAGACCCTTAGTTGAAAGTTGGCAAACTTTTCCGATACGGGTGAATCAACAACTGCGAAATCAACAACTTTGTTTTGTATCCACTGCACGTTGACTGCATGTAACTAGTACTAATCACCATCATTAACTGCGTTTGGGATTTAGTTTTCAAACATGTAAACAAACACATACATACTCACAAATTAGAGTGAGCCAAAGGTGCACCTCTGCTTAAACTGTTCGGTATTACAGGATTCATGTTGTGTTGTTTGAAAATTCGGTCATCACTAAACTCGCGACGCGTGAGGTCAACCTCCAAACATAAATGATTTTATTTCTGTAAGTAGGTTTTTACAAACACTTTTACACGTCAATCATATTTTAAAAGTAGATGAGATCGGCGTTTCCTATCTGACTACTCTGAGAAGAAACTACGAAACAAACTCAGAGGTCACAGTCTCTTTTAAAGTCCAGACCTAATCTTGGTCAGGTCATGTGAAGACCATGTAGATTGGTGTCTGAAATGGTCTTTTGAGGAAAGAACCACACAGAATGAGTGGACCTGTCCAGTCAGTGCACGCATTTGTCAGTAATCATGCAGCTCAACACAGAACTTAAGGAGCTCAACGATTCGACGAACAATACAAAAGAAAGGACATTTGGGTAGGCCGCGTAAAGTACTCAAACAGCCAGACCATGATTAAAACAACTGAAAGAACAAAAAAAGAAAAATACAATGACTCACATAGTCCTCACATTCTCAAAAATTTAAACAATTTTATACTTTAAACAGTAAATATAAAGATGCCATTGTCTATCTAAAAAATCAAAAATAAAAGTTAAACAGCAAATTAAACATCAACAATATCTGTGTAAACTTATTGGAGCAGCTCAATCGCACGCCTTCTTGTCCTCAATGTAGCCTTTGACAGTATAACAGCCTTTGACAGGCATTCTGGCATATTTCCGCTTTACAAAAGATTTGAATTTATTAAGGCTTAGTTCTTGAATGTGGCTAGGAAGTTTATTATAAAAACGAATACTTTGACATTTAAACGAGCTACCTATTTTCTTGAGTCTGGTAGTGGGAACAACAAATTTGTGTTTGTTCCTAGTATTTATGTTATGCATATCACTGTATTTTTTAAACAGATTAATATTTTTATGTGCATACAAAAGATTTTCTTAAATATACTGAGAAGGCACAGTCATTATATTAATCTCTTTAAATTTTTCTCTGAGGGAGTGTCTGGGACTTAGTTTATAAATTGTACGAATTGCCCTTTTTTGTAAAACAAAAATTGTCTGAATATCGGCGGCATTTCCCCACAAAAGAATACCGTACGACATCACACTATGAAAATAACTAAAGTATACTAAACGCTCTGTCTCTAAATCAGTTAAATTACGAATTTTTCTAACGGCGTATGCTACAGAGCTTGGTTTTTTTGACAATTTATCTATATGGGGGCCCCATTGAAGCTTGGCATCCAAAGTTAAGCCTAAGAATACTGTGGTGTTTTCGGGTTTCAACTCTTCACCCTTTATAAGAACACTTGTTTCTACTTGTCTAACATGAGGTATCGTAAACTTAATGCATTTAGTTTTTTTCTGGTTTAGAACTAGGTTACTAACATTAAACCAGTTAACTACTTTAGCAAGGGCGCTATTTACATTGTCAGTAACCAGCTGCTGACGTGTGAGTTTAAATAGAAGTGAAGTGTGGTCTGCAAACAACACTATATCATGATTATCCTTTATGAGGTAAGGCAAGTCATTAATATAAATAAGAAACAAAAATGGGCCAAGAATTGAACCCTGGGGTACCCTCATTCTTACTACAGATCCAGGTGATCTTTTTCCATTAACATCAACTGTCTGAATCCTTTCACTTAAGTAAGAAGTAAGAAGATCCAGAGAGGCATTCCGGATGCCGTAGTGGTGCAGTTTCGTGATCAATGTTTCATGAAGAACACAATCGAATGCCTTGGACAAATCGCAAAAGATTCCCAAAGTATCGCATTTGTCCTCCCATGCCTTGTAAACATGACCTAAAAGTTCAACTAATCATTAGTTATTATTACGGCATCAGTAGTTGAACGACCCCTTGTAAAACCGAACTGTTTGTTATGCAGTTATTTCTGTTTATTAAAAAACCTTTGCATTTGATCTAAAACAAGTTTTTCAAAAAATTTACTAAAGGTAGGCAGCACTGAAATAGGTCTATAATTAGTAGGGTCTGATGTGCTACCAGATTTATACAATGGTATTATTTTACTGTTTTTCATAAGATCAGGAAACTCACCACGGTCAATACAATTATTAAAAATAACAGCTAAAGTAGGTGCTACAATATTTATAATAGACTTAGCAACATCCACAGAGTTACCTCATAGATCTACGGTTTTTTTACATTTAATGTGTGAAAGGTTTTAATTATATCTCTACAAGTGACATATTGGAAATTAAATTCAGAATCACAAACTGGAACGTTTTCTTTAAGTAAAGACTCTGCATATGTTTAAGTTCCTAACCCGGGGAGGCATCAACCCCTGTCATTTATAATTATGGGTAGCAATGAAGATCAATGACTCACGCACTTACAGTGGCTTATGGCAAATCCCTCAAAGAAGGGACGACGGCGAACTTTTGAAATTGAAGTAAATATAGAGAGAGAAGGAAGGTAGGTAGATGTCAATTCTTTCCTCGAATACTTTGGCAAACCGTAGTGTTCTATTTAAATAGCTTTCACAAGTGGTGGCACTTAAGGGGGAAGCGCCAAGTAGCCCGTGAAGTTCAATTTTTCTTACGTTTTTTGCAATTGTCAGGTCAGTCTCAAAGGTAGAGACAAAACGTTTATTGTGAACTAAGTGTACAATGTTCGTGTTATGTTAGCACTTATGTGACTTAGCAGCCCTTTTACAATTTGTAGGTAAGTGTCAGGTTGTACCGTCAATACAACCCTCTAAGTTCATGTAATCCAATTGAATGACTTTATTGTGAAATAGTCACTCAATGGGATTATATGGAATTTCGCGGGCTACCCCAATCGCTGCCTGCGAAGCGATTGCGTAACACACTAACTGTACTCTAGCAACGCTTGTGCGAGTGCGTCATCGCTCAGGTTAGTAGTGCAGACTTAGGCGCCATTCTATGTCACTGTCCTCCAGTAGCTCGGCGAGTTCGCCTTCGCTACGAACAGTGGTATAGAATGCTCAAAAATGAACGATCTACTAGTTAATTGAATTTATGACTGAACAACAGCGGGTTTGTTTATAATTATTCAACATCAACAGAATCTCTGTTTAATTTTATTTGCATGCCCATAAGACGGTAAAATATGGAGGACTTTACTTTAAGAAAACATCTATGTACAAATTACCCATGTTTGCAAAAATAAATGATTTGACTTGATTTGATATAATAACGAGATGCTTAAAAATGTTATGTCGTGCTATTTACTGGACAGCCTGTATATTAGATATAATAAGAACATATTTCTCAGAAGAATTGCTCAGTAGCAGCCCGGAATCTGGATTTGTGCCCGGTTGATGGCAATAGGCTCGCTCCCTACATGGGACTTAGGCATAACTGGTGAAATGTCACCCACATTACACCTCTGCCTAACCCTTCTGGGATTATAGGCGCGAATGTACCTCGACTATAAGTGATGATGTGGTCTCCTAATATTGGAAGCGCACACTTGTATTTATCCCTGTTCTATATATACTTGCATGTAATTGTGTAGCCCCTGTTTGAGATCTAATAAATAAATAAATCAATAAAACCTTTCCATATTAGGGTTTATTTTTTTATTGTCTTTTATTGTCATGTAAACACGTTACCATTAAGGGGCCGACGTTACAAGCTCGTAATAATACTTCGAGTCGAGTACAAAATTCTTTCGGAATATTGCTATCTCTGTTTGACAAAAGAAGGAGAACGAGGGACGCCGCGCAGCCGTGTGTGTGTTTGTGTGAGTAGATAGATAGCAATTATTAGCTGTACTGTATTTACTGTACCTACCATTCATTCATAACGACTCTGAAGATTTATTTCTATATTCATTCATTTGAATGTTTAATTATTTTGTATTTTTTTTTTTTTTTTTTTTTTTGCTTTGTGAATTGGACATAAAAAGATTTGATCTGACATTAATATATTGTTTATCTGTTATCATTATCATTTCATTAACTTTTATCGTGTCATCTCATCAGTCACCTAATTTTAACGTTACAGTATTGTCAAAATTGAATTGTGTTGTGTTTTATATCTTATATGGGTCAAGGACCTGAAATAAATGTTTTTTTATATTTTTATATTAGTAATTAGTTATGTTCATGATTTGCTTTATTTTTGTTGACTACTTTGGGGAATCGTTTGTAAATCTACAGACTAATAATGTGTTTTTTTGACATTTCTTTACAATGCCGGTATCTCAACATAGAAGAATATTTGAGATCTAGGCCTTGTAGAGAAAATCTCTAAGTCATTCATACCTTCCCTAAATACTTTTGTAAACCAATGTTGAACGTACCTATATGTTGTCGGTGTTCTTGAATAAATTACGTATGGTACCTATACATCGTAATCGCGCGCGGTCTTTGACGGGAACCGGCCGACGATGTGTAAATATAAGTTAAAGGGTTTTTTATTATTATTGTCTAATATCATTTTAAGCCGGTGTAAGATTATTTATTCCCTTGGTCTTAACTTTAAAATACTAACGCTTCTTCTGTCTCTCTGATGTTTACCTTTACCGTTTTGAGAGCAGTGGTGATATGGAATAATTTACACAAAGTAAAGCGACTGTCTGGGTTCGAACCTACAACTCGTACGTCGCGGCCATTACCACTGGGCCACCACTGCTCTCTAAGCAATAAGGAATACAAGTCAAATAATAAAGTGTTATGCAAAATAAAAGACAAATATTCTAGGTACATCTAATAAATAAGCGTACACACAAATAATAGTATTCTGTGCTAAGAATAATAACAATAAAAAAACAAGGATTTTGGTACCTACTAGTGTGAAACTCAGACCACGAACTAAGTACGTAAACACCGCAGACACCGCGGCTGTGGCGTTTTACGGCTAATCCGCTGAACTGTGTTTGACCCCTGGGTAAGAATATAGTCTACTTTTCATCAACACTCCACATGGGCGAAGCCGCGGGCGGAAGCTCGTAAGAAATAACTTTAGAAAAGTCCGTATTGTAATGTTACGTATCAACATTTAAACAAACATGCAGTAAGCATTATGTGTAAATTACTGAAACAATTTACTTGTCTTATTTTTGTAATACTTATTTTCTTAAATTGCAAAGTATTTCCCGCACATAAATGAATGCTGACATCGTGATTGAATTACACAAATAAAATTCTTTCAGTTGATGTATCAATGAACGTAATACTTCGACTCCTTGAAAAGATACACATTCAATAAACCAAAAGTATTTTTTTCCTGTAAAACTTGCCTTTAAGATAGCCGACTCATTGCTTGGGGGTGTCTTTGCAAAACACTTAGTAACTAAGAACGTAGTAGGTAGGTTACTTATAATATACAACGTGTAACGGAAAGGGGGTATCAACCCGAAATGCACCAACTCTGACAATGGTAACAGACGACATGGTACCTATTTTAACCTTCTAAGTTTAAGTTATAATTAAAAACAATGAATTAAAATCCAGGTCTGCATTTAATAAATTTAAATTTTGCACAACACTAGCGAAGTATCAGCTGACTAGGGTCCATAACCTTTGATCCACCTACCTATCGAAATAGTTTACCGCTTTTACTCCTAGTAAAATATGATAAATGGGTTCCGTATTTATTTTTAGTGATTGAAAAGTCGCGTCAGGTTTGAATAAAATCGAGGTTGTCACAGTTTTGATGAAATGATTTAAATTAGAAAAACATAATTTGAACTTTTAACTTATTAACTAAAGCACAAAAATCACAAAAAAAAGACTGGCTTTAAAAATCAATAAACTTCACAAAATAATTTGAAATCGTGCACTAAGGGTTCCATTAATTTAAGTAATTTACCACAAAGTAATTAACAATTACATTAAAAGAGCTTAAAAAAAAGACCGCGAAAAAAATTGCGCGATTACATGATTTATTAATTAAACAGATTATTCCATAAAACCTGAGAAGAGAAAAAACGTAGTGAACAAAATAAATAGTTTTTTATTTGTAGTTACTCAGTTTTAAATTCGGAGTTAATTAACGAATTATCATTTCAATATCGAGTCGCATCCACACAATAGATAACGCCTACTAGGATTTCATGAGTATGAAAGAGTTTTTATCATTAATGGCTTTAAAAATAATTTGCAGACCCCTGAAAGGGGCGTGGTCTGTCCACTCTAACCGTTCTTGTAATCTAGCTCTAAGTGTGCGATTATGCATCTCATGTGCGTGTAATAATAGTCACAATGGGTTCTCCTTAACTTAAAAATTTAAAGTATTTTTATGGGTTGGCAAAAGTCTCAGGTTTGATTCCTACCACTTTGCAAGTTATGCGTAGTATTTCGGTGGGCACGTTAAGTCGTAGTTTTCAGTAGTTATTGATTTACATTGTGGTCTTAGGCTTTGTGTGATCTCTTCTACTGTCTAAACCACAAAGTAAATCGATCACAATACAGGAGTTTAAAAAAAACGTTGAAAACGAAAATCGCGCGATGATCATAATTTATTAATTAAACAGATTATTCCATAAAACCCGAGAAGAGAAAAAACGTAGTGAACAAAATAAAAAGTTTTTTATTTGTAGTTAGTTAAATTCGGAGATAATTAATGAATTACCTATTCAATATCGAGACGCATAAACACAATCGATTACGAATACTAGGATTTCATGAGTATGAAAGTTTTTATCATTTATGGCTTTCACAAAATAATTTGCAGACCCCTGAAAGGGGCGTGGTCTGTTCACTCTAACCGTGCATTTTGTATTCTTGTCATCTAGCTCTAAGTGTGCGTGTATGCATCTCTTGTGCGTGTAATAATAGTCACAATGGGTTCTGCATAACTTAAAAATTTAAAGTTTATTTATGGGTTGGCGAAAGTCTCAGGTTTGATTCCTAGCTCGTACCACTTTGCAAGTTATGCGTAGTTTTTCGGTGGGCACGTTAAGACGTAGTTTTCAGTAGTTATTGATTTACGTTGTGGTCTCAGGTTTGTTTGTTTGTTTGGCATCTCGCAAGTCAACCTATGAGGTTGTCGTATGTTTAAGCGGACTTGCTGTGGTCTTAGGCTTTGTATGATCTCTTTTACTGTCTAAACCACAAAGTAAATCGATTACATTATAAAAGTTTAAAAAAGAAATCTTGATAAAAAATAGCGCGATGATCATTACTTATTAATTAAACAGATTAATGAATCCATAAAACTGAGAACAGTAGAAACAAAACATTTTGTGAACTAAATAAATCGTTTTCTTTATTTGTAGTTTTAAAATTCCGACTCGCACTTTTAATTTTCATGACAATTACCATTTCGTCAAATTCAATATAGAGTTACCTACATCATAATTTCTCCGATACATCATTTTTGACACGATCGATTACAAAGGGCTACCAGGGTTTCATGAGTATGAAAGAGTTCGGACGGGTAAGTTAATATCAATTTGAAAATGGATCCCTAATTATTGACCCACCCACCGCTATTATTATGAAACGAACCCGCGCAAATAAAGAATTGGAGCGATGTAAAGAGTTATCCTGCTCGCACATCCGAAAGCTTTAATTAGAGCAAGCATAGCGGCTATTATTTTCGGGTTTACGCTCTAGTGAAAGCATTGTTGTGTCAACAGCCGCTTTGGTGTGAAGTTCGTTTTTTTGTGATAGTGATATTTCGTGATGTCTTTAAGTAATCCAGAATATTACGAAATGATGCTTTGCGTCGGTGCAACCCACGGAAACTTGAGTGCAGCTCGGGAGTTGTATCGTCAGCGGTTCTTAGAAGGTCGACCAGCTGCCGAGGCTAGACAATTGCCTTCACTGCGTTGCTTCAGACGCATGGTTAGCCGTTTGCATTCAACCGGTTATTTCCACGCGCCAACTCCAACGGGCCGCACGACGTCCCAAGATCCGGATTTTGAAGAAGCCGTACTGGAGCACTTCGAAAACAACCCATGGAGCAGCACGCGTCGCGCAGCCCTGGCGCTGGGAGCCGCGAATCATATGCAAGTGTGGCGAGTTTTTCACGTAGACGACCAGCACCTATACCACTTTCGCCGCACACAGGAGCTGATTCCTGCTGATTATTTACCACGCGTGTCGTTTTGCGAATGGTACCGAAGTCAGGTCGAAACCTGACTTCGGTACCATTCGCAAAACTACACAAAGTGCTGTGAACAAAGTGCTGTGGACAGATGAAGCATCCCTCACCGAAAATTATTGGTCGCATACAAATCCGCATGTGTCCTCCGTGTCATCTTTCCAGCATCAATGGCGGATAAACGTTTGGGCTGGTATCATAGGTGATGTTCTTGTAGGACCACATTATTTGCCGGCAAATCTGAATGGTGCAAATTATTTGGATTTCCTTAGAAACGATCTGGACGAGGAGTTAACAGTGATGTCAGTGACCAGCTACGTTGACCTCGTCATGGAGAACAACATGATATTTCAACAAGACGGCGCTCCAGCCCATTTCGCGCTTGATGTGCGAAGCCACCTAAATGCGTGCTTCCCCCATTGGATAGGTCGAGGAGGCCGCGTTGCCTGGCCTGCGCGCTCGCCAGACCTCACTCCGTTGGACTTTTTTTTATGGGGATATATAAAAAACTATGTTTATGCCGTAGAGTGCTCATCAAGAGAGCAAATGGTGGGTCGCATAAACGACGCATTTGAGTCAGTGACGCCGGAGATGCTGCGCAATGTCCGAGCGTCTACCAACAGGCGAGCTGGCTTGTGTATCCAGCAACAAGGAAGACATTTCGAACCCTTTCTTTGAAACGTAAGTTTGCTTATTAATTTCGTTTAAAAGTTCCGCGATTTTATTTTATTATCTATGGATTCGTAAAACAACCGAATCAAATAGTTAATATTTCACCATATTTTTAACAATAAATAACTGTCAAAGCAAAATAACTCTTAATGCCAATTCGTTTAGTGTCAATATTGTTTGTTACAGGGACGGCATAAGACACCGCCGGGTAGCATTTGATCTCGCCGACGACGGCTTTGTTGAAGCCGTGCCAGCGCAATATGTACCAGGCGCTCAGAAATAGTCAGGATACGCGAGTGAGGAGAAATAATAGTGAAATGGACGGTGCTAGTGTGAGTGTGTAGGGGTGTGTAAGTAAGACGATAAAAGAACAATGACCTCAAATAGTGATGTGCCACATTTGTTACATGCTAAAATTATTACAGGTTGTGGCGGCATCTACACCGCCACATGCGAACTAACGCATCAATCCTGCATCGCGCAAGCAGAGTTTACCGCGCAGATAGCATATATACAACTTCCCGACAACAATCATCGGGCAGTTGCCCACCAGATACGACATCCATCTGGTCGGAGGATCCTCCCTTTTCTGAGAGTATGAGTGAACTTTTCACCCTGTTCCTCATACTTCTAAACAGGTGACCCCGAGTATGAACGTCAGCGCAGCCTTCGTGCAACTACTTCAGCGTGACGTCATCATCATCACTCCCGCAAGCTTTAGAGCGGCGAGTCACACAGCCAGCCAGCAACCACGGCTTCAACGGGTATTCTGGCCATCAGCATGCAGCGCGAGCGCATACCTGGTCATCACCCTCAGCCTCATCAGCAACCTTGGCACAGCACACTGCACATTCGGCCGGTCCACAAGAAGAGCCTTAATCACTCTCCTGGTCGAACAGCAGCAGCCAGCCACAACCCGGCGCTGTACCACATCCGACCCACTGGAGCACAAGCAGCGCCACCCCGACTCACTGGGGGCATCTTCGCAGACAGTTCCGACTCACCGCGAACTACGCGACACCTGGTTCCGACCCACTGGAACCTCAGCTGGCACGGGCAAAAAGCATCGCAAGATACAAGACTTAGCCCACTATCGACCTCCGGTCTCCGGAGGGGAGTGAGGTGGCGGCATCTACACCGCCACATGCGAACTAACGCATCAATCCTGCATCGCGCAAGCAGAGTTTACCGCGCAGATAGCATATATACAACTTCTCGACAACAATCATCGGGCAGTTGCCCACCAGATACGACATCCATCTGGTCGGAGGATCCTCCCTTTTCTGAGAGTATGAGTGAACTTTACACCCTGTTCCTCATATACTTCTAAAAGGTGATTAAAAACTAGATTTTTCTTAATTTTGAAAAGTGCTTTTTTTTATTGAAAATTCGCACAGAGGATCTACATAAGGTACACTATTTTTCCATTTCGTGTTGATACCACCTTTCCGTTACACGTTGTATATTATTGGATAATACTAACTATTAAAATACATCCCAACGTTTGGAGTCCATATCGGCAACCAAACCAATACGTAAATAAAATATCGTGAATAAGTCTTACGGACCTATAATAAGTCCGCAAGGAAAGCTAAAGTTCGTAAGAATGGTTAGGTTACTTGATACCGAATAATAAGGCAAATCTATATCCAAGTTCACGGCATTTATAAGTCAATAGTGTCAGAAATATTACAATACACAATAGAAAGCAAATAAATACGCACGCACAGGACAATAAAGTAATCGTCTAACACTGACAATAAACACGGAACACCCCCGGCGCGGCGGGCCCAACGTTGCGGTAATGTGTGTGCTTGTCCGAGCGATACACACCTACTACCGCGAGCAGTATGACCACGCACACATTGACATTTGCTTGACGCGATAGCACTACTAGCTATTGGAAATTTATGGACTATTCGTAAGTTGATAATATCAGCTGTTTCTAATACAACAACATTACCGATATTTTTCTTTATAGTACAAAAACAAAAATAAGAAAAAATGTCATTTACGACGCGAAAAACAATTAGCTAAAACTTCATTTTCGGTAAGTATTTTGGAAAAAAAAAAGATGCAGGAACCTAGATAAATACTGTCTTAATCCGAATATAAGCATAATATAAGCATAATATGATAGAAATATGCTTAAATTGCAAATGGTTTAGGTATTACGTTTGTATGGACAATTCGTGCGTCGCCCTGCTCTTAATGTACCTAATTTATTGTAAATGAAATTTAGATGTTAACAACATTTTGATTAGTGCATTATTTTAGTAGGGATAATAATTATGATATAATGTATTTATGCGTTATGATTTGTATTTATTACATGTCTTGGGGAACAAAAATCCACAGGGAGGTGACACACCTCGCAGCGCAAAGAGTTCTGAAGGAGTGGACCAACACACTTCGTCTTCAATAATCAGATTTAGATAGGCTGAGATAGGCGAGTTCAGAAAGGGAACTTGTTTTTATAGATGTGGTACCTCATAGAGGGGGGGGGGTGATACTTGGTTTAGGAATGGGACCAGCTTTCCTAATATCCTAATGGAGCACTAGTAAGGCGCTGCAACACAAAAAAATATAAACGTGTTAGCGAAAACAATGAAACATAAACACAATTCGAACTAGAAAACCGGCGCAAACGTCGAAGAGGGATTATGATATTGACAACTGTACTTGTACATTACAATAATTACTTCGCCTTACTGATTACGCTGGTATTTCTATAGAAGAGAACGACAATTGACTAAAATTAAAACACACGTTAGCAAAAACAGTTTATCTGCGATTTCAAAAGTTTAACGAGAGGCATGTCGAAGGACACGTCATTATAATATACGCATTAGATAGATAGATAGATTCATTATTTGCCTGAAATATGGTATCTTACGGATTTTATAACACGTACATAATAGTTCTTCATATTCCGCCTACTAAATTCGGCATGCAAATTTTGTGACAATAGTAATAGTTCTAATTTAATCAATTTAAACAAAATAATTAGATTCCCATGTCAAAAAAAGTACTAAATCAAGATTTGTCTACATATCAAATTACAAATATCATAAATTACAAATTACAAATTGTATATAAGTCAACTTTCAAATGTCAACAAAGGAAATAAAATTACAAATGTCTTAAATAAAATTATCAAATTTAATTTTCATGTCATGCAACTTTTCCGTTTGTCTTATAACTCATAAATTCCTTAATAGTATAAAAACAATTTTCAATCCATGCTCTGAGATGTTTATGAAATAAGCTGGTTCGCAGTTCTCTAATAACCTTCGGTATATTATTAAATATCTTTATTGCCATTCGACTAGTGTTTTTATGGCAGAACGCTGTTCTACATCTTGGCATTGCCAATTTTGTTGGATCCCTTGAGATTTTTCCTACCTTATAAACATTGACGCTATCGGCTTTACTGAATAGGTGAGGATGTTTTTTTACAAATACTCCAGTTTCCATTACATATAAGCATGCTAATGTTAACAATTTATTATTTTAAAAAATAGGTCTGCAAGATTCTAATGGGTCTACACCAAACACAGCTCGTAAACACTTTTTTTGCACAATAAATGCCTTATTGCTGTCAGTGGAATTACCCCATATGATCAAGCCGTATCTTAGCACTGATGCGACATATCCATGATAAGCCAATAGAGCGGCATTACGTCCAATAGTTTTTCTGAGATTTCTTAGTGCAAATGCAAAGCTGTTTAGCCGATTACATACATTTTCAATATGTTTTTTCCAATTACAATTTTTATCAATTACTATGCCTAAAAATTTCGTATGGTCAACTTCTTCAATGTCATTATCACCTCTAATAATTTTCATTGATTCTCTTGTCATTTTGTAATTAGAGAAATTAATATATTTTGTTTTGGACAAATTCACGCATAAATTATTTTGTTCAAGCCATTCTATTATGGCTTCCACGGCAGCATTTATTTTATCCTAGAATTGTTCATTTTTATTATCTTTATTTATTATCAATGAGATGTCGTCTGCAAACAACACGCACTTATTATCCGTCACTGTTGGCAAATCATTTATGTATAGAAGAAAAAGCAAAGGCCCCAAAATACTACCTTGAGGCACGCCATATGTATTGGTCCTGAATCGAGATGTATGCTTTATCACTTCTCTGTCTTTATTAACGCCTAAGATTTCAACCCGTTGTTGTCGATTAGATAGGTAATCTTTTATCCAATTTAACGCTTTTCCTCTTATTCCGTATCTCTCACATTTTTCCAACAGTATATCATGTTTAACAAAGCCAAATGCTTTGCTCATGTCGAAAAATATTGCTGTGACCGGTATTTTCTTATCTATATTCTCGGTAATCGATTTTATTAGTTGATAACAAGCTAGTGCTGTTGACTTTCCTCTTTGAAAACCATTTTGTTCCGTACTTATTATATTGTACTTGGATATAAATGATACAATTCGATTATACATTGCTTTTTCAAATATTTTTGAAAATATAGGTATTAAGGTCACTGGACGATAATTGTTTAACTCGTGTTTATTATTATTTTTATATAATGTTTTTACAACTGAGAACTTTAATTTATTCGGGTACTTTTCTTCACAGAAACTTAAATTCACAAGATGAGCGATAATAGGAGACAATATATCGGCACATGATTTTATTATGTGGGTAGAAATATCATCATATCCCACTGCATTGGTATTATTTAGAAATGCAATTATTTTTTTGATTTCATTGGGCGTGCAAGGTTCGAGATATAAACTGTTACTTCCATTGCTAATGTTCTTTGTGACCTTGTTTTTATTATTGGTTATGTCTATATTTGTAGTATCAATGAAGTGATTATTAAAAGCTTCCGCTATTTCTTCAGGTTTTCCTATCATATTATAAACTAATTTATTTTCCTTAGATTTACTTTCATGATATTTTGATTTTAGATATCTTTTAGAGAGGCAAGATTGTTTTATACCTTTAGTTAACCATCTTAAAGTAGGTTTTTGACGATTTACTTTTATTCTTTGCAAAGGGAAATTTAATTTATATAATAGGCAAAAAGCCTCATGGAAGTTGTTAAAAGCCGTATTAGGACCTATTTCATCATAAACATCTTGCCATTTTAGGCTCAAGAGACATTCTCTAAATTTTCTAATGTACTCGTCGTTATAATTACTCTTGACAATAAAAAAAACATTGTAATTTATTCATTAAAAAAACATATTCACAAATTTCAAATAAAACTGCGCACACTGGTTAAACTTTTATGAGTATCAGAATTTAGGTTAGTATAAAAGCATGGCTTCGGAATAATACTTACAAGCCACTTGTAACCACGGGACCCAAACTTAACTAATATATTATAAAAATATAATAATAAATAGGATTGTTTTTCAAATATTACCGTCTTATTTTAACAAGAATGGAATATCGCGTACCTTAATCCTTCAATACATCCCTTTTATAAGTCAGCCTATATTTATACTGATTACATGGTTTTGTTAGGTAAAAGCATAGATAAAGTTAAGTATCAGCATCGAAAAAGATTATATTTGATAACCGCACATGAGCGATGTAAAGTGCGGCGTCATAGGACACGCCCGAACTCTGTCACCACACTTATTGTACGTTTCGGGACATTCCCAAAAATAAGAGAGCTCTCATTTAAACATTTTGGAATTAGACTGCGTCAATTACAATTGATAAGTAAGTATATATTCAGTGCTGTAGGGTAGAGCTGTGTGTTGTTTTAGAACAGTGCCCATTATAAATAGTTGCCGAACTATACTTCACAAGATTTGTATAGTAGGTTAGAAGGAAAATTAAAGGGAGAAAAGTAGACACTTTAAGAACCGCCCGCTAACGAACTCGCTCCACCCCATGTGGTAATACAGTAAGTTATAATCGGTTGCCATAGAGATTGACACAGTAAACTTGTCTAGATATTTTTGGATCAGCAATATAGCGTAACTCTTTAAAAAACCAATATTAACTTGCGAATTCTATTATGTAAAGAATTCTATATGTTGTTTGAACGGACGTGTTTCAAAACACCAAGGTATTTTGTTGTAATTGTAATTTAAATGTTGGAACAAACGCATTGGTTATACGCGGGATTTGTGCAAATAATGTCGAGGTGCTAGTTGCTGTTTGCTTGCGCATACTAAACTTACTGTAATTTGTCTTGTCTGCATTTAGTGTTAGTGAATTATGTTGAAGGCATTTAATAACAACATTAAATCCGTGTTGCGCAAGCTTGTAGACAATTTTTTCTGAGTCACCTGAAAATAGTAGAGCAGTGTCGTCAGCAATCGAAACCATTTGGCCGTGATTTAGATTTAAATTATAAAGATCGTTTATGTATATCAAAAATAGCGTAGGCCCTAAAATACTTCCTTGGGGAACTCCGAAGGACGTGTTTTTTTTTTACATCGCCGAGAGCATTACCAATCCTTACACATTGGGTACGGTCTTCTAGAGAGCTCTTAAACAGTTTCAGCTGGGAGCCTCTGATACCTATGGCTTCTTGTCGTTAGGGTAAATAGCCTGTCTTTCCGTGTCTGTTTAGCAACGCAAGGCATACCCCAACGCGTTCGCAGCCCTGCTGTTTTTTTTATTTTGACAATTTGACGCAAATGGACCAATATTGTATTGACTTCAAATTGTAAAGACCTAACTCGGACTTTAAATGAAAAGCAGTGGACTGTAAAAACTAACTTATATTGAATGGAATTATGGACGGTACCGAAGAATTTAGTGCGCGTGTGTCGTCAGTAGCACCTGTATAGTAAAAGTACTCTGTGAGTAGCACTCGTTGATCAAGTGTCGGGCGGGGCGGGCCATCGCCCCTCTCATGCCTCCGCGTAGCCCAACTCTCAAGTCTGGCACGAAGATAGCCGACGGCGCCCGAACAGATGTCAACGTTGAAAAGCTGCTGCTAACTCAGCCGTAGATTGAGTATCGTCAGCTTCCACTATCGCCTTTAGTCGTCAAGGTTGACTTTAGTTTTTGGGTGACAACAGGGTTATATATAGCAAGCGTTTAAAGCAATAACGTTTAAGTCGTGCGTTTGTTTGTAGTGTTCACTCCGTACACGTAATTAATGTTGTATGGTGTTTGTAAGGCATTGCTACCACGACGGAACTCGTATTCCATGATTACTCGTATTTTTTTTCTAGTCCATATTGACTTAAAAGATACAAATGTAGTGAAAACAAAACACTAATCAATAAACAAATGACTGAATTAAAATAATAGAATTACTTTTTTTTTACAATTTTCATTTGAGTTTAGAATGTATAGCTAGCCATACATACGTTATTTATACGTTACTTTTCAAATGGCCAGTATTGTAAAACGGAAACTTCATAGGTAAAGGTCTACCATATGTATCGTAATTTTAATAAGCAGGTACCTGTGTTTAATCAACATTATTAACGACATTTCAGAAGATTGACTTGTTTGACAAACGCATGCTTTTGAAACGGGCTAAAACCTGTATTTTATGCTAAGAAGTTATTATTCTTGAATAAATCTTAATGTTTTATCTGACCCTGATGTTTATCTACTGTACTTGTTGTTAATAATAGTAGAGGGCCACCATAAGATACCTACAGCCTTCGTGCAATTACACGTCAGCGGTAACACTTAAACTACGAAAATTATCCGTTTTAATACCGAAGAACTGATTGTTAGTATGTGTAATTTGTTGGAAATAAAACAAGCAAACGACAGCTGACGGTAAGTGGTCACCCCTGCCTGTAGACATCTGCAATAGAAGGCAAAAAAAACGCATTTCAGGATATCACTTGTATTTTGTTCCACTTTGGGGTAGAAGTATCACTTAATTGTTTTCAAGTACATCGACACCTATCAACTTTTTGTACAACAATCACTAACGGGAAATTCCTTAAAACTTCAGATAACATTGTCGACCTCAAGTACGCTGAGCTAGTTATCTTTAGAACTATAAATAAGCAAACATACTTCACACATAATCAGATTTCTCGCTACATCAACATGATCACATTACTATTGCTCGCCACGGTAACTTTGATCTTATACGCGGTCTACCTCACTTCCAAGCGAAAGTTCCAATATTGGGAGGATAAGAAAGTGCCGCATTTACCACCGGTCGCGTTTTTCGGAAATTATGGCGGATATATTTTACAGAAGACGTACTTAGGAGAGCTCACACAGAAATTATGCCAAAAATTTCCGAACGTGCCGTACATAGGCGCCTACTACGGCACAGAACCCACCCTCATCTTACAAGATCCAGAACTCATCAAGCTCGTAATGACGAAGGATTTCTATTTCTTCAACGGCCGTGAAGTCTCCAAATACTCCCAGAGGGAGATGTTCACACAAAGCCTGTTCTTAACCTACGGCGATAGATGGAAGGTGCTACGTCAGAACCTGACTCCACTGTTCTCCTCTGCCAAGATGAAGAACATGTTTCATTTGATCGAGAAGTGTTCTCATGTGTTCGAGAAGATGCTCGATCATGAAGTGCAGAAATGCAACGAGATCGAAGCGAGGATGCTCATGGCGAGGTACACGATGGACTGCTTTGGATCCTGTGCATTCGGCGTTAACACAGACACGATGGTAAAGAAAGAAAACAATCCATTCATACTCGTTGGTGATATGATCTTTGATTCCCATAAATTCAGAGCATTCAAGATTATTCTGCGATCTATCTGGCCGGCCATCTTCTACGCACTGGGATTCAAAGTGATGCCGGAAGAAGTTGATAGTTTCTTCAATAATTTGTTGACAGGAACTTTTAAAGGCCGCAATTATACGCCTACGTCAAGGTATTATATAAGAAAGTTAATTTAGTTGTAGACGACGATCTGTTGGTGTCGCAGTGCGTGTTGATTTTCTCAGCAGGATACGAGACTTCAGCAACCACTTTGAGTTTCACTTTGTTTGAGTTGGCGAAACATCCTGAAGCTCAAGAACGACTGTTGGAAGAGGTGGATGATTACCTGCGTCGTCATAACAACGTGCTGAAGTACGAGTGCGTCGCAGAGACACCTTACATGGAAGCGTGTATTGATGAAGCACTTCGTCTGTATCCAGTGCTAGGCATACTAACTCGCGAGGTGATGGAAGACTACACGTTCCCATCAGGACTGAAGCTAGAGAAGGGTCTCCGGGTGCACCTGCCTGTGTACCACTTGCAGCATAACCCGGAGTTCTTCCCGGAACCTGAACAGTACCGTCCGGAGCGGTTCCTGGCTGAGAACAAGCAGAACATCAGGCCATACACTTATATGCCTTTTGGTGATGGGCCCAGAATCTGTATAGGTAAGTTCTAAATGTATCATTTTTCGTTGACCTTTGTAAAATGGTTGCATTCCATTTATATATAAGTATAGATCGCTCACACCATACAGTGAGTCAATCCACCTAGCCTTTTCCCAACTATCTTAGGGTCGGCTTCCAATCTAACCACATGCAGCTGAATCCATACCTACAGTCAGAGTCTAAATTGAAAGAGAGCGACGGGCTTCTTCATCTTATGTAAAGTTGTTTTAAAGAGTTTTGCCACTTTAGACCGACTGTAAAAGAAAACAACCGACTTAAAAAAAACTTCGAAAAATAAAACAACTTTAATTTCAGAAGACGTTGCCTTTTGTTTTGTATTTTCGGTTTTTGCCATCGACTTATTTTTCACTTTGAAGAGTTTTTTTTTTTGAGAAAGCTTGACCAACGGATGGGACCCTTTCAATCAAAAGAAGAATTTTTCAAATCAGTTCATAAAAGAGTTCTGAGGTTGAGTTGAAGTCGGTAAAAAATTATGGAGCACTAAGCCAAGCATGGGGAGCTTACCTAGTACTTTTAACCTACTGCAGAGTATGTTATTCTCATCCAAACGCAATCAGTTAGTACCGGCGTGATTTAGTAGTAAGTACATACAAACTGAAAAAAGTTACAAGATATGAAGCTGTTTTGATTGGTTCTGAACACTGGACCTACTCATATTCAAAATATAACTTTTAATTGTGTAATGTTTGCAGTTTTATTTCAGTTTTTATTTTCTTATGATGACGACAAAAAAAAGTGGATGCGTAATAAAGAAGATACGCCCATGTTTTTAAATACGTAAAACCTTACAAGATAACCTTTGACACGGTGACACTAGTTACTATTACTACAGAGTCTGAAAAATTACTTGATAAGTAAATTGTCACCCTACGTTAATTTGTCTTAATAGTGTTATTTCACACTGCTGCTGCTTTGTGGTGTCTACAAATCGAAAACCCAAGAAGACACATTGCTTGCCAAGTTTTGAATTCGCAACCCAATACTTAAACTCCGAAGGCACCACGTCTTTAATCTATCCTGTTTGTTCAAAATTTCATTAATTAACAATCATTGTCTTGTCCAGGTATGAGATTCGCAAGAATGCAAATGGCGGCCGCTCTGATAACACTACTGAAGAAGTATCGCGTGGAGCTGGCTCCAGGCACGGAGAAACAAATGACGTTCGAGCCCTTTGGCTTAGTGACGCAGCCTGTTGGGGGAATCGGACTGAAGTTTATTGAAAGAGAGGGTTGGGAGCAAAGGCTGTTGAAGTCACCTTGAATTTGTTGTAAATTTTAGTTTTAAGTCGTCATTGTATCATCCCATCTACAAGTATGTCTCTTTTTCGATTTTAAGCAGACTTCTGTAATGAAAGAACTTAAGGATATATTTCCAACTGTACGAAGTACCCATACTGTGTTCAAATTATAAAAAAATCGTCTGGCCGTTGAATGGCGTTTGGTGCCCAAATTCGCTGACGGCGTATTTCAAAATGTCAAGTGTTGTTCGACTTTTGCAGCTGTTACTGTTGCAGTTCGTTACAAATTTTCTGTTGTACAGTCAGGGAAAATAATTGCTAAGGAAATTAAAATGTATCCTACTTCTATTTCTAATGTTGTAACCATTTCATGCAACTGTCAAAGAATAACAGTTGTGATTTTAATAAACGGATAATTTATGTAAACCATGACTTTACATCACTTAAGGCTTAAATAGAACATTAATACATATATTAATATTAATTGTATATTAATAAACAATAAAATTTTAAAAACATATAAAATGAAATATGAAAATTACTTACAATGTATAAATTGTTCCGTATGTTATCGGTATCATTCATTCCGTTGAACACCGTTGTTATAGTGGGATTTAATGCTATTTTCGCGATTTTGTGTATTCTTAACGACTTGGGTTTACCTTTGGGCTGACTATTCTGCACATCAACCTAGACTACGGCATTTACTTCTGGATAACGACATGTAAGTGATTTGGACTTTGGCAACTGTTGAAATGCATTGTTGGAGACATCATTTGTCTGACGAAAGTGATCAGATAGAGAGTGCAGAGATAGGTGTATTCGATGTTAGTATAGTCGTAAACTAATTTGTTTAATTTCATGTACACATAAATCATATCAGAGATAAAACACAGAGAGCGAGCAAAAGGGGGGATTTCTTTTAGATGTTAGCTTTTACTTATTTAGTCTCGTATAATCTTTCAACCTCGCGAGTCAAGTCAAGATACTTGATTAGTTGGATATTATTATTTATGTATAATCACACTACTAGTTTATTATACTGATGCGTAGAGATTTTAGATAGTCTATCCTTTAAGCTACTCAATACGGGTGCCTGTATAACACATGGTTTGGTAGCATTGCACGGGGTGCTCACGTTCTTCATCCGGTACTAGGACATGATTATAGTAAGCTATAACTTGTAAAAGTACTTAGTGTTTTTTTAACCATGGTATTAATATTTTCAGATAACTGGAGACAACCTTATGAAATAACTATACTACTATAGAAAAAGTTAGTAGTTTAGCAAGTCAAAGTAATTAATAGAATTAGGGTTAAATAGGTATTTAGACTCTCTGTGTGTGTATATTCTTGTGACTGTGAACATTATAATATTCTTTTTTAATTATTATTTCATGACGATATTTAAATTATCTATGGAAATGGAAAGAAAAGAAACTTAAACTGAGCAGTGTTGCAAAAACCTGCAATGTTACGAGTATCTCCACAGAGCAATCAATGAACTCATTGTACAGAAATTATATTGCATTAGGCTTAGATAAATGATTGGTCTCGCTGCGCTCGACTTGATACCGTAGGCGTACTTGGTAAATGCGGAAACAAATACTACGCCGAAGTCGGCGTACCCGAGCCAGTCACACTGCAAGCTGTCTGTCACGTGCACGTGCCGAATGTTTTATTAAATTTTGGGCATAATCCGAAGTTAAATGCCAGTTTACGCATTGAAACTGTGTAATAATACTACATCAAATAAGAAGGACACTGGGATCACATACCATCAGTACGTGTCGTATAGTTTTGAAATATCAACATAAAATAACATGAATCCTATACGCCATTCAGTGTTGCCGCGTACACACTTTTTCCCAAGATGGCAGCACAGTTGCAAATTAGCACATTTTCAATTTTTATGCCTAACTTAGAAATAATTGAGAGAGAACTTTGTTATACGCGGAAACTAACGTATTAACTTATATTTTTAGACATTCTCTTTACTTGTTAACTCGTCTCTTACAAAGTTTTGTTCCACGAAACATTTAGCAGTCTTCAATTTATTCTATACACACACATAAACGGTAAATAGTAGAGCCCTACCGCTTGGACACGATCGCCGGTGGAGGGGATGCAGTGAGGACTGGGGCGGATAGACCGACTCACCGACCGAGTCGAGCGTCAACAGAATACGGTCGAGCTTGTTAAGTCTTGGCAAACGCTCAGTACCAACGCAGGTGTCTGTTTCCGTTGCACGTGTTTATTTCGTTTGCCAGTGTATTAAAGTTATTTTAATTCGAATTATAACCCAACTAACTATAGACCCATTTCACTGTTAGCAATATTCTCCAAAATTCTTGAAAAAATTGTCAATTTACGGCTCACCTCATACCTATATTACAACGATATAATATCTAACGAGCAATTTGGCTTCAGACAGGGAAAATCCACAGAAGATGCAGTAAGTCTCTTAGCTATTCTTGTAACTTCTTGTTTAGATTCCTATTCTTCTAAAAAAGCTCGAGACGATTGGTATAAGAGGACTGCCACTCAAATGGTTTGAGACCTACCTTTCTAACAGAAGGCAATGTGTGAAAATGGGGGACACCATCAGTAGTCATAGCAGCGTAGAATTTGGAGTGTTGAGGCACTCCAAATTCTACGCTGCTATGACTAGGTAGTGACTTGGGCCCGACACTATTTATCATTTATATTAATGATATTCGTCAAGCCATTACACAAAATGCAGAGGTCATCTGCTATGCAGATGACACGGCTATTATTTTTCATAACAAATCTTGGGAAACAGTCCGTGAAGAAGCACAAACTGGCTTAACTAGTATCAAAAACTGGCTCGACCTTAACCTTCTGTCACTTAATATTACAAAAACGAACTACATCTGTTTCCATAAAACTCTCTCATCAGCACCTAAACTTTATTTACAGCATCAAATCCACCCACCACAGTTGAACTGCAAGTTGAACTTGCAGTTCAACTCCATGCACCTGTGAGGATATTTAAAAGGTTGAATCTCTCAAATGCTTAGGGGTTCTGTTTTAACGATCATACATATTTAATTTTGTTCATTTTAAAAGACGATTTGGCTAATAAATTATTTACCTTATCTTTCGTGAAGGCCCGATGTTTCGCATCTCGGCCACCCCTGATGCGACAAATATAAAAACCATAAAATATATAGGTATAAGATGGAAAATAAACAAGAAATACATTCCGCGCAACAAAGCGAGGGTTTGTCAAAAAACTAGTGTCATCAATTTTCTAAATAGCTATTATTTTTTTGTATTAAAACATACGTACATATATTATTACTTGACATTGGCAAAATAGTAACATAATTTTCACAGAATCCATAAATTGTAGAAAATAATAGACTGGAAATTACATTTATTTATTTATTTAAACTTTTCGAACCCAAAGAGGTACAAAGGCGGACTTAATGCCTTAGGCATTCTCTACCAGTCAACCAAGGGTGGTGAAGAGATTAGATGGCAGGTGCTTTAATTGAAGGGGACGATGATGGAAGAAAAATAACTTAAAAAAAAATAATATAACTTGTGAAGTGTGATGTAAAATAGATATTGTGTAACTTATAATACACATATATACATATTAAAAAAGTATATACTTACAATACATATTTACATATATATGTATATAAATACATTATATATATATATATATATATACATTGAGACCAACTTTTTCAAATATTTTAAAATTCTAATTATTATTCTGAATTATGTAGGTAGATAAGAATATAATTGTCGTCACCCGTCGACACACGTAAGTATCTTACACAATAACACAAAAGTAGGTTGCTAACCTAACACAGTTTCCAGAATTACGTGTACAATTTAGAACTTCAATAAATATTTTCATACAATTGTTAGGCTGGTACATACAGTGAAAAATATCAACTAACAAAAATCTTATGAACTAACATATAACACAATAAAACTATACATCGCTACATACAAAAGATACATAAATTTTAATTTAATACAATAAAAATATGTTCTTTCCTATGCGCTGCTTTTTGTGTTTTTGCCGCCGTATCAATCTTCTCCTTGACACTGTTTACTTTCATCGTATATTATATCCTTTCTGTCCGCATCTCCTTCAGTAAAATCAACTGCTGGAAGCCGCAGTTTTCGGTACAACAAATTAATCAATTAAACCCTTTTGTTAGACTATACTATACTGAATCCAAACCTCTGAGGCCCGAGAAATAATTTAGTCCATTTGTAAATGAGTAAGAGTTATATTTTTCATGCCTTTTAATTTCTTGATGTCTAGACGTTTTTCAGAACTCGTCTCAAAATAATTTCCGGCAGTACACATGCTTTTAAAATGTAACCAACTTCTTCAACCAATCATAGCGCTGATAAATTCCTCATCCCGGTTGACTTATATGACAGTAAATGGTTGGGTGACAGTTATAAGTCTGTTTTTTCCATGTAGTTTGATGCGATTTGTGCCCTACTGAATGAGACAATCCTGAAAAATCCAAATCATAGTCACATGCCTGTTTGTAACATAAGTATTTATTGATGACCATTGAAAGTTCTATAATCAAGTAACACATGCATCTTTTGTTACACAAGAAATGAAGTCATAAGTCTACCATGTGGATGCAGTGTGTTGTTAGAGATGTCACATAATTATTGTTTTAAAATTTCTATGATCTAACTTATTTACCTGCTAAATGGACACGCCGCTGATAAGATCCTCTTTTTCCAAGACTGAGTCTTTTTCCACAGTAGAATGCATTAGTCACACTCATAACATTTTACTTTATATATTGCTACGCACTATGTAAGCATTTATTTTTTCATTCAGTTCGAGTACTTCATGCGGCCTACCCAAATGTCCTTACTTTCGTATTGTTCGTCAAGTCGTGGAGCTCCATTAGTTCTGAGTTGAGCTACACGATTACTGAAAAATGCTTGCACTGACTGGACTGGTCTTCTCAAATCTGTGAGGTTCTTTCCTCAAAAGACCATTTGAGACACTAACCTACATGGTCCTCACATGATCTGACCCAGAACATACCTCGACTTTAAAAAAGACTGTCTTTGTTTTGGGTTTGTTTCACCATTTCCACTCAGGGATAGTCAGATAAGAAATTCCGACTCCATCTAGCTTATTTTTTTAATTTATAGTATGACGTGTAAAACGGTTTCCTATATCAAATTCCCAGAATAAACACTTGCATTTCTTTTTTTAAAAGCCATGTTCTCTAAACATAAAATGCTATACGCTTTAAAAAAACTGCACCTTAGGCAGTTTCCCGTGAATACTGAGTGAATAACAAACCTAGATCACCAGCTATTTTAAACCTCCAGAGTAATCCCGTTGATAAATCTCGCCGAAAGTTTGTAACATATCTTCATAAGGTATATAATTTTTCATCCCCTTGTTTTCGCTTTAATACTGGCTTTTTGTTTAAAATGCTAATGTAACCGATACTTTTGAACTGGCCTCCGCGCGAGTTTTTAAAAGAGAAAGTAACTTTTAGAATTAATTTAATTGAGTCTATCAAATTATTTTATTTATAGTTGAATAGTTTGTTTTGGGAAAATTGGGGAATCCTAAGTTAACAGTGGTCAATGTGGTCTTCTTTTGTTCATAAAAGTATATGCATAATATTTTCCTAAGCATTTTCTGTATAATCTACACATTTCCTAAACATTCTGCCTTCTTGTTTCATAAGGTATATACTTTTACGTGGAGTAAAATATTTTTGAATTTGAAGTTGTCAAACATAGTACATTTCATGTTACTTCTCTATTTCGCCGCTTGCATTTTTCTGAATACCGTCCAATATCCGTCTTACCATTCCTATCCAAAGTCCTTGAACGGTTAATTCACAATCAAATAAGCACTTTCCTCTCTAAAAATAATCTTCTCAACCCCTTCCAGTCTGGCTTCCGTCCTGGTCATAGCACCACCACAGCGCTTCTAAACATTACGGATGATATAAGGTCAGCCATGGAAGACGGTAATCTAACGGTGTTAGCTTTGCTAGATTTCAGTAACGCTTTTAATACTGTTGATTTTGATGTTTTGCTTGGCATTCTTTGCTCTCTTAACATATCTCCATCGGTAATTGACTGGTTTCGTAGTTACCTGTTCGGTCGGCGGCAACGTATTTGCATTGGAGAGACCTTGTCTTCCTGGTGTAATACTTCTGCCGGTGTACCTCAGGGTGGTGTTCTATCCCCTTTACTTTTCGCAGTTTTTATTAATTCCATCTCCGACGAACTAATTTCTTCCTACCATCTTTATGCTGATGATCTACAAATTTACTCGCGAGCTCCTCTCGGAAATCTATCCGAGGCTTTCGTAACGATTAATCATGATCTAGCCCGAATATGCGACTGGGCTAAGAGATACGGGCTTATGGTTAACCCCATAAAGACGCAGGTTGTGGTAGTGGGCAGTTCAAGGACGGTCTCAAGGATCGACTGGACGACTCTTCCTCAAGTTTCATTTGACAACTCAGTTGTTCCCCTCATTGAGAAAGTTAAAAACTTAGGGATATTCATTGATAAGAACTTCTCTTGGACTGCCCAGCTACTGGAAGTTAGCCGCAAGCTATTTGCATCCGCTGCATCTTTGAAGAGATTGCGTAATTTTCTGCCGACTGCTACCAAGATTGCGCTTGCACAATCGCTTCTTTTACCCATCCTTGACTATGCTGATGCCAGCTATCTTGACCTTACCCAAGACCAACTCGATAAACTTGAGCGGCTTCAAAATTTTTGTTTATGGTTTATATTTGGCTTGCGCAAATATGACCATGTTTCTGAAGTTCGTGTGAAGCTCAAGTGGTTACCAATTCGCCTTCGCCGTAATGCTCACATTCTTTCCCTGGTGTATAATGTGCTCTTTTGCCCTTCCACTCCCAACTATCTCAAGAAACGTTTCCAGTTTCTTTGCGACTCCCATACGAAATTTTTAAGATCATCGGATAACTTAAAGCTTAAAATGCCTAAGCACTCCACAATTTTCCTCGACAAATCTTTTACTGTCCAGGCCGTTCGTCTGTGGAATGCACTGCCTGTCGAAATAAAACGCGCGCAGTCGTTATTTGCGTTTAAAAGACTTGTGAAGGATCATTACTTGTCGTTGTGATCTTGCTTTCGTAAACTGTAATTATCATACGTTTCTTATATTTCGCATATATGTATGTATTTATGTATCTATTCCTTAGGATATGTTAATGTGTATATATCTGTGTATCTGTTTTAGTTTAATGTATATTTATTTCTTGCACCACTGACAGCCCCATTTTATGTGCAGACAAATCACTGTCCATTCTAAGGTTGCCTGGAAGAGATCGCAGAAAGCGATAAGGCCGCCCATTGTATGTTTTTAGTATGATATTTTTTTTTTTGTTATGTAATTTTGTGGTGTACAATAAAGTATATATAAATAAATAAATATGTCGGTTGTAGAACAGCCGTGACCGACACGAGGGTCTCACCAGACACCTGTCTTGGCGGCCCAAGATTCTACACGTCCAAGTGACACGGGACGCCACGACAAACTTTGTAACCTTGCCGTATATAGTAAAGGAGGTTCGGACCACGACCTCACTAGAATAAATTGTGGTTAAAGACACATAAATGATAGGTAAAGAAGGCTGGCTCCATGCAACGAGCGAGAACAGGCGCAGGCACACATAGTCGCGGATGTACGGTGATCCCAAACGAATGTAAAAAGAATGTAAGCGGGCACGCCTTTTATGCCTGGAGTGGAGGCTTTTTGCTGGGTATTAGTTTTCAATGTTTTGTTGGTATATTAGTCTGTGCTAGCTGACAAATAATTTAATTAAATATGTCATGTTTCTTTGCTTTGTTATAATAAAGTGAAGAACAGACAGAGTAGCGGTTAGGAAGTTTGCTGCGTCACTTTTTCTTCCCAGCTAAGGCATTGGGAAGTTATAAAGGTTGCGCGTTTTGAAGGTCAGTCTTGTGTAACTTAATATATTATTATTATTTATACTATATATATTACCAAAATGTTAGAGGTCTTCGAACAAAGCTGAACGACTTCAGAAATGGCTTAGAAAAAATGGATGCAGATTTGTACGCTGTCACGGAATAAATAAAATATAATATTATTTAGGTAAATAATAATGTTGTCAAAGCATCCTTTCGTAGAGCCAGCGATGAAATAAAACAATTGTTTTTGTTTTTCCCATTTTGTTTTACAATAATATACATCATAAAAACTAACTATAAATTGACGGCGCGTGATGATTTAGTCGATTTATTGTGACACTTTTTAAACTTGATATCCATTAATTTTACTCTGTAGTTTGGAATTATTATTTCTTTAGTGGTGTTTTAAATTTAGAGCGGGTAACACCGAATGGGGTTGTGAGTGTCATGGCGGCGGTGACGATTAGCGGTGGGTAATCTTTATTCCGGCAAGTGAATTGATTCACTTATTCCGACTCCGGGTCCGGTACCGGTTCACCTTATTTATTCCTTTGGCACCATTTGGCACCGGCACTCACTCGCTCATTTTGGTTCCCCGGTTTCGCAGAACATTTTATTCATTTGCTTCACTGGATCGTTTGGCACATTTTGAATAATCGAACAGTGGTTATTTTATTGATATTATGATTTAAATTTCGTACAGCTTATTATTTTTATTTTACTTCCTTCCCCGAAGTATTTTAATTAAATAAATAACAGTTTTTAGTTAAAAACTGTTATTAATTTATTTATTAAAATCTCCCTTACAACTATAATTACAAGTGCATACTTAATGCGATAGTATGGTCTGTTAAACTTTGCAGAAGAATACAAACATTCTCTAAAAATAAATAAAATACTGTTAGCGGTTAATATCAATCTGATTAAAAAAAAAACGAATGAAACGACTAAACTTTAATTAATTATCAGAAATACAATTTTAGACTTATAAAATACTTTCTTGATTTAAATGACGACAATTTCAAACAGTATAACGATGTTATCGCGACAGCTGCTTGAGACGGAGTGAGCCGAGTACTTTTTTTTTTTTTTTTTTGTGTATGGCATCTCGTAGTTGACCTTGAGAGGTCGTGACTACTTAACCGGACTATCCTGTGGCTGCCTTAAGCGGACTCAAAGCCTCCAGCCAGGGGCGTAAAACTACTTATATTATTAAGCGAACGCTCGCTAAGGGCACCCCCTGTGGGGTACGGACCTCGGCTTAGGGCGTCGCTGACGGGAGGACAGCAAGATTGGACAGGCTGGATCAAGTTTAGTTGATTATTATTAATCGGGGAATTTAAAGCTACAGGCTCAGCTACGGCGCGGGCTGGCACTTCGTCGAGCAAGGGTCGGGGGGGACAATTACGTCGGGATCTTCGCGAGGAACCTCGGCGGCGAGGTCGGAATGTCGGTCTGTGTTTGTGCACTGTACTGGTGGCCCTACTGCTCTCCTGAATGAGAGTTATGTGGTCATCGGGATCGGTGAGGACATGCTTGGGACGGCGGACATGACTGATGGAGGAGGGAATATAACAAGCGGCTTTCACAACCAGAGGGTTGCGGTGATTCGCGGCGGTCTCGAAGAAACGCTTTGAAATGCGTTTCATGAACTGACGGATAGTGGGAATCTTGAGGTCAACGTGAAGGATCTCGTTGCGAACGTACCAGGGGGAGCCTGTTATCCTACGGAGGAACTTGTTCTGGAGGGTCTGCATTCTATGGAAGCGAACGGGCTTGGCGTGTGCGAAGACTGCACTGGCATAGGTCATGATCGGGCGGATGCACGCTGTGTAGATACGCATTTTGCACTTCAGTGACAATTTGCTACGTGCATTTAGGACAAAGTGAAGTCTACCTAGAGCGAAGGCGGCGCGCGAACGAGCCGCCTTAATGTGCTCTGAAAAAGAGAGGTGTTCGTCTAGTACGACACCCAGGTATTTGGCTCGCTTCTCCCAAGGGATCGGCTTGCCGAACATGGTGATCGGTCGAGGGGGTGAGGGGTTGCGACGCGGCTTTGAGAAAAGAACCGCTTGACTTTTGTCGGGATTGACTTCGATTCGCCATTTTCTAAACCAAGCGCCAAGCTTGTTCACCTGGGTTTGGAGAATGCGAGCTATCGAATTTTCATCACGGCCGGTGTAGTAGATGGCCGTGTCGTCTGCGAACAGGGCCAACTGCGCCTTGCTGCACTTTGGCATGTCGCTGGTGAATAGCGTGAAAGCTAGAGGAGAGATCACAGAGCCCTGAGGGACTCCTGCGTGAATAGGGTGGGGGGAGGATAGCGCTCCTTCGATGCGATAACGGAAGGTGCGATTCGACAAAAAGTCCCGTAAGATGAGCACGAGACGATCTGGCACACCGAGTTGGTACAGCTTATATAATTAGCCGTTGTGCCAGACTTTGTCGAACGCTTTCGCTATGTCGAAGAAAACAGCACCGGTCATCAAACCTCGTTGGAAACCGAAGTTGATGTGTTCGACTATACGGTGGACCTGTTGTACGCACGAGTGTTGGGTTCTAAAACCAAACTGTTCGTTGGGGATGAGGCCCTTTGTCTCGGCGTAGTCTCTGAGGCGCTTATAAATAAGCCTCTCATAGATTTTGCCGAGGACATTGAGCAGACTGATGGGGCGGTAACTACTAGTCTCTGACTTTGGCTTGCCGAGCTTCGGGATACCGATGACGGTGGCTTCTTTGAATGCCTGTGGGAAGATGTTGTTGCTCAGAGCACCATTGAAGATGGTGGTCAGTAGCATTATCAGGTGGGCAGGGAAAAGTTGGAATACCCTATTGGTGATTCCATCTGAGCCGGGGGCTTTACGAGCCTTAAGACATTTTATGAGGTCGTGCACTTCGTCGGGCGTGACTGGGGGCAGTGGATACTCTGGGTCTTCAACGGGAGGGAGGGAGGCTCTATGTTCGACTTCAGCGTCGACCTCAGAGAGGTGAGGTTGGTACTACTGAGAGCTAGGCGAGCATTGGACTTCTAGAGTGTCGGCTAGAAGCTCAGCCTTGTCGACATCATCGAAGGCGATGGTCTTGTCGGGACGGATCAGGGGGGGCATGGAGACTATTTCTCCGGATCTGAGCTTCCTCTGGAGTTGCCAGAAGGCTAGGTGGGTGGGCTCTAGTTCGCGAGCCGAGTACTGGCCGCGCTCTGCTTTTATAGGCACCACTGCACGGTACATTTAAAATAACGTTTTGACGCTAATACGGCTTCTCCTGACTTGTGGTTGTCCTCAACCACTTTGTCCAGATGATGGTCCTTGTTTGTCACAGTCACGATCATCGGCAAGTGGACTCGGGCACGGCGAAGGGCTCATGTCTTTAATAGCTGCATCAGTAATTGGTGGACCCTGGTGTGTGTCTGCATCTCCACGACTTGAGTGATCTTCACAGCTAGTTGCACTGGTAGATGGTGCTGCGAGACAATCCTCTTCAGCTAGAATTAAGAGAATGGCACTTCTTAGTAATATCCTTATTACTTAATCTAACACCTGTATGTTGTAATAAAATACAACACACCTAGACGGAGGCACCCAGTTAGCTCGTCTTGGCAGAGACACATCTCAATGCCCTTATAATTAAAATGAGACGGAGGCACCCAGTTAGCACGTCTCGGCAGAGCCATCGCTCAATGCCTTTGTAAGTAAACAGACGGAGGCACCCAGTTAGCACGTCTTGGCAGAGACATATCTCAATGCCCTTATAAATAAACTGAGACGGAGGCACCCAGTTAGCACGTCTCGGCAGAGCCATCGCTCAATGCCTTTGTAAGTAAACAGACGGAGGCACCCAGTTAGCACGTCTTGGCAGAGACATATCTCAATGCCCTTATAAATAAACTGAGACGGAGGCACCCAGTTAGCACGTCTCGGCAGAGCCATTGCTCAATGCCCTTGTAAGTTAACAGACGGAGGCACACAGTTAGCACGTCTTGGCAGAGACAAATCTCAATGCCCTTACAACCATTATGCATGTACACACGACTCCCGGTCCATGTAATGATACACATCAGATACAATACACGATCATACATCCTTTACGATAGAAAAGTAAATCTACTTACTATCAAAGAACGTGGCACACGACTCGGGGGTCCACTGTCCCCGCCAAGCAACATGAGTAACGTTACCATACGAACCATTTAACAGCTGTAGCTCGTATCAATCGTGTGGAAGGGATTTCACCACACGATATGGCCCTCGCATTCCCGAGTCCTACTGGCCTGTAACTTAAGTTTTTATAACAAACACATTCATCTAGTTTAAGTCTATGCTGGTAAAGCAGTTCGCTAGCTCGCTGTCTTTGTAACTCTCGTCAGCCCTCGCGATTCGGTCGCAAGTCATCAACAGCGACATCGCGAACAAGGGATCTTATGACTGGCGTGACTGCTTCAACACCAAAAATTGTAAAGGTGAGAACTGTGTTTTCTTGTGTTTAGTGCAGTTGATAACAAATTTCGTTTTCCATAAGGAATCGGAACATTTACTTTCTGGTTTAGACGCCTCTCTATGTAACATAATAAACAAAATACGACAAGTACGACGCGTTTGACCTGACCGTTTTCACTATTGCATCTCAGGTGTTACAAAAAAGAATAGCCGGTTATATGGGGCGAAAATACTCTGCTAAACCGATTAGCTTTCGAACCTGTTTTACAGTTGTAGGCACAGGGGAGTCAATTAAAACCTTTATTTTTTTGTTCGCTCGGTCTAACCTGACCCTCAGAGATAGTTCGACCTAGGTACTCAACCTCTGTAGCCACAAATGTACTTTTCTTTAATTTAATCGAAACCGCGCGGAAGTAAGTGTTTCGAATACCTCGCGTACGTTCTCGATTGCGTCAACTATTGAGTTGTGACTGTTAAGGCAGTCCCAATTATAAAGTATTCCTTAAACTGATTTACGACAGACATTAATTTTTCACGATCACTACCTTCAAGCGGCGTGTTAACCGATTTTTCAATTGTTCACTTGAGTTGATGAGTAATACAGTTTGGCCAACAGAACTTGGAATTCGAGTTATACGTTGCTCATCGTTTGCACGAATGTACGTTACCCGCTCGCGGTTCAAAACACCTGTCTCTATTAGTACGGGCACGTTTAGGTATTTTAAGGGAACAACAAAAAGATCTACCTCTAATGAGATATTGCTAAATTCTATAACTAATGTTACGCGGCTATTACTGTCAATATTTTGATCACCTATGCCACGTAAAACCTGATATGTGGGTAGTCGGGTACACTTAAAATATTTTAGCTCCGAATCAGAAGTAAGTGAAACGCGCGATCCGCTGTCTATCAGCACGTCTGCTACGTATACCCTGTATAACAGACAGCCGTTGTGACGTCACTGTCTGTTGACGCACGCGTTAAAGTTAACGTTGTTTTAATTATGCGTTTCTGATCTTTGTTTAGCAAAACAGACAGAGGCGTCATGCCCTGGCTTATTACAGAATGAACACGGCCCATTAGGTTTCTTATTAACTGTTCCTGTCGATTCGTCGGACTTAACCGTTTTTGATTGTTTAGGGCACGCGCGCTGCAAGTGACCCACACTACCGCAAGAATAACATGTTATTTCGCGAATAGTATCATTGTGCGGACGTTTTCGGAAGTTTCGGTCAAACTGTTTACTTTGGGATGATTTCACAGAGGTAACAGATGGATTGGGCTTCGGTTTGGTATAAATAGAGAAGAATTCAACAAGATCTTTGGTCGTTAAATGAGCGTTAGTCGCAGCGGCACGAATTTGCGCATCAGTTACACCACGTATGACAATTGCTACCGTTAAATCATCGCTTAACCTTCTAACAATATTAAGTCTCAAGATGGAACGCCTAGCATATTCTGCGTACGTGAAATACTTGTCGGAATTAGTACTCATGACGTCAAACAAGATATTTGCAACATGAATTCTTCGTGAGCAAAGCGGCTTAAATTCGATCTTGAAGTTAGACCAGGTACGATCGTTTGTGACCCAGTCGTTTAACCAACTACGTGCATCTCCCTTCAGGCAGTTAGCAATCCGGGATAAACACTCGTTGTCGTCCCATCTATTAATATAACGTCCCCTTTCCACTTCTTCGCACCAAGAATCGATGTCATTTATGCTGGGATCGAAGTTTGAAATATAATAATGGTTGGATCTGACCTTGGTTAACGCACTCAACGCTCCAATGAGGCGATCTGTAGCATCCAGTGACGTCGAAGTACTTGCAAGCGATTCTCCAACGATGCTGGTGTTCGACTCAGGCACTGCTGGTTGTGGCTCCTGCGGCGAAGACGCGATGACCTGCCCAGGCACCACAATGGCACTTGCTTCTGGAGTCATTGTCGCCGCCACGGTGCTATTTGCGGGTAGGCTGGTGTTTTCTAGCGCGGTCAGGCGCGCCAGAATAACTCCAAGGGTGTCTTGGAGTTCGGTTGCATCACTATTCTGATCACGCCTACTTCTACCCCTACTACGAGTGGTAGCTCTTTCAGACATTTGAAAAACTTTTCGCGTGACGCAGAAAATAAGATAGGCAATGGAGCCTATCCCACTTCTGATGTTAGCGGTTAATATCAATCTGATTAAAAAAAAAACGAATGAAACGACTAAACTTTAATTAATTATCAGAAATACAATTTTAGACTTATAAAATACTTTCTTGATTTAAATGACGACAATTTCAAACAGTATAACGATGTTATCGCGACAGCTGCTTGAGACGGAGTGAGCCGAGTACTGGCCGCGCTCTGCTTTTATAGGCACCACTGCACGGTACATTTAAAATAACGTTTTGACGCTAATAATACATACATACATACATACATACATAAACTCACGCCTTCTTCCCATGGGGGTAGGCAGAAACCACAGAACGCCACCTGCTACGTTCCTTACATACTCCTTTTGTCTCGTTTACGTTCATACATCTGGTCATACACGAGCGCCGGTTGAGAGTACTTCGCACCTGACCTTTCTGAATAACATCACCAATAAGGTCACTATATGTCTTCCTAGGGCGTCCCCTCCCGGCGTTTCCACTCACATCTGCCTTGTAAATACCTTTTGTTAGTCTCCTTTCATTCATCCGCTCAATATGACCAAACCATCTAAGCATACTCTTTTCAATTTTTGTCACATCTACATCTTCTTTTAAACCACATCGTTGCCTTATCACATCATTCCTCATCCTATCATTCAAAGTCACACTACACATGCTCCGCAAGGAACGCATTTCCACAGCATTTATTCTGCTTTCATGCTTCTTCTGCCACACCCAACATTCACTTCCATACATAAGCGTAGGCACCAGCACACTATTGTGAACAGCCAGTCGTGCCTTCTTGGGCATCAACTGGTTGGTCACAATGGCATGTGTAGCACCATTCACTTTATTTCCCGCATTCGCTCTCCTTTCGACATCTCCATCAATCTTTCCATCCCTTGTAAACAGACTCCCCAAATATACGAACTCACTTACTTGCTCCACACTCTTACCATTTATTTTCACATCACACACCGATACATCCTCTTCTCTTTCAAACACCATGACTTTCGTCTTATTCACATTTATATTTATATTCTAATAATACATACATAATTTTGTTTATAAGCGTGGTCTGTCTTTTGAGCGACTCTACAATGACACAACAATCACGTTTTATGCGTGCCAGTCAATCCATATTGAACTCTAAGTAAATTGAAATAAGAGCGCACCGTACTGTTATTGTGTCCCTACTAATGTCATAGCGCCAAGGTACTATAGCGATACGACGTGTTCCGAGTACTTCCGAGTGACTTGAGCGAGTGAACAGTGAACGCGCGCTCCGGAATCATTTGGTACCGCGGTGCCGGTAAGGATAGTGAGGAATAAATAAGGTTTACGTATCCGCGTTCGGAACCGGCTCCTTTGGATCAGTACCTCCGGAGTTACCCACCTCTAGTGACGATCACTTTTGATGAGATCGTCACGCGGTGCACACGCACAAATCCATTGGCTCTGAAAATCAAGTTGAATAATTATTGTGATTTAATTTAATCAGTGATTATCATCATAATCCTTTTTTGATTGAGTTTTGTTGCTGTATTTTAAAGTAAATTAAGTGCGATACTTTGCGAATATTGTTTGTTAAACACCTGCACGTACACGCCCGCGATGGAAGACCAGAACAGATGACGGATCCGCACTGACACGTGGTGTCCCAGCCGCTCGATCTTCCGTCATCAGAAGTAGGATACGACGGAAAGGCGCAGGAACAGCCTACAGGTCAGAGTGTTGATTTGTTATCAAGTGAAAATAACCGTTGGAAGTTGTTATTTGAAATGCAGCAACACCATATGATGAACCTAGTTCAGAAGAAAATAACCTGACCCTACCTGAATTTAATCCCGAGTCTCGAGATAGTGATGCCCGAGCTTGGTGCAATACCGTCGATTTATGCATGCAAGAAAAACGTTTATCTGGTAGTAGACTAATTATTACGAGGAGTAAAGCCTTTAAAGGATCGGCGGCCTCTTGGCTAGCTCAGAATACATTTACTGGAATAACTTGGCCTCAGTTGAAATACCTATTTCTCTCTCGTTACGATTTGGTGGAAACTCCTGCTGCTATGCTGTGTAGGCTAGTTAATGAGAGTCCTAAGGAAGGAGAATGTTTGTCTGCTTACGCAAATCGATTTCTGAGCACGCTGCTGACTCAATGGACCAACTATTCTACTGAAAATATAGCAATAGCTGTAACTATGGCGCATGCAGCAAAAACTGAACCACGACTACAGCGATTGGCTTTCACTACGGAAATTGATACTCGAGTTAGATTACAACAAGAATTAATGGCTTTTACGTACCGCAAAAAAGGACCTCCAATGCAAGATAAATTAAACGCACCTGGTGATGCCAAGAAACCAAAATTAGACCAACCAAGGCGTTGCTACAACTGTGGCAAACTGGGCCTTAAGGCAAATGCATGCTTGACTAACAGTTCTCGCGATAATTTTGCTAATTCTCAGTCTAAGTTTTCAGGAAGTAATGGATCGCAATCAGCCAAAGACAGCGTTTCAAAGAAAGCATCGACCTCAGTGACCTGTTTCTTCTGTGGTGTGCCGGGCCACATAGCCACACGCTGTCCAAAGAGCGAGACTGACTCGAGCAACAGCCGAGTTGAGAAGCAAGTGGATATCTGCACCATTAAGCCAGCTACAGATCTACTTTCTACCGAATCTGGTGAGTCGTTTTCATTTTGTTTTGACTCCGGTGCTGAGTGCTCGCTGATCCGAGAAAGTTTAGCTAGTGGGTTCCCTGGTAAACGACAGCAGAATACGGTTACATTGTTAGGAATAGCCAAATCTAGATTACAGTGCAATTTTCAAATACTATCGACGGTTACGATACAGGGATACTCGTTGCAGTTATTATTGCATGTAGTCCCTGACTATTTTATTTCTACTGCAATTGTGATTGGGCGGGATATACTTTCATTGGGATTCTCAATTGAAATTTCTGAAACATCTTTTTTATTGAATAAGATTAAAATTGTCTCTGCTTGTAATGTAGGCTCTAAAGTAAATAACTTCGGTGATATTGTTAGTGATATTCCCAATGAACATAGAGAACAATTAACATCTTTACTTGAACATTACGGTAATTACTTCGTAGAAGGCACTCCATCGGGTAGAGTTAGTACAGGAAAATTAGAGATTAGATTAGTTGATCCCAACCGCACTGTACAACGCCGACCATATCGGCTTGGTAGTGATGAAAGACAAGTAGTGCGCTCTAAGATCAAGGAACTTATAAATGCCGGTGTCATTCGTGAAAGCTGTTCGCCTTTTGCTAGTTTTGTCTTTGAAAATAGGGCACTCATATATTTTATGATTTTGACTGCAGATTATACATACAAATGAATTATCTTTATTAGTAGCTGTTGCTGCCTTAATAAAACATTTTTGATATTTATCTTGTTTGTAATTGTGATTATTTTGTGTGTTGCTATTCGAACGTTTTTGAATATTTTCAACCTGTGAACCCTTTTGGTGGCTGCTGTCTGTTTTATTCCTATCTAAAGCTTCAAGCACATCAGCGCGATCTATCAAAATCCTTTTAAAGTTTTCTAAGGTTGGAATGTCGTTACCAAGCTGGTTTCTAAATTCCTCCCATTTTAGAAGAGTATTATCGTCTAGTTTTGAAGTTAAATTAAATATGACACACATATCCCAATTATCTGTGGGCATTCCTAAGCTCGATAATGCTCTTAAGTTTTTTGTTACATGGTCAACTAAAAATCGCAAGGACTTTACGGTTTCCTTACTAAATGAACGTATGTTAAACAATTAATTTATGTGATGATCAATGAGAAGTCTTTTATTATCGTAACGATCACAGAACAACTTCCAAGCTCCCTTGTAATTTTCAGATGATACTTCAAGATTAGAAATTATGCGTGCCACGTCTCCTTCAAGGTAAGACATTAGATAATGAAATTTATGTACCGGCGAGAGTTGCTTATTACGATCAACTAAGCTCAAAAACGAGTCTCTGAACTCGAGCCACCTAAAATACGCACCTTCAAACCTTGCAATTTGTATACGTGGCAACATGTTGCCACGTATACAAACTCTGGTATTTCAGATCGGGAGTTTCAGATCGGGATTCATGACAGTCATGACTACATGGTTGTATACAGTTGTCTAACAAACCCTTTGCAATGGCAAGCCCACTCACCATATCAACCTCAATTTTTTCCCGCTCCTCAAGCTCTAATGACAGGCTCCCACTATTTATGACTTCAATCAGACTTTGCAACTCATCAAACCTAGCTGATAATTGTTCAAACCTACCAAGTTTAATCTTTAATTCAGCTATTTCCACATTTGTTAATGAGTCCGAAGACGATAATTCATCTAAAAAGTTTTTAAACTTGGTAACTTGACCTTTAATTGAGCTACGCCTGACAGTCAATTCGCGTAACTTCTTTAAATCGGCTTCTTGCGACATCTTTTAAAACTACAATTTTGTCAAAGCAAAATATGCTAAGTATAATAAATAGACTATCAAGCAGAATAGCTCAACTACGTTTCAGCATAACAACAATAATTTAGTAAGTTAATTAAAGGAATCTCACGCCCCTCAATCCGACGTCACCGCCGACCAGGAAACCGGATCCACGCTGCCGAGCACGGAATGCAAGCTCTGCTCGTACCAATGGATGGTGCTAGCGTGATGTTTCGAGGTATCTGGAAAGTCCGGCGAACAATATTAAAAACTGATTGGGAACGTTCCGTTATCTTTTCCTAGAATGGCATGAGAAATACACGATGTCGGTAGATGAAAAAACGAATGAAAATTATTTTAAAATAGTAATTTAGGATGATTATTTAGCCAAATTTTATGCCAACTTGTAAATAAGGAATATTAATGATGAACTTTAGTGAAATGCGCTGATATTATAGTGAGTTATGTGGAAAACAATTCAGTTTGGTCAAGTAAAACTTTGACCTTCAGCAACACCTTATTATTAAATTGAAATTATTGCACAAGTGCAAGGCACGTTTTTCACACCTTTCAATGAGATTAAGGATAGCTGATGATGTGATTTAGAAAATAGGTATGTAGGTAAGAATGAGGAAGGAAGGGCACTTAACTTATGATGATCCGGTTCACACGAATGTTCTGCAATTTATTTTTCTTTCGTACACCTGTGTCGATACTTTAGCTGCGTCGATGCTTAGGCTTAAGGATGTTCGTTGGATTCAGCTTCACGATGGGTACTCGGCCTTTTGTGGTCTCGATGATCACGCCACGTGCAGACTCAATGAACCGATTTTTTGGAAATTTAGATTTTCTGTCCTGTCACGGTCGCTAATTTTTATGTCTATTACGACATAAAGGATGAATTTTTGGTGATTTGTTTTCTTCAATAATACGATGAAATTTTGGAAATAACTTTAATTTGATTTTACAGTTAACAGAAAATATATCGACCGCTCGTTCGGTTAGCAAGTTGCGAAGTGAAGTATAAAAAAGTTATTCACGCACACCGCCACGAAATTACGCCTGACCGAACTCTCTAGGCAATAGGTTTTCCTGGCACATGCTGCTAACCATAAACGTTCAGAGCGAGCCTAAACAGCTTGATGGTGACAGATATTTGCTAAAAGCGTTAAACTCTAAGCGAACGTATAAGTATGCACATGACCGTATACGGCCCATACCTGAGTGCTACGTTCCTTTGGAGTTGAATGCTGGGCTGGAAACGCCAAATAACAGCATAGTCAGAATGTTCCGATGACGGCAAAATTGCTGGTGACTAGTTTATTAATTAGCCTGTGTGGCACCCGGAGCCTGTGTGGCACGCGCAGCCTGTGTGGCACGCGGAGCCTGTGTGGGACTGTTTTAGTACCCATAGCCTGTGTGGCACGCGCAGCCTGTGTGGCACGCGGAGCCTGTGTGGGACTGTTTTAGTACCCATTTTGTTTAAGTTGTGTGTTCCGTCTCAGTGATGATTAAGCTGACCGTTGGCGTCTAGTTTTCATAAATTCTATGTTCATTATGGTTTGGTCAGAATGACCAAGTTTTGAAGTGTGTATACAACTCGTTGTTCATTTGTCCACAGGTAATGAAGTAAACACACACGAGGACGTGTGAAGATGCAGGACGGCCGTGACGGCGCGTGATGATTTAGTCGATTTATTGTGACACTTTTTGAAACTTGTAATCGATTAACTTTACTCTGTAGTTTGGAATTATTATTTCTTTAGTGGTGTTTTAAATTTAGAGCGGGTAACACCGAATGGGGTTGTGAGTGTCATGGCCGCGGTGACGATTACTTTTGATGAGATCGTCACGCGGTGCACACGCACAAATCTAAAAATCACGTTGAATAATTATTGTGATTTAATTTAATCAGTGATTATCATCATAATCCTTATTTTTTATGATTGAGTTTTGTTGCTGTATTTTAAATCAAATTAAGTGCGTTACTTTGCGAATATTGTTTGTTAAACACCTGCACGTACAGGCCCGCGATGGAAGACCAACAGATGATGGATCCGCAGCGACACGTGGTGTCCCAGCCGCTCGATCTTCCGTCATTATATAAAAAACCGAAATTCATAAAAACTTTTTTTCATTGAACTACTTAGCATTAGCATAGAAAGTTATAATTATAAATACTTACAAGTATTTATGAAAAACAACAAATCATAAAATATTTCTTGCCTACACTACGTTATTTTTGTCGTCATACATCACAGCGACTACTATTTTTGCAGTAAATACATTGCTTCTTAACCACTATCTAAGTATGTCGCTAAGTGACTGGACAACAATGTAATAAAACAAAACGATACTTTATTAAAGCGTATGAATTACGAATTCACGATACCTACGCAGAAAAAAAGGATGTTTGTTGTCAGTAAGTTGTCCGGTACATGGTAAATGCACGCTGATTTGAAGGAATAAGTTCATGATTGGTTGTTGTATTTATGATTTGAATGGGTGTAATGGCCTACGCAGACTGGGACGGCATGGCAAGGGATTTTGCCGTCAGTCAGCGCACATTAGCCGCTTAGATTCTGCGGTATTCCAGCGCCTTGCCACGGCATGCCACGGCGGCGGCGTGCCGCGGCACGACTAAGCACGCCTCGGCAGCATTTTTTTTTTTTTGGAATGGCATCTCTCAGGTCAACCTATGAGGTTGTCGTCTGCTTAAACGTACTTGCCTGTGGTTTCCCTAATAAATTAAGGCCTCCAGCCAGGACTTAAACTTAAATACTAACTAAAAACTAAGCGACTACACGCTAAGGGCACCCCCTGTGGGGTACGAACCTCGGCTTAGGGCGTCGCTGGAAGAGGGCTAGCTGGATCAGGATTTGAGTGATTTAGGGACGAATTTAAAGCTACAAACTCAGTGACGCGGGCTGGCTCGAGCAAGGGTCGGGAGGGGCGTAGATTTGGGCGTCGCAGCGGGCCTCGGCGGCGAGGACGGTAGGACGGCGATCGGGTATTGCGCTTGTGTAAAGCTCGGCAGCTCCTGCTCCCCGATACACTTTTAGCCTTCAGTTGTAGCGCAAATTTATTTATTTTATTTATTTAAATTTAATTTAATAATAATAATAATAAAAATATGGCAACACCGTGTCAACAAAACTTCTGAATTTCAAATTTTAACTAATAATATTACTGAAAATAATTTTGACCAAGTCTTACAATAGTCTTTCAATAGAAACGTATCCTGTAAATTACTTTAAAACCAAAAAAGAGACCATAACACATCAAAATGTAACAAATTTAACCAAAAACTACAGAATTGGAGGTGGCATGACAGATGTCACCTCCGATAAAAATAACATGAATAAGATCTGTCGAAATTGAAATGAGGAAACTATGTTGACAAGATCAGCCGCACGTCAAGCACGCCCACCACCTCCGGACTCATCGCTCAGCTCCGCCTCGCCGCCGCCGGTACCCAGCGCTACTGTGAGCGCTGTGACGACACCAGCCGCGGTAGTTGCGTCGAGCTCGAGCGACGAGTATTTCTCCCCGCCCACGACGCCACCACCTGCTCGTCGACGAGAAGGACGCCGGCCGCCGGACGGCTTAGGACCTCGAGGCCCACCGGCCTCTGATAGGGTCCCAGCTCCCGACGGAAGTGTGCAGCGCATGAGATGGACACGATCCATCAATGAAAACGTCATGCGCTCATACTATGGGGCTACAGAGGGGGGAAATAATCTGACCGCGTACCGTGTTCGGATGCTCTCTCTTTTTCAGGTGCTTGAGCCAGCTGTCAACGTTTCGGCACAACGACTGTCGGATCAGGTGCGGGTCATCCAACGTAATCATATGTTGGATGACACTGTGCTTGATCACCTGCGAAGTGAAATGCAGAATAGCCATGTCATCGCCCCCCCCGTCGCAGACTGTTGTGGTACTACCACAGTCCAACACTGATCAAGCTGACGCAGGGCAGGAAGTGATGATAGGGCTACAAATGTAAGTACCCAGTGCAACGAGGAATTGAGGAATGCTTTGGAGTGTGCGATTCGGGAATATCGGTTCATGTCGCCCGAACTTAGACCACGCTTACCTCGTTTGCCCATGCATAACAAAAATAGGGCGCTGGTGGCGGTCCTGGATTCGCAGTTATCAAACTATTTTGATGACTGCGAAGATCTCACCGATACTCATTCGATTCTGTACTGCGCGGCTGTAGCGGCATGTCGTGTAGCTCACGTCAAATTTCCCAATGACTCTAGAGCTACGCGACCGAAACCAACCGTACCAGCCTGGCAGTGCAGAATTGAACACCGTATTGGTGGGGCCAGAGTGCTCCTCGGCAAACTAATCTGCTTCAGAGACGGCAATACTCGTCCAAGAGTGATGCGCTTTGTGAGGCGGGCGTTCTCAGGGACTGATATAAGCTCCCAGAACTATCTGTCCTGCGTCACAGAGCGCATCGACTTCCTGAAGCAGAAAGTGTATGCATGGGCTAACCGTATTCGTAGGTATAAGCGGCGAGTAGAGCGATACACTCAGAATCGCACCTTCCAGAGCGATGAAAGGTGGGATTATAGGGGTTGGGAGCGACCGAACCAAGGTGTGGCTGACACGTGCCTGCCAGATGATGATGCCATGTGTTCTTTCTGGCGCAGCATCTGGTCGGTGCCTGTCAGTCACACCGAAGGTGACTGGACTCAGGAATTCGAGCGAGCCTGCAATCCAATACCAGAAATGGGGGCTATTACCATCTGCCCCCAAGATGTAGCTCGTGCAGTCCGTCCGTTGCCTAACTGGAAGTCTCCAGGGCTATACGGACTGCAGAACTTTTGGATCAAATAGATCACAAGATCGCACGCTCGCTTGGCGGCTCAGTACCAGACGGCTTTGGAGTTTGGTTCGCTACCCCAGTTCCTAACAACAGGAGTTACCCACCTGCTCCATAAATCAGGTAGCACCGCGGAACCCAAAAATTATAGGCCGATCACGTGTTTACCGACGGTCTATAAAGTGCTTACATCCATTTTGAGAGCTAAAATTAACAAACATATAGACACCAACTTCATCATGTCTGCCTCTCAAAATGGATGTAGGAACGGGTCCCGCGGTACTAAGGAGCTACTCCTCATTGATATGGCCATTAGCCAACAGGTTCGTCGTTCCCGAAAGGATCTGTCGACATGTTGGATAGATTACAAGAAGGCCTATGACTCGATGCCACATACGTGGCTCATGAGGGTGCTGGAGTTGTATAAAGTAGATGCAACTCTGCGCACCTTCTTGATGTCATGTATGGGGCGATGGAGGACGGTCCTTCGCTATCCAGGATGTCGGAATATCCTGAGGAATAGCGAGCCGATAAGGATCGAGCGAGGCATATTTCAGGGCGATAGTTTGAGCCCGCTTTGGTTCTGCTTAGCCTTGAATCCTCTAAGCACACTGCTGGAGGATTCAGGTCTAGGCTATCGGCTGAGGAGAGGTGGTCAGGTTATATCTCACCTTCTGTACATGGATGATCTAAAAATCTTTGCCCCCAACAATTTGCAACTAATGGAGCTACTGAAAGTAACTGAAACTTTCAATAGCGCCATCAGGATGGAATTTGGTATGGACAAATGTGTGGTCATGCATGTAAAGCGAGGGGAGATTGTGGAATCCGTGGGAACCCAACTCTCGGATTCCATAAACGTCAGAGCCCTCTCCGCATCCGAAACCTATAAGTATTTGGGTATGTCGGAAGCGTTGGGCATCAATGGTACTGACATGAAGCAATCGTTGAAGGAGCGCTTCTTTGGCCGCCTGAAGAAAGTGTTAAATAGTCTTCTGTCAGGCGGAAACAAGGTGCGCGCCGTTAACGGTTGGGTCATGCCAGTTTTGATGTACTCTTTCGGCATACTCAAATGGACTCAAACCGAACTCGACGCCGTGGATAGGAGGGTCCGTACACTGCTGACTGCAAACCGAATGCATCACCCACGGTCATCGGTAATGAGACTGTATATCCCGCGAAAGTGTGGTGGTCGAGGCTTTTTAAACGCTAAGACCCTACACAATCGCGAGATATGCAGTCTCAGGGAATATTTCCTAGAAGCCGACGTGGGGATGCATCGTGATGTGGTCGCGGTGGACAAGGGCCTCACCCCGCTCTCCTTGGCTAAAGAGAACTGGCGCAAACCTGTAGTGCTTGAAACTAATGATCGCATGGAAGTATGGCAGAGTAAGGAGCTTCACGGGCGCTTTTTCCGGGCCCTACATGGACCCGATGTAGATCTTCTAGCGTCCGTAGCCTGGCTGCGTTTCGGTGACCTCTTTGGAGAAACCGAAGGTTTTGTCTGTGCAATTATGGACGAAGTTATGATGACGAACAATTACCGGAGATTTATTGTGAAAGACGGCACGGTTGACATCTGTCGGGCATGTCACCGTCCGGGGGAATCAATAAGACACATTATCTCCGGTTGTTCTCGTCTGACTAACGAAGAGTATTTGCATAGACACAACCTTGTAGCCAGGATTATCCATCAGCAACTTGCTCTGAAATACAGCCTTGTGGAATCGGAAGTGCCGTACTACAGGTACGTGCCCGACCCAGTTCTCGAAAATGGAAATATCACATTGTACTGGGATCGATCCATCATCGATAGTGGTGGTGGATCGAGTACAGCGGCGCACAATGATTGTTGACATAACGGTCCCGCATGACTGTAACCTCGTGAAAGCCGAGAAAGATAAAGAAATCAAGTATCTTGATTTGGCTCGCGAGGTTGTCGACATGTGGGATGTGGACTCATCAATCATTGTGCCGATAGTCGTGACAGCCAATGGCTTAATAGCCAAGAGCCTCGCACCTGAGGAGGCTCTCGTTGGGCAGCTGGATCAAGAGCTTGATTCAGAAAGCGGTACTTCTGGACACGGCTCGCATTGTCAGGAGGTTCCTCTCTCTGGAGCCCTGACCGCCGGTAGCTTGGACCCTGTTCCCGATACCGGTGGGATACTATTTTTTATATTTTTAAATGTTTTTTTTTTTTTTTTTTTTTCAGATTTTTTAAAAAATATTTAAAAATGTAATTTATAAGTTTGTAAAATGTAATAAAGGAGATAATAATAAATTTTATTTATTTCGAATAAGTTACAGACGAAAAATACATATATGTAGTTTAAAATAAAAATAGGTAAAAGATGGGTTATAACTGGTTGGCATAGGAGTTGATCGCGACGATAGATCGTAGTGGAGCAAAATGAAAACTGTAGTGGACTGTATAACATGTAAGTATAATGAAATAAGAAATGAAATTGAAATTACAAACGGTCGGTTAAAAAATGCAAACAAGATATGTAAATTAGATGTTAAAAAAAGCGTAAGCGCAGCCGTGCGTGGAGGCGTGCAGCAGCTGACTGGTTTGCGCGGGGGCCCGCGCTCGGCCGTAGACCGGTTGGCTCCCCGCCGTCCCCGCACCTCTCGTTCACTGCCGCCAGCGCGCGGCCATGTTGAGGGGAGCGGTCTCAACATACTCCCCCCGTTGAAGAGTCTTCAACAGTTGTAACCGGCAGCGGGCAGATGGTGTTGAAGGCGCGCCGGATGACACCCTTTCTTGTGAGGATGTCGGCGACCCTCGCGACGCCATCTCTGCCTGGGAGTACATGTGTGATGCGTCCTAGAAGCCACATAAGAGGAGGTAAGGTTTTGTCCTTTATGACGACGAGTGTTCCTTCCTTGAGCTCGCCAGACGCCCGGCTCCATTTTGTTCTCTCCTGTAGCCACAGAACATATTCGTGGGAAAAGCGAGCCCAGAAGTGTTGCTTCAAATAGTCGATACGGCGAAATCGTTGTAAGCTGTTGATGTTCGCGTTCTGGATCTGTGGATGAGGCAGCATAATTAGAGAACGACTAATTAGGAAGTGTGCCGGGGTTAAAGGAGCGAGGTCGGAAGGGTCGTGGGACAGTGGAGTTATGGGTCTTGAATTTAAAATAGCCTCGACTTGAATTAAACAAGTAGCCATCTCCTCGAAGGTGAGGTTGGTTAAACCCAAAATGCGTCGTAAATGATGCTTGGTAGATTTAACTGCAGACTCCCATAGGCCTCCGAAGTGTGGTGTATATGCAGGTATGAATGAAAAATTAATGCCAGGATCGATGTTGTTAAAGTCTAATTCTTGTGATAGCAGCCTGGCCAACTCATTGAAAGCACCGACAAAGGTTGTGCCGTTGTCGGAAAAGATGTTACGGGGTTTTCCCCTTCGAGCAATAAAGCGGTTTAGTGCAGCTAAGAAAGCCTCCTTTGTAAGGTCTGACACAAGCTCGAGGTGGATGGCTCTCGTAGCTAAACACACAAACACACAAATGAAGCATTTGATGAGCCTACATCCTCTACCTTTCCGGTCAGCTATCATGATGGGTCCGGCGTAGTCTACCCCTGTGTCTAAAAACGGGAACTCTAAATGTAGACGCTGCTCTGGGAGATTACCCATAATGGGCTGAATGGTGTTGGCCTTGATCCTGCAACATTTTACGCATTGATGCGTGATATTTTTTGCTAGGTTCCTACCTCCAATAGGATAGTAATGATGACGAACAGTGGCCAATAAAAGCTGTGGCCCAGCATGCAAAAGGCGTATATGAAACATGTTAAACAAGAGATTGCAAATTATATGAGAACTACTTAATAGAATTGGATGCTTAGTGTTATAGTCATAAAACGAGTTGTTTAATCTTCCACCAACACGAATTAGATTAGAAAGGGTATCAAAGAAAGGAGACAAAGATAATAGCTTGTTCTTTGCCGGTAATTGTTTACCTGATTTAAGTAAGTGGTACTCTTCCGAGAAAGATTCCATTTGATTAAGTTTTAGTAACAAGTTTAAAGAATTGTTAAGTTCAGTAGAAGTAAGTGAATCAGACAGAACAGTTTTTTTTTGCATTTATAAATGAATCGCATGACATATGCAGTCACACGCTGTAATGTGTTAAAGTTTGAAATTTTTGAAAACAACGCATTGATAGGATTTTCGATAATTTGATTAGAGACATGACAAGAAGAGACTGTTTCCGGTAACCCAGACATACTATGATGTGATTCAGGGAACTGAGGCCATGAACACATATCTTTGCGAAGAAACTGTGGTCCTGACCACCACAATGAAGACGACAGCAGCCTGTCAGCTCTAAGTCCACGCGAAGCGAGGTCTGCGGGGTTTTCAACTGAGGGAACATAATGCCAAAATGCTACAGTTTCCTGAATTTCAGACACACGATGACGAACGAATGTCTTTAACTGACTTGGTGAAGTAGATAACCATCCCAAGACGATGGTGGAATCACACCAACAATGGACTTTATCAAACTTTAAAGTAAGTGACTGACGAACCTTTGAGTACAACCTTGCGCCCAACAACGCACCACACAGCTCGAGCCGCGGTATGGTTGTGGACTTGATTGGAGCTACCTTGCTTTTAGCGGTAAGAAGATGTACGTTAACCTCGCCGTCTCTCAAAATACTGCGAACATAAACACACGCCCCATAAGCCTTTTCGGATGCGTCAGTGAATATATGCAGCTGTAGACAGGACGCAGATTCACACAAAATCCACCGGGGTATCTTGAACTCATTTAAAAGGTGCAGGCTATTTTGAAAGTCATTCCAAGCATACTGAATATGCGTGGGAACAAGCTCATCCCAAGAGCATTTGGCCTGCCATAGATGCTGCATGATAATTTTGGCTTCCACTATGCATGGAACGACCAGGCCAATGGGATCAAAGATCTGCGATATGGTTGATAGGATATGACGTTTAGTAGCCTTATCAGTGGAGTTTAAGTTTATAGAAAAAGAAAATGTGTCACTTAAACTCTTCCATAAAAGACCTAGAGTCTTCGACTGCTCGTTGTCGCTCAGATCCACGACATCAGAGCCGTCGTGTTCTCCGCTAAGCGCCTGCAACACCTGACTGGCGTTGGACCGCCATTTCCGGAGATTGTACTTTGCTGCCCGATGAACATCGTCAACACGGCGGCTTTTTTCTAAAGTTTCTGAAACAGATGATCCACCGGACAAGTAGTCATCTGAGCACCCTTCAGCCAATTGAACTAAACACCTGATAGCTAAAAAGGGTGCTGATGCCGTGCCATACGTCACGGTATTAAGCGTGTACTCCTTTAACGGATGTGTTGGTTCTGCCCTCCAAAGAATTTTTTGTAAGGGACGATGACTGTCGTGAACAAGAGTTTGTCGGTACATTTTTTCAATATCCGCGCTTATGACGATTTTATGCTGACGGAATCGAAGTAATATTGACAACAAATCATCTTGGATTGGGGGACCAACCATCTGTATTTCGTTAAAAGACTTACCTGATGCAGTTCTGGCGGATGCGTCAAAAACTACCCTTAATTTGGTGGTAGTTCTTGACTCCTTCAGAACACCATGATGTGGTAAATAATTAGGACATGTTGAGTCGAGTGGGCGCCTAGTAGATTCAGACATGTGTCCCAGCTCTATGTACTCATTGATGAAGTCTACATATAGGCTTTTAAGGCGAGGATCTCTACCCAAACGACGTTCAAGAGATAGAAATCGCTGCTTAGCCATCATGTATGAATCACCAAGCACGTCCAGTGACTCTTTAAAAGGAATACTCACCACAAATCGCCCATCAGAACTACGATATGTGGTATCTATAAAATGTTGTTCACAGGATCTCTCTTCACCCGAATGTTTATGTATAGATGACACAGAATCTAACTCCCAGAACCGATCTAAATCTACTTGTAAGTTATTAGTATGCATACAAACATGTAAAGAGGAATCAGACTGATGATATGCACCCGAAATGAGCCAACCTAATTTTGACTCAAGCAAAGTGGGCATATGGGTTCCTAACGAAATGCGGCCAGTGCCTATGATACCCCAAAAGACTTCCGCACCAACAAGGACGTCGATTGAAGACGGAACATAATAAGTGGGGTCGGCAAGACGCACATTCGTAGGTATACGTATATTGCTTGTATCAACATAAGTATTAGGAACAGATGCTGATACTTTTGGCAATACGAGGCAGTCAATGTTCAGTTCGTACTCACTGTCATCAATTGATTTTAATGACACTAAGCATCCCTGAGTACAACTAGAAGTTTTATAATTTATACCTGTTACCTTGGACTTGGTAATGTAGGTAGGAACATGTAGCTTACGAACAAAGTCCTCCGAGATGAAATTTGTTGTGCTTCCACTGTCCAGCAAGACTCGTGCTGTATGGTGGTTACCGTCAGCGTCGGTTACCCTCACGAGCGCTGTGGAAAGTAAAATTACTCGAGATGTAAACGATTGACTAGCTGATAATGCAGTGTTGTGTGCATTAGGAAGAACATTGTCACTATCGATGTGTAACAGAGTGTTGTCTTTTTGACGACAATATTTACAATGGCCCAATTTGCATTTGGAAACATCATGACCTGGACGAAGACAGTTCATGCACACATTTGAACCCTGAGCCTTTTTAATGCGAGCTTGTACTGAGAGACTTTTAAACTGCTCACATGCAAAAATAAAATGATTTTGATGACACATAGGACATGACAAAGGATTTAATGTTTTCTCAGGTGGCACGTTGCCGCTCTTAGTTTTTGCCGCAGGCGCGGCGTATTCACTCTTAGCTGCTGCTATGGGTTTAGACTCCTCAAGTGTCTCCAGTAAGTCAGCCCTGCTACTGATGAAGTTAGTGAATGCAGATAATGTAGGAGGATCCGTAAAAGTGTTTCTATGCTCTTCCCACTGCCGATTTGTAACGTGGTCGAGTTTACTGGTCATTTTATAAATGACAAGAACATCGACGAAGACGTTTTGAACTGGTTGACCAAGGGTTGCCAAGGCTCTAAGATTTTTATTCCTTGTGTCAATTATGTAACGTAGTGACTTACTTGACTCTCTATCTATAGACTGGATGTTAAAGAGTGCTTGCACATGATTGTTGACAAGCAATCTTTTGTTGTCATACCTCTCACAAAGTAACTTCCAGGCAGCGTCGTAGTTTTCTGACCTGAAGTCAAGGTTATCAACAACAAGAGAAGCACTACCTTTTAAGGAAGCACGCAGATAGTGTAATTTATTGATTTTATCCAAAGATGTGTTGTTATGTACTATAGACACAAAAGTATCTCTAAATTCCAGCCAATCATGATAGCTGCCTGAAAATTTTGGTAAGTCAATTTTGGGTAACCGAATTGAATTGTGTTTGTGTGTACTAGTAATACAAGATTCCACCTCGGTTCCGGAGTCCCCCTCAAGAAGCCTCCTTGCGCCGCTGATCAGCTGGCGTGCAGAAGCCACCAAACCGTAGTACAGCTTCTCAGACTCTTCGCGTTCTGCATATTGCTCGCTGGGGTCATCCATCATCGCTTCCAATTCATCCTGTATGGCATCATATTTCTCATATAAAGTTTCAAATTTATTAAGGCGATATTCGATTTCGATGACTTGTACTTCACTTAACTTTTCGCAAGACTTTGTAATATTTAAGTAGGTAGCAAATTGCGTAAGCTTGGCTTTAATTGAAGCTCGCTTCTTAATAAAGCTTTTCATGTCAGCCATGACAATGAAAATTAAGCAGTTGCAGTAAGAAACAGAAAAAAGAAGATAATTAATGCTAAGGGAAAATAATTAATGATAATATAAGATTAGCAATAAGTTGTGAAATGGGTACTGGAACTATAAGCAGTAAGAAATCAGATTGCTATTATAAAGACGTTAGGCGTTTACTATCGAATCCGCTGAGTAGTAAGCGAATGATGCAATGTTTTCTTCACACAAAAACAATAAAAATTCAATTATTAAATGAAATAATGAAAAATGTATTGATTGCAATTTGTAATTAATGCGATTTAGAATAAAAACGTCATAAATACTGAAATTGTGATTGACTCGAATGAATATAATGTTAAATTCACTATTGGAAATGGCTTAAAACTTGGTACTGTTTAGAACTAAAGATACTGTTTAAATAAGTTGATAGGCTGAAGATTATGGATTAAGGAAATACTTATTGATTTGTAACTATTAAATAAGTTGGAATAATTGAAAATGAATCTGGATAGGCAAAATGACTAGGCAAAATGTTGGAACAAAGGAATTGGAACGTTATCACGGTTTTATGCTGTCAACCTCTGATGATGAGCTGACGACTGTGGCTCCGATGAGTGGATCCTGGGATGTTTCCGTCTTCAAGTCTTCTCGGCTTGAAGTTATGACGATCTTTTCTATAGGCGCCCGTTGGTTTGAACTTGATGACGACGGCTGTTGCCGGATCGACGTTCACGATGACCAAATATGCAGGCGATGACCCATAGATAATGAAGATCTGTTGCGAACTTGTAACCCGAAAATGAATCCTTTGTTCCCCAACCGACGAACCGTTGATTTTTTGAATTTGAAAATTTTCGGTTTTTTCTTTGTTTGATTCAAACGTAGCGGTAGAAGGACCAATGATCGCGACGATAGATCGTAGTGGAGCAAAATGAAAACTGTAGTGGACTGTATAACAAGTAAGTATAATGAAATAAGAAATGAAATTGAAATTACAAACGGTCGGATAAAAAATGCAAACAAGATATGTAAATTGGATGTTAAAAAAAGCGTAAGCGCAGCCGTGCGTGGAGGCGTGCAGCAGCTGACTGGTTTGCGCGGGGGCCCGCGCTCGGCCGTAGACCGGTTGGCTCCCCGCCGTCCCCGCACCTCTCGTTCACTGCCGCCAGCGCGCGGCCATGTTGAGGGGAGCGGTCTCAACAGGAGTAAAGACAGGTATTACATCATTACTTTGTAACCACAAGGTCTGTAAAAAAAAAAGGGTGAGCCCTGCCTCTTAAACTAGGGCGACCTGTATCTTAAGAAACAGTGATCAGCTATAAGGTATCTAAAATAATAACAATTAATAACGGTAAAAAAAGAGGAGAGGGGAGTGCAACTCAAGAGTGTAGGAGAGTGTGTAAATGTATGTAACTGCACACCCATGTGTATGGAGAGTGAGTGTAATTATGAGTGTGCAGCGATAAATAGTTGGTATTATTATTATTGAGCAATATATGTAAGTAGGGACTCGGTTTGTAAATAGTGTTGTTGAAGTAGCCATTCTGTCACCTTAGACTTTACTTGGTATTTATTGAGGTCGCGGATGTTGAGGCCTTTGTGAGTTTTTTTGTAAATATATGCGCTAAGTGTGTGGTATTGGTGTCTGGCGAACGACGTTTTATGCTGAGTGCCTGGGGGAATGTTGGTACGTTTGTTTGGATCAGAAGGAAGGACGCAAGCGTGTCTTTTAAGTACCGATCGGAGCACAAAGAGCTGACGGACAGTAAGCACCTTACATTCCGAGTACAGTTGTGTTGTAGGATAGCGGTACGGCTTACGTAGCATTACTTTTAATATAGCTCTCTGTGCCCTTTCAACTTTTATCGAACTGGTTTTAGTTGCGCCAACCCAATACCGTGATACAATACCCAATTACGGATTGACACAGAGCATAGAATACCATTTTCAGAGTGTCAGGGTTATCCGACTCTCGAAGAGACTTAAAAATGTGTATCAGTCTCATAGTCCTGGAGGTCAAGGCATTAATCTGTTTATCCCACCGTAACCCCGCGTCAATTTGTACACCAAGATATTTTACATTCTAGGTTCTTGTTAGTATTCGACATTGACACGGAGATGATAGCCGTGAGCAGGTGTGGGCTATTATCGAGAATGTAAAGTATGGAGCGGTATTCTGGCGAATAGAGAAAGGCATATAGGACGTCTTGTCAAAGTTAAGCGTTAGCAGATTTAGGTTAAGCCATGTTATTACTTTGGTGGGGTGCAGTTGAAGAGCCTCCTCGTGGCGCATCCTGGGCAACGTCAGCTCCAATCGCCCACCGGTTCTGGTGGACAATTGGCGCTGGCGGCAAATCTCAACAAACGGGGAAGGGCACGGTTCCATTCCCCGATCATCTTTGATGGTCGTGGAAGGGAACCGGGCTAGGGGAGGGTCGTTGGTGTAGGTCGTACGCCCACCCCCACTCTGCTTACAGAGGGTGAGTTGTGTGGGCGTGATCTCGTGGGAGGAGAGGAAGAAAACCTCTTAAAAAAATAACCCCAACTCCAAGGTCGAGCGTGCCGAAGGGGTGTATGGCCGGAGGGCATCCGGTCGTTAGCGCTGGGGGGGGATCCAGGGGGATCAAAGGGACCGCACCCTTCAAAGGAAAAAAAAACAAAATGGAAAACAAGTCAGTTGCTAATATATTACCCCAGGGCGGTACCGACTGCTTAGCAGTCGGAGAATCCGTCACGCATCCGGTTTCGGATGCGTCATGCCCCTCGTATTCTGGGGGGGGCAACAACTGTCTCGAGGGAGGAGAGAGAGGAAGAACCCGGTCGCAGTCGTTCGGGGACCCGCTAAGCGATAGTCTGGCGGGCCCTCGAGTGACTGCCGCCGGTCACCAGCGAGAAACGGAGCTTCTTTTGAAGCTCCCGCGCGTGGTGATAGAGCCATTTGCCACCTACGATGGCAACCAGAGCCGAGGTGGCTCCGGTCCCTCCGGGGACCACAGCAGGTCGGATCCGGACCTGAGCAGGCGCGGCAAGGCGCTGCTTAAGAGGAAAACGGACGAGGAAATGTTGCCGGCGCCAAAAGCGCCCAAGGTGATGGGTGGTCGGGGTCGTGCGGCTGCAAAGTCGGGGCGTGACCCGTTGGGCCGCTTCACGCGCCCTGCTACGCCGGTCCCATCGCAGGCTTCATCGCCGGCTCCGTCGTCGGCTCCTTCGCCAGCTCCGTCGGAGAGCGCGGGGAGCGACGCCGAACTAGGGAGAGAGGACCTCGCGAGCATAGGCTTAGGCCTATGCTCCAACAGGGCGGAGGCAAACGCTGCCAAGAGGGCGCAGCGGAAGGCTGCCGCAGTCGACGTGGTGGCTGAAATGGCCAGCCAGAATAGAGAGCGACGCGCTGCCCGGATGGCAGCCGGAGGGACCGTTACCGGGGTGGCGCTCAGTAGCCAGGTTCTGGACAGCGTCGATGTCGTCATGACGGTTGCCACAAAGTCAGGCAACCTGAGGGGCACGTACATTCGTGCCCTAAAGGAGGCGGTGGACGACATCAAGGAGGCGGTCGAGCTCCTCGTGAACCGCACCAGCACGGAGGAGACGGCGAGGCTCTGGGAGGAGAATCGCCGTCTCCGATCCAAGCTCGAGGAGCTCGAGCGGCAGTTTGCTGCCCAGAGGGCGGCACCCGCCGCCCGCGGCGTCACTCCCGTCACGATCCCGCCGGCGGTCCAGCCGTCGCCTGCTCGTGCGGATGCGGAGATCGAAAAGATCGCCCGCATCTGCATGATGCAGTGCGGCGGAATGGTAAACGCCCGGTTGGAGGCGCTGGAGTCGCGACTCCCACCAGCTGCGACCCTCCGACCCCCGCTTGCGGCGGATAGGAGGAGAGCGGAGGAGGCCGCCGCCGGGACGAACTCCGCGTGGGGGGGGAGAAAGCCCGCGCAGGGGCCTAAAAAGCCCACGCAGGGGCCCAGGAAGCCCACGGGGGCTTCTCCCGCGCCACCTCCGGCGACCGCGCCTCCGGCGACCGCGCCTCCAGCGACAGCACCTCCGGTGACCGCACCTATCGCGCCTCTGGCGACCGCACCGCCTCCCACCTCACCTCCCACCCAGGACGCCGAGGGGTGGACGACGGTGGGGAAAAAGAAGAAGAAGAGCGGAAAGAACGCCGACGGAGCACCGGCACCGGCCAAGACGCCAAAAAAAAAAAAGAAGTCGCGAGGACGGTGTAGGGCCCCACGCTCTGCGGCTGTGATGATCACACTGCAGTCCGGAGCCGCTGAGAGGGGCGTCACCTACGCGGCGGTCCTCAGAGAGGCGAAGAGCAAAGTCGCGTTCCCCGACCTTGGGACACCGTCCGGCCTCAGATTGAGGCCGGCGGTTACGGGGGCGCGGCTGCTCGAGGTGTCCGGTGCCTCCAGCCGCGAAAGGGCGGACGTTCTGGCCGCCAAATTGAGGGAGGTCCTCAACCCGGAGGACGTTCGGATTTCCAGGCCGATGAAGACCGCGGAGCTGCGAGTCAACGGCCTGGATGACTCGACGACCCCGGCTGAGGTCGTGGAGGCCATCGCCCGTGTCGGTGGATGCCCGCCCGACGACGTGCGGGCGGGTGAAATCCGCGCCGACAACTCCGGGCTCGGCTCGATTTGGGTGAGGTGCCCGGTGTTGGCGGCGAACAAGGTGGCCGACGCTGGGCGTCTGTTGGTGGGATGGGTTGCAGCGAGAGTCAAACTGCTGCAGCCCAGGGCCATGCGGTGCTACCGGTGCCTGGACGTCGGGCATGTCAGGTGCCGGTGCACCGCCGAAACGGACCGCAGCGATGAATGTTATCGCTGCGGCCAGCCCGGCCACAAGGCGGCCCAGTGCTCCGCGGCGCCAAACTGCAGCCTCTGCACGGCTGCAGCGAGGCCCGCCGGGCACAGATGGGGGGCGAAAGCCTGTGGCGTGCCCGCCAACAAAAGGAGGGGAAGGGGCCAGAAGGGCTCCTCTTCGGCCGACTCCCGGCCTGAGAATGCTGCGGAGGGGGGGATGGACTGCGCATAAATGGCGCTGTTCCGTCTCCTCCAGGGCAATATCAACCACTCTGCCAGAGCTCAGGATCTCTTGCTCCAGAGTATGGCAGAGTGGTCGATTCACGTGGCCGTGGTCGCCGAGCCGTACTGGGTCCCGCCCAGGAATGACTGGGTGGGAGATCTGGATGGTTTGGTGGCCATCATTGGCTGGGCTCTCGTCAGCCCGTCTCGGGGGCACGGCTGGGTAGCCGCCCTCGCAGATGGCGTTGGCGTCGTTGGGGCGTATTTTTCGCCCAACAAGAGTCTCGCCGACTTCGAGAGGTTCCTTGTCGAGTTGGGTGCCGTCGTGGGCCAGCTCCATCCTCGCCCGGTGCTGTTGCTCGGGGATCTCAACGCCAAATCTGCGGCGTGGGGATCCCCGGTGACCGATGCTAAGGGTGAGGCATTGGAGGAGTGGGCGATCACGACTGGCCTGGTCGTCCTGAACCGGGGCTCGGTCTACACGTGCGTGCGGCAGCGGGGCGGGTCCATAGTGGACGTGTCGTTCGCAAGCCCTGCTGTCGCGAGCCGTGTCCGCGACTGGCGTGTCGCCGCGGAGGTGGAGACGTTGTCGGATCACCGATATATCCGATTCGACGTCTCCGCCCAGACCGCTGGCGGCCACAGGACATCAGTCCCGCGTTCGGACGGCCCGCGCTGGGCGCGTAAGCGCATCGACAGGGAGCTTCTCGAGGAGGCAGCCATTGCTCAGGCCTGGTTCCGGGGGTCGGTCACGACCGGACCCGATGACGTCGAGCTGGAGGCGCTGTGGTTCCGCGGGGCAATGACGCAGATATGCGACGCGTCCATGCCCCGCGCCCACGAACAGGGTGCAAGGCGCCAGGTGTACTGGTGGTCCGCCGAGATCGCGCAGCTGCGCGTCGCATGCGTGGTGGTGAGACGCCGGTACACCCGTTACCGGAGGAGACGTCGTCGGGTGCCCGATGAGGAGGCCGCGCTGTACGAGGTGTACCGCGCGGCAAAGCAGACTCTGTGGCTGGCCATCGACGAGGCGAGGACGCGATCCCGGGAGAGGATGTTGGAGACTCTGGACGGGGATCCGTGGGGGCGCCCGTATAAAGCGGTTCGAGGGCAACTTCGAGCCGCGGCGCCCCCACTTACGGAGAGTCTCCAACCCGAGCTGCTGGAGGAAGTGGTGGCAGCCCTCTTCCCGGCGAGAGCGGAGCATGTTCCGCCGCCGATGGCTTTGCCCGCAGCCGCAGAGTCTGCAGAGGAGGAGATGGAGAACGCCATCAGCGTCCCAGAGGTGACACAGGCAGAGATGAGGGCGGCCGTGATGCGGCTCCGGGCCAAGAACGTGGCTCCGGGGCCCGATGGAATTCACGGCCTGGCTTTGGCCCTCTCTCTGAAGGAGTTGGAGCCCCAACTGAGAGGACTCTACACAGCGTGCCTTGAACGGGGCCAGTTTCCCAGTCTGTGGAAGATTGGACGTCTGGTCCTGCTCAGGAAGGCGGGGCGCCCTGCCGTCCTGCCGTCGCCGTCTGCGTACCGGCCCATAGTGCTGCTCGACGAGGTGGGCAAGCTGTTCGAGCGCATACTCGCAGCCCGCCTCGTCGGCCACTTGTGCAGAGAGGGGCCGGACCTGGACGAGAGCCAGTTCGGCTTTCGGCATGGGCGCTCTACCATCCACGCTGTGTCGAGGGTGAGAGTCCTGGCGGAGGAAACAGTGTCCCGGGGCGGGGTGGTGGTGGCGGTGTCCTTGGACATCTCCAACGCCTTCAACACCCTGCCCTGGAGCTGCATACGGGAGGCACTGCGTTATCATCGGGTGCCTCTCTACCTCCGCCGCATCGTTGGGGTTTATCTGGCGGGGAGGTGTGTCACCTACATGGGACGTGATGGCGGAAACCAGCATCAGGTGTCGTGCGGTGTTCCACAGGGATCGGTCGTGGGACCGCTCCTGTGGAACATCGGGTACGACTGGGTGCTGAGGGGCGAGCTCCCGCCGGGCGCCGACCTGACGTGTTACGCGGACGACACGCTGGCCACGGCCCGGGGGAGTTCGCACAGGGAGGCAGCGTTGCTCGCGACGGCGGCGGTCTCACTCACGGTGAGCCGCATACGGCGCCTCGGCCTGGAGGTGGCCCTTAACAAGTCGGAGGCCATGGTGTTTCATGGCCCCCGGCGGGCGCCGCCGGCCGGATCACACATTGTGAGCGGGGGGATCCGGATCGCTGTCGAGCCCACCATGAAATATCTGGGATTGGTGCTCGACAGCCGGTGGGACTTCGGACCCCACTTCCGGCGGCTGGCGCCCAAGTTGTTGGGCGCGGCCGGGGCGCTGGCAACGCTGCTTCCCAATCTGGGGGGCCCGAGCGCCGCCTGTAGGCGGCTCTATATGGGGATCGTGCGATCCATGGCGCTCTACGCAGCGCCGATCTGGGCGTCTGACCTGACGGCCGGCAGCATAGCTGTCCTGCGCAAGCCGCAGCGGGCGATGGCCGTCAGAGTCATTCGGGGGTATCGCACGATCTCCTTCGAGGCGGGTTGTGCACTGGCCGGATCACCGCCCTGGGACCTGGAGGCGAAGGTGCTCGCGTCACTGTACCGGTGGCGCGAGGCAGCGCGGGAGCGGGGCGAGCGACCGATGCAGCAACATATCGAGCAGCATCGGTTGCAGCTCCGCGAGGTCCTGGTGGCGGAATGGCGGGTGAGGCTTTCACGCCCTACCGCCGGCCTCAGCACCATCGAGGCGATCCGGCCAGTGCTCGACCGCTGGCTCGGGAGAAGGCACGGCTCCCTGACGTTTCGGGCGACGCAGGTGCTCTCGGGGCATGGTTGCTTCGGGAAGTACCTGTGTCGCATAAACAGGGAGCCGGACGCCCGGTGTCACCACTGCGTCGACTGCCGGGAGGACACGGCGTGGCACACGCTGGCAGAGTGTGCCGCTTGGGAGGAGCCGCGCCGTGCCCTCATAACTGAAGTAGGCAATGACCTGTCGCTGCCGGCCGTCGTGAACGCGATGGTCGGCGGCGCAGAGTCCTGGGACGCAGTGGTTTCCTTCTGCGAGACGGTCATCTCGCGGAAGGAGGCTGCGGAAAGGGAGAGAGAGATCTCGACTCTCGACCCGGCCCGCAGCAGACGCACCGGGCGTCGGAGGAGGGCGGACAACGCCCTCTTCCGGCCCCCCTAAATGGGTCCAGGGGCGACGGATTCGGGGACATCCGTCGACCCCCAACATCAGGACCCGAGAAGGCGGCGCGCGTAGTGTTCCGCGTGCGCCACTCACAGACGTTGCGGGGGGAGTACACCTCACTCCCCGCGCCCGAGACGGGGCCCGCGCAAGCGGGCCGGCACTAGCCGGGGTTGTGGAAGAATAATGTGTTCCCGCGACCCCGGCGTAGGTGTGAGATGGAACACCGGGGTGGTTTTTAGTCAGTAAGAGTCTGACAGACCCCTCCGCCCGCCCCAGGGCGGAGGACATCCATGAGGATTTTCCACCCCGGGAACAAAAAAAAAAAAAAAAAAAAAATTTTATTACTTTGGTAAGTGCTGATTCTGCGCTATTTTTAACGCTATCCCACGTTGACCCATCAACTATAATAACGGTATCATCAGCATATGCAAAGATTTTAGTATCAGGTAGGGTCATTCTGCATAAATCATTTACGTAAATAAGAAATAAAATGGGACCCAAGATGCTTCCCTGTGGCACTCCGTGAGAGATCAGTTCCTCATCACTAAGGAGGTTACCTATTTTAGTGATTTGGGTTCGATTGGTGAGATAATCCTTAAAGATTTGAAGAGCGATGCCTCGTATACCAATCTGTTCCAATTTAGAGAAAAGTAAGAGAACAGAGACTGTGTCGAATGCCTTCTAAAGATCTAGGAATATACCAAGACATTCAGTTTTATTGTCCAGGTTCCCAGCAACCAACTGCGTCAAGTCCAGGACTGCATCTTCGGTTGAGACTCCAGCACGAAAACCGTATTGGTTGTTGGCTATGATCTCGTACTTGTCCAAGAAATTAGGGGGGGGGGGGTTCAACGTAGTGCTAGCCAAGGAAATACTAATCTATCGAAAAATAAAACTTTGACTCAACAACTATTTCACCCGGGTCTATTCAATCGCCAGCGATCGGCATCAACATGTGATGACAGCGAACTGAAACAAAAAATGTTAGAAGAACACACAATACCTGCAGACAACAATGCTATACAAACAGCCGAAACTGGAATACACAACCCAAAAGCACTATGGCAACGAATACCAACCCAAAAAAGGATCCGCTCTCCTGATGAGAAATCAATGTCCAAATTGAACAAAGCCAAAAGAACACAGCAAAGGAACCAGCTAAGCAACATAAAAAGAGGAGTGACTGAACCTGAAAAAAACGTTCCAGAGGTAGAAACTAGTAATAGCTTCTCAATGCTAGACATAGAAGTAGAAGATGCAACCCCACCCAAAAAGGCTACCAAACCTCCGCCAATCATACTCTATGGAGTGGACGATCTTAAAAAATTAACTGAGTTCATAGAAGAAGTATTACAAAAAAACGACTACACCTTCAAAGTGGTGTCCAAAAACCAACATATCATATCCTCCACCACAGTTGAAAAGCACAAAACCATAATTGAACACATCAGAAGCATAGGACTTATTGGTCATACTTTCACCCGCAAGGATCAAAAATGTATGAGGGTCGTGATAAAACATCTTCACTTTAGTACACCAAGAGCTGCTATTGTTGAAGCTATTGAGAACACAGGTAACAGTGTGCAAGGCGAAATTGTAACTGCGCGAAAGCCAGGGACAAAAGAACCTCTAAATACATTCTTTGTGAACATAACACCACATGAAAACAATAAGTTAGTAAAAGACATACAATTTATCTACAACCAAAAAGTAGTTATCGAAGATCCAAAAAAAAAAACAACTGTAGTACAATGTAAGAGATGCCAACAATATGGGCACAGTAGAAACAATTGCATGCGGCCATACAGGTGCGTCAAGTGCGCTGGTGCACACAAAACTACTTCATGCACAGTAGACGACAATACCCCGGCAGTCTGTACCCTTTGCACAGGTAGTCACCCCGCAAGCTACAAAGGTTGCCAAGTGTACAAAGAGGTGCTAGCAAGAAGGAAAACTGGTAACAAATCTCAAATCACCACAAAACCACGAACAAATCCAAATGTCCCAAACAAAGTCAACAGAGCGGACAACCAGCTGGTGGCCACTACTAGTATGTACCCTCCGCAACACAACAAGACCGAAGCAGATAGAATACCACACACTACACATGCTAAACGAAAAAATCTAACCGCAAAAGAGAGCCTAGAGTTATACAGTGAAGCGGTCAAAGGCTGGACAAACAATAACGCAGGCGCTGCACTTCAATATAAAACAGGCAATGTTCTAGTAGACCAAATAATAGACCCTAGAAGCGTACAAGCAAAATACTACACGGAGCTGCAAAGACAATATCCAAAAGCTGGTAATAACCCGACAGAAAGAACATATCCAAGACCCCCCAGTGACAGAACAGATCACAGAGAACACAGTATAGAAATAAAATAGAAAACGAGGACCACGAATCCCAAGAACACAGGCTAAACCTAGAAGCGCTTATAATAAGACAGACTGAAAGAATTGATCAACTCATAACTCAGCTAAGCTCAATGATGAATCTCATCATGACGCTCATCAGTAGAACGCCACAATGACCTCGTTACAGATTGCCACCTGGAACATGAATGGACTAGCGCCAAACAAACAAGAATTCGAAACATTGTTAAAAACAAATAAAGTGGACATAGCCTTGATATCAGAAACCCATCTTAATGATAGCAAAAAGTTTACTATAGAAAACTATTCTGTATATGATACAAATCACCCTGACAGCACCTCACACGGAGGATCTGCAGTTATAATAAAGAAAAATATTAAACACCACCTCCATAGCGAGTATCAAAAAGAATGGATTCAAGCCACTACCATAACCGTATATGGATATCGGTCATTCAGAATGATGAAACTAAAATGAGTGCAAGATAATTAAAGTCTGCGCGTCTTTGAACTTCAAGAAAACACTGAACACAGCACACTCTCATGACACCTAATATTTATACGTCGAGATGGCGGCAAACGATTATTTCTGCCGCGCGCGGACTCATCTTGCGCGCACTTTAGTTGCCCATTCCAAAGCGTAGGCGTAGGTTCCTTGGAGAAAAACGGCAGTATAGCATTATATTGTAGAGAATAGTAAACCCACTATTCGCCAGTTCTTATAGACCTCATTTAATATGACGAGTCAATAGTCAGTAACAGAGTGGTTTGTTTACTGATAAACTATTATCTCAACGGTGACTGTTGTATAAATTAGTTAATTATGGTCCCTATTCTTTAAGCGAAAAGGACGAGGTTTGTTTATCCTGATATTAGGTCAGTATGGTCATTTGGCAGCTTTTTATTCCTCATAAGATATGCAGTTACAGTCATCCTTTAATTTGCAATTTAAGTACCTAGCAGTAACAGTAGCAGATGGCAGTTCCTGGTAGTAGAGTTATTATTTATCTTAGATAAATTATTTACTAGTTGAGCCTACGTCGATTCGCCTCAGAATATTAATGTTATTTTCTTTCTGTTTTTTATTCTCCATATTTTACCTTATAAATATCTAGTTGTTCTGCTATTCGGGACGGAGACAAATCCTACAAATCAAACATTATAAAAATCGGTCCAGCCGTTCTTGAGTTACAAATGGTGTAACTAACCCAATTTTGTTTCATATGTCACGATAGGTCACGATTCGCACCAGTGTTGACCTGCACAGTCATTTTAAGTTTACGGTTATTATCTTTGTGTTATGAGTGGGTTTTTGTGTACCTTTCAGTTTTATTATGGCGCCTTGAGAAAATGTAGCCGCAAATGTTTTTGTTATTACGTAATTTAGAGATGAAACTTTCTTTCAAGATTATATTTTGCACTGTGGGTCTGATGAATCGTGTTATTTTTAAATGAATGCTTTGGTAACAAGTTGAAGAATCAAAGTGGGACTTTGTTCAGTTTTGTTGGTCGTAACTTGTGTTATCTCCAGAGCAAATTGAATGAGAATCACACAAATGCAAGAAGTAGTTTTAATTAGTAGATTTCATATTAATAATACACATTTAATCAGTACGGCTGAAACATCTTTTAAACACGGTTCGGCGTTCTATTACATACTCGAAGACAGCAGCATTGTTGCTAAGCCTGTTATTACAATATAGCCGCCTTACCATTGTTAGTTATCGTTTTCAGTAACACATCCTCATTTTTGCGATAGATAGCCAGAGCTTTGGACTTACTACCAGAGACGCTCAATTCTCTGCATTTACCCCAGAATTATCCATACATTCCGAATTCCTACAAAATAACGTAAAAAAATACGTCAACCAGCGGTAATGAGAAATACGAGAACATCCGGAAAATTTTTGAGTGCCTCTGGTTTTATGAGAAAAATGTGGTAGTAAAACAGTTCCTTTTCGAATTAATAATATTAGCCTGCAACTTTGTGCCGAGAAGGAAATAAAGTCTCGCATGACCACAGTTGCTTTAGTATTGCTGGCGTTTTCAGAACAGCCCAGGGTTGCAGAGTTTGTCTATATCGAAAGTTAAACATTGACCAACAGCATGTATAAGAAAGGTGTGGTCATACATATTTAAGGGCGTGGTACAGACCATCATACTGAACAACTTCCTCAATGGGACCAACATCGTTATCGCGAAAGAATTATCAACTCTCCATACAAAACTTTAATACCTAAAGTTTTTGGTCTGTAATTGTGCACTATTCAGCTCCTGTCTCCAACTTCGTCTGCTATCTAGAATGAAAAGTAGCATATTTCCTTACCGGCCATGGTCTATCTGTGTGCCAAATTTCATCCAAATCCGTGTAGCCATATTGGTGTGAAAGCGTTACACACAAACAAACTTACTTTTGCATTAATAATAATATTATAGTTAGTTAGGATTGAAACAATCACTGCCACGCATTCTCACTAAAATGTTCAATGCGAAGTTTTCAATCGGTGGTGGAAAACAAAAATGAATTGTGTTAATTATTTTATTATATCCAAATAACTCATTAACTGATTTAATAAAGAAGAGACTTAATTAACTTAAAAAAGGGCTTCACAAAAACCTTGTTTACTCGAAACTGTTCTCATCAAGATACAAGTTGATTAGCGTTTTAGAAATAAACTTGGCGAACCAGAATATTTTTTTCTTCGATCTTTTTTTCATAATCATCTTCTGAGATAAAAACGTAGAAGTGTATTCTTCTTAATTAAATATTTTGGCTTCTTCCAAATTATAACTTAATGAACCTGTGACACACGCAAAAAACAGTGGTGTTATAAAGGTTCTGTAGGTTTCCATTTAAAGTCGGAAACTCGGAACCCTAGAAAAGGAAATGCAGTGGCGATTATTACAAGTTTTTATCAGTCTGTTAAAACAATAAAATAAATATTAACAAAAAAAAGTATTTTTCAAACAAATTAAATAGCGTAAAAAGTGGCACAAAATAAACCACCCTTGATGATAAGGCACTATAGACACGCAGGGAGCGATGGTATCTTCAACGCAAACTTTATGGAATGGTTACCAAATAATCACAAATTAAGTTTAATGTTGTTAAATTTCAAAGATAAAAAAAATTGCTAAAATGTTAATTGTAATTAATTATTTTCATCGTGTTCGTTTAAAATACATAATTATGTGGTTTTAATTAATGCGATAACCAAATCGCCGCCATGTTTTATTCCTATTGATTCATAATTGTAATATGTACATGGCCATAAGAACAGAAGAAAATCAAGCAAACTATTTATGATTTTGTGGCTAGAAAAGTTATGAATACTGAGATAACGGCTTATAGAGATTTAATTATGGATGAAGAAGGCAATATGATGGCAACTAGCTTGATTTCGGTTCAGCTTTGACGTTCTCACTAACTGAACGACTCTATGAGAGGGAGTGGGCTGTAATCCACCAGGCGGGCCCAGTGCGGTTTGGTGGATGTCACATGTGTTCGAATTTTTGGTTCTAAGACATGCCGGTTTCCTCACGATGATTTCCTTTACCGTTTTGAGAGCAGTGGTTATGAAATAATTTACACATAGTAAAGCGCCTGTTTGGGTTCGAACCTACGACCTACCACTTGTAAGTCGCGACCTTCACCACTGCTGGTGCAAAAATATTCACTGGCTCTCTTTAATACCTTTCTGTTCGTAAAAGATTTTTTCTAACCAGATCAGTACTTCCAAAGATACCTCTTACAAAAAACAAACAGTTTTACCTGTGCACAACATTAATGTAGATTGAGATCAAATCGGGTGACTTTGAGTTGGACTAGATTTTGTTTAGTTAAAAGCAATCAAAACCAAAATATTTAATTTCACATAAAATGGCACTTATGAAACGTCAAAAGCTAGGTGCATTGTTTCAAAACGTAATTTCCTATGGAGAAGAGCCGGCAAGAAACTCCACGGTTTCTCGTTTAAAAATAATTGGCTCTTACAATGTTTTCAAATTATAGTGTTAACAGGTATGGGAGGATATTGTAGGCCTGTCAACAAGTACCAGATGCTTCGTACTGCGTATTCCTGTGCGAGTCACAATAAGTACTTTTACTTTCTTTCTTTCTTTCTTAACAAAATTTAAAATGTTCCAACAACGTTCTCGTAATCTGTTAAGTGCATCATGACATCATGTTAAACATATATTTTTATGGCAATAATTATAATATTTAGTAGTTTAGATTTAGTCAACTTGTGAAAGAATCAAATAGAGCTTCATCACGATTTACGCCCAGCTGAATGGAAGGTAAATTGACATAATTGTCGCGCCGGTGACGCGGCTGGGGCGGCATGGCTCAGTAGCCACCCTTCCGAGCCACTGCGTCTGCCGCACGTAGCCACTGCGAGGGCTATTTGTGTGTTTATAGGTTACCGGTGGGCAGCTCTATTACACTATTTAATTATTTGCTGGCGGCAATTGCTGGTATAATGATTTTAGTTTCAAAACTTCTAACATCATTGTCAATAGGTCATTTTGTGGACAGCTTTGCAGTTTGAAAATGTTGGATGTGATGTGTTGAAGACGAAACCTGTCTCCTTTCGGTGAGATTGAGTGGACTGTAATTTATCACGCGGGCCCAGTGCGGCTTACTTGATGTCACATGTCAATTTTTGATTCAAGAACAAGCCGGTTTCCTAATTATGTTTATCTTCACCGTTTAGAGAGCAGTGGTGATGAAATAATTTACACAAATTGCCTGCCAGGGTTCGAACCTACAACCAGCAACTCGTAATCCTATTCATTACTACTAGGCCACCACTGCTCTTCCAGGTGAACATAGGCTATATATTATGTTAAAATATACAAAAAGAAGTACTTAATAATACTAATACACACTAATACTGGTCCACACTAGCTCAGGACAGAGAAGAGTGGAAAAGAGAAATGTTGTCCCACTGCCCTGCCACTGCCTGTTGTGCAACTTTGCCCAGCAGTGGGACAACATAGGCTAAAAATAAATAATAATACAAATGAAATACTATCTTGTATTCATGAAAATCTAGTATTTTTTGTTAGGTAACTACTCAAAACTTGTGCGCAACATGTCGTGAACAGAATACCGTTTTCACATATAATTGCACTCGTGCGAAGTAAGGACGAGTCGCTAGTGTGTAATTAAACAAAAACTACCAAACATAACACAGCAAAGTGAAAAATAACTCCGGTGTCTTTGGTTTTTTTTATTTTCGTTTTTTGCCACCGACTTCTGAAATTAAAGTTATTTTACATAGTGTTTTGTTTTGGAAGACGGTTGTTTTTAATTTTGTAATAAAGTTATATTTTTTCTCTTTTTATTTGTGGTACATACCCCACACAAATTCATATACTTTCACTTCCTAAGTAAATATAAGTCACGGGAAGTTATTATAACATCATCAACATACACTAAGTGGAAAAATAAGAATAAACATACAAAAACAAACGTTCTTGACATTGGGAAGAAGCAGACGTAATTACAACAAGTGCAAAAAAAATGTTTGGGCGAACGGTAGTAGGCACCATACACTAGCACTTTGTTTTGATTAAGTAATTAAGTTTTTTGAGAACACGGCTAAAGAAAAGCTGTATTTTTACAAGAGTTTAGTTTCACAGTTGTTCTTCGACCGGTCGGTATCGACATTGTTCGACATAATCTTCCGATACATACCAAAACTCAAACCGTCTTGTTCATAATTAAGCTATTCGCTTTTAAAACCTATTTTAGCTGTCGAACTGTTTTGTCCCTTTCTGTCATGCTAAAATAAAGTTTGACAGAAAGGGACAAAACAGTTTCATTGTTATAGTACGTACACCCTTTGCCAGTTATGTTTATAAGCCCCATGTATTATGAGGAACGCTACTTTCACAAATGCAGACTACGGTCTACTACTGACAAATTCCAGACGCAAAAACCAAATAACACTTTGCCCGACCCGGGAATCAAACCCAGGACCTCATAAAAAAGAAGCGCTTGTGACCACTAAACCAACGAGACAGGGCAGCGGTAATTAAATTTAGAATGGAATAGTTAAGTTCAAAATTGTTCTACGTATCATCCAATACATTCCAAAACTCAAAGTGTTGATTTCGTATTACATATTCATGGGTCACAGGCAAATCCGCAGGTCGAAGCGTATCAGGGCAATAAATCACGAGCGGTAGGCTTAGCAGGAGTTCTCAACTTTGTTTAGACAAGTCCCCTTGACAAGGACCCTTTCTCTTGATATATACGTACTTATGTGTCCTGATTCCCGGTTCATATATTCGAAAAACGATTCGTTTTGCTTACGGATGGTAGAGTTGTCTACGATTCGTAACCCAAAAGTGTTCCTATTAAAAACGTTTCGTAAGCGATTTTACCGTAGGTTTTCTACCTATGGAAGAGAAGGATTACCAATTAATATCCATTACCGTTAAGTACGGAAACGATGGTCTGTGGTGTTCCTATAAAAAAATCAAACTTCAGTCAAACAGTAAAATTTACTGTTCGTTTGCTTACCGGCCGCTTTGTGACGGTGTTCGAAAGTTTTGTGGTATTTTTTAAGTGTAAAGTTTAAATTAATATAAAATGTTGAGTTCAGAAAGTGAAGTAAGTGATGTAAAAATGTTACATTTACTATCGGATTCCAGCAACTCTGATTCAGAGGAAAATAATCTTGGTAAAAATTAATTTAACCATATAAAACTATAAACGGTAAACTCGAGGTTTACGTATATTTATATTTTTATGAATAAAGTATTCTATTATTTATTTCCGAAATCAAATTAAACCAAACGACGCTCTGGAATTGGTTTGGCGTTTGAGCTGGCGCAACTTGGTGTAAAATTGTTGCATTTTGTTCACACTTGCAACAATAGCAAAATGCAAGTTAAAAAGGCCTACATTTAAACAAGGATTTAAATATCGTTTATTGTTTGAAAGCAGGTCGTAGTTACTGAACTACATATTACATATTTTTGTAATAACGAAACGCAAAGAGGACCATTGAGGACCATCGGTTATATAGTAACCGACCAATGTTCGTAGCTGGTAGGCTAGATACAAACTTTGTGGAACACCAAGTTACGCTTCGTTATTGGTAACTTGGAAACAGGTGGTAGCTGTTATACTATGACGATCCGTTGAATACAGGAACCGGTCATTAGCAGATGACTCAAGTGTCCTTAAAGACGTACTCTTCTATGAACGGTATATGATTGCAGATTTAATGTATTGTTATTTAAATAACTAGTTTGAATAGAGCTGGCAACTTTTTTCTGAGGGTCACAATTGATTGAATGCTACGTGGTATTTTATTTAATGCATTTTTTTTCAGTATTAAGGATTAATCTTAACTTAAATCTTTTATTTTTTTAATGAAAACATCATCTCTAGTTAGTTTTAAACTTCCCAGATCCACAATTCCTAAAATTATTACATCCGCAGCTCACAAAATTTAAGATGGTAGTGTTTAATAACACTACGCATCGAGATATGACGTAGTACGCATCCGGCTACGGCGTAGCACATACTGTTCTACGGCGAAGTACGTATCAGGCTACGGCGTGGTACGCACCTTGCTACGACGTAGTACGCACTATGCTACGACGTAGTACGCACTTTGCTACGATCCCGTAGTCTTGGTAGCATAATACTTCGGGACGTTTTAGTAAGCTTTCTCTATAAACTCATCAATTTATCGCTTGGAAAACTTAATAAACGTTAAATGGTCACCATGTTCATAAAGTGCTAACCCTACACATTGTGCAGTATAAAATCGTGGAGTTGTCTAGTTCTTTTTTGTAATCACTTCATTTTCCAAGATCGGAACACAAAACAGTGTTGACCTCAAATACGCTCTATCTACCAACTACCCGTAGGAATGTGGGTAGTTGGTAGATAGAGAAATGTAACTAGACTTGATATTTGAATACACACTTTTCAAGGGCTTCTAGGTAATAAAATTATGATCAAACAGCTGTGACTGGTCTCAATTTCGCTAGCGTAACGTTAACATTTTTCGGTCTCAGAACAAAGAACGGTATTGTTATTCACCTATTTGTTCACTGAATAATTCTGCAGTACGAAGTCGTTGACCTCTAAATATTCAGTGGTTTTATCAAATAAAATTATAATGTATTTAATTCGTACAACTGTGATCCATATAGTGTTAATATTACAAAATAACTTAAATTATAGCGTTAGTATTACTAGTATAAAAATAGGTAGGTAGTTAAAATAATTTACACTCCATGCAGAGGACGACGACAATTAAACATTTATAAAAGATATAACCTACCCGAGCAACCTCCGCATAAAATGCCTAATATTTGGAGTATAGCTCTCCGTCACAGCTCTCAGGATATAGTTGCAACTACCCCGCACTCTGCTAAGCAGCGACGCTGTTTTTTTGCGAATTATAGCGTGAAAACCATCTGTGTGGGTCTCAACAAACATTTCTGAGGCGGTTTTGAAAGGCAGTCGCAACAACATCCTGAAAGCATTATTATATTGCACGCGCAGGGCATACAGCGATCTCTTGGTGTAGTTGACCCATAGATTGCTCGTGTAAAAGCTCTGACAGTAGGCCTTGAAGAGAGTAATTTTTACTTAGTCAGAACACCGAGCAAATATTGTAAGAAATCTAATAAAACATTGATGAGGTCTCAAGGAAGAAGCTATTTAAATTAAATCAAATTAATATGTATGCTAGTAATAAATTGATTACTGACGTTGCAATATATTTCACAATATTATAAAACATGCACAGAAACATTTAGTGCATTAAATTAGCCTTGGCATTTTCATTGACGTCACGCTTTATAATCATATTTGTTTTTAATAATGCTTATTAATCCCGCCCTCGTTGGTCTAGTGGTCGCAAGAGCTACTGCTGAGCATGAGGTCCGATTCCATTCGGGCAAAGTGTTATTGGGAATTTCTCAGTAGCAGTCCGGAGTCTGGATTTGTGCCCGGTTGATGGCAATTGGCTCGCCCTCTATTACATGGGACTTAAACAGCAATGGCGAAATGTGGGTGTACTATAGGTACACCACTGCCTATCCCTTCTGGTATTACAGGCGTGATGTTATGTTATGTGTGTCAATATTAAATTAAGTAACTGAATTCGGTTTAAGGAAGCGATAAAAATAAAACCGCATACTAAAAATACCATTAATTTCGTAAACAGCAGTCCACATATGGATTCATATTGTAAGTTATATTATACGATTTCCGTCAGTATAGAGCCGATAATTTCCTTCAAATAATTTATAATAGTGTGGAATTTAATCATCTCGTGTGATGATGATTTGAATAATTAACATGTATTTTTACATTTGTAGAGATCGGTGACGCGGGCGAGTTTAGTTTAAATACTTCCCATGTTTTGGTTCGTTGGTTTTATTATTATGAATCGAAGTATTTTTACTTCCTAAGATCTGTAATTTATGTGTAAATATTTATAGGAGAAATCGTGTTTTTAACTTTTGTATCGTACTATTTTTGTGTAGTTTTGTGCATGTCTTATATAATAAAACATATTCACACTTTGAGTCTTCGATTGTATACCTCACGTTCAGGACGTAGATCAAGAAGAGGACAGGTAGAATACCCTTACCTTCCACCAGCTTACCCTTACCTTCCACCAGCTTACCCTTAACTTCCACCAGCTTACAAATTGCAGGCATTGACGGCAATCTTTGCTACTGCTATTTTGCCGCTCGAATGACAGATCATTGCTGAGTTGTTGGTAACAATGTGTGCAATTTTTTTGTTAAATAGCACTTGAAATGTATATAAAAATCAAGATGGCGTCGTTGGTTCCGATTTTGGCCACGCGCCACAATAACCTTGTAGTAGCGCTATATCTTGAAATGACTTTTATATTTTATCTTAATTAACGTTAGCGCATAGTAAAAGAAAGCATTCTTAATCTTTATAATTAAAACTCTTTTGTTATTTTATAAAACTTACACAATCCTCTTTAAGTAAGTAACAGCTGTTACTTTAAAAATAAACAGGATACAATTTTATATCTTCTTGAATTATTTCTAAAGGAGCGTGTAGAGGAACTTCGTAACAAGTTCCAGATCCTTGTTACACTGTCATTGTTGGATCGTTTCAGGAAACATCTCATTATACTAATTTCCGCTCAAGGAAGGTAGCTTATACCCCTCAAGGGAGTGCCTTGTTATTTAAGGCTGAAACTTATGCATACCTTTAAATATTTGTTCCCAATTTTCGATAAGCAGTTTCATTTTAAGTGGTTTGGTAAGTATTTGCATGAAATGAATTTATTCATGAACTTGAATTTTGATTAGTATTAGTGGTCACAGTTTCCCATGAAGCGTTTTAAACGACAAAATGTTATAACAGTAACTTTTTTTCCTTTTTTTTATATTTTTCTGTTAACTATTAACCCGACTCCGGCTTGACGTCGACTTACGGAACACTCTGGACTTTTTCTACTACAATTTCGTGCTTAACCAAATTGAAGCAGAAAAAATCCGGCGCAATCTGGGCAGTCATCTAAGTTAACCATCTCGCTGATCGGATTTTTACCATAGCATTAGTAATTTTCATGTTCGTTCATACCGGTACAGAGAAAAATGTATTTTCTACACGACACACGTGATTCTTAGATACACGTGAGAGAAACTTTCGCTTGAACCATTCCAAATTGGAAAAAAATACGTTTAATACCACACAATTTTATTCTCTGCTAACCTCAAAATGGACAGAAATGTGTTAATTAATATAATGCAATAACTGCTCATCTATATTACCGATCAAGCCAATAAACTAGACGCAGCATAAATTGAATCAATATTATTTAATTGAACGGTTATGCAGCATCATAACCTTGATGGTTATGATGCTGCATAACCGTTCAATTACATTCACTGATGCTCGTCTAAACAGTAAAGACAACTGTCCCAACGCCGGCGATTAACGAGAAGCGAGAAGAGCTAGCAACTACAAACGAGTTGGCGAGCAACGAGCAGCGACTGAGCGACGGCCACGAGCGATTACTTACTGGTATGCGTATGTACCAAGCGTAGGTCTCTCGGCTAGTATTCTGCCAGCCAATCGAGTAATCAACAGCATACAGTGGTGTGAGCAGCCAGCTATCAACTATTATTAATATGTATCTCCTTTACTTACACGGGACCTTCTAAACTTTTAAACCGACTTCCAAAACAAGGAGGTTCTCATTTCGTCAGTATGTTTTATTTTTGTAGGTTTTTTTTCGCGATACCTTCGGCAATTGTGGATCCCTTTCGTTTTTTTTTATGGACAGAGTATGCTTGAATGCGATCAGTTACATTGGTGAATACGGCACTAAAAAGTGAAAAATAAAAACTTTCTTGTAAAAAAGATTTTTCTTGAATGAGAAAATCGTTCGTCGTCGCTTCTTCGCTGGCGCGCGGCGTGGTGACAGGTGCCTCAATTTTAAATGCAAAATAACACTATTAACATAACTACGTAGTTACATAAAATTAGGGTGCTTATAACCGGTCAGGCCCGATTCAAGTGGCGCAAGGATTTAGTTAATTAGACCTTCAAAACGACCACAGGTTAGTTTGAAATGGAATCAGTTTTTTTTGTGTTAAATAACAAGACAGATTGGGTATTTCATGAATCGTGTTGATTGAATCACGATTTCTATAACTTACGATGCATACAAAACTAGATAGTAATCTGATATTGAATGAGAAAGATCTGGATTAGTCAGGTTTATCATTCCTTATAAAAGCAGCGATTCATAAAATAAAAATGCCTCACGTAATGCCTCATTTAAATATTTATAACACAATTATTCTTAAATCGCCAACTTGTCGCGGATCTATGTGCTATGAATTAGGTCCGGATACATAAATAACGTGGTACAACTATTTCCTTTATAAGCCTTCAATTGAAACCGACAAGTAATATTATTGATATCAAAGTCAGCGGAAAGGATATGCTCCTATATTGGTCTTGTCTAGATAGAAATATTACAATTTTTAAATATGATTCATTTGTCATTATTGTACCTCGATTATATCTATTACATCTCATAATATCTAATTAGCAATAGGCTCGCCCCCTATTACATGGGACTTAAACATTACTGGCGTAATGTGGGTGTACTATAGGTACACCTCGGCCCAACCCTTCGGGGAAACAAGGTGTGATGTTATGTTATGTTAAAATCTAATTAGTGTTTTTTTTATTATTGGGTCGCAGAAGCGTTTCGGAAACTTCGTCAAGTCTTCTCGTCGCCTAACCCGCAATGTTTGAAGAACTATTACAACTTCAATCATTGCACCCTGCCCGTTATGAATTTGGATCCGAAACGTGGACCCTCACAATCGGTCTGCTCCACAAATTTAAGGTGGCTTAAATAAGTTAAACACAGTTGGGTTAAAGCCCATATAAGACTAATCTAGTATTTAACGTAGTATGTGTGTGCGTTTGGTGGTGCGACTGGGTGAGTCTTTCATTACCTAAACTATCCTAGGCTCATAGAGTTATTCGAGTTATAACTAATCAGATTGAGACCTAATGCTAGGTAGTTTGTTGCGCTATCTTTTTTATATACAATGTGGTGTAATAATAATTTTTGAATAAGGTCCCTAGTTTGGGAAGCCAAATGTAATATTCAAAATTAAAAGAATAATAGGTGTGTGTGTGTTTCTGAGTGTGTGATCTCCTAAAAAAGTATTATAATGTAAGATATTAAATTTCGGGCGCCGTGGAGCGACACACTATTAATAGATAGCCAGATAAAGTTGGAGAGATTTGGACCATTAATCTTAGGATGGGGGCCTGTGGATGTCAATGGTGATTAAAAGTCTCACTACCTTGAACGTTCCCAGTTTATTGTATACCTTTAGCCTAATGAATACAATTATATTAATATAAATTTTAGTTGCTATATCATCATTGCATCTTTGTAACTATAAATTCGCAGCTGAAAGCTGTTGTTATAAAGGAAAAATATATAAAAATATGTAACTTGAAGATGACCCCGAGAGCCGGAAGATGGTACCTCTCAGGTAATCAGCCCCCGTGGAAGGCCAGTAGAAATTTCCCGGTTGTATTGAAGTAAAGGTGGAATAAGCACCCACAATTGTAGGCGCTTATTCCAGGTATTTAAATTCGCGTCTCCCTCGGTGTACCGTGAAGCTATCTGGTATCAAAAGACGTAGGGAGGCGACGAGGAAACCAAAAATCCGATAGAAATATCCACCGGGACCATTCCACGGGTCCTTTGGTTTAGGATTAGGGCATTAAAGCACCACTATAAACCAGATTAGTTACGATTCCATTCAGGAAAAATCAAGAGACCTGTCACCTTCACCAACAAAGATCGCAAAAGTGACCTCTCCAATTTTGACGTCCAAAAATGTCATACGAAATGTATCACAGATAAAAAATACAATTATGAAATCGTTCCGAAATCGACTACAATCATCAATACATGTAACGGTGTAAAAAAACTCGTTACATTACATCCCTCCCCGAAAAAAATAAAAGAAAGCAATTTCTTTTATGCCAAAAAAACAACGATCAAGGTAAAACGAACAGTTTCCCAAAAAACAGGAAATTTAAACAGCGTGTATACAAACACACTTACAGGTGCAGACTAAATACTAGCACAACCGACCCATAATATCAAAAGAACCACAAGAGTAAAGTTAAGCACCTTCGCCACTGACTAACAAGTTAAATCCAAGATCTACTATACAATCAGTTAAGTGCAGCAGTCGCTTAACACTGTAAAACAATACAACAGAACTATACCCAATTGAGTGCAATTGGGCACCATCGCCACCGACTAACAAGTATAAATAAAAAGATAAAAAGAATATTAATTCGAGTACAGTTAAGCGCAAAGGCCGCTGTTTAACGAGATTAATCCAAAAAATTATATATGAGTACAGTTAGGCACCATCGCCACTGACTAGCAGGAACAAATTATAACTGTGAGAAACAGTATAAGAACCTTCACATCTCTAAAGATGCAAAGAAAAAAGATGTTGTGATCGGCTCAACTCCACCAACTTTCCGGGCACAAACAAAAAAAAAATGTTGTGATCGGCTCAACTCCACCAACTTTCCGGGCACAAACAAAAAAAAATGTTGTGATCGGCTCAACTCCACCAACTTTCCTGGCACAAACAAAAAAAAATGTTGTGATCGGCTCAACTCCACCAACTTTCCGGGCACAAACAAAAAAGAAATCACTGTGTTCTTCCTAAGTGCACCACGAAATATTCCGGGTGACAGAGTCACTATAGGAGCACAATGATAAAAAAAAATAGGTAAACCTCTACAAGTGTAAACAAAACGTACAAAGGTAGTAGGCACCAATTCAGGAATTGCATGCAAAATTTTACACAGGAAAATTGCATACAAGACTGTTTAAAAAAAAAATATAATAATAAGATCTTTCGATATGGAAAATGTATGTGTGTGGGTTGAAGAAGTTTATAAAAAATGTCCTTAGTTGTAATTTAGAATGTTAAATCAAGATTTTAATAAATTTATAAGAAGTTACCTAACATACATCTCCATTCAAATCGCTGATAACCTATCATCCATCCCAACAGGCATCACACTATCAAAAGCGACCGTCAACCAAAATTATCAAAATCAAGATTAACAATGGAAAACCAAATTAAAATTTAATTATATCCTTAACATGATAACGACCAGTCGTTCCCTTATTAAGGTCTTTCAGAATATAAACATTATCAGAAAACTTTTCAATAATTTTACATTTAATAAACTTAGGAGCAAGTTTTGCCGAAAAATAAGTAGGTGCATGAGATTGAACGAAACTTCTTCTCCACACGACATCACCCACATCAAAAGAAATGACTTTGCGACCTTTGTTATAATAGCGAGCATTACGCTGATAAGCTTTTAATAAATGAGTTTGCACTTTAACAAAAATATTACTAAGTGAATTGAGAGAATCGGCATAGTGAACTCTATTGGAAATTTCCAGTTCATCTATGTTATCGATAGAATCACTAAAACGATGTAAAGAAGCATCAAAAATAAGTTCTCTACCAAACATCAAAAAATTAGGTGTGAAATCTGTGGCCAGATTAACACTATTATTCAAAGCTAGTTGAATATTAGGTAAATATTTAGACCAAGTTCTATGATCATCTTTGACAAAACAAGCTATGCAAGTTTCAACAGTTTTATTATATCTCTCAACAGTATTATTTTGAGGCGTGTATAAAGTATTATAAAATATTTTATTAATGTTAAAACCCTTCAAAAACTCTACAAAATGTTTAGAAGTGAATTGTGTACCATTATCACAAACAATTATTTTGGGACAACCAAATTTAAGAAATATTTATTTTTCAAAAAGTTTATTTATTACTCTAGTAGTAGCATTTATCATAGGAAAAATCCAGCAGTATTTAGTGAAAACATCAACAACTGAAAGAATATATTTATGTCCAGAATAAGATTTAGGCAATATACCTATAATGTCTACTGAAAGCATCAACATAGGACGATCAACTTTTTTAGGGTTAACCATAATACCAAAAGGAGGTTGAGTGGTATGTTTATAAGCTTTACAAGTATCACAAGCAAGAATATATTTTTGAACATCATTAAACATCCCTTTCCAAAAATAGTGTTGTTTTAATTTATTTAAAGTTTTATGAATACATAGTGTCCAGAATTAATATCATCATGATTAGAACGAATTGTATCTAATATGTGTTCTTTAGGAATAACTATCTTCCAATTAAGATTACTATTAGGATCAAACTTACTTTTACAAAACTTATATAAGGCTTTATTTTCTACTCTAAAGTTCTTATATCTGCAAGGAGACTTTTGACAATTAATAAATACTTTTTTATACCAAGGATCATAAATATCATCATCGGGTAAGACTAAATTATTTTCAGAGATTCCTATAGCAGCTATTTCAATACGAGACAAAGCGTCTGGGACTAAATGTAAAGAACCTTTTTTATGAACTATATCAAAAGTAAATTGAGAAATTCTAGCAGCCCAACGTGCTAACGTGGCACTAGGATTGCTAAGACCTAAAAGCCAAATCGAATCTTAACCAAAAAGCAAAATCTAAAATGAAATCAAGTTGAAAAGAAGGGATATTATGAAAATTAAACTTTTTAGTTAAATTATCACAAGTTACAGGTAATTCAGTGATACCATAAGCAAGATAATTATAAGCATTACTAAAAACAGAATTTATTTTATAACCTAACTGTAAAAATTGTCATGACTATTTGAACCCAAAATACAACCATTTGAACCAACTAACAAAATTTCTTCAAAATGTTGTATAAAATATTCTTCAACTTCAGTAATAAATTCTCCAACACAAGATAACCAAAGCATTCATAGAATTAAAAGAAGGCAGAGCGTGCAAAGCAAAAGCTGAAAAAGAGTGTGCAATCCTTTCATTATGATCAAAAGGGTGTGGTACTTCTGTCAAATTAATCATGTCCGGAGCAGTTTGTGCAACATTAGGATCTGCGCAAGCGCCATCAGATTCTATGTGGTCTTTAGCAATAGGCGGAAAAGACTGGTCTTCATTAGCCATCATGAATAAACTAAACGAAAATTGATGAGCAAAGCAAGATGTAAATTAAAAAAAAAGTGAAATATTTGAGGGTAAGTGTAAAATATTTTCTAAGTTTTTTTGTTTTGATGAAACTATCAAGTAAAAAGATGCAATAATAATTTACAGGATAAGTTTAAACTACTTAAAGTAAGGTTACCAAGTTAAACCAAAGTTTACTTAAGATTAAATATGAAACAAAACTTCCAAAGTTGTAAAATACTTGAGGTTAAAAAGATATGTTCAAAGTTTGTTTTGATGAAAACTTCAAGTTTAAAAAATGCAGTAACAATTTACAAGATCAATTCAAGTTACTAAAAGTAAGATTACTTAGTTAAACTAAAGTTTGCTTTAGATTAAATATGAAACAAAGTTTCACCGCACTTAATTTACACTGTTGAGACACTTATATAAAACAAACTGTCTTACCATACAAAATGACTCGACGCTCGACTCTCGCCGCGGACGGACGTGTTTGTGCGCTCTCCCGCTCCAGTGTTGTGTTTCCTGTTCCTACTCGTCGCAACCACGTGACGTCATCGTAGTCGCCCCGACTACTCCGATTAAAATAAAATCAAGCAATTGATTTTATTTTTAATCAATTAAAAAAGTGCCTTTTTCAAGGCAAATCTCGTTTCTCTAACAGACGTTTGTGAGTAGCTTCACTAGGCCCCTTCTGGGTAAAACCACAGTTTCGTGGTCCTCGGTTGAAACCTTACGGTGTCAACGAAGCCGAGTGGGGTGTTGACCCAATTCACACCCGCCGAACCCCTTCAGGGCGAGGCAGTTAGTTGGACGGGTCCCAGATAACCGGCCTTGGGGGATCTCCTAGTCGGCTCTGGTGACAGTTTTGCTTTCCAGCTACTCACCTAGTGTCTTTAGGGTGTGTCTACACCCTTCGCGCTAGACTGGTCAGGGCCCCGTTCGCACATTAAGATTGGCGACGGGTTACAAGCTTAGGGCTCACCAATAGGTACTCACCTCTCTGTCTACACCCGACAGAGAGGGTCACACATCCCCGGGCCCATCCACCCGGGGAGATAGGTATAGGGTTTAGTCTACGTGGGAATAATTTTCCACCATTCCCTCCCTAATCTAGCTTCCCCTCCGGCAATGGAGGACGCCTATATTTTGGCGTTCTTCAGAGAGGTCCTTTTTAAGGACCCCGATTTCCTAGCGAGATATGGCGACAAGCTATGTCATCGCTCCACCCCCACTCCGTCCCAGGGCGCACTCGCGAACTTCAGCGACGCCCTCGAAAGCCCGCTATCGCCACCTGCATGCGAACAAGGCATTCCGCCTTTTGTTCCGGCAGACAATGTTCCGGCCAAAAATTCGGCCCCCATTGTCTCACCCGCCTTTGTCTCGACAGATAATACTCAGGCCGCTAATCCGGCCCCTATTGTCTCGCCCGCTACTGCCCCGGCAGTAAATAAGTCGGCCGCTAATCCGGCTCCCTTTGTCGCGCCCGCCATTGTTCCGGCCGCCATTGTCTCGGAGACAATAAACCCGACGCAGCTGCGCACCGAAACTGACTCGACTCGCCCAGAGAGTATGGACACGTCAGTCCCACTCTCCGAGGAAGAAGCCCGCACCTCCTCCTCCAGCGATGACGACTTCCAAGTCGTGGTCAAAGGAGGCAAGAGAAAGGCGGCTAAATCCTCCGCCCCCGCTGGCCCAGTCACCAAGGCCCAGAAAAAACAGGACGACTTATCGTCCAGCTCCACAACCGCCCCTAGTCCGCGGGCCAGTCGCCCCGCCAGCCCTATGGCTTGCCCACCCGCTCCTACCGCGAGGAAGCAGAAGCCCCCTCCCCCGATATACGTCCAGGAAAAGTCCAAATGGACTGAAATATCTAAAATGTGTGTTGATCGCAAGATCAACTATACTAACGCCCGATCCACCCTCCAGGGGATCAAAGTTACGGTCCCCACGTCTGCGGACTTTAGGGACCTCTCCCGCGCCCTACGTGAAAGGAACTACTCCTTTCACACTTACTCCCTTCCGGAGGAAACCCCTACTCGCGTCGTAATAAGGCGCGTTCCACAAGAAATCTCCACCGAGGAGATTAAGAGCGACCTCATCGCTCAAGGAATCCCAGTTTCCGCCGTCCATCGCTTACATAAAGCGAGACAGGGCCTAGTCTACGACATGGTCCTGGTCATCTGTGACCCCACAGACGGTCACCACCCGATTTTTAAAGTTAAGTCGGTGTGTTCGCTCTCAGGCATCTCAATAGAGAAGCCTTACAGAGCTCAATTAATTGGACAGTGTCATCGCTGCCAATTATATGGTCACTCGCAGTCCAACTGCTATGCCACCCCTAGATGCGTCAAGTGTCTAGGAGAGCATGGCACCGCCGACTGTACCCGCCCAAAAGATAGGGAACTATGTTTAGAGCCTCCCAGCTGTGTACTCTGCGGCCAATCGGGACACCCGGCAAATTACCGGGGCTGTCCTAAGGCCCCGAAGTCCTCCTCTTCCAAACTCGCGAAACGCGCGAGCGACCGCCAGCATAGGGAAAGCCCCTGGGGAAAGCCTCCTTCCGCGCTGATGCCGGAGCGGCTCAGTCCGCAGAGGCCGTCTCCCTGGGCTAACCTTAATCACCTGAAGGCTCCCGCAGCTTCGGTGCCCTCTATTCCCGCACAACCAGCGCAACCCGCTCAACTTCCAGCGCTGATGGCTTCCGCCATCCCAGCGCCTTTGGTAGCCCCCGCGGCCCCTACGGCCTCTCCAGCGAAACCTCAGGGAACCCAGGGCCGAAACAGCGCCCAAATTATACTTAGTACATACGCGGCTCTCTTCACCACCGCCGCGGACAAAATGGCGGAAGAAATCGTTGCTGCAAACGGCAACGCACTCCGCCTTATGGAAATCCTCAGCGCGTATCCCGAGATCGCGCAAGTTCTACACTCACTCAAATATTAATTCTCAATGGATAATACGAGAGTAAACAGTAACAAACCCCGATCCCTTAAATTAGGCTTCTTCAACGCAAATGGCGTTTCAGGTCAACGCGATGAGATCGCCGCTTTCCTCCGCGACCATCAGCTTGACATCCTCCTCATACAGGAAACCTTTTTAAAACCGCATCACCGAAACCCGAATATTGCCAACTATAAACTAGTTCGCAATGACAGGTCTCGATGCCACAAGGGTGGCACACTAATATACTTTAGGAAATCTTTGTATTGCATCCCTATCGACCCACCTTCTCTCTTCTCCCATCTGGAGACCTCTATCTGTCGGCTCGGCATGACTGGTCATCAACCGATCACCATCATCTCTGCTTATATTCCACCAGACAATGGTCCGGAGGATCCCATCTCTCTCCAAAAGGACTTCACCGCCCTCTTCGGTATGAGTGACTCCGTCATCTTGGCGGGGGATCTTAATGCCAAGCACCCGGCGTGGAATAGTAGCACAACCTCAACCAGAGGTAGGTTAGTTTTCAAGTTAGGCGAATCCCTTAACTTTGACGTCATCGCTCCAATGAGCCCGACTCACTTCCCAGGTAATCCTAATCACCTACCCGATGTTCTCGATGTAGCGCTGCTCAAGAATGTGAACCTCCGTTTGCAATCGATTGAGACGTTCCACGAGCTAAATTCTGACCACCGCCCTGTAGTCATGCATCTTGCACCCTACTCGGGCCCGATCGACCCCAACCGCCCCCCTCAGACCCAGACGATAACCGACTGGAGGAAAGTAAGCGAAAGACTGAAATCCACCACGTCGCCTCACTTGGACACCATCCCCGATCACTTAGTGTCAGTCGCCGACACGACGGCCGCAATCGACTCGTTTACAGAGCACGTACAATCCGTTTTGACGGATTGTTCACGGCAAGTTCCGGTGATGGAAGACCATCGCTGGAAATTACCTACTGACGTACGTGACCTGATAACCGAGAAGAACGCGGCCATCCGTGCCTACGACTCCTTCCCTTGTGACGCGAACAAAGCCCACATGCGCCATTTACAGCGTGCTGTAAAGAAACGCATAGGGGAGGTACGCTCAGAGGGTTGGAACAAGATGCTGAGTGAACTCGAGCCCACTCACCAAGCCTTCTGGCACCTTCAGAGGAAATTGCGCTCCTCCGAGGAGGTCTCTATGCCTCCCCTCATCCGCCCCGACAAGAGCGTCGCGTTCGACAGCACCGACAAGGCCGAATGCCTTGCTGACAGCCTAGAGTCCCAGTGTTCTCCCAGCTCTCAACCAGTAGACCAAGCTCACCTGAACAAGGTCGACGCTGAAGTCGAACGGAGAGCCTCCCTTCCACCCGTTGAAGACCCTGATGATCCTCTGCCTCCCGTCACTCCAGATGAAGTGAACGACATCGTAAAAGGGCTCCAAGCTCGTAAAGCCCCCGGTTCGGACGGTATTACCAACAAGGTATACAAACTCCTACCTGCCCCTCTAATAATGCTCATGACCGCCATCTTCAATGGCGCCATGAGCAACAACATCTTCCCACAAGCGTGGAAAGAAGCAACAGTCATCGGTATCCCAAAGCCAGGCAAGCCAAAGTCTGAGCCCTCCAGCTACCGTCCCATTAGCTTACTCAACGTTCTCGGCAAAATCTACGAGAGGCTTATTTATAAGCGTCTCAAAGACTACGCCGAGGCAAAGAGCCTCATTCCCAACGAGCAGTTTGGTTTCCGTCCACAACACTCGAGTATCCACCAGGTCCACCGTATCGTAGAGCACTTGTGCGCCGGTATGCAACGTAACGCGACGACGGGTGTGCTATTCTTCGACATAGCGAAAGCCTTCGACAAAGTCTGGCACAACGGCTTGTTATACAAGCTTTACCAACTAGGAGTGCCAGATCGTCTCGTACTCATCTTACGAGACTTTTTGTCGAATCGCACCTTCCGCTATCGCATCGAGGGTGCACTCTCGTCCCCTCACCCTATTCGCGCCGGTGTCCCTCAGGGTTCCGTCATATCTCCTCTAGTTTTCACGCTGTTCACCAGCGATATCCCACAGAGTAAAAAGGCTCAGTTGGCTCTCTTCGCCGACGACACTGCCGTTTACTATACCGGTCATTGTCCCAATGCTATAGCTCGTACTCTCCAAACCTCCGCAAACGTCTTAGGCGCTTGGTTCCGGAAATGGAGAATCGAGGTCAACCCCGATAAGAGTCAGGCGGTTCTCTTCTCGAGACGTCGTCGAGTCCCACCCCCCCTTCCCAGCCCGATCACTATGTACGGCAAGCCAATCCCTTGGGAGAAGCAAGCCAAATACCTAGGCGTGATCCTTGATCAAAACTTAACGTTCAAAGAGCACATTAAGGCTGTTCGCGCGCGCGCCGCTTTCGCTCTTGGTAGACTCCACTTTATTCTGACAGCCCGTTGCAAACTGTCACTTAAATGCAAGCTGCGCATTTACACCGCAGTCATCCGTCCCATCATGACCTATGCCTGCGTTGTATTCGCGCACGCTCACCCACGTCATCTTCATTAAGATGCAGACCCTCCAGAACCGTTTCCTCAGAAAGGTCACGGGTGCCCCCTTCTATGTCCGTAATATAAATCTCCACATCGATCTTAAAATGCCTACCATAAACCAGTTCATGAAACGCTTATCGAAGCGTTTCTTTGACTGTGGCATAAAACACCCCAACCCCTTGATCTCAGCGGCCGCCCGCTACACTCCTTCCCGTATTAGTAGTATTCGCCGACCAAGGCATACCTTAATCGCCCCCGACGACGCCACTACCCTCCTCCAGGAGAGTAGTAAGGCAACCAGCACGCTTCATAAGCCCAAAACCCGATCGCCGTCCTACCGTCCTCGCCGCCGAGGCCCGCCGCGACGCCCAAATCTACGCCCCTCCCGACCCTTGCTCGAGCCAGCCCGCGCCGCTGAGCCTGTAGCTTTAAATTCGTCCCAAAATAATATCATTTCTGATCCAGCTAGTCATTTGCTGCCCTCTTCCAGCGACGCCCTAAGCCGAGGTTCGTACCCCACAGGGGGTGCCCTTAGCGTGTAGTCGCTTAGTTTTTAGTTAGTATTTAAGTTTAAGTCCTGGCTGGAGGCCTTAATTTATTAGGGAATCCACAGGCAAGTCCGTCTAAGCAGACGACAACCTCATAGGTTGACCTGCGAGATGCCATTTATAAAAATAAAAAAAAATACCATACAAAATGTTGGTTTTGTAAGAAAACGAAGAAGTAATGCTGTAACCATAAACATTAAACATACACAATAGTACAAAGTACAATAATGTTAGTAGAAAATACTGTTTACTTAAAAGCAAACATCCAAAGAATTTAAGTTTTAAATTACAACGTTGTACAATAATGTGTTACTACAAAATATCAAGATGCAATGAATCAATAACAAAATAAGTAAGCTAAATTCAAGTCCCTGTTCGCTTGAGCGACAAATGTAATCATAATTTTTGAATAAGGTCCCTAGTTTGGGAAGCCAAATGTAATATTCAAAATTAAAAGAATAATAGGTGTGTGTGTGTTTCTGAGTGTGTGATCTCCTAAAAAAGTATTATAATGTAAGATATTAAATTTCGGGCGCCGTGGAGCGACACACTATTAATAGATAGCCAGATAAAGTTGGAGAGATTTGGACCATTAATCTTAGGATGGGGGCCTGTGGATGTCAATGGTGATTAAAAGTCTCACTACCTTGAACGTTCCCAGTTTATTGTATACCTTTAGCCTAATGAATACAATTATATTAATATAAATTTTAGTTGCTATATCATCATTGCATCTTTGTAACTATAAATTCGCAGCTGAAAGCTGTTGTTATAAAGGAAAAATATATAAAAATATGTAACTTGAAGATGACCCCGAGAGCCGGAAGATGGTACCTCTCAGGTAATCAGCCCCCGTGGAAGGCCAGTAGAAATTTCCCGGTTGTATTGAAGTAAAGGTGGAATAAGCACCCACAATTGTAGGCGCTTATTCCAGGTATTTAAATTCGCGTCTCCCTCGGTGTACCGTGAAGCTATCTGGTATCAAAAGACGTAGGGAGGCGACGAGGAAACCAAAAATCCGATAGAAATATCCACCGGGACCATTCCACGGGTCCTTTGGTTTAGGATTAGGGCATTAAAGCACCACTATATACCAGATTAGTTACGATTCCATTCAGGAAAAATCAAGAGACCTGTCACCTTCACCAACAAAGATCGCAAAAGTGACCTCTCCAATTTTGACGTCCAAAAATGTCATACGAAATGTATCACAGATAAAAAATACAATTATGAAATCGTTCCGAAATCGACTACAATCATCAATACATGTAACGGTGTAAAAAAACTCGTTACAGTGGGGAGGACAATGTGATCATAAATGAAAACACTGGCAATACTGGTTTATAGAAACATTTGTAAACTATCAAATAAGTCCGAACATCGAAATTAAAAAAACAATTTTTTCTAACAAACTAAATAGCTTAAAATTGCAAACAAAATAAAACACCGTTTATAAAATTGTTACACTGACCTGCGATAAGAATGGCAACGCAGCTTGGTTTCATTCATGATAAAGCTGTGGCCGAGCGACGCGATGCAACGACGTAATGTTTGGCGCCATTATTCTTAATGCTCAATTACTCAAATCAAATCACAGAATATTAACCAAATAGTCGGGCATCATTCACCCGCGAGTTATTCACTAATCAATTTATTATTCACAATCACTTTTCGATCACATAATTATGTCGCCAGTCATTACACATTGTACAGGAAGTTAGGATTTTCGAGATGTTTGGTTTCCAACCAGCGACAGAAAGTTTCTCTTATTGGCTTATCTCTCGGTAACAATGCTTGTACTTTCTTGTACTTATAAGGTCTGCGTTTGTCACTTTTCAAAACTTTTTGAACAGTTTTGTGATTTACACGAAAACGTCGACCTGCTTTACGCAAACTGGACGTCGGATTGCGATCATAATAATTAATAACTCTTTCGTCTGAAATCACATTTGCACGTGGAGGAGCACCATCTACGTGCGGGATCAAGGATTGATTTTCCCGTATCCTCTGGACAGCTTGTACAATAGTGCGCCCGTGGGTCGGACACATACGCGTGTTCCCATACCTCTCACGGTATGTCCGTACAGCTAAAGCGGCATTACCGTGACACTCCCCATAAATTAAAATCATATCGGTGTACTCCGAAGCGGTATAATTGTAACGAGGCATGATTATTTAATAATAAAACCTTGAAACACCAAGTATTAAGCGTCTAATTTCGCAAAGTTTACTTAGCTATTTAACTAAGTACCTATAATACGTTTATGTGTCCTGTCACTATTAAAACAAAGCGTCAAATTTCGCACAACACAACAACAAAGATACGATAACACTCGCGCGGCGACTTCAAACGGGCGCGGGCGCATCCGATATTCCAGAGAAAAGCAAAACGCGTTACAGGCAGGAAGGACGTCCGGTGACACACTGACCGCGTAACCTAGACACGTCGACAAGTAAGCAAAGTAGAAACAAGCAAACTTACCTATCTCTTTCGCACATACATATTTTGCGATTGACATGATTGCGTAACAGGAAAGTAATAACTTTCGCATGCATTTATTCTTATCTAGCTGTGATGACACGCTTTGTGACTCTTATGGCTCGGGCATAAAGTATAATTTACATTGAGAAAATAAATTTGAAAGAAAAAGCGTAGGTTTTTAAAGTAGCGAGCTGGCAACGTGTGTCGTTAACCTGTCGCGTGCTCTCCTGTTTACAATACATCATGTAGAAAATACTTCAAATGAAAAGTAATGTCCTGTGGCTAAACTACTGAATAAATTCATTTGATTTTTTTGTGTGACGGTTGGAAATATCATGACATAAACGAAGTTTCATTTATGATCATATTGTCCTCCCCACATTGTATATGGGTTCACCCAAGAAACTTATTCACCCCTCGTATTTTACAAAACGAATCCAGTAGACACTATCTTCCTTAATGAAAGCTTTGTATCGTAAAGGTCAGCGTTCTTCTTTCACACACGTCAACGGCACCCCTGGCACCTGTAAACCCTTTACCACAGAGTACATTTTACTAGCCCCAGGTTGACTATCTCTGCTACTAAAGTAAAGTTTTAAAAGGGTCCTCATAGTACCTTAGTACTTTAGGACTTCAGTACCTTGGTACTTTGAGGAACCGTAAGTACAGGCTCATGTACAGTAAGCGTTTAAAAGTGGATAGGTATGTTAAGAGTCATATTGCTGTGAACTCGTGGTACGACTCTATGTGTTTAACGACACACACCACAAAGATCGCAGTTTTGCACGGCACAAAGTCACGTACTCGCATCGCACTACACGAAACAAAAATATATTTCCGTCGCTTTTGTTAGACACGCATCATGCGCGTGACCGGGCCAGTTTATGGCATTGCTAAAATTCAAGTTAATCTAATATGAGCCGGTAGCAGAAGCCGCGGCTTAGGTTCTGATCTCATAAGATGCAGCGCAGTTTTATTGCCGAATTATTTATTTTGTTTTGAAATTAAAATAATATAAAAAAAATACAGCTTTTTTATTTTTGTTGTTATTGCATAAAGGTTTAAGAATAAAAAATGCGTTACAAGTGAACAAAAATGAAAACATATTTATTTGTAATAATATTTTAGCTTCTTCAGCCAAATAGGATGTGCAATACTATGTCAAGGAACTTAGAAGCTATTTGTTATATTTTAACATGTGAGATGTAAAAAAAAATGTGTAAATTTATTTCACCATAAACATTCTCAGTTTCGATCATGAATTTCCAAAGTAAGTGATTTTAATAAGTGGTTATGTAGGGCAGTTTGTTTACTTAAAGTATTTCACATTTTATTAGGCTTTAGTGAATATAGGTTACATATTGAGGAAAGCTTAAGTATTATTTTTCTTTCAAAGAATATGATTGAAACTAACCTCAATTTTTTATAATTAAAACAGGATAAACTATTCCGGAACTTAAACGTTCTTGTTTATTACGTTATTGTTTGCAGGGCTTCGGTGATGCAACCTTTTTCAGCGTGGAGTACACGGCGAACAGTTTTTAATGACGCTTTTAATTAATTCAGCAAAATATCCTGTTGGTATGAAACCATTTGTTTCATATTCATTCACAATGTTATTTAAATAAACCTTCCACTTCATAAATAAGCGCTCCGACTACATTCACAGTATTTCTCTAGAACAAAGAATGTAATACTATAGGACATCTTTAGGCAAAATACTATATTTTAAAATAATTAATAGTATTATAAATAATATTATATTTACTCATCATTCATAATTTAAAAGACATAAAGTTTAAATTTAGTAAAATATGAAATATTTAAACGAAAACTCTCACACTTAGTCCGGTTGCAGTAAAACACAGGCGCGCAGGTGAGATCCGAACTCGGGGCTCGCCATTATCGCTCTTACCTAAATACGGTAACGACTAAGCTAGCACGCCATATGTTAAGTTAGTTGAAATTATGAACTACTATCAATTACAGACAAAGTGAGTGTGTGTGCGTGTCTATAGTATAGAAACAACTTATAGAATAATGTCGTAAGTGAAACCGAACCGTCAATCTATTGCTTTGTGAGATTGCTTATGGACTTATGAGCGCTATTGTATCTACTGATTTCATTGTACCTATGAATTAAATTAGTCTGACAAACAAAGCTTAGCACAACTTCGCCTAGTCGCGCGACGTCACCTAGTCGCGTTGCTTACTATATGTTTACAGCTTTACAGGGTGGCACGGACGGCTTCCCTCAATCTGGCAGAATCTTTATGCTGCGAAATTTATTTGGCATTACACACTTGGCATAATTTTATTAACTTTAATTTTATAATTTAAAAATGATTTTACACAATTATTGTTTACGGGCAGAATTTTATTTGGCTTAAAGTTAAAGCATTTATTTCAAATAGGCACATACCAGGCACTTTTGAACGTCAAAATTTACATTAAAAATAGAATTGATTCTAGGCTTTCTATGAAGGCTTAAGAAGGGCTTGTTTTCGGTGGCAGATATAGCATAGTTACAATATATCAATGTCCTAAGGCCTTACAAGCGAAGCCTTGCAACAACTATCTATTATTTCAATATCTAAATCCAATTAAATCCATAATACTTTATCAAAGCATTGATATAATAACACGCTAATGGCACATTAATAATGTATTCTATTTTTATGATATCAATCTAGAAAACCTCAGGCGATCATAAAGCCCTGGAGGCCTAGGTCGCAAGTGACACATATGTGAAAACGTAACAGTCTCATTTCTCTACCAAGGTTAGTTTCAATATAGACTGAAATATACATCACAGAATCGATAAGTACAGAAGGTCTGTTCCATACAATGAGCGAAAACGCACGCACACAATAACACGCGTCGAATGAAAATATCGCGGCGGGATTTAATCACACGTGTGTTGTTTCGACGCGCTGGGATGCACTCAGAGTCTCAACGCTCGGCTCAACACCGAGAGTTGAAAATCCAGCGCACGATAAAATCTAGACGCGATATTTGTACCTGGTGCGTACCTGGACTTTTTCGTTCGCAAATGGCATTCAATGAGACAAGTCGTCAGTCGCTAGATGGGATTTCCCATCGGCAAATATCACGAACTTCCATACAAACTTTTATACCCCATTTCACCCATCCCATCCCTTTAGGGGATGAATTTAAAAATATTTTCTTTATTATTATTACTTAAATCGAACACAAGTGATTCATATTATTGTTAGTACAACTTATAAAACTATGTTAGTATCAATTCTCAAAAAAAAAAAAACCTAACACTAAAATAAAACAACATAAAACGAATTCATCAGCCTGTAACTATCTCCATTTCCCGCTGCACCAGACCTGCAGCTGTGCGTACGGGTCCAGTGCCCCAGGAACGGGCAATCAGGCTTTTTCCACTATCACCCATTAAATGCTGTCGGTGCTCCCCCGAATCCTTCGCATCAGAGATGCTGTTCTTTTTCGCATTAGATTGAAAGCTATCTGTATCTGCAAACAGCCCCAACAGCACCCTAATAGCGTTATTATACTGCACACGAAGAACGTTGTAGGTCCTCTTTGTATGTCTAACCGACAGGCTGAACGTGTAGAATAATTGGCAAAATGCCTAGAATAGAGGGAGTTTCACTTCTCTGGTACATCGTGCAAACCTACGGGCCAGTATATTATATCGGACCTATACCACCCACCGCCGCCCATCGCCCACCGCTCATCTTCGTTGTGTTTTGTACTCTTGTGCAAAATTTCATTTAGGATATGCGTTGGCTGGCAGTGAGTGAATAAATTAATCTTTTTCTTCTAAACGCAACCACAAAATTCAGCAACGCGAATACCGTTAAGTTCTCATATGTGCAGTTGACAGGGCATGCGGCGCAAGATGGGAGGTGAGCATTCTTCGTGGAGAGACGCCGCATACACACCGGAGGTCTGTGTCGTCTATGTTCCCCCACGGGAACGGTTGTCCTTGCTGCGGCCTACTTAGGTACGAAGTGTATTTAAGGTTTTATAAGTAGGCCACTAACAAGTATGTAACTTGTGCCGGGAGGGAGGCTCTCTTATGGTTCAGTTCTTATGGAAGTTTAAGCAGTTCTTGCCTAAGATCACAACTTCCTATAAATTAATGAAACCAGAATTTTACTGATTTGAGGTCTCCGTATGTAAGCTTCTATGTATGCGCCTGTTTCACCTCGTTATATGGAGCTGACCTTCTGTAGTATTGTGTTCACAAACGTGACGGCCTGCCCAGACTCGGTATGGCTCAGCAAAACTTGTACCTAATTTATCAATCAAGTCAATGTCAATGTTAAAAGTGTAATAATATGTCTGACTGGTTTGATATTCGTATAATATAATTGGCTAAGTATATTGTTACGTAGTTATAAGTTCAAGTGGTCAATGCCACCTTAATATAATGGTGCAACCTTAAATTCTACAAGCTTTTCTGCGTTCCTAGTAATGAATGTGGCAGCTTTATTTGTACTTTCAGATCAGACGGGCAATTCCCGCAGTTTTAAGAACGTTCGCATTCGTCAAAAAGTCTCTAATTTACATATAGATTTTGTAAATGTACGAATTTGCGTATTTGAATGTTTCTACATTTTTGAAAAGATTTTGATTGATTGTCGTTGAGGTGATATTGCGGCTATATTTTCGTTTATAATTACAGGAATTGGCCTTCTGGCATTTAGAATGCCAATTTTTTTTAAATATTAGGAATACTATTAGTAAGCACATCTGATTTGGTTCGGCTGCCGCCACCTTCTATTATAACGAGTTGATATCTTTACCATGGCGTACGACTGCCGATCGACTGCTACATTTCACGAGTCTCTTCATAACTTAAACAAACTTAACTTAAGTGGCAGTGGACAGAGCACACTGCTGGCAGAACAGATGGCCGACGGGGCTGAATGGTTCTGGAGTGGCGACTGCGTGCCGGAAGACGACACGTACCGATGGCTTTATGAAGGCCTCAGGAATCCGCTGGATACGAAAAGCACAGAACCGGTCGAAGTTGCGATGCTTAAAAGAGGCTCATGTCCAGCAGTGGACGTCTTTTTGCTGAAATGATTATGAAGAGGATCTCTTGATAGGTCAAGAGGAATTTGTCGAAATTTTGATAAGAAAACTTACTTTTATCTTAACATACTAACAAGAGAGACAAAAAATCTTATTAAAGCACACATAAGTTACCCGAGCATCACTCCCTCAATATTATTGTAGGCAGGTCCATGACAACATGTAGCATATCTATCACAGGTTACCGTGGTTTATTCCAGGCAGACTAAGATTAATGGTCCCGGAGCCGGTACGCAGGTCGGTATGTTATGGTTTAGGCTCGTGTTAGACAGACAACAGATTCTGGGAACGTGTGTGGACGGAGACCTTGATGTGACGTTCATTAAGTTGGGTGTGCATTTCACGCTGATTGGTAGAGGTTTGGAAGCGTTACTGGATATTAGATTGAATTTTGTCCTTAATAAATATAACAATGACCGATGATTTGCTTATGTATCCATTGACGCTTTCAACGATCACTTACTCATTGAAAATTGATAGCAAATACCGAAGCCCAATTTTTCAGCTGAGGGTAGCGGCGAGTCCAATAATATCAATTTCAGATGTAATCATAATCAAATTGCCAGCAATATGATTACGCCCGAAATTAATATTATTCTCCTGTTGCAAAGCCTTACAATTTTGTTGGTATCCTGTTCTGCATTACCCGTGCTACTTACATAGCTATATGGGCTTCTTGTAAAATGATCCTAACTATAAATGCGAAAGTTGGTCTGTGTGTTGTGTTCTGAATAGACTATCTTACTGATCTTGAGAAGAGAGAGAGTAGATTTGGAACTTCAGAAAAGTCTCTTTGCGCCGCTGCACGCTGCCTGCCTGTGTTTCAATAGAGATATGCAAAGATTTTACACTACACACACTTCATCAATTTTGTGGATACCTATGTTTAAATCCTATTTATTAGAAATCGATCTTGTGCCAGTAACCAGGTTCAAATCCAAACACCAAGCCGTTACTGAGTAAAAAAAACTAAGCGTTCCGTACTGCAAGACAAAAAATTACGAAAAATACAAGTTTCTTGTATGGAGACCCACTGTCATTATACATTTTATTAATTGCGACATACATAGAAATACACACTCTGTGATAATTTCAATTGTCTACCTACGGTTCATGAGGAGGCTTAGAATAGGGACCCGTTGGCACCCTTTTAAACAAAAAAACACACGATCAGCGGTTGCGTTTGCGAATACAAGATCAGCGAGGCAGTCACAAAAACTTCATTAAACCCTTCAAGGTCGGAACTAATACCAAAACAATTAAGATGTCTTTCTCCGTCCTTGCAACCTTCAAATACCACACACTTTTTCACCACACTACCGTGCGTTATTTATTTTTCTTCCTAATTGAATTGATTTATCTTAATTATTGTAGAAAAACAACTTCAGGAAGTTTGCCTCGTGAAAGTTCGTTACATTGTGACCTTCAAATAGTAGAAACATTATAATTGATTGTTGCTACTGGCCATTGATACTGTGGTTAATTATTTTCAGTCTTGGTATAGACTGCTATTGTTCTAAAGACATTAGTTAAATTATGAGTTTGGTCTTACAGAGCTTAAAAACGGGCCATTTAAAGTTGAATCGTGTTTCTGGCGCAATAGTTCAAGGTTTCCACCCAGTTCGAATATAATTTTGTGGACCTACGGTCAACCAAATAACAGTATCTAACACTTACTTGAACTACAAAAACCACCCTTCAACCACCTACCCTAACTAATAAAAAAGTGCTGTCAATTTCACCAAGGACCTGCATCTAGACACGCGGTGGTGTCAAGCCAAGTTCAAGCCAAGAAAAGGAACAGTTGATGCAACAGCCGTGTGTTTCATGTACACAACCATTTGGAACCACTTTTGATTGTATTTTCTTAGACATTTGAAAACTGCAGGACTTCAGTATTTGTACGCCTTAATATGGCATGACGTATCGTATTTTCGTTCGTATTTTTAAACGAATCAATAAAATGTCTTAAGACTTCTTCTCAGCCGGTCGATGGCAATTTTAATTGAGTCGGCCCAGAGTTTCGCTACGAGTTTGGCACTTTCAGTTGCGTCCATTTTATGACTTATAACTAAGTGCTCGTGTACTTGAGCACACATACACTGTCAAAGGCCAGCGGCTTGTGAATCGTTGCCCGGAATGTGACCATTTTATAACTATTGTTTATATATACACTTGGAACTAGGTATTTATTGTGTTTTTTTTAAATAATGTTTTATTTTATCTTAGCGTTTGCTGCACCGGTTGACATCATCACGTCAACGCCGGCTGTCGCTGAAAACCAGCACTGGACCTCTGTCTCACCTAAGGTCGTAGCATTATGCTGAGCGATGGCCGTTTTGCGTGGATGTGACGCAATATTTTCCCCCAACCTTTCCTTTTTTGTGTTTGTTTTCGTTCTCTGCGTCATGTTTACATCAAATAAACGTTTTTTCTTTCTTTCTTTCACACACGCAAATACTCGAGCAGCACGTTGTCGACGGCAGCAGTTGCCTATGCTTTTGACACGTGTCGCTCGTGTATATGCACACTTACAGTTGAATGTACCTATGCAACAGTCATAAACATTCAGATAGTTGTGACTCTTATATCAACAACAACCAAACCAAGTGACATAGCTTTATGGGCTCGTACTTGTATTCCTTTAAAAAAAACCGCTTTTGTTGCCCCAGTCCACGCAGAGATGTTGTTATTTGTAGCAATACTGGAGAGGTCGAGTGTCGATACGTAGTCGGGTCACGTCTTTATTTATCGAGCTCGACATTATTCCGATCCCATGTTGGAAACTGAGGGTAAAAGGGAATATGTGAAGAGGAAATATCAACAAAAATTTTATAAGTTTTTCCTGACATTTTGACCCCAACAAACCTCTAATTGCATGCTAGCTGTCAGTCAGGCTTTAAATATATTAAAAGGAAAATTTTCATAACTCTATACGTAATATGTTTTTTATTTTCTTCCAGCGTCTTTTACTTAACCTATTCACATTAAGCTATGGTATATTATTTTGATCTAGAGGTCCCTTAAAAGTACGACTAACTTATCTGAGCAATTATTGGTGGCGCTGGTTGTAAACGAAAATCAAAAAGGTAAACAAAACCCGATCGTATGACATGTTAGTTCGAAAAACTGCCGTTGCACAAATAAGTTGGTCGAAATATATATCTACTAGCATTCAAAATAAGGAAATAACCTTGACCTAGCCATGCCAGAAACGTATTGCGTCAGCGAATTCTTAATGAAGCGCGAATTTTTTCGGAAGGCTTTATGGTACAACTTAATAAGATTGTTCTGGTGAAGCGTTCATCATCGTCGACTGCATCATCACTGACGTGCCATAGTCATTTGACGAATCTATACTAGTTTATCTAAACTAATTATAAAGCTGAAGGTTTGTTTGTTTGTTTGAACGCGCTTATCTCTGGAACTCGGTTTAAAAAACGTTTAGCATTTAATAGCCCAATTCTTGAGGAAGTTATTTAACATCACGCTACGACCCTAAGGAGACGATCAAAAAAACGCGGCGAAAATGAAGTAAAAGCGCGGGTGGGCGATGCGTTGCGACGTGGTGGGACGGAGGAACAAAAATTTAAACTCCGCCCCTAAGACGACCCACTGACCGAAATTTCAAGCGGACGAAGTCGCGGGCAGAAGCTAGTACGAAATATGTATAAGGAACCTACGCTTTAGAATCAGCAAATATGAATGATCAAGGATGAATGATCTCTTTGCGCGCGGCCAAAATCGGAACTAACGCCGAAATCTTGTTATTTCTCTACATTTCACAAAACAATTGCACAAATGTATACCATCAGCGCCCCCTTGCCAATGTCATTCAAGCGCCAAAAGATTCTTGAGGCAGCTACAGTCCATTCACAGGTTTTTTACCCCTAACATCAGCAATAATTTAATTACGTTCGAGATCATTATGAATTTGACAGACTTGTCAATGGCACCACGTACCAACTGCATTATAGATCACTGTGATTTTGACAGTGATTCAAACTCAGAGGTAAAATATGTAGTTGTAATAATTGCTTCAATTTTCTGACCGACCAATTCGTTGACTTTTTACCTTTTAAAGTGCCTGCAAATGGTTTTAGAAATAAATGCTACGAGGAGTAGAAACAATATGGTGAAAGGTCAATCTTATTCTTATTCCGTCTCTGTAAAAGTGGTCGACATTCAGGTGTCCCAGTCACGACACGCCCGGGTGTACTGCAGCGGTTTAAATGTAGTACAACTAGCAATATACGGACAGCATTTTAATTAATTATATTCTTATCAATATTTATTATATTGGCACTTAGCTATGATATCTCGCAATTTGGAAAAGCTTTCCAGTCAATGGAGAATGCGCAAAGTTCATAGAAAATTGCACCCGCCCCGGTGTGAAAGAAAGCGGTCTCAGATTTTTGTACATTTGATGTGTATAAAAATAAAAAATAAATTGTTTCATAAGGAGAAGAACGGGCAAAAAACTCCAACGTAACTCTTTCAAAATGTTAAAACTACTATACCACATGTAACGAGTTTTTTTTACACCGTTACATGTATTGATGATTGTAGTCGATTTCGGAACGATTTCTTAATTTTATTTTTTATCTGTGATACATTTCGTATGACATTTTTGGACGTCAAAATTGGACAGGTCACTTTTGCGATCTTTGTTGGTGAATGTGACATGTCTCTTGATTTTTCCTGAATGGAATCGTAACTAATCTAGTTTATAGTGGCGCTTTAATGCCCTAATCCTAAACCAAAGGACCCGTGGAATGGTCCCGGTGGATATTTCTATCCGATTTTTGGTTACCTCGTCGCCTCCCTACGTCTCTTATACCAAATATCTCCACGGTACACCGAGGGAGACGCGAGTTTATATACCTGGAATAAGCGGTAAGTTTTTCGTTGGTCGATGCGTCCCCGCGTGTCCGAGTTCGGAGTCAAATCACATCTCAGAGTTCCTTTTTGTCCACAGCCTACAATTGTGGGTGCTTATTCCACCTTTACTTCAATAAATTTCTACGGGCCTTCCACGGGGGCTGATTACCTGAGAGGTACCACCTTCCGGCTCTCGGGGTCAAGCTTCAAGTTACATATTTTTTATCTTTTTTTCCTATAGAACATAACAGCCTTCAGCTGCGAATTTAAAGTTACAAAGATGCAATGATGATATAGCAAGTAAACTTTATATTAATATAAATGTATACATTAGGCTAAAGGTACAATAAACTGGGAATGTTCAAGGTAGTGAGACTTTTAATCACCATTGACATCCACAGGCCCCCATCCTAAGATTAATGGTCCAATCTCTCCAACTTTATCTGGCTATCTATTAATAGTGTGTCGCTCCACGGCGCCCGAAATTTAATTTCTTACCTTATCATACTTTTTTTTAGGAGATCACACACTCAGAAACACACACACCTATTCTTTTAATTTTTAATATTACATTTGGCTTCCCAATTAGGGACCGTATTATCCATTAAATTTTTATTATTACATTTGTCGCTCAAGCGAACAGGGACTTGAATTTAGCTTACTTATTTTGTTATTGATTCATTGCATCTTGATATTTTGTAGTAACACATTATTGTACAATGTTGTAATTTAAAACTTAAATGCTTTGGATGTTTGCTTTTAAGTAAACAGTATTTTCTACTAACATTATTGTATTTTGTACTATTGTGTATGTTTAATGTTTATGGTTACAGCATTACTTCTTTTCTCTTACAAAACCAACATTTTGTATGGTAAGACAGTTTGTTTTATCTAAGTGTCTCAACAGTGTAAATTAAGTGCGGTGAAACTTTGTTTCATATTTAATCTAAAGCAAACTTTAGTTTAACTAAGTAATCTTACTTTAGTAACTTGAATTGATCTTGTAAATTGTTACTGCATTTTTTAAACTTGAAATTTTCATCAAAACAAACTTTGAACATATCTTTTTAACCTCAAGTATTTTACAACTTTGGAAGTTTTTGTTTCATATTTAATCTTAAGTAAACTTTGGTTTAACTTGGTAACCTTACTTTAAGTAGTTTAAACTTATCCTGTAAATTATTATTGCATCTTTTTACTTGATAGTTTCATCAAAACAAAAAAACTTAGAAAATATTTTACACTTACCCTCAAATATTTCACTTTTTTTTTAAATTTACATCTTGCTTTGCTCATCAATTTTCGTTTAGTTTATTCATGATGGCTAATGAAGACCAGTCTTTTCCGCCTATTGCTAAAGACCACATAGAATCTGATGGCGCTTGCGCAGATCCTAATGTTGCACAAACTGCTCCGGACATGATTAATTTGACAGAAGTACCACACCCTTTTGATCATATTGAAAGGATTGCACACTCTTCCTCAGCTTTTGCTTTGCACGCTCTGCCTTCGTTTAATTCTATGAATGTTTTGGTTAATGATCATATTAAGAAGAACTTGCCATCTGCAATTAAGTTGCCTGATTTGAAAAAGAGTAGAATTAAATTCGATGGGAAATCTTGTGTTAGGGAATTTATTACTGAAGTTGAAGATTACTTTATAAACAAAAATTTTGACGAAATTTTGTTGGTTGGTTCATTCACGGATTTGCTTAGTGGTATTGCTCTGAAATGGTTCCGCACAGTTCGTTTTCGTATTCCATCCTGGCGTGAGCTTAAGCTTGCTTTGCTTAAACGTTTTGACAGGCCGGACTTCGACTATTTTTTGGAACATGATCTTCGTACAAGGAAACAAAAGAGTTCTGAATCTCTTCCAGACTTTATTACAGAAATACTGGACATGGCTAGTCGTCTTTCTTCGCCATTGTTTGATGCGGTTTTGGTTACTATTATTAAACATAACATGCTACCTATTTACACACCTTTTATATTTGGTAAACCTATAGATTCTGTGGAACAATTTCTTGTTCTTGCAAAAGAGCTTGAAGTTTTTGTAAGTCATAAAACTTTTAAAGCTGAAAAACCTACTGTTAAGTCTAATGCGGTTTTGTCCTGTTTAAAGTGCAAAAAATCTGGACATCATTATAAGCATTGTACTTCCGTATCTGGCGTAATTTGTTTTAATTGTCAAAAGGTTGGAGTTACATCTAAGAATTGTGATGTTTGTAACGTAAAGAAAAGCTCTAGCGAGTCAAAAAACTGATTAGGTCGCATCGAGCCCCTGTTGTTACTGACATAACCGCGAGCGTCTCGATGAAAGAAAATTTTGCTAAATATCACAAACCTGACGATGCTACTCGTAACAGAGATTTTGCGAATTGTTTAGATTACTTAAAGACATTTTTCAAAATTTATAGATCAGCTCCTGTTTTATTTGTTAAAGATAACGATACTAGACCTTATTTACAATTTTCCGTAGATAACCATACTTTTTCTGGTTTATTAGATAGTGGCTCAAATAGTTGTATTTTGGGTTCCAATAGTCATAGACAATTCTTACAGTTAGGTTATAAAATAAATTCTGTTTCTAGCTCTGCTTATACGGCCGATGGTTCTTCACAAAGAATTATTGGTACCATTGAATTACCTGTTACTTGTGATAATTTAACTAAAATTATTAATTTTCAAATTATACCTTCTTTTCAACTTGATTTCATTTTAGATTTTGCTTTTTGGTTAAGATTCGATTTGGCTTTTAGGTCTTAGCAATCCTAGTGGACGCTTAGCACGTTGGGCTGCTAGAATTTCTCAATTTACTTTTGATATAGTTCATAAAAAAGGTTCTTTACATTTAGTCCCAGACGCTTTGTCTCGTATTGAAATAGCTGCTATAGGAATCTCTGAAAATAATTTAGTCTTACCCGATGATGATATTTATGATCCTTGGTATAAAAAAGTATTTATTAATTGTCAAAAGTCTCCTTGCAGATATAAGAACTTTAGAGTAGAAAATAAAGCCTTATATAAGTTTTGTAAAAGTAAGTTTGATCCTAATAGTAATCCTAATTGGAAGATAGTTATTCCTAAAGAACACATATTAGATACAATTCGTTCTAATCATGATGATATTAATTCTGGACACTTAGGTATTCATAAAACTTTAAATAAATTAAAACAACACTATTTTTGGAAAGGGATGTTTAATGATGTTCAAAAATATATTCTTGCTTGTGATACTTGTAAAGCTTATAAACATACCACTCAACCTCCTTTTGGTATTATGGTTAACCCTAAAAAAGTTGATCGTCCTATGTTGATGCTTTCAGTAGACATTATAGGTATATTGCCTAAATCTTATTCTGGACATAAATATATTCTTTCAGTTGTTGATGTTTTCACTAAATACTGCTGGATTTTTCCTATGATAAATGCTACTACTAGAGTAATAAATAAACTTTTTGAAAAAGAAATATTTCTTAAATTTGGTTGTCCCAAAATAATTGTTTGTGATAATGGTACACAATTCACTTCTAAACATTTTGTAGAGTTTTTGAAGGGTTTTAACATTAATAAAATATTTTATAATACTTTATACACGCCTCAAAATAATACTGTTGAGAGATATAATAAAACTGTTGAAACTTGCATAGCTTGTTTTGTCAAAGATGATCATAAAACTTGGTCTAAATATTTACCTAATATTCAACTAGCTTTGAATAATAGTGTTAATCTGGCCACAGATTTCACACCTAATTTTTTGATGTTTGGTAGAGAACTTATTTTTGATGCTTCTTTACATCGTTTTAGTAATTCTATCGATAACATAGATGAACTGGAAATTTCCAATAGAGTTCACTATGCCGATTCTCTCAATTCACTTAGTAATATTTTTGTTAAAGTGCAAACTCATTTATTAAAAGCTTATCAGCGTAATGCTCGCTATTATAACAAAGGTCGCAAAGTCATTTCTTTTGATGTGGGTGATGTCGTGTGGAGAAGAAGTTTCGTTCAATCTCATGCACCTACTTATTTTTCGGCAAAACTTGCTCCTAAGTTTATTAAATGTAAAATTATTGAAAAGATTTCTGATAATGTTTATATTCTGAAAGACCTTAATAAGGGAACGACTGGTCGTTATCATGTTAAGGATATAATTAAATTTTAATTTGGTTTCTCATTGTTAATCTTGTTTTTGATGATTTTGATTGAAGGCCATTTTTGATAGTGTGATGCACATTGGGATGGATGATAGGTTATCGATGGTTTGAATGAAGATGTATGTTAGGTAACTTTTTATAAAATTTATTAAATCTTGATTTAACATTCAAAATTACAACTTAGGACATTTTTATAAACTTCTTCAACCCACACACATACATTTTCCATATCGAAAGATCTTATTATTATATTTTTTTTAAACAGTCTTGTATGCAATTTTCTGTGTAAAATTTTGCATGCAATTCCTGAATTGGTGCCTACTACCTTTGTACGTTTTGTTTACACTTGTAGAGGTTTACCTATTTTTTTATCATTGTGCTCCTATAGTGACTCTGTCACCCGGAATATTTCGCGGTGCACTTAGGAAGAACACAGTGATTTCTTTTTTGTTTGTGCCCGGAAAGTTGGTGGAGTTGAGCCGATCACAACATATAGTTTTGTTTGTGCCCGGTAAGTTGGTGGAGTTGAGCCGATCACAACATCTTTTTTCTTTGCATCTTTAGAGATGTGAAGGTTCCTATACTGTTTCTCACAGTTATAATTTGTTCATGCTAGTCAGTGGCGATGGTGCCTAACTGCACTCATATAGAATTTTTTGGATTAATCTCGTTAAACAGCGGCCTTTGCGCTGTACTCGAATTAATATTCTTTTTATCCTGTTACATTAAACATATACTTGCTAGTCGGCGGCTATGGTGCCTAACCGAACTCTTATTAGTATTTTTTTGTTTGTTTGTAAAGCTTTATACTTGCTAGTCGGCGGCTATAGTGCCTAACCGAATTCGTATTGGTATTTTTTGTGTCTTTTTAGAACTTTATACTTGTTAGTCGGTGGCGATGGTGCCCAACCGCACTCAATTGGGTATAGTTCTGTATTGTTTTACAGTGTTAAGCGACTGCTGCACTTAACTGATTCTATAATATTTCTTGGATTTAACTTGTTAGTCAGTGGCGAAGGTGCTTAACTGTACTCTTGTGGTTCTTTTGATATTGTGGGTCGGTTGTGCTAGTATCTAGTCTGCACCTGTAAGTGTTGTTTGTATACACGCTGTTTATATTTCCTGTTTTTTTGGGAAACTGTTCGTTTTACCTTGATCGTTGTTTTTTTGGCATAAAAGAAATTGCTTTCTTTTTTTTTTTTTTGGGGAGGGATGTAATGTAACGAGTTTTTTTTACACCGTAGCATGTATTGATGATTGTAGTCGATTTCGGAACGATTTCTTAATTTTATTTTTTATCTGTGATACATTTCGTATGACATTTTTGGACGTCAAAATTGGACAGGTCACTTTTGCGATCTTTGTTGGTGAATGTGACATGTCTCTTGATTTTTCCTGAATGGAATCGTAACTAATCTAGTTTATAGTGGCGCTTTAATGCCCTAATCCTAAACCAAAGGACCCGTGGAATGGTCCCGGTGGATATTTCTATCCGATTTTTGGTTTCCTCGTCGCCTCCCTACGTCTCTTATACCAAATATCTCCACGGTACACCGAGGGAGACGCGAGTTTATATACCTGGAATAAGCGGTAAGTTTTTCGTTGGTCGATGCGTCCCCGCGTGTCCGAGTTCGGAGTGAAATCACATCTCAGAGTTCCTTTTTGTCCACAGCCTACAATTGTGGGTGCTTATTCCACCTTTACTTCAATAAATTTCTACGGGCCTTCCACGGGGGCTGATTACCTGAGAGGTACCACCTTCCGGCTCTCGGGGTCAAGCTTCAAGTTACATATTTTTTATCTTTTTTTCCTATAGAACATAACAGCCTTCAGCTGCGAATTTAAAGTTACAAAGATGCAATGATGATATAGCAAGTAAACTTTATATTAATATAAATGTATACATTAGGCTAAAGGTACAATAAACTGGGAATGTTCAAGGTAGTGAGACTTTTAATCACCATTGACATCCACAGGCCCCCATCCTAAGATTAATGGTCCAATCTCTCCAACTTTATCTGGCTATCTATTAATAGTGTGTCGCTCCACGGCGCCCGAAATTTAATTTCTTACCTTATCATACTTTTTTTTAGGAGATCACACACTCAGAAACACACACACCTATTCTTTTAATTTTTAATATTACATTTGGCTTCCCAATTAGGGACCGTATTATCCATTTAATTTTTATTATTACACACAATAGCCAAAAAGAATTTAAAATAAAGTAAGGACAGATAAATTAATCACGTGATAGCTGCTCACATATTTACAAACATTGTCAAAGTATTTGATTTTCCTAAAATATTTACCAGGAATAAGTCTTTTTATAAAAAAAAAAAATATTTCCATTAATTGCAAAATATCACAAGGTATTTTGTTATAACATTACACACAGTACCCCTGAAATGATGTATGTACTTTAGCTACACTGAAAAATGGTTGTTCCATTTCTAGAATTAAAATTATGTGTATCACTTATTTTATTAAAAAGATGTACATTTTTTCAAAATGGAATAGGTTCCTTTAGCACTGGAGCTGGGGCAACTTTGTGCATTCTCCTTTGACTGCTCGTCCTTACCGTAGGTATCTTTTGACTCACAAAACTGGTCATTCTGTAGGATCTTGTAACACTTTTAAAAATAACAAAATATTCAGCTGTGAAAAATACAGTATTTTTTAACAATATTTATTTATTTTCTCACCACAATATCTCTAGGAAATAGTAACAAATACAATATTGTCTAGTCATGGGCATAAAGCAAAATATTATGGGAGACTGGTGCCTAAAATAAACCTGTATTTCAGGCCACCAGAGGGTAATTCTCGTATTTTTAAGAACTCATTCACTGTTCGCATTCAAATCCCAGTATATATTGCACACAAAAATATTAATCTGTTTAAAAAATACAGTGATATCCATAACATAAATACTAGGAACAAACACAAATTTGTTGTTCCCACTACCAGGCTCAAAAACTCAAACTCAAATCATTTATTTCAATTAAACCATTTACAGGCACTTTTGAATTGTCAAGGAGTCGGTCAGTCAGAAATATGAAGCTAGTTGCCCATTCCAAAGCGTAGTAGGTACCTATGGAGAAGAACGGGCAAGAAACTCCATGGACACTCTTTTAAATAATAATGTTTTTACATATATCTTAGTTACATCGATTAATGTTGACACTATAAGTGAGAACGATGTACAAAAAACCGTACACGTTAAAAGCGTCCACAGTGCATCAAAACATAATAAAAACAATCCAGCTAATTAATTATTAAAATAAGCCGTGGCAGCAAAGAGATGACCAGTCCCAACTGACGGCGCCCGTTCACGAACATGACGCATGGATCAGCACCATTCAGCTCAACCATTTTGAAGGGAGCTAAATGATCCGACACACGCGCCACCGTCAGCGAGACATTTGAGTGAGCATGCCATACTATCAGCCGCCAAGGCACATTCAAGTCAATCTATGACATTACCCGGTAAATGGTAGCTCTATAGTACAAAGTACTCACATCTGTGCAATGCATCTATATAATAAAAAGGAGATTGAGTTTATATAATGCAAATAAATTCTTACTATCTTCAGCAGCTTCAACAGTGATTCGAATGTCAATTAATTAGTTGTGGTGTTTGCATTTTTATCAGTTATGTAATCCTCCAACCTATAATATGCCTGCCTGAATAGTGTGCGTTTGACAAAGGATTTGAATTTTGTCTCATTCAGTTGAAGTATGTGGGGAGGTATTTTATTATAACATTTTAGACAGTACCCCATGAAAGATGAGTCTACTTTAGCCAGTCTGAAACCTGGTTGAACTAATAGGTCCCGATTTCTAGTACTATAATTATGTCTTTCACCTCTTTTACTGAAAAGATGTAATTTTTTTCTCTCAAGAAAATAGGTGGCTCGTTTAAATGTCAATGTATACGTTTTTATAATAAACTTCCTAGCCACATTCAAGGACTAAGCCTTAATAAATTCAAATCTTTTATAAAGCGGAAATTATGCCAGAAAGCCTATTATAAAGACTATATTGAGGACAGAAAGGCTTGGGATTGAGCTGCTCCAATAAATAAATTTACACAGACAATCTTGATGTTTAATATTATTTTGCATTTTTTTTAATATTTTTATAATTGTGATTTTTTCAATATTTTGTACCTTTTTACATACACAATGACATGCTTTATAAAGTATAATATTATTTTAATTTTGTGAATGTGAGGACTATGTGGGTCATTGTATTTTTAATTTTTTTCTTACAGTTGTTTTAATCATGGTCTGGCTATTTGAGTACTTTATGCGTCCTACCCAAATGTCCTTTCTTTTCTATTGTTCGTCGAATCGTTGAGCTCCTTAGTTCTGAGTTGAGCTGCACCATGATTGACAAATGCGTGCACTGACTGGACAGGTCCACTCAAATCAGTGTGGTTCTTTCCTCAAAATACCATTTCAGACACCAGTCTACAGGGTCGTCATATGATCTGACCAAGTATATTCTCGGATTTTTAAACACTTTGACATTAATGGACTTAATATACTATACAATGACATGAAAATTTAAATTGCAAAGTATTATGATATTTTAATTATTGTGAATGTGAAGGCAGTGTGGATGTTTTATATTTTTTATATCTCAGTTTATTTTAATTTTTTAAAGTTAGTTTTAATCATGGTCTGGCAGTTTGAGTAATTTATGCGGCCTACCCAAATGTCCTTTCTTTGGTAATGTTCGTCGAATCGTTGAGCTCCTTAATTTCTGTGTTCAGCTGCATGATTACTGACAAATGCGTGCACTGACTGGACAGGTCTACTCATTCTGTGTGGTTCTTTCCTCAAAAGACCATTTCAGACATCAATCTACATGGTCTTCACATGACCTGACCAAGATTATGTCTGGACTTTAAAAGAGACTGTGTCCTCTGAGTTTGTTTTGACCTTTCTTCTCAGAGTAGTCAGATAGGAAACGCCGATCTCATCTACTTTTAAATATGATTGAATTGCAAAAGTGTTTGTAAAAACCTACTTACAGATATAAAATGTTTTATGATTTATTTATTTATAGTCCCCATTTGTCAAAAATACGTCAAATTTCCTTACATTTTTTCTTCAAGTTTTTATCATTTAATTGTCGCTGAGATGAAAGTAAACTAGAGTTTAACGTTTTTAATTACGGGAATCGGCCTTCTGAGCGGCAATTTCCGTATTTTTGCGAACGTTCGCGTTATAATCTCAGTCTCAATCTGTCAAAAATACAATCAATTTCTATACATTTTTGACAAGTTTTTACATTGATTATCGCTGACATGAGATAGCGACTTGAATTTGAACGTTTTGTAAGTGCGAGAGTTGGCCTCCAGGTCTTCACCCCAAGTACACAATTATGGTTTCCCTATTCTCAACTATGATTGTTTAACGACGAAGAAAATATTACGAGTGTTAGTTTCAACCAGTAACTGTAGGCGTACATGCCTCCATCATAATAATTATCATAATACCTACATTATTTTTCAAATCTCTAGAAATTCTGACTGAACGCCACTCATTTCTGTCATCCGTCAGTGTCTTGTCAAAACTTGTCAAAATATAGCTTGCAGCCTTTTGTTTTAACTTGATGATTGACAGTCTGCGTGTCACGAATCCACAAAGCCCGGAAAACAACAACAACAAACAAACAAGAGTTTACAATTGGATGGTTTAGGTAGATACAACATGTCCTTACATTGATGTCGTTGCTATTTTGAATACGAGGAACCAATTCAGATTACCATTTAAGTTAGCGATTAAAATACTTGTTTGTTTATGAGCAAATATCAAAATGCAGGTTTAAATCAGTTTATTACAGGAACTAATAGATATTTAAGCATAATGGAGAAGTTCAATTGCGCAATAAAATTTAATTATGGACAACAATCTGAATTACAATTTGTCCCGAATATGGTAAAATAATACGGTGGTAATGGTATGGTAAATTTATTACTATGTACACACGCACACTTTAATCGTAGGCGACTCGTTGGCGATTTCAAAATCCCACGTCGTCTTACGGAAAATCTGTGTGGAAGTCAGCCTTTGACATAACTAACGAGTCACTGCGTGTGATTCTAGCATAAGGGCCCGATCACACGTACCACCATATCGCAGCGATAAAATGGATTTTCCTGAACTGACAACAAGCCCACAGTACAGGCACAAACACATACACAGTACAGGCGATGTAGTTACTTTGCGGCTAGTGTTTGCAGACAGACAGATCGACTCGTGGTTGTTATTTGGTTGCGTTGTGGTGCGTGGTCGGTGTCCCCCAATAGGTTGATTTTGACGGCCAAATGTGGTCCGTGGTAATACACTATACATTTTTATACAACTTAGCGCCCGTCCACGTGTTGTCGTCGTTGTCCTTAGACACTTGGTCCGCTGAAAAAGAAATAACAATAGAGAACTAGGGAACAATCAAGCATGACTTAGACGTGAAATGCCTAAGGTATTAAGTCCGCCTCTGTACCGTATTGTGTGCGAGAAGTTGAAATAAATAAATAAGTAATGCCCACACTAAAACGATCTCGTAACTTTACACACGAGGTAGATTTCTTTAGAGAGCTAATAAAGCGCTCACGTAGGGACAGCACTAACTTTAATTCTTCTCTTTTATTGGTGCGAACTGAGAACGATGTCCATCCATACTAATATTCTAATCCATACTTATCCTAATTAGTTTACTAATAATCCTTACTTCCTAACTAATCTAACTGTAACATTAAAAATGCTAAAGTAAGTTTGTTTGTGTGACCGAACGGATTTTGATTGACACAGAAAGGCCATGATTTACGACTTTTAAGTACTTTTGTTTTGGATCGCAGACAAAGTCGGCGACAAAAAAAAAGGTAAAGTATTTCAAATATTATAAATGTGAACGTTTGGATGTTTAGATGTTTATTCCTCAATTACGCCAAAACGGCTGAACGGATTTGCATGAAATTTGGCACATAAATATTGTATGACCTAGATTAACACAGAGATCTTATCTCGGTAGTAAGTTCTCGTGGGATAATTGGATAAAAGTGATAACTGTAGCATTTTTCAATCACATCGTTATCGTGCCGCTCACTTGAACTCTAGTGTGGCCCAACTTTCGCTTAATACTAGAACTAAGAGCAGAAAAGCCAAGTTATTTCAAGATACCAATATCTAGAATTCGTAACGGTTTTTAATTTTTAAATATTATTTTATCATTGTGTATTATTAAAATCATACAGTGCTCTCCGCGTTCAATACAACAATGCGTTTACGGTATACTAGTGGGGCTGCCGCGTTTCTGTAGTGCGTCAGGGATCTTTGCGGATGCGCATGTAGATTGCTTTTACGCATAAATGCGTAAAAGGTGTGCTTCCCTGGTGCGCAGGGTGTGGGACAGCTCCAACAGTGTCTTAAGCATGGTTGCAAGTCGATGGAACTGTTATACGTGGGTCTGTTGATACTGTTGTGCAGTATCTCATGGGATGTCGCAACAGTGACCAACCGTTACCCTTGTATATTTTTTTTTCCTTGTTTTTGTTTAGTGTCTGTGCTTACTAACATAGTCGTAGGTTTTTACTAATAATACTGTTGAGTCTTGGTTACTCCAATTAAGAAAAAAATCTGTTCTATTCTATTAAATTTTGAAAACAACCTGGAACAAGTTCTCCTGCGCATCCGTCGATTGCTGAGCTTGCGGTGCGCCCCTCCCGCGCGTCCCGCAGCCCCGCGCCCGTCATCAGGGCTCCACCGAGTAGCGCCGCCCGAGCCCCTAGTCCCGTCCCGCTGCCAGTGTCTGCAGCCCCGGCGAAACCCCTTCGAAAGGATTACGCTAGCGTCACCGCGAGTGCCGCTGGCACTACAAACACAAAGCCTATGCCAGAAAAAGCACCGAAAAGAGCTGATAATGATGAGGGTTTGGTGACGGTGCACCGATCGCAAACTAACAAGAACTGCTACGGCAAAGCACCTACGGGTCCTGAAGTAGGCCTGCGTGCCGCAAAGCCGAACACTCCGGTGTACATCTCCCGCCTGCACTACACTACTAAGGCGGAGGACATCATTGAGTACGTGCGCCAGAAGATAAGGTACATGCCGAGGGTGCAGTTGCGCCGCAACGTCAATTTTAAGGCGTTCGTGGTGCGCGTACGTAATTTTTACCTGCCCCTTGTCATGGAAGAAGGCTTTTGGCCGCAGGATGTGGTATTCCGTCGCTTCCGCGGACAAGTACCACAAGACAGCACAAAGTCTAGCTAGTGCAAAGTGAAGTGCTACTAACATAGTCTTAAGTCTTTTTCATTAACACAAGTTTTGTATAAGATATGTTATGTATGATAGGTTAAGGTATTTATCTATGGGCCTGTGTCGCCTGAAAATAAATGGATTATTATTATCATTTAAGTCGGTGACATTCGGCTAAGATCGGCTTTGTTCAGCTTTGTAAAGAGCGTTTTCTCCTACTAACATTCCATTGTCAATCTGATAATCAATGATGATTTTAATGACAAATTACACAACGTCAAATAACAGCCCTAACTCACAGAACATGTACTTTAACTCTACAATTCTGTGACTCTATACATTGAGACAGTATTTTGACGGTAGGTTTATACACGAAATATACCTATTCCCTGGTTTGTTACCTTCCTACGTATTGAATTATACAATTACGAATGACAGATAACCACTGTGGCAGTTTTGGTGATATTTTTCTTATCGTGACTACATCGAGTCAATGGACTCGAGTCTTTATTTTATTCGTTTACTTGAGTAACGACTTAAATAACTCGAGCCGCATGACTATCTGACACTGCCTGAAAAAACTGTAAAGTGTTCTTTTGAGTTGCAAGAAATTGATTTTTATGTTTTCTGTGTGTAATTAAAGAATTGAATACGTCATCTTCTAGATGGCAGCATTTACTCCAGAAGGATGTTGTATTTATTGTTCAGTAAGATTTTATGTGCGAAGACATTGTTCGAGACTGCTACAGATTTGCGGTAACTTGTGAACGCACGGATTTTTCGCTAGGTTCAGTGAAGACGTCTAGATGCAGTTTGAGGAAAGTGACGAACCCCCACTGACGCTGAATCTCCGGCCCCAGCTCATGGAAGACGTGGTGAGCGCTTTGTTCCCTTCGCGAGGGAGCATACTCCCCCGCCCATGACTCCGCCTACTGCGGTGCCGGATGCGGACCACACCGCTGACAACGTTGCTTCGGTGGTGACCGAGGTAGAGCTGAGAGTGGCGGTACATAGGCTTAGAATTAGGCCCATCGTGCTGCTCGACGAGGTGGGCAAACTGTTTGAAAGAGTCATTGCAAACCGCCTGGTTGGGGGGCTGGTGCGGATGGAGCCGGTTTTGGTGAAGAGGCAGTTTGATTTCCGCAGGGGGCGCTCTACGTTGGACGCGTGCGAGCCCGCACGACGGGGGATTCTGTGGCACGGGGTGGGGTCGTCTTGGCTGTGTCTCTAGACATTGCCAATGCCCTACCCTGGTGTTGCATCAGGGAGGCATTTCGGTCGCGTGGTCGAGGCCTATTTGACGGACAGGGCCGTCATCTACCCCGGTCACCAGGGAGAGTGGAACCGGCGAGAAATGTCATAAAGCGTCCCACAGGAATGGTTCCCAGGGCCGCTTCTGTGGGATATCGGTTACGACTGGGTGCTGCGCGCCGACCTTGTGTGTCACTTGTTCGGCGGCCGAACAAGTGACACGCGGGGATGCACAAGTCCGAGGCCATGTATTTTCATTGTCCTCGGATCGCGCCTTAGTCGGTTCCCATATAGCGGTGGGAGGGGTTCACATTGGCATCGAGTCGACGATGAAGTACCTGGGACTCGTCCTCGACAGCCGGTGGAACTTCGTGGAGCATTTCTCCCAGGCTGGCGCGGCGCCAAATCTAGGGGGTCCAAACGCCTCCTGCCGGAGGCTCTATGGGGGGTCGTGAGGTCCATGGCCCTTTACGGGGTACCTTTGAGGCGCCGACCAGCCCGCCGGTTGAACGCGTCCCAAAGGGTGATGGCCATCCAGCTGGTCCGGGAATACCGCACGGTCTCCTGCGAGGCGGCGAGCCTCCTTGCCGGATTGCCGCCATGTGATCTGGAGGCAAAGGCCCTCGCGCACATATGGGAGTGGCGCTAGGACGCACAACTGCGCTGCGGCTGTAAATCCGCTGCCACGAGAAATCACGATACAGCGGACAGAGCTCCGGCGGATCTCATGGCGACATGGAGAGTGCGATTGTCGCAACCCAGTGCTGGACACGCCAAAATAGCGGCGGTAAGTCCCCTATTTGAGGAGTGGTAGGAGAGGCGCCACGGCGTCCTCACCTTCCACCTGACGGAGGTCCTCACCAGACATGGTTGTTTCGGGAGGTTCCTGTTTCACATAAGGCGGGAGGAAACGCCCGGGTGTCAGCTTTGTGTTGATGGCCCGGAGCACACGGTGGAGCATACGGTCAAGGTAGGTTGTATGTGTCACAGCATCTGTCTGGCATGAATGCTGAAATGAACCATTTTGACGCAGCCGTGAGGCACCCACTATTGTTTTTGTTATTTTCACTTTTTATTTTGTTATTTGTGTTTTGTTTTTCACGTACGTTTCTTTCTTTATTTATTAAAGGGTAAAGGTAGTCAGACGGTTTACTTTTATGGTGGAATCCTTATTGTGGTGGTCTAGGTTAAAAAACCTTTAATTTGGAAGTTAAAATTCATGATTAAGCAAACGACTGAAATTGCGTAGAGTAGGTATACGCGTGGCTCGTGCGTAGTGCCGTAGTGCAGGCGTTGCGCAATTTCGGTCTACGCCGTAGCGCTGCAGTATAAAAGCGTTTTTCCAAGTACGGTCCACACCAGAAAATACTACGGCCATTTTAAGGATATTCTTCTGTATGTTGTTTAAACTTAAGTTATGATTAGCGACTGCTTCACTATATTTTTTTTACTTATAGCAACGATCGAATCATATGTAAAGAGAAAAGTGTTCAATTAAATAATGTTTAAAATACTTGGTATTCTGAAACTCTGAAGTGTGTAATTATCTCCCTTTGCGTTATCTTACATGGCGTTGTGGGAATGACCCGCCCGCGGCGTTGTTGTCCCTGTGAGGAGAGTGTCTTTCATACGTGTACAAAATTTTATTATAGTAAACTAGCTGAGCCGCTGAACTTCGTTCCGCCTCAGAATATTTTCTTGATTATATTTTCTTGAGTGAATTTTTCTCATGTTTTAATAGCTATTCTGCTATTCGGGGTGGAGATAATAAAAAAAATCGGTGCAGGCGTTCTTGAGTTATAATGGCGTAACTAACCCGACTTTGCTTTATATATAAGTATAGGTGTAGCTATCCAGCCCGCAAAATTGTCATGTTTTACCAAAGAAAAACAAAAAAAACAGCCATTCAAAAACAAAACCTTTACATTTCACCACGTATGGATCCTTAAGGTTACAACACAAATTAACTTACTTCTATACGAACAATACACTTCCATCCAAATTATTCATACAAATATTATAAATGCGAAAGTAAACTCTAGCTATTACCGAATTTAACAAACTAAATTTTGAAAGTGGCGACTAGAATCAATAACGGGGTTTTATCCGAATTTGCCTGTTTCAGAATCAATTTAAAATGGTCAAATTAGTGTTTTTTTGGTCCTGAGAAATATATTTATGAGATACATCCTTGTCTCAGGAAAATTAACGGTTCTAAACTGGATTAATTTAATAAAAAACGAAAGAGTCGATTTCAATACCATTTCTCGACTTTAATAAAAGCACAAAATAAGACGAAAATTTTACGTACCATGAGGTAATCATGTTTAAGAGGGAATTTACCGATTGGATTTCTGAGTTTTTTTTTACAAAAACTTTAACCATTGGACCAACCCTGAAATATAAATTAAAAAAGCTCTTCCTACATTTTAATCGCGGAGGTAGTTTTTTTTTCATGTTTCAGGTTTAGTCCCACTTGTAAAAGGTGTTCATTTTCATGAACGCTATTCGTATAACATAGCACCCAGTATAGGTCTGACCCTATTTTACTCTTATTACAAGAAGGCTTTACATGCCACCCACAGAGTCGTAATTTCACAACGACCTCCCCCCGTCTTATCACACATGATTAGTTAAGGTCAGGGCAAGTAACATGAGTGACACAATCAGATAACAATCACCAAGCTAATAAATACAATATCATTGCCAATATGGGACATATTCGCATGTTTCCGGTCTCCGACGTGACTAACGTGACCATTGGGTACATTGATTTATGATATCATGTGTCATTTTAATTGATATGTCTGGGTTTTGATGTTGGAAAAGTACATTCGTAGTATGTAATAAAGCTCCTATTTATTGAATTGATATACAAACACTTTATCATACCCAATAATAAACAACATTAACTAACAAACTATTTACAATTAAATTATTTTACTTTAACTTTTTTTATTAATTAACCAAATAAACTAACAAACTATTTAAAATTAAATATTAATTAACTATTTAAATATAATCACTTAACCTGACTACAACTTTTAACAAACTGAAAATGGCGTCGAAAAATTCTTCAGCATCGCTGTCGACTGGTAATGAACCCAAGAGACTGGCGTTATCGCCACGTTGTATGGCCAATGTGTCACGGGAAGTATCAACCAGGCATTTGGAGATTTCGTTGAACCAACTATGAGCACTCGGACCCCACGGCCCGCGAGTTTCAACCCCAAACGGCTGGCAAATATAATTACCAATAAAGTAATTATACTTTCACCGCTTCAAGTTTTTCACATCAACAGCAGCAGCGCCAGCACAGCACGCCGAGCCAGGAAGATGGGATGGCGCAAAAGTCTACAGATGTTGCGTTCTTCACTGAAAGCCTACCCACCTTCCATGGAAATAATAACATGCCGTCCGGTCTCTTACCATCGTCGCGTACCAAGCCATTAAGCTCTAATACAGTTGGGACGCCGACGGTGACAAGAGCTCGTCAGATGATGTCATTAATGTTCGCGTGCCACGCTAAGCGGCCCGCACTTCGGCTGCAAGACAGGCTGTGGTGTCCGAGGCTGTTGACAAATTCGCCACAGTGTCAGCGATGAGGATAGATCTCCTTCTAAATCGAGTCAGTTTTGTTTTTTCACTAGCAATTTACTAATAACTAATTTCCCTATCATCCCCACCGAACCTAATCAGCCCTGTCGAAATTACCTTAATATTTATATGGTATTAGTTATTATGGGTATATGCATATTTCATTTAGAGACTCACTTAATCAACTTATAAAACTCAACTTAAAAATGAGAGTCACTTAATTTAGTATCTAGTTTAAATAGTTCGTTGTGTTATGTATTGCACGTATATATTCATTTTAATGTATAGTTTTTCGATTAGGATTTAAAAGAACAGCATAATTATTATAAAGGACCACTTTAAACTTCGAATCAAAACTTTTAAAAGCAAAATCATCCCTTTGAACTGTTTTCAAAAGAAATAAGTACCTAGTTATAGGCACAAAATAATATCACCATATTTTTTTTAAATGGAACACGAAATTAACGCAGAGGAAAAATAACGAAGCTCTTCTGAACGGCTGTTAACGACGGTTTTATATTAAGTGATTCACGAGCTATATGAAAACATCATTATCGGTGAATATAGACCGTTTATCAAAACGATCTTCTCCATTAACGTAACACCCCTTTGTCAAGGGGGGTGTTACATTAATGGGGTAAGCTTAATATAATTACTAACATTTCATAAAAATTAAGCCGTGGGATAGGTGGAATCGACATAAATGACGGACTTCCATACATTTCATCCTCGATCCCATCCACGCCCTTAAGGGGTGAATTTTCAAAAATCCTTCCTACAGTTCACGTTCGTTATAGGAGGTCTTGATCAAAATCTCATGCTTCAAGAGTCTAGAGCCACTGGCTAAGGCTGTGCTTTGACTGTCAGTGATTTTTGTGACGTATATTTAGGTATTTTATCCAATTTACCGTTCCTACTTACTGTACCGTACTTTGCCATGGTGGCCCTGTGGTAACTGCCGTGGCATACTTCGAACCTAAATTATTTGTGTAAATTATTTCATCACCACTGTTCTCAAAATTTTGAAGGAAAACCTCTTATTTCAAACGTCCACGATTTGGAATTAAAACACATGATGTGTTTCTTTTATTACATATCTTTTATTAAATACAGGGCTACTGCGTTTATTTGTAAAGCCCACTAAATTATCTAAAATAGTTTTAGGCAATAAAGTCTAGGTAGTGCGCGACCTCGCCTGGTTCATGTCCTTACCGTTACCTAAGATTGGTCGGTGGCCTTTTGTTTATTCTAATTCGTAATAAAATCTTAATATCTATTTATATAAAACAAATTCGGGTTAGTTACACCATTTACAACTCAAGAACGGCTGGACTGATTTTTGATGTTTTTTTTTATTAGTTGAGTTTGTCTCTGCCCCGAATAATAAAATAACTATTAAAACATGGGGAAATTACTCAAAAATAATAATAATATTCTAATGCGGCAAGAAGTTCGTCGGATCAGCTAGTTTTATTATATTGGTCCTTTTTTTTTTTTTTTTTGGGTGGGAAATCATCAAATGACTTCTCCCGCTCTGGGTGGAGCGGGAGGGCGTGTCAGACTTTTACTGACTAAAACCCACCGTGTTCCTTCAGTTGCCTGTGCCAGGGCCACGGTTTTCTCTGTGGAATAACCCGCGACCCTGAGGCGTCGGCACTATCGGACCCCGTCATTTTGTGCTGACATCTCTTTGAGGCGCGCGTGGAACACAACGCGCCGTCGACCCGGGCCTGGTCCTTACCGGACGGCGAGCTACCCATGGCTCGCCGTCCGCAAGCCCGCGCCTACGGTGGCCGGGAATCTGCTTGCGATTCCCGACGCCCAGGGCGTCTCCTGCGGCGACTAGGGGCGTGAGGGCGCAAGGCTCTCTCCCTCACGCGCTCCGCCTCCTCCTTTGCGAGCATTACTGCTTCGCAGAAGGAGGTGACGGCTTTCCATTCCCTCTCGCTCCGTACCATGGCCTGGACCAGGGCCGGACGCGAGAGATCGCCGCCGCCAATCGCCTCCGCGAGGTCACTGCGGTGCTCCGCCCAAGCTGGGCATACCTCCACCGTATGCTCCACCGTGTCCTCCGGGCGATCCACACAATGGTGACACCCGGGCGTTTCCTCCCGCCTTATGCGAAACAGGAACCTCCCGAAACAACCGTGTCCGGTGAGGACCTGTGTCAGGCGGAAGGTGAGGACGCCGTGGCGCCTCTCCAACCACTCCTCAAAGAGGGGACTTACCGCCGCTATTGTGGCGTGCCCAGCACTGGGTTGCGACAATCGCACCCTCCATGTCGCCATGAGATCCCGCCGGAGCTCTGTCCGCTGTACCGTGATTTGTCGCGGCAGCGGAGTTACACCCCGGCGTTTTGCCTCCTCGCGCCACTCCCATACGTGCGCGAGGGCATTTGCCTCCAGATCCCATGGCGGCAATCCGGCAAGGAGGCTCGCCGCCTCGCATGAGACCGTGCGGTATCCCCGGACCAGCCGGATGGCCATGACCCTTTGAGACGCGTTCAACCTGCGGGCCGGTCGGCGCCTCAAAGAACGCGCCCACACCGGTGCCCCGTAAAGAGCCATGGACCGCACGACTCCCGCGTAGAGCCTCCGGCAGGAGGCGTTTGGACCCCCTAGATTGGGCAGGAGCCGCCTCAAGGCAGCCCCAGCCCGCTCCAGTCTGGGAGCCAAACGTCGGAAGTGCTCCACGAAGTTCCACCGGCTGTCGAGGACGAGTCCCAGGTACTTCATCGTCGACTCGACACCGATGTGAACCCCTCCCGCCGTTATCTGGGAACCCGACAGTGGCGCGTTCCGAGGACCATGAAAACACATGGCCTCGGACTTGTGCAGGGCCACTTCGAGTCCCAACTGCCGGATCCAATCGACGATTGTCGCAACCCCGAGTGTCGCTTGTTCGGCCGCCTCCTGGTGCGACCTCCCCTGTGCCAGGACCAGCGTGTCGTCAGCGTAGCACACCACGCTGACGCCATTCGGGAGGTCCGCGCGCAGCACCCAGTCGTAACCGATATCCCACAGAAGCGGCCCCAGGACCGATCCCTGTGGGACACCGCACGACATCTCTCGCCGGTTCCACTCTCCCCGGTGACCGGGGTAGATGACGGCCCTGTCCGTCAAATAGGCCTCGACCACACGACAAAGGTAGGTCGGCATCCGGTGATACCGCAATGCCTCCCTGATGCAACTCCAGGGCAGGGTGTTGAAGGCATTGGCGATGTCTAGAGACACCGCCAAGACGACCCCACCCCGGGCAACAGCATCCCCCGTCGTGAGGGCTCACACGCGCATGATGGCGTCCACCGTAGAGCGCCCCCTGCGGAAACTAAACTGGCTCTCCGCCAAATCCGGCCCCACCCGCACCAGCCGCCCGACGAGGCGGTTTGCAATAACTCTTTCAAAGAGCTTGCCCACCTCGTCGAGCAGCACGATGGACCGGTAAGCGGACGGAGAGTCCGCAGGGCGCCCCGGCTTCTGACCAGTTTCCCCGTCTTCCAGCGAAGTGGGAACTGGCCCTCCTCCAAGCATGCGCTTAGGAGCCCCATAAGTCGAGGCCCGAGAGCCTCCATGGCCAGAACCCAGGCTCTTCCAGGTAAGCCGTCGGGTCCTGGAGCGGTATTTTTGGCACTAAGCCTATGTACCGCCACTCTCAGCTCTACCTCGGTCACCTCCGAAGCATCGTCGTCGTCGTCGGCAGTGTGGTCCGCATCCTGCACCGCAGTAGGCGGAGTCATGGGCGGGGGAGTATGCTCCCCCCGCGAAGGGAACAAAGTGCTCACCACCTCCTCCATGAGCTGGGGCCGGAGACTCTGCGTCAGTGGGGGAGCCCATGGGCGGAGTTTATCACGCACCATTTTGTAGGGCCGTCCCCACGGGTCCCTGTTCAGAGTCTCCAGCGACTCCTCGCTGGCCAGGGCCCTGGCCCGCAGGATCTCCGCTTGGAGGGCGGTCTTCGCCGCTCTGTACCCCTCGTACAGCTCCGCCTGAATGGCTTCCGTATTCGGAGGGCGAATACGAAGCCTGCGGTGCCTGGTGTACAGGTGTCGCGCAGCCACGCACGCCTTGCGCAAAGCCGTCAGTTCCGGCGACCACCAGCACACCTGGCGCCAAGCACGTCCGGGCTGGACCCGGGGCATTGCCACGTCACATATTTCGGACATGGCCTCCCGGAACCACTCCGCCTCGTCGTTGATGTCAGCAGGCCTGTCCGGTGGTGACACCCAGGCCTGCACGATCGAGGCTTCCAGGAGGAGCTCCCGGTCCAGCTGCTTCAGCGCCCACCGCGGACCACTCGGGGCCTGTCGGACCGGCGCGCTCTAGGTCTGGGCGGAGACGTCGAACCGGATGTACCGGTGGTCGGAATAGGTCTCCACCCCCTCCATGACGCGCCAGTCAATGACGTGCGGCGACAGAGCGGGGCTATCGAACGAAATGTCCACCACTGATTCACCCCGCATACGCACACACGTTGGGACAGAACCCCGGTTTAGGACGACCAGGCCTGTCTCCAGAGCCCAGTCCTCCACCATCCTGCCCCGCGTGTCCGTGAGCCGGGAACCCCAAGCCAAGTTCTTGGCATTGAAGTCCCCGAGGACGAGCACGGGGAGGGAACGAAACCCGACGACGACGACTCTTAACTCCGCTAGGGAGTTGTGAAACTCGGCGAGAGTTCGGTTCGGAGAGAAGTACACCCCTACCACGACTATATCCCCGAACCGTGCTGCCACGCAACCCCGTCCCCTCTTGACGGCCTCGAGGGACAGGGTACCGGCGGCGGCCGACGAAATTAGGGCCACTGAGCCGCTCAGGTCCTCCACCCAGTCATCCCTGGGCGGGACAAAGTACGGCTCAGCGACCACGGCGATGTTAATCGACCACTGCGCCATGCTCTGGAGCAACAGATCCTGAGCAGAGGCGCAGTGGTTGATGTTCGCCTGGAGGAGGCGTAATGGGGCCATTACTGACACTCCATATCAGCCCCCTCCCGAGCCTCCTGTGGAGGCCCTGCCACGATGGTTGCGGCGGCGACGACGGTGGAGGCGGCAACGGCGGCGGCAGTAGCGGCGGATGCAGCCTTAACGGCGGTGGCAGTGGGCTTTCCCCTGCCCCTGCCCCTGGCTTTGGCGGGTGGAGCGCAGACCTTACTCCCAACCCGGTGATCGGCCGGCTTGCCAGCTGCCGCACATATAAAGCAGTGCGGCGCGGCATTGCACGAGCCGGCCTTGTGACCGGGCTGACCACAGCGAAAGCAGTGACCGCTGCGGTCCACCTCCGAGGCGCATTGCACTCCCACGTGGTTGCCCACTTGGCAGCGGAAGCACCTCAGAGGTCTGGGTTCCAGCAGTTTGACCTGCGCGGAGAACCAGCCCACCAGGAGCCTTCGGCCCTCCCCGGTAATTTTTAGGGCCGCCGTCACGGGGCAGCTCACCGTTATAGCTCGCATCCCCGTGAAGTCAGGACGAATGGTGCCTGCCCTCACTTGCTCGGCAGAGCACCCACCAGTCCTAACGACGGCAGCCACCACCTCTTCTTCCGTCACGGAGTCGTCCAGGCCCAGAATGCGCATGTCAGCGCACTTCGTTGGCCTGGACACTCGGGCCTCGTCCGCATTCAGGCACTCCTTTAGCTTTTCAGCCAAAGCGACCGCGGTCGGGCCGCTTGCCGCACCGGGAACCTCCAGCATCCGGGCCCCAGTCGCAGTGACCCTTAGCCGGAGGCCATTGGTGACACCGAGCTCCCCGAGGTTTACCGCCGCCTTCGCCTTGGCGAGCACCTCGCGGTAGGCCGTGCCCTTCTTCTCCGCTTCCGGTTGTAGAGTGATCACTACAGCTGCGGACTTTGGGGCACGGAGCCTAGCCGCGACGCTTCGCTCTTTGCGCCGCTGCCGCCTCTGCCTTCTTCTGGCCGCCCTTGCTGCCTTACCCGCCTTCCCCTTCTCCCCCACTATTTGCCATTCGGCGTCGGTCGGAGGAGATTTAGAAGGCGGTTTGGAGGGCGGGGGCGGTCGTCTTGCCGTCAGGGCTTGGGCCCTTGGCGTCTGCGCAGACGCCGATTTCGCCAGGGGCGGGCCCGTGGGTTCCGCCACGGCCCCACTTTGGGTCTGCCCCAAGGACCCTAGTTTGGCCGCGGTGGCTGCATAAGAGGCAGCCTTTCGCTGGCCCGAAACCGGCTGGCTCGCCGCTAGAGGGGGGCGCAGGACAATGGCCTCCAGAGCAGAAAACCGACTCCGAAAGGAAGCCAGCTCCTGCCGCACCAGGGTCAGAACCCGGTCCTCGGCAGACACGGGCTGGCCTTGCTCCTGCTGCGCCCTTACTGGTGGCACCTCCCTGGAGCCCGCTCCTCGGCTCTTAGCGAGATCTGCTCGAAGCTCCTCGTTCTCCTTTCGGAGAAGCTCCATGGCGGTAGTTAGGCGGGCAACCTCCGCCCGCATCTCGGACATGCCGTCCGGTGGAGTCCCGAAATGGATGGACTCCGCTGCCTGCATAATGGAGGCCGTGGCTGCGGATATGGCCTTGTCTTTAGAGGATTGAACCCTCTTCAAGGCCACACCCTTGATCGCAGCAACCACGACCTCCGCAAATCTGGCCGATCCCTCCGATTTGGCATCCGGCTCACCACCTGACGACGCCGAAAGACCACTGCCACTGGCAATTTCAGGGCGGCGCCCCTTCGTGGTTAGCCTTCCGGCTCGCTGGGCTTGCTCGGCTGGGCTGACTCTGCTCGGCTCCTTGTCCTCCTTGGTGTTGAGCCCTCCGCCCCTTCCTCGGACACCACCCCGCTGACTGATTTTCCGGGCCGAGGTCATTCCGCCATCCGAGAGTGACCCCTGGCCATCCCCCGGATTGGGCCGCTTCCGGAAGAAGCGTTTGTTCTTCGCAGCAGCCCCCATTACTACTCGCTCCGGGCTCTTAAATGAGCCCTCCGCGCCAGATGCAGCGTCAGACTCTGACCGCTCATCTATCCCCTCCACTTCGCGAGTTTTTTCCCGCGAGTGAGAATGCGAACCTCCTTGGCTCGTCAGACATACGTTGCCCCCCCCAGAATACGATTGGGGGCTTGACGTTCCCGAAGGGAACGTGGCGGATTCTCCGGCTGCTGAGCAGCCGGTACCGCCCTGGGGTAGTTTTTCTTCGTTTGTCTTTTTTTCCATTATTTTGTTTCCTTTGAAGGGTGTGGTCCCTTGTTTCCCTCCCCCCCAGCGCTAGTGACCGGATTCCCTCCGGCCATTCATCCCCTCGGTACGCTCGACCTTGGGATTGGGGTAATTTTGTTTTATAGAGGTTGTCTTCCTCTCCCCTTCCCACTCGACGCCCACAAAACTCACCCTCTGCAAACAGAGGGGGTGTGGACGGAGATAGCCACCAGACCTGTCCCGAAGACGGACTGGCCGCCCGGTTCCCCTCATCGACCATAATAAATGATCGATGATTGGAACCATGACCCTTCCCCGTTTGTTGAAGATTGGCCGCCAACCCCAACTGTCCACCAAAAGCAGGTGGACAGTTGGAGCTGACGTTGCCCAGGGTGCGCCGCGTGGAGGCTCTTCAACATGCGACCCCATTATATTGGTCCTTGGCGACCGTAAATGAACAAATCAAAAAAAAAAATACTTAGTGTACGGTGAGGGCAAATCCAGCGACTTCAATATTTGATCAAAAGTATATAAATCTGCCTTTCATCACAGTTAGTTCATAGTTTAGAGTTTAAAACAGACAGAAAGACAGACAGAATAACTCTCGCTATTTTATTGTGACAACAATCGGAACCAATAATCGGAACTAACAAAGATAAGATATTAATCCTGTATCCGTTCGTTTAATAAAACTAGTTCCCTATATGCAATGGTATTGTAATATATTATGTACTTAATACGACAATTAACAACTTATTATATCAGTTATTCCATTGTTACTATTAATAGTATTGGACTAGAAGTAGGAAATGCGTGGAGTAGGTATTAGATCTTTTTTTTAATAATTACGGACATTGAAGTTTTGTGCGCATGTTATGGATGGGTGACCATCTATTACATATCGAGACCCTCAGAGCCTCGGCAAGAATGCTAAGCCATTGATTGGGGTCGAGTGTGAAAGATATACGAATGACACGTAGATATTTGACGGTCGTTCCGGGTAGTTAATAACCAAAAATGCTGAAAACCATTCGTATGGCATGTTACTATGTAACTGGATTGCGGAGGGCATATAGGCAGTCGCTCTGTCAACGACATCCAGTGGCTGAAAGTCGACCTCAACATAGGAAAATGATTAAAAAAAAATTACAACGCATTAAAATTATTACAGTTTTGCTTAAATGTAAATGATATTCCACAAACTTACGTGGCTGAACTAGGTAATCCTGTTTTTCAGGCGATGTGAGCTAAAATAGTCCGATAAAACTTATAAACAATCAAAAACTTTACACTTGACAAATAAATTATAATAATAATATAAATTAAAAGTTGAGTAGCTTAAATCCTAGTTATATTTACTTTAACACAGTTAATAAATTCTCTGTATCTTCATATGACATACTTTGGAGAGCCTTCTTGAGAATTCTCTTACAATTTGTGTAGTTATTGTGTTGTTGGTGTTGCTGTTGTGTTTGTGTGTGCTATGCAGATTGTTTAAGTGTTGTGTCTTTCGCTTCAAGCAACTGTCACAACAAATGATTTATATTATAAAGTTGATCAACCGTTTTAATTATCTGTTTGTTACGGACTTACGGACCCACGATAAAAAAATACCATCGAAAACAAATCACAATCCACGGTGTTTTTATAAAAACTATAAATAAGACGAGGTACTGTGGTCTGTGAAGTAATTAGGATAATATGATAAAGTAAAAAACAAAATTGGACACGAATTAAACAATTATCTCTAGAATAAACACAAACAAGACTGCAACGATAATAAGATTATAATCAGCAACGGACATGGCTTTTCGTTATAACAATAGGTACATTGGTCACTAATTTACTATCTCAAAAATAAATGGCTAAAGGTGTGCTCGAAGGTATAAAAATAAATAAATCGTTCTGCTTTGGCTAAGAGATCATTCTGAAGACCAGTAAGTTTTTACATGTTTTTATCTGCTTTTTATGAACTGTTTAAATTAACAACATTCTCTACAGATTTCTATGTGCTACAAGGCGTTGTCAATTCCGGTATTGTGTCGATAACTCGACAGTAGTAGCATTGATTCTAAGAATGTGTGCTTGCCAGTGATTGATTCTGACACCCAAGGTGAAGCCAGCGGGTTTCCCTATGATATGTCGCACACAAGTAGCAAGCCTATGTAGGTGTCGTTCCGATTGGCTCGGCAGAATAATTCCAAATTATCGCTGCATAATTTGTTCTGGGATTTTTGCGGTTTCTTGTAGCTTTAAATTAATTTAAAATCAAAATGAATAATAAAATGAGTTTTGCATACGGAAACGGGACGAATGTGGCTTAAGTATAAGATAAATTAAGGAAGTTTATTCGAAATAACATTCATGGATTTTAAAAAAATATTTTGAATCTACTTAGGTACTAAAACAACTTAATGTCTAAGCCTAACAGCAAAGGATCTACTTCTTAGGTAAACATCAATATTCGGGTACAAATCTGGGAAATTCTATACGCTTCCCAATTGGAAAAAATCTATGATTATTCATGTATCCCTGACCCATGTTCGCAAATAAATAAATGATTATGATTATGACTTTTCCCGTAGAAAATCATCATATTTAGAAAACCTGGTCAAAATTGGTCTGAAGACGCCATCATGAAGTTAGCCAACAAGCAGCTTCTTGGTTTTGTGAAATATTAACATGAAAATTAAAACGAGCGGTTTTTTTTTTTTAAATCATGTATATCGTTTCGGTTTCATGATTTCTGCGGTTGCTTAAGTCGATAGTGAAGTCAAAATGAAAATCCAAGATCGGGGCTGCAAAAATTAAAAAAAAAATATCATGGGTGTCGTTTTTCATCGCTTTCAAGGGCGCTGATGCCAAAAGTGAGATCAAAATGAAAATCCAAGATGGCGGTTGCGAGAATATACACATTTTTCATCATGAGTATCGTTTTCATGGCTTTCGAGGGTGTTATAGCCGATAGTGAAGTCAATTACATTCGGAGTTGAATGCAAAGCGTAAGTAACTTCGTTCCTGACGCGGTCCCGAGAGCCCACACATTTTTTTCCTGAGGAAACTGGCATATCCACGGCTATTCCTCACAACTGCAAACTCTCACAGTGAGAAGGTCTGAGTTCCAGTAATAAGACTATATCATAGACTGATTATGATGACGGTTATGTTTTGCACACGAAGCTGCGTAGATGTAAATTATAGGGACGGGTAAGGGATCTAAGCCTTATGGTATTTTTTAACTCAAAGTCAAAGTCAAATAATTTATTTCAAATAGGCACATAAATGGCACTTTTGAACGTCAACATTAACAAAAAAAACTAGTTGCCCCTTACAAAAGGTACCCTTACCTCAGGAGAAGAATGAGAAAGAAACTCCACGATTACTCTTTTAAAATGTTTAACAATATTTTGTACTTAAACATCAATTATTTAATTATATGTGAAGAATACACCTAGCATAAAAAAATATAACACAGTAGGTAAAAATAATTAAATATAAAGCAATGGCTGGTAAATTAATTATGTGACAGATACATGGTGTTCACATATTTACAAATATTGTAAAAGTAGATGATTTCCTTATAATTGATCCATAAATTACGTCACACTATTTCATGATTTCTGGAGCCCCCCTGTGGGTATTTGTCACAGTTGGTCATATTTGTGTGACCCCCTTCCCCTCCCCTAGTGTGATGTCACATATTTTGCAATTTTAAGTAGTGCCCATACCCTGAACTGCTTCGTTGGTCTGGTATTCGCAAGAGCTACTGCAGAGCTTGAGGTCCTGGGTTCGATTCCCAAGTCGGGTAAAGTGTTTTTTTTTCTAGAATTTCTCAGTAGCAGCCTGGATTTGTGCCCGGTTGATGGCAATAGGCTCGCCCCCTATTACGTGGGACTTAGCATAACTGGCGAAAACTGGGTGTACTATAGGTACACCTCTGCCTAACCCTTCTTGGATAACAGGCGTGATGTTATGCCTATACCCAAGGTGGCGGCCCTGGGTTTCCCAATGGCGCATAATTATTGTCGCACCACATAACCGGTTGACACATTTCCAAACAATCGGTGCGGGTTCGTTCCGGTTGTACAGACGTCATTGCAGTTTCTGCGTTTATTTTTATTCATTAGTAGGTCTGTGACTATAATAAGTTTAACGTGTAAGTGCGGAATTCACCAATGAAACTGAACGCGTTCAGCACTTTTAAACCCATTTCAAGAGCTGTCAGTTTCGATAATCCATAACAATTTTTATACTGACAGCTCTTGAACGCGTTTTTTTAGATGTGCAGTCTCTTTGATGAAATTCGCCCTTATTGTGCAAGATTTTATAGGTGAGTAGTTAACAGTGTCCCTGTTCGGGTACAAAATTAGTTGAAATTTGTAAAAAAAATTGAAAGGGAAAACATTAGGCCATTATCATTTACTTGTAGTAATAAAGTTCCGTTTAAAAGTGCGAATGCAGGGAAGTACGAATTACCACCACGTCGCGTCGTGGCGAAAAAACGATAAATATTTTAAGCAATGTTCCCTAATTCAGAACTGCGCAGAAATCGGAGCATCTTCTATTTCCTGAAGCCACAAAATTGTACGCTTCCTCGACCTACTAATATTTTATAAGGTATAAAAGCGATGGGGTAAAATATAATGCTTCTTCTTTCTCATTAAACTTTGATGGCTTATGGCGAGATAAGTGGTAGGTACGAAATACGTTTTTTTTCCTCATCAACGGCTAATGAACGTGATTAATGCTGTTTTTACACAGTGGTCCACGTTGGCTGTTCTGTAACGAACTCTAGCTTTTTCCCGCGGCTTTGCTGGCGTGGAGGTCTGAAATTATCCTACGGAAACGTACTACCGGTACCAAAAGTATCCTTTAAGTTGATCCAGGTTATAAACTCACAAAATGTATTCGTTATATAAAAATAAAAAGATAAAATTACTGACTACTTCTAATAACATTTTGAAATTATGATTCGAACGACACGTAGCGCCATCCAGCGTCCTAAACCAATTGTGACCATCGAAAGTTATTGTTCTTCCCCTCAGGGACACGTTTTTTTTTCTGGATGAAAAGTGCCTTGCGTCCTTTCCGGTACCCCTGACCACATTTTGCAAAATTTCATGATGATCGTTCAGTGGTTTAGGCGTGGAAAGGTAACAAACAAACTGTAACTTTCGCATTTATAATATTATTGAGGAAGATAGGATAATGTTATCCTAATTTCCTTGAAACTTCCTTACACCAGTAATCCCCGTAGGGTAAGGCAGATTGTAACCACATTTCACTAGTTATTTTTAAAGACCCAAGTAATAGGGGGCGAGCCTATTGCCATCAACTGAGCTCAAATCCAGACTCCGGGCTGATTCAGAGTTTCCTGATGAAAACACCCTATAACACTTTGCCCCACCCGGGGATCGAATCCAGAACCTCATGCTTAGCAGTAGTTGTTGCGACCACTACACCAACGAGGCAGTCCATTTTATCGAACATGGCTCTAATGTTATTAAAAAAAAAACAACATGTCATAAGGGTAAGTGTGGTGATATGTAGGTAGGTTTTATGTAGGTAATCCTTAAATCTTTCTACGAGGTGGTCAAGAATGTACGGCTTCACCAGACAAAGATATGGGAAGAAGAATTATAAGAATACTCATTCACGTGAGAGACGCCGCTAGGTATTTAGCCGTACAGCTATTTAGATATGGTGGTCTTTTCTTTAACCTTCATATCGCACCTTAAGGTGATTCCTTCAATTGAAAAAAAAAAGAAATTATTTAATTTCCCGGGCTTTCACCTTATCTAATGCTAAGGTCGAGTTTAACAAGTTCTTTAGTGCTATTCTATAACCATCTCACCGTGAAAACATAACTGAAGTATGCGTGGAGTAAGCTGTCAGTGCCACTGATGCTTGGGATTGACCAAGACTGGATGACACTGACAGCTCTCGCCACGCAAGTCTTCACGGTAAGATTTTTACAGAATCGATTAATTTCAAATTCTCAACGTCAAAGTCTCAACTTTATATTCTCTATTCAGATTAATACGTCATTGGGTAACGTATCTATTTCCAATTTTGGCGTACTGAAGATAGAAAAACCAACCAATCTCTGGTTTTAACGTCCCAATAAAACCAAAGTATGCGACCCTATAACGTGTTGACAGGGGCAGATTGAATTGTACCATCTATCATCAGTAGCAATCTGTCTTAGGTTATTGGGTTTGGCCGTTAGTGTATCAGTTGCCTTGTTTTCTTGGTGAAGTACCTACCTAATATGCAAAAACTAAACAACCAAAGATCACATCACGAAGATATTACGTTATAAGATGTATAAATTATTCTGTATTCAAGTACTTATCGCAGAACTTAGTTGTCGTCAGGTGTATTCATAAGTTTTTATTTATTGTTAACTACGACACGCCCCGGCGTCGGTCAGTCGATTTTAATTAAATTTTAAACGATCAAGTGTGTGAATTTGATTAAGTTGTACTGATAGTAGATTGTCTCAGAAAGGTGGGGTCATATTTAAGGGTACACCATCAAACTGAAGTTCAACTTTGAGTAATCTACATGGTCTGACCAAGATTATGTCTGGACTTTAAAAGAGACTATGACCTCTGAGTTTCTTTCGGCCTTTGTTCTCAGAGTAGTCAGATAGGAAACGCCGACCTCATCTAGTTTTTAAAATATGACTAACGAGCAAAAGTGTTTGTAATTAAAATAATCAGCCGACTCATACATTTGGGTCGAGTAATTAAAGATTATTATAGGACAGTTGATATTTTTTTCGCTCTTAAAGTTGTTCAGTCTGACGGTCTGTTCCACAACTTTCAATATGACCACAACTTTCAGATTCATGCTCTATATTATTACAACAGTAATCACGGCAGCTAAGATATCTCTAAGTGGATAACCTAGGCTTAAGTGCTTAAGTCTGGCCGACATTAATTTGGACCGATGACCTTCGGGGTAGACGTGTTCTTGATTGATTGAAGACCATAAATTGGCAAACGTAGAGTAATATGCCCTCAGGGTAGGGGGTAGGTGAAGCAACGTTGTTCGTAGGGTGGCTGGTAGTAGCTGAGTGAGAGTTGCTGGGTATCGAGATAAATAACTTACAGTTGGAGAAGACCCTGTCCAGCAGTAGACTACTACTACTACTATACAGGACTAGAGAATCGCTTACCGGGATTATATATTTTGCGTTTGCAGGTATACTCTACCTAAGGAGAGCCTTCGGGCGGCGAAATTGGGGTTGTGTCGTCGCTTGAGCAGTCAGGCTCATAGGAACGCAGTATGCGCGCCTTAAGAAGGCTACAGGACCTGAACGGTAGTTTTATAATGCCTAAAAGTGTATGATACACTGCATTAAACAAACTCAGAAAAATATATGATATTCGTCAGGAAATATGCTAGTTAGATAGTGTGTTGAAAACATAATAAAATTAATTTGATACGATGGAAAAAAAACACGAAGATCATTAAAAACCATACTAATATATATCCAATCATTCAGAGTTTTTGTCTGATTATTGTACAAGCAACATGTTAACGTAATAGTGTTTTATTATTTAAGTCCAATCAATAGGAAATTAACTCATTTTTTTGCAATAAATTGCCAGCGCTGTGTCATCGCGTGTCTCTTTCTTTTCTATGCAGTCTGACAGTGACCACTATTTAGCTCTTATAAATATCTAATCTAATCTTAATAGGCGCAGTCGCGGATCGGCCGCACTTGGTGTTTAGGCCCGATAGGCATGGTGGACTGACACCAGTCGGAAGTGCGGCGAATGTACAAGTATCTCCAGGGCCCCCGCCTCATTGTACTAGAAGGAACAGTGGAGTTTTGGTCGGTAGGAGCCCAACATAGCCCTCTTCTCAGGCGGAGGGTATCCATGAGGATTTCCAAACGAAAAAAAAGGCTATCCTCTACCTGTATAATTATAAAATGTTATTCAAATCCGTACAGCCATTTCAGCGTTATTGAATAACAACCATAAAACATAGTCTGGCTAGGAGGGGGGTGACTAGCGGGAAGATGCGAATGGAAAAAGGAGACATGGTGCCCCGACCCCAAATAAATTGAGATAAGGACAGGAGAATGATCGCAGAAAACACGATCCTTGCAGCCAGTCGCGATGCCTCCATTCCCGCCCGCCCCGTTGCTTGCTCGAGCCAGCCCACGCAGCTAAGCCTGAAGCTTTAAATTCGGCCCTAAATAATAGTAATTCCGATCCAGCCCGTCCCTACCTGCCCTCTTCCAGCAACGCCCTAAGCCGAGGTCCGTACCCCACAGGGGGTGCCCTTAGCGTGTAGTCGCTTAGTTTTTAGGTTTGTTAAGCCAGGGCTTTAAAGGCCTTACTTTATTAGGGCAACCACAGACAAGATCAGTTAAGCAGACGACAACCTCCTTTCTTTTTTTGTTCCGGGGTGGAAAATCCTCATGGATGTGGAAAATCCTCATGGATGCAACCCCGACTGGTGCTGGCTTGCTTCGGCGGGCCTCCTCGTGTTGGGAGGGGGAGTGAAGTGTTTGACTCCTCCTGCAACGTCTAAGAGCGGCGCGCGCGCGGGCATCGCAACCTTGGCCGCTACGTCGTCGGCTTTTCGGCAAAAGCCCTGACGAGCGGCCCCTCCTCGGATTCCTCTTAGCTTCACCGTGGGGGTCCTCGTCAATGCGAGAACCCACCGGGGGGGAGACCTCCTAGGCTGACCTGCGAGAAGCCATATATGAAAAAGAGAATTATAGCATCACTTTTATTTTCACGATGGCAGTCAAACAAACAAACGTTAATCGATGTTCAGTTAAGCTATTTGCATATAACAAAGTTACATGAGTAGGTAAACAAATTGACTTCAATTATCCTTTACTTAGATATGCATCAGTCCAACCACAGCATTATTTATTACTACGTTTATTTTATAGCATTTTGCTACTGGTGTTGCAGTTTCCTAATTTCCAAAAAAGTATTTACGCAAACTATTCAAATTTGGTAAAGTAGATAATTACTCATGCAATTTAAATGCGTTTGCTGTGCAATTGCAATGTTGTGGTAAAAAATAAAACATAAAAAGAACGAAAACTTTTTGCTATTGTGTTTTTTTATAATTTCAGTCTTTCAATAAATTATATTTTTATGACAAAGGCTGTGAGTGTTACGTGAATACGTGAACGTAAAGAGTAATATTTTCCGTCACAGTCCTGACACGACTTAATAAATCTTTGATTCTTTAGCTATCGAGTGATGTAATTATATCTTGGATGTAGATGATAGATATGTAGCTGCAACAGCAAACAGTATCCCTCGATAATGTTTGCATAAGTTTTTTTTTAATGGCCTCTTAATATGAAAGTAAAAAAGACGTATTTACGTAAAAAATATTACTCTTGAACTTATTTCTGTACTAAGTTTCATTTCTCATTTCAATTTGAGAAGTTTTTCAATTAGAAGTTAAAAACTTTTTTAGATTCTTGAAAGCTGTTGTGACAGAAACGTTATTTTATTTCACGGATAGGTTATTTATTTGTATTTGGTTTTTTTGTATACTCGTATTGTTAGGATTTTGTTGAATGTTAATAAGTTTATTGATAAAAGTTAACACAATTATAAACTTAATTAACTAACACACTATGAAATTATAGTAAATAACCTAAACTAACTAAGACTATTAATAAACAAAAAATGGCGTCGAAAAATTCATCCCCATCGCTGTCGACTAGTAATGTACCCAAAATACTGGCGGCGTTACCACGTTGTATGGCAATGCTTAGCCTCTGGCCAAGGTGAAAGCCAGCCCTTGGGTCACGGGAAGTCTCAACCAGCCGTTTTGAAATTTCTTGAACCATTAATTATTACCTCGTAGGTACCGACGTAGATTTTATTCTTTCACAGGTAGTGACTTTGGAATTTACTTTAACACAAAAATAAATAAGTTAAGTATTTATTTAACACTACATTTCAGCAATTATATCTACAAGTTTCTGTAAAATGCAATTATATTCATGAGTTTATTCATTAATAATGATGTACTGTTTACCATCTATTTGATAAGTCAAAGGGATGTTACGTACAAATCGGGCGAATTAACATGGCACCTGGCTCGGAACTATTAGAATATTAAAAACAGCCAATTTTTAGGGGCTTGTTATGTAAAAGTATGGCGTAATATTTAGCATAGTAAAGTTACAACTTTTTTTTAAATAACTTGTTCAACAAACAGTGATTTTCTGGTTTCTAAAGTGTTTCTCAATTTGAATAGGCATTGAACGAGGGATGGTAGAGGTTTTGACGATAATAATAGTTTTAGTACTTTTTGTTAGCAAAGATGAGTCGATCGGCCTGATTGGTAGCCGGTCTGTATTTTACAGGCAAATTCAGGTAAAGTTTGGGCTAGTTTTAAAACAACTAAATTGTTAAATAAAGACAGAGCTATTAGACGCTAATAATGCATCGATATGCGTTATCAATAATACAGGAAGTTATTTATTCTAGTATTTTAATATTGCAATTGGCGCACAAAACGATACTACCTGCATCGTGTTCCTTTGTCTAAGATCTAGATTAATTAAGTCACTGAAGTACACGCAGGTTTCCGGTAGCGGTGTTGCCAGCACTCATTAATGAAACCCCATTGTTTAGTACAACTAAGTACCATATTATGTATCAGCCAATGACCTTTGCCGTTGCCACGATTGATGGCATCATTAAAACCACTTAACATTCTTCTGCGAAAACCAACATAATTCCCTTCTTCACAACCTTGCTAGAACTCTGACATCGATTCTTAATGGCCGACCACTGATTCTCATTGACGACCCTATTTTTTCATCTAGAATGAACAAAGCGACACGAAGGACTATATTACTAAAACATCAATCTAATTGAATTATTACCAAGAATGCAAAGGCGGGCGGGGCTTTCAGTAGCTTTCAAGGTTCGTAAGGAAACCAGCCTGGTTAGTAGTCGACGCGCACCAAACCACGGCGCACGCGCCCATGTTACCGCTACAACCTATTTGGAATACATAGAGGTTGTATAGGAACATCTTAAGAAAACAAATAAAAACATTTTAAAAATTATCAAGCGCTCGAGTCCGATATTCAAAAGTCGAAGCGAACGTGTTTGATATTTTTTTCGAATTCCGCGCGCATATTTTTGGCGGGATCTCGTGGTGTTGCAAATTGAAAAATTTGAGTTGATATTTACGAAGTGTAAAGAAGACTTTGGTGAGTTGTTATTTATTGTTTTATTGAATAGTGATATGTATATAACTGTATTTTTTACTGTATTGTTACATCATCGTCGTAAATTGAGTAATCGGCAGGCATATATTGTTTTGTGCAAAATTCTGATGAGTTAAAAGGCGAAGATGCTCACAAACGTAAAAAAATATTACTAGATATTCATTATTTTCGTTCGCTTTTTTTTCGGTTACAAATCTTTTCACTTAAAGTGTGGAATACTTTGAATCTGTCAGCGCATGCGCAAGCTCGGTGCAAATCATTTGTAACCAGTAGCAATAGATACCAATGCGGTTATAGAACGGAAACTTATCGCTTATTATTCTGTTTTTTTTAAAGGCTTGAATATAAACTAAACGAACCAATGAAGACGTTCTTCGTTTTTAGATAGGCGCGAACGCTGCAAAATGTTTCATGCTTTTTACAAAACGTCTGTATGTTTAAATTACAATATTTATTTGCAAAATTCACTGTTATTGTATGCAAATATTATTAGGAAAGAAATCGGATCATACGGATGGATATAATGGCTGTTAATTTATTTATTTTAACTACATATAGCTTTATGAACAACTCTTTATTAATTTTTTGTAAGATTAAACAATGGCTGGTTTAACACCAGTCATTGTTATCTATGTTCAATGGCGTTTTAATTGCAGTTAACTATTTTTTTCTCGCGACTTTTTATCAGGGGATCTATAACCCATAACAAAGTAACATCACGCCTGTATCATTCCAGAAGGGTTAGGCAGAGGAGTTTCTATAGTACTCCCACTTTACGTCAGTTATGTTGAAGTCCCATGTAATAAGGGGCGAGCCTATTGCCATCACCCGGGCACATAACTCCAGGCTGCTGCTGATGGTAACACCCAGTAACACTTTGCCCAAGCTGGGAATTTTGTGCTTTTCTGAGTTTGGTTTTAAATAGATTAATAAATCAAACTAGAAACTATTTTTAGACAAGCGTAGGTAGATACTATAGTTTTTTAACATAAATAACACATAATAAGTGTCAGGTTGTTTGTTTAACAAAATATGATTCGCGACCGTACCAAGTATGTATTAACAGAATTATTATCAATATATCATCAAGACAACCCTCTAAGTTTATATAATCCAATTGATTGATATATAATAGTCATTCAATGGGGTCATTTATGAATTTTCTGGCACAAGACATTAGGCTGAGGAGGTTTCAGTATTCGCAATATTTGACAGTGGACTATAGTATTTTTTATTTATGTACTTCCACCATGGTCACCCACCTATCTTCACAGTGACTGTCCAGTCGAAATTCCACCAATCCAGCACACTGTAAATACATACTTTGTTCCACATGATACTTGCAAATTGTGAAAACGTAAGAAAATTTGAATTTCGCTGGCAACCCTGGCGCTTCCCCGTAAAGAAAAGTATCTAATGATACAATGTTACAAATTAAGGTAAACTTAATACATATAATTAATTATAGTTGTCGATGGTGCAATGTAAGTAATTAAAGTAGGAACACGATCGCTTGGTTTCGCGATATCCGGATTATGTTTCGCGACACCTTTACAATCTAGTATCTGATCATATTCTAGTTTATCTTGTAAGTACGAAAATAATTTTCTGTAGATTAAAATGACCTCCCGACACATTTTATGGAGCTGTTGAAGTAATTTAAGCGGTGTTCATAGCTATGAATGGGCTGTTTTGATCGTCCTGTATCTGAGAGTACTGTGGAGGTTTTAACCTGGACAATTTTCTCAATGAACTTAGAGTGTACGAGTATATTGTAAGTTAATAACATATTTTGGAGTTACTACTGATGTACTGTCTCATATTTAGAATAAGAAATGATTTGACAGTCAGCTGGGATAGCTGACAGAGGGGGAGGGGCGGTATGGCTGTCCTAATAGGTAGTCCTTTCTCGAAGTATTCAAGTAAAAAGGTAACATGCAAAATGCACTGTTATTGTATGCAAATATTATTAGGAAAGAAAGCGGATCATACGGATGGATATAATGGCTGTTAATTTAGTTATTTTAAATACATATAGCTTTATGAACAGCTCTTTATTTATTTTTTGTAAGATTAAACGATGGCTGGTTTAACACCAGTCATTGTTATCTATGTTCAATGGTGTTTTAATTGCAGTTAACTATCTTTTTCTCGCGGCTTTTTTTCAGGGGATCTATAACCCATAACAAAGTAACATCACGCCTGTCATCCCAGAAGGGTTAGGCAGAGGTACCTATAGTACACCTACATTTCGCTAGTTATGCTTAGGTCCCATGTAATAGGGGGCGAGCCTATAGCCATCAACCGGGCACAAATCCAGACTCGTGGCTGCTACTGAGAAATTCTAGATATGAAAACCCAATAACACTTTGCAAGACCTGGGAATCGAATCCAGGACCTCATGATCAGCAGTAGCTCTTGCGACCACTAGACTAACGAGGCAGTCGTAATAAGGACCAAAAATCTCATACTTACGTTACGCTAATTCTTCATCATGCTCGTTAATTAGAATATCTGCGTGCGTATTACATAAAAAGATATGTGACAAAAAGTTTTCAAGCATCAAGGACATGTACGAATGCCTTTGTTTAAAAAACTTACAATAGTAAAAGGCTTGCTGGTTCGCAAACCGGCTGGACCAGTCGCGGGTCAATATCCGTAACAATGCGTTTAGAGTGGACGGTGTTATGCGAGAACGTAGCAGGAACTTAAGTATCTAGATCTTTTATGGTTGCCGTAAACTTTGACGTTGACTTAATAAAATGAATAACAGACGTCAAACTGTTTCACTGTAGAATATAAGTATATGAATAGCCTATAGAGAAGGAATAAGGCTTGTTGTGGTCCCCGATATATTACTATTTCAATCCCCTTGGCTTGAAATAGTAACATATTATATTTTGTCCCTCTAAAATATGTGGCATCTGACATTTAAGACAAGTGCATCTGCGTAGGGTAAAAAAAACAGTAAGTCGTCGTTAACACTTGAGGGACTTGCAGTAAGCTTACTCGAAACAGTAGACTGATGTTTAATAAAAGAGCGAGACTTCAGAAAAGTGCAAAATTAATTGCTGTTAAATGTAATGAATATAATATGTTTATACTTGAGGTGCTCCAAAATATATTGATGAGTTTATGTTTTAATTACAGTGAATGACTAAGAACTGTTATAAACTACACACCGATAATTTAAAAAATAATACATAAGTGTCTGTACGGTAACTAGCACAATCAGCCTATAATGTTCCCACTGAGAGACTTATTTACGGCATTTGCCGACCCTATATTAACAATTACAATATCCGTATGCATTAAAACATAACATGTTATTCATGCTGTTTATTTATTGATCTATGCTAAAACAGTTGGTAAAACATGTCATGTGCAACTATTAATTAGTTTAATCAAACTTACCTATCGTCTACTTAAGAATGGCGTAGTATTACCATGGGGAGAAGTAGAAAAACACTAACTAAAAAATTACTTACTTACTGACTAGAAGCCGACATTTAATTCTGTGTCAATTCAGATCTTACAGGAGGTTTAAGAACGTATCCTTCTTTTGCTTCTATTTCAGAGTTGTTCCCACTGTTAAAGCAGTTCATAATCATGAATAGTTTCAACCCCTGAAAGATGTGTAATAGATTTAAAGTTTGGATAATTCACCATGAATGGTTTGTGTTGGGTTAGAAATTCATGGCAATATTCAAATCTTTGAAAAAATCCCACTATTTAAAGGACAAAGGCCTATGATGGGCATTCGGTAAAGATATTACACTCAACCAACATCTTTGCGTACATAAAGACGCCTAATTATAATGAGTTAATTAATTAATACCTACATTAATGGAAGCAACTAAGCAGGCGTTGTCCTCAGCTCCTTAGGGAAAAGTAACTGAAGCTCAACGATCTCTGTAGTCTCCGAGTAAAATGATATCCACTGGCATGTAAATTGCCTCTAAAATGCGAATCCAATTAAAATTAATTAAAGCTTAAACGAATTACAAAAATTGCTTTACGGGTCTAGGCTGAAAACTACAATTGATCTTAAGATTCGTTTTTTTTTAACCTGTGACTAATTATGAATCGTTAATTAAAAATATTTCCAATTAAAAATATAAAATCAGAAATAATAGTTAGTTTGATCAGTTATGTTTTAATAAGTATCTAACTAGCCTTAGCCTTATTATAAGATAATTGCAGCGTCTATGCGCCCTTAGCCTAAAAAGCGCGAACACATAACATGTTATGCATACAATATCTGTTTTCCTTTACTAATAAAATAACTACTGTTTGAAAATAATTAAGACTCCATTACAATTTCTCACTTCAATACAAAAACAAAATGAAAAATAAAAGCGTCATTACTATAGTTAAAACCAAAACGAAGTATCGATTTCCTTACTACCACTACTACATCAACATGAATAAATTCAATAAGAAGTCACTTATTCATTAGTGCATAACGCCATCCAGCCCTTTCACTGAATTGAGCAAGCTGGTCTGAAGTTCAAGGTTGTACGTAATTTTTTTGCTAGTGTGCAGCATGTTCATGTACCGCAGTCTTTATTGCATTTGTAGATCTTTGACAGTTGTTACGAGCGGTCAGAAGCTCAAAAAACTCATAACAAGTCTTGCCAAGATGTTTCGTGTTACCCAGTAACTGGTTTGTGTAGGTCAGACAGGCAGTTGCTCCATGTATAATACTGGTATTCAGCTGCATACGCTAAGACTGAAAGCCAACCTCAACATAGTTTGGGAAAAGGTTAAGCCCTAACTTACCAACTTCTAATGTTTCAATAGTCAGATTAAAAGAAAAGAAAAGTTATCTGCCTATTGAAAAATCTGCTCTTAATATAATATTATAATTAGTGTATTCGCACTAATTGTGAGTTTTTTTTGTTTTTACGCTTTCACGATAAATCGGCTGCACGGATTTAGATTAAATTATGCACACAGATATGCCATGACCTGGGTAAGGACAAAGGATATTTTTCATCCTGAATCACAGACGAAATCGCAAGCAACAGCTAGTTGATTATGTAGCAGTCTTTATTGCAATATATGCAAGCTATCTGCAATAGCTTTATTGACGTGACAATTGACGCACGTTTTAAAGAAACTTCCGTAATTTTTATTCAAATCGATCATAAATATCAATTGTTAGCTAGTTAATTATAAATGAACACGTGGAAGTTTAAATGCTCAGTTTTGTAAAAGATTTATTGTTGAGATAATTGAACGAGTGCGATTCTATGATTGTGCCTTTTAGTACTAAGTTGATGCTGATATTAACTAACTTGGACAAGATGTAAGAAAGTTGAGTCTTCTTGCGGAAGATTATGTATGATATACTTAGTTTAAAGTTATAAACAATCTATCGGCATTTTTGTCTATAAATTATAAGTTCGGATGCATTTACAACTAAATACTGCAGAATAATCATGCAAGTAGACACTAATTATATGCGTTAGCAAAAGGACTGCAAAAACATCGAATTATAATTTAAACATAGTTGGCACTCAGTAGGACAAAATACGTTAGCGATAACAGTTTTTTTTTTCTTTTTATTGTATGTACGCAATGCTAACCTACATCAGCTTGTACGATGTTCAGAGCGATAACGTCGTGAAAGATTCAAATTCTCACAAACTTACTTTTTTTTATTTATTTGGATCGTATGTTACCCGGCACACATAATTTATGAATAGTTAAAAGTTGCAGCGATAAAACTGGGTTACAGCTCTATCAGTTCCAAGTTATTGATAGTAGATACGTGTTATGCTTTACAACCCAAGCACGTCGCTTTTAGACAGATCCGAAGCCTCATGAGGTAGATTTCCGTATTGCAGCTATTACTGTATTTTTATCTGAGGATTAAGGTTACTCGAAATTACGCAAAATTGTAAAACATGGTGTTTTTACCGTATGTGTTTCATAACGACAATCATCCTGGGATCACAAAAATATGTTTTTCAATTCACCTACGAATTCTTGGATAATGGTTTGTTAATAGTAACTTAATTGTATCAGTCAGATATAATCACAATGACAGATAGCTTGTGATTGAATTTATTCTTACTAAGAGTCAGTTAACGCTTTTTATCAGATATACTTGACAGTCTTACATGCCTATTCTAAACAAATGCACAATTAATCATCATCAAGAAAATCTATTACCTCAAGTCGCGTGTCAATGTATTTTTTTTTAAATAATAATAAAAATGTGGCAGTGCCATACATGTTGTTAACAACGTACTTATTATTTTTAGATGACATAATTCGCGTGCAATTGATTTAATGATTGAGGCATGATTAATAATGACGTAATAAATGGGAGCTTTGAAATCTACTATGAATGCCTTAATAAAAATATCAAATTATCAATTGGTTCCTAACGGCAGAAATAACCCACCTGCTTCATAAATCAGGTAGTACTGCGGAACCTAAAAATTATAGACCGATCACTTGTCTACCAACGGTCTATTAAGTTCTTACATCTATTTTGAGAGCTAAAGTAAACGTACATTTAGACTCCAACTCCATCATGTCTGTTTCTCAAAATGGATGTAGGACCGGGTCCCGCGGTACTTAGGAGCTGCTCCTCATTAATATGACCATTAGCCTACAGGTTCGTGGTTTCCGAAAGGATCTGTCGACATGTTGGATAGATTATAAGAAGGCCTAAGACTCGGTGCCACATACATGGCTCATGAGGGTGCTGGAGTTGTATACAGTGGATACAACTCTGCGCACCTTCCTGATGTCTGAGGAGAGGTGGTCAAGTTATATCTCACCTCCTTTACACGGATGACCTAAAAATCTTTGCCCCAAACAATTTGCAACTGATGGAGCTACTGAAAGGAACTGAAACTTTCAGTACCGCCATCAAGATGGAATTTGGTGTGGACAAATGTGCGGTCATGCACTTAAAGCGAGGGGATTTTATGGAATCCGTGGGAACTCAACTCTCGGATCCATATACCTTAGAGCCCTCTCTTCATCCGACACCTATAAGTATTTCGGTATGTCGGAACCGTTGGGCATCAATGTTACTGACATGAATCAATCGTTGAAGGAGCGCTTCTTTGGCCGCCTGAAGAAACTATTTAATAGTCTTCTATCAGGCGAAAACAAGGTGCACCCTTCAACGATTATACCGAAGAAGAGAAGGGGTACCCTTCAACGGTTGGGTCATGCCGGTTATGATAACCGGCATGACCCAACCGTTGAAGGGTACCCCTTCGGCATACTCAAATGGACTTAGAGCGAACTTGACGCCCTGTATAGTAGGGTCCGTATATTGCTGACTGCAAACCGAATGCATCACCCAAGGTCATCGGTAATGAGACTATATATCCCGCGAAAGAGTGTAGGTGGAGGATTTTTAAACGCTAAGACCGTCCACGATCGCGAGAATTGCTGTCTCAGGGAATATTTCCTCGAAGCCGACGTGGCATGTGAATCTATCCGACATATTGTTTCCGGTTGTTCTCGCGATCATTGTACCGATAATCGTGACAGCCAATGGTTTAATAGCCAAGAGCCACAACCAACACCTGAGGAGGCTCTCGTTGGGCAGCTGGATCAAGGGTTTGATTCAGAAAGCGGTACTTCTGGACACGGCTCGCATTGTCAGGAGGTTCCTCTCTCTGGGGCCCTGACCGCCGGTAGCTTGGACCCTGTTCTCGATACCGGTGGGCTACTATATTTTTTTTAATGTTGTTTTATAAAAATATTTAAAATGTATTTAATATGGGAAAAAAAATATATAATTTGTATAATATTTTTGAATATTGAGACAAACATATGACAAAGTACAAATTCGCGGAGGCCAACTCTCATCCAATTTAGGAAAATTAATGCGGAAGCAATAACGGTATTCTACCAAATGTTATGACGCAACTAATGAACCTTAATTTACACAAAATATTTATAAATGTTAACATAATTTAGACTAACTTAATAGAAATGCGTGGGTCCTTCATCACGAGTAACGGCAAGGTAACCGATAAACTGGTTCAATCCGGATTTATAAATAGTAAACAGCTGCATTTTATTGTTTGTCCAGTCAATAGGCTCGCTGTTTTGTTTTTGTGCGATTCTAAATGGGTCTTGGTGTGTTATTTACATTGTATAAGTTTTTTTTTTAAGTATTTTGATTGAACTAGGTACCAGTCTTCTGACCAAGCTGTTTCAATTTTAATTATTTTGCTAACTAAGAAATGCACTATATATTAGAAAACCGCTTAGTAATTTTTCATAGTGCTGCTTTTTCTGTTAGCTATTGTTAGAGCCTCTATAAACCTTTTACAAAAATGTATAAATGCTTCTCTCATACAAACATTTTAGGGCCTATCTGTAGTTATGTGACTATTGTCAAACAGAAATTGACGATGACAAAATAACCAGCCATCCCATACATTTGGGTCGAGTAGGTATTAAAGTTTTGTATGGGATGTTGGTCCCATGGAGAAACTTGTTCAGTTTGATACTGTTTGATAGTTTGGTCTGTACCACACCCATAAACATGACCTCTGATACACTCTGTATACAGGATACATTTTTAACCAGTGCGAAAACTGTAACTATGAATTCAGCATAATTGTATATATCATATACCCCTAGCGTATATATCTAAAATAAAAATAAACAAAATTGTTCACTCGACGCTCGACTCTCGCCGCGGACGGACGTGTTTGTGCGCTCTCCCGCTCCAGTGTTGTGTTTCGTGTTATCATTCGTCGCTGCCACGTGACGTCATCGTAGTCGCCCCGACTACTCCGATTTAAAATGAAATCAAGAAATTGATTTGATTTTAATAACTCAAAAAAAACTGCCTTTTTCAAGGCATCCCTGTTTCATTAATAGACGTTTGTGAGTAGCTTCACTAGGCCCCTTCTGGGTAAAACCACAGTTTCGTGGTCCTCGGTTGAAACCTTACGGTGTCAACGAAGCCGAGTGGGGTGTTGACCCAATTCACACCCGCCGAACCCCTTCAGGGCGAGGCAGTTAGTTGGACGGGTCCCAGATAACCGGCCTTGGGGGATCTCCTAGTCGGCTCTGGTGACAGTTTTGCTTTTCAGCTACTCACCTAGTGTCTTTAGGGTGTGTCTACACCCTTCGCGCTAGACTGGTCAGGGCCCCGTTCGCACATTAAGATTGGCGACGGGTTACAAGCTTAGGGCTCACCAATAGGTACTCACCTCTCTGTCTACACCCGACAGAGAGGGTCACACATCCCCGGGCCCATCCACCCGGGGAGATAGGTATAGGGTTTAGTCTACGTGGGAATAATTTTCCACCATTCCCTCCCTAATCTAGCTTCCCCTCCGACCATGGAGGACGCCTATATTTTGGCGTTCTTCAGAGAGGTCCTTTTTAAGGACCCCGATTTCCTAGCGAGATATGGCGACAAGCTATGTCATCGCTCCACCCCCACTCCGTCCCAGGGCGCACTCGCGAACTTCAGCGACGCCCTCGAAAGCCCGCTATCGCCACCTGCATGCGAACAAGGCATTCCGCCTTTTGTTCCGGCAGACAATGTTCCGGCCGAAAATTCGGCCCCCATTGTCTCACCCGCCTTTGTCTCGACAGATAATACTCAGGCCGCTAATCCGGCCCCTATTGTCTCGCCCGCTACTGCCCCGGCAGTAAATAAGTCGGCCGCTAATCCGGCTCCCTTTGTCGCGCCCGCCATTGTTCCGGCCGCCATTGTCTCGGAGACAATAAACCCGACGCAGCTGCGCACCGAAACTGACTCGACTCGCCCAGAGAGTATGGACACGTCAGTCCCACTCTCCGAGGAAGAAGCCCGCACCTCCTCCTCCAGCGATGACGACTTCCAAGTCGTGGTCAAAGGAGGCAAGAGAAAGGCGGCTAAATCCTCCGCCCCCGCTGGCCCGGTCACCAAGGCCCAGAAAAAACAGGACGACTTATCGTCCAGCTCCACAACCGCCCCTAGTCCGCGGGCCAGTCGCCCCGCCAGCCCTATGGCTTGCCCACCCGCTCCTACCGCGAGGAAGCAGAAGCCCCCTCCCCCGATATACGTCCAGGAAAAGTCCAAATGGACTGAAATATCTAAAATGTGTGTTGATCGCAAGATCAACTATACTAACGCCCGATCCACCCTCCAGGGGATCAAAGTTACGGTCCCCACGTCTGCGGACTTTAGGGACCTCTCCCGCGCCCTACGTGAAAGGAACTACTCCTTTCACACTTACTCCCTTCCGGAGGAAACCCCTACTCGCGTCGTAATAAGGCGCGTTCCACAAGAAATCTCCACCGAGGAGATTAAGAGCGACCTCATCGCTCAAGGAATCCCAGTTTCCGCCGTCCATCGCTTACATAAAGCGAGACAGGGCCTAGTCTACGACATGGTCCTGGTCATCTGTGACCCCACAGACGGTCACCACCCGATTTTTAAAGTTAAGTCGGTGTGTTCGCTCTCAGGCATCTCAATAGAGAAGCCTTACAGAGCTCAATTAATTGGACAGTGTCATCGCTGCCAATTATATGGTCACTCGCAGTCCAACTGCTATGCCACCCCTAGATGCGTCAAGTGTCTAGGAGAGCATGGCACCGCCGACTGTACCCGCCCAAAAGATAGGGAACTATGCTTAGAGCCTCCCAGCTGTGTACTCTGCGGCCAATCGGGACACCCGGCAAATTACCGGGGCTGTCCTAAGGCCCCGAAGTCCTCCTCTTCCAAACTCGCGAAACGCGCGAGCGACCGCCAGCACAGGGAAAGCCCCTGGGGAAAGCCTCCTTCCGCGCTGATGCCGGAGCGGCTCAGTCCGCAGAGGCCGTCTCCCTGGGCTAACCTTAATCACCTGAAGGCTCCCGCAGCTTCGGTGCCCTCTATTCCCGCGCAACCAGCGCAACCCGCTCAACTTCCAGCGCTGATGGCTTCCGCCATCCCAGCGCCTTTGGTAGCCCCCGCGGCCCCTACGGCCTCTCCAGCGAAACCTCAGGGAACCCAGGGCCGAAACAGCGCCCAAATTATACTCAGTACATACGCGGCTCTCTTCACCACCGCCGCGGACAAAATGGCGGAAGAAATCGTTGCTGCAAACGGCAACGCACTCCGCCTTATGGAAATCCTCAGCGCGTATCCCGAGATCGCGCAAGTTCTACACTCACTCAAATATTAATTCTCAATGGATAATACGAGAGTAAACAGTAACAAACCCCGATCCCTTAAATTAGGCTTCTTCAACGCAAATGGCGTTTCAGGTCAACGCGATGAGATCGCCGCTTTCCTCCGCGACCATCAGCTTGACATCCTCCTCATACAGGAAACCTTTTTAAAACCGCATCACCGAAACCCGAATATTGCCAACTATAAACTAGTTCGCAATGACAGGTCTCGATCCCACAAGGGTGGCACACTAATATACTTTAGGAAATCTTTGTATTGCATCCCTATCGACCCACCTTCTCTCTTCTCCCATCTGGAGACCTCTATCTGTCGGCTCGGCATGACTGGTCATCAACCGATCACCATCATCTCTGCTTATATTCCACCAGACAATGGTCCGGAGGATCCCATCTCGCTCCAAAAGGACTTCACCGCCCTCTTCGGTATGAGTGACTCCGTCATCTTGGCGGGGGATCTTAATGCCAAGCACCCGGCGTGGAATAGTAGCACAACCTCAACCAGAGGTAGGTTAGTTTTCAAGTTAGGCGAATCCCTTAACTTTGACGTCATCGCTCCAATGAGCCCGACTCACTTCCCAGGTAATCCTACTCACCTTCCCGATGTTCTCGATGTAGCGCTGCTCAAGAATGTGAACCTCCGTTTGCAATCGATTGAGACGTTCCACGAGCTAAATTCTGACCACCGCCCTGTAGTCATGCATCTTGCACCCTACTCGGGCCCGATCGACCCCAACCGCCCCCCTCAGACCCAGACGATAACCGACTGGAGGAAAGTAAGCGAAAGACTGAAATCCACCACGCCTCACTTAGACACCATCCCCGATCACTTAGTGTCAGTCGCCGACACGACGGCCGCAATCGACTCGTTTACAGAGCACGTACAATCCGTTTTGACGGATTGTTCACGGGAAGTTCCGGTGATGGAAGACCATCGCTGGAAATTACCTACTGACGTACGTGACCTGATAACCGAGAAGAACGCGGCCATCCGTGCCTACGACTCCTTCCCTTGTGACGCGAACAAAGCCCACATGCGCCATTTACAGCGTGCTGTAAAGAAACGCATAGGGGAGGTACGCTCAGAGGGTTGGAACAAGATGCTGAGTGAACTCGAGCCCACTCACCAAGCCTTCTGGCACCTTCAGAGGAAATTGCGCTCCTCCGAGGAGGTCTCTATGCCTCCCCTCATCCGCCCCGACAAGAGCGTCGCGTTCGACAGCACCGACAAGGCCGAATGCCTTGCTGACAGCCTAGAGTCCCAGTGTTCTCCCAGCTCTCAACCAGTAGACCAAGCTCACCTGAACAAGGTCGACGCTGAAGTCGAACGGAGAGCCTCCCTTCCACCCGTTGAAGACCCTGATGATCCTCTGCCTCCCGTCACTCCAGATGAAGTGCACGACATCGTAAAAGGGCTCCAAGCTCGTAAAGCCCCCGGTTCGGACGGTATTACCAACAAGGTATACAAACTCCTACCTGCCCCTCTAATAATGCTCATGACCGCCATCTTCAATGGCGCCATGAGCAACAACATCTTCCCACAAGCGTGGAAAGAAGCAACAGTCATCGGTATCCCAAAGCCAGGCAAGCCAAAGTCTGAGCCCTCCAGCTACCGTCCCATTAGCTTACTCAACGTTCTCGGCAAAATCTACGAGAGGCTTATTTATAAGCGTCTCAAAGACTACGCCGAAGCAAAGAGCCTCATTCCCAACGAGCAGTTTGGTTTCCGTCCACAACACTCGAGTATCCACCAGGTCCACCGTATCGTAGAGCACTTGTGCGCCGGTATGCAACGTAACGCGACGACGGGTGTGCTATTCTTCGACATAGCGAAAGCCTTCGACAAAGTCTGGCACAACGGCTTGTTATACAAGCTTTACCAACTAGGAGTGCCAGATCGTCTCGTACTCATCTTACGAGACTTTTTGTCGAATCGCACCTTCCGCTATCGCATCGAGGGTGCACTCTCGTCCCCTCACCCTATTCGCGCCGGTGTCCCTCAGGGTTCCGTCATATCTCCTCTAGTTTTCACGCTGTTCACCAGCGATATCCCACAGAGTAAAAAGGCTCAGTTGGCTCTCTTCGCCGACGACACTGCCGTTTACTATACCGGTCATTGTCCCAATGCTATAGCTCGTACTCTCCAAACCTCCGCAAACGTCTTAGGCGCTTGGTTCCGGAAATGGAGAATCGAGGTCAACCCCGATAAGAGTCAGGCGGTTCTCTTCTCGAGACGTCGTCGAGTCCCACCCCCCCTTCCCAGCCCGATCACTATGTACGGCAAGCCAATCCCTTGGGAGAAGCAAGCCAAATACCTAGGCGTGATCCTTGATCAAAACTTAACGTTCAAAGAGCACATTAAGGCTGTTCGCGCGCGCGCCGCTTTCGCTCTTGGTAGACTCCACTTTATTCTGACAGCCCGTTGCAAACTGTCACTTAAATGCAAGCTGCGCATCTACACCGCAGTCATCCGTCCCATCATGACCTATGCCTGCGTTGTATTCGCGCACGCTCACCCACGTCATCTCCATAAGATGCAGACCCTCCAGAACCGTTTCCTCAGAAAGGTCACGGGTGCCCCCTTCTATGTCCGTAATATAAATCTCCACATCGATCTTAAAATGCCTACCATAAACCAGTTCATGAAACGCTTATCGAAGCGTTTCTTTGACTGTGGCATAAAACACCCCAACCCCTTGATCTCAGCGGCCGCCCGCTACACTCCTTCCCGTATTAGTAGTATTCGCCGACCAAGGCATACCTTAATCGCCCCCGACGACGCCACTACCCTCCTCCAGGAGAGTAGTAAGGCAACCAGCACGCTTCATAAGCCCAAAACCCGATCGCCGTCCTACCGTCCTCGCCGCCGAGGCCCGCCGCGACGCCCAAATCTACGCCCCTCCCGACCCTTGCTCGAGCCAGCCCGCGCCGCTGAGCCTGTAGCTTTAAATTCGTCCCTAAATAATATCATTCCTGATCCAGCTAGTCATTTGCTGCCCTCTTCCAGCGACGCCCTAAGCCGAGGTTCGTACCCCACAGGGGGTGCCCTTAGCGTGTAGTCGCTTAGTTTTTAGTTAGTATTTAAGTTTAAGTCCTGGCTGGAGGCCTTAATTTATTAGGGAATCCACAGGCAAGTCCGTCTAAGCAGACGAGAACCTCATAGGTTGACCTGCGAGATGCCATTTATAAAAAAAAAAAAAAAAAAAAAAAAAAAACAAAATTGTTGCTCCATACATTTTGACCGTGTAAGTATCGCACGTTTCTCTGAAACAGCTTTTTTTTTAGAAGCTTCCATTTTTATTTACGCTGAATTCATGGTTACAGTTAAAATATATCCTGTTTATACGATTACATCTGTAGAAATGTAAAAGGTATAAGTGACGCGTAATATATATAAAGAAGTTGCTCATACAATATTTCACACAGCTACGAAAGTCACTCGTTATCACTGCAGAACCATACCAATACTTAACCATGTCCCTTATAATTATTTACGTCACTCTAGTGAAAAATAGTACCTACGTTTCAATATTACCACTAAAGGTCTCGCACCCCTTTCACATAACACAAATTATTACTGACGATGTTCAAATATTTACTAATATCATTGACATTGATTTGAGTCCATCTGCCTACATTAACATTGACTTGCAAAAGAATGAGTGGAAAGAATGGTGGAAGTTTGTAAAGACTTACAAAATAATTCTAAGGTGGGTAAAGTTGTTGTCATTAATTGGTTTGTAACTTCCAAACACACTTCTAATTGTTAAGTGTTTGATTAAAGCTTGTACAAAATTTTCGTATAACTTGATATAACTGATTCATATAGACGTGACTTGTTTCGCAGTTAGTCATTGTTGACTGTTACGTAAATTTTTCGAGATACCTGACAAATTGTTATAATTTCGAAAATAGGACTTAAACTTAAACAAATAAGCTTGAAACCCTTGAAGAATAGTAAAGTACTACGAACATAACATAAAATAATAAAACACTACAGCTGTAATCCCGGAAGGTTAACGCAGAGGTGTAGCTATAGGACACCCACATTTAACCAGTTATATTTAATGGAAAACCCAATGTAGGAGCGTGCCACCACTAGACTAACGACTTACATAATATAGTAATAGAAACAAAGGTTTTTCAAAACTTTTATTCATAATAATTACTAAATATTAGTATGTAGGTACCTACGCCAGATGTATACTTATCAACTTAAAGCTTACGTACATCTGTAGGCACTACTCGACAGATCAGATCAATTAATTCTGATTTACATTCCGTTCTGGTAGTGATTGGATAGGTGGACTTCCTGATCTGATTTGCCTCCGTTCGTGGAAAAAGCCTACATACAGTACGTGTACAGCAGGTAAGTTGATTAAGCCGATGACCGCACCGTGAGTTACCTACATGTAGCTATACAAAAACCAAGTATCTATTGGCGCGTGGGAGAAAGCGGAATTATCGCAGCCATCTTGTTTATTCAATACATTCATCGATCACTAATAAAAGATACATTGCACAAAATGGTAAACACAGCGCCACCCTGTCAACGTCATTCGAACACCAAAAGATTTTTTTTTATTTTTTATTATTTGAATCACACACAACTATCATCACAGGCTTACCTAATACAATAGTGTAGTTATAGTTAATAAAGCTTACAACATGAGACTTACAATAATTATATCATTATGAACATCTACTTATGACTAATTATAAAATTTGCGGCCCGTGTGAATTCACTCAGAGTACAATTGAAGCAGTCAATCTGTTTTGACACCATACAGCAGTGTGCGTAAAACATAACATCAATTAGCAACATCATAACAATTCCTAGAACAACGAAGATGAGAACCTTCACACGTATCAATGACCAGCATTACTTGTATGGTGGCTAAATGGGGAACTAAATTCAAATGGACCACGTAATAACTTTATCAATCTTAGGCTTTTTCACTTACACGTCATCAGACGAATTATATTTGTCAATGTGACAGTTAGATAGTTTTAACCATAGTGAAGTTTCAATGTACTAGAAATTGTTGTCAAAAATGGTAAAGTAGTGGTCAACTATGCTGTATTCGAAATCAAAAATCAAAAGTTTTTTATTCAAACTAGTCTTAGAATCAGTACTTTTTGATCGTCAGAATTAAAAAAAGACAGTCTTCACTGAACTTTATGCAATACAAAGTGAATAACATTACGAAACACAAAACAGTAAATTAAGTGGTTGCCGTGGTGGCACTTGGAAGTACATAGTGTCATCATGCGGTATCAAGACATATTGGTCGCCCCATAGACTTCGTAGTTCAAAGTTTTGCTATTACTAATCATACGGTCAAGACCAAGTGTCGACCTCGCCATCGATTGCCTTGTACGGAAGTCGATCGATTCTGATTCTGTTGGCATAATAGGGTATCGATAAGTCTTTGTGGATATTTAGATAAGCTACTTGTTTCTCCTCATTCTGATATAAAAGATCTCTCGATGTAGAGGTTATGCGTAGCAACAATAATATCGATCTCGTGTTTGTCAGTCCGGCTACTGCTTCTTCAAATAATTTTACTGTATTCTCTACTATGTAACTACACTTCTTTTATTGTTTTCGGTTAAAACAATCCCTTTAAGAACCGAGATTATAAAATATATGAACAGCCAATAAGTCAAACTTTCAACTTTTAAGGTTTTGAATACGAAGCTTTAGGCTACTTTGTAATAGTGTGTGTATTTTGTAAAAAAATGCTTGTTTGTGCAGATTTTTTTCTTTTCTCTCTTTTCAATCTGAATTGGCAAAATAAAAACCATTGAGGTAGGACAAATAGACCGCTTTAAACCTCGAAAAATAACCAATCCGAATTGTATAAGATTAAGTCAAAGCTGATTCAAGAATTGCAACATGCAAACAAATAGGGAAACACTAAATTCGTGACCAGCCCCAAGCAACACTGCCGAGCTGAACCCAGTATGGTAAATAGGTAATGTTTATGAAGCCACGTCACGGTGGATTGTACTGCAGATAGTCAAATCGTGACAGAACCTCGGATATGGGCGGACATTTCAATTTTAAATGTCTTAAGATATGAAAACAATATTGTAAACGCGGCCAGTAAATTATTTATTTTGTATCTACAACGCTACAGTACTGTTACATGTATCGAGTTGGCTCTAAGCTAGTATTTCTCAGGAGCAATAGTGACCCAATAGTACGCTAGGAGCAGAGCTTCATCTTTTGTAAATTATTTCATCACCACTGCTCTCAAAACGGTGAAGGAAAACATCGTGAGGAAACCGGCGTGTACTAAAACCAAAAAATACCAACCCACACTGAGCCCTCGTGGTGTATTACGGCCCACTCCCTCTCACCGATAGGAGGCCTGTGTCCCAGCAGTGGGAACATTATAGGCTGATTATGATAGTCTAATCAGCCTATCATGTTCCCACTGCGACGACCTCTTCCTTGGTCCAGTAAACTCAGGGGAATGTCGTAATGAAACGACCCGATTTCTACATTGGGTTTTTTCAGATGTTAGTAATTTCCAGAAGCTTCCCAGACTCTGGATTCGCGCGATATACTAGCGACTGATGAATAACAATTAAAAACATAAACATAAAAGTCGTAGGTTCAACCCACAAAACTACCATCTCATCTTCACGAATGGTAGTAATCAGTACCTTATAGCATGTTGACGTATGATCATCCGTTATGTCAGTCATCAGTGGACGTAATATAACCTAATAATGTTGCGAACCCATCAATTTTCTGCGGCGAAGGTCCCACGCACAGCATAGAAACATGTAGAAGGTTCACCGGCAACAACGTTTCTCCGTATCACAGGCTTCCATGACAACCGATATCTTAACACATAAGAGATATTCCAATTAAAACACCGATATCAACCGCACGGACCGAAAGTCATCTAAGCTTTAGCTTCGATAAACCATTTTGGAACAGTTTAGAATCCAAAGAAAGAGAATCTATCCGGGGCAACAAAGATAAAGTAAAATTTTGATAAAGATAAACCAACGATTCTTGAAAGCCTAAAAAATCTACTGTCGAATCTCATCTTAGCTGTTGTATCCCGTGTATCCCGTGGAATAATCAGTCGATTACGGAACACGATATTCACTACAAAGTCAAGAAATTAAAGCTCATTTAAAGAAATTAACAGTAATTAGGGCTCTTCATTTATACTTTTATCCTAAAAAGGTTACATTTGTGAGTTTGTATACAGGGGGTAATCTTTGGAACTACTGATTCGATTCCTTTTATTCAAAAAAAAATTGTTAATGGGAAGCAACGGTATTTCCATGTGAAATGGGCAGAAGCTGGTTTAAAATCAAGGTCACTAAATCGCATTAAAGCTAAATGAACTGCAAATCATTACAGTAACTAAGAAAACTATGTACAGAGTAGCGTAGATCAGCCTTCACGGATGAGTAAGCTTACTGCATTGTTGTTCTTCTGTTTGTCGCAGACTGTGACGCCCAGTATGTGTTGTCCACGCCACGATCATTATCAGAGCAATCGCCCTTGGCATAGTTGTGATAATACGCGAATGATACTGTTTTATTATATATAGAAGTATGTGGTAATAATAGCTTTTTCTTATGAAGCCTTGTTATCTTTTTAATTATAGACATTAAGAGGAGAATATTTGTATGTTTTTTCTGAAAAATAACAGTTCAATTTGAAGCCTATCCATTTCTAGGATTAATAGTTGCTTTGTGTAGCTTTTCGCGTGTTACAGTATCCTGTTAAACCCTGAAGCTAGGAGGATGCAGGCTAACAAGTTCCCACTAAAATATATAGCTAGATATATCAGAATTTAGGTGAAATTTCGTGGAATGAAAGTTTCAAAGGCGATGTCAAAATAAAAACAATTGCTATCGATATTGTCAATTGCCTAAGCAATTCTGTACCTTAGTATTTGTTTCTCTCATTCCGAAACAACTGCCGAAAAAAAAAAGCTACGCAAATTACAAACACGTGCACACTTACATCCTTTTTTGTTTGTTTTTTTTTGTCGTGCCAAGTAGATTAGCCTACTCGTTTGTATATATCGATCTTAATTCCGTAATAGGTATCTGTTTGATTGATCTGTATCCTGAATTTTTGTGGTCGTGACAGTACTGGCGACCGCAATGATAACTTATATGCCTGAAACTCAATCTTAGGCGACTTTCTAGCTTTAATGTCGGATGTTGAAGTGGTGATTAGATTTTAGATATTTCAAATCAAATCTTTTCTTATTTATTTAATATTCTTGTGAGGCTATGAAGTGGATGTCTATAAGAGTAGAGGAAGACTAAAGAATCGATGGAAAAAAGACATATTACCGATCCAAAATAAATTGTTAAAAGAACAGGAGAGTGATAAGGTATATGTACTCTATTCCTATGCAAACACAGAATTTAATCTCACGGTGTAGACAGATGATTGAGAGTTTTGTTGCTAGAAATCCTTTCAGTGCTTTCCAAACGTATTACGAGTATTAAGGAAAATCGTAAACGTTATTTCTTACGTTTTAGCATAGCTTCAGCGTAGGTTTAACAAAAGGCGTTTAATACGTTTTTTTTTTCAGTTTAAAATATCTATTTATAAAGCCTGTTCAAGCACACTGCGCCCCAAATTCGCAACATGAAGTGCAATAACTAACATTCCGCTTGGCGGTACGGCAAATTTTGGCAAACGTGCATTTAGTTTCGACCCAAACAGTCATTTGTCATGTTACACAAGAATGTTTATTATTATTTGACGCATTTCAAACGATATTGTTTACAGGATATTGGTAGAAAGTTTCTTCAGTTGAAATTAAAATACAAAACACAAACGCAAAAAAAAACGTGACTTGAACGCGGACCAGGCTAAGAATAAAACAAATCTTTTTCGATTCATATCGATGTATATCGATGCTTCATTTATCATAATTAATTAATGTTGAAGTGTGATAATGTATAACACTTGATAGACACATGACTTAACCACATTCCGTGTGTGCAGTGACCTACATAAGCACTGAAGGTTGTTATTTGGTACAGGTTACTTGCAGGCTAGGTTATTCGAAGTGACAGAGTTATTTGGGAGGTAGGTCTATGTCTTAGTTTCAGGTATTTAGGATAATTGTGTTGTTGTTTGATGGAGAATACCGATTTATTTGACCGCAGATATCTTCTGAATACCAAAACTATTATAAGACATGTTAGAATAATAATTTTAACAAATTAATCTGTGTTTTTTTTAATTATGATGTTTAAATATTTGTATGGCGAAACATGTAAGATCATATTTATATTTATAAGACCTTAATGTACCATGTTTTAAAGCAAATAAATACATTATATTCTGTTATATACCTTTTTCAATTTTCTTCACTAACAAATTACATTGTGTTTGAAATAATTCTACTTAATAAACATAAAATACACTCGTAGAAATAAAAATAAAAAATAAAATAATAATAACAACACAACTCCCATCATCTAAAACACATATTATCCAATGTCAACTCGTAAAATTTAGGAATCACAAAAAAAAAAAAAAAAAAAAAGAAAAGAAAAATCATTCGTTGACAGGTGAAAATTAAATATTATTACAAGTCGTCAACGGAGTAGAGACACTTATCTATTAGGAATGCTTGAAGATTTGGTTTAAATGCAGATGTATAAATCAAGCTTTTTAAGTGTTGTGGTAACTTGTTAAAAATTTGAACTGCTTGATATTGTGGACTGTGCTTCACTATGTTGAAATGAGGACTTATCGTATTTCTCAAATCCTTCCTACGTGTGCTCTCCCTAACCAGTCTTTCCTCATCTGTCTCATATTCATGCATGTACTTCTTAAGATTAGTCAGTAGTACTAGAACGTAGAGACTGGGTACTGTGAGGATGTTTAAATCCAAGAAATGTGGGCGACAGCTCTCTCTTTGTGAAATACGGACGATAGTACGTATAGCTCTTTTTTGAAGGACAAAAGCTCTTTGGCAGTTGTAATTATAGCTATTCCCCCAAAACTGTATGCTATACCTTAATTTAGACTCAACTAGCGCGTAGTATACTATTTTTAATCTTTTTATGTCAATTACGTCTCGAAGGGTTCTTAGCGCATAACACGCAGATGACACGGATGCATCCATGGCGGCTAGTTCCTTCTTCCAATTCAATAAGTCATCTATATGCACCCCCAAGAATTTAGCTTCTCTCACGAGTTCTATTTTTTCATCATTTAGTCTTATTTCCATGGTGTCATTATTACGAGCAGTTGTTTTGAATAACATTATATTGGTCTTTGTACTATTAATTTTTAGTTTATTTACAGTAAACCATGAATAAAGGTAACTTAGAACTGCATTAACTTTTTCCGTGAGTTCTTTAATGTCATTTGCCCCAATAATGGCATTCGTGTCATCAGCAAAAACCACAAGCTGTGTGTCGGGAAATATTTTGTTTATATAATTTATTAAGTCATTGGTGAACAAAATGAACAAAATGGGCCCCAATATAGATCCTTGCGGAACACCGGCAATAATATTAAAAAAATGTGATTTATAATGTTGTCTGTATCCATCTTGCATCTCACTGATTTCTACAAACATTTTTCTGTTTTTTAAATAGGATAACAAAAGTTGAGATGCTTTGCCTCTCACTCCGTAGTGATTTAGTTTAGCTATGAGTAAATCGTGATCAACAGTGTCAAATGCTGAGCTCAAGTCCAAGAATACACCAGCTACTCTGATTTTATCATTTATTTTATTGATTACATCATTAACCAGAGTATATATAGCGTCTCCTGTGCCAACATTTTTTTGATATCCAAATTGTCTCCTATGCAAGACTTTGTTTAAGTTTATATGAAGTACAAGCCGAGATTTAATAATTTTTTCAAAAATCTTTGAAAGCGTTGGCAGCAAAGAGATTGGCCTGTAATTTTTAGGATCGGTCTTTGTGCCTTTTTTGTGAATCGGTATGATCTTGGCTATTTTTAGCTGTTCAGGGAATATTCCATCAGTAATACACTTATTAAACAAACAAGAAAGTGGTTCAGCAAGAATATTTAAATGATCTTTAATCACAGAGATAGGCATTTCGTCATATCCACAAGATCGTTTATTGTCCATCTTTCTGACTATATTAGAAATTTCATTTGGAGTGGTAGAAGTAAAACAAATTTCGTTTTCGACCCGTTGTGTACTCTGCTGCAGTAACAAAATCGCTTCCTCATTTTTGTTTAAACTGGTAAGACATTTGTTATCAAAATGTTTTGCTAGGGTATTAACTACTTCATCGGGTTCATCAACTATTTTGTCGTCAATTTTAAGTAATAGATGATCCATAGGCATAACTGTAGATCCGTTTGTGCAGTTGTTAACAATTTGCCAGATTTCTTTGCTAGAGTTTGTTGAATTTTCAATTTTTTCCCTTACTGTTATTTTTTTAGCATTCGTAATAACCCTTCTATAAATTCTGATGTATTTATTTTTGTAATTCAGAACACTAGTTTCAAGATTATTACTACCATTATTTGCGCACAAAAAGCGTTTCATTTTACTAGAGATTTTCACACCTTTGGTGACCCATTTCATTTTATTACTCTTTATAAGGCTAATTAAACGCTTCTTTTTTTTGTAACTTTTCTTAAAAATCTCTGAAAACTTCTTTACAAATGCATTAATTCCCATATTATTCCAGTTATGTCTCAATATGTTATGCTTAAAATATGTGCCATTATTATAGCCGAAAACTCTCCTATTTATAATAACATGCTGTTTGTTATTTCGTGACTTGCTTGTCAGAGATTCCAACCGAAAATTACCTAAAAGACCTCCATGCCCATCAGCCAGACCATTATGGTCTACTTCACATTCCTTTATATAATATTCGGGCAGATTAGTTAAGATATTGTCGATACACGAATATGAGTCATTTCGAATAAAAGTTGCAGTGTTAACAAGATGCCTAAAATTGTAACATGTTAATAAGCCGACAAATTCAGTACGTTTTTTACTATCTAAAAGTAAATCTATATTAAAGTCTCCACATATTATGCATTTCCTATTAAATAAATGTTCCAGCAATTTTTCCATGCGTGTCATGAAAAGTTCAAAATTCTTGTCATAAGGACTACGATAACAACAACATATGTATAGACCAGTATCGATATCTTTAATACAACATATTTCAAAGCTGTCCATCTTATAAAGTTTGTTAATTACATCTATATTATCCACTTTTCTATCAACATGTCCCAGGATCAAACTGCCACCTCTAGTCTTTTTACTTCTGGTGTTGCATGAAATCAGGTTGTAGTTATCTAAAGAAAAATTAATGACGGACTTGTCGTTTAAAAAATGTTCACTTATGCATATGAAGTCTACTCTGATTCCAAGAGATTGTATATAAACTTCCAATTCATTCTTCTTATTACTTACACCACACAGATTCTGGTGAAATATGTTGATACTTTGTAAACTAGGTGTGAGTATTTTATTCTGATTACGGTTACTACTACTGGCCTGCAAACTAGAATCCACCATTTTACTACCCCCGAAAAAAAGCATCAGCTTGCTGTGTTGCATTGGCACAAGTTTGACTACACGAAGGCTCTGAAATTATATTTGGCATTGATCTAGGAACTAATTGGAAGTAATATTGTATAGTGCCTTTTTGTGGAATATTTTTAGTACTACTAGTAGAGTTACATTTTTCGGTCTTCCAAGAAGTTAAGTTTTTGCGCACTATGTCGTTACAGTATTTCATATAGTTGTTTCGATACTGAATTCGTAAAATTTCTCTTAAAAATAGCCGTGACTTTATTATTGTATTTTGTTTATATCCACTGTCAATAAATTCTACATGCTTCAAATTATCACATACAAGACTAAGAATAGAATTGATTTTTGACGTGTTGATGTATCTTGCATTGTGTATATTTCCAACTAGTACATTAGTGTGTGAGATATTATATAAGTTATAATGTAAGAAGGATTGCAAAGTAATCGAATTGTCATCGTTTGTGCCTGTCAATATTATTACAAAGTCTCTTTTATCAAAGTTTTTACATAAAGAAATGCATGAGTTTACTATTTCATTCGTAGGTGCATTCGGTTTTATTATAGACAGTACCTTATAGTCAGCTCCTAAGTCGCGCCGTAGCAAACTACCTATATCACCATCCTGTTCATCAGCAAGAATTAGAACGTTGGATTTCCTAGATTTGGGGTTGTGTTCCTGTATTTTAGTTGGTTCTGGCTTATCTGCACACTTTTTATATCCGATGACAGATGTTCTCTGTAGCATAGTCTGTTTAGGTACAGAATTACTGTGTAAATTAGCACTAGACAAGGGTTGCTCAGTTTTAGATTCGGCTTCAGGTATGGCGGTAACAGGTTTTCCTTCTTCGGTGTTAGTAATGTCGTTAGGTTTCAGAGGAGAAGCACAGAAACTGTTTGTCAGCCGACGTCGCACACTCTTTTTAGAGCTTGATGACATGCTGTGATTAAAGGCAGTCAACGGGCTTCTACACAATTGTTTCAGTACGCCGAGCTCCTGATTCATATTCGATACTACTTTCTTTAAGTCTAGGTTTTCAAGAACAATATTTTCCATTTCATTTTGTGTACTTTCTAGTTGAGATTTTAATTCCTTTATTTCTGCCTTTAGTTCCAACATGTACGTTGAACAAATATTTGACGAAAGATCTAAGCTTTTCCCTAGTATTTCATCGCAAGACATTAAACTTGTGTCGATTAAGCTGCGTTCAAGAGACTCCATGGATCGTGATTTAATTTTTATCAATGGTTGCTGTTTCCTTGTAGTGATATTATTCACATGTTCCATATTGTTTTAAATGTTGGAATAATTAAGATTATAATTATAATAATACAAAAAGTCAATCCTTCGGTGGGGATCGAACTTACGCCACCTATGTTGTAAGTCCGGGCACGATCTAAACGTGCTACTGTGACATTTAAACTTTCAAATCAAAAAGGTCTTCAAGTTCCTCGCAGTTGAATGTCAATAACGGTTGATTTTAAATATCTTAGAAGAGTGGGTAGTCGATTCCGATGTTCAGTTAGTATGTTTGCACTAGTAAATTAGGTTTGTACGTTTATTTATGCACTGTTTTATAAGCATGATCCTTGTACTCACTGCGTTTTATTGTATTGAAGCTATGTTTACACTTTCACTGAGTAGTTGTTTTTTAAATTGATAGTTGATGCTGATTTGTAGTGTAAACTTATTTTGGATAATATTGTTTCCACTCAGCGTCTTTAGCACCGATAACACTTGTGGTTCGTAATTGAGTCACATTTGATCGAAAGCTTGTATAAATAGACCGGTTGACCGTGTTTTAATATTTTTTTTTTTTTTTTGATTGCGCGATGCAGTATATCGTCGCGGTACATGCAATAGGTCGAATGTGAGTTAGGTACCACTTTACAGGAAAGACTAAAAACTGATTATTTTATGTTGTGTGTGATAAATAAATTTTGTGATGATGCATTTTGTATTAAAATTGGGTATGAAATCATAACATGGTACAAAAGTGGTTCTTGACTTTACAGTTTTTGTGAAAAGTTGACAAAGGACATATTGCGTCTGTAACAAAAACCATTTTGATGACATAGGTAAAATTGATATAAAAACAGAAAAAAAGAAAATCATGTAAATATTAAAGTTTTTATTTATAATGTGGTAAAATAAATTTATTTGTGAAGTAAGCCCTCATAGAATTGACGATAATCTTGTGGAATCAATTGTTTTAGTTCTTGCAAGTGCTTATATTTCGAAGTTTCAATTGGAATTGGTCCTGTGTACAGTTTGGGATGATCTGGCAGTGATTCCAGACGCTTTGGTCGTACAGGTAATTCAGCCCATTCGTCTTGGAAGCACAGTTTGTAACGAATAATACCATTAGGGGTATACTGAAAAGCAACCACATCGTTAACACAAGGATCGCCAACTTTGTTGCCAGGGCGAATACTTTTGTAGTATACTGGCTGAAATGTATAAAAATCATCACTACTACAGTAAATTGTTTCATAAGGACGCGGACGTTGTCTTGCAGCTTGAATTATTGGAATGTAATCTGCTGGTGTATAGACTTCTCTTCGATTGCGCAATTTCTGCTCAATAGTAGAATGAATGGAGTCCACTTCCATGAAGGTGTGTCCAACTTCCAAGTATTTTTGTTCTATTATTACGTTTGTTTTAATGCTCAATTCTAGCAATGCATTAGAAAGTTTGATATTTCGGTTCTGATATCCACATCCATCACTCCAAATCGTAATTTTTTCGGGGTGTCTTTTTTCGATTGTCTTTTGTAAAAAGTCTGTATAAATTGATGCAAATACATCACTTTCAATCCCTGCCACAGCTTCGTGCCAAACATAGCATACGGCATCTTTAGTACTTAAGTTAAGGAATGTCTCATTGTGGACCTTCAATTTAGTCTTGTAGTAATTTGCACTTGCATTTAGTCTTGGAGCCAATAGCACAGCCTGTAGATCTACGGTATAGGTTTCCGTATTAGGACAATTAATGGATTGTTCTTTGTCTCTTGTTTTCTCTTCTCTTGCTGATTGTTTCTTTTGCTCATGTTTCCGGAATATTTCCTCATCGCATGTTCCTATCTTATACTGTGTACATGTATTACATTGATCCTTTTTCGGAATATAAAGATCTAAGTTCGTAGCTTTCAAAGTATTGTAGAAGGTTTTCCAGGATGATGCAATTTTGTTATGTTTTTGACACTCATCTTTATAAAAGCGGTACATATCTCTTAAACTAGACCACAAGGGCTCAACGTAAAGTTTACTGGATGATGCTCGACAATAATGGCTTTCTACTTTGGGCAGTGAATTCAGGAATTCCTCTAGATTCTTAACGATGTTTGATCTTTGTCGTGGGGTCTGAGCTTGATGTTCTTCGTTTTCTTGGCTTGTACTGGGATGGTCTGATAAAATCCACGTGCGCACAGTCTTCTCACCAATATTTAAAGTGTTGATAAACATATTTCGGCATACACGTTTCTTCACATCATCTCCATTTTCTTTTATAGTCAAGTAGAATGTAAATCCAGTGTTTTTTCTTGAAGTGGTAACATCAGTAGTCTTTCTTCTATACTTTGGACGTGCCTGCAATACACATGCAGTGATGTAAACCTTTTTAGCCTCCCAAGATGTCAGATTCCAAAAGTGTGAATGTATTGACTTTCGATCATCCTCACTCATCGTATCGCATTTGAAATCTTGTCTTGGGCCTCCTTTAACTGTTGTCGGCTGTGGATGCCCATTACATCTTGGACCTAGGCATTTAGCTTCTTTAATTTTAGTTTGCTTGTATTTCCCACTTTCCTGTTTTTCAAATCCAAGATAAGACTTCCCCTCTAATCTTAACTTAGCATTTTTTAATCTCTTCCACTCATTTATGTTAACTTGACCTTTACGCTTTCTTGGTTTTGGTTGTTCTTGATCTGGAATATTTTGATCCGTGTCCGATATCGATTGCGGCTGTTGTTGTGTCGTTTCATTAGCCACCGAGCCATCTTGAGTTGAAATTTCAACCACTGATCCAACAGAATCATCTGCTTGTACATCAGTGTCATACTCACTTTCAGGTGGGGCATACAATTCATCCGATCCTGAACTAAAATCAGTATCTAATTGATTTTGCGTGACTTCATCGTGTCTTTCAATTTCTACAGGATGAGTCTGTGTTGTGTACTCCATTATACCATGAAACTCATTGGGCGTAAGTTCGGCTTCCGATGGATGTGTAAGCCATTGTTGCTCTCTAATATTATGCTGTTCTACGACGGGTTCTGCTGTCGCTGATTGTACCTGAGCACCTGCCGCATCAATGACTTTTTTCGTAGAGTCCCCCTGACTTAAGCTGGGCTGACTAACTGAGCTGGCTTGTTCATCGCTGAATTCACCGGTACTAGTACTAATAGCTAGCTTCACCAAGCGGCGGCTTCTAGCTCCTGACATAATAGGTAAGTTCTGTTTTCTGTTACTCCTGCAACAAATAACGTAGTCATTTGTCAAATGCAATAGCTCCTATATCAATTTTACCCAACTATGATTATTGCAAAATCTCCTTTGTCAACAAAAGTATAAAAAAGTTTTATTGTTTCATACAGAAAAAAGGTGAATTAACTCCTATCTTAAGTAATTTAACCTAAGTAATAAATTGAAAAACATTTATAATCACAATCATTAGTATAAGTATCAGTATGAACTCGAAAAGAAAAAAAAATGTGAGGTTAGTATTATGTTAGAAATTTACTTCTTTATTTTGATTAAAAAAAACGTAATATTACTGTCTGTTAGATTAAATTATTTATAAAAAAGAGTTGATTACTTACAGAACAAATCAATAACGTTTAATTTCATAAATTCACCTTTAAAACAACAAAAGACGTCTCGCATCACGGGAATACAATGACATACGACAATTTGCAGGAACCAAAACAAAGACGTCTGTCATTGGTCATATTGCAACTAGTTCAAATGCTCGCTTCTGATTGGTCGGTAGACATAGGAGTCTTTGCAAACGTTGCGGAAGCATGTTTTAGATACTTGCATGCCAAAAAGGAAAATTGCATTTTTTTTCACATTCGACCTATTGCATGTACCGCGACGATATGTGTGACGTCAGTGTGATGCTATAATATAATACTTTTATCCAACGGGATTGGAGGCCGACAGGTAATTAAGATTATTGTTCAGGTTTTTTTTGGGGCTGTTATTTACATTCGAAGTCTGCGATCCAGGATTAAAAAAAGTAGCCTTAGTCCTATCCCAGAGCCTTGTGCCTTTTTGTGTGCTAAATTTCATCCAAATCCATTCAGCTGTTTTGCCGTGAAAGCGTAACAAACTTCATTTCGCACGTATTATATTGGTTAGTAAATTAGGATAATGCAATACATTATGGTTCACCAGGGACGTAATCCGTTGACGTATCTTTTGATTTGAAGTCACCTCTAAGTATTGTGTATTGTGTAACTGTTTCAATCATTACACGGTGCAATTAATTGTAATCGGGAAATGTACAGTGCTATTGAAGATTATTTTGGCCACTACATGGACTGATAAGGCAACTAGCCAATAAATGATCATTTAATAGAGCAGTAGGAATTATTAGTAAATTGAGTACTAAACACAGTTTTATTATCACGGTTCAATTATGTATAAATAGGGGGCTTTCCGACATTGCCGTGGAAACTTATTTGTTGCTAATAAGTACAGTCTGAAAAATAATTGACGCTTTTCTCAAGGTACTTAGGACGAAGGGATGACATAGCGACTTAGTTCTCTGGTAAAGGTAAATAAGTTTAATAGATTTTATCATTAAGTACACTGTTATTTGTGGTCGCACTCCGTGGAAATGATTTACCTAGGGAAAGAATAATTAGTAGAATAAATTGTAATAAACATTGATTAATGATGAGTTTTATTTTACAAACAAAATAGTAATTAGATGTAGGTATCGTCACCTAAAATAGTGATATGCGAGAAATAGTAAAATGAAACCTTTTACTAATATATGAGTTCTAAATAATGCCTAATGCTGTCGCATATGTTAAATCATCAATCAATTGAAATACTAAACAATCCAAAATAATGCAATTCATTGCCCCACCACTTACAAGAACAACAGAATTAAAGGAAGCTTAAGTCAAGGACGGGCAATAAAAATGGCTTCTGAATCGGATAGTCAGTGCGACGAATCGGGACAACGTGCGACCTGATCCGAGGTCAAGCTGTAATTGAGCAAAAGGATGACTTTCACTTCTTGGCATAATAGGCAAAAAACGCAAATTATATTGATTTACACAAAAAATCTTAGTAGGCATTGCGCGCGCGTCCTTCTTGCTGATTTTTTCCGCTTTTAATAATGTTCTTGATGAAGTTTGTAAGGAGTTTTTTCATTTGTAAATTATATTAATTTTCTTTGTAGAAATGTTGAAATATTACAATTTCATTTAAAGTTGCCACTACGCACTGGATAGTAAAAGAAACTATGGTAGAAGTATAGATTTCCGAAGTAAGTCCTTTCTTGTTAGTTCGGTTCTGGCTTAATTAATAACCCGGTTAAATATTAGCATATACACCATTATTATTAAACTTACAACTTCATTGTATCATAACTTAGAACAGATCTTTGGAGATTTATCACTCCTAGATCTAAATATAAAAAACATTTAATGATTCGCGAGATCATCAGAATGACGTCTCTCTTCAAGTTTTCACAGTGTGGTTTTTACAGAAAAGACCGGCACTCTAGCAAGCTTCTTGTGACCATATTCCTTTTTTGTGCCTTCACGTCACATAAGTAAGTTTCCTCAATAAATATTTCATAATTCGGATCTCATTGTCGTTTATTACGGGTTCCCGGATATTTCGTATCCGGTTGTCAGGGGCACGTTTAATATTTCGTTGCTCTCACGGTGTCGTCGCGAGGGACGTGACAAGAATACATTCATTCATTCGTTCATTCAATGACATTAGTGAATTTCCGAAGTTACATCACTTGTTTATGTAGCATCTGGAATTGTAATCCGCATTCCTTTGGTTTCAATTATTAACTTACTTGGTTTTTCTAGCCGGATCCATGAGAATGGTAGATATCCTTTATAGTCCTTGAACTCCCGTTCGTTTGTCGTCATGTAGTGGGTAGTCGGTAAAAAACTTATTTACATACATGCATTGCGATGCATAACTACATAGTTGTTTTTTTTACAATGTGCTGTTTTGCTTACTTGCTTCTAGTTGTTCCATGCCTCATTAAATATTTGTTAGTATGAAACCCTGCAGGCTGTTGTACCAGAATATGTCCTGTATCCTACTTACTATTGTAACCCTGTTAATTATCTCACAATTGGCAAGTCGTACCGTCGTGTCGGTTAGACTTGCCAATCATGAGATAACTTTGATAATGGAGACGATTTGAAAACTTTCGTGTTTGAAATCTAGCTCTCGAACTCACCAAGTAACGCCATCTAGTTGACATTTTCCTGGCTGAAAATACTTTACACTCAATCATATATTGCACACAAGAATGTGTTAGGTGGTAACTACAAATTTTATGAGAGCATAATAGACCCTATCGGGCACAGCAAAATATTAGGAGAAGGAAACTTTAAAACTTAACTTTATCAGTCTTCTCAGGAATAAATACCGGTTCTTGGCTACTTTGTATGTGTATTTATTTGGAATGGGCGTTTTGTTTAGCGCAGATAAACCATGTTTCTTTCATCTTACTTTCTTTAATGAAATTAAAGCCTTAACAACAAAATTAATTCCACAATTAAGGACACGCGATATTGTCAGTACGTATTAATTACCTGTAAACATAAACAACTCGTAAACTGTCATCAAAACAAACGTACTTTATCAAAGTATCACGTTAATTTAACGAAGCACTTCGTTTGAACCTTCGTACTTATGTTTTTACAGACCCATTAGCGCATTTATCCATTCAACAACAGTATCGACTCGCTGAAACCCGATGCCATAATGCGGAGAGAGAGGCAAACAACGCATAAATACAAAACATACAGTAATGGTACTCAATAATGGCTTCATTATGGCCAACAGTCTGTAGTTCTCAGATCTATGGGCCATCTATGCGGTTTTTAGAATATGACGTTCATATTCTGGCTTTTTATGAAAAATACAGTGTGTAAATAATATCTGAAATTATCATCTGACAAGAGCTAAAGTGCGGTCACTGTCAGACTACATAAAACAAGAAAGAGAAGCGCGATGACACAACGCTTTTAATAAATTTCAAAAAAAGATGAAATTATCTGTTAAAAAAAAACTATTGAAAAATCAGAACGATTGCATGTATATTAGTATGGTTTTTTAACATTAAAAGAAGTTTTCGAGGTGATTTCGTGATTTTTTCTATCGTATCAAATTAGACTTTGACTGCCTAGTAGTCGCAAGAGGTACTGCTGAGCATGAGGTCCTGGGTTCGATTCCCAGGTCGGGCAAAGTGTTATTTGGTTTTTCTATCTAGAATTTCTCAGTAGCAGCACGGAATCTGGATTTGTGCCCGGTAGATGGTAATAGGCTCGCCCCCTATTACATGGGACCTAGGCATAACTGGCGAAAATGGGTGTACTATAGGTACACCTCTGCCTAACCCCTCTGGGATTACAGACGTGATGTTATGTTATGTTTATGTATCAAATTAGTTGTATTATGTTTTCAACACACTATCTAACTGGCATATATCCTGAAGAATATCATATATTTTTCCGATCTTGTTTACTGCAGTGGATCTTAAACTTTTAGGCATTGTAATACTTGCGTTTTGGTCCTGTAGTCCCCTTAAGGTTGTGGTACAGACATTTGGGTCGAGAAGATATTGAAGTTTTGTATGGAACTGCTGATTATTATTTCGTGATTACGATGTTGGTACCATGTAGATAGCACATCCTTAAAATGTGACCACACAGTTCTCATACACGCTGTACAAAGGATGAAGGTCCCTCTATCTTTTTGTATAAAAAGGAAGAAATGCCCCTTAATACCCTTTTAGAATGAACAATTAATTACTTTCTTAGATAAACTAAAAAGCGGAAGATACGTTACGCTCTAACATCGCAATCACTAAACTTGGGCTCGGTGCACATCTACAAGCAACGAAACTCGCACATCTGTGATGATCGCAGTTGCATATTTACAGTTACCAATAGAGAAGGATAGAGATAGGATGGTATCGTGCGAATCGCGCTAGCTGCCGAATGTTTACGATTATGAACTTTGATAAAACGCGAATATCGCACGATACTCTTCGCGCGGTGTCTATCACGCCTGTTTTGTATTATCTATCTCGCTTTCAGAAAAATGGCAAAGTAGGTAAATAAATTAAATTAAAATTTTCAACAAAACAAACAGTTTTGGCTGTATTTACGTGTGATAATTAATCCCGTGTGTCTCATTTTTCTTTCTTGAGTAATTCGAACACTTAAATTAAATACACAAGACGGCATTTTGATGCGTATTTATATACAAATATTAAAACTTTTGAGCTGTGTCGACATGCGCTGTTGAGACGATGGTCTGCGTGTGAGCGAGGGTCACTGCGTCCAAAGGACTTAGTTTAGTAGGACCGCGCGCTGTGACAGAGTAACGGATCTACCCCTTTAAGGTTCATGTAAGATTACTTTGGTGTTTATAACAATATGCTGTTTAAAAGATTCTTTGATTGAAAACATACCTACAGTATCGCTTGCAGAGGGGACAGCTACGCCTGCAAAATAAAATCAGAAGCTTTATAGTTTGAGTAGGTAGACAGATTAGATGGATTTTTTTTTGTAAGATTTAAGTACCTTCCTACTTACTTCTTACATAAAATAAGTAAGTATGCTGATATTTAATATATTTTATACTAAAACAACTATCCAAAAATCAAGTTGCTTTGAGTCTGACTCACGGAAAATATAATAAAAGCTAAGTAAGGACGAGGAAGAATGCATTCCGTTTAAGATGACAACTAAGATTTTCTATCTAGATTCTAGAGCAAGGCCAAAGGCTTGCCGGTTAGGGACTTATAATATTTTATTTTTGCATAAACCGACAATTGTGACGTAAACAAGATCATGGCAAAAATATATGGCTAAATTATGTTGCCTAAATACCGGATGACATTTTTTACCGTCATGAAAAAAAATAGGGTTATGTGAACGGAGTGAAAGCTTATGGTATTTGTTTTTCAATAACAAACAAAGAAATTGATCTAGCAATAAATACTACACACTTAAAGTACTAGCAACTTAAACAACGCGACGTCACGCCGTGACTAATCCCGTATTAGTTATAGTACTCTTTGGACTAATCACAGGTGCCTGAAAGTACTGAAATGAGAGAGAAAGAGCGCTCGGGACACAAGCGGCGAGGTTGCGCGAGTGGCATATTTTTTTTAAATCAAAACGACTGTGTTAATTGTTCCAGTATGAAAAATTGTACGCGTAGTATTTATTGCCAGACCAATTTCTGAAAAAAATTAAAATAAACTGTACCATTGGCCATTGGCACTCCGTTCACCTTACCATACCCAATTTATTTTTCAAGACGGTTAAAAATTTCATCCAGTATATAATCGCCGGCCGGCACGTAATTTGACTTTATTTGACAAGAGTCGTCAGATGCGTTTTTCCTTTCTTAAACTCTTCTAAACAGACGTTTAATAAAAAAAATATGCCAAAAACCATAAAATAATGACAAGCAATATAAGTGAAAAAAAAAGTTGCACTAAGTGCACATGCGTGAACTTACTCCCACTACGCCAAAACCTTGCCAAGTTACGTGCCGGCTACTGTACATACTGTGTAGGTATGGTCAGAAAGGTGTGGTTATATTTAAGGGTGTGGTATAGACCATCAAACTGAACAACTTTTTTCCATGGGACCAACATCATAATCACGAAACAATAACAACTGGCTCACATTTGGGTCGAGTATTGAATTTCAATTTGACCACACCTTTCTGAAACTTACAAATAGGTATTTTCCGCCAAAATACCTATTTGTAAGTTTTTTTTTTAATGTTACAAGTTTTGTCGCAAATTTTGTTTCATTGTATGTACATAGACGATTAAATACTTAAACACCGGTCTAGCATTAATGTTTAAGGTCGAATAACAGGCACAACCACGGCCACGGACTTTTCGGAAATTGCGAGTGTCGGAAGTTGTTAGAGTTTGTCTGCATAAAATGTATTCATCTTACACGAGCTTGAATATTAAATAATCATGTATTTATATGTATCTAAAAATATGTATTTGCATGGTCAATATAGTGATCTATAAATGAGGACCTGAACCTGTCCAATTTCCGCAACGACGCCCCAATTTGATCCCCGGATGTTTCCGCCGAGTTTCATCGCCTACAGGAAGTCCAATAATTGCCACTCTTCAAGTAACTTACTATAATATTCTCTCTACCGGATTTCGGTCCCGACGGCCAATCTCAACGGTGATTACCAAAGTATGCAAGAGATAGTATACCAATGTGAGCGCAAAGAAAGGCGCACTCCCTCTTTCCTGACTCTCTTTATCAGATGGCACGGTAATCCGACACGACCGGGGAGAGATCAGGCGCAGGACCAATGGTATTCATTGCGTGCTTTATGAGGCAGGTGGTTGTTTCACCCGCATTATGCAAACTGCAGGCTACCTACTACGAAGAAATTCCTAATGGAAAACCCAATTACACTTTGCTCGACCTGCGAATCGAACCACGACCCTGCAATCAGCAACAGGGCAGTTAGCTTACTAAAGCCCTGTCAGACACAGGCCACTTTTTTTGTCGTTAATAGCCATTTAAGAGCGAATTTAAATATGAATCAGTAGTTTAGAATCGTCCTTTTAATTGACTATTGTTTCATAACATGAACAGATCATTTCTTTTCTACTGAATAATTAAAGAAAAATGTTAATTTCATTACCTTGTTTGGTATTATGAAGGATTATGCGTAACAAATCAGTGAGGTAATTGCAAAGTTAGGAATTAATTGAAGCCCTGGTTTTAATTAAAGGTGAACTAAGGGTGAATTGTTCAATCGTCAGTCAACTTTTCCTTGTCAAATTCAAGATTTTTTACTGAAATTCTTAAGGTTGCTATATCTTCAAATTCGCCCTTACTTCAGCTTTCATTAAAACCAGGGCTTCAATTAATTCTTTGGTAAGCTATTACTTCAATGATTTGTTGTCTGTTCGTAACAAATAATGACAGATACTCGTACTATGAAACTCGTCTGTGTAAATAATGCTGTTTCCGTATACACATGGTCATCGTACACGCATAATTTAATGGGCGTGGGAGGACTACCTTCTTAATTAATCAAGACCTTCAGATTTTATGAATAATGTGACATAAATATAGAGGCTGTACTTATTATGGGCAGAGCTTCCACGAATGACTAATATAAGTAGTTGCCTACGCCAGTGCCTCTTTGAAGGTCAGTGTTGTTGCCAACCTAGCTGGCTGGCTATCTTTCTATCACCAAAGAGGTTGCTACCGCATAACTCCTGCCAACATCAGAAAAGATGCTGCTGACTGATTATGTTTCTCAAATTCGAGCCAAGCTACTAAGTACGTGCATTAACATACCTTACTTACCTAAAACTAGTTCGCACCCAGAAAGTATTTACTTATTCCTTTCTTAATGAAGTTTGAATTCCTGGTAAATCTTATGAAAAGATAATTAAAATTCAAGTCGCACCCGTGGTTACCCAAACTTAATTAAATTAATCAATGTTCAGATTAAAAAGAATAAAGGTTGGTTAAAATGAAGTTTAAAGGCAAAAATTGGCCCTATTAACCCTAAGTTTGAAATTACGATGAACAAGTGAAGCTAAAAATAGTAAATCAAAGAAAAGGTTGAGCGTCCAAAATATACCGTAATTTTTTTTCACAAATACAAAGGTTCAAAAGCCTAAGGTTACGTACTACGCTCTGCCTGCTCCATACTATAAATTAAAGCCTTGATAACAACCAAACAATGTCCACGAACGTCCCGCTGAAAATAAATACAAACAATTTGCACCACTTAATTGTGAATGCGTGACATTTAATCATCCATGAAATTATGAACGATACACTTTAACTAACCATGCACTGTGCAAAGGACAGATTATAAAACAGTTGTAGGAGTGTAGAACAATGTTGGAAAAAACGTTGAGGTCAACAATTATTGGGTTGACCACACAAATACAATGGAGATGCTAGTAGATGGTACTGAATGTACCGGTAATATCAAAGATTAGACAAAAAGAAACTGCAACAGTTGGGTGAGTAGTGACGTATTATGGATTCTGTTATGCGTGGATGCAGAACATAAAGCGTAGAGTAATGCAATAATGTCACAGATCTTGGTAAATCCGTAATCATATTCATAGAAGATGTGAACTACATAACAGGAAAATAAAGCATCTCAGCATAACAGTATGTGGAGAATTTAGGTGTTATGTGCTCACGAAAAACTCCAAAGTAATTGCTGGAACCTCCGCTAGAACCACGGAGATTGTATGGCTTTGTTTGTTTGCTCCCAAAGTACATACTTCTACATAGAAAAAAGCAGATTTTACTGCAGTTGACCTAGAAGTGTTACTTAGAAAATACGAGATGCTAATTTTGATTAAGAATTCCTCCGTCGTATTTTTGCGATCACTTTGATGGCATTCGAGCGGCACTGTGATTCCAATGAATTTCGTCACCACACTTGATACTATTTCGTAATCAGTAGGTAGGCCGTTTTCTAGTGAATACCTTCGTGAATTAAGAAGGTTTTTGGAAACTTCACTTCTATTTTAGTGGAATGTTTCAAGACAGCCGGCGTAAAGAGCATCAACTTTTTGCTCAACTATTTATTTTTTAAGTATAATGGGAATCTGAAAGACACAGAACTAAACAATGGATTATCACAGTAGACGCAAGTTACGTTAGAGTTTAAATACTATTGAAAAAGTTGATAACATTAACCATAACTACAAGCACACGCAGATAAGCGAAGGTCTATATAATGTTGAATGCATAGCTCAAAGACTATAAAAGACAAGTCGTGCTGTCGAGTAAATTTGCCGAGGTTCGTACCCCACAAGGGGTGCCCTTAGCGTTGTCGCTTAGTTTTAGTTAGTATATAAGTTTAAGTCCTGGCTGGAGGCCTTAATTTATTAGGGAATCCACAGGCAAGTCCGCTTAAGCAGACGACAACCGCATAGGTTGACCTGCGAGATGCCAAACAAACAAACAAATCGAGTAAATTTGTAGGCCCATTATAATAATAATTCTTACCTAATCCGTACAGATATTAATGACCTTAGATAAATTTATTAAAATGGACACAATTACGCTCTCTATATCAAGTTAGTAAGGAGACGTGTACGATAAAACTTAATTATAATTAAATATCAATTAAAATAGCTATTGAACTAGAACGATAACGATATACTTGTGCAATTATAATAGTGTATGCTTACAAATTACACATTTTGTTAAATAAAATATTTTTTTTTATATAATCTGTCGCCAAGAGGATACTCGATTTAGAATTAGAGATAGACCTCATATGTTAAATAATTAAATAGTATTTTGGTTTAAGATGGTTGAAATACTATAAAAGCTCAATACTAAGTGCCAATTTCACCAATAAATCTGAACATGTCACATCTAAAACGCGTTCAAGACGAATACAAATTTTATTTTATTTTATTAATACCAATTTTATCTTCCCATTCAATAATCAAATATTCATTTGACATTTCAATTGCAAAGAATGTGTCTTTCGATTCCAGTCTTATTTATTGCCTTCTAAGATGTTATACAGTACAGTTTATTGAATGTTTAAATCTCTGCACCTTCCGGTGTTACAAATACCACTATCAAGACTATTAGTACCTCCTAAATTATCTTGCTCAACATCCTTACATAATGAAAAATCGTGTAAACCTAACTAGTTGCTTATTCCCGGTTGAACGAGATGATTTCTTGGTAATGAAAGCAAAAACTGACTTCGATCAGTGGGTTATGTTACTCATGCGTCTTGAGTGTGGGAGAGGGGCGGAAGACGACAGCGAGTGGACCAACATATTACTAGACTTTCTCAGGCCAGTGTGTTTGTTGTCAATATTTACGAGACCTCGGTTATAAGTTCTGACATAACGTTCCCATTCTCTGCATTTAGCTGTAAGATTTTGTAAAGGTCAACATTTAGATTGTATTTCCTAAACATTAAAACTCTTAGGAACGATATCTTTCACAACTATCCTTACACTAGATACTAACTAATTATAACTATACGAATAAATACAAAAACAAAAGGATACTTAGGCGTCGAAGTACCGAACCGCAGCCATCCGAAAACATGCGCAGAAGATTGGCAGCATTGCCACGTTGAATGGCTGACCGATGACCTCAAGAAAGTGGCTGGGATAGACTGAATGCGGAAGGCGGAGAGGGTGTTGTGGCGCAGCCTGGGAGAGGCTTATTTGCAGCAGTGGCTGACAAAAAAAAAAACTAGCAGGCGCATACCTGCAAGTTTTTTTTGTTGTGAGCTGAATATTGGAACTTGAAAATTTGGCGTTTCCTGAGTGATCTGCTGCCAATACTCAATCAAATCAATCAACTCAGCTTATCGCAATCCACACAGCCAGCATAGGCTGGCTGTCGTAACAGTCAGCACTAATAGAGACCACATGACAGCTGACCATCACACACTGTCCCAAATTACCGGCATCGTAACATTGCAACTGTGTCACGCGTCACGTGTATTTGTGTAAAATCATAAATAACCACGGTAGCTGATGTATTACCGAATCATTAGGTAACTCCTCTAACTAGTAAATAAATGACACTACATTATTAATATAACATAACGTCTTCCTTGAAATGGGTGGAAGGCTAAGGTGTACACTTTTCGTCAATTATCATTTTAAAAAACTTCTACTCTAGGTAAACGTCTAGAATCATGTGCTGGATTTATGGTAACACCTCTTAATTAAATACCCTCATAATTTTCCTCTATAGTACAAAATACGATTAACATTTTACCAAAGCTATAATTGCATCATCACTCTTAGAAAATGACTGATGCGTTTCACAGATTGACGTAAAACGCCGTGAAATTAATGCAAATGCGGAAGTTTATTTATATTTTAGTTAATTGATGATTTCGTCTTAATTGGTTTAACTTTTATCAGAATTGGTTATCGGTTTTTTAAAACATGACAATAAGTTAATATGTATATAATAAGTTGTTATTATGAGTTCCTAATTCATACATACTCAATCTAGCAAATATTCATATTTTCAACTATTGATATTCGCGAAAATGAGTTGCCATTAATTTCCAGTGCCTCAATTTGTTTAGATACATGATGATAAAATCCAATACTTGTGCCTGACAATAAGTGGCCTACGGAGCCTGTATGTATTCTCTGTTAAAGTTTCCTTGAACAGCAAAACAGTCAGAAGAAGGTCCTAATTGAATAATAACGAATCCTCTCAATACGAACTCTTACGAAACCAAATTTTCTCGCAGCATTATCTGTAATTAGTTTCCAAGAGCTAACAGATTTTACCGCGCCGCCATCACAATGGAGGATGAGAGACACGCGACGTCAAATTCACTTAATTACGTCATTGTTACCAACTAGGTCATTGTTATGTTTTTATTATCCGAAAATAGGACTACCTGACAGGTTAATGGCGGCTCCTAATGTATGACTTATGTTGTTGTTTGGGGCTGTTTTTATATTAGGAAACTTGTTGGTGTTTTTTTAAAACCTCTGGTTCCGATTTAATCCATGGAATTAGTATGTATTTGGTTATATCATCTAGTAAATACTAATGCCAAACATAATGGGGGATTTGATAGCAGTATTACTGACAAGTACTTACTTATTCTATGATTAGTGATCAGAAACTTAATGAAGATTTTGAAACCGTGAGTTAAGGGAAGAAAACATTATCTGAGTAATTTCCATAACAAAAGTGAGAATTCTCAATTGACCGATGCACCATGCTCTAGCAAGAAGCAATTCATTGTATTTGGAGAGGTTGGCAGCGTTGAGTAGAAATACACATACCATAATATATAGAGGTCGAACCTATTGCCAAAACCGGGCATCTATCCAGATTCCGGGTTGCGACTTAGAAATTCCTGATGGAAAAAACCCAAAAACACTTTGCCCGACCTTGGAGTCGAACTCAAGGGCCTGGAGCTTTGTATTTCCTTGGTGACGTTGTAAAGCAATATTAAAATCACCAATCCGCGTTCCCAACTTCTAACAGTCATTCTAATAGGTAATGTTAATCTTAGCAGAACCATTTGTTCCCTTTGTGATTGGTGCCCCTATTTAGTAAATTAATGTAATTAATGGCTTTATTTTATACAATTATGACGTTAATCAATACTGATTGTGGATATAAATACTATTATTATCTATTGTCTTTAAAAGTATTTAATTGTTGAAACTGAAATCACGAACTTCGCGTGCACAAAATTACTACTTCGATTTTGTTCGACAAAATGTGAATTCATACATGCTCTTCTTGTCGAGATTTTCAGAAGAAAAAGAAGAAGAGACTGAGATTGATAGAGATTCTGATTATGTGGAGACAACAATACGACAATATATAAAAACACTGGCAACACTAATGCATGAGAGTATTTTGGAACCATCAAATAAATCGTAGCAACGAAATAAAAAAGTTAATTTTTGAAACAAACTAAAAAGTATAGATGGGAACGGCATTAGAGATACGCAGTTTAATTTATGGTTGTATTGTCGTCTCCACCTTGTATATGTCGAACTGCGAGAACCCCAAGCTAGAGTCTAGAAATCAATTCATGCTTGAAGGCTCTCATCTAATCCAAAAGTACGTAGCCTTTACAAAAAAAAACGTAACAAAATCTTTGTGTATCGGCAATATATTCTCGTACCTCATAATTAAGCTAAAATTTTGACTGCATGTCACAACAGACAGTTTAAAAACGGAACGCCTCGGAACAGTCGTTAGAGCGACCTCCATGTCTCCTTAGCTCGTCACATAATTCACACGTCGTTTCCGTTGACACGAGGTTATACAACCCTTTGCAATAAGTTAGCGGAATGGTAGCGTGGCGGAAAGGCTCCAAGTAATGTATGAAGACATAGTAGGGACGCGCAAACGTTAATTCAAAATCAACCGAAGATGGTGTTATTAATTTGCAGATGACACTTCATTGACCGAAGATTAAAATAGACCGAAGGTCACAAAATCTTCATGTCCACGATTGGTTTACGGTAAATAATTTGGTACTTAATGAGAAAAAAAACAAATGCATTCGATTTAAATTACCTAATGTTAGAAGTAGCGAATGTGACATCATATTGAACGGAGAAAAACTGGAATTTAGTAATCAGACGGTTTTCCTAGGAATCATGCTAGACGAGAAATTACAATTGGGACCCCATATAACATCTCTCGCGGGGCGACTAAGCTCGGCACGGAAAGATAAGACAGTTAACAGACGTAGAAACCGCGCGTTTGGTTTATTTTAGCTACTTCCACAGCATTATGTCATACGGCATTTTACTGTGGGGTCGAGCTGCTGACATTGAATCCATTTTTATTTTGCAAAAGAGAGCTGTCAGAGCCATTTACAATCTACGTCACCGCGAATCTCTTAAGGAACTATTTAAGAAGATTAATATAATGACTGTACCTTGCCAGTTCATTTATGAAAATATTATGTATGTTAGAAAAAATCTGCATCTATTTAATAAAATAAGTGATAGACATAATATTAACACTAGAAATAAAAATAAAATAGATCAATCATTTTTCAGACTATCTAAAGTACATACATCTTTTGTGGGGTACTGTGTTAAATGTTACAACAAAATACCTGGTGAAATATTACAATTAAATGAAAGGAAGTTTAAAACTCATGTTAAAAAACACTTTGTAAACAAGCATATTACAAATTAGAGGATTATATCCTAGAAAATAATGCTTGGAAACATGCTGGTCCTGCTCCATAGGACAATCTAGAGGCTAGACAAAATCATACTAGTTGCTTATTGTATTGTATAATTTGTTATTTTTACTTTACTCACACACTGACTTATTCCTAGTTAATATTTTAGGAAAATCATATATTTTTACAATGTTTGTAAATATGTGAGCACAATGTACCTATCACGTGATTATTTTTTCGTGATTCTTTTTACCAATTGTGGTATAGTATTTTTATTCTTGGTGCATACTTATCGTCTTCACATATAGAAATATAATTAATGTATACAAAATATTGTTAAGCATTTTAAAAGAGTAACGGTGGAGTTTCTTGCCACTTCTTCTCCATACGAAACTACTTTTTGGAAGTGGCGGCTAGAATCAGTTCTATTTTTTATGTAAATTTTGACGTTCAAAAGTGCCTTTTTATGGGTCTATTTGAATTAAATACTTTGACTTTGACTTTGACAAACTCTTACCATGAATTCTGCACTTGATTATATTAGTGATAGTCGGTTAGTTAAAAAAACTGTCGAAATATATGAAACTTCAACTCTGTTGGATCTAGAATCACTGAATCATACAGTAACGCATTTATGGAAACAGTTTACAGATTCGCGCCGAAGTCCCTTAATGAATTGCAGTTTTCAATATTTACGTGATAGATACACATCGATGCGCAAATTGATCGCCTACCAAATGCAATTGAAGCGACTGACAATATTACTGCAATTGATAGCCAATGATCAATAGCAATTGATAGTTTCGGGGAACCTTTACACCCTGTAGGTATGTATGGGTTATGTCAAAGTGTGATGTCAAGCAACTTTTTATTATGACATCGGATAACACTGCTCGTTTATTGTCTATTCCAATGTACATCAAGGCTCAAAAGGCAATAAAATCTGATGTCATGTCCTACAGACAACAAAATATTCGGAGAAATACATTTATTTATTTTATTATTTATGTACACACAGTAAAATACAGAGGGACACGTCATAGTTACAATTTAAGTACAAAGGTACTGCTTATTTCTTAAGAAATTTCTTCCAGCAGACCTGCGAAAGGAGAATTGAAAAAGAAATGTAGGCAATAGTGTGTGAAAACAAGAAGAGAAAAATATGAACAATGTGAAGTCTAAAACTAAAATAACGCAAATATATATAAAAAACATATGTATTATTTATATATACATAAAAGGTCTTTTAATCGACATTTAAATAGAGAAATAGTTTTTAAATCACGAATGCTAGGCGGAAGTGAGTTCCACAGTCTTACAGCATGGACAGAGAAGGAATAAGAATAGTAGCTTGTTTTATGAGGATGAGATTTAAGGAGGGATCTAAGGTGCGATCTACACGGTGCGTCGCTAGAGCGACATGTGACATACCGCTACACTGCACTGGGTCTGAGTGGATTACAGTCCACACCCACCCAAAGGGAGAAGGCCTGAGTCCCAGTAGGGTATCATTTTAAGCCGATGACGTCATGTAAGCAACATTAGGGTTGCATGTCCACTACACTCTGCCCCAAAAATATATGATACAAGTGTAAACAAACCTTGATCAGGTAACTTGTTAAAGCAACGTGAATTAGTAACACATACATGTGTAAAAAGAAGGTTTAAACTTCATATTTCACCATAACATAAACATAACAACAAGTCTGTAATCCCATAAAGGTTAGGCAGATGTGTACCTATAGTAAACCCACATTTCGCCAGTTATGCTAAAGTCCCATGTAATAGGGAGCGAGCCTATTGCCATCAACCGGGCACAAATCCAGACTCCAGGTGAGAAATTCTGGATAGAAAAACCCAATAACACTTTGCCCGACATCATGCTAACCCAGGACCTCATGCTCAGCAGTAGCTCTTTCGATGTAATTCACACCTATTCAAATTATAAATGACTGAGGACATAAAATTAACTCAAATGTGAAAGCACATGTGTGAGCACTATGTATGTACCTACTGCAAAGCTTTTAGTGGGTACGTCTTTCATTGACTTGAATGTGCCCTGGCGGCTGAGAGTATGTCACGCTCACTCAAATGTCTCGTTGGTGGCGTGTGTGTTGGATCATAATATTCCCTTCAAAATGGTTGAGCTGAATGGGCGCCGTCAGTGGGGACTGGTCATCTCTTGGGAGCCACGGCTTATTTTTTTTTGTTTTTGTTTTGTATGTTTACCATTACGGACGCCTTTAACATGCACGTCTTTCTACATCGTTCTCACATGTGTAATTTCGGCATGACTGATGTAAGTAATTTTATGTAACATTATTATTTAAAAGAGTGTCCTACCAAATTGGTACGTTTTCTGAACCATTTGTTTACATTTTCATACGATATTTTATAGCCCGATCCGCTATCCACTTTCAATATCACGGAGGAACATTATTCTCAATAAATACCAAGTTCAGGGCGTTTGCAGTTTTTCTTTCAAAATAAGAACAAACTGTGTCACGAACATGATACAGTTTAGGCCGTATAAGGCCTAACTATTATAATTTGAGGCCATTCACACATGGTGGTAATTAAAATTTCTGCATTTGCGCGTTATTGATCTCATCCGGTGTTACATTTATCGATATATGGTGAGATCTTTTGATCGTGTACTGTAGACATTACAAGTTTGTTTTATCTAATAGGTATGGTGATTATTAAGTGCCTACTTTATTTTATCACTGATTGACATGACATGGTTTTAAGATCTGAACTTGTTAGTAACTGAAGTAAATTAGGTTTAGTTATTATATGATTTTTTAAAGGGACAGCGATATCTGTTAAGCCGCTGGAATATTTAGAGGCTCTTATTCTTAATGGTAACCAGTTACGTCACATAATCACCCCTTAATCAAAGAAATCCTGATCCAGCTAGTCCCTTGCTGCCCTCTTCCAGCGACGCCCTAAGCCGAGGTCCGTACCCCACAGGGGATGCTCTTAGCGTTGTCGCTTAGTTTTAGTTACTATTTAAGTTTAAGTCCTGGCTGGAGGCCTTAATTTATTAGGGCAACCACAGGCAAGTCCGTTTAAGCAGACGACAACCTCATAGGTTGACCTGCGAGATGCCATACAAAAAAAAAAAAAGTCACAAAAGCACTTTATTTCAACCACCTGTTAAATGTAATTAATAGGTAGTACGGGCTGGTGTCCGCAACTGCAGTTATATTTTTCATACGACTCGTAGGAAGGCACAGTCCACGAGGCCTAAGCTGAGCATTGCATTTGTGTGAGTGCACATAGCGACGAGTCCTTTGCTTAGCAATCGGACAATCGGCTGAAGCGCTGTGCTCGCGCGATCACATTGGTACGATTGGTATTCACTCACACAAATGCAAAGCTCAACATAGGCCTCGCGTACTGTACCTGTGACACAAAACAGATTGACTACAACAGATGAATATACATGGTATATTGGTAGAACCAACATTGGGACTTGTGGCTAAATAGTCGTCGATCAATATACTCGTGCTGCAGTTGGTCCGTGGATGGGTGACCATCTTAATATTCATAAAGCATGTTAAGCCGTTAGTCCCGGCTGTCATTCATAGATCTTAGCCCGAAAGTCTGACAACCAGTCTTACCAATACCAGTATTACCCAATGACCCCAGTACTGACCACAATACTGGTATTGGTAAGAGTTTGGAGGTAAGATCGCTCCATGTAAAATGGTATTCAGCTTTATCCGGTTAGACTGGAAGCTGACCTCAACATAGTCGTAGTTTGAAAAAGGCTACGCAGCTGATGATATTTTCTTCTTGTCCACAGAATAAAACAAAATGTTTCACGGAGGCATTTGGACAAAGCTGCAAGGCTTCTACAAGTGGTATGTGCTGGGTCTGGTGTCCATCGGCTACATCCTAGGTGAACTCGGACATTATCTTATTGGTGAGTACAACAATGATATATTACTATTTAGGTACGAGGAACAGTGTGTAAAGTTCATTCACCCTCTATAGAAAAAGTAGTTGTGTCTGGTGGGCAACTAACCGACAATTGAAGCCGGAACGTGGTATGCTGGGTATGGTAGATGCGCAGTAAACTCTCCTTGCGCGATGCACGGTTTTGCATGACGTCAGTGTGATGCGTAGTTCGCATGTGGCGGTCACCATGTTTACCTTCTGTAGTACTAGACGGTACGATCCTCACACCTGTAAAGGACACTGTTGCTGAGATAATGTAGATAGGTTGATGCCGGTCAAGCTAATGAATAATGAAAACAGGCATATGGACAATGCTTGGTTACCCTACTTTAAAAAAGCCGAAAGGGTTTTATCTGGTCCATCATTATTCAAACACGTTTGCTTTTACTATTACCTGCATTGTTTTTGGTTTTTATAGTAAAAAAATCAGGAAAAATACACTCATCGTCCGCCAATTTAGGTACTGCTGATGATAAAAACATATTAATGCTAGCTGCCACAGTCAGAATGTCTGAAAGAAATCTACCTAAATCCCACCTCATTTACTGAAACCCCCCACAAATATTTATGAACCATGAATTTGTATGAACCAGGGCAGCGACAAATAAACAGATCCTAATAAGTATCGTATCAATTTCCATGGCTGGAGATGCCATGCCATACAGAATGATAAAAACAAATGTATGTATAAATACATACATTAACATACACTGTGTGTGGAAAACAAAGCCGGGGAACGAATGAGAGAGGTGCACAAATACATATTTTATAACCCGAGGGACCAGATTCCGATACTCGTTTATTCGGCTGAATTAAGGCGCAGTAAGAAGCAAATATTTTACAATACCTCATCGCGGCAACAAAGGTTCAAAACAGCGATGCGTTTGATATTTGTATAGGTTAGTAGAATCTCGAAATTGAAAATTCGGGAGATTAAAAAACAAATGCACGGCTCCGTTGAATAATTTTTAGGTTTTTCTTTATCTGATTAAATTCTTAATTATTATTACATAAAATATGATAGTGTACGCTCAAAATGTCGAAAATAATGTTTTTTTTTTTGAGCTCTGTCTTAAAATAGTTTTATCATGAGACTGTTTTATATTTTTGAATAAGTCTTTTCTTTGAACATATGAAAATTCACTCAATTTTTTTTCGTGCTTGTATAATGTATATACCAATACGCCTAACTGAGCGACAAAAAACTGAGCATTTTAGGGTGTCCTACGTTTGAGCAGCACCTTAACTTCTATACCTGGGAATGGAATACTGATTATGATATCGGTATTGATCGTGTTTCCTGTTAAATAATACGAAGTTCTTTTTTCCATTGGTGTGAAGGGTTTATGAACAGGGGCTCGTGGTCATATTCACGACTGTTGAGCATGTCCTGGGTTCGATTTCCAAGTCGGATACAGCGTTACTGGGTTTTTCCATCAAGAAAAACCTGCTATCTCTCCGGTCGAGTCGGATTGCCGTCGTATGAGGAAAAGAGAGTGCACCTGTGTCTGCGCACACAATTGTGCACTATAATATCTACCGCGTCGATGGCCGAAGTTCGGTCAGAAGGATGATTTTAACCTTTTCAGCCTCTCAAAAACTAACAACGTTTCATTAATATTAATTAAAAGGATTCCACCGTTTAGCTAGGTTCAAGGCAGATATGTTTTAGCACATAAACCTAGAAATCGCCAAAAAGTAGTCCTAGAACCCAAACCTAATTAGTAAGGTACGGAGCAAAGTAAGAAGTCACGAAGTCGAGCCATTAAATCTGTATTAGAAAACAATCAATTAAATTTCATGGCAAAAGAAAACCATGAATGAATGAATCACTATTCACTGTGCCATAACGACCGTGGGAACACGAATCACTCGCATATCATTCATAAAATCATGGTCATGATACCTTAATATCAGGCAGACATGATATCTTGAATTCTTATGGGAAAATTTTCATCAATACCTTCGCGATTTTTTTGTACAATTTGTTTCTATGCGTTTAAAGGGGGATTGATGGGTGGGTTCTGCCTATACAGGCAGGTTTAAGAAATGTGGATAATGGATTGAGTAAAAGATGATACGTTACATAAATATGGGAAGGAAATGAATAGGAACCACACTGAAACTACGACCGTCAGAGATACTGGAAGAAATAAATGAAAAGTCCTGTGCAGGCCCAAAATAAGTCTGATAAATATGTCCCAAAATCGTGTTTGAGTCACAGGTTTTAAACTTCCTTTATCAACGGGGAGAAACCTATTCAGTAGCTTTCAATCATTCAATCATCATCATCCACAGCCCGACTTCACCCACAGCTAAGAATAGGCCTCTCTTTCTTTGTAGCAACTCCCATGCTCCTGTGCCAGCCTCATCCAGGTTCTACCAGCTATAGTAACAATATCGTCCGCCCATCTCGCCGCCGGACGACACCTCGTCTTCCAGTCATTGGACGCCACTTGGGCACAGCCTTAGTCCACCTGTTATCACTACGCCTTACCTGAGGGGCATATACAGTATTTTAAGAACTTTTTCCCGTTTTCAAATCTCAGTATCAATCTGTCAAAATAAAATCAATTTAAACATACATTTTGGATCGTTTATTAAGTACGAGAGTTGGCCTTCTGAAGGTCAATTCTCGTACATAAAAACGTTCAAATTCAAGTCGTAACGTCATCGCAGCGACAACCAATGTCAAAAATGTGTTTGGATTGATTGTATTTTTGAAAGATACAAAATACAAAAAATCTTGATTGTCATAAAACAAGATGTACAAAAACAGATACATTTCTCTGACTCCTGCACTAGTGTTAACTGTGTTGCAGGAGCCAGTGTCCTCTCGTTGTCCTCTCGTAATACAACGACACAAAGTTTTGTTGTTTTATGACAACACCAAAAAAAGGAAACAAATTTTTTGTCTTTAGACTTAACGCTAAAAAATATTGATATAAAAATAGATTGATTATGAGATTAGAATGCCATACGGGAATTGCCTCTCAGCTGTTCTGTCCAACTCCACTTGAGTTCCATAATGCGTTTTCCGATCTCGATGTTTGAAACTCGGTCTCTTAGTCGGACACCAAGCATGAAACCTTCAATCAATGCCATTCTATTGTACCAACTTCTTATCATTTTGATATCTTTCACAATACAATCACACGTCCCTTCGCCTTTTGTCTCTTTTGTAACACACACGGGTAGGCAAAGCGTCCCTTTACTTATTCATGACTTGTTATAAATACTTCTGCACCGAACCTGCATGGATCTGGTGTCCCACTAACCTAGCCTTCAAACTTTTAGGTATAAGTTAAATGTCAGACTAGGCTCGAGTTACTTTATATTTAGGACAATCAGATGAATGGAGTTTTGATTGGAAGGCAGTCTATGTAAATGTTTGATGAAGACAATTTTGATTGTGGAACATATTTTCTAGTTTCGTAATTCTTTTAAGAGGAAACAACTTACACTCCTACGACGGACGAACCGCCAACCTTTGTAGGTTTTTAAAATTTATATAAAGGTACAAGGTTATAACTATTACAACATAACTACCATTAAATATGTTTAGTTTTTTTATCGGAATGCTCAACATTGTGCAATATCACACCATATAACAAAAACTATCAACAATTTATAAATAACGTATTATTAGCTGTGCCCAATAATGATTGGACGAAGACAGACAAAAAACTGCGTTACGAATCAGCCAATAAAGTAAACTAATCGTATCGTAAGTCATTACCGAGGCCGTTCAAAGTCATTATCATTGGCACAGCGTACGGCCTACTTCACATGATGCCAGTGATTCGGTCAAGTGGTCAGTATTTTATGACAGTATCGCCTAACGTATGAACGCTCCGTAGAATAGGAATGATGACTAATATTATAAATGTTAAAACAAAATGTAATTTCAAAGAAGGCGTAGTAAAATGAGATAATCGAAAAAATCTGTAAAATCGTTGGAAAAATTAAGAAGCTACACGCAGTCAAAAATTGGAGGGGTTTATACCCGTCCTTGTTGTATGGTACGGACAATGTATGGCGCTAGTTAAGTATGAAGTAACATAGTCGTGACGTCACTTCTGCCATAGTGCTGCCTTTGTCTAACAGTTATTTTAAAACGTTTATAACTTGGCAATTTTTTGAGCTTTTACACTTTTTATAATATTGTTTGCACTCCGTGGAAACAAATATCTTCTTGAGCTAAAATTAAAAACATTGTCATCATCCCTATTAACAAAGTATTTTATGATAGTTTTGCCTAACGTCTGAACGCTCCGTAGAATTAACAAAGCATTATATGATAGTTTTGCCTACCGTCTGAACGCTCCGAAGAATTAACAAAGCATTATATGACAGTATTGTCTAACGTCTGAATGCTCCGTAGAATTAACAAAGCATTATATGATAGTTTTGCCTAACGTCTGAACGCTCCGTAGAATTAACAAAGCATTATATGATAGTTTTGCCTAACGTCTGAACGCTCCGAAGAATTAACAAAGCATTATATGATAGTTTTGCCTAACGTCTGAACGCTCCGTAGAATTAACAAAGCATTATATGACAGTATTGCCTAAAGTCTGAACGCTCCGTAGAATTAACAAACTATTTTATGACAGTATTGCCTAACGTCTGAACACTCTGTAGAATTAACAAAGTATTTTATGACAGTATTGTCTAACGTCTGAACGCTCCGTAGAATTAACAAAGCATTATATGATAGTTTTGCCTAACGTCTGAACGCTCCGTAGAATTAACAAAGCATTATATGACAGTATTGCCTAACGTCTAAACGCTCCGTAGAATTAACAAACTATTTTACGACAGTATTGCCTAACGTCTGAAAGCTCCGTAGGATTAACAAAGCATTATATGATAGTTTTGCCTAACGTCTGAACGCTCCGTAGAATTAACAAAGCATTATATGATAGTTTTGCCTAACGTCTGAACGCTCCGTAGAATTAACAAACTCAGAAGAACCAAAGTTGGCTGTCACGTAGGTAATGTCTGTGTAAATAGCTTGAGCTATGCTGATGACATGGTTCTTTTGAGTCCCTCGATTAAAGGCTTGAGGAAACTGTTGTCTGTCTGTGAGCGTTACGCAGATGTTCACGGACTGAAATATAACGTTCTCAAAACCGAGTCAGTGGTATTCAGATCTGGAGCTGGTCCGAGTAACATACCCAGTCTGAATTTGAATGGTGCGACTATAAAGGTTGTAAAGCAGTTTAAATACACAGTTTAAATACAGAATAGTCGCACCATTCAAATTCAGACTGGGTATGTTACTCGGACCAGCTCCAGATCTGAATACCACTGACTCGGTTTTGAGAACGTTATATTTCAGTCCGTGAACATCTGCGTAACGCTCACAGACAGACAACAGTTTCCTCAAGCCTTTAATCGAGGGACTCAAAAGAACCATGTCATCAGCATAGCTCAAGCTATTTACACAGACATTACCTACGTGACAGCCAACTTTGGTTCTTCTGAGTTCCACGATCAGATCATTGATATAAAGGTTAAACAGGTCCGGAGAAGTCAACCCCCCTTGGCGAACACCACAATCTAACCTGTAACTGCTAGATAGAGTGTCACCCCATTTCACTTGATTGGTCTGGCCGCCGTACCAGAATCTCAACAGATCTACTACTTGGTGAGGTACTTGTGACTTTCTTAGCTTGTCCCAGAGGATTTCATAATTCACCAGATCAAAAGCTTTGCTCAGGTCTAAGAAGCAAGCATACACTGAGGTTCTCTGGTGGGTGTAATAGGCTATTGTGCTCTTAAGGCTAATAATCGCAGAGTCTGTTGAGAGTCCAGGTCGGAAACCAAACTGCGCATCGTCAATTTTAATATTCTTTTGCAGTTCAGGCTGTATGAGACGCTCCAGCACCTTGCCTAGTACCGTACCAAGTGTAATTGGTCGGTAGTTACTAGATGCACTCAAATCGCCCGTTCTATTTTTAACGACTGGAACTACCACAGCTCTCATTAAAGGTTTCGGCAAGTAGGCGTGTTTGACACATAAGTTATAAAACGTACTCAGATGTGGAAACAGGTTGGCACTTCCCCAGACCAGGTGCTCCACACTGAGACCATCGTGTCCAGGTGACTTACCCCGCTTCATATTAGTCACAGCAGATATAACATCTTCAAGCGTAAATGGTGGCAGTAACTCAGTCACAACGGTGTCATTAATGAGCTTACAACCTGCATTCAGTGGGTCAACTTTAAATTTACTGGCAAACAAATCAGCTATTTCACATTTTTTCTCCAAACCATCAACAGACACAGGAAGGCTCGGTTTAAAATTAAACTTTTTAGTCGCATTCCAAAACTGTACAAAATTATTTTCTTTTCTATGCAAGGCCAAAATATTCATTTTTATACTATCTTCATTTTTCTGACACCACTTGATTTTATTTTTAAACATTGTACGACTACTACGCATATTTTCAAAAATCAAGCCTTGTATAGGCCTACCAGCCTCCACCCATACCTTGAAATGGAACCTAGCATTCTGATGATAGTCCCGCACGTGGTAGTTCCATCCAGTCACCTTTTTGCATCGCTTCTGTTCACCTAAACGGGAACACAGTACAGCGGCAGTCTGCAGTGTATCAACAATATACGCATAATATAAGTTTATTGATTCACAATATTTGTCATAATGTTCGCAATTTATATTATTTTCACAATCACACTTAAAAATATTAAAATTATCACTTAATTTATCCGAACAATGTTTTTGGTATGCAATAATTTGTTCTTTGGTACGCGTGCCCCATTTGATTCTATGTTGGTTATCAGGATTTCAGTAGGTATATTTATGGCTGATTGTTAATTACATGGGTAAGGTTCAATAACTGGAATCCTTAACACTTCGACTTCATCATCATTATCTTGGTAATCAAAATAATAATATGACCTTAGATAAATGATTGGTCTCGCGGCGTCTAGCGCAGCGAGACCAGTCATTTATCCAAGAATATGAACAATTTCATTAGGTCTGTGTGTCATTGATAGACCACAATTTTTGAAAGGAGACCCATATAAACCTGTTTGCTTAATTTATGCGACTTTTAAAGTAAATTGTAACGTGGGAAGGTACTTGTTGAAATAACTATGTACTCGTATGAACCGGAATAATAATGTTCTCACTCACGACTTTGTACCACACTCGCTAGTTTGTATGTACAACTGTTGTAAGCTTTCAGTGGTAACGTGTTGTTATGTTTGGAAGTTGTAAACACGTTTTAATATTTTAAAAAATATTACAGTACTAGCCTTTACAATAAACGAAGTTGTAATGTAATGACTCAAATTTTGCATGTCAGAACCTAAATTACTTAAGATTCTTACAAAATGCTCGACTCCTCAGAAAACTACTTATGTTCTCGAAATTCGACCGCCGACTAAGAAAGTCAATTTCAAAATGAATGAAAAAAAAACCGCCAAGTGCGAATGGGACTGGCTCACGTTTTCCGTACCAAAAGGCAAAATCGCTGAAAAAAATAACAGTCTCTCATGAAGACCATTCTCGATAAATGTTTAACTGTTTGTTGTTATAGCGGCAATAGAAATACACTCCCTGTGAAAAATTTCGCTGTCTACCTATTACGATTCATGAGATACAGCCCGCTGACAGATATACGGTCGGACGGACGGCGGAGGCTCAGTAATAGGGTTACGTTGCCACACTTGGGGTAACCTACAAAAACTTCTGCCTTCTGCCGCCATCTCAGTGTCCATTGTTTTTTACACATTTTCACAGTCGGAAAAAAGAAGTCATAAGAAGAAAGACGGTCCTACATATAGACAATAAAAACTAAAGACTAACTATCCTACTTTTTGGTCCTCAGGTACAACGTCAAAAGTAACGGCTGACGATCTTCACTATGGAGACAAATCCTGCATGCTGAACTTAACCCACGTCTCTCTGAGTGACTTGCCCGTCGTGTGCGAGAACGTCAACTCGAGCGATATGTAAGTACTTTGCATTCATTCTTCTATAGTTTGATATGTTGTCACCGCACCATTTCCAGCGTTAAATGAGTTCGAGCACAAAACGATACAATACTTATGTTCATTACTCCAAAGTCGGTCGTTTTCGGTGTCTTTTAAAAAAGATACACAGAAAACAAGATCTAAAACAATCAAGCTACAAATAGATTTGAAATAAAGTAATTGTAAAATTTATTGTAGAAATTTTAATAATATCACATTAGAAGAGCGATCGTAATCACTATGTTCAACAGGGTTATTTCGAAAAGTAATTAATTTTCCTCCATCCTTGAATAACGTTCCCGGTCCTTTTATACAGTTAGGACCAAAAGTTTGGCTGTCAGCTTGATTAACATACAGTTACTCCAACTTTTAATAATAATACTATTAAGTTAATTGATGTCCACAATACCTTGTTTGAAGGAAGGGGAGGAAGAGGCTCAATAGGCACGATCAGCATTTTATAATTTATATTATTTTAAATTATATACATCCAAATTTATGTAAATAAATGTAAAAAATGCTGTTCGGTGGTAAGCGTATCACTAGAGTTGAGAACTGCAGGCTGGACCGATTAATAAATCCGGCAGTTCATTATTTTTTAAAATCTTTTAAAGCTGACCGGAAAATTGGAAAATTCGGGAAAAAATTAAAGTAATTTTTCATGAATGGTTCAAGAACAGGACAACGTTTGTCGGGTGAGCTAGTTAAAATGTATAATAAATATATACAAATATATAAAACATAAAAAAATTGAAACCAAATCACAACAAATTATAAAATGTGTAAAACCGCTGAGGAAGTAATAAATCTTTATGGATCTTAAACCGCGTAGGTACCTACTTCTGGTTTCAAATAACATAAAAATATTTATGAGTCACAAAGTATGTTTTAATTACGAAGGCCACTCATTAGGTGCTCTCAATATTAAATATATGACAAATGTCGCTGTGGACAGGTGGGCAGGAAACTAGTACATACACCTAAGATACGTGCATACAGCATCAGCTCGTTAACTTCCACTTTTTTAGTAATATTTACACGTATGTCTATAGTAACAGCACTAAGGCCTGATTTCACCAATGAAATTGAACGCGATCAGCACATAAACTACGTTTAAGAGCTGTCAGTGTCATTATTTTCTATGGAATATTGACACTGACAGCTCTTGAACGCGTTTAGTAACTTAGGGGAAATCGGCACTAAGGCGTTAAGTGTCTACCATCTTGTCAGTATGGTGGACCTTAGGGTGGATTTCACCAATGAAACGGAACGCGATCAGCATTACTTCGTTTGCGAGCTGTCATTCCATAAAAATAACGACTCTGAATGATGAAATTGTATCATCAGTTCGAAAAGAAGTAAAACACTACGTCCACTTCTTTTCGAATTGCTGATACAATTATTGTCTAGTTCCAGACGACTTTGCCCCAGTATGTGGCCCCGTTAACCTGTTTGACGAAGGGGCATATTACCCAGTAGAGGTAATTTATAGGCAGTCGCTCTATGTAATATACTCGTATTCAGCTACATCCAGTGAAGCTGGTAGCTGACCCCAACATAAATAGGAATAGGCTGGCAGATGATGAGGTGGCCACGTTGATATCAGTCGTAAAAGACACCTTTGTACTCGTAGCAGTTAGGAGCTAGTGATTAAGATTTCCGATTTTAAAATTCAAAAACTGTTCTACGGCCAAATAACCTGTAGTGCTATTCTGTAACCATCTCACCGTGAAAACATTGGTGAATTGAGCGTGGAGTGAGCTGTCAGTGCCACTGATGCTAGGGATTGACCAAGACGGGTTGACACTGACAGATCACTGGGTGGAGGACCTGAGCGGCTCAGTGGCCCTAATTTCGTCGGCCGCCGCCGGTACCCTGTCCCTCGAGGCCGTCAAGAGGGGACGGGGTTGCGTGGCAGCACGGTTCGGGGAGATAGTCGTGGTAGGGGTGTACTTCTCTCCGAACCGAACTCTCGCCGAGTTCCACAACTCCCTAGCGGAGTTGAGAGTCGTTGTCGTCGGGTTTCGTTCCCTCCCCGTGCTCGTCCTCGGGGACTTCAATGCCAAGAACTTGGCTTGGGGTTCCCGGCTCACGGACACGCGGGGCAGGATGGTGGAGGACTGGGCTCTGGAGACAGGCCTGGTCGTCCTAAACCGAGGTTCTGTCCCAACGTGTGTGCGTATGCGGGGTGAATCAGTGGTGGACATTTCGTTCGCCAGCCCCGCTCTGTTGCCGCACGTCATTGACTGGCGCGTCATGGAGGGGGTGGAGACCTATTCCGACCACCGGTACATCCGGTTCGACGTCTCCGCCCAGACCTCGAGCGCGCCGGTCCGACAGGCCCCGAGTGGTCCGCGGTGGGCGCTGAAGCAGCTGGACCGGGAGCTCCTCCTGGAAGCCTCGATCGTGCAGGCCTGGGTGTCACCACCGGACAGGCCTGCTGTCATCAACGACGAGGCGGAGTGGTTCCGGGAGGCCATGTCCGAAATATGTGACGTGGCAATGCCCCGGGTCCAGCCCGGACGTGCTTGGCGCCAGGTGTGCTGGTGGTCGCCGGAGCTGACGGCTTTGCGCAAGGCGTGCGTGGCTGCGCGACACCTGTACACCAGGCACCGCAGGCTACGTATTCGCCCTCCGAACATGAAAGCCATTGAGGCGGAGCTGTACGAGGGGTACAGAGCGGCGAAGACCGCCCTCCAAGCGGAGATCCTGCGGGCCAGGGCTCTGGCCCGCGAGGAGTCGCTGGAGACTCTGAACAGGGACCCATGGGGACGCCCCTACAAAATGGTGCGGGATAAACTCCGCCCATGGTCTCCCCCACTGACGCAGAGTCTCCGGCCCCAGCTCATGGAGGAGGTGGTGAGCACTTTGTTCCCTTCGCGGGGGGAGCATACTCCCCCGCCCATGACTCCGCCTACTGCGGTGCCGGATGCGGACCACACTGCCGACGACGACGACGATGCTTCGGAGGTGACCGGGGTAGAGCTGAGAGTGGCGGTACATAGGCTTAGTGCCACAAATGCCGCCCCAGGACCCGACGGCTTACCTGGAAGAGCCTGGGTTCTGGCCATGGAGGCTCTCGGGCCTCGACTAATGGGGCTCCTAAGCGCATGCATGGAGGAGGGCCAGTTCCCACTTCGCTGGAAGACGGGGAAACTGCTCCTCATTAAGAATCCGGGGCGCCCTGCGGACTCTCCGTCCGCTTACCGGCCCATCGTTCTGCTTGACGAGGTGGGCAAGCTCTTTGAAAGAGTTATTGCAAACCGCCTTGTCGGGCGGCTGGTGCGGGTGGGGCCGGATTTGGCGGAGAGCCAGTTTGGTTTCCGCAGGGGGTGCTCTACGGTGGACGCCATCATGCGCGTGCGAGCCCTCACGACGGGGGATGCTGTTGCCCGGGGTGGGGTCGTCTTGGCGGTGTCTCTAGACATCGCCAATGCCTTCAACACCCTGCCCTGGAGTTGCATCAGGGAGGCATTGCGGTACATCCGTCTCCCCACAACATTAGGACCCGAGTAGGCGGCGCGCGTAGTGTTCCGCGCGCGCTGCTCACAGACGTAGCCCGAGACGGGGCCCGCTCAAGCGGGCCGGCACCAGCCGGGGATGCGGATGAATTATGTGTTCCCGCGACCCCGGCGTAGGTGTGAGATGGAACACCGGGGTGGTTTTTAGTCAGTAAGAGTCTGACAGACCCCTTCGCCCGCCCCAGGGCGGAGGACATCCATGAGGATTTTCCACCCCGGGAACAAAAAAAAAAAAAAAAAGGGAGGCATTGCGGTATCACCGGATGCCGACCTACCTCTGTCGCGCGGTCGAGGCCTATTTGACGGACAGGGCTGTCATCAACCCCGGTCACCGGGGAGAGTGGAACCGGCGAGAGATGTCGTGCGGTGTCCCACAGGGATCGGTCCTGGGGCCGCTTCTGTGGGATATCGGTTACGACTGGGTGCTACGCGCCGACCTCCCGAATGGCGTCAGCGTGGTGTGCTACGCTGACGACACGCTGGTCCTGGCACAGGGGAGGTCGCACCAGGAGGCGGCCGAACAAGCGACACTCGGGGTTGCGACAATCGTCGAGAGGATCCGGCAGTTGGGACTCGAAGTGGCTCTGGACAAGTCCGAGGCCATGTGTTTTCATGGTCCTCGGAACGCGCCACTGTCGGGTTCCCCGATAACGGCGGGAGGGGTTCACATCGGCGTCGAGTCGACGATGAAGTACCTGGGACTCGTCCTCGACAGCCGGTGGAACTTCGTGGAGCATTTCCGACGTTTGGCTCCCAGACTGGAGCGGGCTGGGGCTGCCTTGAGGCGGCTCCTGCCCAATCTAGGGGGTCCAAACGCCTCCTGCCGGAGGCTCTACGCGGGAGTCGTGCGGTCCATGGCCCTTTACGGGGCACCGGTGTGGGCGCGTTCTTTGAGGCGCCGACCGGCCCGCAGGTTGAACGCGTCCCAAAGGGTCATGGCCATCCGGCTGGTCCGGGGATACCGCACGGTCTCATGCGAGGCGGCGAGCCTCCTTGCCGGATTGCCGCCATGGGATCTGGAGGCAAAAGCCCTCGCGCACGTATGGGAGTGGCGCGAGAAGGCAAAACGCCATTGACTGGCGCGAGGAAACGCCCGGGTGTCACCATTGTGTGGATCGCCCGGAGGACACGGTGGAGCATACGGTGGAGGTATGCCCAGCTTGGGCGGAGCACCGCAGTGTCCTCAGGGAGGCGATTGGTGGAGGCGATCTCTCGCGTCCGGCCCTGGTCCAGGCCATGGTACGGAGCGAGAGGGAATGGAAAGCCGTCACCTCCTTCTGCGAAGCAGTAATGCTCGCGAAGGAGGAGGCGGAGCGGGTGAGGGAGAGAGCCTTGCGCCCTCACGCCCCCACTAGCCGCCGCAGGAGACGCCCTGGGCGTCGGGAGTCGCCTGCAGATTCCCGGCCACCGTAGGCGCGGGCTTGCGGACGGCGAGCAATGGGTAGCTCGCCGCCGGTAAGGACCAGGCCCGGGTCGACGGCGCGTTGTGTTCCACGCGCGCCTCATAGAGATGTCAGCACAAAGTGACGGGGTCCGATAGTGCCGACGCCTCAGGGTCGCGGGTTATTCTACAGAGAAAACCGTGGCCCTGGCACAGGCAACTGAAGGAACACGGGTGGGTTTCAGTCAGTAAAAGTCTGACACGGCCTCCCGCTCCACCCAGAGCGGGAGAAGTCATTTGATGATTTCCCACCCAAAAATATAAAAAAAAGGCGTGTGAGTCCGTCTTCACGGTGAGATTTTTACAATATCATCAGTTCATGCTTCGTAGCTCGAAGACGACTAGCTCTGTATTACATTTAACAATTTAAAATGACTTTTCCCCACTTAAAAATAACGATAATATCATAACCGTCATTTATAAGTGTTACCAAAGTAAAATATTGGAATTGTAGAAATACTTTTTGTTGATTAAATCCAAGCTGGCATCGATTGGCCGCCATTGCCGAAATACGGACTGGAGGAATTTCTTTTTCTCGTAATTAACGAGAAAAATAAAATTCAGTTTCGCTAAGTTGAGCTACCTCAAGCTCCAAAATGATAGATTATACAAAATGATATGATCCAAAATAAGAGATTGTCTGTCGGTCTCAACGGTTCATCATGTAGATCAAATATAAAGCATGTTAATTAATTCGAAATATTTTATTTTTTACCTCCATAGATGTTGGTGTGGGTGCTAGATTACTTTACATCAAGCTGTTTTATAGTAAAAATCATAACACGATGTATAATATTATGTAATCAATGACCTCTGTCATTGATTACCTCACAATTAAATATTCTAATCCAATAATAAATGGGTCAAGACGAGCAAGAAGTAAATTATTCATTCCAATTCTAAATATCGAGTGGCTCCAATTGTCAGACTAATGAAGATCGGTTCGATCCGATACTGGCCTTGGCATAATAATCTTAAATAAACCAACCCGTGGACAAAGCGTTCTAGAAAACTTTACCGACCTTTCCCTTTTTGCGGTTTATTTAATAAATGAAAGGTAACAATGTGAAATTTACAAGAACAATTTCCTTGTAGAAACATTAAGGAAAAAACATGAGAATAATAAAGGAACCTTTAAAATATTTTTTAAGAATTCAAACAATCACGCTGTAACTAACTGTAATTTAACCCTTTGAAGAATTAGTAATCGCATAAAATGTATAGATTAATGTAATGCCAATTGTATTAATAACCATTTAGCATATTTCATAACTGTCAACCAACATTCAATTCCCGGGGCATTCACATGGTCATCAGTGTACCTCGTTGGAGGCCTTAAATTTTGCTGACGCAGGTAACCGCTGGATACAAGAAGCACATGACCACATGTGGCGACGCTTGTGGTAGGCCTAGCTATCATACAATTAACAGACTAGTCACTAAATGAGAAGATGTGTTCACAAACATACAAACAAATCACACTACGACTTCGTCAACGAGGGACGCGGCACGGCGCGGGGACCGGGGACACGACCGCGCTCGGACATATAACTTTTTAGAGGTTGCTTTAAGATTGTGAAACATCGAATAAATTCCTTTTATAATACAGTCCACTAGCTTTCTTAACACCTGGGCCTGAACAAGATGACTGGCAGTTCCGGACGTAAGCTTGTTTAAAAACAAATAATATTGTAACCTACTAATACAGATGCCTTTTATAACTTCGATCATAAAGCTATGATTCATACAAAACTGCGTCATAGACAACATTGACTACTGCTGACCTCATTACGGCCAGAACCACAGATCTTAGAATACAGTACAGTAGGTTTATTCAAATTCGTGGCGCCGAAATGAAATAAATAATAAAAACATTGAAACATTGGTTTACTTGTCACAGACATAAAAATGCATATAAAAAGATAAGTAAGTCAATTCGATTAAACACACCATACATAATCGGCAGCTGCACGTCATGACAGTGACAAGAAGGCTTCCACTGAGCATAATGCTGTGCTATGGGGCCTATGGTGGACCCACAGAACATGCGCTTAATGTGCGTGCGTTGAGCAGACAACGTGAGGCCAACTTTCAAAGTCCATCAACAAAGATACGGGCCAGTCTGAAAGTAGTTCGATACATTGGAACAAGCCCAACTTCCGATTTATTAACTTTTTCTGTCAGGCAAAATCGAATAAAGCACGATTTTTTGAAAAAATCCTAAGTAATCACGAAATTTTGAAAAAATCCTAATTATTCACGATTTTTTGGATTTTTTAATTTCATTATTTAATTTAACTTTATTTTGCGCAAAACGGAAGGCGCCCTCAAGGGATTAATCCCCGGACACACCGCGGGGATTTCCCTTTTATCTGACATGTGAATGCAAACAGAATTCACACTGACAGATGAAGAAGAAGAAAGTGCGTTGGAGGAAGCACGAAATAACTATGATGCTTAAATTTTGCTACCATTGATCGTCGAGCTTAAGTCAAAATCAAAACCATTCCAAAGGTGAAAAACACACACAGTTCTAAATCTGTTTGTTTTTTTTTTTTTTGTTGATTTCTTTGAAAGAAAGTGAAATTAAACAATTTTGATTAAATCATTGATTATTATTAAAAAAATCATTTGATTTAAATCCATGATTTAAACGAGTGAGAAACGCTTGGTTTGTGTGGAACGTGTCGACAAACCCGCCTCTCAATCTCCATGCTCTGTGGATAGAACTTTACTGGCGGTGACTTAAAAAGATCTTTTATTTAGTCAATTGATCTCAATTAGACCAGACTATTTAGATTAGTATCTGTCCATTGAAGCGTGACAGACATTTCTGTTTGTAGTTTTATTTAACAATGATGTTGAGAGGGAGTGTAGTAGAGACCTAATGTAAAAACATTGATAGGTACCTAATTTTGTCCAACATCAGGCAATAGACTTTGTTTTTGATATCGCTGAGTAATACTAAATTGATTGCTTATACAAACCAACTTTTTGTTCGACAGCGATCGGACAAGCCGAGCGAATCAATATGGCACTTGGCTCGAATGACGTTTGTTGAGTATATGTAGTTGGAAAAATATATATTTACCCCATGACACAGGGAATCCTAGTGTGGGGTCCAGGGCATTTGTAAAATACTAGCACTTAAGGCTCCTATGTAGTATGTTACATTTATATTATTATAGTTATAATTTTATTTTGTCCTACCCGGCCACTCAAAAAGTATTGCGATAGTAAAAATAAATGTTCTAAAGTTGTTGTTTTTTTTAATAAATCTTTTCAAATAAAGTACTCTCCACTAGCCTCTATACAAAGTTTCATGCGTCTGAATCAGTTTTAGAAACACTATTTCCAGTCCAACGTAGATACCTCGTTCACAGCCTGCTCGAACGCTGACAGTGTATCTTCCGGCGACGAAAATTGTATCCCTTTGAGCTGTTTATTTTTATTTTTGGGAAAATTAACGGTGCTAGGTCAGGGCTGTAAGGAGAGGTGACCCAGGAGTTTGACCGGCGTGCTGTCCAGGAAGTCCCTCGTTTTGAGCGCGGTGTTAGAAGGCGCGTTGTCGTGGTGGAGCAGTAGCCCGCGTAGCCCCTTGTTTGGTCGCATGTTGCTCACAATAGAGAAAACTTCTGCCAAGCATTTGGTAGGATACTATTCAGCGTTGATGCTTCTTTGGTTCCGTAAAGGAATTGAGCTAGTCAAATTGAAAAAGCTCGCGATCAAAGTCTTCCTAAACATTGGCAATAAAAATTACTAACACCTATTTATGAACTTTATAAGTTTAGCTCTAATAATTCCTAGCCAGGTGTCATGTTAATTCGGCCAAGTTGTAAGTTAGTACGTGCTTAAGTAACTGTCCGTGACATCACGCCGGCCCCTTTCAGAATACCAGCGCTGTGACACTTATTTATGAGTGTCGCAGCATTATGCTGAGTTAGGGGCCTTTTCGCCTCGTACAGACTTTGTTTTTATTTTCATTTTACTTTTGTTTTGTAATTTTTGTAAGAGTGTGCTTAGTTAAGTTTGTGAAATTGCATATCACACTACGTACTATGTAAAGCAGTATTATTTCAATCATACTGCAATGTGGGAAAGGGTTGGAGTATTTTAAGATTAAAATAATACTGAGTATAATATCAATATAATAAAATAACATCACGCCACATAGTAAAGCCACTAAATAAAAAAAGAAACGGAAAACAAAATGATAGATTATAGAAAGATTTCTTCGACGCGATGTCAAAAGAAATTTATTTGTCTTCTCTTCGTAGAGTTGAGATAGGAGTAATGTTGTTACGCATGCTGGAGCTAGATAGTTTCTGAACGAAAGAAACTGCATTAATTTTAACTCCGACCACCTTAAACTGAAGCTTAATCCATACAAAACTTATTAAAATAGGCTAAAGTTGCCAAATGACAACAATTTGGTTGGTAGCCAGAGCTCATGACAGCGTTGAATAGTGTTGCCAGACGACAAGGCCGATCCTTCATCCTTTAATGTGGAAGCTGTGCCAAATTGAAATCAAAATTATCAGAGAGCAGTACCTAGCTTCTTATCGCAGTGAACTTTTGCAAACTGTTATAATAATTATGATGATGCTCAATATTAAACATTTGTACCCACCTATTAACGGTGTAAGAAGGCTAGCAATGGTCCCATTTAAATGATAAGAATCATTTATTTCTTTTGGTAATGATGGATGATGACTTTTTTTTACTTTCAAATCATTTTTTTTTTTTTTGTTAAAAGTGCAAACAATATTATGAAAAAGTGTTTAAGCCAAAAACAATGGCAATTTATAAATCTTTTAAGATACCTGCTAGACAAAGACGTACAGATGTGAAGTCACGACGATGTTAATTCATACTAGCGCCTTACATTGTCCGTACCGCGCGACAAGGAAGGAAAAACTGGAAACATTTTTGGAAGGGACTCTTCCTATAATACTCTCTTCCAAAATCTTTTAAAGCTTCTCCATCATCTATCATCTCTATAGACACAGTTTTTATGAACGCAATATTATGAATTATTAGTCTTTTCACAAATCATCATGCCAACACGTATTAATGATCAAACACTTTTTGAAACTCCAACAAGACTAAATTAAGGTTCACCATTAAGTACCAAAACGTGTCCAATCACTTAAAATTGGTAGAAAATATATTGCAGCTTTAAAACGAGACTGAGAATGTTAATTAAGAACTTACTATCAATATTTTTACCCGTAGGCACTATAAGTGAACCTACACTTAGGGACTGGTGACCTAAGGGTGTGTTTACACTAAAGTAACATAGGGCAAGAACAACAAAAAAAAGTCAAATTAGTGCTTGCAATTTAACCATAATAGACTCCGTTCGGGGTCGGCAGGGGTCGAGCTTCAAAGGAACCTAAGCTCAATAAGGAACATGACGAATGAATCGAATATTATAAACGTAAACATCCATAACTTCACGCCTGTATTCCCCATAGGGTTAGCCAGATATGTAAACCCAAATTTCGGCAATTATGTTGTAGTAAAGTCCCATGTAATAGGGGGAGAACCTATTACCATCAACCTGCCACAAATTCAAACTCCGGGCTTCTACTGTGAAATTCCAGCTGGACAAACAAACCCAGACTCTGAACCTCATGCTCAGCAGTAGCGAGTAGCGTCGAATATCATCCTTAATTAAGAAAGGTAGTTCCATTTTACTCTACTCGGGTCGAAGCCCGCCGTCGACTCGTCGGCGGCTGCCGTCGACAACGTGACTCTGCCGTTGACGCGTGTCGCTCGTGTCTATGAGCACTAAGATTAACTATAACGGAATCACGCTTATTGTGAATGCGACTAAGGGCTGATTTCACCAATGAAATTGAACGCGATCAGCACCTAAACTATGTTTAAGAGCTGTCAGTGCCATTATTTTCTGTGGAATATTGACACTGACAGCTCTTGAACGCATTTTAGATGGCGCATTGGTGAAATCGGCACTTAGTCCGACACTTAAGTAGGTAGGTACCTAAACCCAGTGACTTATTGAAGCAGATATTGACCATGATTGGCATAGCGACTGTATTTACGCTTTAGATAATATAATTTGCGGTAAAGGGCCCAATTACCGGTGTTCATTTTAAAACAGGGGTAATAGGTGTACCTAATTGGTACGAAATACTCACCTGTTTTTACTTCATTTTAGTAATTTTGCACAAAGTTTAAATGAGATAAAATAGGTATCATATTAAGAGCCAATAAGTACAAGAAATTTCAAATATCATCTTTTTCTGCAACGGCTTATTTTAATTGCTGAATTGTTTTTATCTTCTTAATTTCGGACGGTTTTAATGTGCACGTCTTTCTACATCGTTCTCACATGTATAATTTTAACATGAATGATGTAACCAAGTTTTTGTTACAATATTTTGATTTTAAAGAAGTTTCTTGCCCGTTCTTCTTCATAGGTAGTACTACGCTTTGGAATGGGCGACTAGCTCTATCTTTCTGACTGACCGACCCCTTGACCATTCAAAAGTGCCTGTATTTGGTTTATTTGGAATAAATACTTTGTTTGAGTTTTAGAGTTATTTTATCTTTGGAGCACTCGAGCCTGATAATGCAAAATGCCTCTTTCAATTAAAAGTAAAGTATATAGTAAGATATTTTGTAGTTACCTGCCCATGTACCCATATATAAAATCGTATGATTATGAAATCTACAGATAAGGAAAGATGATTAAATTATTTAAAAAAAATACATAAACTAAACAAAGCTACGTAAGCTATTTCCCAAAATATTTTACCAACAGCATTTTTAGAGTTGGTTCCGTTGGTTACCTTCGAACCTTTAAAAGATAACCGAATAATGATGAGGCATTTATAATTTTTTCTGAACTCGAATGAAAATCCTTTAGATAAATAGTTGTTCAGCTCGAACACCCGCAATCACAGTAGGTATTTAACTTTATCACTCCAATCGATTTGAATGTTGATCGATTTAAACATAAGCACGGCGCAAATACGATTATCGACATTACATGGGTAGATCGAGCCTCTTTCTAATATACCTATGTTGGGTACATTATAGGCCATTTAAATGAGAATAAAATATGAGCCACGATTCGCCGTGTTTATTCAGCATGTCGATGAGCTGTCAGCGTCATCCCGTCTTGCTCAATCCCTAGCATCAGTGGCACTGACAGCTCACTCCACGCTCAATTCACCTAAGTTATCACGGTGAGATGATTATACGAGGACGGGATGATGATTGCAGAATAGCACTACAGTATTCGCCAGTTACAGTTTTATATTATCTGAGGTCAAGGTCAGCTAAACAGTAATCTCCATATTAATCAGGAAACAATCCGTTTTAATTAAACAAGTTCATATCTAGGTTGTTAAGAATTATGTTTATTTTAAAGTTTTATATCAGTCGGTAATGATATAATTTCTTGGACTAACGCAGTAATTTAATCATCAAATAAATATGAATTACAACACTTTGACAGCTTCAACGTTCAGGAGAGAGATTGATTCAACTTAAGCCTAAAGATTGACATAAAAAAATTAAAGCAGAATTTTTTTCCTACCTTGCGATAGAGCGTCAAATCAACCTACTAATGTACATCAAATCGTGGAAGTATTCTAAGGTACGTAACAAAATATAAAATATATTTCTCTCTAACCAAGTAGTTATAAAGTTAAAGATTTAATAATCTACACCTAAATATTCAAACAAATGGAAGTCACAGAGACAACGAAAGCTTCAATCATTTATGCCGGAAAACTTTGTTCAATCACTTTGTAAACCTTGAGTTTTGCATACTGTCGAAGTAGAAGTCTAGATATACTACAATATTACAACACCAAGGCCATGCTACCTAGGGTCATATCAACAATAATAATAAAAGGAACCATTAAACGTTTTGTGCACTCAACTTTTTACAGTAACGCGGAAGTGACAAAAAAAGATTACAAAACGTAGTGGTAGGATCTGTTTTGTCACTTCTTATTGCTCCTGGGCTCTCGAGAAACATTTTTTGTAATGTCCAACCAAGTTTCTAACTAGTTTATTGGCAGATCGTGACTTGGCATGCTGGGTTTTCGAAATTAAATGGCGCGGGATAAAAAGTTTGTCGCGTGCTCTTGTTTGGTGTTAAATTGGATCACTGAAATCTTTTAATACTTTGCTGTGTGATAGACGATTTTATTATGCTATTGACGTTTGCCACAAAATACTGTTCTAACTTCAAACTAGACTGTTCTATTATCATAGGCCTGGGCAAATATAATACGAATCTTCTATACCTATGCATATTTTCAATTAATCTGGGTGTGTCTGTCTCTGTGACCGCGTTGATCTTTTATAATAGGTACGCAACTGATTTTGATGCAGTTTTTACCATAATTGAAAAATCTGAAAGGTTTATATGAATAACACATAATTATTAAATTGCGAAATAATTAATAAATGTCAATGTTTTGACAAATCGTAAAACCGTGTAAAGCAGGGGCTAGTTAAAGTAAACGCTGAGCGTTGTCCACTATTTCTAATTACTTAATGAACTTTATTTTTTTTCTAAAACGGCAGATTTTTTTCTAAAAGTATTTCTAAAATTCGTCAATATTTATGGTTCTGACCCCCATAATTAGTACCCAATTAATGAATACACTATCAATGTGGATTTTGTTACAGTATAATTGCCACAAAAACACGTATGTTTATAAATTCGAGTAGTTTTTTCATGTTCACTAATAACTTTTTTTTTTGGACCGCAACAACCATAATCAAATCAGCACCTAGCTAGTATTGTGAAGACCCAAGATTGATCCTAGTTTAGATAAAATATAAGACGTTAAGGTTGGAATATGAAGGCTTGAAAAGGATAAATTCTGAATGATGGACGAAGGAACCAGTTCGAAAGTCATTTATTAATTCAAGACAGTCCCCCAAAAGGCCGGCTCTTCACCACTTCCTAGTGCTTTGGCTGGGAAGAAGAAGTGGCGCAACAAACTCCCCAGCAGCACAGCTGTCTGGACCTTCTTCGACTATTGAAAAAGATCGAATATGCATAGGCATTCTGGATTCGTTCCATTAGGTATCACTTTTCCCCAGTTCGAGAACAAAAGAGAACTCACTAGTTCATTATTATTCAAAAGAACCTTGTTTATTGACAAACTTGTTCTACCCACTGCTTAGTATAGACCTCCTCCTTTTAGTGCCATACTTCCCGGGTCTGGACGAGTCTCATCCAGGTCTTCCCCGCAGTCTTCTGTAGGTCGCCCGACGCTCCTTCTACCGTTTCTCGGCAAGCATTCCGTTTGGGCTTTGCTCCACCTGCCAACACCACTATTACAACTATTACAAAGCTAACTATTTACTACGTACGAAATGTCAAAAACTGAAAGACATTGTATAATCTAACACTAAAATATATAAATACAGGGTGTCCCAGAAGTCTACATCAAGAAATCGGGTGATAAAAATCTTGGCTATATATTTTAAAAATGAAGGGCATTTATATAAAAAAACGAGAAAATCAACTGTCTGTGACGGTCTTTTAACTCTTCTTTGTATTTTTTTTTAAAGTTGTATTTTATATTTTGCTGTTAATTATTATGACGTCGACTTCTGGGATACCCTGTAGGTTTATGTTATGTACAAGTATATAAAGGACAAAAAAAAGGGAAAAGCTTGGCATAAAAGAAATCGTCCGCATCGCTGACAGTGGGAAAAGTGCCCAAATAGCTGGCAGCGTTGCCACGTTGGATGGCAATGTTGGTTCTTTGACCCAAAAATAGTACAGCCCTGTATCATCAACTTAATTCCCACTTCACCTCGAACCGCTGTGCACTTGCATATTGTATAACGTGAGACCAATAAAGCCAAACAAGCAACTAGTTATTACAAGTAAGTTCAACTAAGTTATAACTTGATTAGACCGCGCCCCTCTGGCAATGCTGGCATATTAAATTCATACTGTTGTGATAACTTGCACATAGCTGAAACATAAGTCTGTGTGCAGACGACCGACTATTTCGAACGACAATGATAATAAGGGAGGAACTGCAACAGAATGTAGCTTCTAGAATTTTATGATAAGAAATTAAATACTAGAAAAAAGTTGTAAAATAAAACTTGTTCAGTAAGTATAAAAATTACAAGAGATTGGATTCAAAATATGCGTCATAAATGATCAATGTACTAGAGATACAGTTACAACTATAGTATGCATGCCCAAATATGCACGATCAGCAGATTTTAGGTAAAATATTAAATATTTTTATGTTATGAGTCTTTGTTGCCTGAATTAAATGAGTTATTATTATATCCTGGAAAAATTGCCAAAAACTGCAAATGCATGCATTTGCTAAGAATTACTTTCACCCAACTCGTGTAGAATGGTAAACCACCTAGTGATGCGCCCTCAAAAAGTTTGAGGGCGCATCACTAGGTGGTTTACCATTCTACACGAGTTGGGTGAAAGTAACCAATGCGTCTACGCCCTGTATAGAAATGGCTAAGTCCCCTAGCCATTTCTTTTTCGTAGCAGTGCCAGTAGAAATGTAACGCTACGCCGTTACTCACACGTGCTACGAGCTCGTAGCGAAGTCTCTACGCAACCTTCTTTATTTGAGGAATGTATTCAAGCCCGTCTATTACTTTTCTGTAAACTGTCAGTTTCGGAGCATGTAAAAATTTCAAACATTATTTTTTTTTGAATGTTTATGGCATGGCTACTAGGCCTTTATGCCAACCAAACCTTTTATTATAGTTCAAGATACAGACTATATAATTGTATATTTCATTAACTTCCTACAAAAAAGACAAGTGAAGCTCTAACAGTAATTTAAATCGCTCGTCTGAATAAAGCCTTAGTCCCTTTCATAATAAATCAATGCGGTGAATGAACTTCGGAACGCTTAGTATGACAATGCAGTATCAATTTTAATATCGTTCTCCTAAATTACAATTAAATTGCTATTATAATCAGAATCAGAACTTTACTTGCTATGAATGTAGGTACAGGTATAAGATGTTGTACCGGTACCATATACTTCTATGTTGGCGAAAGATAAGATACCTAGTAGGTAGTTAAACAGAATTCCACGTATATAGGCTACATCACCCAAGTCATGTAGTTTTCTAGTTTGGTTCTTTTAAAGTCTTTAAGGAAGTTGTCAGAAACGGCTCACAATATGTTCCTGGTAAATTAAGACCCCGTATATTTTGTTGCAAATATGTTGTCATTGCAGTTCGTCCGAACAGTGTTTTCAACACAAAGCCTCCGCCCACACCTCTGCTTATCCGTAAGCTGATATCAGACGCTTTCCTCGAGTGAATGTTTATTTTTGCTAGTTCACACGACACAGACAAAACAGACAGAGAGTATGTTTCTGTTTCATTTAAATAAGGATTGCATGAATAGTTTAGCGTACCTATGGGTGAAAAGTGTTATAATTTGGTTTATGGACAAAAAAGGAGCTACGTCTGCCAACAAACTACTTTGCAGTTTGTGAATAAACCCTTTTTCGTTTGATTTAACATTTTAATATTTTCACATGAAGATGACTGCATTCATTTGCTCTTTTCATTTAATTTTTCGATCATTCGGTAGGCGAGTGTTGCCGAGTGCCGATTTTCAATATGGTTGGATCGGCTCACTAATGAATTCATTTTGCCCTTTTGATTCATTTTGTGTTCAGTGATGCCAAATGAAAGACAAAATGAATGAAAAGTGACGCGTCTGATATATGCTAGGGCAAGCGTGAAGCTATGCATATTAATAAACACCTGCTTCCTCCCTCGTCTTTTACTTTATAAAAAATGCAATATCAAGGGGTCCCACTCGACCTTCCTATTTAGAGTGGCTGGCTTCAAAGGGATACGAAATCAATAAATAAACGTTTAATATTAAACATCTGTAGCAAGCTCCTTAATTGTTAACGGAGTCTAATTAGACTCTAAATTTACATAATGTTAACTTATCTGATCGTCGTTCAACCGTTGCCCTCGATAATTCGATCAAATTCCACTCCTCGGCTTTGTTCAATGTTTGCTTTCTCAGCATTTGTATGGAATCGAAAGTCTTTTCATTCTTGTATCAAAAGATATTTCTCGGAGGTTTAAATTGCGGATATTATCGTGGTATTGACAGATTTGTGGTTAAACCGAGCTCTTATTTCTCCAAGCTTCAGCGTAATGTACCTACTGTTTTCGTTTATTTAAAGAATGGCATTGACTTTTTTTGATACTTAGTAAGTTAAATTAATTGGATAATAATCCTACTAATGTTACATTTGTGATATTGGTAGGATTACGAGTATCATCCATTTAATTTGATAGTTTTTTTGTGGTTGATGTTCGTTACTAAATCACGCAAAAACGGCTGAACAGGTTTGGCACACAGATAGTTTATAACCTGAATTGTAACACATAGGATCATTTTTATCCCGGTAAATGGCCACGCAGACGAAATCGCGGGCAGAAGCTATTTCTAAATAAGAAAATTATAGAGATTGGAAAAACAGAAAATTAAGCTCACCTATTATGATTTTTCTTCCACCATGACTCAAATATTACGTACTAGGGAGGACTGGCTTAAAGCCATCGCAATATGCAGCTTTATTTACGCGCCATGATTTATCTTCAATATAAACAGCGTTTCGTGACATCTGCCATGATGACTAACATAAGCAGATAATCTATAGGCGTTTTACTGAAAAGATATCACCCCATTGTCCTAGGTCTCAATATTGGAGTAACGCCTGTAAGTCTCCATACTCTCCTAGTGCGGGTTTTTTTGAGAAGCCCTGTTTTAAAGCTCCACTGTAGCGAATTTATGAAATATTTGCATTACTCGAATTATAAACAGGGTCAAAATTAATACCGCAAGTCATTTTAAAGGTTTGTCATAACATTAGCTACGCATGCAGTTTTTTCTATGTGAACATAATTGCAAAGTTAGTAAAACAGCTTGATGATCGTTAAGCGAAGAATTAGAAAAAAATGTTTTGGATGGTTTATTTTTATTTTAGAATGTCTAAACGTGAGCTGCTCTGATGCGTGGGATGATAGTGAGCTGGTAAAAGTCCATGAAATGAGCAAATAATCAGATATTTATGTACATGGGTATCGGTTTTCCCAGGAGCAATGTTAATGTTAATATTGCCCAAAAGTATTATGTTTTTAAAAGATGATAAGTTTTTTTAAGTTGGTGTCAAGTGAGTCTAAAAATCTATCCATATTTTGAGACGGAGGACTATAAACAGCCATGAGTTACGTATCCGGAATAATTTAAATTATTATTACTATTGTAAGGCCTGATGAGACTAGTTTTTCCGAGTTCCTGAGTTTTTGAAAGGCTGAGGCTGGAGAGTTCCTTGAAAGTTTAAAACAAACTCCTATTTCCACGAGGTATCGTGGTAACCTCCTAACTGGGTTGTGGTCCGTTAAGCAGTCGCTCCATGTAAAATTCTGGTATTCAGCTCCATCCAGTCCGACTAGAAACCGGCCCCATCATAGTTAGTTGGGAGAAAGTCAGGCAGATTTATTTCCATAGAGGTAGAACACTACGTTCTACGCTACGATATTTTATACAACCCGTTTTTTTATATCCCAAAACTCTAGGGTTATGTTCTGTAAGTAAAAATAATACTAAAGCTCCTAGAATACGTGGTCCAAAAATGCATAGTTTCCGAGATATCATCAATCATAATATGTGTAGGTATCTAAGTTTCATTGATAAATACGAGTAATTATTTTTTATTGAAACCCATCATTCATAGTCAAAGCTAAGAAAATGCGATGTTGTCATAATTCACGACTTTGTCGAATTATTTTTTATGAGAATAAAAGCATGATTGATACATAATTCATATGCCAGTTGATTCTTTGATATGGTCTCAATCATCCCCTAGAGTTATGGGATATATAAAAAAACTGGTTGTATAGCTAATTTGCTTCGACCACCCACCCACATAAAGGTCAAACAGTCGTAAATAGCCTTAATATTGAATCATATAAAACAAGAAACTACAGAAAGACATACCATTCGTCTATAAATTCCGCATGAAATGAAACAAAAAGATAAATAATAAAGGATAATGGAACATATTCGTGTATCCTCCGGCGATTGATTCGCTTTCTGCAAATCTCTACTTTCCTTTGATTGAATTATTTGAGTAGTATGAATTCATCCAATCGAGTACCTACCTATTTATTTTTTGTACACATGTGTGTAACATAATCAGCCTATAATGTTTCACTGCTGGGGCACAGCCTGTCTTTGAGAGGGAGGGAAAAATTATAAATGATTGATTAATGATGCATCGGCTCTACCAGGCAACTCAGAAAGTATTGCGAAAAAGTGTTTATGTATGAGAGACTGGCCAGTTCTAGTCAAATTTGAAAACATGATTATTTGTTTGTAAAAATAGGTAGGTACGTTCCAATTTCAAAATTTCCCTCCACATTGTTTGCAAGCAATTGAAATTATCGTGTCTCATTTCAAAATGGATCTGCGCCGGGAACATTTTCGCGCTATGATTTTTTACGTTTTCAAGTGTCGCCTGAAACCGAACGAATCGTACGATAAGCTTCAAATGGCATTCATGGATGAAGGCCTTTCTAAGGCAACCGTGTATCGGTCTGTGTATTGGTATAACGAATTCAAGCGCGGTCGACTAACTTTGGGGTATGAAGAAAGAAGTGGGGCGCCCTTTGACGTATGTAACGGAAGAAAACATGCTCGCAGTGAAAACTTGTATCCAAGACAATAGGGGAGACTTATCAAGAGATTCAGCACATACTGCAGGTTGGATCGGGGAGCCTTCACGAAATTCTACACGTGCATCTCACAACCTCACCGATGCTCAGAAGCAGGCCCGGGTGAAATGGTGCCACAATATGATAAACAAATCTGAAGCAGGCTCGGCTCGGCGTGTTTACGACATCATTTATTTTACAGACTCATCGTCTTGGAAATATCAATCCGATCCAGATACGAAGCGCCAGTCGACGGTTTGGGTGTTTCAAAACGAATCAAATCTTACCAAACTGAAGCCATTTAGAAGCGGGGGGAAGATTTTGACTGGCTACTTGGTGTCAATTCCTATAAGGAACCAAAGAAGCATCAACGCTGAATGGTATACTACCAAATGCATGCCAGAAGTTTTCTCTGCTGTTAGCAACAAGCGACCAAACACAGGGCTCCACGGGCTACTGCTCCACCACGACAACGTACCTTCGCACACCGCGCTCAAAATGAGGGACATCTTGGACAGCACGCCGGTCAAACTCCTGGGTCAATCTCCTTACAGCCCTGACCTAGCACCGTGTGATTTCTTTTTAATCCCAAAAATAAAAAATCTGCTCAAAGGGATACAATTTTCGTCGCCGGAACATGCGCCGTCAGCGTTCGAGCAGGCTGTAAACGAGGTGTCTACGGCGGCCTGGAAAAAGTGTTTCGAAAACTGGTTCAGACGCATGAAATTTTGTATAGAGGCTAGCGGAGAGTACTTTAAAAAGGTATAATAAAAAAACCCATAGAACGTTTATGTTTATTTTCGCATAACACTCTCTAGTGTGCCACGTACATCCACGCCACGGGCATTTTCGGTTCTAGGACATGCCGGATTCCTCAAGATGTTTTTCTTCACCGCTTTGAGAGCATATTGTGTAATCATGTAAATATACTACTGTGCGTGTAAATATAAGATTTCAGCTCACTTCGACTAAACTAAAACCTACACCACTTCTTGTAAATTTAATTAAATTAATTCAGGCAATAGTTTGGTCGTATCACCTTTTAGTACCCCCGGCTCGATTTCAACAATGAATATCAGCGCGGTATTTGCGTAACACACGTAAGTGTGTAATGGTCTTTGATTTTGACAGTTCAACAACATTCATTGCGTCGTGTACGTTGTCGAGCATACGAATTTTTCAAACATATGAAGCAATGGATGGGTATTTCCTTCAAAAACCTTCGGATTGTGATTGAAAGGAGGTGGGTCTTAACTATACCAATGTTTTCATTTCCCTCCACAGATGCGCGACTCTCATGCTGAATGGGACGCGGTACTGCGAGTGGGGCTACAATGGTCTGGGCATAGACTACCAGGTGCTGGCGGGACCTGCCTTCATGGCAGTCTTCACTGTCGTCGGAGTCATACTCGGCGTGGTCGCTGACAAGTAAGTTACAAGTTACAATGTTCACGTAGGTAATAATTAACTCATATTGCGCGAGATGACAGATCGAAAGATGTAAAATTCTCTGAAATAAGTCTCTGATCCATGATGCCATGTGAGATTTATTTTATTTCATAAAAAAAAGTGTAAACTCCTACCAGGCTATCAGTGGGTGGAAGAACTCCCTTCATAATGAAACTGCCACCCGCTAGTTCTTATAATAAATAATCCATGTCCCAGATACCAAATTAGATGTCTACAACAGCAACATCAAAACGTTATGCTTTCTACATCGCAAATTCTATCCCATACTGCCGATAATCATGATTATCATCATTTGATTCACACTAAGATAATAATTTGCTTATTTCACTATTCATTCCACAGATACAACAGAGCAAGAATCCTCGCGTTCTGCACCCTGATCTTCGTAATCGCCATCCTCATGATGGGCACCGTCAAAGAATACTGGCACCTCGTGGTCCTGCGTATGATCATGGCAGCAGGAGAATCCGGCTGCAACCCTCTTGCCACAGGGATCCTGACAGACCTGTTTCCTGAGAAACAGAGAGCCCTGGCGCTGTCCATCTTCAACTGGGGAATCTATGGAGGATACGGTATTGCCTTCCCTGTTGGACGGTATATACCTGATCTTAATGCTTGGGGATTGGTAAGTTTCATTATTTTATACTTATTAAATTATGAAGTTACTACCTCTTTCTTTGAGACATTTATAAGTGACAAAGGAACCTGATATCATACGACCCTATTGAAAAGCGATCACAAATTAATCATTTGAAAAGGCCACTTAGCCAGACCAGGTGTAGCTATAAAGCTTGAACGATTACATATATGAAATCTATTTTGAAAACATCATCAGTTTATTTTATCCACAGAGCTGGCGCGTGTGTTACTTCGGAGCTGGTATCGTCGGTCTGGTCATCACTCTGTTCACCTTCCTCACTCTTCGGGAACCTTCCAGAACTACTATTGGAGAAGAAGGTACGAATTTTATTGATTTCTTTAATCAACCATCTCCTGGGTGTCATGATCGAATCCGTCGTATTCAGCATTCGGTCCACCTCTGTTCCTTAAATATATTGGTCTTCCTTATACTGAATGTTGTTGTTATCTGCAATTCATAGCCAATACCTTCAATTTGACAAGCAAAGAGGAGAATTAGGTAAAGTGTAGATAAGCAATGAGACTTGTGATTGTCAGTGATGCTATTACTTCAATTTGCTTTTATTAAAATCATTTACTTGCTGAATCATCTAATATCACCTCTTTCCGTTCAGGAACCAACAAAGCCGGCGACAGTACGTTAGAGTCTGGTAAGAGGATGCCTCAGGTGACGATCTGGCACGTGATCGCTCAGCCCAGGATCATACTGCTGTGCCTCGCCGCCTCCATCAGACATTGTGGTGAGTCCAACCTGTTACTATTGATAAATGATAAATGATAAATGATTTTATTTCTGTAAATAGGTTTGTACAAACACTTTTACACGTCAATAATATTTTAAAAACTAGGTGAGATCGGCATTTCCTATCTGACTACTCTGAGAAGAAACGCCGAAACAAACTCAGAGGTCACAGTCTCTTTTAAAGTCCAGACATAATCTTGGTCAGGTCATGTGAAGACACAAGATTACACATATACACTTCACACAGTGGCATCGGAGACATTGCTCGCAGAACGGATGGCCAATGGGGCGAAAAGTTCTGGAGTGGCGACCGCGCACCAGAAGGGGCAGAGCTAGTAGCCCTCCCACAAGGTGGACCGATGACCTTGCGAAGGCCGCAGGAATCCACTGGATGCGAGAAGCGCAGAACCAATTAATGTGGCGACGTTTGGGGGAGGCCTATGTCCAGCAGTGGACGTCTTACGGCTGAAAGACGATGATGAAAACTTTAGGCAATATAACCCCGCAATAGTACCCTGTAGGCACATATTTTAGGGCGAGCCATTACTATAAACCGTACAAGTAACGAATCAACACTCCAGCTACTCATGAGAACTTCCTGATAGGTAAACAACTTTTCCCTGCCTGGGAAAAATTTCCAGGTCAGGAAAAGTGGTTTCAGGAAAAGAGATTCTGCTGACCGATCTAGGTTCTGTGTATAAGACCAATTGGCTTTATGATTGGTTTTTGACTTAGAATTTCGATACAGCCCGTTATTTGGATATTTAAGAATATGCAATAATATATTATTTGAGTTTGTAGAAAAATACTTACAGAAGTGAAATGATTTATCATTTAGGACATAATTATTATCGTCGAATATAAAGTTGTAGGTACTTGTTACTACAAGTACCTACAACTTTATCATTTAATTTTACCTACCTACTGGTAGGTAGACCCAGTACCTATAACTTTATATGTTAGGTAGGTAGGTACTAAAGTTTTTATTCGTCATTATAGAATATAAATCATTTAATTTTACATAAACAATTAATGTAGATACCATTAGGTATGGGTACATATATATATACAGCTATGACTAGTTACACCTACCTACCTATTACGGTATCACGACAACACGAGAGCTTTTATTACAACCTTATAATTTTATATTTACAAAAACCCTTATTTTATTCATATGCTTTATGATCTTATAATAAGGATTAAAATGCGTAGTTTTTATCTCACGGAGAAGTTTTTAAGCGCAAATGTAAGTTTGTAGTTAGTATCCTGCCAGTTACGGCAAAAGACTTGTCATGTCGCGAAAACCAAGGTCGGATTAATGTAACAAAAAGTGCCTTTACAAGTACATATGTAGGTACTGGGGTAGGTACGTCGGATATTTAGATCATTGTTATTTCTTCTGAGAAACAAGACTTTATAATAATAGGTATAGACAAGCAACAAAAGTCGATAAGCTGTAAAAGTTTTCTAAATCTTTTAAGAAAAATGTTTAAATAGAATCGGGAAAAAAGTATTTTAAGAATAGGTATAAACTCTAAGCTAATAACAAATGTTATTAGATACATGATTACAGAATAATTTTTGGCAATTTTTGATGGTGTGTCAAAGTAACAGTGTTAATATACGACTTATTTGCCCGTAATATATGCTTCTAAATAACACCCTTGTCAGCGTCTTCACTAATTAAATAAAACCAACTTTGGGATTGTTCGTCTAAAAATTATTATGTCAAATTGTAGATAGATATAAAGGAAGGAATCTTGAGTTCCCCAAAACATGCCCACTAAAAGCATTTGCAGATACACTGGAAAATTAATTTAATTGTTCTTGTTTCTTCCGTAATATCTCAAATTAGAATTAACAACTGTTTTCGGCGAACTTCTATTGTTCAGTTATGTTTAATGTTTTAAAAGCACAATCAATTCATTAAGAAGTTGAACGCGAAGTTCATTGCGACTTATGTTATACGACTCAACCGATTTACTGAACCATATTTTCTTAGCAGTGTTAAATTATAAGAATATAGCACTGCTAAGAAAATATATTTTACCTATAGTTAAGTCAAGTGAAACCAATTAGGTTGACTAAATATTAGTCATTAGGTAGGTAGGCACAGTTTATAATGTAAAAAAGGTCCATGTAAAGTACCTACAAAAAATTGTGAAAAAGTTTTCGTATTTAAAAAATGTCAGCGCCGTATTTAGGCCCGTTGGAGACTCGAGGGGCGCAAACCTCTTCGCGTGATAGCCTGTCACATCCAATCCTTTGTAGTTGTTTCAAGATGTCTTTGTTTGTTAGTTTATACAATGTTAAAGTATCATCATTTTAGCCTAATTGTATTTGTTACGGCTGAAAGAGACAGGCCTAATAACATTAATAATTTTCTTGAAATAAGGAAAGTATGTTTTTGTTTATTTAATATCGGTAGGCACCTACATATAATTATGGATTGGCAAAGGTAGAATAGGCATTTCTGTTGATAACCATTACGAAGAAGGAAAACTGATATCACCTAAAATCTTATACTCGAAGGATATTAACACTGAAAAAAAAACCTGGCACATTATAAAAACAAAACAACAAAGCCATCTTAAAAAGCAATTGTTAAAATGATACATTTTCCAAGTTTATTTCGTAAGTAAAAAATATTGTCACGCTTCCCTTAACTTTTTCCTCAAGTACCTAACCACAGATAATATAATACTACGTACAGATACCCAACCCCATACAAAGAAATGGTACCTCCCTAAGTCTGGCAATTGAGCTGGCAATTTTTTGTCCTCAAATTCTTCAACAGATCGCAGCATAAGCGGCTCACTAATTGCCAGAGACTGTAGTATTACAACGCCATCTAGGAGTCGACCTACTTTTAAAACGTTTCATGCAATCCTTTTTATATAAAGTTTTATAGTTCCGGGTTCAGAAAATCATGTTATTAGATTTCTTTTATATTTCTATCTAAAAATAATAATAATAAAACCTGGTTTGATTTAAATAAGTAACAAAAATGGAAAGTGTGATGTGGCTGGACCAATTGAGTAAAACGCCATCTATTGCAAAAAGCTTTCTATTACTTTTATCATTGAAAGGGTTCGAATTAAAGATAAAGGCTTCCTTTTTTATTTTATTTGAGATTTTATTTATGAGTGGAAATAGATAAATCTGCACTAAACTGGGAAGTTTAGACTTTTACCAATCATAATTCAGCCAAAATTCTGCCGTATTTCGCTTTTTAATGAATGTTTATTTCATAATGGTTACCTATGCTGCCATTTATGATTTTTTTTAAGACAAATTATATTTTTGTTCGAGTTGAGACCCCATGACCTAACACACAATGTGTGCACTACGCCGCCGGCGACTCAGAATCTAAAACATAAAGTTATTAGACCAAGTCGACGCATCTGAACAAGGAGCAAGAAGACGTGGAGTGCCAATGTTTTTATTTTACTCAAAGAGACTTCCATTTTTAACCGACTTGACGAAAAAAAGGAGGAGGTATTCACTTCTGTGGGTTTTTTTTGTTTGTGACCTCAGAATCCGTTATTTATAAACCGATTTGAAAAATGTTTCTTTTGTTTGAAAGGGTATATCGAGTGGTCCCATATAAATTTGATCTAGTTCTTATGAGTGGAATTTGAGTTAGCTTCAATAATACGTTACGATAATGTTTATATAACGTCCTCTCACTGTTGTTTGCTTAGCACGTAAATGTATACGAATTTGTGTGGGTTGGGTACCAAAAAATAATAGCGAAAAAAAAACAAAAGAAACACTACAAAGTGAAAAATAACTTGAATTTCGGAAGTTGTTCATTTAGTATTTTCGTTTTTTTCCACCTAAGTCGGTTGTTTTTTTTTTGTAATAAAGTTTTTGGCAAAAGCGATATTCGTTATACCTTAGAGATGAAACGACTCTATTAAAGGGACAAGAGTAGAGTTATCTTCCATTTTTTACTTGTGCTTCTCCTATAATAATTGCTGAAGATTAGCCATCACCTCTGAATTTCTCCTTGTTCTTTGCTAAGCTAGGCAGCATTCGTGACACCGACCTACCCAGAAATGTTCCCTGTCAATAGGATTATTTCGATTATCCTGTGCGAGATGAGCGAGAGTGCATCAATCTAGTGAAAGCTCCATTCCTTCATTTTCCGTGTCCACGACACTGCTCATAGTAAACCGGACTCGTTCACCAAAGCCAGCCACTCACTGAGCCAGTCACTGAGACATGTATATATTCCTTTTGTGACCTTATCTAGGTCAGCAAGGACACTCGAAGGAGCATTAGCTGCTAGCTTAACTACTTATATAATTTTCGTAATCTGACGTCTATTCGAAACGGCTATTCTTCTCCATTCGAAACTACTTTTTGGAAGTGGCGCCTAGAATCAGTTAAATTTTTTTTGGCGTTCAAAAGTGCCATTTTATGGGCCTATTGGAAATAAATGCTTTGACTTTGACTTTGATTTCCATTACGAATAAGCAGTGGGAAAGTCTAAACTATAGGTAATGTCTCAATGTTAACAAAGGGTATCGTGTTACCCAGTAAATTAAAGTTAGTGTTGGTATTCTGCTGCATCTGGTAAGACTGGAGACCGACCCAAACATAGTTGTTGTTGGAAAATGGTTAGGCAGAAGTATGGAATAAGTTAGTCTTAGGTACCTGGGACTTCTACCATAAATGACGAGACGGTAGGAAACCCAAATACATTTAGTGCCATTTTCATTGCCTTAACTACCCACTAAGGCGACGCTAAGGTGATAGTGGTTGGGAGCGAAACGAGACACTTTAGTGTGCAACTGTGCAGGTGTTATGTATTTTGGGTGGGTACCCTGCATTTAATTATTTTAATGGTGTGGTTTTTGTTATTAATTAAGCTATTATATAAATGTTATTTGATATGTAGCTTTAATTTTTGAGAACCTACTTACTGTTTTACTTGTTTTAATTTATTATGTACTAATTTTCATTTAATATGTTGAGTCCCTAAACCTGACTTGGTTTCCGTACGTCATTTTTGGGTGACCACTGAAAATCAGCGCTGTGCTGTAGGCCCACTATAGCACAGCATCATGCTGAGTGGAAGCCTTCTTGTCACAGTCACGGCGTGCAGCTGCCGAGTATTTATGTTCTGTGTTGTAATAATAAATCAGCTTTGTTTTTTTGTTTTTTTTTTAGTTTTGTATGCGATTTATTTTGTATGCACCTGTTTCTGTGACAAATAAATCTATTTTTCTTTCTTTCTTTCTTTCTTTCACTAAGACTTACGGCCAAATAACCTAAGACAGATCGCTACTGATGATAGACAGTATAGTTATATCTGTACCTGACAAACAAATAGCTGTCAACACGTTATGACGTCGCATATGGTCGCATGCTTTATTGGGACGTTAAAACCAGAGATTGATAGGTTTTTCTATCTCCAGTACGCTAAAATTGGAGATTTAAACGTTATTGGGTTCGGCCGGTAGAAGAGTACTCGTCTGCCCCGATAGACTAGTAGCTACTGGCACTGTAGCAACATCTAATAAGCCACATTCAAACTACGCTTCACACCTGACGCTTCACACAAAGTCCTACGTCACGCAAGATGGGTTATCCGAATGATTGGCATTTATACAACATCCCGACATCAACATTGTTTTAATTATACCAATTGGCAATGGTCCTCACCATTGCCCATTGGTATAATTAAAAGAATGTTTAAATTACCCATACCTCTTAAAGCATTGGTATAATTTTCCAAGAAAACTTAGCCCACGTCAACAAAATTCTTCTGAATAGCATCACTCAGAATGTGAGCAAGATGGAAGGTAATGAAACTATGGAGAAGTGTCTTGACGCTGTGTGAGCGTGCATGTTCCATCGCTACCCATTCGATGTCCACCGCGCACAGGATAAAAAGCAGCACACAAAGTCTTGTTTTCTCCGTTGGTGTAAGTGCTGTATGGCGTTCCAGTAGGAGGATAAATAAATCACTGCGTCACGGTCATTGACTGAGCTCAATCCTAGGCCAATCTCATCCATCCAGTCATTACTGAAACCTAACCACATCTTCCTTTATTTTCCAGGAGGCATGTGCTTCGCCTACAACGCGGACCTGTACTACCGTGACTACTTCCCTGACGTAGATCTAGGCTGGTGGTTGTTCGCTGTTACCGTCGGTATTGGTTCCATTGGAGTTGTGGTTGGAGGAGTTATCTCGGACAAGTAAGAACTTGTTTGTATTTTTCTTATCATTTAAATAGGTACGTAGTTGCAAACTTAGGACAAATTTCATAGGTTGGAGTGGTAGAGAAAATAGTTGGAATAGACATATAAAACTGTTATTGTATCCAGAAAAAAGAAACGTATTTTATATTTAGGGTCATAACATTTAAAATATAAAACATAACCTTAAAATAAATAAATTAACCTTCATGACCGGAGTAGGCGAAACCTTGTTTGTCTTCGTTAATTGGACCACAAAAACGATATCACATCGGCACAAACATTATGTATTTTTATTATTCAAAAGTCAGCATACAAATTCAATCTGAATATTTAACACTGACTTTGTATGTCTCTATATTCTCATTCGTTTTGTTTGTGCAGGTACGTGGAGAAGATGGGCGTTCGTTCAAGAGTGCTGGTACTTGCAGTATCTCAGCTGATTGCTACTCTGCCTGCTTTTGGATCCGTCGTGTTCGGACCTCTGTGGGCCATGATCACTCTTGCTATTTCCTATTTCTTTGGTAAGCCATCATATCTACATAGACTTTAAACAATACCTCAAAGATTTATACTCAGGAAGCATCTTCGATTATCTGCCTAAACACTGGTTACGACTATAAAATTCGCTTCTTGATATGATAATAGTAGTTTTGTGTCTCACCCACTGTGGATATATTTATTTTGGGCTTCATCTATAAAACAATATAGGGTGGCAGGGACATGGACGCGAAAACTGTAACCATGAATTCAGTTCATGATTCTAGACCCCCTATTGTAGATATCTTTCGTCGGTTTTCAAAATGAAAATCTGCTGTTTCATAGAAAAGCGCAATACCTAAGCGGTCATAATAATATAAATGGATTAGCTGTATTTTTTTAAATATCCGACGAATTTCAACACAAGTGCCACGACTTGCATTGCTCGAATTCATATCAGTATACTACTATTCAAGACAGTTTTGGGACCGCAGACCTCTGTTCCAAATGATACAAGCAAGCACTTGAACAAACTCAAGGAAATTAGAAAATATCCACTCTGCTCATCAATTATTTAAAAACGCAAATCCTAACACAAAACTTCTCCCTTTCAGCTGAGATGTGGTTCGGTATCGTATTCGCCATCCTAGTGGAGATAGTGCCTCTGTCAGTCCGCTCCACCACGGTGGGAGTGTTTCTCTTCGTCATGAACAATGTCGGCGGCAACCTGCCCATACTTGTGGACCCCGTGTCTAAGATCATCGGATACAGGGAGGCTATTATGATCTTCTACGCTGGATTTTATGGCTTAAGTAAGTCGGATAGACAAGGTGAAAAAAACTACTCACCGTTTTTTTTAAATCATTTTTCAATTATTTGGGGCGCTGGTTGTTTTTTTTTCTTTAGGTACCACATTATTGTTTGATTTATAATAGTTGTTTTAAATTCTGTTAAACCATTGTTTTACAACGGTTACATTACCTACAGTATAATATTTGAGATGGCAACGATACTCTTTTATTTCTTTCGACATTTTATCAATCAAACTTGTAGCTCTCCAACTCAAATCTAAATCATTATTTTTCTAACCCACAGGCAGCATAATGTTCTTCCTAACGATGTTCCTGATGGACGGTCCTATTGAGAAGCCAGCAATAACGACAGAGGAACCCGCGGACAAACAAAGCGGCCTCGATAACAGAGCCTTCACTCAAGACGAACTACCCGCCAGGCATGCAGCAAGAAGTCTACCTACCGCACCTAGCGAAAGACTGTAGATGAAAACGAATTGTTCGAACTTCGAATGAAAAATATCGGGGACCATAAACTCTACAGTCAAGAACTGCTAGCAAAAAGGACCAGAAATATTAGTTTGTGGAAAGCATCCAGGACCGTATTCCGGATGTCTATGGGTGTAATAAAAGTACAAATGGGTGCATGACAGGATCTTGTGTGAGATGGCCTTTACGAAACAGCTCGCTATTGGTAAATATTGCGTTCTTTCCAAAGTTTTTTTAATATAATAAAATGTTTATATTTTTTATGTCATTTGATAAAGCGATAAAATTAATCACAATTGAATCTCTTACTCTGAAAAATGAATCTCTAAAATCATTTTACTTTCTCAAAAAAAGTTTCGATATTTTGATCCGCCTAACAATGTCGCGAACCAACAAAGCAATTTCACGCGGCTGTGACTTACACGGCACATACATGACAAACAAAATTGTGTGTGTGTCAATTGATAGAAAAACCTAAACATGACTCTTTCAAACAAAGCATGTTCCTTTAGGAGTAAGCAAAACAGTTCATTCATCTATTAATACCGCACATGCAAATAAGTATTTCACAGACTTTGCCTGCAGGTATAAAGATGATAGATTGGTCAATATTTTAATATGCATTGTCGTTAGTACCAGTAAGTTAAGTCTGAGTGTTAAGTTTTTCAATAAGTTGTCTTAAGTTTATTTAAAGCTCAGTGTCATTGTGTTGATTATATTTTATTTATTTTCATGAATATGCAGTATATTCGAATGGTTTGTTTGAAAATTAACTTTTCCTGTTAATTTGTGTGAATTTGTGATAAAATTGCTTTAACACCTTTCACTGATTGAATATATTTTATAACAGCACCGGCAACTGGATGGAACAAAAACAGTCAAACTAAATACCTATCACACGTTCTGAAAAGTTGGTTTTTAAACAGACTGCATTAAACTGTAATTCATTTACCCAAAAGTTGTTGCATTATTTTGAGTTTTTGGCATTTACTTTCCAAATCAATGAATTATGTTATGAAAAATGTACAACTTAATCTATTGATAGAACAGATGGTGTCTAGGACATGTTTTCGTCAGTTTTAAAAATAATAAAAACTTGACTACAGAAAATTCACCAAAGCGAAAAAAATACAAAAGACTTTCATATTCTATGGAAAGGTACAGATAAATGTATTTTTCCGGTTTATTCATTCTGGTTGTTCTATGAAAACTATAAGAAAAATCCTTAGTGGAATGCAGTTATTATGTGATAGTGATCTTTTGTACATATTTATTTCGTAGTTATGTGATTATTGTAAATAAATGTTTAATGTTTTATAAGTGTTTTATTTCCTCCAATTTACAAGTTCATGTACTTACTATAAGTATTTGAATAGTTACTTTTGAGTTATCTTTGTCAGTAATCGTTTGTTTGTAGGTACTTATTTATCTATACCACTTCAGTCAAAACCATACTTTTCTTTTGAGCTTTATATTTAAAAAGTTTTTCTTTTCGTCTAGACTTCCAAATTTTTGTTTCTTCTTTGGATAAAATAGATTCTCCACTGACTACCACAGCATTTACTTTGTCTACAAAGAAAGTGATTCATTAATACTACATTAATTGAACTACTGGAAAAATAATTGTTCAAGTATAAAAAAGAAAGTTAAAACTGGAGATATTAATTAGCAGCTTAATGCAGCTACATTAGTTACATTAAAGTGTTAAAAGAAGAAAGTAAAGGAAATTCTGCTACTAGATTTAATTAAACCATTCTGGAACCTTAAAAGAGTTAAGAGATTGATACATGTATAGTAAAATTATGTGTAAATCTTTAATTAGAAACAATATAAATCCATTTCTGTAGTGGTGATAGAAAATATACTTACCATCTTCATTTATACCGTCTTCTTCATCAATTTGCCTTCTTTTATTATTGAGTTTTTTCGATTTAATATTATGAATTTCAGTGTAGGTGTCCTTTACCTCTTCACATGTCAAAAATCCTTCAGAAGCTTTAAAAAGTTTTACACCACCCTTGATCTTCCGTTTCCTAGAAAGAAACATTTTATAAAGGCATTAATTATAACTCATTAGCTTCTAGATCTTGTTGCTCAGTGAGTAAGTAAAAAACATTTTAGTAGCAGCTTACTTAGGTTTAATTTGCATGTCCACAAATTCTATTTTCTTCTGTATTATTGCAGATACTTTAGCACCAATTGTCTTTTGCATTTCTTTTGGTACTTTCACATCATTGTAGTGGGACGATACTTCCAAATATCTTTCAGATTTAGATTTTTCTTGAGCTGAAAAAAAGGATTTTTTGTAACGCAACCATCCTTTAAATATTTATTTTAGATTTGATGAACGATGCATGCAAATATTCTTCAATTTTTCTAGAAAAATATTTATAATGGAGTTTTGCACCTGATTGTCATAGACTAAATACATTAATACAACCTACGACTATGTACAAAAGTGAGGTTATACCAATTTAACCAATAAAAGAAACGAATGATGTTCCGACAGCACACGTTGTATTGTAGTTAAATATTGCAATAAAAGCTAGCTAATACAATTATCATTGAATGTGATGGAAACTTACCATTGTCACTGGCTTCTTGTTTAGTCGTTAGCCCTCGTGATTCGTTTATCAACTTAGTAAATGATGTGTCCACTACTTCTCTGAAACGTGAAAGATCCTCATCTTCGGAAGAGTCAGACATTATTTAAACTTATTATGTACGTAAATACAAAATTCAGACCAGGGCTGCCAGGTGAAAAAATTCTACAATCGTACCACAGCATTAAAAAAGTCGTATACCCAAGGAAAATTCGAAACAAAAAATCGTACATTATTATTCATCCGTTTATTGACTTTTATTACAAAATTAACAATAAAAATACTACGAAATAAGTAATGATATGTAATGAAAATAGTATGAAAATTTAAATTATAGTAATGAAATCACTTTTTTTGTATAAATTTTCCGTATTCATTAGTATAATCATGTCATCTGTTGGTTTAAAATCGGTGCAGTTTCCGGTGACTCTTATCATTTGCTTTGCCAGCAAGGTGCCATTGACAGTTTCGTTGGCCAAACTATTTCTAAGTTTGGTTTTTAGTTTGGAAATTAGAATAAAAGGGAATTCCCTCAACACTCTTGGCAGGCTGAGCACGTTCGTTTCATTATTTATATTATTCTGTCACTGCTCTAGATACTTACTCTTTTGAGACCAAAGTTTGTTAATTTGTTGCCAGACCTAATTGAATAAAATAAATGGATCGAATGTAAAAAATCGTATGTTTTCCGTACGATTTCGATGCTTCGATCGTACTCGTATGAAATCTGCAAAAAGTCGTACAAATACGATTTAAATCGTACAAATGGCAGCCCTGATTCAGACCAACTGCACAACCCCCCTGAAGGGAAAAAGCGCGGGAAACTTCGAACTTGGCGGACGCGTCCTTTTTTGAGAAAATTGTTTAAATTGAAAAAACTTGTAATATAGGATCAGTAGTCGTAGTTTTAGTGTTCTTTTCTATTTTATATATAGTTTTAATATTAGTTTTGTGTATTTTCTTCGGTAGTGGTAAGTTTTTTTATTTTAATTTAGCGGGAAATGAACGAACCGCCTGACCCGGGGGCCTTTGTGCCCCCGGCAGGCAATTTTGTTACCATACTATCCAATGAGTCGGGCATGGATACCGATGGGTCATCTTCAGCTCGTCACTTAAAAAGAAGCCGTGTGCATGTTTGCAAACACTGCAATAAGCGTCGCCGCACCCGTAAAAACCACGGTTCCGAGTCTTCGGGTTGTGGTTGCACGGACTCTTCATTAGTTTCTACATTGGAGCCTAACTGCTCCGAAACACTTGTTTCCAACGTTGTTCTCACTAAAAAAATGCCTGATATTCCTGCTCCGTCCTTAGTTTCCACTCAGATTGGCAGAAAAAGTTATGAAAAAACTGACAACTCGCCATTCGTTATTCATATTCAAAAAAATAATATTACACCTGATGATGGAACCACATTGCACCCAATCACATTTGGCAAGTTTTTAAAGCGCAACGCTTTCAAAAATATAATAAACGGTAGCGTCAAAAAAATCGGGCGCAATAAAATATCATTATCTTTTTCGAATTTCCTGGACGCAAATTCCTTCATTACAAACAATAGTCTCGAAACACATAATTATAAAGCTTTTATACCTACTTTTAATGTTACTAGAATGGGTTTAGTACGTGGTGTTCCTGCGGAATGGTCTCCAGAGGAAGTTATTGATAATATAACTGTGCCTATTGGTTGTGGTCCAATTTTAAAAGTCAGACGCCTCAATTTTAAAACGAATGTTGATGGTAAAACTACTTGGAAACCTTCCCAATCCATAGTTGTTACATTTGATGGACAGGTTTTACCTAAAAGAATTTTTATGTGCTACAATGCATTACCTGTAGATTTATATATTTTCCCTACCATTCAGTGCTTCAATTGCTGTCGTTTTGGTCACACTAAAATTCAGTGCAGGTCCAAACCTCGCTGTTTTAAATGTGGTCAAGACCACACTGGAGACAGTTGTCAAAGAGAACCTGAAAGTGCATCTTGCTGCCATTGCTCTGGTTTTCACTATGCTACTAATAAGTCTTGCCCAGAATTTTTAAGGCAAAAATCAATTAAAACATACATGGCACAAAGTTCAGTATCTTATGCTGAAGCCACAAAATTATATCCCCCAGTAACTAAATCATATGCTGATACACTTTTATCTTCTCCCTCCAAAAATTTTGCAGATATTCCATCAATCTCTTTACCGAATAGAATGCCTACTACGAGTAGCTATAAAAAGACTGTCTTTCTCAAACCACGCTCCCCTCCTAAATCTGTACAAGGATATAATAAAGAGGCTCACAATGCCATTATTAAAGATTTTGTCATTCCCCAGCCATCAAATGGTTGTGCTCTTTCTAATAATCATATTAATGCAAATAAAGACACAAGTTTTTCCATAAACGATTTTCTTTCTGCATTACACAATCTTCTCTCTCAGTTCAACATTTCACCGTCCAACGTTGCCACTTCTTTCAATGTATCTCAATCCATTCAAAATGGACAACACATCCAAAATAATCCAATGGAACTGCCGCAGTCTGGTGAACAAAAAGAGTGACGTTATTTATATTTTAAACAAATATGAGCCTTTTGCCTTTGCCTTAGCAGAGACTTGGCTCAAATCCAATCATATTTTTAAAATTAATGGTTATCTAACCATTAGAGAGGATAGATCTGATGGGTATGGTGGGGTTGCTATACTTATCAAGAATTCTATCCCTTTCTCTATAATTTCCTTACCTCCTCATAGTGAGGAAATTTCAATTGTTGCTATTAAAGTGCACCATACTTGTCTTGTTTCTATTTACATTCCTCACCCCTCTTCTACGGTTCTTCAGGAGATGAATAATCTCTTTTGTTCTCTTCCAAAGCCATTTTTAATATTGGGGGACTTTAATTGCCATCACCAATCTTGGGGTTGTTCAACATCTAATTGTTATGGTGATGAGTTACTAGATATAATAGACTTACATAATTTATGCATCTTGAACTCTGGAGCTGCCACACGCCGTTCAGATCCCAATCAGAACCAAAGCGCAATCGACCTTTCTATCTGTTCTCCAAACTTAGCCTCTTCATTAAATTGGCGTACTCTAACCTCTACTTATGGTAGTGACCATTTTCCAATAGTTATTTCTTATCCTCTATCCCAACCAAATGCACCATTAAGGCATACAAACTTAAAACATAAACTTCCTAATAGAAATAATAATGACTGGGACAAATTTAGAAACATTGTTGACAGAAAGTTATGCTCCTTGCCTGTTATATCTGATGGCAATGAAAATAGTTGTGCTGAAGCTTTAGCACTCATACTAATCGCAGCGGCAGATGAAGTTTTTCCTGTAAAAAATAGCAATAATAATACAATTCCCTCACCTCCGTGGTGGGACTCTGAGTGCACAGAATCAATAAAAAAACGTAAAGAGGCTGAATACAACTATAACCTTGATATGTCTGACATTAATTTTGAAATTGTTACTAATTCAATAAATGAAACCAACAAACTTTTTAAGAAGAAAAAATTTGATTCTTGGCGTAGTTTTTGCTCATCAATTTCGCCGAATACTCACCCTACGATTGTCTGGCGCAATATTCGCAGATTTAGGTCCATTTATAACAACCCTTCTCCTATTCCCGTTTCTTTAGCTAGTGAATTTTTAGATAAATTAGCTCCTCCTTTTGTACCTGAGAGTATTAACCATAACCTGTCTGACGTAGCCATTGAGCAAGACACGACACTAGACCTACCATTCACTCTCACTGAATTAAAGGGTGTTATTCATAAAACCAAGGATTCTGCACCAGGTATCGATGGCATCCCGTATTCCTTTTTTGCTAACTTAAATGAGGACGTCCTCAGTTATTATTTAGAGCTTATTAATTCTATTATGAAAACAGGGAACATCCCTGTTCAATGGAAACGTCAAATGGTATTGCCATTCCTTAAACCAAATAAAATTCCATCTGACGCTTCTTCATACCGTCCCATAGTTTTGTCTACAATTCTGATGAAATTAGCGGAACACTTAATTAAAAATCGCCTTGAATGGTACGTTGAAAGTAAGGGTCTTTTGGCAGAATCACAATATGGCTTTAGAAAAGGTAAAAGTACAACTGACTGTTTAAGTATTTTCACAACTGATATTCGGTTATCCTTCTCTAATAACCAATCTACCGTTGCAGTTTTCCTTGATATTAATGCAGCATACGATAATGTTGTTTTATCAGTTTTACAAAATAAACTACAAGCCTTAAAAGTCCCATTGAATTTGTCGAATTTCATTATTAATATCCTGACTGAACGCTCTGTTAACATGTTAATAGGAGATCAAGAAGTATCTCGTCTGGTATGGAGAGGTCTCCCACAGGGTTCTGTGCTTAGTCCCATTCTTTACAATATTTACACATTTGATTTAGACACGTCCTTAGCTAATCATGTTAAGGTTCTTCAATATGCCGATGATTTGTTATTATATTCTTCAAGTCAATCTATTGAACAAGCAAGCTGTGCCATCAATTCTGCTTTAGATACTTTGGAGTCGTGGTTGCATCTTAACGGTTTGGATTTATCCACGTCTAAAAGCGCAGCTGTTTTATTCACCCGGAAGAGAAATATTCCCTTAATAAATCTCTTTTATAAGGAAATACCTATTCCAGTTAAAGACAATTTCAGATATCTAGGTATAATACTTGACCGTAAATTAAGTAGTGTTCCTCATTGTGAATATATTGTTAACAAATGTGAAAATCACCTAAACATGCTTAGGTGCCTCTCTGGTGTATGGTGGGGTGCACATCCCTTTTCTTTGAAACTCGTTTACAACGCAATCATCAGAAGCACTCTGGATTATGGATTGTTCGTTCTCGAACCTGGAAGTTCTATGGCTTTTAAAAAATTGGATCGCATCCAGTCCAAGGCACTACGCATTATTTCGGGTGCCATGAAGTCTAGCCCCATTAATGCACTCCAAGTTGAATGCGGGGAAGCTCCTTTACATCTTAGAAGGCAATTTCTATCTGACAAATATTTGTTCCGGATTCTTCAGATCTCAACTCATCCTCTTATTCCTAAACTGGACTCTTTAATGTTGCAGATTGAATCTTCAAATTACTGGTCCCATAAACGTGCTCCTTGTTTAGTTGTAAGCTATAAAAAAATTCTATCACTTGCTTCTCCTATTCATCGTTCCAATAAACTTCCGCTATTTAGCAGTAGCTATGAGAGTTTACAATTCAGTCCCATCATAAAATATAACTGTGTAAGTAAATCAGATCCCAATTGCCATTTAAGTTTTAACCGTTTTCTGGCTGAACACCTAGAGTACCACCATATATTTACGGATGCTGCGAAGCGTTCTCCGACGGGTTGTGTTGGGATTGGTACTTACCATTCTCAATACAACATCGTACAAAAAATAAAACTGCCACCTGAGACTTCTGTTTTTACCGGGGAATGTTTTGGCATTTTAAAAGCCATAGAATATATTCGTGTTTTAAAGCTTAAAAAAACTTTAATTTTTACTGATTCTCAAAGTGCTCTTCTAGCCATCAATAAATCTCCTTTCGTACTCAAATCGCAGTTGCCAATCATTTATTTAATAAGAGAATTTGCGTTCCGAACCATCTCTGAGGGTAATACACTGCAGTTTGTGTGGATTCCGGCCCATGCTGGAATCCATGGCAATGAAGTGGCTGATACACTCGCCGTTGATGCGGTGCAATGCGGGGACTTAGTTCCTTATACAAACTTTTACTTTGACCTCGAGTCTTTACCAAAGACTTTTCTTCGGAAAACCTTGAAGGAAGCTTGGGATATCGGAAGCAAATCGAAAGGTCATTATTTTTCATATATTCAACCAGACGTTCCGGAAAAACCGTGGTTTGGCAGGGCAAAGTTTGGCAAGATGGAGACCTCCATTCTGATACGGATGAGATTGGGTCATGTCTGCTCTCCAGCCCATCTTGCCAAACTTCATATCATCGACGACCCCATTTGTCTGTGTGGCACAGACGTAGGTGACTTAGATCACATTTTTTTCTCCTGTCCCTTATATGATCGTTCATCCTTTCTCAGTAACCTCTTGTGCCTTCGTACTCCTTTTCCTACCTCAATACTTTCTTTACTTTGCACAAATAGCTTTTCTGTATATAAATGTATAGTATCTTTCATTACTTTAAATAATATTAAGTTGTAATTTTAGTTCATTATTCATTATAGTATCACTGTTGTAAATACTGATCCTATAGATTTTATCCCAAAATTCCGTGATAAATTATTATAGTTATATTTTCGTTTCCCTAGCTTTGTTTCCTTCTTAGTAAAATAAACGTGACATTGGCTGAATGCACAAACCGTGCGAAGCCAAAAGAAAAAAAAAAAAAAAAAAAAAACCCCCCTGAAACTTTTGTTTACTGTTGTTCACGAAGCTTGCTGTGAACTGTCAAAACTGAACGGGATTGATAATTTAAAAAAACGATAATCTTCATGTTAAAAAACAGAACATTTTGACTAATCCAATATTCCAATACAAATAACATTCTAAAAGTTGTTCTTTAAATCCATTTTAGTAATTACATACAACTCACTTCGCAAATGTAAAAAATCGATCTGTCAAAACCTTTGAAGGTTATTTCAGCAGTGTCAGTCAGTGCCGTCACGGTGACCAGTATTTCTTGACCCGCTGTAAAATTAGAAACCTGTGTTAGAAACTGAGCTGAAAAATTGCTTGATTTCACGTACTTTGACTGCAAGCAGCGCCACCACAAAAGTACCAACTTACCAAGGCGTGGAAAAATTGTCAAACTCACACTCACACTAGCAATGTCAAACCTACAAATTTCTTGGACGAAATAATGGAATTATGTACAAAAACACCTAGTTCCATAATCATAATTTCATTTAAGAACTTATCAGCTAAATACTTGTAGGTTATAAAATTCAATATCGATCGTTGTGCAAAAATCATTTTATAAGAATTGTTTTATGTATAGAAACGAGATATTTAATCAGTGTTCACAATGTCTTTACTATTCCGACCACCTACAGACCCGAATTTATCAAAATTTATGGAAGACAATGACTACGACTCACTTACGAAGTACCTTGTCGGCAACAATTACAGATTTCGCGAGAATATCATAATACCAAGGATCCTAGGGCCTGTTGTTATCAAAACTAATGAGGAGAAGATGATAGAATCGACTATTGAAAGCTGCCCCTTCAAATCAGTAACCAGTTGTGTTATTGGTGAGTTGAGTGCTTCAATCGTCCACTGTGCCTACTATTTTGTATGTATCTAAAGATTTACTATGTGCTTCTAGACAGAAATATTCAAATTAATTGCTTGCAGAGAGAGTAACAGGTGCATAAGAGATAAAATCTGTAGGGGATATTTAAGCTCTGTCATTGGGCTAAATTAACTGAAAAACATACAGTTGTATGTTTTTATAAACAACAAGATGCAGATTGCCACCAACTTCTAATCCCAAATCTCCTCACAGCTCAACATACTGTAGTCACCAATCAATATTTAACAAACATTCTGTATTAGAGCAGTAGCAGCCTAGTAGTAATCCTATGACCATTTATCACAGTGTTATAGAAAGTCCCTTGTTATATTATTATAATAATGCCCTGTTCAAACTTTAGAAAATTAATAATTTAAAGACAACAATTGTTAAGTAGTAGTCTTTCTTAATATTGCATAACATAGTTGATTTACTATTTTATAAAAAAAAGAGCATACATCAAGAGACATCATAACTTTCTCAATTGATGTAGACTGCAGAGGCAGGATCCGGTTTAAATCCTAAGACCCTACCTAAATATTTCCTATGGTAAACAATGTGTACTAAAGCCATTATATTTGTTTTTAACCTGTTGTTTCCATGTAGGTGTCAATCGGGAATATAACATTACTTATATTATGTCAAAATTTTTGTGACATTACCTAATGTACGATTTATTCAGTGTAATGTGCTCTAAGTCAATCTGGTTAAATAAATAATAAATTTCACCAAAAATATTCTCTTTTCAGGATATGGTCTTGGATTGGCAGTGGGTCTCTTCACATCCTCATTAATGCCAAATGTAGCTGTAACAGATCCCATGAAAACACAAACGGCCAGGGAAATACTGCGTGAAATGAAAACATCTATGTTCAGTTACGCTAAGAACTTTGCTATACTTGGTGCTGTATTTTCTGGGGTTGAATGCTGTATAGAGTCTGCTAGAGGGAAATCTGACTGGAAGAATGGTACCTATGCTGGTGGGGTCACAGGCGGCCTAATAGGGTTAAGAGGTAAATATCATTTGTATTATTTTAAAAAATTGAATACAAATATTATTTATGCAAAAATGCTTTATGAGAATAACAAGATTAGTCAAAAAGTGTATATTAATATGATTAAGATTAACTTTTTTTTAATGTGGGAAAAAATCGCATAGCTACTGCATGCATACATGAGACTTTTCCACCGCGTGCGAGATCATCGCAGCTTTACTTACGCCGCACGGTGGGCGGCTTTTATAGACTTTTTCAATTTGCAAGTGCCGGATTTTGTACCGGATATCGGATATTTATAATTTTATGACATACGTCACACAACGGTTATCGCTGCAATTTTTTTTTAAATCATCATGTTTTTTACATATGAAAATGATAATGATAAATGATTTTATTTCTGTAAGTAGGTTTTTACAAACACTTTTACACGTCAATCATATTTTAAAAGTAGATGAGATCGGCGTTTCCTATCTGACTACTCTGAGAAGAAAGGCCGAAACAAACTCAGAGGTCATAGTCTCTTTTAAAGTCCAGACATAATCTTGGTCAGGTCATGTGAAGACCATGTAGATTGATGTCTGAAATGGTCTTTTGAGGAAAGAACCACACTGATTTGAGTGGACCTGTCTACGGAAATGAACGACTTAGATGTTGTAACATCAAAGATTGTGCTGACATATACGAATTTGGCTTGTCATCCCTACACGCACGTATAAATTGTATGGAATGTCTGTTATACATTGCGTACAGGCTGGACTTTAAACGGAGGGCAGCGAGAAGTAATGGGCACAATGAAATGTTGCAGAACAGAAAAAATAAAAACAAAATATATTCAAAGATCAGCTCAATCTGTTGATTGATATTGTGAAACAAGGCTCGGGAATTACCAATGACGGGAACACCACAAGAAGGTTTTTCGAGTTTCCCAATAAAACTGCAGCTTTTACCGGGTTGGACGAAGATCTTATTAAGAGATTTGCTGTGATTTTGCTGGCGAGAATATTGACGTATTCAAATTTAAAGATTTTTCCCGCAAAACAGCAGAAACGCACGTGGAATTGTATGAATGGTACTACATGTCGTCAACCGTACATAATTTATGAATACGCGGGACATAATCGAGAAAAATGATATTGTGCCGATTGGGACTCTCTCGGAAGAAGCCTCAGAGTCTCGGAACAAAGATTTTAGGAGGTTCCGGGAACACCATTCGCGGAAAAGATTCTTCGGATCCTTTCCTAAGTGCACAAAGTCCTAAGTTAGATGCCAAGAGAAAGCAGAGCGTTTTTGCTGAAACTCTCGACTTAATTCAGGTTCAGTCAGAATTGGAGTCCGACAACAACATTGATAAAGAAAATGCTTAATATTTCCTAAAAAACATTTCCCTTATCCTTTCTTTTTTCTATTTTTTTTTAAATATATATTCTTGATATTTGGATCAATAACATTCTTCATAATTATCGATGTTCTTAACTTAGACACTAAAAGGAACCGTTTCATATTAAAAAAATGACGATTAAAAAAAGAAAAATAGCAGCATTAACCGTTACGTGACATAAGTCAAAAAATCAAAAATAATTAGTACTTTAAACACCTGTAAGGATATTACGGTTTTCCTTGCCGTAGATAATTAGCTTTTATTATACTTATACTAGCTTCATACAACGTACAAAAATATATAATTCCTTCGTTTTTGTGCAGAATTAACACGGGTGTCATCTTTTAATATAGTAATAACTAAAAGAAGCGATATCCGGCAAAAAATCCGGCACTTGCAATTTGAAATCCTTAAGTCTATGAAAGCCAATTGTCAGCCCTCCGCGCGCCGTGCCATCAAATCATAGCTGCGGTGCTATTGGTTGGCACTGGCACCTCCAGTTAAAAAAAATACAGTATTTTCTGTGTTGGCAATGTCATAAAAAATCCTCTGTTGTTCGGTGTTTTCCGTATGCCGAAAAGTATTAATAACTACTATATCCAACTTCTTCTTTGCAGGTGGCATGAGGGCGGGGTTGTTTGGCGCAGCAGGTTTTGCAGCATTTTCGACAGTCATTGATTATTACATGCATCAACGTGGATAATCATTTAAAATGTAAATTATTATTATATTTAGTACTTCTTAGCAATAAACAATACAGTTAGATATAAATCATGTTTCATTTGGTACAACAAAAATAACAGTACGAACTGGGAATGAAACCCATTTTATTCTTGGTTGGCAGCTGCTGCAGCTGCCCTTTTTGTTGTAGGGTCTACCTTAGACTATGAAACTGGGATCAGGTCAATAAAACTATTTTTTTTAATATAGGCTGCGAGGATTTGGAAGACTGCCAAGATTACTACGCGTTAGCTCTAAGTTTGCCTGTCCCGAATGTGCGTCGCCTCCCCTCAACCGCCTACCGCACCGCCATGTCGCCTTTTCAGTACTAAAAGCATCAAATCGCAAGCGCGTGTGATTACAACTTAATCGGCACCTTAATATTCTGGAGTAATCTCGAAATTTGTTAAACTCAACACAACTCTAACTCAAAGCATTTATTTCAATTAAACCATTTATAGGCACTTTTGAATTGTCAAGGAGTCGGTCAGTCAGAAATATGAAGCTAGTTGCCCATTCCAAAGCGTAGTACCTACTACGCTCTTCTTGATGGTAGGTACCTACCTATGGAGAAGAACGGGAAAGAAACTCCATGGACACTCTTAAATAATATTGTTGTTACAAAACTATTAATTACATCGATTAATGTTGACACTATAAGTGAGAACGATGTACAAAAACCGTACACGTTAAAAGCGTCCAGAGTGCAGCAAAAAATAAATAAAAACAATAAAAAAAGTAAATTATTAAAATACGCTGTGGCAGATAAGAGATGACCAGTCCCAACTGATGGCGCCCGTTGACTAACATGACGAATGGATCAGCACCATTCAGCTCAACCATTTTGAAGGGAGCTAAATGATCCAACACACGCGCCACCGTCAGCGAGACATTTGAGTGAGCATGGCATACTATCAGCCGGGCACATTCTAGTCAATCTATGTACCCGGTAAATGGTAGCTCTAGGGCACTAAGTACTCCCACCTGTGCATGCATCTATATAATAAAAAGGAGATTGAGTTTATATAATGCAAATATAATCTTACAATCTTCAGTAGCTCCAACAGTATTTCAAATGTCAATTAGTTGTGGTGTGGAGCAGGACCAGCATTAAGACAGGCATTTTTATCAGTGATCCCTTAACTTAAAATATGCCTGCCTGCATAGTGTGCTTTTTACAAAGGATTTGAATTTCGACTCATTCAGTTGAAGTATGTGGTGAGGTAGTTTATTGTAACATTTTAAACAGTACCCCATGAAAGTTGAGTCTACTTTAGCCAGTCTGAAACCTGGTTGAACCAATAGGTCCCGATTTCTAGTACTATAATTATATGTCATTACTATTATTATTAGTCTTTCCCCTCTTTTTTTACATGATGTTTTCTTAAATGTATTGACAAGGTACCGTCATGATGTTAAACAATTCCCTAAGGGAACCGCGCCTGCGGAGATTATATATGGCTCTGATGGCTCTTTTCTGCAGAATAAAAATAGACTCGATGTCTGTAGCCCGTCCCCAAAGTAAAATACCGTAAGACATGATACTATAAAAGTAACTAAAAACTAGCCGTCCTGCAAGATATGTTAAATGAGGACCCCATTGTAGCCTTGAGTCGAGCGTGATCCCCAAGGAAACCGTTATATCAACGAATTCTAGTTTCTCTTGATTCAATACCATCTCACATTCAATACTCTTGACGTTTAGTAAAGAAAATCTTATGCACTTAGTTTTATTTCCATTTAGTACTAAATTATTAGCAGTGAACCAATTTTGGACCAGCAGTAGGGCGTTATTTACGTCGTCAGAATTTGAAGCACGTCTATCTACCTTAAAATTAAGGAAGTATCTTGAGTAGGTCATTAATATATACTAAAAAGAGGAAAGGACCCAATATCGAGCCTTGTGGCACACCCATTTTTACTTTTAAACAAAGTGAATTGACACCATTTATATGAACTTGCTGTTGTCTATCATTTAAATGAGATTTTACTGAACTGAGCACAAGTTTTCCAAGTCCGTAATTCACAAAGGTCACAAAAGATTCATATGGCATCTTGAGCCTCTTCCCACGCGTTAAAAATATGTTTTAATAAGGTAACACCGGCGTCGGTCGTACAACGCCGTTTGGTGAAACCATACTGTTGCTCGTGAAGGATTATTAGTATTGAAATGATTGAGCATTTGATTAAGCATTACCGTTAGTTTTTGTTGACGGTCAGCGGCAAACATAGAGGCAACGGCATAGATTCAAGCATGTAGAAACATGGCTGATTGTCTTTACCCGTGCGAGCAGTTTTTTTTTTTTTTTTTGTACACACATACATAGTGTAGGCAACCATTTTACAATCGTTTTCTCCGAAATCCATACTAAAACACTTGCTAAAAATGTGACTAATGGGGAAGGTCGGGCAAAGCTAATTGTAGATGGCGTGACCATAGCTAGGTCCCTACGGCCTACAAAAATTTTGACATTTCGTTCATTCATTTCATTTTATGTTCATTCATGAGTTTGATTTAATTTCACTATTTCTTTATTTTCGGTGATTTCAGTATTTTAAATCAAGTACTTGACATGGAAAGTGTCAGAATTTTAAACCTTGAATATTTCCTCGTAATTACTTTCTTCAAAATGTTCACGACATAAATTCGAACTCAAAAAAATCTGTACGAATAGCTTTAAAGCACAATCTTCTAATTTTAGGGGCTTACGAGAAATTCGAACTCCAATTTCGGAGTATCTAGGAACACAACATCGAGTCAACTTTCGCTAAAATAAAATAAAACCACATCACGCCTTGTATTTTTAGCTTGTGTTGGGAACTAGCTACGACAGCGCCATTTTGACAGTTGCCTTCCCCATTCTAGCAATGATAATTGAACGCAATGCCAAAAGCCAGCTATTCAAACTTGAAGCAGGAAGGAAAGAGAAGTTTCCGTTTAAAAAATATACAACAAAATCAACGGTCATTCATCGTCGTATTCAGCTTGATTGATTTTTTACATAGAAATTAACGAAAATGTGTATCGAAGTGTGACTAATCATTAGATTTTTAGCAAGAAATTAGTGTTAGTAGTCTGCTAGTGTATTTAAATTGGTAGTGCGACGTACAAATTCTTTAAAATGAAGGATCCTTTTGTTAAGGATTCGGTTATCGATTCGCCGGCCAGGGAGAGTCTTAGAAATGTGGAAGGTTGCTACAACAAGAATCTATTTAAGACTAGTTCATTCGCGAACTCTCGTCGTGCTTTGCAGTCGGGTGCTGATAAGATATCAAGAACATTTCGAAGTGTTAGGAACACCTTCGGGAATCTGTCACAGGTAAATCCGCTGTATCATATTTAACAATAAATTGAATAAACATAATATAAAATACGAGCTAAAACTGAAAATAGAACCTGTGTTTAAAATAACCAACACATTACATTCTTTCTAGATTATTATTATCTTTAAAATTAACATCGCCGAAATTTCCATGGTAACAGAAGGTAATCGATCTTTTACCGTACCTCACTCAAAAAATTCGCCTAGGTTATATTTTTTCTCCTGTCCTATGTAACTCCTGACATCAATAAACTGAAACAAACTTCAGAATAAACCTCAATTAAACATGTGAACTCAAACACCTGTATGGGAACAAAAACCAAAACCTATTCATTTCTTTTTCTTTAAGGTTGGGTAGGTATATGCTGCCTTGTAAACTAATAAATCCAATGTAATCTCTAATACTCTTTCAATCATACTTTTGCTTTTTATCATATTATGTACCAACTAAAGTTGATGCCCTATTATGAGCTTTTGAGTTTTTCCCTTTCAAGTTTGTAGATAAGACTGTATTTTATTACAACATACGCCTGTCTTACTCCAAAATCAGTTTGTATGATTCTTGTCATTATCAACTTTACATTATGCTGTTGTCTGCTACTAAGTCCACTTACATTGACTTAAGAATCCTTAAAAATCTTTTACTGAGATGCAACAGATTGTTTTGTTATGCCATACCAAAAAGCAATTTTCCTGTGTGCCAAAATAATCAAAATCTAAAGAGATAAATCCAGTCATCCCTTTTGAAATGATTGAGAAACAAAATTATTATAATTACTATAAACGCTTGGACCCCTGTTCCTGATGCTGATAGGCTACTATTATTTGTTGATGTTTTATAAAAATATTTTATAGTACAATTCAAAAAAAAGTACTTTCTCAGTTAATAAAAATGACCACATGGAATATTTAAATTCAGCATTTCAGACTGGGAGGCAGGCGTCGTCACCGGCTGACTGACCCCGTGTCTCCATGCAGGGCTCCAACCACACCTGTCATGAAGAAGAAACAGGTATGAATCTCATAACTGCATTGACTTCAGTTTTTGCCCTTAAATAAAATAAAATAAATGACAGGTGTGAGTTTGTAGTGCGTGCATACTCCAAAACGGCTGAATGGATTTGAATGAAATTTTGCATACAGATAGACCATGACCCTGGTATTTCATCCTGAATCGCAGATGAAGTCGCGTTCAACAGCGTTATATTATAATCTGATTTTGGCACTCAGCTGTGCCGATGATCGCTTATGCGCGCAAACAATCATTTTGGTAAAGACACGGGATCAGAAACAATGCCTTACATTTTGTCTGACATTACTAACTAGACCAGCATTTTGTCTGACATTACTAACTTGAACAACACCTTGTAACGAGTTTTTTTACACCGTTACATGTATTGATAATTTTAGTCGATTTCGGTACGATTTCTTAATTGTATTTTTTATCTGTGATACATTTCGTATGACATTTTGGACGTCAAGGTTTGACGAGTCACTTTTGCGATCTTTGTTGGTGAAGGTGACAGGTCTCCTGATTTTCCCTGAATGGAATCGTAACTAATCTGGTTTATAGTGGCGCTTTAATGCCCTAATCCTAAACCAAAGGACCCGTGGAATGGTCCCGGTGGATATTTCTATCGGATTTTTGGTTTCCTCGTCGCCTCCCTACGTCTTTTGATACCAAATATCTTCACGGTACACCGAGGGAGACGCGAGTTTATATACCTGGAATAAGCGGTAAGTTTTTCGTTGGTCGATGCGTCCCCGCGTGTCCGAGTTCGGAGTGAAATCACATCTCAGAGTTCCTTTTTGTCCACAGCCTACAATTGTGGGTGCTTATTCCACCTTTACGTCAATTCAACCGGGAAATTTCTACTGGCCTTCCACGGGGGCTGATTACCTGAGAGGTACCACCTTCCGGCTCTCTTCAAGTTACATTTTTTTTAAATATTTTTTTCCTTTATAACATAACAGCCTTCAGCTGCGAATTTATAGTTACAAAGATGCAATGATGATATAGCAACTAAAATTTATATTAATATAATTGTATTCATTAGGCTAAAGGTATGCAATAAACTGGGAACGTTCAAGGTAGTGAGACTTTTAATCACCATTGACATCCACAGGCCCCCATCCTAAGATTAATGGTTCAATCTCTACAACTTTACCTGGCTATCTATTAATAGTGTGTCGCTCCACGGCGCCCGAAATTTAATTTCTTACATTATCATACTTTTTTAGGAGATCACACACTCAGAAACACACACACCTATCCTTTAAATTTTTATTATTACATTTGGCTTCCCAATTAGGGACCGTATTATTCATTAAAAATTATATATTACATTTGTCGCTCAAGCGAATAGGGACTTGAATTTAGCTTACTTATTTTGTTATTGATTCATTGCATCTTGATATTTTGTAGTAACACATTATTGTACAATGTTGTAATTTAAAACTTAAATTCTTTGGATGTTTGCTTTTAAGTAAACAGTATTTTCTACTAACATTATTGTACTTTGTACTATTGTGTATGTTTAATGTTTATGGTTACAGCATTACTTCTTCTTTTTCTTACAAAACCAACATTTTGTATGGTAAGACAGTTTGTTTTATCTAAGTGTCTCAACAGTGTAAATTAGGTGCGGTGAAACTTTGTTTCATATTTAATCTAAAGCAAACTTTAGTTTAACTAAGTAATCTTACTTTTAGTAACTTGAATTGATCTTGTAAATTGTTACTCCATTTTTTAAACTTGAAATTTTCATCAAAACAAACTTTGAACATATCTTTTTAACCTCAAGTATTTTACAACTTTGGAAGTTTTGTTTCATATTTAATCTTAAGTTAACTTTGGTTTAACTTGGTAACCTTACTATAAGTAAAGTACTTATCCTGTAAATTATTATTGCATCTTTTTACTTGATAGTTTCTTCAAAACAAAAAAAACTTAGAAAATATTTTACACTTACCCTCAAATATTTCACTTTTTTTTTTAATTTACATCTTGCTTTGCTCATCAATTTTCGTTTAGTTTATTCATGATGGCTAATGAAGACCAGTCTTTTCCGCCTATTGCTAAAGACCACATAGAATCTGATGGCGCTTGCGCAGATCCTAATGTTGCACAAACTGCTCCGGACATGATTAATTTGACAGAAGTACCACACCCTTTTGATCATATTGAAAGGATTGCACACTCTTCCTCAGCTTTTGCTTTGCACGCTCTGCCTTCGTTTAATTCTATGAATGTTTTGGTTAATGATCATATTAAGAAGAACTTGCCATCTGCAATTAAGTTGCCTGATTTGAAAAAGAGTAGAATTAAATTCGATGGGAAATCTTGTGTTAGGGAATTTATTACTGAAGTTGAAGAATACTTTTTATACAAAAATTTTGACGAAATTTTGTTGGTTGGTTCATTCACGGATTTGCTTAGTGGTATTGCTCTGAAATGGTTCCGCACAGTTCGTTTTCGTATTCCATCCTGGCGTGAGCTTAAGCTTGCTTTGCTTAAACGTTTTGACAGGCCGGACTTCGACCATTTTTTGGAACATGATCTTCGTACAAGGAAACAAAAGAGTTCTGAATCTCTTCCAGACTTTATTACAGAAATACTGGACATGGCTAGTCGTCTTTCTTCGCCATTGTTTGATGCGGTTTTGGTTACTATTATTAAACATAACATGCTAGCTATTTACACACCTTTTATATTTGGTAAACCTATAGATTCTGTGGAACAATTTCTTGTTCTTGCAAAAGAGCTTGAAGTTTTTGTAAGTCATAAAACTTTTAAAACTGAAAAACCTACTGTTAAGTCTAATGCGGTTTTATCCTGTTTAAAGTGCAAAAGAGATGGACATCATTATAAGCATTGTACTTCCATACCTGGCGTAATTTGTTTTAATTGTCAAAAGGTTGGAGTTACATCTAAGAGTAATGATGTTTGTAACGTAAAGAAAAGCTCTAGCGAGTCAAAAAACTTATTAGGTCGCATCGAGCCCCTGTTGTTACTGACATAACCGCGAGCGTCTCGATGAAAGAAAATTTTGCTAAATATCACAAACCTGACGATGCTACTCGTAACAGAGATTTTGCGAATTGGTTAGATTACCTAAAGACATTTTTCAAAATTTATAGATCAGCTCCTGTTTTATTTGTTAAAGATAACGATACTAGACCTTATTTACAATTTTCCGTAGATAACCATACTTTTTCTGGTTTATTAGATAGTGGCTCAAATAGTTGTATTTTGGGTTCCAATAGTCATAGACAATTCTTACAGATAAGTTATAAAATAAATTCTGTTTCTAGCTCTGCTTATACGGCCAATGGTTCTTCACAAAGAATTATTGGTACCATTGAATTACCTGTTACTTGTGATAATTTAGCTAAAATTATTAATTTTCAAATTATACCTTCTTTCCAACCTGATTTCATTTTAGGATTTGATTTTTGGTTAAAATTCGATTTGGCTAAGGATTTATGGAAAAATATAACTTATGCTCGATGCAATACAGTTCAAGTTTGTTCAGTCACCTCTGTTAGTGAACTTTCTCCTGCTGAGAAACAAAAATTAAATGATACTGTTTCACTCTTTGAAGATATTTCTTATGAAAAGAGAGGCTTAGGTCTTACTCATCTTGTTCAACATAAAATTAATGTTACTAGCGAACCTTTTAAACAACGATATTGGCCTTTAAGTCCTGCAAAGCAGAAGGAACTTTTTGATGAAGTAGAAGTCTTATTAAAGGAAGGAATCATCCAACCTTCTAAATCGCCTTGGTGTTCACCTGTCTTAGCTGTAGAAAAGAGGGATGGCAGTACCAGATTGTGTTTGGATTCAAGACGTTTAAATTCAGTAACTGTAAAAGATTCTTACCCTCTTCCTTATACCTCTAGAATTTTAGATAACCTTGGGGGAGCTAAATTTATTAGTACCATTGACCTTTCTAAAGCATTTTTGCAAATAGCCCTGGAAGAATCTTCTCGAGAAAAGACTGCTTTTGTAGTTCCGGGAAAAGGACTTTTCGAGTTTGTCCGTATGCCCTTCGGTCTAACCAACGCACCTGCTGAACTGCAGAGACTTGTAGATAAACTTTTTGGACCTGAATTCAATAATACTGTGTTTTGTTATTTAGATGATTTAATTTGCGTAAATTCGGATTTTAATTTACATATAGAGTATCTACATAAAATTTACAGTATACTGAAAGATGCTGGTTTGACAGTTAATTTGAAAAAGTGTAATTTTTGTAAAGATAGACTCCGCTATCTTGGTTATATAGTTGATAGTAATGGTTTGCATACTGATCCTTCTAAATTAGATACCATTAAAAGTTTCCCACGTCCTGAATCTGTTAAACAGCTTCGTAGTTTTCTAGGTTTATGCTCATACTATCGTAGATTCATTTGTAAATTTGCTGATATTGCCTCTCCTCTGACTAAATTAACGGCAGGAAGTAAGAATTCTAAGAAACCACTTTGTTGGAATGATGAAGCTGAGATTGCATTTGATGAGTTGAAGCAAGCGTTAATTACTGCTCCGGTTTTGCAATGCCCTAATTTTGAAAAACCTTTCTTTTTACATTGTGATGCCAGTTCTGTTGGCATTGGTAGTGTTTTGAGTCAAGAGGATGATAATGGAGATCAACATCCTATTGCGTTCTATTCTAGATCACTCAATAAATGTGAACGCAATTATAGTACTACTAGAATGAAGTTTACAGTAATAACTGATCATGCTAGTTTAAAGTGGCTTTTAGGTCTTAGCAATCCTAGTGGACGCTTAGCACGTTGGGCTGCTAGAATTTCTCAATTTACTTTTGATATAGTTCATAAAAAAGGTTCTTTACATTTAGTCCCAGACGCTTTGTCTCGTATTGAAATAGCTGCTATAGGAATCTCTGAAAATAATTTAGTCTTACCCGATGATGATATTTATGATCCTTGGTATAAAAAAGTATTTATTAATTGTCAAAAGTCTCCTTGCAGATATAAGAACTTTAGAGTAGAAAATAAAGCCTTATATAAGTTTTGTAAAAGTAAGTTTGATCCCAATAGTAATCTTAATTGGAAGATAGTTATTCCTAAAGAACACATATTAGATACAATTCGTTCTAATCATGATGATATTAATTCTGGACACTTAGGTATTCATAAAACTTTAAATAAATTAAAACAACACTATTTTTGGAAAGGGATGTTTAATGATGTTCAAAAATATATTCTTGCTTGTGATACTTGTAAAGCTTATAAACATACCACTCAACCTCCTTTTGGTATTATGGTTAACCCTAAAAAAGTTGATCGTCCTATGTTGATGCTTTCAGTAGACATTATAGGTATATTGCCTAAATCTTATTCTGGACATAAATATATTCTTTCAGTTGTTGATGTTTTCACTAAATACTGCTGGATTTTTCCTATGATAAATGCTACTACTAGAGTAATAAATAAACTTTTTGAAAAATAAATATTTCTTAAATTTGGGTGTCCCAAAATAATTGTTTGTGATAATGGTACACAATTCACTTCTAAACATTTTGTAGAGTTTTTGAAGGGTTTTAACATTATTAAAATATTTTATAATACTTTATACACGCCTCAAAATAATACTGTTGAGAGATATAATAAAACTGTTGAAACTTGCATAGCTTGTTTTGTCAAAGATGATCATAGAACTTGGTCTAAATATTTACCTAATATTCAACTAGCTTTGAATAATAGTGTTAATCTGGCCACAGATTTCACACCTAATTTTTTTATGTTTGGTAGAGAACTTATTTTTGATGCTTCTTTACATCGTTTTAGTGATTCTATCGATAACATAGATGAACTGGAAATTTCCAATAGAGTTCACTATGCCGATTCTCTCAATTCACTTACACAGTAATATTTTTGTTAAAGTGCAAACTCATTTATTAAAAGCTTGTCAGCGTAATGCTCGCTATTATAACAAAGGTCGCAAAGTCATTTCTTTTGATGTGGGTGATGTCGTGTGGAGAAGTTTCGTTCAATCTCATGCACCTACTTATTTTTCGGCAAAACTTGCTCCTAAGTTTATTAAATGTAAAATTATTGAAAAGATCTCTGATAATGTTTATATTCTGAAAGACCTTAATAAGGGAACGTCTGGTCGTTATCACGTTAAGGATATAATTAAATTTTAATTTGGTTTCTCATTGTTAATCTTGATTTGGATGATTTTGGTTGAAGGTCGCTTTTGATAGTGTGATGCTTGTTGGGATGGATGATAGGTTATCAGCGATTTGAATGAAGATGTATGTTAGGTAACTTCTTACAAATTTATGAAATCTTGATATAACATTCTAAATTACAACTTAGGACATTTTTTTATAAACTTCTTCAACCCACACACATACATTTTCCATATCGAAAGATCTTATTATTATATTTATTTTTTTAAACAGTCTTGTATGCAATTTTCCTGTGTAAAATTTTGCATGCAATTCCTGAATTGGTGCCTACTACCTTTGTACGTTTTGTTTACACTTGTGGAGGTTTACCTATTTTTTTATCATTGTGCTCCTATAGTGACTCTGTCACCCGGAATATTTCGTGGTGCACTTAGGAAGAACACAGTGATTTCTTTTTTTGTTTGTGCCCGGAAAGTTGGTGGAGTTGAGCCAATCAAAACATTTTTTTTGTTTGTGCCCGGAAAGTTGGTGGAGTTGAGCCGATCACAACATTTTTTTTGTTTGTGCCCGGAAAGTTGGTGGAGTTGAGCTGATCACAACATTTTTTTTTGTTTGTGCCCGGAAAGTTGGTGGAGTTGAGCCGATCACAACATCTTTTTTCTTTGCATCTTTAGAGATGTGAAGGTTCCTATACTGTTTCTCACAGTTATAATTTGTTCCTGCTAGGTGGCGATGGTGCCTAACTGCACTCATATAGAATTTTTTGGATTAATCTCGTTAAACAGCGGCCTTTGCGCTTAACTGTACTCGAATTAATATTCTTTTTATCCTGTTACATTAAACATATACTTGCTAGTCGGCGGCTATGGTGCCTAACCGAACTCTTATTAGTATTTTTTTGTTTGTTTGTAAAGCTTTATACTTGCTAGTCGGCGGCTATAGTGCTTAACCGAATTCATAGTGGTATTTTTGTTTGTTTTTAGAATTTTATACTTGTTAGTCGGTGGCGATGGTGCCCAACCGCACTCAATTGGGTATAGTTCTGTTGTATTGTTTTACAGTGTTAAGCGACTGCTGCACTTAACTGATTCTATAGTAGATCTTGGATTTAACTTGTTAGTCAGTGGCGAAGGTGCTTAACTGTACTCTTGTGGTTCTTTTGATATTATGGGTCGGTTGTGCTAGTATTTAGTCTGCACCTGTAAGTGTTGTTTGTAAACACGCTGTTTATATTTCCTGTTTTTTTGGGAAACTGTTCGTTTTACCTTGATCGTTGTTTTTTTGGCATAAAAGAAATTGCTTTCTTTTTTTTTTTTCGGGGAGGGATGTAATGTAACGAGTTTTTTTACACCGTTACATGTATTGATAATTCTAGTCGATTTCGGAACGATTTCTTAATTGTATTTTTTATCTGTGATACATTTCGTATGACATTTTGGACGTCAAGGTTTGACGAGTCACTTTTGCGATCTTTGTTGGTGAAGGTGACAGGTCTCCTGATTTTCCCTGAATGGAATCGTAACTAATCTGGTTTATAGTGGCGCTTTAATGCCCTAATCCTAAACCAAAGGACCCGTGGAATGGTCCCGGTGGATATTTCTATCGGATTTTTGGTTTCCTCGTCGCCTCCCTACGTCTTTTGATACCAAATATCTTCACGGTACACCGAGGGAGACGCGAGTTTATATACCTGGAATAAGCGGTAAGTTTTTCGTTGGTCGATGCGTCCCCGCGTGTCCGAGTTCGGAGTGAAATCACATCTCAGAGTTCCTTTTTGTCCACAGCCTACAATTGTGGGTGCTTATTTCACCTTTACGTCAATTCAACCGCGAAATTTCTACTGGCCTTCCACGGGGGCTGATTACCTGAGAGGTACCACCTTCCGGCTCTCTTCAAGTTACATTTTTTTTAAATATTTTTTTCCTTTATAACATAACAGCCTTCAGCTGCGAATTTATAGTTACAAAGATGCAATGATGATATAGCAACTAACATTTATATTAATATAATTGTATTCATTAGGCTAAAGGTATCAATAAACTGGGAACGTTCAAGGTAGTGAGACTTTTAATCACCATTGACATCCACAGGCCCCCATCCTAAGATTAATGGTTCAATCTCTCCAACTTTATCTGGCTATCTATTAATAGTGTGTC